>CM068744.1:67046625-68425973 GCA_035084275.1 Hydrolagus colliei | reverse complement strand
CCCCCTCACCCTCACCCTGCCCCCCCCCCCCCCCCTCACTCCATATATGTTATTGTTATTTGGGGGAGCACTGGAGATGCTATCCTTCGTGTTTATTATAATAATAAATAATATATTATAATAAATAATAATTACGTATTTATAATTCATGAGGATTATTATTATATATTAAAGATTCCATGGCACTATTCAAAAAGAGAATAGTTCTGGCCAACAATGCCCTAAAGAAAATGTGTCACTTACTCCAGATCTGTTTGTAGGATGTGTCGTCCAGAAAATACACAGTCAATCCAATTGTGAAGCATTTGAAACACCTCAATGAATGGATAAGGTGCTGTATAAAATGCGTAATGCAAGAAGAAAGTTTCTCCCTGTGTCCTGGCCAACAATCCCTCAAATAAAATTGGTCATTTACTTGGCTGTTTGTGGAATGTTGTGTGTAAATTGGTTGCCAAGTTCACATACAAAACTCAGTCACACTTTTCATACAGTAAGTCCTGTGAATTACTTTGAGATGCCCCTCAACATGGAAGGTGCAATATCAAATATAAATATTTTTTATTATTGATAACTCTGCTGCCATTTTGTGCTCCTTTGCTGTTCTTGCCCTAACCCCCCACCAACCCACCTACCCCACCTTCACTGCCTCTCTGACAATGACCGAGTCAGACAAAGGCTGAAAGTTTCATTCCCAGGAGGATGCATTGTTCATAAACTTTATTGCGTGTTACATCAGCAAAGCCATTCATCATATATGGTAAAAACTATTGTGGTCATCATGGTTATTATTGGGAGTGGGAGAGAGGTCAAAATCAAGAGGGGAAAGGATCCAAATTAGCGGAAAAGACCAAAAATAGGGGGGAAAGGTCAATTATGAGTTGGTGGTGGTGGGGTGAGGTCATATACAGGAGGGAGAAAATGAGAGGCCATATACACGAGAGGCCATAAACATAAGGCTAGAGACCATTTACAAAAGGAGTGATAGGTATATTCCTGTGGTTGAAGACCATCTACATGGGAGGAAAGAAGCTGCATATAGGAGGGAGAGGCCATATACAGGAGGGGAGAAGCTGTGTATAGTAGGGAACGGCTGTGTACAGGAGGGAGAAGCTGTGAACGGTAGGGGGGGGGGTGGGGGGTGGGGGGTGGGAGATGCTGTATACAGGAGGGAGAGGCCATATTCAAGAAGAATGTAGTGGTTGGATACCAGAGGGGAGAGGCTGTATACAGTACAGAGTGAGGACACACTGGAATCAGAGGCACTTGCTCGCTGCGTCTGCATGTTGAAGTTGTTTTCTAGCAGGCCATGGTCAGCGTAAGCCACTGTGAAGAGAGAGGAGCCTTGAGTGAGATTCTCAGCGACCAAGAGAGACAACTATGAACCACGTAACTTGCCACCAAAGCAAGTTTTCCACTGTTTGTCCACTGTATGCATTAAGAGCTTTGGCTTACAGGGAGCTGAATGGCAGAATTCTCTATCCTCACTGACTGGTCGATATGACCGGTGAGTCAGGCTGGGCTGTGATCAACAGTGCCCTGGAGTACTGCGCACCTGCCTGACTCAGGAACAGGACTATAGAGTCTTCACCAGATTACGATATCCTGCGGTGGGAGGGGGGAATCTTGCCCTGAGCAACACAAACTCAGTGGGGAATGGAAAAGGATTAAAATAGGAACTGTTCTGTGTTTTTGTTCCCAATACCAGGTCTGAAGCTTGGGATGTTCCTACTGAGTGTGGCTCAGCAGGTCATTGTATAAACCCAGGATTCACTGTAACTCACCTGCATGATGTTCATCTCCACAGTACCATCCTCTATCTCCATGGCTTTGAAGGATCCTATAAATAGAGAGAAACTCAGTGGAGGTTGGTTCAGATAGAGAGTCACTCATTCTACACAAACCAAGATGTTTCTGCCAGCTCCAATTCCATTTCCAACACCTTTTACAATATTAATCCTTGTGTTCGATAATAGCACCCTATCATGTCGTTGAGATGGCTAAAAAAGGGCTTCAAAGAATATGCCGCAAAGTGAATTGACTGTTTATGTTTTGGGCAAAACACAGCAAGCAATTGCACACAGCAGTGTTTCACAAACAGTTATAGGTTGAGTGACGAGGGAGGAATGTTGTGGGACAGGGTAGGATGGGGCACGGCAGGTCGGCAAAAGGGCAGGTCGGGAAAGGGTAGCTACAGGGGCGAGGTAGGTACAGGGGAAATGGGGGCTGGGCGCTGACTTACTGAACATGACCTCCAGTTTGACCAGGGCACCGATGAAGTTGTCAAAATCGATGGTGTCATCGTCAGCGTAGCGCCCGACGATGGACTGGAGGATCCGATTGTTCAGCTTAAACCCTGAGAGCCAGAGAGGGAGGGAGAGTGAAGAGGGAGTGTGTGTGAGAGACAGACAGATAGATAGAGAAAGAAAGAGAGGAAGAGAAAGAATGTAAGATTGAAAGAGAGAGTAAGAGTGTGAGTGAGTGAAAGAGAGCAAGAAAGAGTATGAGAGTGCAAGTAAATGAGAGAGAAGCGATTACACAAAGAACCTTCCCACCATCACCCCCCCACCCCACCTACTCACACATAAATTTCCTCCCTCTCTCATATTTTTTCCACATACATACAACACACACCCTCTTACCTTAGACACACACAAACACTCTCCCCTTAGACACACACAGACACACCATTACCAGGTACCTGAAGCTTCCAGGGCAAGTCTCATTTCATATGTGCTCATTGTTCCAGAGTTGTCCAGGTCAAACTGTCGGAAGATACCCTGTAAGAGACACAACATGAACACATCATTAACACCAGCAGAGCAGTAATTAGAGGTGATTTTATAGAAACGTATAAGATTATTAATGGGCATGACAGAGCAGACAATGGGAGACTGTTTCTCCTGGTTGGAGAAACTATAACTAGGGATCAGGATCATGGATTTAAGATTAGGGGTGAACTTTTTTGCACCGAGTTGAGGAAAAACTTCTTCACTCAGAGGGTAGTGAATTTATGGAATTCTCTACCCCCAAAAGGCTGTAAATCCCCATTCAGTCAGTCCTTGAACATATTCAAGACTGAGATTGACAGATTTATTAAGGGATATGGGGATAAGGCAGGTAGGTGGAGTTGGATTAGAAGACCAGCCATGATCTTACTGAATGGTGGGGGAGGCTCGAGGGGCCGAATGGCCTACTCTCGCTCCTAATTTTTATGTTCTTATGTTCTAACATATCACCTACCAGCCATTTGCGAATCTTGTTCCAAAGGACCTGAAACTCCAGGAGTCCAAGCCGAGCACTGCCGTCCTTCTGTGTGACCAGCTCAGGAAAATAGCAGATACATTAGAACCCCAGCCCACTTCCCCGCAGCAGGCCATCGTACAAGCCCTCACCAACCCCCCCCACCCCACTCTCGCATCTCTCACACACACCCTCCCCCCTCAAGGAGAGAAGGGAGAGTGGCTGCTTACACGAGGGGAGAGGCCATAGTCAGGAGGGAGAAGCTATGTGTACAGGAGGGAGAGGAGGAGGGAGGAGGGAAGGAGGCCTGGGGGCACAAAGGGTGGGGGCCGTGGAGAAAACATTATATGTAAAAAGGATACGTCCATCAAATTAACCATCACTCTGCACGAGTCCAGACAGAAGCCGTCAGTCTTCAGATCTCGATCTGTATTCAACAGTCAGAGCGATAACAAACCCCATCACCACACAGAGATTCCCAACACTGACCTCTCACAGTGACCCCCACCCTTCATACTGAACATGCCCTCTCACACTGATCCCCTCTCACACTGACCCCTTCACGGTGACCCCCACCACTCACACTGAGCCACCTCCTCACACTGAATCCCCCCTTTATACTGAACTGACCGCTCACACTAATCCCCTCTCATACTACTAATAATAATAATAATCCTTACATTTGATATAGCGCCTTTCACATCTTATCGATGTCTCAAAGCGTTTCACAGAATATACTGTGAAGTGAATTGACTATATTTGTGGGCAAAACGCAGCAGCCAATTGCACACAGCAGTGTCCCACAAACAGTCGTGGATTGAAAATGACCAATTTTATTATTAGGTTTTTTTTGGAGGGTTTATTATTAGGCGTGTGGAGCAAGGAAACTTGCTCAAGGTTTCACCCTGACCTGCCTGGATTCAAACTTAGGTCTCACGCTTGTAAGGCGAGTACTTTAACGACTGAGGAAGAGGAGCTCCTCAAAAATCCTAAGCGAAAATCCACCCATTTCGCCTTCCAACCATATCATGTCCCAAGAACATAAATGTAAATTGTATTGTAATTGTTTGTGGTTCTATGGAAAGTCCATGTAATAGTCTCCTCTCACACCGATCCGCTCTCACACCGACACCCACCTCACACATACCCACACAGATCTTCACACACTGAGAAACCCCACAACCACCATCCCACACACTAATACCCCCACTCAGAGATTCCCCCACACACATATCATCCCATCCCTTCCCATCCCCTCGTCACCCGCACATATCACTTACGTCGGGAGAGAACCCGGTTTAGGATTGTCTTCAACTCAAAGACGCTGATCTCCATGTCCTGCAGAGAAGAGACAGGTCGTGAGTTCGGGGTCAGCGGGTAGGGGTGAACGGAGAGGGCTATGTGGGGGGGTGGGATGGAGAGAGGGGGTGGTGTACAATCTGCGTCTTACCTCTCCAGCCAGTTGGCGGAACATGTTTTTGAAATTCTCGTCAACATCATCTTCCGATATCTCTGGCTGCAAAAGCGAGAGAAGTGGGAGAGAGAGGTGAGAGAGAGAGGTTAGAGAGAGGAATTAGAGAGAGAGAGAGTGAGTTTCGAGAGAGAAAGAAAGTTTTGAAAGAGAGAGGTTAGAGAGAGAGGTTGGAGAGAGAGAGAGAGAGGGGTTAGAGAGGGAGGGGTTAGAGAGAGAGTTTTGAGAGAGAGAGGTTGGAAAGAGAGAGGTTAGACAGAGCGAGAGAGAGGTTAGACAGAGAGGTTAGAGAGAAAGAGAGGTTAGACACAGAGAGAGAGGTTAGACAGAGGTTAGATAGCGAGAGGTTAGAGGGAGAGATTAGAGAGAGAGGTTAGAGAGAGACAGGTTAGTGAGAGAAACTCACCTCATCCTCCAAATCTGCTGTGATCTTGTCATCCAGCTCCCTGCAGCAGAGAGAAGGATAGTGTCACTGCCACCCTACTCCTTCCCTCCCCATTCACTACCTTCCCACCTCCCCCTCGGATCCCTCTTCTCCCTCCCCTCCCACCCTCTCCCACCCGCCCGCCGAGGCTGACATACTCAAAATCGGCATGTTTCTCGGTGTAGACCCTCAGGACGAAGTCTGCCTCCTGCCGGGGCTCGAAGGTGGATGGCACGATGATGTACTCTCCTGGGGGCAGCCTGATGCGATTGCTGACCTCACGCAGGTTGATGAAGGTCTCGGAGCGAGCGCAGGATGCATGGGTCAGGAAGAAATCCTTCTTCAGGTGCACATTCTGACAGCCTCGATACTGGGGGGGTGGGGGGGGGGGGGGGGGGAGTGGGGGGGGAAAGGGGAGTCAGCAATAGAGCACAGAACACATAGCACATGGGCACAGAGAACAACAACTAAATTACACTAAAGCGCCTTTCATGTCAGGAGGACGCCCCAAGGCAGTCTCTGCGTCAGACCCGAGTTGAGGACGGGGGGAGGGGGGGATTAGGAGTTGCCGATGGGTCCATCGAAGAGGAGTCTTGAGGCGAGACTTGAAGGAGGCGGAGGGACCACAGGATGGAGTTCCAGAGGTTGGGGACAGAGTGGCTAAAGGCTCGCCCACCAACGGTGGGGCGGGGGACGTAGAGCCGGCTGAGCGGAGGGGGCGGGCAAGTTGGTAAGGGGCTAGGAGGTCACAAATGTAGGGTACACGGGCACAGAGCACACTGCTTCACCAACGTGGTGTATTTGTGTTAGACAGACAGTGTGGAGGGAGCTTCACTCTGTCTCAAACCCTTGCTATCATTGCCATGGGAGTGTCTGTCGACGGATAGTGTGGAGGGAGTTTCACCGATTCTAACCTGTTCTGTCACTGACCTGGGAGTGTCAACTGACAGTGTGGAGGGAGCTTTACTCTGTACCTAACATGTATCGCACAGTAAAGCTTGTTCACTGTGTCTTGTCGTTGCTGATCTGGCTCAGTATCAGATCTAGCTCTCTTAAGTTACGTACCTCCTCCGGGACCTGGGGAGAGGAGAAAACAGTTTTAAATGATAAGTTTACAACCATCGTCCCTCCCCTCAACTGCCCTCCTTCCTGTAGTTGCCCCATCCCCTCCGCGTTGCCCCCCATCCCCATTCCCCCCCCTCCCCGTTACCCCCCTCCCCTCTCCATTACTCCCCGTTACCGCCCATCTTTCTCTTCTGTTACCCCCTCCCCGTTACCCACCACCCCCCTCTCCCCGTTACCCCCCACCCTCCTCTCCCCGTTACCCCCCACCCTTCTCTCCCTGTATCCCCCTCCTCTCCCCGTTATCCCCTCCTCACCTCGTAGACGGCAAAGCCGATGGTGTGCATGTCCTGCCCCTGGCGTCGGAAACGACGTCGATCTTTCTGCATCAACGCGCACAGGAAGCTGCAGGCCAGTTCCGCGTCCTCCGGATCATCATCCTCCTCTGACAGAATGATCTTAAACTGCGGGTTAATCCAGAACGTGGCTGTGGGAGAGAGGGGGAGGGGTGACTGCAGATTTAATCTAGAACGTGCCTGTGAATGTGGGAGCGGAGGGCCCTGAGATTTATTCTGGAATGCACGTCTGACCCAGGTCGGGGATTTAATCTAGAACGTGGCCAAGGCTGTGAGATCAGGTGCCAGAGATTTCATCTGGACTGTGGCTGTGAGAGAGGGAATATGAAACAGTAGATTAATCTAGAAAAAGAATAAGGAGACATAGAGTTGTTGGAAGTTCATCTCGAACCCTCGATGTTAGGGATTGCACATAAAGGAGATTGAGATAGAATATATGAACATAAGAATTAAGATCCAGGAGTAAGCCATTCAGCCCCTCAAGCCTGCCCCGCAAGCCTGCCCCGCGAGCCTGCCCCGCCATTCAATAAAACCATGGTTGATCTTCTAATCTAACTCCACCTACTCCGCCTTATCCCCATATCTCTTAATTCCTTTATCGATAAGAAATCTATAAATCTCAGGCTTGAATATGTTCAAGGACTGAATGAGCATGTACAGCCTTTTGGGGTAGAGAATTCCGTAAATTCGCTACCTTCTGATTGAAGAAGTTTTTCCTCAACTCAACACAAGTGTTGTGGAGACAGAGTGAAGTCACTGGAGTTTGATATAGAACACAGAGTGTGTGTGCGTTGTTCCTAAGTTGCTCTCACCTGGGTTGTTACGGCAGCCGCCAGCAGTACTGCCCCGTCTCCAAGTCCCCTCGTACACAGCCGCGTGCCACTTACTGATCGCCTCGTTCTGCAGCGCATCGGGAGACAGATTACAGATCTCCAGCCTCGAGAACTGCCGCAGGAACTCAGAGAAATCCATCCTGTATCACACACAAGACAGGATCCAAACCAAGGGAATTAGCCAATGTGTGTAGCCAGGGCAGTGACCACGGTGGATCACTAGTGCACCCCTCCCGCCTTCACAACCAGGCCTCAGCCACTGTCACCTACCAGAACTCTCCGTCTTCCTTGTTCACCATTCCATCCCTCTCACTCTCGTCAATGTGATTCCATTCTGAGGAGCTGGGGGAGAGCAGAGATCAGAGGTCAACAGTCCCTCCACTCCTAACACCTACTACTCTTCCCCCATGCAGACCCTGTCCTATTCACACATGCCCCCATGATACACCCTCCTTCCTATACACACAACAACAAAATTACATTTATAGAGCGCCTTTCACATCGGGAGGACGTCTCAAGGCTCCCAACAGTCAGGGATCGGGACCTGAGCATGAGGGAGGGGCAGGGTAGGGGGGAGTTGAGGAGAGGGAGTGAGGTGGGAGGACGGCAGAAGGCACGTTTGAAAAGGAGGGTCTTGAGACTGGTCTTGAAGGAGGTGAGGGAAGAAGCGAGGCGAAGGGACTGTAGGATGGAGTTCCAGAGAGTGGGGGCAAAGAGGCTGAAAGCACGGCCACAGATGGTAGACCGGAGCCCGCTGAATGGAGAGGGCGGGCAGCTTGGTAGGGAGATAGCAGGTCAAAGAAGGGGCAAGGCCGTGAATGGCCTTGAAAGTAAAGATGAGGATCTTGAATTTGATCCTCTGGGGGATGGGAAGCCAATGGAGCTGAGCGAGGGTGGGAGTGATGTGGTCGCGGAGCCTAATGCAGGAGAGGACACGAGCTGCAGAGTTCTGAATGATCTGCAGCTTGTGAAGGGAAGAGCTGGGAAGGCCGACGAGGTGGGAGTTTCCGTAGTCAAGCATGGATGTGACGAGGGTTTCAGCAGCCACAGACCTGTCACTCCATGATCCTGTCCACTCCACTTGACCCCATGGGTTCCGGATACGGATCAGTCTTACCTGCCGCCCACGGTAATTCACCTGAGTCAGACACACAGTGTCAGAGATACACAGAGTCAGACACGCGCACACACACACACAGGGTCAACACACACCAACACACAGAGAGGATCAGACACACACACATACACAAAGAGGGTCAGTCAGACACAGACACCCACACCCACACCCACATAGGGTCAGAGACGCCCAGAGAGTCAGAGTTGGGGGGCAGACGGCGCAGACACAGACCTCCTTCACTGCTGTGACTGAGTAAGCGTGACCTTTCACCAGTTTCTTAAAAGTCACGGCCTCTTGATCATTGGCGCTGGTGATCTGGGGGGAGAGAAGCAGAGAGTCATTGTTGCACACACGCTCTCACACAACACATCTGGTCCCACCCTCCCCACTGTACTCACCAACCCCACCCTCATACCATCTTCTCGCGTATCCCGCCCTCTCGTGCATCCTGCCCTGCCCTTCCCTCCCGTATGCCCGGACCCACCCACCTGTGCATGTCCCACCCTCCCGTGCATGCCCTCCCCTCCCATGCATTCCAGACACCCCCATGCTTGCCCTCCCATGCCTGCCCTGACCTCCCGCAAACTCACGTCGATGGAGCAGCCGAGCAGTGAGCCTCGATCCACAGCTTTGGCAATGATGGAAAACAGGTTGCTTGGTGACTTGTTGAGTTGATACATCTCAGCCACTCCGCCAGTGAAATCCTCAAACCCCTCAGTGGTACTGCCGCCCGACAGCGCCTCATACGAGCCATTCAGCCTAATGAGATTCTCATTACTGCACAGCATTGAGGCAGCAGCTTCCACCCACACCCCAAGCTCCCCAGAGAATAATACTCCATTATCTCCCAACTCCAACCCACCCCAATCCAACCCTGAGCACGACCCACCCCCAGCTTCATAGAGAAAAATATTCCTCACCCCAGCACTCCACCCATCCCAACCCCCTCCGACCCAACTTTCTCCCCTACTACCCCACCCACCTTATCATCTCATGCCACCGCTACACGCAAAGTATCGAAAGAGGGAGATTGGGTGAGAGGATCAGTGAGGAGAGGAAGAGGAGCTAGGGGGAGGGTGGGAAGGACAAGGTGGGTGAAGGTGACATACTTGGCGTAAGCTTTTTCCACCAGCGCGCTCCAGAATTCGTTGTTCTCGGCCGAGTGGACGAACACCAACTCTCCGTCCTTGGTGGGCAGTTGGTCGTCAATCACCACATCCACCCACTCCCCATACTGCCAGAACTGGGAGAGACCAGAGAGACAGACAGTCAGTCAGTCAATCAATCAGAGACAACGTCCATCCATCCCATTGTTTTGACCATCCAGCACACACATTAACATGGCATCACCCATTCCCAGGACAAGGAGAGACCAGAGGAGACCATCAGGCTCACTGTCCATCCTTCAGTCACACTGCACACTGGCACATGATGTCACTGTGGGTCGGGAGGAGAGACGATTGGAGGAGATGAAGTAAAGGCAGTGGGTCAGGTAGGACTAGAAAGAAGAGACTGCAGACCTGTGGTGTGGATGAGAAGAGGCGACAGAGACGAATGGAATAGTGGCCAGTGTCAAAAGTAATGGAAAGGTCAAGGAGGTCAACGGGGCAAAGGAAGCCCTGGTCACATTTGGAGAAAAGATGATGATGGTGATTTTGACAAGGGCTGCCTCAGTGCTGTGAGCCGGACCCAAACAGGAATGGAAGGGCTGGAGCCTGGAGAGGAGGGGCTGAAGAAGTGAAGGAAGGGACCGGAGAAGGGAGGGGCGGGGCTGGATAAAGGAGGAGTGGCTGGTGAATGGGGGGAGGGGCTGGAGCCAGGAGGGGTTTGGGAAGGGAGGGAAAGGTGGGTTCAATGGCCGCAATGTGTTCCAGGACAATAGATAGATAGGACAGGTAGGTCGGGCCAGGAGTTAGGGCGTTTGGAAGGGACTATGTTGTACCTGGAAATGGAAGATTCCAGCGTATTCCTCCTGAAAGCTCTGTCCGTGTGGCACGACCCGACGCAGCACATCAGTGTTCAGGGTCAGGGACGCAATGGCTGCCAGGAGCCAGCAATCACCTGCGGAACAAGCAGTCACTAACCTAGTACAGCACAAAGAGCACACAACCACCAACCCCACCCCCCAGCCCTGGCCTGTGTCCCAGACTCCCCAACCCCACACCAACCCCAGCCCTACCCCCCGCACTTCCCCTAGCCTACATACCCCCTAGCCCCTATCCCACCAACCCATTAGGTTCCCACAGCCTCACCAGCCCCCCCTACCAGCCCCACCATTCTCTCCCCCCACCCTCCAAAGACCACATAACCATTTTGGCTGTGGAAGGAGAGAGAGGGTTTACATCATGGGGGGATGGGAAGTTCAGGGGGTGGGGAGGGGAAACGAATGGTTGACATCCAGAGATTAGGAAGCTTAGCAAGTTGTTGGAATTGGAATGCATTGCCAGAAAGAGTGGTGGAGGTCAATTCGATAACAACTTTTAAAAGAGCGGTGGATGGTGATGTGGAGAGGACAAGTTTGCGGGATTATGGGGAGAGCCGGGGAATGGGATTGATTTGGATTGCTCTTTTCCTAGAGGCGGACACGGATGGGCCAAATGGCCTCCTTTTGTGCTGAAAAAGTCCATGATTCTATAATTGTATGTTTTCCCAATGTGAAAGGCGCTTTAAAAATATAATTTTGTGGTCGTTTTCTCACAGTGACTAACTAATCTCCAGATGACTTAGAGGAAACATCTGTGCAGAAAGGGAGGAGGGCACTTCCGCCTCTCATTGTCCTGGAAACCTCCAGATACCCACAAGCTTTGTGATGAGAGACTGATTTGACAGCAGGAGTCATAGCAAGCGAGAGACAGGGCGAGACCTCCGTTTGTCCTCTCCACTCAGCTCATCTTCTGCTCACCCCACCCTCTCTGCACCACCATGGGTGGCCGAGATTTCAGTTCCTCTCCTACTTCCCTATAACCTCTGGACCTCTCTCCAAAATCTCTCTCCAAAATCTCACCCCCAACTCCTGCCTCTTCAAACTTGCCTACAGTCATCTCCTGCACTCCCTCTCCTGGCTTAGCGACCCTTGTGAAGCACACAGTGATACGTTTATAATAATATAAATAATAATCCTTACATTTATATAGCGCTTTCCACATCTTATCGACGTCTCAAAGCATTTCACAGAATACAACAACGTAGGGTCCGTCGATATGGAAATTTTCCGATATCGAGATATCGGTGGGCTCATATCGATATATACCGATATATCGATATTTCTGGCGGGTTTTTATACTGCGCCTGCGCGCGCATTCGGAAGTATGCCCGCATTCGAAGGTAAGCGCTCATTTGGAGGTACACGTGCATTCGGGGGCACGCCGGCATTCGGGGGCGTGTGCGCATTCGGAGGTACGCGCGCGCATTCCGATGTGAGCGCGCATTCCGATGTGCGCGCGCTTTCTGATGTGCGCGCGCTTTCTGTGCTCTTGGCCCAGGAGGTTGCAATGCCGGTGACAAGGTAAGCTGGAAAAGATTGCATTCTACTGATAATACCGATATATCACCAGAAACGATATACCAATATTTACGATATTTACATTTTTTCATATCGAATGTTTCGATATATCGATATATTTTAAATTCCGATATCGTCATATCGATACAAAAAATGATATCGATATAACCGATATATCGCCGGACCCTACAACAACATCCCAAGGTAGGGACCAGAGCAGTGGGGGAGGGGTCGGGGTAGGGAGAAGAAAAGAGGGAAGAAAGGGGGGGAAAGAGGTATGGAGCAAGTGGGGAGGGGTTGTGGTAGGGGAAAGAAGAATAGGTAAATCTGTGGGCGAAACGCGGCAGCCAAATTGCGCACAACAGTGTCCCACAAACAGTTGCGGAAATGGAACCAAAGGAGAAAGGGGGAAAAGAGGGTGAGGGGGGAGAGGGAGGGAAAGGTGGAAATTAAATATGAAAGAGGGAAATGTTTACCCCACAGAGAGGGATGCTTTATAAACACAGATGGTTGTTTTCCTACGGACTGTTTGTGGTACACTGCTATGAGCATTGGTTACTGCGTTTCACCCACAAATCAACACAGTCCATCCACTTCATATGTGAAGTGCATTGAAAAGACCAACAATGTGATAAGGTGTTATATCAAATGCAAGGATTATTATCATTGCTTGTTCATGCAAGAGCAAAGTGAGAGTGTGCCCAACCCTACATCAGTGTGGGTGAGATATGTGAATCGGCGAGTGTAGCTTTAAGAAGCTTGGAGCCTGACAAAGTGAATGCAATTAGTCAACAGGCAAGAATGTGGGAATTTGTCCAAGGGTGAGCCTGCTGCGGGGAAGCTACAAACTACTGAACAAACTGAGGCTCAGAGTTTAATACTCACTCACTCACACAAACACCTCCCCACACACACACAAACATCCACACATACACTCCCACGCCCCACCCACACACAAACAGATTCATTCACACACACAGATACACACACCATTCTCACACAGGGACATGCGCATACACACAAGCACAAACAGAAGACATACATACAATTGCACACAAACACACTTGTTTGCAAACACAAACACACGTGTGCAGACACACACACACATAGACATACACAATCCCGGTCTCCCCCAGACCCCACCCCACACACCCACACATACAGAACAAAACAGAGAAGAGGTGGAAACTAAATGGGGCCCTGAGAGGAATAGATGTGTGCATGGTGGTAATGGGGGAGGAGAGTAACTAGGGAAAAGCAGTCATTCCAAAAGACTCTACGTGAAGGGGGGCTCATAAATGCAAGTTATTCTTGTTTCATTCTTGTTTATAGCTCATTCGTCTAACAATGAGGATCAATCTCATTGCTCTCCACTCTACTGCCTCTAGGGTCCAGATTGTCCCCACCCAGAGCTGTACACAGTACTCTAGCTCCACTCACCCAAACCTCCCTGGCACACATCAGTCCTGGTGGCTCCATCGGAGATAAATTCTGGATCAGCAACAAGCTCCTAGACAAAACAGAGCATCACATCACTCTCTCCCAAAAGTCAAATCAAATCCCCCCAATTCATTCAATGCCCCCTAAATTCAAATCACTGCCTAAAGATCACATTGCTGTCATCACATCAAATCATTGGCTCAAATTCAAATGACTGCCACTCTGAAATCAAATGAAAGCCTCAAAATCAAAAATCATTGCTTCCCAAATTAAATCATTGCTTCCCCCAAATGTAATTAATCACTCCACAATCAAGCCACCACCAACCCCTGATCAAATCAAATCAAATTGTTCCCCATCCTCCCAGTCAAATCACCGCCACAACCAAATCGGCTCTCATCCAATCACTCCCTCCTCAAATCCAACCCCCATTAAATCATTCCCCGCCCAAATCATCACCCAATGAAACCCCCTCCCGCCCATTCTTACAGTGGGTCTCTTCCAGACGATGTCCCTAGTTTTGGAGGTGTGAGGGGCGAGCTCCTTAAAGCCGATGGAGGAGGGCTTCGGGGGGAACTGGGAGTCTTGGAAGAGCTCTCCATTCTCCAGACACTCCCTCCACAGCGCCCCATAATCCTGGTTCAGGAAATGTACAGCTCTCTCATTTGATCCCATCCCTTCACGTTTCTGACGTTCTTTCTGTATCCGAGCGGAAACTCCTGTCAGCATCGTCTGCACTGTGCGGAGAAACGGAAGGATGGGGGGTCAGAGAACAGAGGAATCGGGGAGGATCAGCAATCAGTTACCTCTCCGTTGAGAATAAACTGAGGTGTAATGAGGTGTAACCCTCACCCCCACTGAACTGGCACCCAAGGGGTTAATCAGGCAGACGTTAACTAGACTCTTCCCATTGGGGTGAAAGGGGAAGCCTAATAACATCAGGGTGCAGATTATTTCTGGATCTGAGCTATGGGAGCCTATCATGCCCAGACACACACACACGTGGGGCAGCACAAACTCCCACTCAAGAGTTTATAATAATAATAATCATCCCTGCATTTGATATGCTATTGTGCCTTATCACATTGTTGAGATGTCTCAAAGCGTCTCAAAACACT
The DNA here is from genome assembly GCA_035084275.1 of Hydrolagus colliei. Lineage (NCBI taxonomy): Eukaryota > Metazoa > Chordata > Chondrichthyes > Chimaeriformes > Chimaeridae > Hydrolagus > Hydrolagus colliei. The sequence continues at coordinate 68,411,410 of CM068744.1, read as the reverse complement.
ATCAGCAACAACAGCAACAAATTGCATCGATCAAGCGCCTTTCACGTTGGGAGAACGTTTAACATTCCCACTGCTCAGTATGTGGAATAATTTGTCCATCCACACACGTCACACATGGGAATTCCAGTACACGATTAACCTGTGCGGCCAAGCGGGCACTGAGCGAGACGCCAGCCTGTCTCTCTGGCTCCTCTTCCTCATGTGCCTGCACACAAAACAATACTGAATAGTCAATGTTTTATAGTTGCTGTCCCAACCCTCCTCCCCTCAGGCTGATCTCAGCCGGGCCAGTATTCAGTGTGCGAATGGCCTCTGTGGCCCTCTGACCACTGGGCTCAAGGCTCAAGGGTGAGTGGAGCAAAACAATAATAACATATTACTGTATATTTGTATAGCCCCTTTCATGTCAGGAGAATGTCCCATGGTACTGGACACTGAAGATTGGCACTGAGGGGTTGGGATCAGGAGGGGTGGAGGGCAGGGAGAGTAGAGGTAGGAGGGTGACTAAAGGCGCGGTCAAAGAGGAAGTTCTTGAGATGGGCCTTGAAGGGAGGCGAGGTACCGAGGAAAAGGGATTGTGGGGTGGAGTTCCAAAGGGTGGGGCTGATCATGGTGGAGTGGGCCAGAGCCCACTGAGCAGAGGGAGCAGGCAGGTCAGTAAGCGGTTAACAGGTCACAGAGGTAGGAAGGCCTTGAAAGTGAAGTACGGGATGAGGTCTCGGACATGGCCACACCTCAGGGAAACTCATGGAAAAATCGTACAGAACGAGAGACGCCAAACTGTGATTCCACTGAGCATGTGATAGAGGCTCAGGCTGGGGAGGGTGTGGTCGTGGTTAAATAGAAAACAGCCGCCGGGACAGAGAATAAAGCTCCTCGGCCATCAACTGATCCTACGTCTCCTGAAGGCTGGCCTGGGAGAGTGGGAACCAGAGGGGTCACAGGCTGGCGCTGCAGGGGGCAAACACTTTCCTGAAGCTGGAGACACAGTCACTTCAGTGTAACTTCACGCCCTATGGGGGTTGAGGGAAAATCATCAGTCAAAAATATTCACATATTCAGGTTGGAGCTTGAAGGGAGATTGTGAAAGAGAGAGAGAGAGGGAGGGAGAAATAATGGAATAGAGAGGAAAAAACAGGCAGCTAGAGTGGAACCCAAATACTGTATTATGTGTGTGTGTGTGTGAGGCACAGAGAGAGAAAGAGACAAGAAGGAGGAACTGGCTAAAGCAGCTTAATAAAGATGTGATAGATGAGATTAAGTCAAATCTCTCAAGAGAGGTACAAATAGATTGAGTTATATAGAGAGGGTACATAGAGATACACAGACACACAGGGGTACAGTATAGTACACAGGGATAGACACATCCAGAGCCAGGGTACAGAGGGACAGACACACCCAGAGTTACAGTACAGAGGGTTAGAGACAGACAGAGCCACGATATAGAGGGATAGAGACAGACAGAGGTACAGTGCAGAGGGTTAGAGACAGACAGAGCCACGGTACAGAAGGACAGAGCCAGCCAAGGAGAGGTACAGTGCAGAGCTGCAGGACAGTTATATATAACATCAGGGCGGGAGGTGATAACAGCCGCTACTCAGATTGCCAGTCTCACCCTCTTTTTTTACAATCTCAGTCTCTGAGTCTCACTCACTCTTTCCGGTCTCTCTCTCTCTGTGTGTGTGTGTCTCAGTCTCTCTCTCGGTTGATGGCTGATGGTTAGGCTGTGTGTGTGTGTCACACACTCTCTCTCTCTCTCTTACTAACCTCAGGGCCGATGTTTGAGCCGCTCCCACCCTGTGTGTCAGTGAGTGACTGTGGCCAGAGCCCCTCCCGCTGCCGTCCACTGCACCACAGCTTAAAGCTGCACAGTCAGTGTGTGTGTGTGGACAGTACAGTCAGTGGGTACAGTGTCCATATATAGAGTGTATATCCTAGTACAGAGTGTGTGCATTGTGCATATTTATTCATGTAATTCATCATTATTTACTAATAATCGTCCTCACCCCCCAAAAAAAACAACACAAAAATAAAAATTGGTCATTTTCAATCCACGGCTGTTTGTGGGGGACGCTGCTGTGCGCGATTGGCTGCCGCGTTTCGCCCACAAATAAATACACAGTCAATTCACTTGACGGCACGGTCTGTGAAGCGCTTTGAGACTTCGATAAAATGTGAAAAAGAAGCGCTGTATCAAATGCAAGGATTATAATAATAATCATCATCATAATCCCGGCGTTTGGTTCAGCGCTTTTCACATCTTATCGAAGTCTCAAAGCGCTTCACAGACGGTACCGTCAAGTGAATTGACTGTGTATTTATTTGTGGGCGAAGCGCGGCAGCCAATCGCGCACAGCAGCGTCCCCCACAAACAGCCGTGGATTGAAATTACTAATTTTTTTAAAAATGTTGAGGGATTATTATTCGGCGCGTGGAGTAAGGAAACTTGCCCAAGTTTATAAAATTAGTGAGGAGTTGGGGGCTGTGCTGGGAGGAGCTGGGAATGTGTTGGGAGTGTGCTGGAAGAACAGGCTTTGGAAGATGGATTCTTGGTTAAGATGGTGGCGGACAGTAGGCTGGCCCCACGATGAGCTGGCTGATTCATGATAACAAAAACAGTTTATAAAATAAAGTGTTTTTACGATCCAGGCGCATGGGGCTAACGGTGGGTGGACTGAACCGGAGCGAAGGCACCAGGAGCTCTCGGGCTTGAGGCCTCCAACGGCCAAGGAGCCTGGAACGGGAATGGCAATGGAGACGAAGGTGACTTACGAGTGAGGCCTGAAGCACCTGGATCGAGGCTCGATCTTGGTGCCTCGAGCAGTTCCCCCCGGCTCACAAGCAAGGAACAACAACAACAACAACGTAATTACACTTGCATACTGCCTTACAGTCAGGAGGACGTCCCAAGGCGCTGGACAGTCACCGTGAAAGACTGTCACTGAGCTGGGGATAAGGGGGTGGAAGGAAAGGGGGGGATTTGCGAGTGACTGATGGGACTCTCGAAGAGGAGGCTCTTGAGGAGGAGACCAGGGAGGGGGGGAGGGGGAGGGACTGCGGGATGGAGTTTCAGAAGGCAGAGTGGCTAAAGGCTTGCCCACCAATGGTGGGTCGGGGGACGTGGAGCAGGCCGGAGACTGAGGGGGTGGGCAGGTGGATAAGGGGATAGGAGGATGTAGGGTGGGATGAGGCTCTGGAGAGCTGTTAATGTGAACTGGCATCTGGAGCCTTCCCTCACCTCCACAATATTGCCCAACTGCACCACCACCTCACCCCTCAGGCCGCTGAAACTCTCATTCATGCCTTCATTACATACAGACGTGCTTATCGGCCTTCCATAAACCTGCCATCAACCTGCTTATCGGCCTTTCCAACTACTCATTCCATAAGCTGCAGATAATACAGAACTCTGCAGCCTGTGTCCTCTACCACTCCTGGCTCCATGACCCCATCTCCACCATTCTCAACCGACTCCATTGGCTCCCCATCACACAGAGGATTCAATTCAAGATCCTGGTCCTTAGCTTCAAAAACCTCCATGTCCTGGCCCACCCTACCTCTGCGATCACCTAAACCCCTATCAGCCAGTCCGCTCCCTCTGCTCGCTGCTGTCCTGCTCTGTGTACCTTGACCCCCCGCCCAACATCGGCGGGCAAGCCTTCAACCACTCTGCCCCTAACCTCTGTAATTCCATCCCGCAGTCCCTCTGCCTCGCCCCCTCCCTGGCCTCCTTCAAGTGTCACCTCAAAACTCTCCTCTTCAATGGTCCCATTGGTCACCCCAATCCCCTCCTTTCCATCCACCCTTCACGTTCCCAAACCCAGCTTGCGTCTGGCACAGTGATTGTCCGGCACCTTGGAATGTCCTCCTGATGTGAGAGGTGCTGTACAAGTTGTAACAAGTGTTTTAATTGTCTAAGAAGAGGTTTCAAACCTTTGTCAAAGTTATTATTTGATACTCCAAAGTGTATCTAAAAACTGGATAATCTTTATTGATCTTAAGGAATGTGAGCCAGAGGGTTTGGACCCAATGGAGTGAGGTCTGTGTTTGTGACTTTTGTGGTTGTGTTTATGAAGACTGGTGTTATTCCTTTCCTTATTTGGAAGGATGGTATCAAACAGTGTATCTCAAGATGCATTTTGGTAGAAGAAATGAGGGGAGGCAATATAGGCTAGGTAGTACAATTTTAAGGGGTGTGAAGGAACAGAGAGACCTGGGGATTTGTGTGAGTGACTCTTTGAAGGTGGCAGGACAGGTAGACAAGGCTATCAAGAATGCATACGGGATACTAGGCTTTATAAATAGGAGCATAGAGTACAAAAGTCAGGAAATTTGTGACTAACCTCTATAAATCTTTGGTTAGGCCTCAGCTAGAGAGAGTACTTGTACAATTCTGGTCACCACACTTTAGGAAGGATGTTAAGGCATTGGAAAGGGTGCAGAGGAGATTTACTAGGATGGTACCAGAAATTAGGTACTTCAGCTACAAGGAAAGGCTAGAGAGGCTAGGTTTATTCTCATTGGAACAAAGAAGGTAGCAAGGAGACCTAATAGAGGTTTTTAAGATCATGAGGGGATTCGACAGAGTGGATAGGGAAAAACTGTTTCCATTGGGTGGGCGTATCAGTGACTCGTCATAGATTTAAAATAGTTTCAAAAAGAAGCAGAGGGGAGATGAGGAGAATTTTTTTTCACCCCCAGTGAGTTGTTTGAATCTGTAATGCATTGCCTGAAAAGGTGGTGGAGGCCGATTCGATAACAACTTTTAAAAGAGAGATTTGGGAAGGATGGGTTTGTGAGATTATGGGGAGAGATCTGGGGAATGGGATTAAATTGCTCCTTTTAAAGAGCCGGCACAGACTCGATGGGCCAAATGGCCTCCTTTTGTGCCATTAGATTTTACGATTCTAAGTCAATAAAATGGCCATTGTGTTGATGTAAGAGACTCTATGATCAACGAAAAAGACCGAAATGTCAACATTCACAAAATCAGAATTTCATGGCGTCAAGTTGACCTGACACAGTCCTGATGAATTGGAACTGTTGGTGCCTTCCAGTCTGCTTGGACGAGATCTTCAAGGGATTTTACGACGTGAAGGTGTCAGGAAAGGACGAGTGGCTGTCGAATGGAACTCTTCACGTACGGTAACAGAGGAACTCGAACTTCCTGAGATTAACATCCTGATAAACCTTGGGGCCTCCCATGTGTGGAAAGACGATTGGACAGATCAGTTCAGGAATGTGGATGAACAATCAAAGTGTGAGCAATACCTCATCCCAAAAGCCTCTGAAATCTTGGTCCACGCCTTTGTCACCTCTCGGCTGGACTATTGCAACGCCTTCCTCTCCGGTCTCCCCGCCACCACAATCCACAATATCCAGCTATTCCAAAACTGCGCCGCCCGCAGACTCACCCGCTCTAAGCTTCGCTCCCCCATTACCCCAGTCCTTGCCAGACTTCACTGGCTCCCTATCCCAGAGAGGATCGACTTCAAGATCCTCACCCTTGTTTTTAAATCCCTCCACTCCTCTGCACCCCCCTATCTCTCTGATCTCCTCTCCCCCCAAACCAGCACCCGCTGCCTTCGCTCCTCTGGGTCTGGCCTCCTCCATGTCCCCTGAGTCCTCCGCTCCACCCTCGGTGGCTATGCCCTGAGGCTCTGGAACTCCCTTCCTCACTCCCTTCCACACTCCCTTCGCCTCGCCCCTTCTCTTCCCAGTTTCAGGTCACAGCTGAAGACCTTTCTCTTCAACCGCGCCTTTGGTAACCTTCCTGCCCCTGCTCCTGGCTCGTCCTGGGATCCGCTATTGTAAAAGCGCCCTGAGATCCCGTCCGGCGTGGAGGGCGCTATGTAAATCAAAGTTGTTGTAAGTTGTTGTTGGGTAGGAATGGCTTCTGGCTACACTTTATTTCATCATCATGTGTCCACACTTTGGGGTATAAAGGAATGAAACAAATGTTAAGAATTTGGACACCATTGGGATACACTGCGACACTGTTGAGACAGTATCAGTGAGACACTCTATCCCATGGTCTGTGTGGGTTCGTGTGTGTGTGTTGGATTATTGGTGTGTTGGTGTTCCTGGTGAAGGAGGAGATCAGCCTGAGCCCTGAATCATCTTCTGCAGTTGTAAGCATGAGACTTGTAACTGTTTAGTAACCATCTTTATGATGAATAAATTAACCCTTTTATTTATCCATTGCCTCTGTGTCATACCGCATAAAAACCTCTTACCTCAGGGTCATACCACATAAAAACCCTATAAAATGTAATTTTGTTTTTGTTTTGAGGAGCTGGGGCTGTGCTGGGAGGGGCTGAGCTGTGCTGGGAGGAGCTGGGGCTGTGCTGGGAGGGGCTGAGCTGTGCTGGGAGGAGCTGGGGCTGTGCTGGGAGGGACTGGGCTTATGCTGGGAGGACGTGGCTGTGCTGGGAGGGACTGAGCTGTCCTGGGATGACTTGAGGCTGTGCTGGGAGGGGCTGAGCTGGGCTGGGAGGGGCTGAGCTGGGCTGGGATAGGCTGAGCTGGGCTGGTGGGGGCTGAGCTGTGCTGGGAGGGGCTGAGCTGGGCTGGGAGGGCTGAGCTGGGCTGGGAGGGGCTGAGCTGGGCTGGGAGGGGCTGAGCTGGGCTGATGGGGGCTGAGCTGTGCTGGGAGAGGCTGAGCTGTGCTGGGAGGGGCTGAGCTGGGCTGGGAGGGGCTGAGCTGGGCTGGTGGGGGCTGAGCTGTGCTGGGAGGGGCTGAGCTGGGCTGGGGGGGGCTGAGCTGGGTAGGGGGGAGCTGAGCTGGGCTGTGGGGGGGCTGAGCTGGGCTGGGAGGGGCTGAGCTGGGCTGGGTGGGGCTGAGCTGGGCTGGGGGGGGCGGGCTGGGGGTGGGAGAGGCTGAGCTGGGGGTGGGGGCTGAGCTGTGCTGGGGGTGCTGAGCTGTGCTAGGGGGCTGAGTTGGGCTGGGGGTGGGGGCTGAGCTGTGCTAGGGGGGCTGAGCTGTGCTGGGAGGGGCTGAGCTGGGCTGGGGGGGGCTGAGCTGGGATGGCTGAGCTGGGCTGGGCTGGGAGGGGCTGAGCTGAGCTGAGCGGGGCTGAGCTGGGCTGGGAGGGGCTGAGCTGGGCTGGGCTGGGAGGGGCTGAGCTTGGCTGGGGGGGGGCTGAGCTGTGCTGAGAGGGGCTGAGCTGGGCTGTGGGGGGGGCTGAGCTGGGCTGGGTGGGGCTGAGCTGGGCTGAGAGGGGCTGAGCTGGGCTGGGGGGGCTGAGCTGGGCTGGGAGGGGCTGAGCTAGGCTGGGAGGGGCAGGGCTGGGAGGGGCTGGGCTGGGAGGGGCTGAGCTGGGCTGGGCTGGTGGGGCTGAGCTGGGCTGGGAGGGGCTGAGCTGGGCTGTGGGGGGGGCTGAGCTGGGTTGTGGGGGGGCTGAGCTGGGCTGGGCTGGGGGCGGGCTGGGGGTGGGAGGGGCTGAGCTGGGCTGGGGGGGGGGCTGAGCTGGGCTGGGGGGGGGCGGGCTGGGGGTGGGAGGGGCTGAGCTGAGCTGGGGGGGCTGAGCTGGGCTGGGGGGGGAGGGGCTGAGCTGAGCTGGGCTGGGGGGGGGGCGGGCTGGGGGGGGGAGGGGCTGGGGGGGGGGCTGGGCTGGGGGGGGAGGGGCTGAGCTGGGCTGGGCTGGGGGGAGGGGCTGAGCTGGGCTGGGGGGGGAGGGGCTGAGCTGGGCTGGGGGGGGAGGGGCTGAGCTGGGCTGGGGGGGGAGGGGCTGAGCTGGGCTGGGGGGGGGGCTGAGCTGGGCTGGGGGGGGAGGGGCTGAGCTGGGCTGGGGGGGGAGGGGCTGAGCTGGGCTGGGGGGGGGGCTGAGCTGGGCTGGGGGGGGAGGGGCTGAGCTGGGCTGGGGGTGGGAGAGGCTGGGGGTGGGAGGGGCTGGGGGGGGGGCTGAGCTGAGCTGGGCTGGGGGGGGAGGGGCTGAGCTGGGCTGGGGGGGGAGGGGCTGAGCTGGGCTGGGGGGGGCTGAGCTGGGCTGGGGGGGGGGCTGAGCTGAGCTGGGCTGGGGGGGGAGGGGCTGAGCTGGGCTGGGGGGGGCTGAGCTGGGCTGGGGGGGGGGGCTGAGCTGAGCTGGGCTGGGGGGGGAGGGGCTGAGCTGGGCTGGGGGGGCTGAGCTGGGCTGGGGGTGGGAGAGGCTGGGGGGGGGGCTGAGCTGAGCTGGGCTGGGGGGGGAGGGGCTGAGCTGGGCTGGGGGGGGCGGGCTGGGGGGGGGAGGGGCTGAGCTGGGCTGGGGGGGGGCGGGCTGGGGGTGGGAGGGGCTGAGCTGGGCTGGGGGGGGCTGACCTGAGCTGGAGGGGCTGAGCTGGGCTGGGGGGGCTGAGCTGGGCTGGGGGGGGGCGGGCTGGGGGTGGGAGGGGCTGAGCTGGGCTGGGGGGGGGCTGAGCTGGGCTGGGGGGGGGCGGGCTGGGGGTGGGAGGGGCTGAGCTGAGCTGGGGGTGGGAGGGGCTGAGCTGGGCTGAGCTGGGCTGGGGGGGGCTGAGCTGGGCTGGGGGTGGGAGGGGCTGAGCTGGGCTGAGCTGGGCTGGGGGGGGCTGAGCTGGGCTGGGGGGGCTGAGCTGGGCTGGGGGGGGGCGGGCTGGGGGTGGGGGGGCTGAGCTGGGCTGGGGGGGGGCGGGCTGGGGGTGGGGGGGCTGAGCTGGGCTGGGGGTGGGAGGGGCTGAGCTGGGCTGGGGGGGGCTGACCTGAGCTGGAGGGGCTGAGCTGGGCTGGGGGGGGGCGGGCTGGGGGTGGGAGGGGCTGAGCTGAGCTGGGGGTGGGAGGGGCTGAGCTGGGCTGAGCTGGGCTGGGGGGGGCTGAGCTGGGCTGGGGGTGGGAGGGGCTGAGCTGGGCTGAGCTGGGCTGGGGGGGGCTGAGCTGGGCTGGGGGTGGGAGGGGCTGAGCTGGGCTGGGGGTGGGAGGGGCTGAGCTGGGCTGAGCTGGGCTGGGGGGGGCTGAGCTGGGCTGGGGGTGGGAGGGGCTGAGCTGGGCTGGGGGGGGGCGGGCTGGGGGTGGGAGGGGCTGGGGGGGGGGCTGAGCTGGGCTGGGGGGGGGCGGGCTGGGGGTGGGGGGGCTGAGCTGGGCTGGGGGGGGGCGGGCTGGGGGTGGGGGGGCGGGCTGGGGGTGGGGGGGCTGAGCTGGGCTGGGGGTGGGAGGGGCTGAGCTGGGCTGGGGGGGGCTGACCTGAGCTGGAGGGGCTGAGCTGGGCTGGGGGTGGGAGGGGCTGAGCTGGGCTGGGGGGGGCTGACCTGAGCTGGAGGGGCTGAGCTGGGCTGGGGGTGGGAGGGGCTGAGCTGGGCTGGGGGGGGGCGGGCTGGGGGTGGGAGGGGCTGGGGGGGGGGCTGAGCTGGGCTGGGGGGGGGCGGGCTGGGGGTGGGGGGGCTGAGCTGGGCTGAGGGGGGGGCGGGCTGGGGGTGGGGGGGCTGAGCTGGGCTGGGGGTGGGAGGGGCTGAGCTGGGCTGTGGGGGGCTGACCTGAGCTGGAGGGGCTGAGCTGGGCTGGGGGTGGGAGGGGCTGAGCTGGGCTGGGGGGGGCTGACCTGAGCTGGAGGGGCTGAGCTGGGCTGGGGGTGGGAGGGGCTGAGCTGAGCTGGGCTGGGGTGGCTGAGCTGGGCTGGGGGTGGGAGGGGCTGAGCTGAGCTGGGCTGGGGGGGGCTGAGCTGGGCTGGGCTGTCAGGTTGAGCTGGAGTCAGGGTTGTTGAGTGGGAGTCACGGTGTGAGCTGGGATGAGTGGTATGGCGCTGGCTATCAATCGCAGTCGGCAGCGGGAGTCGGGGCTGGGCTCTCACGGCGATGCCCGGTGTTTCCTGGGGCAGAGCTATGAGGAGCTGCGGGGCCGGTGCCAGCAGACGGGGGTGCTGTTCCAGGACCCCAGCTTCCCCCCCATCCCACAGTCACTGGGACACCAGGAGCTGGGACCCGGCTCACACAAAACCCGCGACATAGAGTGGCGCCGCCCGAGGGTCAGAAACTTTACTGAACTTTAATAACTGTCTCTCTCTCTGTGTGTGTCTCCCTCCCTCTCAGGTCTGTCTCTCTCTCTGTGTCTCTCTCTGTGTGTCTCCCTCCCTCCCTCCCAGGTCTGTCTCTCTCTCTGTGTGTGTCTCCCTCCCTCCCTCCCTGGTCTGTCTCCCTCCCTCCCTCCCAGGTCTGTCTCTCTCTGTGTCTCTCTCTGTGTGTCTCCCTCCCTCCCTCCCAGGTCTGTCTCTCTCTGTGTCTCTCTCTGTGTGTCTCCCTCCCTCCCTCCCTCCCAGGTCTGTCTCTCTCTCTGTGTCTCTCTCTGTGTCTCTCTCTCTCTCTGTGTGTCTCCCTCCCTCCCTCCCAGGTCTGTCTCTCTCTGTGTCTCCCTCCCTCCCTGGTCTGTCTCCCTCCCTCCCTCCCAGGTCTGTCTCTCTCTGTGTCTCTCTCTCTGTGTCTCCCTCCCTCCCTCCCTCCCTCCCAGGTCTGTGTCTCTCTCTGTGTCTCTCTCCCTCCCTCCCAGGTCTGTGTCTCTCTCTGTGTCTCTCTCCCTCCCTCCCAGGTCTGTGTCTCTCTGTCTCTGACTTCTCTGATGTCTGTTTCTAGGATCTTTGCTCAAACCCCAGGTTTATTATTGAAGGGGCCACCAGGACTGACATCTGCCAGGGCTCCCTGGGTGAGTGACAGCCCAGCCTGAGAGTGTGTGAGAGACAGTGTGAGAGAGTGTGTGTGTGTGTGAAAGTGAGTGTGTTTGAGAGAGTGAGTGTGTGTGTGTGAGAGACTGAGTGTGTTTGAGAGTGAGTGTGTGTGTGAGAGAGTGAATGTTTGTGTGTGAGAGACTGAGTGTGTGTGTGAGAGAGTGAGTGTGTGTGTGAGTGAGGTTGTCTGTGTGTGTGTGAGTCTGTGTGTGTGTGAGTGAGTGTGTGTGAGTGAATGTTTGTGTGTGAGAGAGTGTGTGTGTGTGAGTGAGGGTGTGTGTGTATGAGTGAGGGTGTTTGTGTGTGAGTTTGTGTGTGTGAGAGAGAGAGAGAGTGACTGAGTAATGGCGAGAGTGAGTGTGCATTTGGAGAGTGAAAGATTCAGGGAAAAAAAATGAAGGTTTAAGTTAGGGGGGGTGAAAGAGGGGGGGGGGGGGGGTGAAAGAGGGGGGGTGGGTGGGGGGTGAAAGAGGGGGGGGGGTGGGGGGGGAGATTGGAAAAAATAGCTTCAGACACAAAGTGCAAGAGAGACAGATACACTGAGTGGGGCACAGTGTGAGTGTGTGAGAGAGAGGGATGGAGAGAGTATGTTTGAGAAAGATTTTTGAGTGAGAAACCGTATGGTAGGGAAATAATGGAGGATTACCTGGTAAGGACAGGTAATGATGGTGGGTGGGGCAGTAGAGTTTAGAGCAGGCGAGTACATGTGTGTGTGTGTGTGAGAGTGTGTGTGTGAGAGTGAGTACTGAGTGAGTGAGAGAGTAGTGAGAGTGAAATGGTGGGGAGAGGGTCAGTGAGTGTGAGTGAATCAACGCATTGGAATGTCCTCCCGACATGTAAGGGGCTATATAAATGTAATTGAGTTGTTATTGTGAGAGTGTGTGAGAGTACTCATTAAGGTAGTATCCTGAGGCACTATACTACATGAAGGGGCTCAGTTATTATTACTGTTGGCGTGTGTATGCAAGTGTAATTTTGTTGTTGTGTGTGAGTGTGGCTGCTGTCAGTAGAGGTGTCAGGGACAGTAAGCTATTTTGGTGGGTATATTCTCCATACTATCAGTCTCCTCCTTGGCGGAGACTGCTGAACACACACCACACACACACACACACACACAACTTCAGTTTGTTTCATTCCATTGCTGTGTGGTGACAGTGGAGACACCCCTCTCACATTCCAGGGAGATAAAGTTGAGCAGAGCCTCCTTGGCTCTCTCCTGATCCATTTATTTGCCTCGAGAGCTTTTCGCGGGGCGGACAAAGTTGGGGCTGACTCACTATATTAGTTTGCTGGCTTCACTTTGCTCGCTGAAAGACACCGCCCTAGCTGTAGGCTTTCCTTTTCACTCACAGCTGCTCTGGCTGAGGCCAGAACAACATTTAAATTGGATAATTGTGTCAGTGAGGGGGAATAAAAAGGGCATGGATGCGGGGGTGGGGCGAGGTTGTGGAGGGCTTTAAATGTGAGGACCAGGAGGGATGGGGGGGGCACGATGGGGGAAAGAGCGGGGATTGGGATTAGAGTGAGCACCAGCACAGACACAATGGGCCAAATGGTGTAAAGGTACAGTCAAGTGACTGTGTGTTCTGACCTGCTGGTGTAGGGGATTGCTGGCTCCTGGCTGCCATTGCGTCTCTGACTTTGAACAAGGAAGTGTTGGACAGAGTGGTTCCCGATGGACAGAGCTTCGGTCCGGGCTATGCTGGAATCTTCCATTTCCAGGTAACCCGTCACCATTTCTCGCGCACACTCTCTCACACACACTCTTGCTCTCTCACACACTCTCGCTCTCTCACACACTCGCTCTCTCACACACTCTCGCTCTCTCACACTCTCTCGCTCTCTCACACACACACTCTTTCACTCTCTCACACACACACACTTGTTCTCTTGCGCACGGAAACCCATCACCGTGATCACCCGATGACTGACGCGCACGGAAACTCACCACGAGTATCCAAACCAAACAGACATATTTTTCCATGTATTTATGCCACCTACATATCAACATGGATCGCACACTCTCTCCCTGAAGAGACAGAACCAATATACTTAACTGATTCCAAAGAATGGTAGGTACAAGTTGGCAAGGGCCAAGGCTTGGGGACCCAGAGTGTGTGTGTGTGTTAGGATACCCGCTGAACACTACAAACTAAAACTGCATAGCTTGCCATCGAGAGCGATATCTGGCACGTTTCCCGCTGCTTGTTCAGCTGGGACCACCCTACCCAATGCTGGGAAGAATCCCTTTCCACAATGATGAGTTTGCCCCTTCTACAGACCTCCCATGAGCCAGGCCAGCTGATGGTGGCCAGCTGAGTGTAACATTGTTCCTTCCATATCTGTGCCTGACTCAGTCGGTTGCAGATACGCCCCTGAATGATAATAATCCTTGCATTAGATATAGTACTTGATCATGTCATTGAGATGTCTCAAAGTGCTTCTCAGAATGCACTGTGAAGTGGATTGGTTGTGTGTTTTGTGGGTGAAAATGTGGCAGCCAATTGTGCACAGCAGGGAATCCATTTTTAAACCAAGAAAGCAGACTGCCAATCAACTAACACCCAGGTTCCTGCATACAGCAAGGTAAACAGTCATGTGAAATCTGAAAACTTCTCCAAGGTTTCACTCTGTCAGTTAATCAAACCAGGGTTCTCTTGCGTGCAAGGCAAGAACACCAACCACTGAGCTACACGGAAATATGTGGTTGTAATAAACCAGATGCCTGCAGTCAGTGAATTTAAACTACCCACAGTGCCTGCTGTAAGTTCTAACTTCCGTTCATTAGATTCTTCTTTGGACTCATTTCACAACATATAAGTCTAAGCCTAACGTTACCCTGAGCACCTGCTCGTGCGAATCTGCCGGAAATCTTCAGGGTGTTTCCGTCCCTGCCTCTATATGGGCTCAATTTTGTGACAACCCCCCAAGGCCCATAGGAACCCGCATTTCCCATCTACACAACCCTTTCTGAGATCCTTTGTTAACGTTTCTTATGCTTTACAAACAGTACAACACAGTACAATTGGTTGTACAATTGTCTGCTTTCCAGGCTGGAGATCTTGGTTTTCCCTGAGTCATTCCCCAACTGTTGTAACGAGCCACTCTTTCTCTCCTATCTTTATACTTCTTCACCATAACTAACTCAGCCAGTTGATCACTTGGACATCGTTCAGAAGTGATGTCAAAACCAGACAATCTAAAGGCCAGAGTTGTAGGGAGTTGTTTGCCTCCCTTCTTTTCCCAGAACTTGAGATGGCTCTCCTGCTACTCACTTGACAATTTCCCAAATGAGTACATTCCTTTGCGCCTTTGTTAATTGAGTCCTCTGTCCTATCTATATCTCGAGCTGCTCTCCTTCAATTCTTTATTTATCCTAGAAGCTCCTGATGTTATGGCGCTCCTTGGATTATTGGCATGGACCAGTACCCAAAGTTGTCTCAGCACAGGGAAATGTGCATCTGGTGTTTTGTGTAACAACTTGTTTCTCTCCCTTTTGCTCAAGGTTGCTGACCATGCCTGTGTTGTGGATAGATTGTTTTAATTGGTGCCTGATTGGAATTAACTATAATTAATTTTTAATATAGTAGCTCCATATCTAACATCCGGTATTGAGCTTGTCAAACTGACACTGAGTCGGTTGTAATGTGGGAGGCAGGGCAATACTGCAAAGGTGCAATCCCTCAGAATTGAGATACTGTTCAGGGGAACGTTGACCTCACCAATAATTCCCCAGATAAATCCGTAACTTAATGGTTTGTTCCGCTGCAAAACACAATCACTAGACTGCACAAATATATATTTGAAAATACGTTTCGCCCACAAACCCTCCCCCCCACCACCCACCCCACCCCATGTGAAAAGCTCTGGATCAAATGTAAGGATTACTATTGTGGGTGTTTGCTGCCATGTTTGTACGCACAGTCGTACCACTTGATAGCTACTTGTGCTGTGTGAAATGTTCTTTCCACTGGAGCTGGGTTACTTGTGGCAATAACTAGGTACTGTAGGGAACAAGCCAGGGTGTGAACAAGAAGGTTTCTGTTGTTATAGTGTGGGTGTCAACAGCAACTGATTAGACCGCTCCCTAAACATACTTACGCAGTATTAATCCAGCTATCTGGTCAGTTAAAGCAAACTGGTGTGGTTTTATAGATGTCGGAAGATATCAAAAATAATAATATACATAGTATTCCATGGCCCGAATAAATGTTGTGCTGGTGCATGTGGAACAGAGTTGCTGTGGAAATGGTCTGGGTTGAATCAAGATTGTTGCCTCACTCTGACAGTGCCTGCCAATAATTTGTTGTCGGTGACCTGAGTCTTTGATGAGGCGCCAGCATTTACAAGACTTGGAACATGGCATTTATTGTACTCTGGAATGTCCAACCACACACATCCCAGCTCCAAATCTAGTTTGTACTCTATTGTACCAGTAGTTAATTTTTTACTGTGTTTTGCTGTGAGTTAATTACCTATTGTGAGGAGTTATTGAAGGAATGTTCTCTCAGTGGTCTGAATCAGATAGCTTGGATTTGGTGCTGCAACTTATTGATGTGTGACAAATGTAAGAACAGGAACAGGCCCAAGCCTATTTCGCCATTCTGTTAGATCATGGCTGATCTGTACCGCAACTCCAATTACCCATCCTCGCTCTGTAATCCCTTGATCCCCTCATTTAACAAAAATCTCCACCTCAGTTTTGAAAATTGGAATGCATCTTGCAGCCTTTTGGGAGAGTTCCAGATTTCCACTACCATTTGCTTGCTGATTTCACTCCTTAATGGCCTCCACCAACAAAATTACATTTGCAATGCGCCTTTCACGTGGGTTGGACGTCCCAAAGTGCTGGACAGACAGTATTTTGTACCCGAGCTGGGGGTCAGGATTGGGGGGTGGAGCACAGGTTGATTGAAAGCACGGTCAAAGAGGAGGGACTTGAGGTGGGTTTTGAAGCAGGCAAGGGATGGGGAGAGGTGGAGGAACTTCAGAATGGACTTCCAGAGGAAGGGGCAGAGTGTCTGAAGACCTGCCCGCCAATGGTGGAACAGGCGAGGTGGGGACATGTAGAGGCTACAGCCTGCTGAGTGAAGAGAGCAAGCAGGTTGGTAGGCATTGGGAGGTTGCAGAGGTAGGGGGAGTGAGGCCATTGAGGGCTTTGAAGGTAAGGATCGTGTCCTCTCTGTGATGGGATTCCAGTGGCTTTGGGCGAGGATGGAGGTGATAGGGTCACTGAGCCTAGTGTGGGAGAGGACATGGCTACAGAGTTCTGGATGAACTGTAGGCTGTGGAGAGAGGAGTTGAGGAGGCCGACAAGCAGGGAATTTGCATAGTCAAGCCTGGATGTCATGAGTGCAAATGTGAGAATTTTGGCGACCTGTGGTGTGAGATAGTGTTGGAGCTGGGGATGGCAGAGCAAGTCATTGCACGGATGTGGGGTAGAAAGGATAGGGGTTGAACAGGATGCCTGATTCTGGGTTTGGTAAGATAGTGTCCATGGATGGTGATGCTGTCATCGCCTCAGTTGTGGAGACACTGACGGGAGCCAATCTTGTTGGTGTCAGTCTTGTTGACTTTCAACTGAAGGCGGATGGCTCTCATCCAGACAGTGGAGTTGGGTCTAGCTGTAATATTAAGGTTATGCTCTGGATTCTCCAGCAACGGAAATAATTTTTCTGTAGCTACCCTATCAAATCTCATCATTTTAAATATCTCAATCTGATCACTCCTCACATTCAAGGGAATACAAGCCAAGTTTACACAATCTATCCTCATAATTTAACCCTTTAAGCCCTGATACCATTCTGGTGAATGACAAACCCCCTCCCAGGGAAACACTGTAGAGAGCCCAGTAATAACTAAGTTCGCAAACATTTCTCGAATTTAATAATCCTTCCATTTGATGTAGTGCCTTATGTCATTGAGATGTTTCAAAGCACTTCACAGAATATATTGTAAAGTGGATTGACTGTGTACTTTGTAAGCAGAAATGTAACCACCGATTGTGCTCAGTAGTGTCCCACAAACTGTTGTGGATTGAATGACCAAATTGATCTTTTTTTTCAGGAGGTTATTACCCGTGGAAAGTGACCCATGACTAACAACCGGGTTCTTACTTGTTGTCAGGGACAGGGAATCAACCCACACAGCTCCTGTCCGAAACACTGATTGTTGTGAAAGGCCCCTGTACAAATGTAATTTTATTGTTGTTGTTGTTAACCGTGTTAGGCAAAGCCCTAAAGAGTAGGGTTGTCCTAGCTGGACAAGCAAGCGGGTAAGATTGCCAGACAGTGATAAGGGTACTGCAATACCCCATTGCACGCTCTGGAGTCCTCAGGCATTGGCTCTTGCCTATGTGCGGCTAACACTTTATGGAATTAGGTAAGCAGGATGCGTCACTCCAAGAGAGTTCCATTTCGAATTCAAGATCCTCAAGGGCATTCACAGCATTACCCCCCCTACCTCTCCGACCTGCTGTCCCGCTATGAACCTCCCTGCCCCCTCTGTTCAACGAGCTCGAGCCTGCTCCATGTCCCCCACCCTACCATTGGCAGATAGGCTTTTAGACTCTCTGCTCCCACACTCTGGAACACCATCCCACAGTGTCTTCGCCTCACTCCCTCCCTCACCTCCTTCAAGGCCGGCCTCAAGACTCTCCTCTATGACCGGGCCTTCTGCTGCCCTCCCAACGCTCTCCCTGCCCTCCTAACTCTCTCCTGCCCCTATCCCCTGCCCTGCCCCTCTCCCTTGCTCAGGTCCTATCCTGACTGAACAGTGCCTTGTAACGTCCTCCCGACGTGAAAGGCGCTGTATAAATGTAATTGTGTTTGTTGTTCAATAATCTATCTCTGGGATTTCCATGTGTAGGGCGGGATGCCTGGGAATTCTCCGTTTGTTTTAGATACTCTTAAACACAGTGATGGGTTGTCCGTATGTCTCAAGACGTCTGGCTCATCTCCAAAAAAAAATTACTTACCAGGTTCATCACACTCTCCTGGTACTGAAAATGTTGCAATATGACTGATGGTGTGACGGATGGTCAGATGTTGGGATAGATGGATGGTGTCTCTGATTGACTGACTGACTGTTCCTCTGGTCTCTCCCAGTTCTGGCAGTATGGGGAGTGGGTGGATGTGGTGATCGATGATCAGCTGCCCACCGAGAATGGGAAGCTGAAGTTCGTCCACTCGGATGAGCAGAATGAGTTCTGGAGCGCACTGCTGGAGAAAGCGTATGCCAAGTAGGTCATTTCATCTTCAACTTCATCACTGATGTCTCTCGTTCAATATCAGCAGCGCCCTCATAAAAAATAATACTGATCTTTGCATTTGGTATAGCAGAATGACAGAGTAGACAGTGGGAGACTGTTTCCCCCTGGTTGGAGAAACTGTAACTATGGGGTCATAGTTTTAAGATTAGAGGTCAGCCTTTTCACACTGAGCTGAGGAAAAACACTCAGAGGGTAGTGAATTTATGGAATTCTCTAACCCAAAAGGCTATAGATGCTCACTCAGTCCTTGAACATATTCAAGACTGAGATTGATAGATTTCATATGGATTAAGGGATATGGGGATAAAGCAGGGCAGGTGGAGTTAGATTAAATCAGCCATGATCTTATTGAATGGCGGGGTAGGCTTGAGGGGCCGAATGGCCAACTCCTGGCTCCTAATTCTACTAATGTTCTTTCATGTCGGGAACAAGTCCCAAAGCACTTCACAAGATCTACTGTGGGGAGGAGTTACTGCATGTCTGTGGGCAATCGCAGCAGCCTATTTGTGCACAGCAATGTCCCACAAACAGCCATGAAGTGAATGACCAATTTTGCTCAGGGCAAGGCTATTCCTTTGGAATAGCGCCACAGAATCTTTAACATCCTCCTAAAGAGGCAGTTGGGGGAGTCAGTTGAACGTAATCTCATCGAAGGATAATGCAACACACCCCAGCACTATATTGGAGTGTCATCTTAGATTATGTGAGTTCAAGCCCTGACATGGGTCTTCGACCTACAACCTTTGGACTCGGAGAGAATGCTACTACAACAGCCGTTTGACACTGCATCAGCACTCACCAGCCTTTACACAGAACCCTATGCCCCAATTTACATTTATACATGTCTTGAATGTGAGGAGGATATCTCCAAGCACTTTGCACTGCTCACTGGGTACTTCACACTCAAGCTGGGACATGGGAGCCAGGGGTGTGTGGGGAGGGAACAGGTGACTGGCAATACAATCAGAGTGGATTCATAGTACAATTCACATTTTGCCTACAAGTATACCAGTATATATACAAGTAAAGTACAAATATACAGTCAATTCACTTTACAGTATATTCTGTTGAATTGCTTTGAGACATCTAGAAGATGTGAAAAGCGCTACATCAAATGCAAGGATTATTATTATTATCAAAGAATTAGGTTTTGAAATGGATCTTGAATGAGGGGAGGGAGGGAGTCAGAAAGACAATGCATGGCGTTCCAGAGAACGGAGCTGAAAGCCCGTCTGAATGAAAGGTGTAACCGGGTCAATAGAGTTGGAAGGGGTCAAAGAGGTAGAGTGGAGCGAGACCATGGAGAGATTTAAAGGTGAGAATAAAAATCTTCATCTTAAATGACTAGAGTCCAGAGAAGTCGAGCGAGGATTGGGGTAATAGGCTTGTGGAACCTGGTGTAATGGGCGAGCAGGGTTATTAGCATAGTCAAGCCTGAATGTGATATAGGCAGGGGTGAGGACTTGGTAGCCTGAGGGAAATCAGTTACAGTATTTACTAATTACACATAACCTGTTCTCAATGTTTACACCCGCACCCAGCACTGTAGTGGAATCCTATAGCATAGTGGTTAGTGCCTTCTTCACAAGTAAGAGGACTTGGGTTTCATTTCCGGGCAGGATAAAACTTTAGGCAAATTTCCTTGATCCTTTGTACACATAGCAGATAATAATCTCTCAAAAACAATTTGGTCAGTCAATATTTGTATATTTGTAGAACATTGCTGGGTGCAATTGGTTGCCTTGTCTCACCCCCACCCACACACCAACACCCCAGCTGCGCATCAAATTTACAGTCAATTCACTTTACAGTATATTCTGTGAAGTGCTTTGAGACGTTGATAAGATGTGAAAAGCGCTATATCAAAATGCAAGGATCATTATAAATGCAAACACCAACTTCGCCCCATTGTGTAATTCACTATCCCACTACAATCATGATCGATCTTTGCAATGACGATCTCAACGACAATTGCTGCCATCGCAATCTCAGACCATTGCCAAAATTGCTTTCACTGAAATAATGTGACCCTAATGCTTTTTACATAGAATGCACAATACTCTGCCCAAGCAGTTTGTGCTGGGACTGCTTGTTCCTTGCGTGTAACATAACTGGGTTTAAGTGTATTGCGTGACCTGTGCATTTTTGTTATGCAGGTTGAATGGATCATATGAGGCTCTGTCAGGAGGATCGACAACTGAAGGGTTTGAGGACTTTACGGGGGGCGTATCGGAGTCGTATGAGCTAAACAAGGCACCCGAGGACCTTTTTTACATCATCAAGAAGGCGCTGGAGAGGGGCTCACTGCTCGGCTGCTCCATCAATGTGAGTGACGGTCTGAGAGGACAGCCGCCCCCGGGGGGGGGGGGGGGGGGGGGTGGACACATGCTACCACTGTGTAGTCTGCACAGGCATGTGGAGTCCTGCAGCTCAGTGGTTAGAGCACTCGCCTTACAAGTGTGAGACCCGTGTTCAAATCCAGGCAGTTCAGGGCAAAACCTTGGGCGAGTTTCCTTACTCCACATACACACGCCTAATAATAAACCGTTCAAAAAACCCACAATAATAAAATTGGTCATTTAAATCCACGACTGTTTGTGGGGATGCTGCTGTGCGCAATTAATTGGCTGCCGTGTTTCGACACATAGTCGCACAGGCAGACACACACACATACACTTGCACATAACTATGTTTTATGTGGGTTTGCTCTTAGATCACGAGTTCATCAGAGACCGAGGCGATCACCCCAGAGAAGCTGGTGATGGGTCACGCCTACTCTATCACTGGAGCACAGGAGGTAGGTACCCTGCACCCCACACTGGTGGTGCGGGGGTGCGGGGGTGGGGATGCACGGAGGGGAACATGTTGGGGGAGGGGCTTCGGAAGTTGGGTTAGACAACAGAGCGAGACACACAGGAAATCTACAGAAGATCAGGACAAATAAGGTGTGATTCAGAGAGCCCGAGGGGCGCGGGTAGCAAGAGGAGAGCATAAGCGAAGGAGAAAAAGAGCAAGAGGATTAAAAGCGGGGAGGCAGAGGGGGTGAGAGCCCCAGGCGAGGTGGTGGGAGAGAGACCGGGGCTGGTGGGGGAGGGAGCCTGGGGAGAGAACGAGGAGGAAAAGAGAAAGGGAGGAAGGAGAGTGGGCAGGAGAGAGAGTGGAGATGCGAATGAGGGTGGGGAGAGAGTGAGCAAGGAGGGTGGAAAGAGAGAGCAAGAAGGGATAGCGCGGGAGGGAGGGAGCGAGGTGAGATGGAGTAGCGGATCGGGGGCAGGCAGATGGGGGAGGCGGCAGAGCAGGTCCTGTGCTGATGGGATGCACTTGTTTTAGGTTGGGTTCCGTGGATCCCAGGTGCAGTTGGTCCGGATCAGGAACCCCTGGGGGGATGTGGAGTGGACGGGAGCCTGGAGTGACCGGTGAGTAAGTTACTGCTGGATTGGGGTGGGGGGGCAGGGGGTAGAGGGGTGGGGGAGGGTGATCTGTCCAGCAGGGGAGGGATCGCAGTGCTAACGTGTAGTTTATTTGTGAACTAGCTCCTCGCACTGGAACTCGCTGTCAGCACAGGATGCTGATATCCGAAAACGCTCTGATGATGGAGAATTCTGGTAAATAATCACCGTTGCATTTGATAATAGTGCCTCACACGTCGTTGAGACATCTCAAAGCGCTTCACAGGATACACTGTGAGGTGAATTGACTGTATATTTGGTGGGCGAAACATTGACAATAAACAATCGAAAGTAACATTAGTAAATAAGATTAATAAATGAACATTGATGGCAAAGAGGGGGATGGGGGGGAGGAGAGAGAGAGCGAGAGAGAGTAGAAGGATGGCAAATGCAGTTCAATGTAGCCAAACATGAATGGCTGTATTACTTTATGGTTTGTTTCTTTCCTCCCCCTCAATTCCTGTTTCCGCTGGAGAGCTCAAAACTTTGAGCTCAATGGGGAAGTTCTAGAGCAGTGGTTCCCAACCACGGGTCCCGACCCAAATCAGGGTTGTGCGGTGGGGGTGGGGTCCTCAGTAGGGTTGTGAAGGGTCAACAGAATTTTTGTTTTTTTCCTTTTTCTAATGTTGAAAATGCTTTTTTGACGCTTAAAAAAAGCTTTTAACGCTAAAAAGTGTGACACCGCCAACCAATTTGTATAAAAAGCGTACTTACAAGTTGCGCTGAGTCCACAAAACAGATGGAGATAACGTTTTGGCTGAGCTGGGCTTCAGTCGCGATACCAGTTGAAGGCTAATTTGGGTCACAGCAATGTGTGAGGTTAAACAGTAACTGGGTTAGGCCACAGTTACATTGCCTGTGTGCTTACTCTGGCTCTGTGGCGAGATGCAACATTATTTATGTTCACGAGAGTATTGGAGAAAGGCTTTGTTATTGTGAACAGCTGATCTTCCGTACCCACACACGTTCCATGGACCACTCTCTTGCCCAGCAGTGCTGGAGAGCATAGTGAAGCGAGGCTTTATTCTAGATCACTTGTATTGTGTTTGACTGATTGTCTCTCTCAGGATGTCGTTCTTGGATTTTAAGCGGCATTATTCTCGGATTGAGATCTGTAACCTGACGCCCGACACCCTCACCTCCAACAAGATGCTCAAATGGAACTGTGCCCTGTTCAACGAGACCTGGAGACACGGCTCCACAGCTGGAGGCTGCCGCAACTATCCAGGTACAGGACGACCAATGTCTGCCCAGGCTCCCCTTCCACCCCAAGACCCCATTGGCCAGCCCCTACCTCCTTCCCGAAGCCACAGCTGACCCTTCACCCCCCCCACCCCGCTTGAGACAGCAGCCATTTGCCCCTCCCCCCACTAGGAGCCACGGTGAGTGCCCCCATATACTCAGTCACTCTCTCTGTTGCTCCACAGCCACCTTCTGGATGAACCCCCAGTTTAAGATAGTGCTGGAGGAAATCGATGATGATGATGGACGAAGGGAGGATGGCTGCAGCGCCTTGGTGGCTCTGATCCAGAAAAACCGCAGGAACCTCAGGAAGATGGGCGAGGACATGCACACCGTGGGGTTCGCTATCTATGAGGCAAGTCAGGGCTCAGAGCATGATGCAGACATGTGGTAATAGTGGAGTTAACAATGCAGTTGAGTTGTGGTGTGATTAGGTTCCACTTGGTGAAGTTAAGTTGTAGTTGAATAGTGGTGTGGTTGAGTTACATTACAGTTAGTTTCCAACTGCGCTACCTTCATTATCGTAGTTTGCAGGTGATAGTTTGGTGCAGTGTGCAGTTACTGTCCTGATCACTGTATGAATATATTAACTATTATTCTTTTCTCTGCAGGTCCCTAATGAGGTACGTTGATAGCCATCTGTCTACCACCAAGGGTCTGAGATTTGACCCTCAGCGAGTGGCGGGAACCTGTTCTCGGACTCTTTTGGAGGAATGAAAGGGCCAAGCGCTCCCTCACCCGATGTCGCCAGTTGGTTGATTCATCTCCTTTGTAGTTTAATCACTCCTGTTCCTCAACCCAGGTTCCACCTCCACATCCTTCAGCCTCCTGACCTATCTCCCCCGACTACTACCTGCTGCTTCTGTTCAGCTTGATCCTCGTCCCTTCTACTCCACCATCGGCGGCCGCACTTTCAGACACTACCCCACCACCCCAAAGCTTTGGAACTCTTCCCCCAATCCCTCCAACTTGCCCCCTCCTATTCGTCTTTTAGATCACGATTGAAGCCCTTCCTCTTCAACTGTGCTTATGGTCACCTTCTTCCCCTCTCCCGGGTCGCCATCAGCTCCACTACTGCTAAATGCACCAAGATGCTGCCCTGGTTGAAGAGCGCTGCATAAATGCAAGTCATTATTGTTCTTGTGTATCCTCTCACACTCACAGGGGAGCTGTGAGGTGCCAATTATGCCATAACAAAAATGGGGTCTATTTGAGTGTGGATTAGATCATCTGGCCATTGTTGGGCGGACAGTGCAGGCGAGGGGGGCTGTGGGCTGGTTGTGCAGGCGGGGGAGTTATGGGCTGGTGGTGCAGGCGAGGGGGGCTGTGGGCTGGTGATGCAGGCGAGGGGGGCTGTGGGCTGGTGGTGCAGGCGAAGGGGGCTGTGCGCTGGTGATGCAGGTGAGGGGGGCTGTGGGCTGGTGATGCAGGCGAAGGGGGCTGTGCGCTGGTGATGCAGGCGAGGGGGGCTGTGGGCTTGTGGTGCAGGCAGGGGGGCTGTGGGCTGGTGGTGCGGGCGGGGGGGCTGTGGGCTGGTGGTGCAGGCGGGGGGGCTGTGGGCTGGTGGTGCAGGCGGGGGGGCTGTGGGCTGGTGGTGCAGGCGGGGGGGCTGTGGGCTGCTGGTGCAGGCGGGGGGGCTGTGGGCTGGTGGTGCAGGCGGGGGGGCTGTGGGCTGGTGGTGCAGGCGGGGGGGCTGTGGGCTGGTGCTGCAGGCGGGGGCGCTGTGGGGTGGGGTGCTTTGATTGTCACCTTGTGTACTCTGTAATGGTTTCATGTCCCTTCTTGTCCTAACAGTACAAAGGGGTCACAAACGTGCATCTGCCGAAAAGCTACTTCACGACACATGGATCGAAAGCTCGATCGGAGACCTTCGTTAACCTGCGGGAGGTCTCGTCTCGGTTCCGCCTGCCCCCCGGAGAGTACCTGGTTGTCCCCTCCACTTTCGAACCCAACAAAAATGGGGACTTTGCTCTGCGTGTCTTCACAGAGAAACGGGCTGATACTCAGTAAGTACATGATGGGGGTGGGGGAAATGGACTTGATGTGTTGTAATGTGTCTGGGTGCAGTGGCGTTGATGGAATGTGTCTCGGTAATAACTGTTGAGTGTGTTTTGGGGAGGTGGGGGGGTGTGTGATATGTTTTTGGGTGTCCCAGGTGCCGGGGCTATTCCCGGACTCTCGTGTCCACTCACTGTGAGACAGCAAAGCTCTCACGTACACTCATTTTAAGACATCTAGCCTCTTGCATACACTCACTGTGTGACTGTGAGTCTCTCTCTGTGATTAATTGACATTCTCTATTCCCAGCACAATGGACATTGACCAGGTGTATGCAACCTTCGATGATGAGGTATTGTGTCTCGATCGGTTTCTCTCTGTGTCTGTCTGTCGGTCGGTCTCTGTGTCGGTCAGTCGGTCTCTTTCTGGGTCTGTTGGTCGCTGTGTCAGTCAGTCTTTGTGTCTGTCGGTCTCTGTCTGTTGATCGGTCTCTCTATGTTGGTTGGTCTCTCTCTGTGTCGGTTGGTGTGCCTTTGTTTGATTGTGTGACTGTCTCTGTCTATCTCAGACACTTTGTTTCTCGGACATCTCTTGTTTCAGGTTGATATTCAGGAGTCCGATGTGAGCAGCAACTTTAGGAGTATGTTTGAAAAACTTGCAGGAGAGGTCAGGACCCTCACACCATCAACATCCTCCTGATCAGTTAGACTTTTGCACACACTGTCTTCCCCTCACACTCAATCTCCCCCATTCATACTCTCTCCTCCCTATTCGCCCTCCGATTCACCCATTTACCCTTGTCCTTCTCTCCATTGTTCTGCCCCATCGCCCTCACTCCTCTGTGTCTATGCCCAGTGACTATAACAACAATAACATTTATAGGGCGCCTTTCATGTCGGGAGGACGTCCCAGGGCACTGAACAGTCAGGTCAGGACCCGAGCAAGGGAGAGGGGGGCAGAGTAGGGGGGAGGGCAGCAGAAGGCATGGTTGAAGAGGATGGTCTTGAGACCGGCCTTGAAGGAGGCAAGGGAGGGAGCGAGGCAAAGAGACTGTGGGATGAAGTTCTAGATGTGGGGACAGAGAGGCTGAAAGCCCTTCTGCCGAGGGTAGGGCAGGGGACATGAGAATAGGCTGGAGCCCACTGAATGGAGGGGGTGGGGAGGTTCATAGGGGGACAGCAGGTCGGAGATGGGGGGCGCAAGGCCATGAATGGCCTTGAAGGTGAGGGAGCGCAGGTTCAGAGGATGAACCAATAGTGGTGGTTTGGTGGTCAGAGCTGGAGACATTGATGGGACCAAGGAGAATTGCTTTCCATCTTGTCCATAGTTAGTTTCGGGAAATTTCATCTCACCTAATGTTTGCTTCTCATCTGTTCAGGACAACGAAATCTCAGTATTCGAGCTCCAGAAAATACTGAACAAAATCATGTCCAAACGTAAGTATTCATGGAAAAGGCCATCCTAGACATCAAGCCACCATTCACATTAATCATCAATAATCTTACATTATCATTCTTTGCCAACACTGTCATCAGACTGGCTCAGTCAGAGGAACTCTTGCCTTTGAGTCAGAAGATTGTGGCTGGAAACTGCATCTCAGGGACTTTGAAATCAGTCTGCAGTCTACTATTGCAGTGCCATGGATGTCCTGCATTGTCAAACCTCCCTATCTGCTTTCATCACATCAAGGCTGAACTATGGAAACTCCCACCTCGTCGGCCTTCCCGGCTCTTCCCTTCACAAGCTGCAGATCATCTAGAACTCTGCAGCTCGTGTCCTCTCCCGCACTGAGCTCTATGACACATCACTCCCAGGCTCCATTGGCTCCCCATCACCCAGAGGATCTAATTCAAGATGCTCGTCCTCACTTTCAAGGCCATTCATAGCCTTGCCCCCTCCTATCTCTTGCTGTTCCCCCTATGAACCACCCCGCCTCCTCTGTTCGGCAGGCTCCGTTCTGCTCCATGTCCCACACCTGACCTGCCCTACCATCAGTGAATGGGCTTTCAGACTCTCTGCCCCCACTTTGGAACTCCAATAGTTCCTTTGCCAGTCCCTTTCCCTTTGCCTCGCTTCCTCCCTTGCCTAGGATGGTCCCAAGACCCTCCTCTTTGATCGTGCCTTCTACTGCCCTCCCCTCCTAACTCTCTCTCGCCCCAACCCAATCTCCTGCCCCTCTCTTGCTCAGTCCTGACCTGACTGTTCAGCGCGTTGGGACGTTCTCCCAACCTGAAAGGCGCTCTAGAAATGTAATTTCGTTGTTATGGTTGTTCAGGTGGATGATTAAAACTGTGCAGCACTATGTACGGAAAAGAGTTTCTCCCTGTGTCCTGGCCAACAATTTCCCGCCTCCCCCCCATAAAATTGATCATTGGCTTCATGGCTGTTGGTGGGATATTGTTAACTCCTCCTCTCCACAGGCACTGATATCAAGACAGATGGTTTTGGACTGGAGTCGTGTCGCAACATGGTGCATCTGGTGGACGTATCCTTCCTTACCTTGTCCATAACCCCCTTTCTCTCCCCCCCACCACCCCCCCAACCACCACCAGAGGTCAGGCTCCTGTAACTTAACTATCCCCTCCATATCCCCTATAACAGGCCATGAAACCCTTAGCGGTGATGTGTTGCCCAGAGTGGTGGTGGGTTTGGGTTTGTGCCCAGTAGTAAGTACCTCTGTCTGTTCATCTGGGTGTATGTGGTGCGTGCTGGGGGGTTGCCACGGGTGTGTGTGTGTACTTGTGCCCCCCGGGCATTGCTGAGAGGAGTGGGGGCTGTTGGCACAGAATGATTTTCTTTAAGCACTTTGAACAGAAAGACGGGAACGGAAAGATGGGATTGGTGGAATTCCAGAAACTGTGGAACAAGGTGCAGAAGTTCCTGGTGAGATCACGTTGCTCTGAGAAAAAGAGATACGAAGGGGGAAGAGCGTGCGGGAGGTTAGAGATGGTACACGAAGCAGAGGGCAGAGAACTGATGCTGTTTTTATATGTCACAGAAAATCTATAAGAAAAACGACCTGGATCAGTCGGGAACAATGAGCTCGAGTGAAATGAGAGTGGCTGTGGAGGAGGCTGGTGAGTCAAGAGCAGTGAGACTTGCACACAGAAACATCCAACACATTCACATAAACACTAATATAGTAATAATCCTTGCATTTGATATAGCACCATATCACGTTGAGACATCTCAATTCACAGAATATAGTGTAAAATTAATTGACTACGCTTTGTGGGTGAAATGTTCATGCATACACAGCTAAAAGTATCATCCTCTCGATCGTCCTTCGGATTCACATGCCCTCACCGTTTTCTCTCCAGGTTTTCACCTAAATAATAAACTGTGTCAGATCATCGTTTCTCGTTATTATGACAGCGATGACCTCACTCTGGACTTCGATAACTTTGTTTCCTGTCTTGTCCGCCTGGAGCTAGTGTTCAGTAAGTGGCCCATTTCCACCTGGTGTAGATTGGGGATTCCCATCTCATCCAGTGAGCAGAATTTTGTTGTGCTAGGGAGGGAGGGGGTTGGGGCTACTTGTCAGGAGCCCAGTCAGTAGGAGGGCTCAGCTGTTTGTTTGGAGTTGGAGGGCAGGGAGAGTGCAGTTGGTGGAGATAGAGCAGGGTCAGGCTCTGATTGCTTTAACTTTGTTTTCTGTAGAGTTGTTCAGTTCTTTTCCCAAGGATGAGGAAGGATTCGCTGAACTAAACCTCCTGCAGGTGAGATATTGAACTGCCCCCACTCCAGTCTCTCTGTCTCCATCTCCATCCATGTGTCTCTATCTCCACCCATGTGTGTCAGTCTGTTCCCATGTCTACCTCTCTGTGTGCCTTTCCTTTTGCCCGTATTTGTCACTGAATATATACATCTCTCCACAGTGGCTCACGATGGCATTGTGCTGAATTGTCTCACGGACCAGGTGAAGATTTGTAACATCGTTAGTTGGCTGTGGGGTGTGTGCTCACTGTGTGTCTGTGGGGGGAGGGGGGAAGTTGTTGCGCTTGCTGTATGGTAGGGGCTGTCTCTTCAGTAAGATGCTGGATAGGAACACAGCTCAGTATTGTGCTTATTGCTGTCTCAGCCCAATCTCTGACCCCAATCAACCTGTGGGGTTACTACTGCTGGGGGCTTTTTTGGTGACTGGGGGGTGGGATAGGACTGTGGGGGGGGGTGGGATAGGACTGCGGGGGTGGTGGTGGTCTGTGCCTTACAGATCATTGGGGTTGATCTCTGGAGGGGTGTTCCGTGCATTACTGATTCATTGATTAGTGGCCTGATTTTGTGCATTGTATCCTTTCGCACTCACGGGTGAGCTCTGTTTGCAAGGCTCCATGTCTTATTCCTCGCTTCAGTTCTGGAACATAGAGTCCATGCTGTCATTGATGGTATTTTTATAAGATGCAAATTAAACAATTTTGGTGATTAAGCTTTTCCTATTTTGTGTGTGACTGTGTAAGTGTAGCAGGGCTAGGGATTACTGACCTGTGAATGCTGTCCACAGGGTAGAGGAAACCTTAACAAAAACAGAAATTGCTGGGAACACTCAGCAGGTCAGGCAGCATCTATGGAGAAAGGAAAAGTGGGTCAACATTTCGGGTCCACGATCCTTGTTCTGACGAAGGGTCGTGGGCGCGAAACATTGACTCACTTTCCTTTCTCCATAGATGCTGCCTGACCTGTTGTGTTCTCAGCTATTTCTGTTTATGTTTCAGACATCCAGCATCTGTAGTGTTTTGTGTTTGTAGAGGAAGCTTTGCTCGATCTTTAACCTGTGCTGGATTTGACAGTGTAAGTAAGACCTTTTATTCTGTATGAATGAGAGGATGGGAATTGGAGCTTCACATATTTTATGTTACTCATTTAATATTTTACACAAATTTCCCCCAAAACCCAAGTTAGAGCTGATCCCACACATTCGTAGGAAACATCCCAAATGGTAGTATTGCAGCCAGATCGAATGGGCACACAATGAACAAAAGGAAATGGGCACAATGAACAACTCACTTTGATTAAACCCTGCAACAAAATGGTAAACATTGAAGGGGGATATATCCCCTGGAATGTCAGAGAGGATTTGTTGCCTGTCTGCAGGGGGCGAGGGAATCGGAGGCTCCCGGGATCAGGCTCCCTATAACTCGAGCCTCTATTAATGCGGTGATACCTGCTGTCTGGTGTGGGGGGGGGGGGGGGGGGGGTATAGCTGGTACCTTGATGTGAGACATTCTGCTATTTACACATTCTGCTATTTGCTATTTACACATTACCTGGTCTCCTGTGGGGGGGGTGGGGTGGGGGGGAAGAGAGATTGAGAGAGAGAAAAGTAGGAAGAAATAGAGAGGGAAACCGACAGAGAGGAAGAGGGGAATGGGGGGAGTGGGAGAGAGAACGGGAAGAAGTTTCGGCAGCTGAGTGCAGGAACTGGGAGCGCAAACACTTGTCAGGGCAGTCAGTGAGGGAATGGGATGGTCCTCAGTTTCTCTAGTCGCTGGGCTCGGAGACCTCTTGGTCAGAGCTGCCGATGGAGGACAAGTTACCAAAGCTGCTGCTGTTGCTGTCACTCGCTCCCTCCACGTCCAGTACCTGCAGAGCTGAGCAAGGAGGCGAGTCAGGCAGAGGAGCCGCTGGCAGGACAAGGCCAGGGCATGCAGTGGTCAGGGCATGCAGTGATAAAATATTGCTGCCTGGTATGGGCAGCTCTCCACAACCTCGCCCCACCCTACATCCGTTACCTCCTATCTCCTTACCAAATCGCCCGTCCCCTCCGCTCAACAGGTTCTGGCCAGCTCCACGTCACCCGACTCACCTGCCCGCCATTCAGCCACTCTGCTCCCAACCTATAGAACTTCATCTCGCAATGCCCCCCCCTCGCTGGCCTCCTTCAAGTTTCGCCTCAACACTCCTCTTCGATGGACCCATCGACAATTCCTAATCGCCCCTCCCCTCCCCCCCCCCACCCCCACCTCAGCTCGGATCTGACACAGTGACTGTCCAGCGCCTTGGGATGTCCTCCTGACGTGAAAAGCGCTATAAAAGTAATGTCATTACTGTTGTTGCATCACCCACCTCTGCGTTGTTTTATGAGTGCCACCCGGCGAACTCTGACCTCCTCGCTCAGCGTCTCCAGCATGCGGTCAATGCAGCTGTCCAGCACCACTGAGCGCGTCTGTGAGTGGATTGGCTGCCGGCACATCGGACATTCCTGCTTCCGTTTCCGCCACTCTCCGATACAGTGGCTACAGAAGCTGTGTGAGCAGTTCAGCGTCACCGCCTGTGCGGAGAGACTCCTGTGAGAACGTAAGTCGCACACACACAGGAAGAGACATACACACAACACCCACAAATAGCGAGGAAGAGACAGGAAAGAGAGAGAGACACACACACACACACAGGTAAAGAGACATGGGAGAGACTCACACAGACAGAGACATAATAATAATCCTTGCATTTGACATAGCACTTTTCATATCAACGTCTCAAAGCGTTTCACAGAATATACTGAATATATTTGTGGGTGAAACGCAGCAGCCAATTGTGCACAGCAGTGTCCCCACAAACAGTCATGGATCAAAATGACCAATATTTATTGTGTGTGTTTTTGGACGGATTATTATTAGGCGTGGAGTTAGGAAACTTGCCTAAAGTTTCGCCCTGATCTGCCTGGATTCCAACTCAGGTCTCACGCTTGTAAGGCGAGTGCTCTAACCACCTAGCTACATGGAAGAGACCCTCACACAGACATATGAGAGAGCTGTGTACACACAGCACAAGAAACCACAGAGCAAAAGAGCAAATGCAAGGGTCGCACAGACAAGGCAATAGAGACACACATGCACACACACACAGCTAGAGAAATACATAAGCAGCAAGAGAGAGAACAACTTTGATTTAACACATACAGTTGCAGCCTTTACCTGGATGAAATGCTCAGAGCAGATAATACACTGCAGCTCATTCTCCAGCACGTCTGTGATCTCAGCAATGGCTTCTCGTCTCTGCGCTTGCTCCTTCTCACTCTGGAACACCAGGACCCAATGTTGGACACCCATCATGTGCCTAGTGCACCATTGCCCCTCCTGACAAATGCTCTTGACACACACTACCTCCCACCCGGCCAAACTGCCAGCCCCTCCACCTTACACTGCCAGCCCGCCCACCCCCACAAGGCCAGGCCCCCACATTGCCAGGCCCCCCCACCCCACACTGCCAGGCCCCCCCACCCCACACTGCCAACCCCCCACCCCACACTGCCAGCCCACCCACCCCACACTGCCAGCCCACGCACCCCACACTGCCAGCCCCCCACATGGCCACCCCTCCCATCCCCACACTGCCAGCCCCCCACATGGCCACCCCTCCCATCCCCACACTGCCAGCCCCCCTGACACCCAGACTGACCGCACCTTGCTCCACCCCCTGTACTGGACACTGACTGCCTGATGACGTTACCTTCCTCTCCTCCAGCTCCCGGTCCTTGGCTTTAATGATCTCCTCCAGCTCCCTGCGCTGTTGCTGAAGAGCGGCTTCCAATTCCCGATGCTGTCCCAACACAAACAGTATAAACACCCCTTCACACTGTGTGCCCACCAACCCAACACAGTGTGTGCCTACCTCCTCAATACAGTGTGTGCCAGCCTCCCCAACACAGAGTGTGCCCACCAATCCAACACAGTGTGCCAGCCTCCCCAACACAAGAGTATGCCTGCCTCCCCCACTACACAGTGTGCCTGCCTCCACCCACCCCCACCAACACACACACAGGAAAAGGAGTCAAATGCATTTCAGGAGGGGAGGAATAATTCAGAGCTGTGGAGAGGAAGGAGCACAGATTCACTGGTTTCTGAGCAGCTGTGAGAATAGGCCTGGAGTAGGCTAAGCTCAATGGAGCAGGGAGAAAAGTGGATATCCAGTTAACAGCAGCAATAAGACCACTTTATATGCACACACACACGCGCGCGCGCTCGCGTGCCATACGATCTCACCTCCAGCTCTCGCTTCTCTGTGACGGGTCTCTCTCGCTGGTCCAAGCTGGGCCTCTCTCTCTCTTGCTGCTCCACGCTGGGCCTCTCTCTCTCTCGCTGGTCCAAGCCGGGCCTCTCTCTCTCTTGCTGCTCCACTCTCTCTCGCTGCTCCACGCTGGGCCTCTCTCTCTCTCGCAGCTCCACGCTGGGCCTCTCTCTCTCTCGTTGCTCCACGCTGGGCCTCTCTCTCTCTCGCTGCTCCACGCTGGGCCTCTCTCTCTCTCGTTGCTCCATGCTGGGCCTCTCTCTCTCTCGCAGCTCCATGCTGGGCCTCTCTCTCTCTCGTTGCTCCACGCTGGGCCTCTCTCGCTGCTCCATTCTGGGCCTCTCTCGCTGCTCCATTCTGGGCCTCTCTCCCTCTCGCAGCACCATGCTAGGCCTCTGTCTCTCTCGCAGCTCCATGCTAGGCCTCTCTCTCTCTCGTTGCTCCATACTGGGCCTCTCTCGCTGCTCCATTCTGGGCCTCGCTCTCTCTCGCTGCTCCATTCTGGGCCTCGCTCTCTCTTGCAGCTCCATTCTCGGCCTCGCTCTCTCTCGCTGCTCCATGCTGGGCCTCTCTCTTTCTCGCTGCTCCATGCTGGGCCTCTCTCTCTCTCGCTGCTCCATGCTGGGCCTCTCTCTTTCTCGCTGCTCCATGCTGGTCCTCTCCACCTCTTGCTGCTCTGCACTAGGCCTTCCTCCCTCTTGCTGCCTGCGCTCCATCTTATGCTCTCTATAGTATTGTCCCCCTGGCTTTGTTGTCATACCATCCTGGGCTGAGCCTCTTCGGTGAGCTGGTGGTAATGCCACCTCTACACTACTGGTCCCTGGCACCTCGCCAGCTGCCATTGGTTGGGTCAGGTCATACCTGGTCTCTGAGCTCTGGCTCCATTTTTCACACCTTGAGTCTGTGCTGCAGGATGTGGTTTCCTTACACCTGGAGCTTGAACCTCCGCTCCGCCCCTCGTACCTGGCCTCTGAGCTCCTCCAGTCCTCCTCACAGGACACTCGTGGCACTTTCCATTTGGGGTGGGGTACCTCCTCCCGGCCGTACTTGCGTTTGGAGCGGCTGCTGTAGCCACTGTTGCAGTTGGGGCCCTCGCTCTCCGGAAGCCCCTGTTTCTCTTGTATCAGCTGGAACTCATACTCGGCCTGCTCCCTGCCTTCCAGAGGGACGCCCAACTGCAACCGGTCCCCCTCCTTCACCACGCGCGGCACCAGAGGCTCAACCAGCGCACCGTTGATCCGCACTCCGTTCAAGCTCTGCAAAAAAACAATCATAATCATAACGTTTAATGAATACAGCACCTGCAATGTTCAAAGTCTCAGAGGACTTTACACGGAACGATTGTCACGCTTAAGTGATGGGAGTAGTCACAAACAAATGTAATAATGATTAAGTTAATGACTGGGATGAGGGGGTTGAGCTATGAGGATAGGTTGAGTAATCTAGGCCTATATTCTCTAGAATATAGAAGAATTAGAGATGATCTTATAGAAACCCATGAGAAACCTCTGGGGAGTGCGATTGAATCGCTCTTTTCAAAGAACCGGCACAGACTCAATAGGCCGAATGGCCTCCTTTTGTGCTGTAAGATTCTATGATTATTAAGGGGCATGACTGAGTAGACAGTGAAAGACTGTTTCCTCCTGTTTGGAGAAATTATAACTTGGGGTCATAGTCTTAAGATTAAGGGTCAGCCTTTTTGAACTGAGTTCAAAAACTTGAGGAAAAACTTCTTAAGTCGGAGGGTAGTGAATTTATGGAATTCTCAGAGTGGGAATACTGTAACTTATGATACTTACTGTTTGTCATAAACCAAGCCAGGTTCTGTGGGCTGAGGGCCTTACCTTGTTATCGGTCACTGTCCACTGTCCATCTGATGCCAGGCGGAGTGTGCAGTGGTTCCTGGAAATCATCAATGGACAGGTCTTCGCAAACAAGCGGTATGTGACATTAAGCCCCCTGCCAAGTGTGACCTGAACACAAACACACAAATAATTAACAATGATAATCCGTGCATGTGATATATATTTCCCCAGTATACCCTGTGAAGCGCTTTGAGACGTTTAGAAGCGATGAAAAGCACTACATCAAATGCACGGATTATTATTACGAAACACAAACAAAGGTTGCTGGGGAAACTCGGCGGGTCAGGGTCAGGCATGGAGAGAGGAACAAGAGTCAACGATTCGGGTCTGCAGCCCCTCGTCAGGCCTGGGGCTTGTTGGGGGGAGAGGCGGGACATGGAGACAAAGGAGCCGAGAGTCACTGTTTGTTTGATGCAGACCCTGATCGAGTGGTTGGGACGTCACAAAGCGCTGCGTTGGGGGCGTCGGTTTGTTCGGGTGAAGTGTATGATTCCTGACGTGGGGCTCAACCCACAACCGTCTGACTGGGGGGGGGAGTTGCTGCTTGATCTCCAGTGTGTGGGATTCAATTCCCACAGCGAGAGAGTCACAAAGAGACGTGCAAGTGCACAGACTGACAGACAGACACACTGACAGTTAGTGAGTCTGTCCACCGCCTGCCCGCTTCCTTCTCTCTCTCCCTATGTCTGTTACCTCTTCCCTCGGGCTCAGCAAGAGTCGCTCCTCGTCTCCCGGTTCCATTCGCTGTAAAAACCAAACGCTCTCCGGCTCCCCGCTATCTTCCTGGCACCGCACAGCCGCCATCTCCGAGTCCTCCAGCCCGAGCATCGAGCTCCCAATCATCTACCCAGACCTCCAGCCCTAGCATCGAGCCCCGAATCATCTACCCAGATCTCCAGTTTGGAATTGAGCCCCGAATCATCTACCTCAGACCTCACCAGTCTTAGCATCGAGCCCCGAATCATCTACCCCCAGACCTCTCCAGTCCTAGCATTGAGCCCGAAATCATCCACCCCAGCCCGAAATCATCTACACCATCTTGTATCCAACCCTAAATCACCCACTCCAGCCTGAGGATGTCAATCCTTGTGTTTGTGTGGTGCAGTGCGGTGTCACCCACACAGTGGAGGATTGAGTAGACAAATTATTTTTGATGTAGGGATTATTACCCCGGAAAGCAATCCATTGATTGACTAGAAACTGGGTTCTTATTTATACGAAGAAAACAGGCGCGATGGATAAGGAGACGCCTAAGATTTCGCACTGCCTGGGAATCGCTTGACCAAATAGTGACTGGGTGGGTATGGTAGTATCTAGGGTTAAATGGCTCCAGGGTGATGTGCTTGACAATGGGATGCCATATCAAAATCAAGCCCAGCACCCTCTGTGGTGATCTCTACACTGGTTCCTGTGCCCTGGCTGATATCTCTCTCTATTTTGTGGATACTGAGACCAGTTGTAGCTCAGAATGAGGTCAGTAACTTGGGGATGGAGTCTGGGACCAATCGCAGCAACAGGCCTAACTTAACCATCAGGAAGCTCAACCCAATTTTAAAGTGGCCTGAAGAACGGCCCATTGGGGGCAGAACAATGACATTCACAGTATTGAAGACCTCAACTTTCCTTTCTACTCCACATTCGTGCCATTTCCTGCTCTTATTTAGTGCCATTCACATCAGGAACATTGCCTGGGTCCGCCACTATCTCTCACCACAGGCCACCAAATATCTCATGCATGCATTCACAACATTCAGGCTTGACTGTGCAATGCGAATTCCTTGCTTGTCCACCTCCCCAACACCATAGGCTGCAGATCATCCAGAACTCTGCATTCAGTGTCTACTCGGCTTGTGAAACTATCGTCACATGACTCCATTGACTTCCCATCACACAGAGATTACAGTTCAAGATCCTGGCCCTCAAATTCAAAGCCTTCTATGGCCTCCTCCCTACCCTGCAACCTCCTAACCCCCTATCAACCTGTCCGCTCCCTCAGCTCCATGGTGTCTGGCCTGCTTTACTTCCCTTGCCTCCCACCATTGGAGGGCGGGCCTTTGACTACTCTGCAACCTTCTGGAACTCCATCCCGCAATCCCTACCTCTTCCCATCCCTCGTCTCCTTCAAGACTCATTTCAAGGTGGGTCACCCACCGTTGACCATGTTTTCCATCATTCTCCCCCCCACCCTGCCCTCCACCCTCCCCAATCCTGACCATCCAGCTTGCCTCTGAAATATTGTCTGTCTGATACCTTGGGACGTCCTCCTGATGTGAATGGCACTATATAAATGATTTTGTTGTTTTACACGTATTTAGCTCCCCGTTTCCTTATATCCCTGCAAAATAATCTTCTTTATATGCCATCTTGTGTGTCAAAGATGAGTAGCACTCTCTCCAGAATCAGAAGGTTATGGTTCAAGCCTCGAATTGGAACTTTGAACTCACATTGTGTAGGCCAGACTGCGCTAAATTGAGGGAGCGGACAGGTTGGTCCGGTTAGTCGGGGTTTAGAAGGTCACAGTTCAGTGCTGGGGGTGTGTTGTATTGCCAGAGGTGGTGTTCTTCAGAGAGAGAGATTAAAGCAAGTCTGCCTGTTCAGGTAGAGTAGAAAAGAGAATAATTTCTCATCATCCTGGCCAATGATTCACCCCCAAAATTGATCACAAGCATTATTGTTTGGTGCGTTTGTCGATTTCCGTAAATCGCACCCCTTCACCTGTCCCCTTTGCTCAGCTGTAAAAAAAATGCAGATTATTGTTGGGTCGTTGCTGTGTGCAAACTAGCTGCTGCGGGCGCCCACCAAAGCAATGTTCATTTACAGACGGAAGGGAGAGTCGTTTCACATGTGAAGCCTGATTTAGCCGACATTTCCATAACCACACCTTCCCTCCCCAGCCGAGCCTGAGCTCCGAGCTGTTGCTCTGGGCAGCGATCAGCTGGGTGGGTGGGTGGGTGGGGTTCAAGCTCTCAGGAATTGACTGGTTGGGTCTGCGGCTGGAGCTAAATCCTATTGGCGGGTGGTGGTTGCCATGTGACCCAGGTCCCCGCAGCCAATCAGAAAGTTGCTGAGAAGTTTCCCTGAAGTTTATCAGAACCGGATCACAATCACCTGGAAATCCGGAGCCCAGCCACAGCCTCCCCTCCCGGCCGGAACCGCCACACTCTCGGTCCGCAGCTTCATTTTTTTTTACCGTTTTGGGGGATTTTAAGCGATAGTTTAGCGGAAAAAGTAAAAGTGCAACTTCCGGGTTGGGTCACTGGACAGCTGTCAATTCCGGAAGCATCTTGGAACCCGGGAGAAACAAACAAACTCCCTGGACAAAATTCCACATCCCTGGAGGAGAAATTGGGACAGATTCCCCCAAGTCGGAAGAAATCGGGGGAAATTCCTGATGATGCTGGGTCAGTAGATCCACCTCTAAGTGGTGGGAGGTGGACAGTGGGTGGGCTGGTTTCGCCAGGACCCTGAATCAGTTGTTATATATATACTCACGGGATTGTAAACAGATTGACACAGTGATTGCAATAGATTTCACTGCAATTGCAGAACGAATTCCGCAGGGATTTTAGCAGGTTTTACGCAGCGATTACACCCGGAGTCGAGGTTGTGATCTGAAAATGAAGTTTCGGGTTCACAAACGGAAGATCCTGGTGTTGGTGTTGGCCGCCTGTCTGCTGGTGTTGCTGTTATGGAACCAGTGGCATTGGAATACGGGGGAAGGCAACACTCCAGAGTTACCAGATGCTGCAGCTGTTAGGGAGGAAGAGAGAGAAAGTGGGACTCGCAAATCCCCCCGGGAGCCCGAGCCCTTACCCTACAACAACCCTTTGGAGCTGAGGAATGCCGTCTATCAAAATAACTTGAAATTAACGGTGCTAAACAAGGAAAAATTCCACCAGCAGCCTGAGCTGGTGCTAGTGGCGCAGGTCCAAGGCGGGACGTCTAACCTCCGGGTGCTGATCGAGTCTCTGCAGCAGACCCAGGACATAGAGCGAGTGTTGCTCATCTTCAGCCTGGAGCACCTTTCCCACGAAATTACCAACCTCATCCAGAGGGTGGACTTCTGCCAGGTACTCCAGATCTTCTTCCCATACAGCCTGCAGCTATATCCTGCAGAATTCCCCGGCCAGGATCCGGAGGACTGCCCCAGAGATATTTCCAAAGAGGAGGCATTCAGGAGAAGGTGCACAAACGCAAAGTATCCTGACTCTTATGGACACTACAGGGAAGCACAGTTTACCCAGTCCAAGCACCACTGGGTATGGAAGCTGCACTTTGTGTGGGACCATGTCCTGATCAACACCAACTACACTGGACCAGTCTTCTTCATAGAGGAAAACAACTTCCTGCTCCCAGATTTCTACCGCCTTTCCAAATTAATGACTGTTCTACAGAAACAGGAATATCCTGATTGTCACATGCTGAGCCTGGGCAGCCATGAGCCAACTGAGCTGGACTCAGATGTAGCCATGAAGGTGGACACCATGAGCTGGACAGCCAGCAAACATAAAATGGGTATTGGCCTAAACAGAGAGGTGTATGGCAGCATCATGCAATGCCTGAGTGCATTTTGCACCTATGATGACTACAACTGGGACTGGACCATGCAGTACATCTCTGCCCAGTGTCTGTCTCAGCCGCTCAAGGTAATGGTGCCCAGGTTAGCTCGTATCTACAATACTATGAACTGTGGTGGCAAACAGTGCGACCCGGGAACCGAAGAAAAGAACATGCGGACAGTACAGGAATCTGCCCGCGGAATCTTGTTCCCCACTTCACTAAGCATTGGGTTCAGCCACGTCGCTATCCCTCAGAGACCTCAAACTAAAAATGGGGGCTGGGGTGACGTGCGAGACCACAGCCTGTGTCAGAGCTATTCCAAGCTGTAGAAAGGGCAGCGGTAGAAAACAATTTGAGGAAAGAGCCTGAGAAATAGCTACGGCTTTCACTCTTCTAATGTGTTGTTAAAGTTGTTTGAGAGGTGTTGTTTTAATGTGGTGCCAAAGGTTGGGGTTTGAGGGAAGTACTGGAAGATTTACAATGATGCCATGTTGGGTTGAGGGTTGGTGCCTGGGTTGGGTGGGTCAGTGCCCTGTTTGGGTGGTCGGTGGCGGAGTTGGGGTCGCTACCTGGATTGGATGAGTCGGTGCCCAGGTTGGATGGGTCAGTGGTGGAGTGGGTTGGTCAGTGGTGGGGTGGGTTAATGGCTGGATTGACAAGGGATGACAGCCAAGACCATTACAGTTGTGGGGTAGACAATTATTTACTGGTTTTCTCAGATAAGGGGAGGCAATTATTTAACAGAATGTATTGAGAAAATAAAGCTGAAATTTCTGACTTGTGTCTTGCCAAATTTGTACTCAGAGAATTGAAATCAGATGTAATCTCTTTTATCGATAATAAAGCAATTGTATATGTTTTCCAAATACTGTGTCTTTGTGATGTGCGACGGTAATTATTTAGCACAGTGGAAGCAATATAACTGCACCAGTGGTTATAACACTATCAATTTCTTACCACCAGTGGCATTTTGTGTCGTTAGCAAAAAGCCAGTAGGGTTAATGATAACTCTAGCACTGTAGGCAGAATAGTTTCTTCACTTATCCTATGGCTGAGGAAGCTGGAGATGATTCCTAGTTCCCACCAGTCAATGTGTATATTGGCTCCTCGGATTGTCCACCCGCCTACAGAATACGCCACTGCTCTTTACAATAAATTCTATGAACCACTTTGAGACATTGTTCCAACGTACTGTATCAAATGCAAAGATTATTACAACAACAACTTCGATTTATATAGCACCTCCACTCCGGACAGCCTCTCAGTGTGCTTCACAATAGCGGATCCCGGGACCGAGCCAGGGGCAGGGGCAGAAAGGTGACTAAAAGCGCGGTCAAAGAGAAAGGTCTTCAGCTGTGACCTGAAACTGGGAAGAGAGGAGGCGAGGCGAAGGTAGTGTGGAAGGGAGTTCCAGAGCCTCGGGGCGTAGTGGCTAAAGGCACGGCCGCCGAGGGTGGAGCGGAGGATTCGGGGGACACGGAGGAGGCCAGACCCAGAGGAGCGAAGGCAGCGGGTGCTGGTTTGGGGGGAGAGGAGATCAGAGAGATAGGAGATCAGAGAGATAGGGGGGTGCAGAGGAGTGGAGGGATTTGAAAACAAGGGTGAGGATCTTGAAGTCGATCCTCTCTGGGATAGGGAGCCAGTGAAGTCTGGCAAGGACTGAGGTAATGGGGGAGCGAAGCTTGGAGCGGGTGAGCATGCGGGTGGCGGAGTTTTGGAATAGCTGGATTTTATGGATTGTGGTGGCGGGGAGACCGGAGAGGAAGGCGTTGGAATAGTCCAGCCGAGAGGTGACAAAGGCATGGACCAAGGTTTCAGCGGCTTTTGACAATGATGAATAGTGACAGTTGGTGCTGGTTAGTGACAGTCAGCAATGATGGGTTCTAGTTAGTGACAGTTCACAGTGGTGAATTATAGTGACAGTTGGCAGTGGTGGATGATGGTTAATAACAGTTTGAGTGATGGTTAACAGTAATAATCCTTGCATTTGATACAGGGCTTTTCATGTCTTCACAGAACTTACTGTGAAGTGAATTGACTGTATATTTGTGGGCGAAACGCGGCAGCCACTTGCGCACAGCAGTGTCCCCACAAACAGTCATCGATTGAAACGACCCATTTTTTTTTCGGAGGGATTATTATCAGGCGTGCGGAGCAAGGAAACCTGCCCAAGGTTTCACCCTGACTTGCCTGGAATCGAACCCGGGTCTCTCTCGCTTGTAAAGGCGAGTAAGTGTTCCACCTAACCACCGAGCTGCAGGACTCCACGACGACAGTTGGCAGTGGTGATTGGGGCCTGTTGGCGGTGGGTGCAGGTTATCGACAGCCGCGAGCAGCCGTTGGTGACGGTTGGCCGGAGGTTAGTTGCGCCGGTGACCGACGGTCGGCGGCGGTTATCAAAGCGATGGTGACTGATGGTCACGTTGACCGTGACTGACAGCCGGTCAGGGTTGTCATGCTGTCGTTGCTGTGAAGTGACGGTTGCGGGCAGTTCGTGAGGCGTCTACTCACCGTGATTGATGGGCAGACGGTTGGTTGGTGGCAGTCACCCAAGGGTGATGGTTGAAGGCGGTTTGACGGTGAGAAAGGGCGCCATCGCAATGGGGGGGGAGGGGGGGTTGTTGTTGTTGTTGTTGATAGTGACGGTTGTTGACAGGGACTGGCGGTTGATGACGCATGCGCACTGGGAGTGGGGCCTAGGCCTGAGTTGGCGCCTGGCGGGTTCGCGGCCTCGCTCGCACCCTCCCTCCCTCACTGTGAGCCCCCAACTCCGGCCGCAAAGATGAAGCGCAGGGCGCCCGAGGCCAAGCTAGAGCGGCCGGAAAGCAAACTGCAGCGCATAGAGGAGCTGGGCCTCAACCTGAGCTCGACATCGGACGAGGAGGCGCTGAGCGGCGGCGGTGGCGGCGGAGGAGAGAGGAGCCGAGGCCGGGCAGGTGAGAGAGGCCGAGTGGGGGGTGCGTGGGGTGGCTGAGGGCAGCAAGAGAGCGGGAGACCTGATCACAGCCCGGAGCCTGTGACACACTGTCCACAGCAACAGCCAGTGACACACTGTCCACAGCAACAGCCAGTGACACACTGTACACAGCCAGTGACACACTGTACACAGCAACAGCCAGTGACACACTGTACACAGCAACAGCCAGTGACACACTGTACACAGCAACAGCCAGTGACACACTGTCCACAGCAACAGCCAGTGACACACTGTACACAGCCAGTGACACACTGTCCACAGCAACAGCCAGTGACACACTGTACACAGCAACAGCCAGTGACACACTGTACACAGCAACAGCCAGTGACACACTGTACACAGCAACAGCCAGTGACACACTGTACACAGCAACAGCCAGTGACACACTGTACACAGCAACAGCCAGTGACACACTGTACACAGCAACAGCCAGTGACACACTGTACACAGCAACAGCCAGTGACACACTGTACACAGCAACAGCCAGTGACACACTGTCCACAGCCAGTGACACACTGTCCACAGCCAGTGACGCACTGTCCACAGCCAGTGACACACTGTCCACAGCAACAGCCTGTGATACACTGTACGCGGCCACAGCCCGTGATGCACTGTACCCGGCCACAGCCCAGAGCCTGTAATACACTGTACCCAGCACCAGCCCAGAGCTTGTAATGCACTGTACACAGTAACAGCCTGTTATACACTGTACACACTAACAATGCTTTTCTCGTTTTTGTAATGCTTTCTAAAAATAATAATAATTTTAGACACTCTACACTACTGTGTGTAGGATACTGCTGCACACAATTGGCTATTGCATTTTGCCAACGGTCAGTTCACTTTACAGTATGTCCCGTGAAGCCCTTTGAGATGTCTCAACGATGTCATAAGGCTCTGTGCCTTCGCTATACACCTTCTACACACTATAGCATTGTATCCCCTAATAAACCAGAG
The DNA here is from genome assembly GCA_035084275.1 of Hydrolagus colliei. Classification (NCBI taxonomy): domain Eukaryota; kingdom Metazoa; phylum Chordata; class Chondrichthyes; order Chimaeriformes; family Chimaeridae; genus Hydrolagus; species Hydrolagus colliei. The sequence goes on along the minus strand of CM068744.1, from coordinate 68,368,445 downwards.
TCTGTAAAACACTGCTTGTCCCTCGTGCCCTCCGTTCCACCATTAACGGTAGCTGTTTAGCCACTAATAATAATAATAATCCTTGCATTTGATATAGCGCTTTCCACATCTTATCAACGTCCCAAAGCGCTTCACAGAATATACTGTAAAGTGAATTGACTTTATATATTTGTGGGCGAATTGCGGCAGCCAATTGTGCACAGCAGTGTCCCACACACAGTCGTGGATTGAAATGACCAATTTTATTATTGTGGATTTTTTTGGAGGGATTATTATTAGGCATGTGGAGTAAGGAAACTTGCCCAAGGTTTCGCCCTGACCTGCCTGGATTCAAACACAGGTCTCCCCAGCTTGGTCTCCCCAGCTTGCAAGACAAGTGCTCTAACCACTCAACCACAGGAGCTCCACAACTCCACTACGCCCTGAAACTGGAACACTCTCCTTAACCTCCCAACCTGCCTTTTCCTTCCCCAATATTCTGGTTGCTCCCGAAGCTCTTGCCTCAACTGGTAACTGTCCAAAGCCTGTAATTTACTATAACTGGTAACAACCTGTAATAACCTGTGCCTAGAAAGTACAGGTATCCCACCTCAACCGCGGCCTCACCAACCACGAAACTCATGTATCCACGGTTTCCTAAATGCGACAACCCTCGCAAACCGCGTTCTGCGCATCCGCAATTTAAATCCGCGGATTTAAATTTTTGAACAGCTGGTGTACAGCACTAGGAGCCAGTTGCGATGTTCCAATCAATCAGTGACAACGTTTCTCTCTTAGGATTAAGGTAAATACAGTAACATGAATTTATTGGCGCTTATCCGGCAGCCTAGCTAGTAAGTTTGGGAGCATTGCCTTCCACCCCACCCTCTCACCCCCCTTCTCTCTCTCACCTCTCTATTTCACCTTCTCTTCCCCCAACTCCCCCCACCCCTCCCCACTTCTCTCTCTCACCTTCTCTCTCTCTGACTCACTGTCTCTTCCCCCCCACCCCCCCTCCCCACCCCTCCCCTCTCACCTCCTCCAGCCCCCCCAGCCCTCCGTGCCACCATCCCCCCCTCCCCACCCTCCGTATGTCTCTATCTCTGTGTGTCCATCAGACAGTCCCCCCAGCCCTCCATGTCACCTGTCACCCCCCCCCCCCCACCCCCTCCATCTCTCTGTCTCACTCTCAGTCAGTCAGACAGCCTAACTGTCTGATTGCTGCAGATCCTGGCAGCCAATGCGCCCAAACTTACTCCCCGTATCCCCATGTGTCTTATAACTGTATGTGTTTTTTTGTGTTTAGTTTTACTAATGTTTAGTTTTACTAATACCCCATGTTTCCCAGAGGGCCCTGCATTTCCCAACCGCGAAAAAGCAAACGTACTCCCCCTATCCCTATGTTTGCCATAGGTCCCTGCATTTTCCAAATGCGATTTTACCAACCACGAAGGTTTACAGGAATGTATCCCTTGCGTTTGGGGAGGGATACCTGTATACACCTGGAGCCTTAATATCCTGTTGATTGCTAAGAAAACAGGCCTTGAAAAACTGTATACTGGGTAAGAATCTGGAGTCTTTATTCGAGAAGATAGCATAAAGCCTGAAAGATACGTGTTAAAAACTGGATATGTGGTTTCAAAGTGAGGCGGATAGTGGGAATTCAAGGACTGCAGACAGCTTGCTTCTGTGGTAGGGGTGGCTACGGGCTGCATGTCTCTGGTGGGGAGGAGGATGAGGTTAGGGGTATTGTAATGTTTCAGCGCCTTGAGACGTCCTCCTAACGTGAAAGGTGCTGTATAAATTTTTGCTGTTTGTTGTTGTTAATGTATGTCCCCTCCCTATGCTTTTCAGAATCCACCAGCAGTGATGATGATAGTGACAGTGAGGGGGGAAGACCCTCGTTTGGTGGCTCCACTGGTTTTTCGGACTTTGGTCTTCAATCGTTACATGATGGTTCTGCAGAAGACCTGCAGGAAGAAGAAGGGCTGTCCAGCAAGTTCTCCATGTACAACAGCTTTTCCCAAAAAATAATGGTACTGTTAGACCCCCAGCACATTGCAAAATTCTGCTGCGGATCTTGTCTTATTTTACTTTACGCCTGGGGAAAGGGGAGAGGAGGAAGGGGCTTGGTTGTTGGGTAATATTGGTGGATTGCTTTCCAGGGGTAATAATCCCTCCCAAAAAATCCACGACCGTTTGCTGTACATAGCTGTTAGCTACAATTAGCTGCAGCGATTCACCCACAATGTGTACAGTCAATCCACTTCACTATGTATATTCTGTGAAGCATTTGAGACTTCTCAACGATGTATTTAAATGTAAGGATTATTTTTAATATTAAAAGTAGTCGGACTTTTAATTAAAATTCCTGGATCTATTTATTTACATGTATTTTCAATACCTTATTTACAAAATTGTTAACTTATTTAAGAAAAATAGCCATGTAGACCTAAAATTGCCTTTCGCATCAGGAGGATGTTCCAAGGGTCTGAACAGACATGGATTTGGGCCAGACTGGGGTGAGGGTGTTGGGATCAGAGAGGGTGGAGGTTAGGAGGATGGCGAAAGGCGTGGTTGAAGTATGCATTCAATACTGTTACGGACTTAAACAATGTGCCAATATAAGCGTGCTGGAGTTGATCAATGTCAATATAGATGGTAAGTTTTTAACATTAATATGTGGAGAAAGGATTGGAACTTCACTTTTTTTTATTGATATGAGCAGGATGTCACCTGAACGGGTTCAAGATAAGCGGGTAAAACTATAATAATACTCGCATTTGATAAAGTGCTTTATCGTGTCATTGAGATGTCTAAAGAGCTTCAGCAATTTTTCCTATTACTACTGTTTCCCAGAATTGTTCCACAAGCCACTATGAAGTAACCGACTATATTTTCATCTGGGGCATTATTGATCAAGACACTGAGAAACTCCCTTGTCTTTTTGAATAATGCTGTGGTATCTTTTACATTCATCTGAACAGATAGACAGGATATATTCTAATGTTTCATTAGAAGGACGGCACCTTCATCAACACATGCCCACCACCTCCATCCCCCCCAAGCAATGCATCGGAGTGTTGGCTTGGACTACAAACTCAATAGTTGAGTGACTAGGCTTGTTTTGTTTCTGTTTTTAGATGAAGATGGGTTACCGTGAAGGTGCAGGTCTGGGTAAGTTTGAACAGGGCCGGAAGGACATTGTAGAAGCCTCAACACAGCGAGGTCGTCGAGGCTTGGGGCTGAAACTGAAGGTGTTGGATGGAGAGCTGAACGTGCAGTGGCAGGATGATGGGCAGAAATCGGAGAATCTCAGTGTGGCCTCCTCCAGTGTTCTGGTGAGTCCTTGTGCATATGAAGGGAAGCAGTGTGCTTATACGTGGGTTTGGTATGCCCCTTCACTTGTGGATAAGTGATGGTTGACTCCGGTGGGTGTGCATGCTGTTTTTTAGGGTTGAATGACTGTGGTTTTGTTTATTGACTGACTGGTTGATGGAACAAATGGTTTACTGACTAGTTGGTTGGTCCTATGGTCAGTTGGTTAACTTTCTGTTCGGTCAGTCGGCTGGTTGTCCAGTCGGTTGGTTGGTTGGATGGCTGGCTGGCTGACTGACTGATTTAAGTACTTTTCCAACACTTGTGGCAGCTGTGTGACATGTTTTATCTTGGTTTGCAGCCCAGTGTATACGAGCAAGTGGATTGGTTTCCCGAGTGCTCTGTGCCAGTGCCAGATATAATGGAGCTGCAGGATTGGATGGTGATCGGAAAGGTATAAAGACTGGGGAAGTTAGGGTGCTGGAGAAGTTAGGCTTTGCTCTTGTATTGTGATGAGAAAAGCCTAGCAAAATATCTAACTCTGGTTATGTCACTCAATAGCGCAAACTGAAAATCGAGGATGAGACAGAGTTCTGCGCTGAAGAATTATTGAAGAACATGCTACGGTGTAAGGTTGGTATGTGACTGGAGATTCCTTCAGATAGGGAGAGGTGGGATGGAAGGTGTGTACAGGACAATTTCAGCCCCTCTCCATTCAGGAACCATGTGTAGTGTTGGGTGTGTGAGAGGACTGTTGAGCTAACATTTGGTAGTTTGGACTCATCATATTATCACAGTAGCGAGTGAGATAATTACCAATGGGAGTGGAACATGGATATGCCGCTCCCTGAATTTGGACACTTTTTCATTGTTCTGATTTTAACTACCATGTTGTAAAGGGGCAGAGCTCTAATTACCTGGAAGTAAATTAATTTATGTATTATAAATATTTTACTTAGTGTGAAGTTATTTGAAGTTGAGATACAGATCAGCCATAATCTTATAGAATGCCCGAACAGGCTTGAGAGGCTGTTTCTATATTGTTATATATGAGTATAAAAGTATGTTGGGGAGATAGCTGTTACTACCTTGAAGGGGGAGACGTAATTACACTAGATTGGCTGAGCAGTGGAGATATGTTATGACAGGAACTGTGTCTGGTGTTGTACGGTGTTTTGGGTGCAGTAAAACCCCTATATATTCTGCATCTTGTCTGTGATTTTAGACTTTGCTTGACGAGCTGGAAGGGGAGGAGATGCGTCGAGCCCGAACCAGGTCCAACCCCTATGAGACCATCCGTGGTGTTTTTTTCCTCAACAGGTATTAATGCTAGCTCAGAAATCACTTTGGTTTCCTGCCTCCCTGCCTACTTCCCTTTCTGGGTTTGGGACCATATGTGTGCCATTGAAATGTCTCAAAATTTGCACATTGTTTACGCATGTGCATGTAGTGGACTAACTATAGTTCATAGGCAAACTAAATTCTGTTTATATTCCGTGAGTGTATGTATGTGTGTCGTGGGCATGGAATTGTTGGAGTGAGGCGTGTCTTTATGGGTGTGAATATGATTAAGGCTCAATCATGTGGGTGTATGTGTGTGTGTGTGTGCGTGTGAAAAGACATAGTTCACCCAATTCTGTAATTTACCTTTTCCTTCTTTCCAGAGCTGCCATGAAGATGGCAAACATTGACCACGTATTTGATTATATGTTCACAAATCCAAAAGACTCAAATGGGGTGAGTGTTTCTCTAGCAACCCCTGCAATTGTGCTTGTATCAACCAGCCTTTGCCAAGTCCCCAAATTAAGGGGCTCCAAAGTCTTACTTGGCTTATTGACCAGGATATTGGGAGAAACTCCCTTTTCTTTTCAAGTAACAAGACGATGACAACAACAACAAAATTACACTTGTATAATGCCTTTCATATCAGGAGAATGTCTCAAGGCGCTGGATAATCATTGTTTCAGACCTGAGTTGGGAACAGGAACGCTGGAGGGAAAGGGGGGTATTTGGAGTGACTGATGGGACCGTCGAAGATGAGGGTCTTGAGGCATAACTTGAAATCAATTAAGAGTAAAAGTAAGAGGTTAGGAGAATCTTTTTACGCAGAGGGTTGTGGGGACATTGTATCCCAATACAAATTTGTTGGTTGAAGCAAAATCTTTGATAGCTTTTAAAAAGGAATTAAAAAAATCACAATAACAAAATTACATTTGTATACAAGTAAACCCCTATTTAGGACGGCATTGCGTTCTTGAAAAACGGTACTCAAATCGAAACATCCTAAATCGAAACACGGTTTCCCATGTGGTCGCATTATATAACCCGAGATGCGTTCTTTTCACAAAATTTACAGACCTTAAAAAACCCACTAAAATAACGCACAAAACACACAAAATAACACACACAGGCAAGATTTGGTGTCTAAAGCAGTGTTTCTCAACCTTTTTGATGCTGGAGAGTGGCTGGGTATCTTCCTAAACTTCTAAACTGAGCAGAGTCTGCTGCTGCTGCTTTTGGGGGCGTCACTCGCGATATTGCCGTCCAGTGTGGAGGACCTGTTAGAGGCTAATTTGGGTTGCAGCAAAAATTGGCCAGTTTAAACGCTTGGATGCAGTATATGAGTGCGATTTTAATGCAAAATACACTATGTACTGTGCATGCGCAAAAACGATGCGCCAAATTTTTGAGTCGTTAAAACGAAACCAAATATCGTATATCGATAAAAAGGTGTTAAAAATGTTTTTTGTTAAATCACAACAATGTAAATAGAAGTGTCCTAAATCGGGGGTTACCTGTAGTTGGCTTTCGCGCGTCAGGAGGACGTCCCAAGGAGTTGGTTAATGGTGGGCCGGGCGAGTCAGGGGTCGTGAAGCAGACTGAGTGGAGGGAGTGAGCAGAATGGTAGGGAGTTAGGAGGTTACGGATGTAATGGGGAGCAAAGACATGAAGGGCTTTGAAAGTGAGGACTGGGATCTTGAAATCTGATAGCTTTTAAAAAGCAATTAAAGATTTGAAAAGGAAAAATCATAATAAGATGTGAGGGAGAGGCAGGGGAGTGGGACTAAACAAGTTATCTGTGAAAGACAATCTTTCGCTCACAAAATATACAGTCAGTTCACTTTACGGTTTGTTCTGTGAAGTGCTTTGAGAAGTGTAGACATGAAAAGCGCTATATCAAATGCAAGGATTATTATTATTCAGGCACGTTGACCTCTTTCTGTGTAAAATGTTAGGATTCAGCATGTGTGCAGTACAGTTAACAACAAAGCTGCCTGTCTTAACTTCTTTGCACATAAACATTGACTGTTACTGCACATACCCTGTTTCCCACAGCGTTGCTCACTCTCCAGTTATACAAATGTTTAGTGATTGTCTGTTCCCCAGAAACCGCTTGTTCGGGATAAGGACGCAGAGTTGCTGTATTTTGCTGACGTGTGCGCAGGTCCTGGGGGATTCTCCGAATACGTGCTGTGGCGGAGGAGGTGGAACGCCAAGGGCTTTGGCATGACATTGAAGGGACCCTGCGATTTCAAGATGGAGGATTTCTTTGCTGCATCCAGTGAGATGTTTGAACCCTACTATGGTAAGCGGTGAGGGCGTCAAGTCAAGGCTGGCCATGGGGCACACAAACGTGTGAGAAACATTCCCTGGTTCCAACCATCAGGTTCTACCTGATTCTATTTTCATAGTTTCCAACCACATTCCTCGATCTTTTTTTCCCTAGGCTTAGCTCCCCTGATATATTTTACATGATTCTATATGGTCTTATCGTTGCCCAATGTATATCCTCTCTGTTGTCCCTGCAAGCTCTGTGAGCCTTCCTTCTTTTCTAAATTTTATGTTTAACTGAAATGTTCATTTATTTTGGGACGTCCACTTGATGTGAAAGGCGCTATACAAATATAATTTTGTTGTTTTGTTGTATGTTTCTTTGATTTGCCACTGCTGGTCGTAGGCTTAGAATCATCAAATGTTACAACCTAGAGATAGACCGTTCAGCTCATTGAGTTTGTGCTGATGGTTTTCTTCACACAATCCAATCTAATTCTTTTCTGTTTGCTACCCACACCCTTCTCATGTATGTGCCTGTTTTGCATGCTTTACGTTATGTTTCTGAAAGATGCCTATTTCTTTCTGCTTGTTTATCCCGAGTACTTATTTACTGAAATCTTGGGAGTAAAATGCTTTTAATATTACAACTAGTCCTATCATTTTACCCTATACTGCAATCTTGCCACTCTTTTGTGATTTGTATGTGGTTGTTTGCCAGGGGAAGGAGGAGTGCATGGGGATGGGGACATCACACGGCCAGAGAATATCAGTGAATTTCGGCGTTTCGTGCTGGAGAATACTGAGCGAAAAGGTGTGCACTTCATAATGGCAGATGGGGTAGGTGTGTGAGCAACCAAGTCGGTCTTTCTTTCTGTTAGTAATGTCAGGTGAGCGGGCAAGCTCTCTCCTCCGGAAATATCGTAGAGAGAGAGCTCCTGCAGAAACAGTAGCAGTATGTGAAAGAGAGAGCGAGCAGGCTCCTGCGGAAACACAGTACTGGAACTCCTCAATTAACGTCGAGGATGTGTTCTTGAAAAGTGTGATTTTAAGTGAAACAACGTATAGCAAAACCTAAATTACCATAGGCCCTAGCATGTAATGCTATCAATAGTGATTACGTTCCTTTGGCACATTTGTGGTCTAAATTTTCTTACACTAATATTAAATAAAGTGCAAAAACCACACCACTAGTATTGAAAATTAAAATAAATGTTTAATAAATATTAAACATAAGGTAAAAATACAATTAAGAGAACACTAACTGGAGATAGTTTATGTGGTGAGTGGGAGGGGGTGTAGTCATTCAGATGAAGGGGTGGGATTAGCTGCCTCTTGTATGGATCCTCAGAGGGGCCCCTCCCTGCATCATGCCGCGACACCAAACAGCTGATCGCTGGCACTCGTTTGTGCCTTTGTACATTTTTTCTAAAGTTGTCGAAATGCACGAATGAGCAAACGCACGACAGCGATCAGCTGTTTGAGGCCGCAGCGTGAGGGCGGCTCCTCTGGGGATCCGTACAGGAGGCAGGTAATCCCGCCCCTTTGTCTGAATGACTCCGCTCCCGCCCACTAACCACATCAACCATCTTCAATAAGTGTTCTCTTAATTGTATTTATTATCTTATATATTTACTAAACAACTCATGAAATGTAATCAGCTAATATCCCTTCAAAATTAATCAAATTTTCGAATTTTGTTTCTAACTATTAATTCATCAACAACGTATAATCGAAACAACATATATTGGGACGATGTGTAGAGAGGAATACCAGAACAGAGCAAGGGAGAACTCCTTTTTCTGACAGGAAAAAGAGTGCTAATGCTGTGAGCTCTTGGTTTTTCTTTCGTCAGCCTGTGTCTGACACATGCTGTAAACCATTGTGGATACTCCCAAGGGTATCCAAACCAGACTGAATTCCACGGATACAACCTGCAGATTAAAAAAAAAATCCCTGTGTTTGGAATGGATTGTGCATTCTCTCCCTTCAGTGATGTTACCCGCTTATATAATTCAGACAGTGTTAGGTGCAGGTTGGCAAAATGCATGGCTTGGGGACACCAGAGTGTGCATTGGGATACCACTCCTCAAGTTTAACTAGGATTGAAAGCACCGTTTGGCAAACTTCTCACTGGTTGTCCAGCTAGGACCACTGCACCTGTTAGGCTTTGCTATGCAGGAGCCAAATGCGAAAGATTCCTGCTCCAGTGACCGCTGCTCCTCCCAAGTTCTGTCAACGAGCCAGGCTGGTTGGCAGCCCTGGAGTACGTCACACCTGTCTAGTGCAGGAAATATTAGGTAAATATGGTGTTTAACCTAGTAAATCTGTGTAGCTTGTCATTGGGAGCACTGTCTGGCATACATTCCACTGCTTGGAACTGAGCGGGAAGATTCCCTGCTCCCAGTAGACAGGCCAATTCCTACTGATGAGTTTGGCGAAACCCTGCTGCAACACAAAGGCAACAACTGCAAATACAATCCTGTGGTAGTGCTGTAAACCTGCTGAGAGACAGCTTGTGTTCCACATTTCATGCTGTATGTAGCCCCTTGTGTGACCTGCTGACATCTCGCTTTCATCCTCCCTCACGCTTTCTCTCTCTCTCTCCTTGCCTTCTATCTAGGGGTTTTCAGTGGAAGGACAGGAGAATTTACAGGAGATTCTTTGCAAGCAGCTACTACTGTGTCAGTTTCTGGTGGCACTGAGTATCCTCAGGACAGGTAATACACCCAGAATCTACTTGCTCAGTCTCTGGTTTACAGCTAGACCGCAGTCACCAATTAACTTTGGTTCTTGCTGTAACTGATTTAGGTCCATTTGGTTAACAACTTGCATATTGATAGCACCTTCATGGGAGGTAGCGCCTTGGAGCACTTGACACTGAACCAGCAAGAAGACAAAATAATAGAACTAAATGAGTTTAAAAAATCATCCGTGAACCTGTAATGTGGTACAGACTTGATGGTGAGCCAGGGGAGTAAGGTGACTGAAGGCGCGGTCGAAGAGAAAGGTCTTTAGCCGAGACCTGAAACTGGGAAGAGAGAGAGCAAAGCGAAGGGAGTAAGGAAGGGAGTTCCAGAAACTTGGGGCGTAGTAGCTGAAGGCACAGCCGCCGATGGTGGAGCAAAGGATTCAGGGGACAAGGAGGAGGCCAGACCCAGAGGAGCAAAGGCAACGGGTGCTGTTTTGAAGAGAGAGGAGGTCGTAGAGGTAGGGAGCTGCAGAGGAGTGGAGGGATTTGAAAACAAGGGTGAGGATCTTGAAATCGATCCTCTCCGGGACAGGGAGCCAGTGAAGTCTGGCAAGGACTGGGGTAATAGGGGAGCGAAGTTTAGTGTGGGTGAGAAATGAGGGCGGCAGAGTTTTGTATGAGTTGGATTTTATGGATTGTGGTGGAGGGGAGACTGGTGACGAGGGCATAGGAATAGTCCAGCCAAGAGGTGACAAAGGCATTGACCAGGGTTTCAGCAGCTTTTGCGGCGAGATATTGCCAGAGGCAGGCGATCCGTCGGAGGTGAAAGAAAACGGTGCTGGTGAGGGACCAGATGTGGGGAGGAAGGACACTTGAGGGTCGAATCTGACACCTGGGTTACTTACGGGGAAAAAAGTATGGATCCTTGGGGTACCCCACAAGTGACCAGGCAGAAATGAAAAAACATTTGCAGAGATGTAGTGCTGGCAGTTTGTGAGGTAGGACTTGAACCAAGCGAGTAAATTGGGGTAAACCTAAGACAAGTGGAAAGGGGGTACTGCTGAGGTTGAGTTGATATTGTACGAAGCCTTCACTGTTTGCTGCAGACTGCCTTGGGTCTATCGTCTTGTTTGTTACAACCTATGCTTTTCTACTACAGGGGGTAATTTTCTGTGTAAAACCTTTGACCTATTCACGCCGTTCACTGTGGGGCTTATTTACTTGCTGTACACCAGCTTTGAGAGAGTCTCGCTGTTCAAACCAGTAACCAGCCGTCCAGCCAACTCCGAGCGGTGAGTAGCAAGCGTTTCGTTCTCCCCACTGCATAAGGGATATGTATATTTGCCTGCAGCCTATACTAACTTTAAAATGAAGGAAAGCTTTGAGAGAACACGATAGTGAAGGGTTAATGTTGCTGATTTGTCAATTGGTAACAAGGGGCATCAACTGCAAATTATTACTCGAAGAGTTTATTGAGGATGCAGTGAAACTTTGATAATCTGACATTCCTGAAAGCCGGCAACTTCCGAAAACCAGCAAGATTTCAAAATACATACAGTATTAGTATTTTTTCCAATGTCAGGCAAATCTCCCCCCAAAAAAACGGTGCTGGTGAGGGACCAGATGTGGGGAGGAAGGACACTTGGGGGTCGAATCTGACTCCTGGGTTACTTACTGGGAAAAAAGGATGGATCCTTGGGGTACAGCTGCTTGTCGTGGCTTCTCTGTCATCCGGCGTTGTGGTTGGAACTTGATCATTTTTTTGGCTTCACTGCTGTGTTCACAGCTCACATAGTGTATGGGGCAGGGCTTCCCAGCCATTTCTAGATACGTTTCTAAATACCGGCAAACTCCGAAATCCAGGAGGTGAGTGGGCCCAACCGTGCCGGATTATCGAGATTGTACTGTATAAGAAGAAATGTTTTCAAACAGAGGTTTATTAGATCATTTAAGCATCATTTAGATAAGTATTTGAAAAATAATACAAACTCATACCGTAATATGGAGAGAAAGAGCAGGGGTACATAAGTGTTATTTTGGTAACCTGGGTGACACATATCCACACGCTTCATCACTGTGCTGAAAGGTATTTAAATCATGTAAAGCTCTAACTATGCATACCGCCTAAGCATAGAAATGTCCCTGTGTCTGGAATGCTAAGTGTCTTCCTGGAGGGATGCCCTCTGCGTACCTATTTCTAGAGATTGTTAGGCTCAGATTGGCTAGAGCCTAGGCTTGGGGATCCCACAGAGTGTGATGGAGTCTAATCCGCTAAAACCACATAGCTTGCCATAGAGAACATTGTCTAGCTGCTGTGCCCAATTTGGCTGCCACGTTTCACCCACAAATATAGCCAATTCTCCTACTCTCTTTCATCCTGCTCCAACCCCTCCCACCCTGCTCTTGCCCCTACCTGACTGTACAGCGCTTTGGGATGTCCTCTTGATGTGAAAGGCGCTATATAAATGTAAGGATTGATTGATAGCTAAGACCACCCTATTATTTCTGTCTGGGGCACCATGATTTAATCTTAATAATGTTACACACAATAGATGTGAATTTACTGGTCCTGGTCTGTAGGCTCCTGGTCACTTTTGTTACCTTTCTTAAAAATAGGAGTAACAACAACCTTTCTCCAGTCCTCTGATATGTCTCCAGTATTCAGTGATATTTTAAATATTTGTGCCAGCGTTTCTGCGATTTTCAATCAATAAATCGATCGATCAATTGATTTATATAGCAGCTTTCATGTCAAGAGAACGTCCCAAGGCGCTGTACAGTCAGTTAGGGACAAGAGCAGGGGTTGGAGCAGGATGAAGCAGAGTAGGGGAATTGATTGTATATTTGTGGGCGAAACGCAGCAGCCAAATTGCGCACAGCAGTGTCCCACAAACAGTCATGGAAGTGGGATTAGGGAAGAAAGGGTTTGAAGATGGCAAGGGGAGGAGTTGGGGTAGGGGGAAGGAAAGCAAAAACTAAGCTTTCTCCCTTAGTTCCTTTAGTCCACCACTGCCTCACCCCTCAGGTTGCCGAAACCCTCATCCATGCATTCGTCACATCAATGCTTAACTATGGAATCTCCCTCCTCGTTGTTCTTCGTGGCTCTTCCCTTCAGAAGAATTCTGCAGCTCGTGTCCTCACCTGCACCAATAACAACAAAATTGCATTTATAGAGCGCCTTTCACGTCGGGAGGACATCCCAAAGCGCTGGTGTCCCAAGCTCTGCGACCACATCACTCCCACCCTCGCCCGGCTCCATTGTCTCCCCATCCCCCAGAGGATCAAATTCAAGATCATTGTCCTCACTTTCAAGGCCATTCACAGCCTTGCCCCTCCCTATCTCTATGACCTGCTGATTCCCTACCAACCTGTCCGCCCCTCTGTTCAGTGGGCTCTGGTCTGCTTCATGTCTCCCACCCGACCCGCCGTACCATCATTGGCCGGGCATTCAGCCTCTTTGTCGCCACACTCTGGAACTCCATCCCACAGTCCCTTCACCTTGCTACCTCCTTCAAGGCCGGTCTCAAGACCCTCCTTTTCGTTCGTGCCTTCTGCCATCCTACCACCTTTCCCTCCCCGCCTCCCTCCCCTGCCCCTCCCCCATGGTCAGGTCCCAACCCCTGACTGTTCAGCACCTTGTGAAAGGCGCTCTATAAATGTAATTATGTCGTTGTTGGACTATCATTCTTGGTTGCAATTTATCCTGCCCCTGAGATTTATTTACGTTAAGCTTCACAGCTGTTTGGCAACCATATTGGTAGTGATACGAATAGTGTTCCAACTTTCCTCTGCAACATCCTTGAGTTCTGTTTCCAGATCAGATATGTTACCCATCTTCTCCTTGTTAAAAACTGATTTAGCAATTACAAAAAGCGTATTTAGCAGTATTGCAGCCTGTACAGCATTATAAATCGCTCTCCCAAACCCAACTTCAGGATCCTTGCCAACAATCCCCCATATAAAAAATGATCACTCTCTTCTTGGCTTTCTGGCTGCCACATTTCATCCACAAAGTACAAGTTAAAAAAAACATCTTACAGTAAATCCTGTGAAGCACTTTGAGACATCTTGTAGATGTACTAAACTATATCAAATGCAAGGATTATTATTATTTCTCCCACAAATATATAGTCAATTCACTCTACAGTATATTCTGTGAAGTGCTTTGAGATGTCTAGAAGACGTGAAAAGTGCTATATCAAATGCAAGGATTATTATTATTATTATCTGCTTCTGCAAGACCTTCTGAAGATCTGGGCTATCTGGTCGGTCACCAGTAGTGCCCAGGGGTACTGCAGACCCATCTGGCTCAGGAACCAGATTGCTGAGACCACGACAATGGGTTGATTCAATTCCGACAGCAATAGGTGTGGATAAAATTTAACTCTTCCATGGACAATTAGCACCAGTATCAAATGCACGGATATAAGATATGAAGTGTAAAATATGTGGCTGCAGTCAGGCTCTCCTTGGGAGTTGTGATTGATTTAGTCGATCACTGCTTTGTGAACCCCATGCATTTCTGATCCTCTGTGCCGTGCTGCTCTATGTTTGAGTGCGCATTGGAACGTGCTGCTCTCCCTGCAGGTATGTGGTGTGTCGGGGGTTGAAGCCGGGGACCGATGCCGTCCGGGAGCATCTCTTTGCTGTGAACCAAAAGCTAAACCAACTGAAGGACACAGACCAGGATGTGAACACGGTTGTCCCGCTGGACATACTAAAGGGCAACATGGACTTTTGTACACATATGGTCAAGTCTAACGAAAGGTGTGCCTCCAAGCAGTGCAAGCACAGATTTCTGCCCCTCCTCTTCCCCCCCCCCCACCCACCCCCCACCACCACGCCACCACCGTGCCTCCACGTACAGGCGCCTGTTTTCCTGTTTTTCTCCCCACCAGATGTATCACAGGCACCTAACCCTCTCGCCCACCCCACTCACAAGTAAATCTCAGCCTCCCCCCCCCGCCCCACCTCTCCTCGCAGCTCAAGCGTTAACAGCCCACACCATACAGATAGCTGGCCCCCTACCCCACGTTCAGTAGATGTCTGCACCTCATGCTTCACTACCTCTGGCTGCTAGTCTAGGCAGCGAAAGTTTGCTTGGCTTCTCCGGTTTAGAAGTTTTTGTGTGTGATATTACTCCTCTCTCCTCCAGGCTTGCAACAATGCAAATCAAAGGTTTGGCTAAAATCCATGCCTTTATTCGAGATACGTGAGTATGCATGCCCACTTTCCATTGCTGTTGGGTGGGGGTGGGGGTTGTTGTAGGATTTACCTATTGCTTATAATTATGGTTGCATAACCTAAGAGTGGTGCCCAGCATCGATCGTATACTACACTAACAGTACACCAACTAGGTAAGGTAAGCACTGACCGGGTTATCACTCATTGTTAAATTTCCCACACAGGAACCTGAACGAGACCCGGCAGGCAGATATCCGCAAAGAATGCCTTGCCCTGTGGACAGTGAGTACCAGCTGGTGGTTGTGGGGATTGTGGAACTGTTTGAACATTGGGACTGACCTGATGGGACGGGGATAATTGTTTGTACATTATTAGACGTCGATAAGACGTGAAAAGCGCTATATCAAATGCAAGGATTATTATTATAATTCCAGTGTTTTAACAGAATTTAAAAAATAATAGTTTGGTCACTCAATCCACAACTATTTTTGGACCATCCCCTATCTATACACAAACGGCTGCTATATTTTGCCCACAAAAATATACTGTATGTACAGTCAATTCACTTTTACAGTATATTCTGTGTAGAACTTTGAAACATCTAAAAGATGTGACAAGGCATGATATCAAATGCAAGGATTGTTATTATTATAGAATTCCAAGATGGCTCTTGTTTTCAGGGTGTCAATCCATACTATGTGTGTAATATTTTCTAGCTCTGTGACACAGCCAGTCTGACTCGGGTTTACTGGTTTGGGATTAAATGCCCATTAATTCTGCTCTACTAACAAGTTACATTTGTATAGCACCTTTCAGATCCATCTGAGAGGCTAAGTTCTTTCTATAACCTGATTACTGTGATTGATTTTATTTAGAGTATTTGGTACTGTATTAGGCAAGTAGGTTTGTAGCTTATACAACTGGGGATTTTGTCATTCCTATTTCTACAAATAGGGAATGACCAATTAACTTCAAGGATTTTTGGTCAGAACGTGAAAAACATTTTTTTTTGCTTTGTGTCCTCCTGCTGTTCAGTATTTTGAGATTTTCTTTTGAAGTGCTGACCAACTGCTTGTTATAGTATTGCATTACTTTTCAGCCTGATGTTCCCTCTAATTTCTGCCATTTGTTCTGATATCACAGATTCCAGATAAGGCTCGAGTCACCCCAAGCTCATCTGATCCCAAGAGGAAATTCATCGAGCTCATCCAGGTGAGTGAAATGGTGAAAAGCAACACAATGATATGGTTGGCTGCCTGTGGATAACCACAGAGGTGAGTGGTAGATTTGTTGTCAGTGTGACAGTGAGCAGAGTTTACAGTGTTACTGTTTAACTACTCAACCACATCCATGATGACAGATCATTCGCTCATGTCAGCACAGCCCACTTGGTAGTAATCTTGCCTCTCGGCTGGAAATTTATTAACCCATTTGTGGTTCAGGGTGACACTGCAGTGCTTTGGGGATGCTGCACTGGGAGGAGGTGCCATCGTTAGAGTGAGCTGTGAAACTGACTACCTGTCTGCATTTCAAGTGAACATTAAATATATAGTAAAACTTTGCCAATCCAGATGCCCATTATCCAGAGTTCTGAATTAGCCAGCAAGATCAGAATACAATCTGCCAATCTACACTAAAAATCAATTCTGCGCACCACACCTTCTCCCCGCGTTTTCAAACTACAGTACAGTACTGCTGGCTAATGTGATGCCCACAGTTTGACTGACCCTCTACGGTTTAGTCACGGGCCTCAATGGAGTTGCATTGAGGCAATGCTGAGTACCACTATTGTAATATTGATTTTGGGAGGGTCTATTTTACTTAAGCTATTTTTATTCATTTTAAATACAGTAAAAGTTTGTTTATCCGGCACTCAATCAACTGGAATGCTCAACTAACCGGTATCTCCCAATACAATTCACCATTCCAGCAACTGGATCTCATACCGGAGCCATCCGGCATACTTGCGGTATGCTCACTTTGCGCATGCGCACTTATTAAACTTACCGAACGCAATTTTACTGAGTGTGCTGGAATGCTTATCTTTGTGCTGGAATGCTTTATTGGTAAGTATCCATACAATATTCTGTTATTATTTAGTCTATTATTAATATGGTATATTTTAAAATAAGTTAATTTTTTGTGTAAGATTTTTGGCAACTTGCCGCTCGAATATCCAGCATATTTGATTAACTGGCAATGGTCAGGTCCTGAGGGTGCCGGATAACAAAGCTTTTACTGTATTTGGGACCATTTATTTTATTGATGTTGTATGTAAGGATTAGCAGTTAGTCAGATAATCTATTGCACCAAATCTCCTCACCCCACCCCCGCAGAGCAGAGCACCCCCCCCCCCCCCCCCCCCCCCACCTTTGGTTAGCTGGTGTTTAGTGTGTTGGAAAAGAGAGTTTCCCACCATTTTCTGACTAGAATTCTCCAGACAGTTGGACATTCTCTTTTTATGGAACCTAAACACTGTGTAGTTTCATTGTCTCAATTCCTACAAATACAATCACTACACTTAATAGTGAATGACTTTGGGACACTTAAAATGCAGCTTCTATTTTCTAGGGTACTGATCCTGAAACCTTCAGCTACAAACCTACTCCTCTCGTACCAAAAACACTGGAGAAAATCAGCCAAGTGCTTGACTATAGATGCATGGTGGCCGGAGGGGAGCAGTGTTTTCTTCTGGGGTTAGGGGTGAGTACATAAGACACAGCCTTTGTGTGTCAATATAGAATTCAATAATAATAATACGTTCTCCTGACATGAAAGGTGCTACACAAATGTAATTTTGGCATTTTTGTCGTAATAATAATCCTTGCATTTGATGTAGCATTTTCACATTTTCTAGACTGTCTCAAAGCGCTTCACAGAATATACTGTAATTGCACATCTTTGTGGTTGAAACGTGGCAGCCAATTAGTGTCCCCACAAACAGTAGTGGATTGAAATGACCAATTTTATTATTTTTGGAGGGATTATTATTAGGCACGTCGAGTAAGGAAACTTGCCCAAAGTTTAGCCCTGACCTACCTGCATTTGTACACAGGTCTCAAGCTTGTAAGGCGAGTGCTCTAACCACTGAGCTACAGGCCTCCACACAAGGACTAATGCTAGTTAGTGAGACATAACTTCAGTGTGTTCATTCTACATCACTCAGGAACGAATACTGGCGCTTACTTAAGAAAAACCTCATATATATATTACTGCATTCAGTGACTGATGTTGCGATTAGAGTCAATGTTAATATTTCAGATGAGATGGCACTTGATGGAACTCAATGTCAAGCATGATACCAGTGCAGTGCTGAACTGTCATAGGTGCTGTCCAGGTGAACTGTTGGATCAAGATCTCATTTGCTTGTTCAGGTGGACATTACAGATCCCATGTCTCTATTCAAAAAGATAAGCTTGTTTCTCCATTCTGCTGGACAGCAATTCAACAACAACTTCGATTTATATAGTGCCCTCCACGCCGGACGGCGTCTCAGAGCGCTTATTCAGTTAAACGCAGCTGTATGTGGGCTGTGTACAAATTAGCCATCATGTTCATTTACAAAATAATCAGAGTCACTACACATTGCAATAAATTCTGCAAAGTGTTTCGGAAGATCCTTCAAAAGTTGAAAGGAGCTGTATTAAATGTAAAGATCATTACATCATTCTGTGAATGATGGTGGAATTAAGAGTTATGTTTTTGCCTCACTCTGATCAGGCTTTCTATACCTCCCAGTACTCAGGAGTATCCCTTGTAATAAATCCCTCCCCAAAAAATGCAATAATAAATTGGCCATTTCAATCCACAACTGTTTGTGAGGACACTGCTATGTGCAATTGGCTGCCGTGTTTCTCCCACAAATATACAAACAATTTACTTTACTGTATATTCTGTGAAGTGCTTTGAGACGTCTAGAAGATGTGAAAAGCGATATCAAATGCAAGGATTAGTATTATTATTATGTATCTTCCTCATAGTTATTCATCTGGTGGTATTAGTGCTACCATTGGTGACCCCCATTGTGACTGGGGCGGATGACCAGTCTGCTCTGCGGATGTGTTTTCTCTGGAGATCAGTTTAATCTGTTTATTGTTTTTGTGTTCAGAAGTCTCAGATCTATTTATGGGATGGAAGTCCGTCGATGAGATGGAAAAAACTTGAGAACTTTAAGACCGAGTTACCTAGAGAAACACTACTGTTTGTGGAGATCATACAGGAGCTGAAAGGAGAGGTGAGTGTGACTAGTGTAAACCATACATGTGAGAGCTCCAGGCGTCTGCAGTGCAAGGGCAGGGACTAAGTGCTGTGTGCTGGAGGGGCATGGACTGAATGTTCTGTGCTGGAGGGTGGGGTGGGGGTGTTCTGAGCTGGAGGGTGGGGTGGGGGTGGTCTGTGCTGGAGGGTGGGGTGATGGTGGTCTGTGCTGGAGGGTGGGGTGATGGTGGTCTGTGCTGGAGGGTGGGGTGATGGTGGTCTGTGCTGGAGGATGGGGTGATGGTGGTCTGTGCTGGAGGGTGGGGTGATGGTGGTCTGTGCTGGAGGGTGGGGTGATGGTGGTCTGTGCTGGAGGGTGGGGTGATGGTGGTCTGTGCTGGAGGGTGGGGTGATGGTGGTCTGTGCTGGAGGGTGGGGTGATGGTGGTCTGTGCTGGAGGGTGGGGTGATGGTTTTCTGTGCTGGAGGGCGGGGAGAGGTGCACAGTACTGTGCTGGAGGGTGGAGAAACTCTACTAAAGAGGTCCAGACTTTCTGATAAATTCCCTTTCGGTTTCAGGGCAAAGCTCAGCGACGGATCAGCTCTATTCATATCCTTGATGCTTTGATTCTGAACGGGACAGATATCCGGGTTCAGCATTTTAATCAGCGGTAGGTGCAGCCAGGAAACTGTCAATATGAATTTCAGTACGGCCTCGGGGATGAGGGTCATTGGATAGTAGGGCAGACTCATTCAGCCAACATCTCCCAACAATGCAGCGGTATTTTCAGTAGAACTACAATGTACAAGGTAGACCTTGCTTAACGTTGCCCTGTTTTTTTTGTCATTATTTTGTTGATACATTGGGAACATATATATATATAATTAACATATATTAATTTAACATTGTTTAAGTCATTCGCCAGTGGGTGGAAAGGGGGCACGACAGCGCTAGGACCTGGAAGTGAGCCAGGCCGGCAGTGAGAGAGAGCCAGCCGGCAGCGAGTGAGACCAGCCAGGCCGGCAGCGAGTGAGTGAGCCGGGCAGGCAGTCAAGAAGCGAGTATTTTTAAAGAAAATTGTCAAAAAATGTCCAAAAGAACCTAACGCCAGTTTTTACATTCATTCTTATGGGAAAAATGTATTCACATAACGCTGTTTCGCTTAAAGTCGCACTTTTCAAGAACCAAACTACAACGTTAAGCGGGGTCTACCTGTAAATACAAAATAAATACAAGCAGTAGTTCCAGTAGAACCCACAACCTCAAGACTCAGAAGCGAGAGTGCTACCAACTAGGCTGCTGCTCACTCAGCACAGTAGGATGGCCAGCATTGTCACCAACACTGTACCTAGAGTAGGTTCCAATGTGGTGGAATATTCGCTGATATGTCTCTTTGTGACTAGGATCCAGATGGTGGAGAAGTTTGTGAAAGCCGTCTCGAAGCCTAGCCGCTCTGACATGAACCCCATCAGGTGAGTCCTCTTGAATGTAGACTGCCAGCCCATTCGCGCTGCTGCCTGTGTTTCTTGCTGTTTGATTGGTGTGTGCTGATGTGGAGCTCCCAATGCGCGGTGGTTAGAGCACTCGCCTTACAAGCATGAGACCTGTGTTTGAATCCAGGCAGATCAAGGCAAAATCTTGGGCAAGTTTTCTTCCTCCACACACCTAATAATAATCTGTCCAAAAAAAACCCACAATTATAAAATTGGTCATTTCAATCCATGAGTTTGTGGAACACTGCTGTGCGCAATTGGCTGCCATGTTTCATCCACAAATATATAGCCAATTCACTTTACAGTACATTCTATGCAGCAGTTTGAGACGTCGATAAGATGTGAAAAGCACTATATCAAATGCAAAGATTATTCTTATTATTATGTGACCGTTTCTCTATGCAGGGTCAAAGAGGTGTACCGGCTAGAGGAAATGGAGCGAATCTTTGTCAGGTAAGAATGCTTCATCACATGAACAATGTATGAGCTTGTTTGGGGGGAGGGTGTGGGAGCTAGTTTTTTGGAGGGGAGCATGGGTGGGGGAAGCTGGTTTGGGTGAGTGGGAGGTTTGTAGGCAGTCAAAGCATGTATTAGTATTTCTTCATTGGATCTGTATTTTTCTCCCCAGGTTAGAGATGAAGATTACTAAAGGATCAGGTGGAATGCCTCGTCTGTCGTACACAGGCCGCGATGACCGTCACTTCCTTCCCACAGGACTCCACATTGTAAAAACTGTGAATGGTAGGAGTGTTTTTGAATTCTGTTGCAATGTGGGGAGGTCATCAGCTGCCTGCCTGAGTCACAAGGGAAGCAAAAGGTTGAATGATGAAGGGAAACTTTAGAAGCTAGGGCTATGTCCTTTTTCAAACATACCTGTTTGACCACGCTTTTGATCATCTTTCCTTCTCCGCTTCTCTCGGCTCCCACTCCTGGCTTGGGTGTCCATCCAGCTGAAACCCTCATTCATTCCTTCATTACATCCCGGCTCGACTGTGCAAATGCCCTGCTTGTTGGCCTTCCCAATTCGTCCCTCCACAGGTTGCAGATGATCCAGAACTCTGCGGCCCGTGTCCTCTACCGCTCCAAGCTCCGTGACCCCATCTCCCCCATCCTCGCCCGACTCCATTGGCTCCCCATCACCCAGAGGATCCAATTCAAGATCCTGGTCCTTACATTTTGAGCCCTCCACAGTCTCACAACACCCTGTATCCGTGATCTTCTAACCCCCTACCAACTTGCCCACCCCTCCGCTCAGCAGGGTATGGCCTACTCCGCATCCCCCAATCCACCCACCCCACAATTGGCGGGCGACCCTTTAGCTACTCTGACCCCAACTTCTAGAACCCATCATGCAGTCCCTCCTCCTCGCCCCCTCCCTGGCCTCCTTCAAGTCCCGCCTCAAGACTCTCCTCTTTGATCGTCCCATCGGCAACTCCTAATCTCCCCACCTCCCTACCCCGCCGTCCCCAGCTCGGGTCTGACTGTCCAGCTGACGTGAAAGGCACTATACAAGTGTAATTTTGTTGTTGTGGAAGCACTTCCCAAAGTGAATGCAGCTACATATTGTATATGGTGTTGCATTCAGTTTTTCGAGCCACGATCTTTAAGGGTGACTTTATAAGGTTTGGCAAGGTAATCATTATATATAATATATGTATATTCCTCGCATTTGATATCGTGCTTTTTCACGTCTTCGAGACGTTATCAAAGCGCTTCACACAATATACCATAATATGAATTGATTGTATATTGTGGGCAAAACTTGGCAGTGAAGTGACCCAATTTATTATTGGTTTTTTTCTTTGAGAGATTATTACCACCGTAAAAGTGATTTCCCCAATTGACTAACAACAGAATCCCTACTTACTATGAGGTAAACCAGTGAGTGTGGAGTAAGGGAACTTGTCCAAAGTTCTGCCCTGCCCAAGAATCAAATCCATCTTGTCACTTGCAAGGCGAGTGCTCCAATCACAACAGTCCTGTAGCTTAAATAGTAGCAACAACTTGTATTTATATAGGGCTGCTCACGTAGGTTAGCATCCCAGAATACGGAATAGCAAGGGGTTACCACTGGTCAGTGAGCAAGTAACAAATATAAGAATCACAAAAAAGGATTGAAAACAAGATTAGAATAAAACATCATTTCATTGAGGCTGGTGGCAATCCACAATTAAGGTAAACAGGGCATTCTCATTAAAAAGGAAATTCAGTTAGCTAGAGGAGGAACGTTAGGGAGTTTCAGTGAGAGAATGGGATTATATCTGATGGCTCAGGTGGAGAAAAAACTTGATGGGCCAAATGGCCTTTCTCTCTGCTGTAGCGTTCAGTGATTTGGTTTTGTTTCCATGTTTGTATTGCCTCCATCTACAGTTCCCTGGACAATGGGGTACAGCAAGACATCAAAATGCAAATACTTTTATAACATAAAAACAAAAGAGTCAACTTACGAACTTCCCGCGGACTCCATCACACCTTTCCAGTGAGTAGCCCCATTTGTCACTCCTTACGTATTCAGAACCTTGCACCCAAGGAACACGAGCTGGCATTAATCACTAACTCTTTTACCTATTGCCTGACTGTACAGCGCCTTGGGATGTCCTCTCGACGTGAAAGGCGCTATATAAATGTAAGGTTTGTTTGTTTGTTTGTATTGCGAGAATCATTTTATCCACTGAAGGAGAAAGGTGAAAGGCTGTGGGGATCCATCGGAGCCCATTCCAGAACCTTTTGTGGTTCACTAACTGAACTGATACTGTGTTGTCCACAGCACCAGCCCTCAATGTGCACAGCTTGGCTCAGGTGCTGGCATTCTCACCTCTGGGTTGAGCTCTCACTTCTTCTGTTTGTGGTTGAAGTTCCACGTGGGGAGATTCTTGCTCACAGTTGGGCTGACATTTTGACTGACACCGATGAAAGAACATTACCTGGTGGGAGGTCTGTCCTTCACGTAACGTTTTAAAAGCAGGCTCACGTCTGCCTTTACAAGTGGTTGTTAAAAGAAAACTAGTACAGCAATTTCTCTCAGTGTCCTGACTGGCATTGATTGCTCCCAATAAACAGTTACCGGTACTCGTTTCATGGCTACTGGTATGCCCGTCCACAACTGGACAGCTACTAACACTTAACATCAACAAGACTATTGGGGGGGGAACCTCGTACATTATTAAAGGATGGATAAAGTAAATGGGCTGCTTCCACTTGTTGCTAAGTGCAAAAGTAGAAGCATAAATATAAGCGAGTCCATAGTTGATTAGTGGTCCGTTTCTATAATAATAATCCTTGCACTTAATGTAGCACTTTTCACGTCTTATCGACGTCTCAAAGCGCTTCACAGAATGTACCATAAAGTGAATTGACTATATTTTGTGGGTGAAACGCGCCAGCCAATTGCGCACAGTAATGTCCCCACAAATAGCCATGGATTTTTTATTATTATGTTTTTTTTTGGAGGGAGCTCTGCTCTGCCTGGATTCGAACACAGATCTCATGCTTGTAAGGCGTGTGCTCTAACCACTGAGCTACAGGAGCTATGCCTATCACTCTTATGTAATTACGTAATTTCCAATAGTTGCGGACGTATTTAAGTTCATGGATGCTGTATAAAATGTAAGGATTATTAGAATTGAAGTGGACTGTAGTTTTCCCGTTTGTTTGTTTTTACCTGGACAGTGTCTGCCACTTTGAACGACTCTTTTGGGCCTGGGAGGAAGGTGTTCGAGTCCACGACTCTCAGACGCGATTTGATTCAGAGAAGCTCTCCAAAGAGAATGTACTGTCCTTCATTCGGCTCCACTACCAACCGTAGGCCCTCTGCGAACTGTGTCGTGGAGCACATCAGCTGGATTCCTCATTGCAGCATTGTGTGCCTCTCAGATCCTGGTTCCTTGCTGTGTGTGAGCGATCGAGGTTCTTGGCCAGGCCAGGCCAGACCTGTCGGCTGGGAGCGCCCATCAGTCACTCGGTGTTTTGGCAGAGACTCTTTACTCTGATCTCATTTTAATGAACTTCAGTCAGCCTGACTGCTTGAACCCCTGCACAGCACCGAACGTCCATTAGTAATGCAGCCTATGTTGGGACAGCGCGGCCGGATCGCGCGACAAACATCAGGCTTTTGAGGCTTTAGGTGCCTCCTCTTCAAACACTTCACGTGAATCTCCCAGCTCTGCAAGTAGTCAAGACTGTGAAGAGTTTGATACGGTGGATGGTGGTACAACCAGTGGCGGGAGAGTGCTGCATACCAACTGGAACACAGCCTTCCTTGGGAAGAGTTTATTTTAGTTTTATTGCCTTTGGTGTTGGGAAGGATGCTGCTTTCTCGCTACAGTTCAGGGTTCAGAGTCCGTCTATTTATGATGCAAGACCTATTTTCTGCAGATGAATAATGTACCTATATCTGTTTCAGTTTTGTAAACACAAACAGCACAATAAATGTAAGTTTATGTAAATATTTAGTATTGTGTAATCTCGGGAAAAATAAATGCGGATAACATTTTCCGGAATGTAACTTACCATTCCTCGGGTGTTTGTGTAAAGTTTCTACTGAGTTATTATTTAGTCTGTTGGTGGGTGGTGGAAGTGAGCAAGAGTTTTTGTGACAGCTCACCTGGGAGTGCTGGACAGGCAGTGCATTAGGAACTTTACTCTGTATCTGCCCTGAAAGTCTCAGCAGCTCCCCCCTCCCCACAGCCATTGCGCGGGGACAGGGCAGCGAGAGGCTGTGTATAGGTGGGTGGGTGTGTGTGAGGTGGGTGGGGGTGTGTATGGATGTGTGTGAGGTGGGTGTATGTAGGTATGGGTGGATGTGTGTGCTGTGTGTGTGTAGGTTTATGGTATGGGTGGGTGTGTGTGAGGTGGGTGGGTGGATGGGAGTGGGTTGGGGAGGACAAGAGGATGGAGCAACCGAGTGGGAGGGAGGTGGACATGGCAGCTCGCGGGGTGGGGTGGGGTGGGGAGGCAGCTCCTGGGGGGGGCGGGGCTGCTCGCGGGGGGGGTGGGGGGGGCAGCTCCTGGGGGGGCGGGGCTGCTCGCGGGGGGGGTGGGGGGGGCAGCTCCCTGGGGGGGCGGGGGCTGCTCGCGGGGGGGTGGGGGGGGCAGCTCCTGGGGGGGCGGGGGGCTGCTCGCGGGGGGGTGGGGGGGGGCAGCTCCCTGGGGGGGCGGGGCTGCTCGCGGGGGGGTGGGGGGGGCAGCTCCCTGGGGGGGCGGGGCTGCTCGCGGGGGGGGGGGGGGGGGCAGGCTCCCTGGGGGGGCGGGGCTGCTCGCGGGGGGCGGGGTGAGAGGGCGCGGAGCTGAGAGCTCGCGGTCTGTGCCCTGGTGACCAGAGGCTTCCCTCCCTCCCTCCCTCCCGCCCTCCCTCCGCCCGCCTGAGGCGGGCCGCTCACTGCTCGCTCACCCTCAACACCTGCCAATTAACGGCTTCCCCTTTTCGGTGAGTTCCGACTTCGTCCATCCCCCGCCTCCCCCCATCCACCCCCCACACACACATTCCCCCCACACACACCCCCCCCCCCCCACACACACCCACACACACACACACACACCCCCCCCACACACCCACACACACTCACCCCCACACATACCCCCCATCCACACACACATTCCCCCCCCACCTACAGACACTCCCCCCCACACTCACCCTCACACACTCACCTTCGCCCAACACACACAACCTCCGCCCACACACTCCCCCTCAACACAAACACACCCACTCCCCCCTCCCCTCCACATACACTCCCCCTCCCCCACACACACTCCCCCTCACACACTCCCCCTCCCCCCCACACACACTCCCCCTCACACACTCCCCCTCCCCCTCACACACTCCCCCTCCCCCCCACACACACTCCCCCTCACACACTCCCCCTCCCCCCCACACACACTCCCCCTCACACACACTCCCTCTCCCCCCTCACACACTCCCCCTCACACACACTCCCCCTCACACACACTCACACTCCCCCCTCTCACACACTCCCCCTCCCCCTCTCACACACTCCCCCTCACACACTCCCCCTCACACACTCCCCCTCACACACTCCCCCTCCCCCCTCTCACACACTCCCCCTCCCCCCTCTCACACACTCCCCCTCCCCCACACACTCACCCCTCACACATTTCCTCTCCCCCCACACACTCCCCCTCACACACACTCCCCCCTCACACACTCCCCCTCCCCCCACACACTTCCCCTTCCCCTCACACACTCCCCCTCCCCCTCACACACTCCCCCTCCCCCACTCCCCTCACACACTCCCCCTCCCCCTCACACACTCCCCCTCCCCCTCACACACTCCCCCTCCCCCTCACACACTCCCCCTCCCCCCTACAAACACACACTCCTCCAGCCCACCCTGCTAAAGGCTCACGGTGCAAAGGCAGAGGAGACATTAGATAAAGATTTAGACGGTGTGACTGGCGCATTCACTGACTTGCCCTCAATGCCCCCCCTCCCCCTCCCTCTACAAATAACCTTCCTCCCCCCCCCCCCCCCATGGACCTTTACCCCCTTTCCCGGGCTACTTCATCTGAATCAAAAATGGGAGAGAGGGAGGGGTTCAGTACATTGCTCATTCCAGTGGGGAAGGCAGACACGTGGCCTACACAAGACTTCCCATCATCCTGGAAGAAAACTATGAAACCACATGGTTTCCGGGGGGGGGGGGGGGGGGGGGGGGGGGGGGGTCTTTATTTGGAAGCTTTTCATTAAGAATCAACAACAGCTACAAAATGCCATTGTGAAGCGCCTTTCACGTCAGGAGGACGTCCCAAGGTGCTGGGCAGCCACTGCTTCAGACCCAAGCTGGGGTTGGGTACGGGGAGTGTGGAAGGAAAGGGGACGGGGAGCTGGGGTGACCGATGGGACCGTTGAATAGGGAGGTCTTGAGGCGGGGCTTGAAGTAGACCAGGGAGGGAGCGAGGCGGAGAGACTGTGGAATGAAGTTTCAGAGGTTGGGGGCAGAGTGGCTGAAAGCTTTGACAGTGTTGAAGGCAGCAGAGAGATGGAGGAGGACAAGAAGGCAGAGAGCTGTTTATAATCTCGTTAGAGACATTGACCAGGGTTGTCTCTGTGCTGTGGGCACCATGGAAGCTAGATTGCAGGGGTTCGAAGAGGGAGCTGGGAAGCAACGATTCATTCCAGGGCCTTAGAGAGGAATGGGAGTTTGGAGATGGGGCGGTAGCTGGAGGTAGTGATGGATCCAGTGAAGGTTTTTTGAAGATGGGGATGATGACAGTTTTTAATCTTCTTTTCATCCCTTGTGCAATCGATGGGTGGGGTGGTGGGATAGCAAAACATCAACATCAACAACTTGCTACATAAATGGTGTCCTACACACTGGGTTGTGTCTCAGAGTGCTTAACAGTGGCAAGAGTGTGTGGGTGGGAGAAGGTGACTATGCACGGTCGAAAACAACAACACTACACTTGCATAGCACCTTTCATGCCAGGAGGACTTCCCAAGAAAAGGAAGGTTTTCAGGTAGGACTAGAAAAGTGGGGGAGAGAGGGGGCAAGGCTGAAGGATTGAGGGAGAGTGATCCACGGAGGTTGGATGGTTGGTTAGGGAGGGAACCTTCAGCCACTCTGCCCTCAACCTCTGGAACTCCATCCCGCAGTCCCTCTGCCTCACACCCTCCTGGCCTCCTTCAAGTCTCGCCTCAAGACTCTCCTCTTCAATGGACTCATCGGCATCTACTGATCCTCCTCTTCCCTCCCCCCTCTGTCCTCAGCTCGGTTCTGAAGCAGTAACTGTCCAGCGCCTTGGGACATCCTCAGAGCTCTGAGACGATGTCCGGCATGGCGAGCACTATATAAATCAAAGTTGTTGTTGTTGACGTGAAAAGCGCTATACAAGTGTAATTTTGTTGTTGTTATTGTGCAGAACTTCATTTGAACACATATTCTTTCTCTCCCCCCTCCCCGAATTACACCTGATTTGCACTTAAAACAGGAGGCATCAGATGCACATTGTTTCCATAAATACAACCTAATTGCATTTAAATTTGTTTTCTTTGTACTTGTGGAAACCTTGCCAAATCACCTCTCCTTGCTTTCATTCAATGTTTAGTTTAAGCCCCAGTGCCAACACAACATTTATTTCCCCTCTATTGTGACTGTTGGTCAACCTCAGCAGGAAAGATATTGGCTTTGGCAGAATGGTATTGTGTCATTGTTCAGTATTGCTGTGAAATAAACTTGCTTCCTCCGGTCCTAGATATAGAAGGATAGCCTTACAGTGCTCTACATTAAATTAGAAAAGGTCATTTAGCCCATCAGCCCCAACTTCCACGGACAATGCATAATCTTTGCCATCATGTACTTCAACTCATCTAACAAGCCTTAGGGCACTATATCAAATGCAAGGATTATTATTATCTTCTGTGGGAATGTTCTACATAGATACAGTACTCCAAAGATATCCTCAAAGGTAGTCAGTCAGAAACTTTTGAATATTCATCAATCCCTACGTCTCCAGCATTCAAACAAGGGCTTTATGGGATCTTGGTCTTATTTAACCACAACTACACACTTGCTTACTTGATCTCTTATTATAATAGTAACAATGCCTTATTTGGGGAGCTGGCAGATGAGGTATTGAACTGTCACACTCTTGTCCTTCGATTCAATGTGTACAATCAGTAGGTTTTAAGGCTCTTGTAGCAGATCGATCATACCTCAGAGATCCATCTTTCTCAATAGATTATGGGGCTGAAGTTTCACATTTTAATTCCTCCTATACTAAACAGATGAACAGTGGTTCAGATGTCATAATTGGCATACCACGGTTAGCTGGGAGGACTAGGAGTTCTGTGATAAGCTTGGGAGTATCCAGAAGCTTGATTATGTCAATGGATAGAAGTGTTTGTTATGACCTAGATTTGATCTGTAATGGTATTTCACCTGCAAGATACACAGGTTTTACAGTAAATCAAATGAATCCCTTTGAAACATCCTTCTGACACGATACAGGCGCTTTATCACACATAAAGATTATTATTTATTGGTGTGAATTATGGTTTGAGGAAGTTATATAGCACAGTAAATTCTGATTGTTTTCTTTTTAGGTACCTCTTGTTGAGGGTTCCTCTAACAAATTGTCAGTTTAGTTCAGTTGGCAGCACTCATCTCTGGTTCAGAAGATTATGGGTTCAGTCCCCAAGTCTGGCCTTCAACTAAATTTAGATCATGCTGATATTTCAATGTTGTACTGGAGAGCTGCTGTCTTACTATAGGTGCAGTCCTTCAGATGAGACAATTAACCAAGGTCGCTTCTGTCCAGATGGACATAACAATTCTCTGAATTTCATTATTTCTCAAGGTGTTTAAGTTTTTAAAAAAATCTCTGGCTCCAGTGACTCAGTGTCCTCATTTAAGTGAAAGTGACTGCCTCTAAAGAATAAAAAGAGCATGGAGACTAGACCTTCAAAGAACCTCCTAAAGGCCATCAGTGATCATCCCCTACTAGTTATGGTAAACACACTTCAGAAATAAACGCATGAGGACAGCCCAGTATTTGAGCTAGTGAGTTTGCAATAATCTTTGAAGCTTTAGATATTACTTAATATTGCAGATCTGAAGATATTCAATCAGTTATATCCAAACTGCCCTTGGCTAGGCACAATCCTACCAAACACACCTCAAACACCCGTACAGCCTACAGTTCCCATAGATTAAAAAAAAATGACATTACTGAGGAGACCAATATTTATGGATTTTGAAACTCATGGGTCCACATGCCCCCCATCATTGATGGGCAAGCCTTCAGCACTCTGCCCCCAACCTCTGGAACTCCATCCCGCAGTCCCTCTGCTTCGCCCATCCCTGACCTCCTTCAAGTCCTGCTTCAAGACCTTTTAAATGGTCCCATCGGTCACCCCAAACCTTCCCCTTTCCCTCCACCCTCCCCGATCTCAGCTCAGGTCTGAAACATTGACTGACCAGCGCCTTGGGACGTCCTCCTGATGTGAAAGGTGCTATACAAGGGTAATTTTGTTGTTATTGTCAACAACTATTTCGTAGTACAGTATTGTGACATTGACACAGGGCATTCAATAAGCGATGCAACTACTGAGGATGAGAATGGGAAGGCATCAGATATGATAGTTTAACACTAGTTATTTGAGGTCTGAACCTTGTAAATCTTAAGACCATTGTTTCAATGTTTTAACGTTGTACAGAATTTTTGGAAAAAAAGTGAATATCTGGAATTGACCCATCATAAAAAATAGTTCATGCTGTGTTGAATACCTCCTTCCAAAATGTTTGGATAAATTTCTAATCAGCAATACCAGAATCTAGTAATAATAGGGATAGATATAAAATATACCATGGATTCAATGGCTCTATTATCACTGGCCTGGAGGATAGGGTATTTGTGAAGTACTGTAGGCCAGGTTTGAATGGTGGTTCATCAGTATAGAAGTAGGAATAGTCTATACAATAAAATAAACATCCAGTCTACCTTATAATTTTCTTCAATGTTGCATCATCTAGTGACCTGACTGAGACTAAAGGAATTCAACCAACCTAAACTGAGATGATGAACCCCTGGAAGCTGAATTCTCAATGTAATATAAATAATAATAATAATCCTTGCATTTGATATAGCTCTTTTCACATCTTATCAACGCCTCAAAGCACTTCACAGAATATACTGTAAAGTGAATTGACTGTATATTTGTTGGAGAAATGCGGCAGCCAATTGTGCACAGCAGTGTTCCACAAACAGGCGTTGATTGAAAATGACCGATTTTTATTATTGTGTTTTTTTTTGAGGGATTATTATTTAGGCGTGTGGAGTAAGGAAACTTGCCCAAGGTTTTGCCCTGATCTGCCTGGATTTGAACACAGATCTCACACTT
Organism: Hydrolagus colliei; assembly: GCA_035084275.1. Classification (NCBI taxonomy): domain Eukaryota; kingdom Metazoa; phylum Chordata; class Chondrichthyes; order Chimaeriformes; family Chimaeridae; genus Hydrolagus; species Hydrolagus colliei. Next base: position 68,337,175 of record CM068744.1, on the reverse strand, counting down.
ATACGGCAAGTGCTCTAACCACTGAGCCATAGGAGCTTCACTCTATAGTGATACGGTAATCAGTTATTTGGGCCAATATTTTCAACTCCCATGCTATCTGTGATGATCTCTGAGCAGTATCAAATAGAGAAAAATTTAAAGCCATTTATCATTTATGATAAGCTCTGTAGCTCAGTGGTTAGAACACTCGCTTTGCAAGTCAGAGACCTGGCTGGGTGAAACCTTGGGCAAGTTTCTTTAATCCACACGCCTAATAATAATCCCTCAAAAGAAAACAATAATAAATTGGTCATTTCAATCCATTACTTTATGGGACACTGCTGTGTGCATTTGGCTGCCGCTTTTTTCCCCAAAATGGAAATATACAGTCAATTCACTTTACAGTACATTTTATGAACTGCTTTGAGATGTTTAGAAGACATGAAGATGTGAAAAGCGCTATATAAAATTAGTTATTATAATGTTTTGTTTCTTGCTTTTTTTAAAAAAAAGAACATTATGAGGAACAACCAACTCTGCTGTCAGGCTTCTCCTAAAATTACTGTACATATGAAACCAGGAGGATCAAGGTCAAACCAACAAAAGAAAGGAACAAAATTGAAGCAGCCATGTATACAGAAAATGCGTGGAAAGAATACTAATGTGATTTCAAAGCCCAAGCATGCTAGGGGACCCTGTCTCATCATTCAACGTCACGAAATGGCTGCTTTCTTCAAGCTTTTTGGTAAGGTGTAGTAAAATGGAACAACAACTGCATGGGGTCGGTAATAATAATGAAAATATTCAGGTAATAGTCTTTTTCACTTTGGAAAAGGTGAGAAAGGTTAAAGATAATCATAATGTTGAAATACTTGTCTTTGAACCTTTGTATCTCAATCAAAAAGGAAACATTGACAGCTCCCATGGAAATATAAAACAAATGCAGTGATAGATCAATATCCAAAAAGGTTCCTGTCTTTTTAAAGGAACATAGTGTTAACGTTATAAGAAAATCAGAATTCTATCATTAACAATCTGATAAATAATAAGTATTGAATTTTTAAAAATATATAGAAATAAATGATCCAAGAGTTGCACGTAGTCACAGATGAGATTTTCATGGGGAATTAAGACTACATTTCTACCTAACTGCATATAACAGATACAAATGGTGCAATTGACAAGCAGGTTCCACAACACACAAATGTTACATGAAGGGAACTGGGCCTGGCTGAGTCCATGAATTGACTCCCTAATTTGTTCAAAAAAGAAACAACAACACAATACCTTTATAGAACACCTTTCACATCAGGAAGATGTCCCGTGACCCTGGACAGTGAATAGTTTGCACCCGTGTTAGATGTTGTAATCAAGGGTAGAAGGGCAAGAAATGGGAAGATGACCAAAGTGATGGTCAAAGAGAAAGATCTCAATATGGGCCTTGAATATACTTAGAAAATATTTTAAAAGATTTAAAACTTAAAGATTGAGGGTTTATTCAACTTAATATTTTAACTTTTTTTAAAAAAGTAAAAGTTAAAATAATTATGATTTGCCATGCACTGTTTCACAGATGATGACTTAATACAAGATTTCCTGTGGATGGATTGCTGCTGCAAGGTCTCTGACAAGGTACATATTGCATCTTTCAATCTTGAAGCAAGAATAACAGTAACAACAGCTTGTAGAGTGCACTTCACACCATTTAGAAATGTTATTTGGGAGTTACTAATGTAATTCCCTTTATATTTTTCCTAGTATCTGTTGGCCATGACCTTTGTTTATTTCAAGAGAGCTGGATTTCAAATAAGTGATCAAACCAGAATGAACTTCTTTGTTGCTTTGTAAGTATAGCTGCTCCAGTGGTTATTTTGTATTTCTAATCCAATCTCTTATAATCTTATTGGAATTAAATATAAATAATAAACAATAAGATCAGTAAAAATAAACTACTATTTAGGTTTGACTTTCATTCAGATCCTTTGATATATGGTGTCTAATTTTATTTTCTCCACAACCTTTCCCAAAGAACAAAGTAGAATTGGGTTTCAGCTTGGTGTCATACAATAGTCCACTCACTTAATCAGGATTTAAGATCACAATCTCCATTCACATTCATCTTGGCAGAGGTACTATCCTTCACGTGACATGTTAAAACTGTTCTCCGGGTAGATGTTAGAGATGCTAAAAACAATTTTATAAAGAAACTAGAAGTTAAACTAGGATAAGGCACATCAATGCATGGCTGGAGAAGTGGTGTACGAAGGAGGGTTTCTGGTTCCTAGACCATTGGGACCAATTCTGGGGTAGGTGGAACCTGTACAAAATGGATGGGTTACACCTGAATAGGGCTGGAACCAATCTGCTTGCAGGGAGGTTGTCCAGTTTTGTGGGGGGGGGGCTTTAAACTAATCCCAGGGGGTGAGGGTGGGAAACTAAACAGTAGTTCAGATACGGGAGGGGTAACAAAGGGGGTAAGGGTAAAACGGGAGAAAAGTGCAGAGGAAGTAATTTGTGCCTTAGAGTGCATGTATGTAAATGCACAAAGTTTGAGAAATAAAATTGGTGAGCTGCAGGCTCAGGTTGCCGCGAGGCGATATGATGTTGTAGCAGTAACAGAGACTTGGCTCAAGCATGGGCAGGAATGGGAGTTGAACATTCCTGGTTATGTATTCAGGAGGGATAGAGAAGGGAGAAAAGGGGGCGGGGTGGCAATTTTAGTTAAGGACTCAGTGACTGCCTTAGAAAGGAACGAGGTGGAAGAAGGACTAAAAACCGAATCTATCTGAAATGAGGAATAAAAAAGGTGCAGTTACACTGTTAGGGGTATACTATAGACCACCAAATAGTGGGGAGGAGATAGACAAGCAGATCTGCAAGCGTATCACGGAGAAATGCAGAGCTAATAGAGTAGTGATAATGGGTGACTTCAACTATCCCAACATAGACTGGCAGAATAGTAGGGTAAAGGGCAAGGAGGGAGAAGAATTCCTGAAGTGTGTGCGGGACAACTTTCTTGATCAGTATGTTTCCAGTCCAATGAGGAAAGAAGCATTGCTGGATCTAGTTTTGGGGAATGAGGTAGGGCAAGTTCAACAGATTTCTGTAGGTGAGCATCTAGGGAATAGTGACCACAATATCGTTAGATTCAGAATAATTATGGAAAGGGATAAGGAACGATCACAGGTGAGGACACTCAACTGGAAAAGGGCTAATTTCGTTGAGGTGGGACCTAGCCAAGGTGGATTGGAAAGAAAAATTGGCAGGTAAGACGACTAACGAGCAGTGGGCAGTGTTCAAAGAGGAGATAGTTCAGGCACAGGTCAAAAGCATCCCCACAAAGGTGAAATGTAAGGCATCCAAACCTCCCTGGATGACTGAGGAAATCGGGGCCAAAATAAAACAAAAAAAAGAGGCTTATGATAAGTGTCAGGCTCAAAATTCAGAAGGGAACCAAGCAGAATATAGGAAGTGTAGGATAGAACTAAAAAAGGAAGTTAGAGGGGCAAAGAGACTGCATGAGAAACAATTAGCGAGTAAGATTAAGGGGAACCCTAAGGTTTTTTACCAACATATTAAGAGTAAAAGGTTGGTCAAGGATAGGGTGGGGCCAATTAGGGACCTAGGAGGAAATCTCATTGTGGAGGCAGAGGGCATGGCAGATGTACTGAATGAGTACTTCGCCTCTGTCTTCACAAAAGAAAAGGACACAGCCAATGCCATAGAATTGGAGGAGAGGGTAGGAGAAATGGATAGAATAATTATAACCAGAGAGGAAGTTCTAAAAAGGTTGATGTCGCTCAAGGTGGATAAGTCACCTGGTCCGGATGGGATGCACCCTAGGTTACTAAGGGAGGCACGGGAGCAAATAGCAGGGACTCTGGCCACGATCTTTCAATCTTCCTTGGACACAGGGGTCGTGCCAGAGGACTGGAGGATAGCTAATGTTACTCCCTTGTATAAAAAGGGGCAGAAGGACAAGCCTGGTAACTACAGACCAGTCAGTCTAACGTCGGTAGTGGGCAAACTTCTAGAGTCCATAATCAGGGACAAGGTAGATCTTCACTTAGAAAGATATAGGCTAATAAAGGACAGTCAACATGGATTTGTTAAAGGCAAATCTTGCCTTACAAATCTGATAGAATTTTTTGATGAGTTAACGGAATGGGTGGATAATGGTAGCGCAGTTGATGTAGTTTACATGGACTTTCAAAAGGCATTTGACAAAGTGCCACATGAGAGACTTATTAGGAAATTAAAGGCCCATGGCGTAAAAGGGACAGTGGCAGCGTGGATCCACAACTGGCTGCGAGACAGAAAGCAGAGAGTTGTAGTGAGCGGCTGTTTTTCAGAATGGAGGGAAGTGAGCAGTGATTTGCCACAGGGATCAGTTTTGGGACCATTGCTGTTTGTAATCTACATCAATGATCTGGACTTGGGTGTACGGAGTACAGTTTCCAAGTTTGCAGATGACACTAAGTTAGGGAGAATAGTAAATAGTGAGGAGGATAGTAGCCATCTGCAAGAGGATATAGACAAATTGGTAAAGTGGGCAGACACATGGCAGATGATGTTTAATGCAGAGAAGTGTGAGGTGATGCATTTTGGGAGAAGAAATGAAGGGAGGCAATATAGGCTAGATAGTACAATTTTAAATGGTGTGAAGGAACAGAGAGACCTGGGGATTTGTGTTAGTGACTCGTTGAAGGTGGCAGAACAGGTAGACAAGGCTGTTAAGAAGGCATATGGGATACTAGGCTTTATAAATAGGGGTATAGAATACAAAAGTCAGGAAGTGCTGACTAACCTCTATAAAACTTTGGTGAGGCCTCAGCTGGAATACTGTGTTCAATTCTGGTCACCACACTACAGAAAGGATGTGAAGACATTGGAAAGGGTACAAAGAAGATTTACTAGGATGGTGCCAGGATTGAGGGACTTCAGCTATGAGGAGAGGCTAGATAGGCTAGGGTTATTTTCTCTGGAGCAGAGAAGATTGAGGGGAGACCTAATAGAGGTTTATAAGATCATGAGGGGTTTCGACAGGGCAAATAGAGAAAAACTATTTCCACTCGTGGGCGAATCTGTGACTCGTGGTCACAGATTCAAAATAGTTTCAAGGCGAAGTAGAGGGGAGCTGAGGAGAAATTTTTTCACTCAGCAAGTTGTTCGAATCTGGAATGCATTGCCTGAAAAGGTGGTGGAGGCTGATTCAATAACAACTTTTAAAAGGGAATTCAATCTTTATTTAGGGAGAACAGGTCTATTAAGCTATGGGGAGCGGGCAGGGCAGTGGGATTGAATCGCTCTTTTCAAAGAGCCGGCACAGACTAGATGGGCCAAATGGCCTCCTTCTATGCCGTAAAATTCTATGAATCTATGAATCTAAACTGTTCAAAAAGAGGGAATTCCTCGCAGTGTCCTAGCAAACAATTCTCTAGATAAATTAGATATTCACCTCATGGTTGTTTGTTGGATCTGCAAAATAAATCAGTTTCTTACAAACATCATCACTCTTTGACGTGAATAAGGAATTATTAAAAATAAATTTTTACTTTCTACAATAAACAAAATCCTTTCTTGTATGAAGCCATTACAGCACAAAATAGGATTGTTTTGGATTTGAAAAAAGTTACCCAATCATAAATTTGCCTCTTAAAGAGGAAATCTGTAATTTAATCATCCTTGAAAATTAAATTGTTGAAGTTACACAAACAAACAAAAGTTAGTCTGTTTTTTGTTCTACTGTATGTTGTAGTTCTTTTGCATTCTCTTATTTCCACAATTAACTTTTATCCCATCTCATGCCATATCATGCTGTCACACCCTGCGTGGCCTGTGCTTATTTTTTTAAATAAATCACATTTGATTGTTTAGAATTATACTTTCCACACTGTATGGCTTATTATAGCTTTGAGTGAAACCTATTTTGGAAAAATTAAGACAGCATTTTGCATATTTCCCTCATTAAAATTAATATTTCCATTGTTTCTTTTTTAATATTTCCCCACTCAAAACCAGCTAATATTGTTTTCCCAATGCCAATTTCATCTTTGTTCTCTAAAGGCAGATCACTGCTTTGTCATACTGTTTCTCTAAACTGCTCCCAGCCTTGATCAGATGATTTCGGTCATCCATCTTTAGAATTCTCTCTTGTTTTGTGATCCCACAGACAATCCTGCACAGAACTGAGGCGTGCCACCTTGTGGCTCCACTGCTAGTGTTGCAACTCAACATAAATGTTTTAATACAGATTTGAGTAACTACAGTAATAACTGGAACTTTCATATGAACTATTCTTAACTGCAGAATCATGGACTAATGTTAATTTTACTGCCGAGCATCCACCTCCATTCTTTTGAAACCATTGGATTTTAAATTGCTTAATGATCTTATATTGGTTATATGTTTGGAAAGATTGAGCATCCAACATTCTTTCTATTTTGAACAGATAGAACTGAGGTGGGGAAATTGATAGAGATATTTAAGAAAAGTTGGCTCCAGTGGAAGAGCTAGCACCAGAAGAAATATGATGACTTCCTCCTACGTGCTGTAATTCTTTATATGATTTGATGTACTAAAGCTAGCTTATCTGATTTTAAATCTGTCCACAATATGGGCAGACAGTATTGCATTTCAAAATTAAATGAGCATTTCTTTATGGTTAATGAATTGTAGCGGAATCTGCTTTATTGTTTTGGTATGTGTATGAAAAAGTGCTTTGCAACGTCTAGGAGATGTGATAAGGCACTATATCAAATGCAAGCATTATTATACCATGTTAAAAGGCTAATTGATGGGATGCTGGATTAATGTGGGAGTTTAGTAATGACTCATTATTTACATATTGGGGTCTAAAATACAGATTGGGAAATGGTCCCTTACTCAAACACATATGTGTCCTTAATTATGCAAATAATTATCAATTACATTTTGTTTTACAGATGTTCATGTGCTCAGTCCACATTTTAGAATCCATTCTGTTAAAAACTGTGTTGTCACTTGTATTTCTTTGTTTGTTTACTTTACTGATATTGTTACGTATCCCATCAAAGCCATGGCTCATTCTCACATTTTAGAGCTACCTACTGTAACTAGGAGTAGGATGCAGTAGTGAAATAATTGCAGATGAGACATTCTAGGAAATGTGATCCCTGTCTCTTAGATATTTAGCCAATACCATGGAAGAAGATGAAGAGGAATACAAGTATGAAATCTTTCCATGGGCTCTTGGAAAGCAGTGGAAGAAAATGTTTCAGAATTTCTTAAAGCAAAGAGATCAGCTTTGGGCAAGAATCAACTACAGAGCAGCTGTAAGCAAGCGCTGCTGTGAGGAGGTAAGAATAGTCACAGCTCAGTAATAGACCACCCCTGTATCGTTTTCTGTGTCTGCCTCATATAAACTCACACTCTAAAATGCATTAGGATCTGGACAGAATTTTTTTCTCCTCTCTAATTCTAAATCAGTTGGGAAAAGTGAACCGTCCAGTTCTTTTCTGATGTACCATTTGTGGGATTCATAGGACAATGTAAGGATTTGTCATCTGATATAAAGATGCCAAATTTTGAGAAAATTCAACATACACTTAGAAAATGAACATGCAACTGTTCTACCTTGGTGCAAGTTTGTGTTTTATTTCAAACATTTCTTGGACTTACTCAAAGAACAGAAATCAGGAGAGTTGATCAGAGAGGAGTGTGATGCCCTCAACTTCCAACAATGTATATCAGTTTGGCTCAGTGGTAGTGATGCCCTCAACTTCCAACAATGTGTATCAGTATGGCTCAGTGGTAGTACACTGACTCTTGAGTCAAAAGGTTGTGGTTCAAGCCCCAAATCAAGACTTGGAACTCATTGACTATGTTGACACTCCAAAGTAATGCTGGAGATGTTTTGCATTGTTGGAGGTGCTGTCCTATGGATAAGATGTTAAACCGAGGTCTTGTCTGCCTGGCAGATAGACATTAAGGATCCCATGGCACTATTAGAAAAGAGGTAAGTTTCTTCTGGTGTCCTGGCCAATAAATGCCCAAATAAAAAATCATTGTTCATTCACTTCCTGGATATTTATGGGACATTACTGTGTGCGAATTGGCTGCCGTGTTCATCCACAAATATGAAGTCACTACAGTACATCCTGTGTAGTACCTGATGCTGAAAGACACTGTACTAAATGCAAGGATGTTTTTCAGTCTCTGTTTCACTCTCTGTAGCAACTGGCATGTCACATCCAAATCAATTCTTATCAGTTTGGTCTTGTACTGGCTAAACTGGAGCTGTAAAGGACCAAAGGGAAGGTTTGTTGCAAGAGCTCATTTGCAATAATATTAACAAGTTTGGTATCTTTGGTAAAAGAGGCTGCATTGTTAGCTTGCAAAAAAAAATTCACAAGTGGCTTGTACTGATTGCTTAAAAGTAGTTTCTTTGATGATGAATTTTAAATGTAAACCACGTCGCCTATTTGTGATGGAATTGTATGTAAGTTAAGTGGTGGCCCCATTCACATCAGTACTGCTTGCTGTACATTAAATACCTTTTTGGTAGGTTATGGCAATTGCTCCAACTCATTACATCTGGCAAAGAGGAAGACCAGTGCATCACAGTGGAGCCATCAGAAGGTATGCAAGAAATGACCTGAAATTACCCCGGGGCCCATGTGACACACCATTTCACTGTTCACTCTGTGGACAGAAAGAGGGATTTCTTGGCATGTACCCCTCATCTTCCTCTTCCTGTGAAAGCCCAAAGGATTTAAGTAGGAATGACTTCGATGAGCACTTAGATGGCATGCAGCCTGATACTTGCTATACATCAGCTGGTAAGAATTCTCCTTTTTTGTCAACTTTAATTTGAGGCAGCATCACGTTGTGAGAATAGAACATTATTAGTTCATATTTATAATTATCAATAATAATCCTTGCATTTGATGTAGCGCTTTTCACATCTCAAAGCACTTCACAAAACATACTGTAAAGTGAATTGATTGTATACTTGTGGGTGAAACACAGCAGGCAATTGCGCATAGCAGTGTCCCACAAACAGTCATGGATTGAAATTACCAATTTATTATTGTTTGTTTTTTGAGGGCCTAAGGAAACTTGCCCAAGGTTTCACCCTGCCTGGAATTGAACCCAGGTATCTCGCTTGTAAGGCGAGTGCTCTAACCACTAAGCTACAAAATCATAGAATCTTACGGCACAAAAGGAGGCCATTCGGCCCATCGAGTCTATGCCGGCTCTTTGAAAAGAGCAATTTTACAGGACTCTGTAGAGTGGCATTCTCAAGTTCAGAAGTTTTGTGGAGTCCTGTAACTCTGTGGTTAGAGCGAGAGACCTGGGTTCGATTCCCAGTAGGACAAAATATTGTTTCCTTACCCCAAACGCATCTGTTTACCTAGCAGTAAGTAGGAACCCAGTCAATTTGCAGATTAGTTTTGGGCGTAATAAGTATTTTTTAAAAATCATAATAGATTGGTCACTTTAATCCATGGCTGTTTGTTGGATACTGCTGTGTACAATTGGCTGCCACGTTTCATCCACAAAATATGCTGTCACTACAGCTAACAGTATATTCTATGAAGTGCTTTGAGACATCTCAAATATGTGATCAGGCGCGATATTAAATACAGTAATAGCTTGGTTATCAGGCACCCAACCAACCAGAATGCTCAACCAACTGGTATCTCCCAAAATAATTCACCATTCCAGTCACCGGATCTCATACTAGAGCCATCCGGGACACTCGTGGTATGAAACTTACTGAATGCTGGAATTTTTATTTTACTGATCATTTTACCGAGTGTGCTGGAATGCTTTATTGGTAAGCAGCCATACAATATTCTGTTATTATTTAGTCTATTATTAATATGGTATGTTTTAAAATAAGTAATTTTTTTGTGTAGGATTTTCAGCAACTTGCCGCTCGAATATCCAGCATATTTAATTAACCAGCAACAACAACAACAACAAATTACATTTATAGAGCGCCTTTCACGTCGGGAGGACGTCCCAAGGCGCTGCACAGGAGGCGTGTGACCCGAGCTGGGAGGGGAGTGTTTGGGAAGGGGTGAAACACGAAGGGGAGGTAAAAGAGTTCGGGGTGGAACAAAAGGCACGATCGAAGAGGAAAGTCTTCAAACCGGCCTTAAAAGAGGAAAGGGAAGAAACGAAATGGAGGGATTGAGGGATGGCATTCCATAGGGTGGGAGCGGAGAAACTGAAGGCCCGGCCTCCGATGGTGGGGTGGTTCGGGCGGGGGGCTTGGAGCAGGCCAAGTCCTGTTGAACGGAGGGTCCGGGTGGGCTTTTAGGGGGAAAGTAGATCGGTTAAATAGGGCGGGGCAAGGTCGTGTAAGGCCTTGTAGGTGAGGACGAGGATCTTGAACTCGATCCTCTGGAGGATGGGGAGCCAGTGGAGACGGGCGAGGGTGGGGGTTATGTGGTCGCGGAGGCGGGTGCGGGATAGTACACGGGCTGCAGAGTTTTGGATGACCTGCAGCCTGTGAATGGAGGAACTGGGGAGGCCGACGAGGAGAGAGTTTCCGTAGTCCAGCCGTGAGGTGATGTATGCGTGCACGAGTGTTTCGGCAGCGCGGGTCAGGTCCCAAGGGTGCCGGATAACAAAGCTTTTACTATACAAGGATTATTATATAGGTTGGCAAATATCCAATGACAAGATTTTTTTGGTGTGCTTTACCAAGAAGTTAACACTTTCCGACAAAGAGGAAGGTGAATTATTGAAAAAGGAATTGAAGGTGGAGGGGAGAGCGAGAGAAACAGCTGAATAGTATGGTTGCTTAGGATACTGCTTTTTCACCTATCTGACCTGGTTCCAATGCAGGCCAGGATGAAAGGTTCCTATGTGACTGGTTTAGGAATCAGAGGTGACTGTGGACACCCTTTGCTTGGCTCCCCATGGATAAGGCCATTTGGCAGTCTCATTCAGTGAGGCCTTGGGAAGTTCCCACTGGCAACAATGTTCTTCTGAGGTTGCGGTTTCTGTAAAATGGGGAAGAGATTGACACCACACCTGATAATTATACACATCTAAGAGTGTTTGATGCCACCACGTGCCTGGAATAGGAAAGGTTTTTCTCCTTCATTGGTATGAACAATAATAATTTGGTCACTCAATCTACAACTGTTTGTGGGACACTGCTGTGCACAATTTGCTGGGTTTCGCCCACATATAGTCAATTCACTTTACATTATATTTTGTGAAGCACTTTGAGGCATCTAGAAGACGTGAAAAACGCTACATCAAATGCAAGGATTATTATTATTACCGTAAATACCCGCGAATAAGGCACACTCGCGTATAAGGCGCACCCCACACTTTTGACCTTTTCTTGGTGAAAAAAAACGGAAGCATTTTTGATGATATTGCCGGCAGAAGGGAGGGATGCAGGAGAGACAGGTAGGGAGGGAGAGAGGGAGGCAGGAAGGGAGGCAGGCAGGCAGGCAGGGAGGGAGAGAGGGAGGCAGGCAGGCAGGCAGGCAGGCAGGGAGGAGGAGAGGGAGGGAGGCAGGCAGGGAGGGGGAGAGGGAGGGAGGGAGGGAGGCAGGCAGGCAGGCAGGCAGGCAGGGAGGGAGGGAGGGAGGCAGGCAGGCAGGCAGGCAGGCAGGCAGGGAGGGAGGGAGGGAGGGAGGGAGAGAGGGAGGGAGGGAGGCAGGGAGGGAGAGAGAGAGGGAGGGAGGGAGGCAGGAGAGGGAGGGAGGCAGGAGAGGGAGGGAGGCAGGCAGACTGGGTTTGGCAGAAGGCAGGCAGCAGGCACGGCATTGAAGTCCGCTGCTGCTGCCGCTGCCCGGGCGGCCGAGACTGAAGCCCCATCACCCGCTCCACCCAACCGCTGCCGGACACAGTGTCCAAAGCCCGGCTGACAGCGCGCCGGCCGCCCCTCCTGCTTATTTCCGAGGCTCAAAATTTCTTGTACCTGCGTATAGGGCGCACTCCCAACTTTCGAGATCTTCTGACGTGAAAAAAAGTGCGCCTTATACGTGGGTATTTACGGTATTATATATTGATGTTGTCAACAAGATTTACCCCAAAAATATGGCCAGCGGATGAGCTACAATGGACTCCTGCAGCACATTTCTTTGGCAGCTTGTGCAAAAATAATACTTAAGCTTAAATTTATTGCAATAAATTAATTACTGTGGAGATTAAAGAATAAATTCTAACATTTTATAATGCAGTTTCACGACCAGTTTACAAAGTAAAAGTTAGGAGACATTTAAAAATTATATTGGGAGTATTGACAATTAAATCTTTATTGTCGTGAACAAGCAAATCGAATCTGACTCGTCTGAAGATTGTAAGCAGACTCTTATCATTGCCAATAAAGATGACTGAAGATCAAGTTAGGATTTAAGGTCATAGTGCTCGCCGACAGTCTGGTGCTGAACTACACTGAATTGTGGAGGTGATATCCTTCAAACAAGATGTTAAAATGAGATTGTGTCTGCCTATTTGTCATGAACATTAAAGATCCCATGATATTATTTGAAAATAAAAGTGATGTTCTCCTATTTTGCCCAACAGTCTTGCAAATAAATTAGCCATTTCAACCCATTGCTTTTCCTTTGTGCAGAATAGCTGCTGTGTTTGCCTATATCAATGGTTACTCCCACTACGGTAGGAATCAATGTGAAGCATTTTGGGGATATGTCAATCTGGTATACCCTATAAAAATACAAGTTATTTCTTTTAGAGCATCAATCCTTCAAAAACCGTGGAACAAAGTGTTGCCTTACGGCAAAAGACAGGTCCATGGACTGGTTTATAGGCAACGAGGAGTGACAATGTCTTGCAACAAATGAAGGTTTGTGTCACCAGAAGCATATTTTAAGGAATAAAGAAATGAATTCTCAGTTTGCTAGAAAAAGTCAGTGCTAGTACACTGGAAATGATGAGTTAAGGAGGGTTTCTTGCATCTTTCAGTTAATTACAAGGATTCAAAGGATATTATAGGCGAGCAAACATTAGGTGGAGTATGTTATCTGAACACACAAAATTATTATGCTATAAATGTACCAAACATTATTCACAAAATATAGGAGTTAGTAAATTTTCTCATTAATTTACTTTTGTGTTGCTGTTTTCATTTCAGGGTTTTGCGTGTCCACAGCCGCTTACCGGTAACATAGATTGACCAGTTTGTGTCTTATCAGCTTTACCAAATTATTTTGATGCTAGCAGCCAGGAAATTCAATGCCTTATTTGTGCTGTCACATATTGAACAGGTACGTGCATGCAGTGACTGACTGTAGAAAAATTCTCAATAAACATGAAGTGAGACTCCAGTGTAAACATCACACTTCAAGGAATAAAACTGCTGCTATAAAATCAGTACTGTGATTCCTGATCAACTCCTAGACTGGACTATCTCCTTTAAATCCAGTGAAGGTATTCTTCAATCCCCGGCTGACTCATCCCCATTTAAACGTAATGAAGCCAATCCTGGATGCACAAAGTTCTTGATTGTCAGTAGAGTAGCCTCAGAATGCAAGAAGCTGGTCCAGAGCAATGTAGAAAATGAAGGCTTTCTAGGTTCAAGTGAAATGTAATGTCTTATTTTCTTTGCTTTTACATTGTGAGAATTTGAATGTGTGGAAGTTCAGTCTTCCCTCTTTAAATCCATAAAAACAAACTTCCATAGAGGCACTTACAAAACTCTAATCTTGGAATTCAGGTGATACAAGTATTATAACTTTGCAATATACTTCAAATCTTTTAATTGTGATGTACAGTAAAAGCCTGTTTATCCGTCAACCGATCAACTGTAATTTCCGTATAACCGGCATCGCAAAAAAAAAGGTCTGCATTCGATTCACCAGAATTTATTTGGAAAAATGCCTCAAATTTTTTTTAAAACTTATTTTTGTGTTTTCAGCCGAATATCCGTCATTTGCTTTAACTGGCATTGGCCAGGTCCCAAGGGTGCTGGATAAATGGGCTTTTACTGTAGTTTGAATATTTTGGTGAATCACTTACCGCCATATAATTGTTCCCATATTAGATAGCCATGTTGAATGGACCATAAATGCAAAATATTCTACTATATTGGTAAATGGCACAGGATGGATGTTATATTAAACCAAATAGCCTGGATTACGTTTTATACATTTATCTTAATGAGTACTTTTGTAGGGCAGTTGCCATTTAATGTCTTTTTCCAACTGATGGCTTGATTTTATTTATTTTACTGCAACTGCAGGTTCTCTGCTAACAGATAGTTATTTATGGGTGAGACACAAGGTTGCTTGACTTTTAACACTGTTTATTTGCTTATTGCTTTTATGCTTGTTATCTTCTGTCTTCCCTCATTTTAAAAAGAAAATGTAGCAGTATAGATTATATCAATAAATGAGTATGAAATTACTCCCAATTGGTTTACTGCAGTTTGGATCAATACAGGTTATAAACATTACAGTACATAGAGCAACACATTCCATCTTCAAGCTAAATGTTGAAGTCCTAGCAATTAGTACTGTTGTCCAGGGTGGAAAACAGGAGGCGCTGGTTTGAACTTCCTCAATTTGACAAGGAAAGCTGTAAAGAGAGGGTGAAAATCTTAATGAATCAAAAGGTAATGACAAGGAAAACAATCTGAATTTGAATTTTTTTTGAATAATATTACGGTTCAGACTGATCAATCTCTGCAACTGAAGTGTTACAGTCTAGCCCTGTTTACCACACTTCATTGTAGCATGAATTCACTCAATAAAAGGCTACACTGTGGACTTTGCTCACCTTGGTGGGGTATCTTTAGTTTTCTGTATTATAATAATAGTCAAGTTCCAGTATATTGAGTAACCAACAATGTCATTTGCTTTGCACATACACAGAAAGCATGAAATGTCACCAGTTTGGGCATTTTCCTTTGGAACGCAGGAAGCGAATTAGCCAGCTACATGCATTTGCAATAAAGTTCACTATCAGGCCTTGCCTATATGCACTGGGGGTAAACTGCATTGCCATGGTGTGACATCTTTCAGATGAGACATTAAGCTGAGGTCCCATCTGCCTGTTAACAATCCCATGACACTATTCAAAAAAAGCTTCATGTGTAACGCCTTAAACTATTCGATCACGATGGGAGAGAGGAAAGTAAAGGCATCACTATCCTATCCACATGCCTGTATTTTACAGCAGGGGTTACAGGCTGGTGACCATGAGTGTGAAGCTTCCTCGACTCTGTCTAATAGCCTCTCTTGTCAATGTATGGGGTCAGATTTGGGTTTGATGTGAAGTTAATTGTGCAATCCCATATATCCCAGTGAGATTATGTGAGAAGAGATGGAAACAGAAAAATGATGAACTTACCCGTGTGAGCAAATTGTTCATGATGGGGTCTAGCAATGTAAGGAATTGCACAAAAAGGTTTGTTTTCATCTGCTTCGTCACCTGTATGTATTGTACATTGTTTAAACATTTTTTATCATTTATGTTGAGCTTCACAGACTTATTTGCCTGAACTCTTCTCTACACATTTTCCAAGATAAGGTGTATTCTGTTTGTTTGAAGAAGAGTCAGTTAATGAAACCTTAGGAGAAAAAAAATCTGCGCAATCGGTGACTTCAATGTCACACACCATTGTTAGGGCATAGTCCCAAAATTATCTCAAAAGTAACTTCTTGAAAAACAATATTGAAGGTTATTTTGAATAAAGGGGAACAGAGTGGGTAAACATTAACAACAAAATTCCATTTGTATAGTGGCTTGTACATTGTGACACCGTCCCAAGGCGCTAGACAATCAGTGTTTCGGACCCAAATTGAGATCGGGGAGTGTGGAGGAAAGGGGGTGTGACCGATGGCACGGTTGAAGAGGAGGGTCTTGAGGCGGGACTTGAAGGAGGCCAGGGAGGGATTGTGGGATGGAATTCCAAAGAAGGCTCGCCCGCTGATGGTGGGGCGGGGGACGAGGAGCAGGCCAGAGTTAACTTTCAAGGATATTTAGGAAACCAATAATTCCTATTTTGATATGTAAATAAGAGTTAAAATGGACAATTTCTCTTAAGATGACACAAAAGGATTACAGGTACGGTAAAAGCCAGTTTATCCGTGACCCGATCAATCGTAACTTCCGTATAACAGGCACATCAAAAAAAGTCCGCATTCGATAAACTGGAATTTATCCAGAAAAATGCTTTTTTTTTGAATATCTGGCATGCCCTTTAACCGACATTGGCCAGGTCCCGAGGGTGCCAGATAAACTGGCTATTACAGTATAGTTTGGCTCACTATGTAAAGCGACTGCCAGCATGGTGGAATGCAAATTAGATGGACCTTGGTCTTCTTTCGCTGGCAAATCCTTAAGTTCTTAGGACTAAAAGCAGTGTATTACCTTCATCTTCTGACGTGGCTTCATCTCTTTCTTCTCTCTGTTCCTCAAACTCAACATTGTGGTTCTTTTGCGGTTGCACTCTAGGGACGTTGGTGCCGTCCTTCCGTTTAGCTGGTGACACAAGCCATTCCCTTTGAATCACCTCAATGATTCTCTCACACACCAACGGTAACTGGCAGCTACGCACCCCCTCCAACAGATCAATCACCTGTGTGATACTGCAAACAAGGGAGAGGATAAGATTCCATCACTGAAACCTTTTTTTTAATGTGCCACATTACTAATAAAGTAAATCATCGTTTCTAACATAAAAATTTAGGAACAAAAGGTTATTTGTCCCACTAAGTCTGCTTTGCCATAGACCATTCCTTCACTCATAGAATTGGGATTAGGGGAGACTTGCTATATCCTTTAATATTTCCACATCTATCTATCTCTGTATCTCTCTCGAATCCCTCAAATCAACCTCATTTGCGGTTTTCTGATGCAATGCATTCCAAAATCTTAGCACTCTTTGATAGAGACAAATGTTATTTTTTTCTTCAGGCACAATACCATTGCCCTAATCTTAAAATAAAATCAACAATAGTTCTACTTTTATGTCACGCCTTAACATTCCCATTACACTTATTTGAAAAATTAAGGGAGTTTCTCCTGGTGTCCTGGGCAATAATCCCTCATATTAAGTTGGTTATTCACTTCATAGCTATTTGTGGGACATTGCTGTGTGCATGTTGCCGGCAGAATATATTGTAGTCACTACACTTTACAGTAAATTCTGCAAACTGCTTTCAACAGTCTCCATGTTCTCTTGATGTGGAATAAGCTACATCAATGAAAGGATTATTATTATCGACTGCATGTAAAGAGGCACTTGAAAACTACCATCAAGGGATAGCACAGGATGGGTCTAACCTGGATTGACACTTACTTTGCTAAATATACAGCACAGATATGTCCTTGCTTGAGGTGCGAGCAGATGACAGGCAATGCAAGCTGAGGGCTTAGCATATCGAGAACTACCTGCAAAAGAAAATTAAGAAATCGAAAGAAAATAATTTAACCTGAAAGTACACTTTATACTGGCTGTTATCTTCAACTGTCCCATTCTCGATTTTCCTCCTCCCTAAATCAGATGGTGCTAAGATCAAATGTAGTTCCCCTGACTACTTCTCCAGTTCAGGTATTTTGCTTATTATTTTTACAAAAACAATTATTGCGTGCAAAAATATGAACAGCACTCAAAAGCAGGAAACGGTTATTTATACATTTACGTATCACCTGTTCTCGCTCCTTAAACATGGTTCAAACACTGTACAATGTCTTTCCAAATGTTGATAGATGCAAGAAATCAGAATGGGAGTGAAACAAATCAACACCTTGGATTCAGTAACAAGAGTTTTAGTATATAAAAACACAAGATACTCACAGCATCAAACAGCTTTCCTTGGAGTTCATCAGTGGCGGACACAATATCTTTGTTGATGAACTCAACATTGTTTGGCCATTCTTCCTCATGAGACACTTCCCAAGCTTTCCTCCAGCGCCGGTAATTCTTTTGGGCTTTAGAGTGATGATCCTCCCTGATTTCAAAACTGTGCACTCTCCCAGAAGTCCCAACTGTTCATGGGGTCATTGGGGAAATGGAATTACTAAATGAACAAACTTGCCTTCACACTGCGTTTTCCTATTTATATAATATTCCTTGTACTTGACTTCAAAACATCTCAAAGCACTCCACAAGTAATTTGTAGGCAATCTGCACACAGCAGGTCCCACAAACAATACTGAAGTGAATGATCAATTTTCCCATAGATCGGGACATTGGAAGGGAGAAACTACTTTCTCATTTCAAATAGTGTCCTGAAATCTTTAACAAGAATACTAATAACTGTGACCAAGCTGACACAAGATGAAATGTAATGGTTCAGTTCTCCATCAGGATATTTTGATATTCAATCTCACCAAATTGCTATTGGGACCATTCAACATATTGCATTAAAAGTTACCTGCTCTGGACAGAAATAGTGTCATCGCTCCACTTCCTGACCCAGACTCTAAAACGCAGTCTCCATGATTCACATCCATCATCATCAGCATTGTGTTAGCATCCTGGAGGAGGAAGGGAAAAAAGGCACCCAATGAGAATTCCTACTGAACCCTATCTTGTCTTGTCATGTGTATGTTCATGTTTGGAGACTAGCGACCCATGCATAGGACTGCATACATTCCAATTACTGCACCAATTGACTCCCAATCTGCTGAAGTTACGTCTCCTCAATCCCATCACAGGTTGGCATCCCCACATTGGCAGTTTGAATTAATAGTTTAGAATGAAATGTCAGCTCAATATTAGGTAAATGATGGATTATTTGAGATGGCATCCTCAGGATAAGACTTTAAACCAAAGTCCCACCTGTCTTCACATGGCTGAAATATACCGTGACACTAATGGAAGAGAAGTGGTTTCTCAACAATCTATCAGATGAATTGATCATTTACTTCTTGGCTGTTCATATGATCTCGCAATAAAATGTTTAAAAACCTTGCCTTTAATATAGCACTTTTCACATTTTATAAACAACTCAAGGCACTTCACAGAATATACTGTAAAGTGAATTGGCTGTATAGTTGTGGGTGAAACATGGCAGCCAATTGCGTACAGCAGTGTCCCCACATACAGACATGGATTGAAGTGACCAATTTTATTATTTTTTTTCTTGAAGGATTATCATCAGTCGTGTGGAGTAAGGAAACTTGCCCAAGGTTTCACTTGCTATGAATTGTACCCAGGTCTCTCACTTGCAGGGTAAGTGCTCTAACCACAGAGCTACAGGACTCCTAATGTGCATGTTGGCTGCCTATTTGCACTACACTTTACCACAATTACCTGTGAAGACATTTGAGAGGTTTGGCATTGCAGATAGTATGTTAAATGTAAAGATTATTGCCACTTATTAAATGCAAGGAGGCACGGGAGGGATTTGGCAAATGGAATGAGTTCCAAAGGGGCAGAAAAGGTGAAGGCTCAATGGTGAGGCGAGCAGGCCACTGCCAGCTGAGTGGATTGGAGGGAGTGGACATGTTGGTAAGACTTTAGTAAGTCGCGGAGGCAGCTAGGAGCAAATCCATCCTCCGAGGGCTAGTGAGGACTAGGATCTTAAAATCGATCAAACTGTGCCTTACCTTGGGATACGAAATAGCCGGGCCTCGTCTCATCCGCAGAACAAACTCCTCCAGTGATGCTCTCTTCAGGAGAAACAAAATGCCAGTGGAGGTCCTGAGCATCTGCCCCGGGAGCTTGCCCAGGATCTCCTGGTGTGGGATCATTCCCCAGTTACTCTGTAACTGCCCTTCCCCGGCCAGAGTGAACATCTTCTGAAACTCCAAGTGGCGCTTTTTGCGAAATTCTGCCAGGACCACATCGCCCTGTTTGAAGGGCATGTCTTTGGGTTGGGGTTTGGCCGCTGGCGTGAGAGTGGCAGGACCTCGCTCCTCCAGTGGACCTTCGGTGCTGGGAGCTCCTGTCTCTGGACTGTAACCTCTGGGGACTTGGTGGTGGCCTCCCAGACCCTGGCTTGTCCTGACATCGTGCAGGTCCTTGGGGATCTCCCGAGGAGACAGAGAGCTCCTGCCATTCAGTCCTGCGGGCCAGGGCCGCCCAGACAGGCCGGGGTATCCTTCCCCTTCCCCGGCCACGGGGTCGCTCTGATCCCCCGCTGAGCCAGGAGGAGGGGAAGTGGCCGAGACCAGGTGCCTTGTGGACCCCAGCCCTGGGGTGAGGAGTCGAGGGCAGCCGGGGAGACCCGCCCGAGAGCCGGGCTGATCAGCTGGTGACAGTCCCACACTCAGACACTCGGCTGCTTTGCTGATGGCTCGTATAGGAGCGGGGAACCGGAGCAGCAACAACATGGCTTAACACAGACACCCCCTCCCCCCCCACACACACACACACACAGAGCACCCCCCCCCCCACACACACACAGAGCACACCCCCCCCCCCCACACACACACACAGCACCCCCCCCCCCACACACACAGAGCACCCCCCCCCCCACACACACACACAGCACACACCCCACACCCCCACACACAGAGCACACACCCCCACACACACCCCCCCCCCACACACACACAGCACACCCCCCCACACACACACAGCACACACCCCCCCACACACACAGCACACACCCCCCCCCCCCACACACAGCACACCCCCACACACACAGAGAGCACACCCCCCCCCCACTCACAACCCCCCCACACACACACACAGAGAGAAAGCGTGTACACACACACCTACAGAAAGTGTGTACACCCCCCCCCCACACACACAGAGCACACACACTCAGCGAGTGAGTGATTTAACCAAGGCCTGAGTTGCAGTCAATCACACCACAGGTCTGTGTGTGTGTGGTGTGTGTGTGTGTGTGAGCGACTGTGTCTCTGTCTCTGATCTGTATCCAGTGTACAATGGGAGGCGCCTCCCTCAGTCTCAGCTCCTCCTCAGCCACTCACCAGGCGATGTGGTCTGGCTGGCGGGGGGCGGGTTCACGACCCCCCAAAGTTGCGCGGGTTTTGCTGTTTTTTTTACTCCCTCTTCAATTTTTAACAAAAATGACAGAAATAATAACAGAATCATTTGAACCTCCCTCCCTCCCTCCCTCCCTCCCTCCCTCCCTCACAACACGGTTTCCTGAAGCTGTTACCCACACACAAGGCAACATGACTGGGCTACCTTTTGGGCGACTATATTGGTTGACTTGGGGGCTACAGATTTATTCTGAGTTCTGTCCCAAACCTGCCGACAAGGGGACATCGGTTGACTCTGCAAAGCCGACCACACGTGGGGAGTCAGTGCGGACTCCCCTGGTCCATCGCTGTAACGTCGCGAATAATAATAATAATAATCCTTGCATTTGATATAGCGCTTTCCACGTCTTCCGGACGTCTTGAAGCGCTTCACACACTATACTGTAAAGTGAATTGACTGTACGCGGCAGGCAGTTGCGCACAGCAGTGTCCCCACGGACAGTGGTGGATTGAAATGACAAATTTATTATTGTGTTTTTTTTTAAAAAGGATTATTATCAGGAGCATTATGTGGAGCAAGGAAACTTGCCCAAGGTATTCCCCTGCTGGGAATCCAACCCAGGTAATCCAACCCAGGTCTCTCGCTTGTAAAGCGAGCGCTGTAACCACTACAGGACTCCGCAAGTGTGCTAAGTGTGCAAATTGCTTAATTTTAATATTACACTTAATACAGTATTAGAAATTGACTGAAGTTGGATTGATAATTTAATTTCTAAAAATAATAACCTTGCATTTGATGTAAGCGCCATGTACTGTCGCAAAGCACTTCACAGGACATGCTATAAAGCGTGACTATATTTTGCAAAACAATACTCAATGTAGTTGGTTTCAAATTCGACCATATGTATATCAAGGAAACGATGAAGAACTTGGTTTAATTTGCCAGCACCCTTGGGTGTTGTGCAGTAGGATGTGGGCTAGAGTCTGGGCTAATGCTATAGTGTACCCATACTGAAAATAATCCAGATTAATTGGTTATCCGCTGTTTGTGTGGAAATTGTTGGTGCACAGTTCTATAAACTGTAGCAAAGCGCATAAGTTATTTAAAAACGGAATTATAGCAATATTGCATTTATATATGTAACGTTGCTCTGGGATGCTGTATAACTGCAAGCTGTCGTTGTTACACAGCACCTTTCATGTCGAGAACATCTCAAAGTGATTCAGGGATCTGATTAACAACCCAAGCTGAGAATGGGGGTGGGGGAAGGTGACCTTCAGTTGAGTCTAAATAAAAAGTTTTAAATGACAGTGAATAGATGCTTCCAATGTTAAAGGATCTGGGGAGTGAGCAGGGGTGGGGATTAAAAGAGGTGGGTCATATGGTGAAAAACAGCACCACAGACTTGGGGCCAAATGGCCTGATTCAATGTTCTCCAGGCCAGCCTTGTTATCACATTTTTATATCAGAAGCTGTGCTGTGGCCTGGATCAGATTGTAGTATTAGCCGCCTTAGTTCCCTTCATAATAACAATCACTACACTTAAAGATAACTTGGGTAAAATACAATTATACACTTGAGATATTGTGTGCACCACCTGACAGGTGGTAACAGTCAGAGGGCTAGGAATAGGTCACCGACCTCACAAACACACTAACAGGAAATATAATAATAATAATAATAATCCTTGCATTTGATATAGCGCTTTCCACATCTTATCAACGTCCCAAAGCGCTTCACAGAATATACTGTAAAGTGAATTGACTGTATATATTTGTGGGCGAATCACGGCAGCCAATTGCGCACAGCAATGTCCCACAAACAGTCGTGGATTGAAATGACCAACTTTATTATTGTGTTTTTTTTGAGGGATTATTATTAGGCATGTGGAGTAAGGAAACTTGCCCAAGGTTTCGCCCTGACCTGCCTGGATTCGAACACAGGTCTCCCCAGCGTGCAAGACTAGTGCTCTAACCACTGAGCCACAGGAGCTCCACTGTGATAACACATGATACAGAGACGCTCAGAAATCTAGTGCAATTTGGTGGAAATCCATTCTGAAAATATGTATCAGACTTGGTCTCAAGTATTGTTTAAAGGGAAGACAGATAATTTGGTAATAATAGTAATCCTTGCATTCGATATAGTGCCTTATCATGTAGGTGAGCAAGACACTGCATAGGATACAGTATATAGAAAAGTGAATTGACTGTATTTTGGGAGCGAAACATGACAGCCATTTGTGCAGTGTTTTAGCATAAGAATTAGGAGCAGGAGTAGGCTATTCAGCCCCTCAAACTTGCCCCACCATTCAATAAGATCATGGCTGATCTTCTAATCTCACTCCACCTACCCACCTTATGCTCATATCCCTTGATCCCTAAGAAATCTATCAATCTCAGTCTTGAATATGTTCAAGGACTGAACATCTACAGCCTTTTGAGGTAGAGAATTCCATAAATTCACTATCCTCTGAGTGAAGAAGTGTTTCCTCAACTCTGTGCGAAAAGGCTGACCCCTAATCTTAAAACTGTGACCCCTGGTTATAATTTCTCCAACCAGGAGTAACAGTCTCACAATGTCTACTCTGTCATGCCCCCTTAATAATCCTATAGGTTTCTTTAAGATCACCTGTAATTCTATTCTAGAGAATAAAGGCCTAGTTTACTCAATCTCTCCTCATAGCTTAACCTCTCCCCCCATCCCAAGAACTAACCTAATGAATCTATGCTGTACCCCCTCTAAGGCAAGTATGTCCTTTCTTAAATAAGGAGACCAAAGCTGCACACAATACTCTAGGTGTGGTCTCACCAAGGCCCTATACAGTTGCAGCAAGACTTCCCTTCTCTTGGATTGCAACCTGTTTGCAATGAACGGCAACATGCCATTAGCCTTCCAAGTTGCTTGCTGTACCTGCAAACTAACTTTTTGTGACTGGTGTACAAGGACACCCAAATCCCTCCGAACACTAACACTATCTAGTCTCTTCCTTTCTAGAAAATAATCCGCTTTTCTGTTTTTACTACCTAGGTGGATAACTTCACGTTTCCCCACATTATATCCCATCTGCCACCTTCTTGCCCACTCCCCTGGCCTATCTATATCCTGTTACTGCACACACACTGACCACGCAGGTTTGCATGAACAGCCTGTGAGTTACTCCACACACACACACACACACAGGCCAGCCACACAGTTGTGAATGAACAGTGTTACAGGCTGTGAGTTACTGCACTCTGTGTGTGAGTGTATGAGAGACAGACAGACATGTGTGTGTGTGAGTGTCTCTGCATTGATTGACAGCTTCGACCGCCCCGTCCCGGGCGCGCGTGCGCAGTAGGTTACACGTGGCGAGGCGGCATGGCGGCGGTTGGAGACGGTGCGGGTTCTCGCTGCTGCTGTTTCTCCCCGGCGGCGGCCGAGTGTTTGGCCACCGCGGCGGCGGACGGCAGGATCCGAGTGTGGAGCACACAGGGTAACGGGCTGAGACACGAGTACGTGCCGTCCTCTCACCTGAGCGCCACTTGTAGCTGCCTGTCGTGGGCTCCGCCGCGGCCCTTCGGTCAGGTGAGTCTCAGGCTTCGGCGGGGCCTAGTTACAGCGGCCGGGACCAGGGGCCAGGGGCCGGGGGCTGGAGTCAGGGCCGGGACCAGGGGCCAGGGGCTGGAGTCAGGGCCGGGGGCTGGAGTCAGGGCCGGGGGCTGGAGTCAGGGCCGGGGGCGGGAGTCAGGGCCGGGGGCGGGAGTCAGGGCCGGGGGCTGGAGTCAGGGCCGGGGGCTGGAGTCAGGGCCGGGGGCTGGAGTCAGGGCCGGGGGCTGGAGTCAGGGAGTCAGGGCCGGGATGGGCCCGGGGCTCGGGGCTGGTGTCGGGGGGAGTCTGGGGAGGGGCAGCGAGGCCTGGACAGAGCCGGGGCCTCCCGTGTGCGGCTCCTATCGATGGTCGGTCACGGAGCGGGGATTTCTCAGTGTATGTGGCCGGGGCTGCCCCCCCCCCCCACCCGCCTGGTGAGCGGGGTTTGGGGGGAATGGTGAGGGAGAGGGAGGGAGAGCTGGGGGTCTCTCCAACACCGGATGGGTTGGGAGAGAGGAGAGGAGAGGAGAGGGGGGGGGGGGGGGGGGGGGGAACTTGCTGAATTAATATTTTATTTTAAAAAAAATTCCAAAAATCTTTCGCCCCCAAACCCCCCCCCCCCCCCCCCCCCCCCCAAGATTGCTCGACTTTCCCGAGACTTTCCCAAGAAGGAATTGTACAACAACAGCCCAAAACAACAAACAACCCCCCCCCCCCCCTCAAAATTGACTCCCAGCTCAGATGTTTTTTTTCCCGCGATAATCTTCATTTTTAGGTTAAAACGTACAAAAAAAAAGGTTAAAGGAGGGAAAACTGGAACTCGGTGAACTCTACCTGCTGCTGTTTGGTCTTTACAGTTAGACTTTCAGACAAAGTGGTATTTTTTTT
This sequence comes from Hydrolagus colliei, assembly GCA_035084275.1. Lineage (NCBI taxonomy): Eukaryota > Metazoa > Chordata > Chondrichthyes > Chimaeriformes > Chimaeridae > Hydrolagus > Hydrolagus colliei. The sequence goes on along the minus strand of CM068744.1, from coordinate 68,311,857 downwards.
CACTCACTCACTCTCTCTCACACACACTACAAGGGTGTTGCACGTGTGAAGGAGAAGCCAGCTATCAGCGAGGCAAGGCCACACCGCCTGGGGATGGGAGTTTTAAATGGATGGAAAGTCTTTGCCTCACCACATGGGGGGGTGACCAGAGAAAACTTAAAACTCTTTTAACTTAGTTCTTTAATTGTTAATCACTGCTTTAGAAGTTTCTGACCCCACACACACACACGTTGATGTCCATAGCTTGAACATTACTGTTAAAATTCAGGGTTTTAGATCTTTAGATCTCGCTTAACAAAAAAAGTACCCAATGAAGTACTTTACACCCACAAAATATTACAGTCGATTCACTTTCTAGTATGTTCTGTGAAGCGCTTTGAGACTTCTCGAAGATGTGATAAGGCATCAAATGCAAGGATTATTATTACAATTATTTAGTGCTAAAGTTTTAATGATATCCATGTGCAGATGCAAAAACGTAACTATTTATTTTAATAAAAATCCACCATTTATTATTTTTCACATATATTGATGCATGTGTAACGCACTTTCAAAAGGTGAAAGTGGTGTTAATTAAATCGGGTGACCCAGGGGCCTGTTCAAAGACCCCCTCCTATTCCATGTGTATATTAATGACCTGGATTCATATCCAGGTGGGACCTGAAAAGGGGGAGAGAGGGGCCAAGACAGAGCGATTGAGAGATAGTGATTCAGGGTAGTGGCTGGAAGCGCAACCTCCAATGATGGGAGCGGAGGGCGCGAGTGTCAAGCAGGAGGCTGGTGCCAGTCAAGCAGTGGTGGTGTATTGGGGAGTTAGGAGGTTGGAGAGGTAAGAAAGTGCCAGCGAGTGAATGGATTTGAACACAAGTGTGAGGATCTTGAAGTCGATCCATTCAGTGATGGGGAGCCAGGGAAGCCTGGCTAGGATTGGTGAAATGGGGGTACAGAGTTTGACCTGGGTCAGTATGTGGGCAGCAGCATCTGAATGAGCTGGATTTTTTGAATAGTGGGGCTCGGGAGAACGGTGAGGAGTGCATTTCATTAATCCATTCGAGAAGTGACAAACACCTGCACGAGTGCTTCGGCTGCATTTGGGGTAAAGTACGGTTGGAGGCAGGTAATGTGGCAGAGCTGGAGGAAGGTGGTCCTGGTCAGGGACAGATGTGGAGATGGAAGGACAGCTGGGGGATTACCCGGTCGCCTCGATCGAGCACTGGTTCGGTAAGGTTAAGATGGAGCCAAAGGCGCAATCGGAGGAGGAAGCAAAGGTCTTACAAAGAAAGTTTGATAGAGTGTGCACATGGGCTAATAACTAGCAAGTTAAGTTTAGTACCAATAAACCCAAGGTACTACATATAGAATTTAACAATAGAAAATACAAGCAATTCATGGATGAGATTGAATTTTCCAAGGGGGAAGCTGTCGTTGACTCATCGCTCACAATGTGACAAGAGCAATGTGAGGCAGCATTAAATAAAGCAAATGGACTATGTTGCTAAATAAACTGAGTTAAGATCCCCTGTACAGTGTTCCGGTCATACAGCACCTTAAATACTGCTTAGAACTCTGGTCACTGTGTCGTATCAGGGCGCTAGAAGGCAGTCCAGATGAGAGCAATGAGAATGATTCCCCGGAGTTAGACAAATGAATTCTGAGCAATGAACAAGCTTGGGCTCTTCAAGTCGTTAAGAAGACACAGGTAGGATTTCATGGAGGTGAACAAAATTTTAAATGGGATTGAAAAAGTAAACCCAGATCGATAATAAAAGTAGAACAAGAAAACATAGATTTAGAGTTGTAAAGTGCAATTTCAGCCAGATACCAGTAAGTTTTTTTTAATGCAGGGTGAGCTGGATAAAGGCTGTATGAGGTTCATATATGAAAGGAGCCATCTTTTATGTTTGAGCCTAAATACTAACTCTTAAGTGATGGCACATCTCTGACCCTGTCTTATATGATGTCCACCTGTTTGTAAGGTCAGTGTCTAATGATCAGGAGATTTACTCTCTGTTCAGTATTCCTTTTCCCTGGACTAGTGGTGCCCACAAAATACACAGTCACACAACTTTACATTATATACTGTGAAAGGCTTTCAAGGTTGTCTTGGATGACATGAGAAAGTACTATATCAAAATATAAGGATTATTATTATTACAGAGGTCAATTGAAACATCCGTACTGTCACCCCTTAGATCAGTTAATTCTGCATTGACTGATGTTTGAACCTGAGTCCTGGGAGTTCAAGGCTTTTTGATACTGAGCAGTGGTTTCACCAACCATGTCCTCAGAAGCTCTGAGAACTATCAACAAATATGCTTTGGTCAATACATATTTGGTTTAAATACTCAATTTCAGTTCACTGGCAAAAAACAGTTTACTGGTTTCTTGCATATCTAAAATCGTTAAAATGGTTTTAAAAGTAAGAGATTTATAATAATAAGAATCCTTGCATTTGATATAGCGCTTTTCACGTCTTCCAGACGTCTCAAAGCGCTTCACAGAATGTACTGTAAAGTGAATGGACCATATATTTATGGGCGAAATGTGGCAGCCAATTGCGCACAGCAGTGTCACCTCAAATAGTTGCAGATTGAGTGACCACATTTTTTTTTTAAAAAAGGATTTTTATCCCAAGACATCGATCTTCAAATCGACTAACAAGCGGGTTCTTACTTACGGAGCAACGAGGAAATTTCCCTTTTAATGACAATTCTTTAAACAACAAAATAATGTTGTTTTATCTTTGCTTTGTAGTTTGTTCCTCAGTATCCCTTCTAAAAACTGGTATGTATCTTGGATGTGGTTCTACGGATCTCTTCTGTCCTGCATATGTACCATTCTTCTTCTGAGAAACATTAGTTCTTAGTCGATACCTGAAGTGCCCAATATCCACATAACAATTCTCAGCAGATTCTCCTGGAGAGTGATCTGATGTGGTTCCCTGTCTCTATTCCACTCTCTGTATATCACTGGGGACTTTCTAGTTCTATTTGCTTTGTTTTCATATCACACTGTGGATTATGAAACTGAGCCATTGTTTATTTTCACACATATTGCCATTAGGAGGTTGCATCTTTTTGCATTCTAATCTCCACAGTAGCCAAGTTTTTTTTTAAAAAAAAGGTTGACAAACAAGGGTTTCAATAGAAACAGCTGACAACAAGAGGGCTTTCTTTACAGAAAAAATAAAGGCCTGAGTTTCAGGTGAATGCACCTGAATAACAACAACAACAAAATTCCATTTATAGAGCATAAAAGTAATGTTGCCTATGCAATGCAGTGCATTTCCTACGAATATGCTATTAAATTCTAAGATGTTCTCATTGTAATAGCCGCTATCAAAGCAAGGATTATTTACCATAGCATAGAAACATAAATCTACAGTTGGGAAGATGTTCTGAAACTGTAAAGCAAGCAGTTTGCTTTTTCAAAGTTGTTATCAGAATCCTTCAGTAACCCAGCAAATCTTCCAATCTAACGTGTGATTTTGAAACTTTTTTTTCCAAAAGATTAAGTGAGGCTTTGTACAACAACTTGCATTTATATAGTTACATTATCAATGGAAGGATTGTTATTACTATTTATAGTTACTATATCAAATGCAAGAATTATTATTATTACTAGAGATACCCGTTGCAGCTGGGCTTGCAACCAAAGGATCCAATACAGAATGTAGGTTTCAATGATACCACTCATAAACTATTTAACATGCCATAAACCGTTGTGTACACCTTAAGCAAAACTGCCACACATATCCTATGAACTTGTTCATTTAGATCGTAGCTCATCAACGATACAGGATCCTATCGAATCTACGCTAAGCAAAGGGGTTTACTTTGATCCGCAGGTCCTTGAGGTATTGCAAGGCTTTTGTGTCGTTTTTACTGCAGTGTGAACTTTAATATTTGGTGAAATTTCCACACAAGGTCAAAATTGTCACACATTGTGGGATTATCTCGTGAATGATATTGACTGCCTTGATTTTTGTATGCTTGTTTTCAGTGCTGTCATTTTCATGATACCACTCACAAACCATATTATGGGCCAATAAAAAACACATTAATTTAATATAAATAACTCCATCTGGATTTTGTCCTGCTCACCCTTTATATGTCATTAACCTTGTGTGCCCACCTTAAGCAAAACTGCCATATAAGTGTGATGATCTTATTTAGGTCATTAGTGATAGGAGATACTCCCCCAAAAAACACAATATGCTCATGACACTCCCCAGTGCAAGACCTTTCTGATGAGGTATATCATGTCTCTATGTCAGTTGGTTATTGCGTTATTGGCGGAAAGACAGACATTTTGTCTTCATTATGTCTTTATTATCAATCTTGCTGTTGCAATGGTTACTGGATATCACTGTTTTTGTTTTTATAAATAAATATAGTGTTTGTATGAATGATAGATCGGGTGTGGGGGGTGGGAGAAGATCTATTGGCATTATAAAAGCATGATTCTCTTCCCATCCCTCTTAACTCTGGGGGGTACGCTGGGACCCTGAGGGAGAGCTGCTATATACATGTGAGTTGTTGTTAACTTTCTTCCCTTGAATTTCTCCAGAAAGTACCATAGTGGGTCATGTTGCATCGTGTCACAAGTGTTAGCAATCCTCCAGCATCTCCTCCATGTCTCTGTGGATTGGCCATGTGCTTAGCAGTGATGTAGTCAAGTGCATATGAATGACTCTTTCCTCATATGTGTCTATTTTATTCTTCCAATATCTTTCAGGATGGTCCGCAAAAGAAAAAGAGAAGATCAGAAAATGTGAACAGCAGTCCAGAGTTGGACCTGTTAGCTATCGGCACAGCAGTCGGCAGCATCTTACTGTACAGCACAGTAAAGGGAGAACTCCAGAACAAGCTGGTAAGCACTTTGTTTTTCCAACAAGATCATCTTTGGTAACTTGTTTACTTTTATTCTTTGGGAATTGAGTGAATGGCTCAGATGTTTTCCTGCATCTTTTAAGGAGAATTGTTGTGCAGAGAAGATTGTGTAACATCAATAGTCCAATCACACAAATTGCATTATAAAATATAGTGGAATGCTGTGTGTCTGAGCCCCATTTTCCATCTTGACCAATTATCTGAACTGGCTGATGCTCTACATGCAACCTTTTGATCATACAGCACATCAGTTTTGGTGCAGGATTGATGACAATGTACTATGGCAACGGGTTTAATATATGATCACATATTTGAATTACTCACTTGATTCTCATGGGTGTTTTTTTTATACTATGCCAGTGAATGTGCTCACAGTTTAATCATCTTTTAAAACTTTGTCTTTGTCTGGCCTCACCCTACCTATTTGACTTTCTAAAACCCAACTAACGTACCCGGAGGCTCCTTCTTGTTTGGCAGGCACTCACCTTTCAATCTGGCATTAACATTTCAGTGGTGAAATTCCCCGATCTTGAATTCAGTACCTAAGATTAGTAGAAAATTATTGGGAGTTATATATAAAACATGTGTTTGCATCCTTAGGAGATCTAATACAGTAATAATCTGATAATTTGTCGCATATAACTAGTCACTCATTCAATATCCCAGCTATTCGAGTACTGTACACTTTCAAGATACTATACTTTGGATAACTAGTCAATTCTGATAAGTAATCATTTGAGCTACTTCCTTTGGGTGACAAGTTACCAGTTTTACTTATTCTGACGGCGTTAAGTCTTCATGAGCTTTGACAAAAACTAATTTGAATGTTGCTCCCAATGCATTTAATGTGGTTTGCGATTCACATTTGTTTAGTGGTTGGTAATTTTTAACTTGTTGCTCTATCAAGCTTACCCTTTCTTTATAAAATACTGCTAGGATGGCGGACACAGCAGCAAAGTGAACTGTATACAGTGGCATCAAGAGAACGGTCACTTGTACAGTTGCTCAGATGACGGACACATAGCGGAATGGAATGCACGGACAGGGAAAGTGAAATGGTTAGTAGAGGGTTCTACTTTTACAGATGGAAATGTATAATTGATTTCAAGATCCTCGCACTAGTTTTCAAATCCTTTCATACGCTAGCAACTTCCAATCTCTGACCTGATTACTCCCCTACCCACTGCCTCCGCTCAACTAGTTTACTCGTGCCCTCTGATCCACCATTGGTGGCTGCGTTTTCAGCCACCACGTCCCAAAACTCTGGAACACCCTTCCTCAATCTCTCTGCTTTACCCCTTCCCCATCTTCAGATTGCGCCTGAAGTCCTTCCTCTTCGACTGTGCCTATGGTCACCTCTCCCTGGCTCGTCGTCATGCTAAGCGGTTGTGCTCAGGGACACTACCGGTGTGAGGGGCACTATATAAAAGCAAATTTTCATTGTCATTGAACTTGCCTTGCTTACTGTCTCTTATCAGCCAAGTGATTTGATTTTAGACACCTAATAAAAAATAATTGGTCATTTCAATCCACGACTGTTTGTGGGAGACTGCTGTGGGCAATTGGCTGCCACGTTTCGGCCACAAAATATGATGTCACTACAGTTAACAGTACATTCTGTGACGTGCTTTGAGACGACTCTTAAGACATGATAAGGCACTATTATCAAATACAAGGAACATGCACAATATGCACTCTAGAAATATATAAATGTACTTTGCTCCTTACAACAATCCTGCTTGTTTCTCTTTTGCTGAGGGAAGAATAGTTTCAGCGCCTATCTGCTGCCCTACCTCAACACAGACCTGGATGCAAACCTATGGCCACCTGATTTTACGACCCTGTACCAGTTCTTAACGTCTTGCTGAAAACAAATTATGTGCAAAATTACAGTTGGTAGGAATAAGGATTAATTTGGATGACTTGTGTAAATAAAACTCAGATTGTTGGAACTATTTCAAAGGCAAGTTTGTCACAACTCCATCCTCCTGATATTGTTCTAAAGTTTGGACATTTTAGTACTGTTATCTGGAATCTTTCTGGTCAGCCCATATTGCCTTTTATTTTCTGAAAAGTATCTGAAAGTCATTCGAAGAGAATAATGTTCTTCAGCATTGTGGAACTGGACTGTTGTGTATGACATTTATACAGCATTGTTAAAAGAAGGAAACAACCATAACCTGTACTTATGTAGCACCCTCCATGCCGGGTAGTGTCTCGGAGCTTAACTGTGGCGCAGCTTGACTCGGGATAGGGTGGGGGCAAGGTGGCTGTAGGCATGGTTGAAGAGAAAGGTTTTCAGACAGGACGTGAAAAGGGGAAGAGAGGAAGCAAGGCCAAGGGATTGAGGGAGAATGTTCCAGAGTTTGGGGGCTTAGTGGCTGAAAGTGTGTCCTCTTGAGTAGATTTTTTTTTATAAACAAATATATATATTTTTTGGATTAAAAACATATATAATTTTTTAAAAAACTTTTTCCCGTAACCTCTTGAGTAGATTGGTTGTAATGAAAGTTGATTACTTGCAGCAACAGAGGACTGCAGCAATTATAGAAACTTCAGACTAACCAGTGAGTTATGGAGTCCTGTAGCTCAGTGGTTAGAGCACTTGCCTTACAATTGAGAGACCTGGGTTCAAATCCACGCAGGGCAAAACCTTGGGCAAATTTCCTTACTCCACATGCCTAATAATAATCCCTTGCTTGCTGTAATTGGCTGCCATGTTTCGCCCACAAATATACAGTCAATTCATTTTACAGTATATTGTGTGAAGCACTTTGAGACATCTAGAAGACGTGAAAAGCGCTATATCAAATGCAAGGATTATAATGATTAAGACTGAGGGAAGGGACACTTCCTGGTGTAATACAGTGCTTAACTGATCTTGTTCCAAAGCAGTGCTGGTGGTGTACTGGGATGTGGTCCTTTGGGTCAGACAATTAGTCTGGAATCCTGTTTATCTGTTCATGTACGAATTAAAAATCTCATTGGCAAGGTTTGAAAAGAGAAGGGAGTTTTTACTGATGTCCTGACTAATAATCTCACTGATCAAATGGTCACTCATTTATTCGCAATTTGGCTCTCACATTTGCCCATAAAATAATCTTTATTATAATTCCTGTGAGTAAATACTGCAATCGTTGCAGTTGATATGGCTTCTTTCACGTCGATAAGAGGTCTCATAGCACTTCACATCTGTAAATGCTGTATCATATGCAAATATTATAAAATCTGTTGTGTAATTGTAGTTCATTTCATTGATGTTCAACATTTCTAGTTGAAAGTTTAATCTTACCTTGATTTGAATGTAAATCCATACAAAACCTTTTTTGAATGTAAATCCATAAACCAGGTTGGGGATTGTCTAATCAGTTGTGCAGTGATGACTTCAGAAGGTTTCGCTATATTTCTGACAATCAATCAGATGACATCTCCTTGGCTGTCTGAGCACATTGTGTTAGCCCAGTGGCTTGTTGGAGCTGTATGAATTGATGTTCCAATTTTTTAAAAAGAACTTTGTTTTAATGTATTTTTAAAAAAATCCTTAACAGCAAATGGAAAGCTGAGAAGGACAGTGTCAGCTGTTTGTGTATCAGCCCCGATGGAAAGATGTTGCTTTCGGCAGGCCGTGGCATCAAACTATGGGACTTAGAGACCAAAGAAGTGTACAAGGTGAGTGCTGGAGGGCTGTGTGTATTCAGATGGGTTGGAGGGGGGGGTGGGTTTGCAATGCAACTTGTATGAATCAGCATGCTGCTTCCAGGCAAATGTAGAGCCCCTTAGTGGTTAGAGCACTCGCTGGGTTTGATTCCCGGCAGGACAAAAACTTGGGACAAGTTTCCACACTTCCCTGTTTACTTAGCATTAAGTAGGAACCCGGTTGTTAGTCGATTGGCGGATCGCTTTTCCTAATAATTCCTTAACATTTAGAAAAAATTGTTCACTCAATCCATGCCTGTTTGTGGGACGCATTTCACTACTGCGTTTCGCCCACACTTATGGTATATTCTGTGAAGCACTTTGAGATGTCTCGGAAGACATAATAAGGAGCTATATCAAATGCAAGGATTATTATTAATAAATGCTGTTCTCCTTATACCTAGGTACTCAGATTTAAATGTAATTTAGAAAACGTGCAATGTACTAGTGCAAACTTTGTTTGAATGCAACTCGTGTCGACAGTCTAAACTAGGGACTTGCCCAAGGTATGCTATGATGACTTTATAAGGTTTCGCTAAATTTCTGAGAAAATCGGATGATACGTCCTTGGCTGTCTGAGCATATTCATTCTGTGAAAGCGTGCCACTTTGTAAACCACCTGGTTGCAGCTGCTACGTTTGTGAGGTAGATGGGCGAAGTGATGGTACCTTCGTCACATTGTTAAAATGAGACTTAAAGTAACAGATCTCATGATTATGAGGTTTACAAATATAGGGAAGTTGGCCAGTTGAGAGTTGGATACTTCTTGGTAATCACCACCTGTTTGTGAAGTTGATCATTAATCACTTGCAAATATCTGGTCCAGTGATGTTTTCTGTCTATGATCTTTCTGCAGAAATTCACAGGCCACTCAACAGCAGTCACATCGCTCATGTTTGCATCAATTCGACCTGCCAATGATAGTCAGCCGTTTGATGGGATAACTGGACTGTATTTCCTGTCTGGTGCTGCACATGATCGACTTCTTAACGTTTGGTGAGTCAACTTTAGTGTTTGTTATATCTATCAGATTACATATCTAGTATGCTTTGCAGTTTCCTGGGCGGGGCAAAACTTTGGCCAAGTTTCCTTACTCCACACATCTCTGTTTATCAAGCAGTAAGTAAGAAGATGGTTGTTAGTCCATTGTTAAATAGCTTTTCTGGGAGTAATAATGCCCTTCCTCTCCCTCCCTCATCCCTCCTCCACCCCTCCCCCCCAATAAATAAATAATTTGGTTACTCAGTCCAATTGGCTGCCGCGTTTTGCCCACAAATAAACAGTGAATTCACTCTACAGTATTTTCTGTGAAGTGATTTATGAAGTTGATAAGACTTAAAAAGCACGACATCAAATGCAAGGATTTTAATTTTCTATTACCTTCTTTGCATTGGTATACCATTATCTGGATTACTAACTTCAATTTGCCACTTTTAAGGTTTGAATTAAAATATGCAACTACAAACTAAGCCAGGGATTTTTGAAGGTATGCTATGATGACTTAATAAGGTTTCGCTAAATTTCTGAGAAAATCAGATGACACGTCCTTGGCTGTCTGAGCATATCCATTCTGTTGTATTGTGCTCTCCTTTAGTTGCTATTTCTTGACTGTTTACCCACAAAAGTATCATTGTGTATTTCAGTGCTGACTCCCCCTCCCTCCCACCACCTGGGGAAATGACATTTTTTCTGCTTAATTTGATATCTGTAGATAATATGGGGATCTCTCGGTTGTTTCCGATGATTGAATATGTGATAGTGGTTTTGTAGGTGATGCTGCAGTTTTGTATCCAGCACCTTGGGATGTCCGCTCGACGCATGAAAGACGCTATACAAGTATAATTTTGTTGTTGTATCCACCTTAGTTGGTCGGTTCAATGCCAGTATTTTATTCCTTCTTTTCCCCCCGGCTGTTGTTTAGATGTGTGCTTGATAACATTTTTGTTTTATTTCTTATCAACAGGCAAGTACGATCAGATGGAAAAGATAAAAATGCAGTGCTTTCCTTCACATTGACAGATGAACCTATATATGTAGACCTGTCCACTTCTGAAGACCGGGAAGACGTAAGTGGAGATGAATTTTGATGTCAGTTATACAGTCACAAAATACGTGAATTCTGAACCACTCTCTGAAAGGTTTCCAGTGATTCTTAGGATCCCCTCCCATTTCCTCCAACCCCACTGACCCTTGCCTGTATGGCCAGCCAACATGAAAAAATGCGAGATGAAAAAAAGACCCGAGGTCCATCTAGTTCATCTTCTACCTTCCTGGTGTTCACATGCGCATATGTCCCAAATTAATCTGTGTTTGAAAGAATCAATACTTTCTGCTTCAACCATCTCCCTAGGGAGTCTGATCCACACGTTCACTATTCACTCACTGAAATAGTGTTTGCATAGATTTCTTCTGAATTTACCCGCCTTCAATTGTAGGCTATGTCCTCTGGTTTCACCATTCTGGACAAGTTGAAACTGCCTGTCATGGCTTATATGTTTTGCCCCTTTAGAATCTTAAAGACAGTGTCATTCATGTCATTCCTTATAGCTCAGTCCTTCCATTCCCTCAATCATTTTGGTTGCCCTCCTCTGTATCTTCTCGATTTCTCCAATATCTCTTTTGTACTGAAAGTGTGCTGCTAAAATGAAGTCATTGAGTAAGCAAGAAATTATGCAGAAGAAAATTATATTTAGTTGGAATCAAAAGGCTACAGAGTGATAAAAGGCTGGTTAAGTTGACCCTAAAGTCCCTGACCATGTGATCCATCAGTAACTGGGAATGCATGAGATCATATTGCCTTTAGGATATATTAGAATCTGTAAAATGAATTCCTAAATCTTATTAATTTGAATATTTCTGCGACTATTATAATCAGTACAGCCATGCACATTAGTTTTTATTTAGAAAAAATTACCACTTGCATTGAGAGAGCGATTGATCTAATCAAAGGTATTGTTTTTCAGCCAGTGAAGCTAGCAGTTGTGTGCAGAGACGGACAAATGCATCTGTTTGAGCACATTTTAAATGGGTAAGTCTTTGTTTAATTTATAAACATTTCCCTCCCTTCGTCCTCTATATTGTATTTTCCAGTGTTTTGGGTTGCAAAGACTGAAGTTTTGTTGCTCTGCACCAGCGAGCCTGTGACGCAATAAAATATTTTTAGGATTCTTGGCCTTGCAGTGGTAGCTACACAATGAATTGTTAGTCGTTTGAGTGGGAGATCATGTTAACATTTCCGGCTGTTTATAATCACATTCCAGTTTCCATCAGATGATGATCTTTGACCATCTCTATTGGGTTGACATAGTCCTTTCCTTCTCCTGTGTGAGCCCTACACTAAACCCTGGTTTTCGCTCCATTGGTAAACATTGTACAGAAAAAAATGACTATGTCAAAGCACATACCTGCATCAGTTTACATGTAGAAATGGGTTTTGAGTACAGTAGCTAATTGAACCTTGAGTGTACAAATTTAAATCCCAGACTATACAACATGCATATTGTTGCACATAAATGCTAGTTTATTGAGTTGAAATGCATTCTTTCTCTCTCGAAAGTATGTGGCAGCCTTGCACATTTTGGGCCTTGGAATCACATAGTCTCAGATGATGCTCCAGTGCTAGGGTGTATTGCATTGTTGGAGGTGAAAATCTTTGGTTGAGACAGTAAACCGAGGTCCCATCTGTTTGTTAGGTGGATGTTAAAGATCCATCGTGCTATTTGAAAAGATAAGAAAGTTCTGACCAATAGCCAGCACTCCGTATAAGATTGGTCACTCACACCACACCATGGCTGTTTGTGGGACACTACTGTGCACACACTGGTTGCTGCGTTTCTCCCACAAAATACAGTCAATCCACTTCATTATATATCGTGTGAAGCACTTTTGAGATGTGATGAATTTATATCAGAAGGCTTATCATATTATTTTTGGTTTCTAAGGTGGGATTTCCTTCTACCCTCGGTTCATGTTCAAATCCTTGTGCAGTTGTGCTCATGGACAATGATCCTTCTTGGCCCCTCTGCTCAGACCAGCTAATCCGGTGGTTTTAGTTGGCCAACAGAATACATAAATCAAGAAATATTCAGTCAAGAAAAATCTAGAAACCCACTAACGATTGAATACAGACTTACTGAGATTAGTTCCGATGTTCAGGGGCTGTGTACTGTCTGGCCTTGTGGACTGTCACTGAGTTAATGCCAAGCTGTTTTTTTTAAAAAAAATCCGAGATCTATCTAAAATCTGGTCCACCTAACCTTCTCACACACAATTCCGGATAGAGTTACTGGAATCAGCTCAGTGCTGAGCCCTAATAGATTTTCCTCTCCCAGACCCTGTAGGATTGGAGCCATTCATTAAAAAAAAAATGACCTGTCTAACCAGTGTATTATTTTAAATAGGTTCTGCAAAAAGCCTCTCTTGCCAACCTGTACGGTTCAGATAGCCACATCGGGAAAGGGCATAGATGCAAGACCTGTACCTATCCTGGGAGCCACGTTTTGTTCTGACAGGCATTCGTTATTGATAGCATACAACACCGTGTTGCATCCAATCCTAGAGCGAGTGGTAAGTAGCTGATGGATAATGCACCTCCCTCTGTCTCCCTACTTCATGCTCTTTCTCTAGGTTCAGCGCCTTGGGACGTCCTCCCGATGTGAAAGACGCTCTATAAATGTAATTTTGTTGTTGTAGGTTGATATTTTGGTACAGTTCCAAATTTTCAGGCTATTTATTTAATTCTGTTTCAAAAAAAGATAATTTTTAACATTAAAAAAAAGTTGTTCCTACCTTCTAAAGGATATGGTGGGAGCTGGACGTTAGAATAAAGGTCCAGGAGAAAAATTTAGAAATGGAAATGATTAGAATGGGTATAAAATCCAAATAAAGAATGGGAGAGTAGGACAAATTGAATTTGATGAACACCCTTGCAATTAATTTGCTTGAAGTTTTATTTTAATATTGTTTTGCTGGATTGGGTTAAGATTACAATAAAGGCTATTTCTGAAGTTTAAGTAACTTGTATATTGTAATAGAACTTTCTTAGTTGTCAGAGCTTTAAAAAAAACAGTGTAGAACTCAACAGCCATAGAATTGGGAAAAAATACCTTCCCATCTTCCAAGTTAACTCTCAGTTAACTTGGAAGATGGGAAGGTATTTTTTTATATAAGTAAAGGTGAGTAAATGAATTTGTTATTATTTTCAGATAACAGCACAGTTCATATGTGCATTTTTCTAGTGTAGCTGAGTAAGGCTGAGTGTGTCCTGTTACTTCTTGGACAAGCGGTTTGAACAATTTATAACTGGACCTGGAGTAGAATTGTATATTTTATTAATTGTACTATGTGGAAACTTTCAGGCCAGTGAAAGTTCCCACATCTACAATTAATAAAATATACCATTTGTAGGGTCCGTCGATATGGAAATTTTCCGATTTAGATATATCGATGGGCTCATATCGAGATATACCGAAATATCGATATTTTGGGGTTTTCCGTACTGCGCATGTGCGCGCATTTGGAGTGCGCGCGCATTCGGGGTCTATCTCCTCAGGAGGTAAATATCTTTCTCCCCCCCCCCCGCTTTCTCCCCCCCCCCCCCTCCCCCACCCCTTGCATACCTGTATATTGTATTCTAGGACTATGAATACAATATGGTGGCTTTGCACCTCGGTCTGTGCATTGTGTATATAGATGAGCATTCTGGGTCTTGTAGTTCAGTGTGCGTACATTCCAATTTTTTACCTCGATACATCGATTTTTCGGTATATCGATATTTTTGAAATGCCTATATCGGCGTATCGATATGAAAATTATATCGGCTTTTATCGATAGATCGATATATCGCCGGACCGTAACCGTTCGTATCAAATGCCTATGGGTTGTTTGGCTGGTTGTTTTATCAGCAAGGGAGTGTGTTTTTGCTCTGTCCAAGTTGACTAATTAAATGATTTCAGATTGCAATATGTCTAGTGTAATAATGTGATGAATTGTAATGTCTGAATATGAAGGTATTTTGTTGCTGTATATACATCATAGCTCCACAACCTTGAAAGCCGTTCACATTTTTCTTTTTAGACGCTGTACACCACTGAACCCCATATTTGTCTGGTGAGGGATATCCAGACAGTGGTGGCACTCAAAACAGAAACGGCTGTAACAAAGGTAGGATGAATAATTCAACTGAAAATTCCAACCTTGTTAACCTTGTGGGGTCCTGTACCTCAGTGGTTAGAGCACTCACCTCAAGCGAGAGACCTAGGTTCGATTCCCGGGCAGAGCAAAACGTTTCCTTACTCCACACGCTTCTGTTTACCCAGTAGGAACCCGGATATTGGTCGATTGGCTGATTCCAGGGGTGATAATCCCTTATTTGCTTTTCCAGGGGTGATAATCCCTTCAAAAAAATAGTTTTTTAAATCCATGACTGTTTGTGGGGCACTGCTGTGTACACCAATACCTACCTAGTGGAGTCCTGTAGCTCAGGACACTCGCCTTATGGGTGTGAGACCTATGTTCGAATCCAGGCAGGTCAGGGCGAAACCTTAAGCAAGTTTCCTTACTCCACATACCCAATAATAATCGCTCCAAAAAACCCACAATAATAAAATTGATCATTTCAATCCACGACTGTTTGTGGGACACTGCAGTGTGCAATTGGCTGCCGTGTTTCGCCCACAAATATACAGTCAATTAACTTTACAGGATATCATGTGAAGTGCTTTGAGATGTTTAGAAGATGTGAAAAGCTCTATATCAAATTCAAGGAGTATTATTATTATTACCACATTTGACCTACAAAATACAGTCAATTTACTTTTCAGTATATTCTGTGAAGTGCTTTGACACATCTCAAAGACATGAGACGTGCTCCCTGATGTAGGGAGCTACATCAAATGCAAAGATTATAAATAACTAACACCCCCTTTGCATCTGGCAAAAAATGCAACCACAAACTTAAACTAGTGGTTTGTCCAAAGTATGCTATGATGACTTAATAAGGTTTCGCTAAATTTCTGAGAAAATCAGATGACACATCCTTGGCTGTCTGAGCATATTCATTCTGTTGTATTGTGCTCTCCTTTAGTTGCTATTTCTAAAATGTTTGCCCTACAAAAAAAGGATAATATCTACCAAATATATTATTTGGGTGGTGTTAGTAAGTGTTAACATTCAAAGGTTCTTCATAAAATCGCACAATCAAGTTTATTATTTATCTGAGTGTCGTTTGGGTGTATACAAGTAACCGATACAGTTGGACTCTGCTATAATGCTGTGGTAGGTGGGTCATAAAGTTGAATCCAACATTATAATGGGGCATGCTATAAAAGTGACTGCTGCTGATGTTGCTCCACGCTTATGTGCTAGGTGGCATTACACAGAAGGGGCTTCCGCATGCACAAATCTGGGTTCTGTTTGAAGGATTGCCTGAAATGATTTTTGCTTAGTTTTTTTCTACACTCTCACCAAACCCACCCATTTCTGTTTTCCTGTATGAAAAACACAATTTTTATGAAGTACTCCATCCATATAGTGAGACACCTATTATAATAATAATTTGACTAATAATAATTATTAGCCTTGTCAAATCGTTAAGTTATCTCAAAATGCTTCACAGGACTTTACTGTTATGTTATGATTTGTCGGCAAACAAGGCTGGAACCTACAGTCTTCTATTTGGAAAAATCAAATCTGGCCTCTGGAATATTGGGCTAGTCAGTGATCGATTGAACGTCGAGATTGACTGAGTTGGTTCATTTGGTGCTAAAAGTGAAATGCTGCTCTGAACTAATTCAGCCGTCAAGTTCCACAGAATACACAATCAGTTCACTTTCGGAGTGTTCGGAATGCATCCTTGGTGCACTTTCAGAATTTTTTCCTACGAGAAAGTCACTATAAATCAAATGATAGTAGTATTACATCAGGGGAAGAGGGAGAAATAAGTACAAAAACATAGTCCAATATAAGTTACTGGTGATAGTTATGAGGAAGAATGTAAGATGTGAAGAAGTCATTCTCTGAATGACTTTATAATTGTTTTAGTAATATGTTTACTTGTTTCATGCTTCAGGTAAAAACACCAATAGTGAAATCTGGAGTGAAAGTGTTGGTGCCTGGTATTCCTGGCCATAATGCAGCCATCAAGTCTGTACCCATGCAATCAAACAAGATTGAAGCCAAGAGGAGGAAGGGTGCAGATAATGAGGTATGTCATATCCGATCTGGCATTCAGCAAAGCATGTTGTGAAACTTGGAACGTGATTTGCAAAATATGAGTTGGTGCATAATATCATCTAAGTAAATTACTTTTAGGAGTAATTGTGCTTTTTTGTTTTTAAAACTTTTCTATTTTCCATGCAATGTGCTAAAATCGAACTACAGTATTAGGGAAAAAGCATGCTGAAGTTCATTGTGATGCACAAAATGTAACCTATCAATGTGTTTGTAGTAATTGTGATTGTAGGGGGTTAAATTCAGAACTAATCTGTGGAAATCCTACTTCGGTGAGCCAATAGTAAACTTATGGGACTAGCTAGGGGGACCGTGAAACAGAAAGTGTTGTTTGTTTCAAGAACAGATTAGATAGATCTCTGCTAGAAAATAATACCTTGGGATACAGTGTATAGTTGGGGAGGCAGCATGTCAAGTGACTGCCAGGATGACGGAAGGCAAACTAGATGGAAGATACTAGCAAATTCTTATATTCTTAATGTGGATTATTGGGGATATGCCATAGAGCAGCTGCCATTGCCTTATTTGGTAGTTAGTCAAAAGTAGTTAGTCAAAATATCAATGTTTAACTTTAGCTTTAAGTTTGTGGATCTCTTGACTGTCCAGCGCTTTGGGAAGTCCTGATGTGGACGGTGCTATTCAAATGTAATGTGTTGTTATCTGGATGTGAGAAGGTAATTTGAATCGTTCTGTCCCATTTGTTTCAGTTGAGTATTGAGGAGCGTCTTTGTACCATGGATATCGAGAGGATGAAAGTGAAGAGTAAACCTGGTGTGCCTCAGGCAGACAGCTTTGCTGTTCTGCTTGTACAGGGGTTGGAGAGCAACGACTCCGACATATTAAATGTAAGACTTCAAACGTGTGCACTGTCAGCATAAATAAACAGTATTTGCTGACAGATATTTGGTCTGGTCTGATCTTTAAAAGACTTGCCCTTCTTTCTCTTTCTCTCCGTGCACCCCTCCTCCTATTTCCTGAGAGTTGCCATGCCTCCTGCACCGTAGGTCGCTGAGCACAAATGCACAATCTCCCCTGTTACTGTGGCTCCTCAAGATTTTAGTTTTGGTTTCAATTCCCAACAATTTATTGGAGGCTGCTGGTCAACACTGACTGTATCTTGTCAAACTAGGTACTCCACAAGGGGGCACCATTGCAGCAGCAATCGTAACTCCTGGTACATGACGTCAGCATGACTCAGCAATGCATCCAATACACTTTTTTAAAAAAATCAAAAATACTTTATTCATGGTTTGTTTTGCGATTAACTAGAACACAAGCCTTTTAGAGACACGGGAATGTTTTGGACACACCATGCATTTATCAAGGTAACGTCTTAGAATGTTTTTTTTAAAAAAAAATAAAAGCTTCATTCATGGTTCATTTTGCACCTAAAAGAAACACAAGCCTTTTAGAGAAATGGGTGCTTGACTCAGCTAATCAGTTACGTAAACTGTAAAATAATAGCTAAACTATTTACATGGCTTGTCACTGTCCGCAGCAGAGACCATTATGTTGTTACTGTGAAAGTGCTGAGTCTAGAAGAGTGAATGCTTTTTGATGACAGCATTGTTCTTGTTGCATCACATCCCTGCATGTAGGGAGCTCCATGTGTGATCTTTGCAAACGTTTTGTGCAGTAATCAAATTGGAGTGGTATGTTCAGGGCTGTTGTGATGCATCTTTAACTCTGTGGTCAGTGGCTACTCATAATTATGGGGATTCTATCCACTGATATTGAAATTTTATTTTCTAAAGGCCCTGTTTGGAAATGTGTATTCATGAAATATATATTTGCTTGTGTCTATAATATATAATATATTCATTCATTCTCATGATGTGGGCAACGCTATCAATAAATGAACGGCTGGTAAAATTAATCTTAATGTGATTTTTTTTAAAATAGAAAGTACTTCAGACAAAGAAAGATTTTGTGATCAAGAATACCATTGCCAGGTTACCTATTCCAGCGGTGATTCCATTGCTCCAGGAGGTATGATGTGTGTTTTAAGATGACGGTTATTTTATTTTTAAACTTATCAGGGTCTGCCATACCAAGATGTATGTTACTTTTCCACTAACAATGGGAGGAATGCGGAATCCTTTCTGTTCTTCAGTTATATAATAGTCACGCTATTTGGTACCATTATGACTGGACAA
Source organism: Hydrolagus colliei (assembly GCA_035084275.1). Taxonomy (NCBI): domain Eukaryota; kingdom Metazoa; phylum Chordata; class Chondrichthyes; order Chimaeriformes; family Chimaeridae; genus Hydrolagus; species Hydrolagus colliei. The sequence goes on along the minus strand of CM068744.1, from coordinate 68,292,884 downwards.
ACTCATTTGTGTTGTCCTGGTGTACTATCAGAGTGATCATGTATCTTAAATTACATAATAATAATCCTTGCATTTGATATAGCCCTTTTCACATCTTCTAGACATCTCAAAGGTCTTCACAGAACATACTGTAAAGTGAATTGACTATTTATGGTTCATAGCGAAACTCAGCAGCCAACTGCGCACAGCAGTGTCCCACAAACAGTTGTGGATTGAAATGACCAATTATTGTTTATTTTGAGGGATTGTTATTAGGCTTGTGGAGTAAGGAAACTTGCCCACGGTTTCACCCTACTGGAATTTAATCCAGGTCTCTTGCTTGTAAGGCGAGTGCTCTAACCACTGAGCTATAGGACTCCACATGATACTCCAGTAAAATTCACATAATTTGTGTTAGTCGGTACCATAACATTTAATATGACCTGCACAAATAGCAAAATAACAACAAAATTAAACTTGTATAGCGCCTTTCACATCAGGAGGACGTCCCAAGGCGCTGAAAAGTTAAAATAGCAAGCAAATTGTAGAAAAAAAAATTATCCATTTCATAATTGAAGCGAGGGAACAGGGCTACGATTTAGGAGTTGATTAATAGAAGAAGTGCAAATAAATCTTAAGTGGCTTTGATAGGAAATTGAATGGGACTCAGATGAATGTACGACTTGGGTGGCTTCTATACGATTCATGAAGAGAAGACTTAGTGAGTTTTACTATGCTTCCAAAAAAAATAGCTTTTATCTCAAAACCTAAATGTGAAGTTGGGATATTTCAAAGTGCTTTTTTTTTGTCAGCTGAGTATTTGACACAGGGAAACTCAATGCCATCAAACTTTTTGTTTGCAGATCACCAGGAGATTGCAAGGACACCCCATTAGGTAAGAATTCTATCTTGTAGATTAATTCTTCAACTTTGTTATGCAACATCTAACAAAAAATTAATATTCAAATTTAAATAGTGTTGTCTATTAAGGGCGGTCAAATTGTTGCTTTTGCTCTTCACAAACAAGCTTCTGTGCAGTATCTTCTGCTGCCATTGACTGGCTCCTGGTCACAACCTTTTCGTTACTGCAATGTTTACAGAAATGGATTTGTTTGATAGCTGAATTCCATTCCAGATTTTCAATTGTAATAATGCTTCTTTATACTTTTATTCGATTTTGTGCCTTGTTTCGTCACTGTCTCAAGAGTACGTCAAGAGTTTTCTGTCAAGAGTAGCGAATTTGTAGGCGAACACAGGAGCCATTTGTGCATTGCAGTGTCCCACAAACCACCATGAAATGAATAACTTAAAAAAAAAAAATCTGGACTATTGTTGCCCATAGCACCAAGATAAATACTTGTTGAATAGTATCTTTGGGTCTTTAGCATCCACTAGACAGGGCAGACACAACCTGGATTTAACGGCTCATCTGAAGGACCACATCTCAGACAAATAAGTACTCCCCCAGCACTGTATTGGAGTGTCAACCTAGAATATGAGCTCAAATGCCCAACATGGGTCTTGAACCCACAACTTTCTGACTCAGAGGTGAGAATGCTACAAGCTGAGCTTGGATGACACCTCGCTAAAATGAAACCATCTCAAGTTGAGTGTTTCCTCTGACCCCATGCCAAGAAATCCAATAGTGGGTGAATAACACTTGAGTAGATTTTTGCTTGTATAACACCATTTAAAAGGGAAACACTTGAGGAAATATGTAATAGATATGGGCAGATTAGTGTATAAAGCATTGGGATGGGGTTTTAATAGATAGTTGCGTTGGAGCTAATACCAGCATAAACAAGACTGGCTGTGAATTGGTTTTGCATTGTAAACGTTGTGATTTGACATCTGTTTTAATATTTGCCCCCTTTATTTTCTTGCTCCTCTTATTGACCAGCGCTGTTCTGATGGTTAAGTGGCTGAAGACTATCTTCACTCTACATGCATCTTATCTCTCAACAGTAAGTACCTCTTAAATAATAATAACCCTTGTATTTGAAATAGGGCCTTATCACGTATTTGTAGACATTTCAAAGTGCTTCACAATCATAGAATCATCATAGAATTTTACGGCACAAAAGGAGGCCATTCGGCCCATCTAGTCTGTGCCGGCTCTTTGAAAAGAGCAACTCAATCCCACTGCCCCGCTATCTCCCCGTAACCTAACAGACCTATTCTCCCTAAATAAAGATCTAATTCTCTTTTAAAAGCTTTTAACAGTATATACTGTAGATTGAATTGACTGTATTTGGTGGGCAAAATGTGGCAGCCAATTACGCATTGTAGTGTCCCACAAACAGTCATGCGTGTGGCTTAATATGCATTGTTGTGTACACATAAAGTAGATAATAGGAGAAAGATAATAGGAGAAAATAGCTGACACTAGGATTTCCAAGAATAGTATTGTGACAGGATGAAGGATTAGCCTATTTTGTAGTATGATTCTAGTGGTGTGAGCAGAGGCATTTTTAACTTTTAGCTAAAGCATTCCAATTTGAGGTGAGTTGTCAATAATCTTCCGAACCTCATTAAAGTAAAGTGTTTAATGGTTGAAGGGTTTACTTAGTGGTGAAAGGCACTATACAATTCAAATTTTGCTGTTGTTTGAAGGTAGATGTCTGTTTGTGATTTTTTTTTGGTGACGTATATAGAGTAACTGTGTAACTGTTCAACTCTGTCACAGAGTATATTAAGACTACATTAATATACATTAAGACTACATTAATGCTCTTTAATACACTCCATTAATGAGAGCTTGAATGTCAATCAAGACAGGGGCTGTCCTCTTCAGGTGCTGACAGCATCCCAATTCACGTGGATGTGCTCTCCACCTCAACAAGTCAGTACAGAACCTTGGTGTCTTGTTTATAACATCAACTGTACTTTAAACCTACATCCATGCCTGACCCATTTGGCCTTCCCACATCCCCTGTCCCCCAACAATGCCCACCTCTGCCACTACCTCTTCCCTCATGCCTTCTACACACTCATCCAGGCTTTCATTACATCCAGGCTTAACTACACTGACTTCCTGCTCACTGGACTTCCCTTCACAATCCGTCAAAAGAAATAATAAATGGGTAATTTCAATCTACGACTGTTGTGGGACACTGCTGTGCACAATTTGCTGCCGCGTTTCGCCTACCGTAATTCACTTTACGGTATATTCTGTCAACTGTAAGGATTATTATTTTTTGAGATGCCTCAAAGTGCTTCACAGAATATACTGTAAAGTGAATTGACTGCATATTTGTACGCAAAATGCAGTAGCCAAATGTGCACAGCTGTGTCCCACAAACAATTATGAATTGAGTGACCAAATTATTATAGTTTTTTTTCTTGAGGGATTATTATCAGGCATGTGGAGTGAGGAAACTTGCCCAAAGTTTCATCCTGCCACGAATTGAACCCAGGTCTCACATGCGAAGTGAGTGCTCTAACCTCTGAGCTACAGAATTCCACATTATCAAAGTGCAATGTGTTTTCCAGGTGGGCCATTAGTTTTAAAGCCTTGGATACTGCTGTGCGCAATTGGCTGCTCATTTTGCTCACAAAATATACGGTCAATTCACATTACAATGTATTATGTGAAGTGCTTTGCGTCATCTCAAAGATGTGATAAGGTGCAGTATTAAGTACGAGGATTATTACTATTATTCTATATACAGTAAAAGCCCGTTTATCCGTGACCCAATCAACTGTAACTTCTGTATAACCGGCACCCCAAAAAAAGGTCCACATTCGATTAACCAGAATTTATGCGGCACAATGTATTATTTTTAAAAAAAAGTAATGCACTTTTGTTGTTGTTTTCGGCCAAATATCCGGCATACGCTTTAACCGGAATTGGCCAGGTCCTGAGGGTGCTGGATAAACGGGCTTTTACTGTACCAGTCTTTTGGTGCCTCTTTTGGTCTCCGGGTAAGGAGAACATTGTGATTTGGGAAGAGTATTAAGTATTTTTCAGATGTCAACATAAAACTAATTTTACCTTGTAACTGCGTTTTCCTCAACCTTTACAGTCAAGTCTAGGGAGGCTTCAGAGAAAGGAAGTTGGATGTCCGATCTCATAAAACCGAAATGAAGTATACAAAACTGCATCTATTGACAGCCCTGGAGTCAGTGCAATGACTTTTTAGGGTTTCTGTGTTGAGATGCAATATTAAACGTTCCTTGCGCTTTCTGCCTCTCCCCTCATGACAGGTCAGATTGAATATAAGAATACATACCACTAAGGAGTACACCTGAACCTGTAACTAGCACAACTCTGACCATCACAGAATGTCTGGTAGTATTAAACCTTTTAGACGTTGCAAGGCGCACTAAAATGTACACCCGTGACGGCAGTTTTAGTCAGACTCCACTGGCTCTCTATCACCGAATGGATCGATTTCAAGATCCTCACACACGTATTTAACTCTCTGTGCCCTAGCACCTCCTCACCTCTGCTCCCTGCTTGTTCCACTTCCCACTGGCTCTGCTCTGCTGGCTCCAACCTCCTGATTTTCCCTTGTGCTCTCCTTTGTACCTTTGGTGGTTTTTAGCCCATGCTTTCAGCCACTACGCCCCAAACCTCTGGAACACTCTTCCTCCATTCCTTCACTTGGCCCCTTCCTTCCCAATCTTCTTGCGCCTAAAACTTTCCTCTTCAGCTGTGACTATGGTCACCTCCTGGCGCAGTGTTGAGCTCCGTCACTGCCAAGTGGTGTGGTACTCTATCCTGCATGCGGCACGGTATGTAAATACAAGTTATATTTGTTGTTTTAAATCTGCCTGTTCTGGTATCGGTTGAGAGATTAGAGTTTCTATACTCTGATGAACAAAGGCAGCTGGGAGAGAGTAACTATTTTCTTACAGTTTGCTACAATGCGGTTTGACTAATTAGGATTAGTATTTGGACTTTTAATCTTTATATTTTGTGGGGCCTGGATTCTTTGAACTGCCTAAAATTTCAAGAGTAGCAATATTTTAATGCTGCTGTAGTCTTGTTAGTAGCATTAAGTAGTTGTAGGCTTTTTAACATTAATTTTCACAAAGTGGTGTTTATATTCATTTGCTTGCTACCTACACAGTTGCCTGACCTTGTGCCACAGCTGGGAGTCCTGTATCAGCTGATGGAGAGTCGAGTGAAGACGTTGCAGAAACTTTCCCGACTGCATGGCAAGCTTTACCTATTGGTAACACAGGTATGGAATAGATACTGAATTTTGAACAGACTACATGCAGAGTAGTGTTGCGTAATGATGTGGTTTAAAAATAATTAGGGGATATGGCAGCACCAGAGCTGCCAGCCCTCCCGATTTTTGCCGAAGCCTTCTGCTTTTACATGCTCCCTTCCGCCCTCCCGATCCCAGATAAATAAGTTCTGATTTTTTGCCATTTCATAATTTAAGCTAAATCCCCCTTGCACCAGGCAATTAGGAGGAAAATGCCTTTGATCCTATTTGTGTACATCAGAAATAAACTTGTTTTTCAAATTCATTTGACATTTGTGATATTCCTTTGCTCAAGCATTGCTCTGCTGCTGGGAGGAGGGATGCATTGTCGCTGTGAGAGTTTACACCCTCTTTACATTTGGAGCCTAGATTTCTAATGCAATGTTTTTTTCTACCTGTTATACACAACCGATAATGGGAGCATCGTCTTCTCTGAAAAGGACATTGGGGTTTAGGAGGAACTAATTCACACAGAGGGTAGTGAGATTGTGGAAGGAACTTGCTGCTTGAAGCGGTGATTGAATCAGGTTGTATTGATGCATTCAAGAGGAAGTTAAGAACTTCACATGAGAGAAGGGAATAGGAAGTGTATGGGAGGGGATGAGGAGTGAAGTATTAGCACCCACACAGGACTGGTTAGGTCGAGTGATCAGTCTCTGCTGTACATTCTCTTAATTCCACTGTTTAGAGTGCTTTGAAACTGACACTGATTTGATTTAGGTTGCAGCGTCAGACGCGATGCGAAACGTAAAGGATGTGAGCCAAACTGCAAAGCTTGTGTACGAGGAAGGTAAGTGTTCCATCTGAAGATGTTTTTTTCTCTCTCTCTCTCTCTCCCTCTCTCTCTCTCTCTCTCTCTGTGTGGGTGGGTATGTCCTGGTTATCAAGGTGTGATCGCTCCAGCGGCAAGAGATCAAACCTTTGTTGGTTTTTAAATGCAGTGTTAAAATGTGGAGAATATTTTGGCAATGGGAGTCTTCCCTTCATAGGCAGTGGGTACCTTGAGCTAGAGGGAGCTCAGCTCCCATCATATGTTTGAGGGGAGCTGGGTCGAGAAATCCAGCTCTCTGAGCAGCCCCAGCGCACAGCACTCCTGCCCCCTGTGGCCCCTCACCCTGTTCACTGGTGGGCTGCCTGTCCGGGAGTTGTCACCTCTGGCCGATGAATCTGCCATCGAAGCCAGCCTTTAAGATAGGTGAGCCACCATTGGCTTGATTGGCAGGACATTGTCTAATCAGAGGTGATAATGCATCCTCATCAATGTTGTTACGATTAGATGTTTGGAAGTGGAGATGTGAAGCCACTTTGGGATTAGTATGGAGAACATAAATATGTAAATGCATCTATTGACAGCCCTGGAGTCCAGTACCGTGCCTTTCTGGGTTTCTTAACTGAGATGCAAGATTAAAGTTCCTCGCGCTTTCGGTCTGCACCTCTTGTGCAGCTCAGATTGAATAGAGGAATACACACTGGCCTATTTAAACTATTTGTGTACAGAGTGACACATGCAGTGAAAACTTGGTTATGGAAGGTTCGGTGATGTTTTCAAGTCTTATTGCTAATTGGCTAATTCTTCCCTCTCAGAATCTTCGGAGGAAGAAAATTCAGAAGATGAGTTTATGCCTGAACCAGAATCTGATGTAAGTGAAACAAATCATTTCCGACCATTAGGGCAGAAACTTGACTTCTATAGATGTACAGAAAATGTTTAAATGTAATCCTACACTGGAAATGTGGTGAGCATTGGGAAATGGTGCACTTTCCCATTTCATGTGTCCTGTGTTACTATCAAGAACGAGCTGATCAGGTGCAGTTTAGCCAGCTAGAAAGTCTCGCTCTACTCTGCTCCAGCGATAAGCCGAGACCCCAGCCTCAGAAGAATACTGCCTGGAGTACCCAAGCTATATTGCTATGAAATAATAATAATAATAATCCTTGCATTTGATATAACACTTTTCACATCTTATCAACGTCTCAAAGCGCTTCACAGAATATACTGTAAAGTGAATTGACTATATTTGTGGGCGAATCGCAGCCACCAATTGCGTGCAGCTGTGTCCCGCAAACAGTCGTGGATTGAAATGACCGATTTTATTTTGTTTTTTTTGTGAGGAGGGATTATTATCAGGCGTGTGGAGTAAGGATACTTGTCCAAGATTTCGCACTGACCTGCATAAATTCGAACACAAGTCTCACACTTGTAAGGCGAATGCTCTAACCAATGAGTTACAGGACTGTTTCTAAAATTGTTTCTAGGCCCAGGTGGGGTAGTTGGGGGGACGAAACCGCAGATGTGACAGTTAGCAACAATAACAACAACTTACATTTATATGGTGCGCCTCACTCGGGGTTGCATCCCAGCATTCTAAAGCTATCCCAGTAGGTATCTTTGTAACACAAAATTCTCAAACCAGGGGGAATAGCCAAATTCTTCTGTTCAATGCTGGGGAATTGTTTTTGTTCTGGGAGTTTTTTCTTTGGTCAAATGGGATTTTAACAGCCACCATAATGGTGTACTTGATCCATAAGACAACACTTGAGTATCCGCCCTAGATTGATCTCAAACCCTGACGCAGTACTTGAACCCATGACCTAACTCGAGTAAACGCTGCCAAATGTACCAAACATAACTCTGAATGAGATGATTGTGGTTCTAGTGACACATATGTTTTGTTCACAAATGTTTGGGTTCTCATGTAATAGTTGATAACTGCTTTGCATTGCCGTGAACCTGTAAGCTCCTGAATTCTACAATTACAGTGGAGCGTGAGGTGGAGAGAAAGATATGGTTGTCGTCAAAGCTGAAATGAATGCAGAAGAGCTGCAGATTATTATAGTGTATTTAGGATAATACATCATCCCCTGCACCTCCCTAACTATCTGATTTGCTTACCCCCCCCCCTCCCTACTCCACTGTCAACAACAACAACTTGGATTTATATAGCGCCCTCCACGACAAATGGTTTCTCAGAGTGCTTCAAGTGCCAGAGGACTGGAGGATAGCTAATGTTACTCCCTTGTATAAAAAGGGGCAGAAAGACAAGCCTGGTAACTATAGACCAGTCAGTCTAACGTCGGTAGTGGGCAAACTTCTAGAGTCCATAATCAGGGACAAGGTAGATCTTCACTTAGAAAGATATAGGCTAATAAAGGACAGTCAACATGGATTTGTTAAAGGCAAGTCTTGCCTTACAAATCTGATAGAATTTTTTGATGAGGTAACGGAATGGGTGGATAATGGTAGCGCAGTTGATGTGGTTTACGTGGACTTTCAAAAGGCATTTGACAAAGTGCCACATGAGAGACTTATTAGGAAATTAAAGGCCCATGGCGTAAAAGGGACAGTGGCAGCGTGGATCCACAACTGGCTGCGAGACAGAAAGCAGAGAGTTGTAGTGAGCGGCTGTTTTTCAGACTGGAGGGAAGTGAGAGTGGTATGCCACAGGGATCGGTTTTGGGACCATTGCTCTTTGTAATCTACATCAATGATCTGGACTTGGGTGTAGGGAGCACAGTTTCCAAGTTTGCAGATGACACTAAGTTAGGGAGAATAGTAAATAGTGAGGAGGATAGTAGCCATCTGCAAGAGGATATAGACAAATTGGTAAAGTGGGCAGACACATGGCAGATGATGTTTAATGCAGAGAAGTGTGAGGTGATGCATTTTGGGAGAAGAAATGAAGGGAGGCAATATAGGCTAGATAGTACAATTTTAAATGGTGTGAAGGAACAGAGAGACCTGGGGATTTGTGTTAGTGACTCGAAGGTGGCAGGACAGGTAGACAAAGCTGTTAGGAAGGCATATGGGATACTAGGCTTTATAAATAGGGGTATAGAGTACAAAAGTCAGGAAGTGCTGACTAACCTCTATAAGACTTTGGTGAGGCCTCAGCTGGAATACTGTGTTCAATTCTGGTCACCACACTACAGAAAGGATGTGAAGGCATTGGAAAGGGTACAAAGAAGATTTACTAGGATGGTGCCAGGATTGAGGGACTTCAGCTATGAGGAGAGGCTAGATAGGCTAGGGTTATTCTCTCTGGAGCAGAGAAGATTGAGGGGAGACCTAATAGAGGTTTATAAGATCATGAGGGATTTCAACAGGGCAAATAGAGAAAGACTATTTCCACTCGTGGGCGAATTTGTGACTCGTGGTCACAGATTTAAAATAGTTTCAAGGCGAAGTAGAGGGGAGCTGAGGAGAATTTTTTTCACTCAGCAAGTTGTTCGAATCTGGAATGCATTGCCTGAAAAGATGGTGGAGGCTGATTCGATAACAACTTTTAAAAGGGAATTAGATCTTTATTTAGGGAGAACAGGTCTATTAGGCTATGGGGAGCGGGCAGGGCAGTGGGATTGAATCGCTCTTTTCAAAGAGCCGGCACAGACTAGATGGGCCGAATGGCCTCCTTTTGTGCCGTAAAATTCTATTAATCTATGAATCTAAGTGCTCCAGGATGCCACCAGGCATGAAGAGTGATACATAAATTCAAGTTGTTGTTGCTTAACTCTTCCTGAATGAGTTGCTGAAAAGAAATTCTGACCTTTTATTGAATTGCATCGCTGGAGAAGTGGATGATGGCTGAAGGATTTCTGTTGAGGGGTAGTAAAAAGAAAGTGGGCAAAATGCACTTATTGGCAGTCCAGTAATGTGACTTTCTTGGGTTTCTACATTGAGGTGCAAGATTAAGGTTTCCTCTGTGCCTTCATCCTGTTTCCCTTGTAACAATTCAGATTAAATAGAGGAATACAAACCTATCAGTCTTGTGATGTAACTTGTGTAATGTTATAGGCATTTGTAATTACATGTTCTGACTGGCTAACTGGACCCATCTGCTGAGTTTTCTGTCCCATACGTGTCATTTCAGAATTCTTCTGTTTCCTGTGTTTTAATAATAATATAATAAAATAATAATCCTTGCATTTGATATAGTGCTTTCCACATCTTATCGACATCCCAAAGCACTTCACAGAATATACTGTAAAGTGAATTGGCTATATATTTGTGGATGAATCGTGGCAGCCAAATGCGCACAGCAGTGTCCCACAAACAGTCATGGCTTGAAATGACCAATTTTATTGTGTTTTTTTTGGGAGGGATTATTATTAGGTGTGTGGAGTAAGGAAACTTGCCCAAGGTTTCGCCCTGACCTGTCTGGATTCAAACACAGGTCTCCCCATCTTGCAAGACAAGTGCTCTAACCACTGAGCCACAGGAGCTCCTCAATCATTTAATTGTTGGGGAGGAAAAAATTGACGGGTGATGTTACAGTGTCACAAGACTGACTAGTGAATTCACTCCGTGTTGTGAAAGTGCATCACTCGTCTATCCCTTCCAACCTGTGTGTCTCATGAGCCCAAATGAAATATTTAAGGCTTTAATTGTTTTTTGAATTTTTGAAAGAAATATTGACTATTTTTAAAGTGGTGATAAACCCTCTAAATAAATTTTATCATGCAATTTATGGGACTGTTTGTTGGTTGACTGCATTTTGCCCACAAAACACATTAGTCAATCCGTTTTCCAATCTATCCCGTGAAGTGCTTTGAGATGACTCAATAACAGGATCCTCCTGCCCCTCCCCCAGCACTGAAAGTAGAGGTTCATACTAGGTTATACTGTATAAGCAGAGTTTTGAATTGATATTTATGGGGATTTATTGCATTTAATCAATCATTTGGCAATTGTAAATAATGGAAATAGTTGTAAAGGGTTGAGTGCCCAAGTAATTGGAACATTTGAGCATCGTTTCCCCCCACCAGCAACTAAAATATATTCTCCTGTCAATTTTGGGTTTATCCTTAAAAATTGTGGTGTATATCTTGTGAATAGGAAGAATATAGTTTATTTTCAGGTTCAAATTATTGTACAATCTCAGTTTTTCCTTACTCAACTGGTTCACGTATGTGTGTGTATATGTGTGTCTCAACATTCCACCCCCCCACCCAAATCCATTGAAAAATACTGATTGATATCTACTGTTTTCCAATCAGGAGAACTGGGAGGAGGAAGAGGAGATGGAGGATAAAGAGGAGAAAGCAGATGGTTCACAGATGCAAGTCGACAAGGGAATCAACGAGGACTCCGAGGAGGACTTACACACAGAAAATGAAAGCGAAGAGGAATAAGAATTTTTTTTTTTTACAAAATTTGACTTCATTAACAGCACACATGGGCCAATGATTTTGACCGCTACATCTGAAAAATTTTCTTTTCAGAAAATTGTCTTTCTCTAATTTGGAGACCAGTGGTGGGCTGGCTGACAGTCAGTCAATGGTCCATTAAGAACTATTCGTGCACTTTGGATTCCGAAGAATGTTTTGCCTATTGCCGTGCCCAGTTCACAAAAATCTATTATATATAACTTCAACCATGTTTCTAATGAAGTTCATTTTTGGAACATTTCTATGTTGAGCAACTTGCTACACAAGGCATTCCTTGTGGTAATAGCTCATGACCGCTGTGAAGGGGGGAGGATGGGAGAAGGAAATATCGGGCAGGAGAGAGACATAAATCCCAGTCCTCTGTAGAACTCTTGTCTACTCTTGTCACGTGTTGGCCTGAAGATGTGCAGCTGGTTAGCTAGGAATTCTGTGGACTTTTCTAGATATTGCAAATCCAGAAGAGTTGATCAGTGTCAGTTCTCTCAGGTTGGTATGTTACAACATGTAGACACGAGCCAGTTGACGTGAATTATGTACATTTGTCTATAAATCAGTGGTTTACAGCTCTGTTCTCCTTTGTAAAGTGAATAAATCTGATTCTCCTTTACAGTGGTGTGTCCTGTAGTTTTTCCTAAGTCATTATTAGTGTTTGCTGAGTAGTATCCATGCGGGGCAACCAGTTACTCCAGAGAATTACGCGGTTTAAAGTGTGTGGCTTTAGCTAGATGTAGATTTTAGACAGCTTTAGACAGATAGTTGCCTAACTCACCTTCCTCAAATCTTTGGGGGGTGTGATTCACAAATAAATACCAAAATGTGCTATATAAATACAGTACTTCAAGGTTCATGAAAACTGGCCTCCATATCATTTCTAAAGAGGCTGAATCCACGTTCAATTATGAGCATTGACCGTTTTGGTGTGTTTTTAATCACAGGGATTTAACTGGCCTCCCATTCAGGGCTAGATCCTTTGGTTAGGCACCAACTGGAGGACGGTATCTAATTCCAGACACCGCACTTTAGGAAAGATGTCAGGTCCTGGGAGAGGAGATATACCAGAATGATAGCAGGGATGAGGGAATTGAGTTATGTGGAGAGATTAGAGAAGCTGGGATTGTTCTGAGAGCAGTGTAAGGGGAAATTTGAAAGGTGTTCAACATTGTGAGGGGGTTTGGTAGAGTAAATAAATAGAAACTGTTTACCCCTGGGAGGTGGGTCGGTAACCAGAGGACACAGATGATTGTTTAAGATGATTGTCAACAACAACAACAACTTGGGTTTATATAGCGCCCTCCACACCGGGTGCTTTCTGAGAGTGCTTCCCAATAACGGATCCCAGGGCTGAGCCTGGGGGAGGGGGATAAAGATTATCAAAAGTGTGGTCGAAAAGAAAGGTATTCAGCAGAGGCCTGAAAATAGGAAAGGAGGGGGCGAGGAGGGGGCGAGGTGAAGGGAGTGAGGAAGGGAGATCCAGAGCCTCGGGGCGAAGTGGCTGAAGGCACAGCCGCCAATGGTGGAGCAAAGGATTCTGGGGACGAGGAGGAGGCCAGACCCGGTTAGAGTGAAGGCAACGGGTGCTGTTTTGAGGGGAGGGGAGGTCAGAGAGGTAGGGGGGTGCAGAGGAGGGGAGGGATTTGAAAACTAGTGAGTATCTTGAAATCGATCCTCTCTGAGACGGGCTCCCAATCTGGAAAGCACTGCCTGAAAGGTGGGAGAAGATTCAATGATGAAAGGGAATTGAATATATACTTGGAAAGGAAAATATTCCAAGGTTATGGGCTAAGAGCAGAGGTGTGGGACTTGTTGGTAGCTCTTTTAAAGAGTCCACACAAGCATGATGGGCCAAATGGTTTCCCTTCTGTCCTGTAATCTATGTTTCCATGACTCACGGGAGCTTCTTGCTGCTCAGCAGAACCATCAAGTTGACTTAGTGTTTGTTCGAGGAACACGCTGAGAAGAGAAGGTTTAGTTAGATTGTATTGTGCTCTTGCAAAGTGTTAATATAGATGGTTTCCATTACTTGGAAAATTATTGATGTCACAAAAGTGTAACTGCAGTAATGCTTGGAAAATAGTGTGTACCTGCAATTAATTACAAACGGCAACTGTGTTTAAAGAAATGCCTACGTGCATTGTCGAGTCTTGCTGCTTAAGTATTATCATTATCATTTCCTGTCATGTAAAATTTAGTAAATTCTCTCAGACTATTAATTTTAATACACAGAAGAATCTGTTCAATATATTGATGCAAATAGGCTTAGAAAATAATAATAATTTTGGTCACTCGATCCACGACTGTTTGTGGGACGCTGCTGTGCGCAGTTGGCTGCCGCGTTTTGCCCACAAAGTACGCAGTATATTCCGCGAAGCGCTTTGAGACGTCTTGAGGGCATGATAAGGCGCTATATCAAATGCAAGGTCTATGTTATAGATTAACGGGATTCACCATTGCTGGCAATGTTCGAGTGCTTCCAGGTATGATTAGCCTCACCTGGAAAGATCTCCGCAGCTTTCCATGACCTGCCATACTTTCGGACCAAGAGATTTGATGTGAATTATGAATCTCCACTGATCTGGTTCCAGGCTTTCAGCACGTGCCAATTGATCCTTTTCCAAGGGAATTTTGAAATTCCGAGCCAGTGCGTAACCCCTCACATATTCATCAATGCTCACTCCCTTACTTCCTTGAAGCCATGACTCAAGACCCTCTTCTTCGACTGCGCCTTCAGCCACCCATCTCTCCTTCACCCTCCTAATCCCAATCACCCCCATCTTGGGTCCAAACCCCTGTCTGTCCTCCTGACATGAAAGGCGCTATACAAATGTAATGTATCCATTCCTTGACCAAGTCTGCTGTAAGAGACTCGCATCTGTTCTCTTGTCATCAAAAAGGTGCTTAGAAACCTGACTCATTGACTAAAACTTCACTAATCTTCCTTCTTCCCTTCACTCCTGCATCGCCACCTTGTTATGTGTACCACTCAATCCACTTTGAGATGTTCTGGTTGGAAAATAAAAGTGCTTGTTACACATACTAATAGTAACAATCCTTGTGTCGTGGATTTAGGGCCTTTCAAGTTGCAGATATCTCAAAGTGCTTACTGGATGTACTGTAAAGAGGAGAAACCTGTATTTTGTGAGTGAAAATGACGGCCAATTTGCATGACAGTCAATTGGCATGCAGCAAAGTCACACGAAGTGGAGTCCTGTAGCTCAGTGGTTTGAGCACTTGTCTTACAAGCCAGAGACCTGGGTTCAATTCCAGTCAGGACGAAACCTTGGGCAAGCTTCTGTACTCCATATTAAACTGATAATCCTTCCAAAAACCCCCAATAATAAATTGGTAATTTAAATCCATGACTGTTTGTGGGACGTTGTGCAATTGGCTGCCGGATTTCGCCCGCAAATATACAGTCAATTCACTTTACAGGATATTCTGTGAAGCGCTTTGAAATGTTTGAATTTGGATATTGAGATATTGTATTATTCCAAGTTACTGGTCTGAATTCTACCTGTGAATCACCATCTGGTAAAACAATAGTAATAATCCCTGCATTTGGAATAAAAGCATCTTTCACATCTAGAGGCCTTCCCCACACCACCCAACAACAAAATTACATTTGTATAGTGCCTTTCACATCGGGAGGATGTCCCAAGGTTTCCCAAAGTGCTTCACAGGATTTTACCATGAAGTGGAGTGACTGTGTAATTGTAGGGTGAACGAGGCAGCTCACATCATTGTACCACAAACGGCCATGCAATGAGTAACCAATTTTATCTGTGGGTTTGTTGATACCATGAGAAACTCCCTTGTCTTTTCGAATAGTGCCGTGGGATGTTTAATGTTTATCTGCACAAGCAGACAAGACCTCAGTTTAACATCTCACACGAACAATGTGTACAGTTGTGTGCACTGCTGTGGCAGAGTTTGTTGTAGTTCATTAAAAAGCTTGGCAATGTTCCTCGGTTTGTTTAGACCACAAGTGTATGTTCATGGTACTGCAGGTATGGTAAAAATATTCTTCAACCTGCACTCACCTGTGCACTTGTCTCCTTTGAGCAGTTTGGGGATTATGGATTTTTTTTAGCAAAAAAAACACTGCTTTTGTTTATGATTTTTTATTTTCTGATTAGCGATGATACAAATGACCAGGAATGAACCACTTATTACCATGACAATTGTTGCCTTGGAATCTTAGATGAAATGGGAATTCATTAAGTGTTTATTGTAGCGAACCTGGCCTAGTGGTGTGTAAATTATCCTATCTGTGAATGCTGTACTGAAGGTAGGTCTTGTCGTTTGTGTCTTGTATGTGTCTGTGTGTGTGTGTGTGTCTGTGGTGTGTTATGTAGGCTTTGTGCTTGAGAAGCAGTAAAATCTAGGTTGTTTAAAAAAAATGTTTTTCAAGTTTCCATGTGTGTTCTTTGATGTGCAGCTGGCAATGTTTGCTGGGCTAAGTGTGTTAGCCTTTAGTGTTTCAGTGAGAGGTTGCAGTGCGTTGTTCAGAAGTGTTTTTTGAACTGAATCCAGTGAGGTTTCAAGTTTATCTTGTTTGCCTGGGTTAATAGGTTGTACTCTTGCCTCTGAATCCAAAAGTTGTGGGTTTAAATCCCGTAAACTTTGAGATCATCGTCCAGGGTGACATTTCAGTGCTATGCTAAAAGGAGCATTGTATTGTTGGAGGTCCCGATCTTTGAATGACACAAAGCCAAAGACCTGTCTGCCTGTTTGGGTGAG
This sequence comes from Hydrolagus colliei, assembly GCA_035084275.1. Lineage (NCBI taxonomy): Eukaryota > Metazoa > Chordata > Chondrichthyes > Chimaeriformes > Chimaeridae > Hydrolagus > Hydrolagus colliei. Next base: position 68,276,784 of record CM068744.1, on the reverse strand, counting down.
TGTTAAGATCCGATAGCACTTTCCGAAGAGAGGAAGGAATGTTTCCCTTGTTTCCAGGAATGTGTCCTGGCCAATGATTCCCTGGATAAATGGGCTGTTTGTTGGGACCAAATAATTGTTATGCCTGTCTGCAAAAAGCAATCTCTGTGCGAGACTAATTACTTTTGAAGTGTTTTGAGCTTTTTTTCGTAACCCGTTTAATAAACCTGAATTGTCATAATATTAATTCCTTGAAGGACCATTTTATAAAAAACACCCAGTGATTGCAAGATTATATTAATTGTATTCCTGATCAGAAATGTGTCCTCAGTCACGTTGGTCACCAACAGCAACGAGACAGCAATCCATTCCCCAAACCCTGGTAGTTGCCATGAGCAACAAGTGAGAATGAGAACATTATTGAGGAACGTTAGTGAAAGAACTGTCTAGAAGAGAAAGCGTTGGGTTAAAATATTACAACACCAACTTGATTGAACCATTAGTCTAACTTCTCCCGCAGACTGACCTGTTAATCTTCTCTATCGTAACTTACTGAGGGAACAACAGCAACAGTCCCATATCTACATTGAAAAGCAACTGACCTATAACTCCAGGAAAAGGGAATGAACAGACCTGGTAATTGCAGAGTCGAAGAGAAGGTGTGTTGTGACTTCTCGATATCTTATAGCGGATTGGAAATGTAACATTGTTGGCTGTGTGACCCGACAGCTACAGGAAAGGAATTGACAGGAAATTGTAGAAATGTCTTAAACCATATTGCGCTAAGCAATGTATCCCTGCAGTTCTTTCCACATTTCATTCTGGGCTCGGTAGATTCTCGGCTAGTATATAGACAGTAAACAAAGTCCGTCAGCTCACCGATACAGTGCAGGGTATAATACCCTCACCCGAATGATGACAATCAAAGGACCAAATAAGTAGCTGCCTGTTAAGGTAGAAAGCTTCCACACCGAGTGGACAATAAAAATAACTGTGTTGAGAACCAGATGTGGAAGCAGCATTTCTGCACATTAAGTGCTGTGTTTTATGCCTGGAGAATGGTGCGTTTGTTTAATTATGTAATAACAATTAAATTCAGTGAAGCAAGCCATGTAGTGCTTTTGCTACTGGGAAGAGGCGGCTGAGATTCCTTTGCAGTTGGAATTAATTATTCTGACTGTTTAACTGTCATTATTAATAATAATTCTTGGATTTGATGTAGCTCTTTTCACGTCTTCGAGACGTATCAAAGTGTTTCACAGAATACAGTATACTGTAAAGTGAATTGACTGTATATTTTTGGGCAAAACGCTGCAGGCAATTGCGCACAGCAGCATCCCCACAAATAATCGTGGATTGAAATGACTGACTCATGATGGTTATTTTTTCTTGAGGGATTATTATCAGTTGTGTGGAGTAAGGAAACTTACCCAAGGTTTTGTCCTGCCTGGAAACAAGCCCAGGTCTCTCAGTCGTGAGGTGAGTGCTCTAACCACTGAGCTACAGAACTCTAATGGTAGTTAAGCGAGGCCACTCAGATGATTTAAAATACAAATGTAATTTTGTTGTTGTTGTTTCTGTTTGCATTCAACCTGCATTCCACGTCTAAATGAGCATATTGGTCTCAGCTAAGTCACATTATTGTTCAATGTGTTAGTGCTCCTTTTGATGGTGAGTGATCCATGTAACTTAGTGGTTAGAACACTCAGAAACGTGAGGTCCTAGGTTCAATTCCCACAAGGCAAAACATTGGGAACATTTCCTTACTCTACACACGTCTGATTTCTTAGCAGTAGGTATGAACCCAGTTATTAGTCGATTGGCAAATTGGTTTTCTAGGTAATAATACCTTCAAAATAAATGTAAAAAATAATTTGGTCACTCAATCCACAACTGTTTGTTGGACACTGCTGTATGTAATTTGCTGCTGCGTTTTGCCCACAAAATGGACCAGTAAATTCATTTTACAGTGTATTCTGTGAAGCGCTTTGAGATGTCTCGAAGACCTGATAATATACTATATTAAATGGAAGTATTATTATTATTATGGTGAATATTCAATAGGTCAGAACTGCCTGTTTGGTGGTCTATAGGATGCTGTTCCATCAACCGGCTCTCTATACATTCTTGCTGCCCAACCCTTGTCAACCTTATATTTTACATCTCCAAGATCACAATGGAAAATTCCATTCAGGTTAAAAATCCTGGCACTGAGTACAATACAGTCAGCGCTCAAATGTTTCTGAGTGAGGGCAATGCAGCTCAGTATTAAGTATCATGTCACCTGCCAGACAACAAAGACTCGCGGTTGAGTGACGTCTGCCACTAGTAATGTTACCCTTGTTGGTGTCTGTCCAATTTACCAAGTGTGCCAAGCCTGTGTTTAAGCTGCACTGTAAATCTTACCTGACCTCCTACCTGAGCAGTCATTGCAGAGTCTGTATCTCAGGCAGGATCCGGGAGCACCAGACCCACTCTCTGTGTCGATGTGACTGACTGAGGCTCACACCTTCGCAGAGCTCACTGTGAGTATTGCTGGAATATTGTCTCACACACTGGCACCTCAGCCTTTGTTTAAAATGTTTGTTTTATTCCATGACTGATGGTGGGGTTGAGCCGAGCAACAACTTTGTATAACACCCCCACACACGCACCCCCATCCACACATCCACACACACATCCACACACCAGGGTTATTTAGGTTTACTTATTTTGCTGGTTTTCCTCCTGGTAACTTGAGTTTCGGTTAACGAATGCTGAGAGATTCCCGTGAGTTTTTGTCTTAAAATAATAATAATAATAATAATAATCCTTTGATATAGCGATTTTCACATCTTATAGATGTCTCAAAGTGCTTCACAGAATATAATAATAATAATCTTTGCATTTGATATAGCATTTTTTCAAGTCTTCTAGACATCTCAAAGTGCTTTACAGAATATACTCTAAAGTTAATTGACTGTATATCTGTGGGCGAAATGCAGCATCCAATTGTGCACAGCATGTCCCACAAACAGTTGTGGATTGAAATGACCAATTTATTATTGTTTTGGGAGTGATTACTATTAGGAGTATGGAGTAAGGAAACTTGCTCAAGGTTTCGCCCTGACCTGATCTGCCTAAATTCGAACACAGGTCTCACACTTGTAAGGCGAATGCTCTAACCACTGAGCTACAGGAGCTCTACAAAATGCCAGAGTTGGTGAAGAGAGTAGTTCATATTAAGTCCGCAGTTAGAATTGGGTGTGATTTGAATCTACAGGACTTACCGGTGTGTATTATTACTCTCCTTGTGTGACTCTGGCCCATGTAATGGGACTGTAACAGAGGAATTGTCGTCCTAGAGGTAATTTACCTCTTAGGTGTACCAGAACAATAATGTGCAATAGGTCAGTAATGTGTGTGTAACAACAGTGCTAATGTACCTCAGTTTGTGTAACAATTCAATAATATACCTTTGACTGTGTAACCGGTCAGTAATGTGTCTCTGGGTGAGTGACAGCGCCTGACGACCTTCTTTTTCGACCGGTCAGCTCCCCCTGGCTTGGCTTTCTGCTCCGTCCGCCACCGTCGTGTTCTCCAGGACCGTACCCTGCAATATAAATGCATTGTTATAATAAAAAATAATAATAATAATCCTTGCATTTGATATAGTGCTTTTCACCTCTCCTAGACGTCTCAAAGCGCTTCACAGAATATACTGTAAAAGTGAATTGATTGTACTGTATATTTGTGGGCGAAACGCAGCAGCCAATTTACCACAGTAGTGTGCTATAGTCGTGGATTGAAATGACCAATTTATTATTGTTTTTGGAGGGATTACTATTAGAAGTATGGAGTAAGGAAACTTGCACAAGGTTTCGCCCTGCCGAGCTGAGCGCTCTAACCGCTGAGCTATAGGACAAGTTATTTTTGTAACAAAACAACAACATGCCTCTGGTTGTTTGACAGTTGTGCGACATGTCTCTGAAATGAGGGAAGCAGAAGTAACTCATAGGGGAATAAGCTTGGCTCTTTAAAGTGTAGTTCACACCTGCTGTAACTCCAACTAAACAGTCAAGTCAACAGGTGGGGCTGCTCATCAGGACATTCCCTATGTATGCTCGGAGGGGCCTGACATGAGAACCAAGGGTGGGGGGTGGTTTTCTGAGATGTATTTTCAATGGGAAACCCCACCTGTGGGAAATTCCAGGCTCTTACTCATCCACCCACCTCCCTACCACCACCCAACCCCCGCAAATGCCAGGTCAAAGTGACTATTGGGAACTGCATCTGGTAAAACTTTTGGTTATTGTGTTCTCGAGACAGGTTGTAAATTATGGGTGCAGTGTTGCATTTTGCCTGTGTTTTTTCCCTCCCTGCACCCCCCCCACTTTACCTCCCTCAGCTCCCCTATTCCGGTAGGACCCTATATCTCCCTCTCTTTGAATTCCTGTTCACTAAACGCTGAGACGATGGGTTGTTAGTTGCAGGGCGCCAGTATATCTTGTCTCCATGGTTGTGAACTGACACAGTGGAGGTCAGGCTGAAAACATGACCATTCAAGAAGGCCATTGTTTTTAACGCTGCTTTTAAGCAAGGTTTAATGCTCTGTGCCCTAGCAAGCCATGTCACACAAACAACTGGACTTGGGGACTGGATTTGAATTGACTGGGAGGTGAGCAAAGCTGTCCTTGCTGTTTGGTGTTTCTAAAAGATGGAACATAATTTCTATTTTATAGGTATGTGAACATGTTTTATTATAGGTCAATCATCCGGGGTTTATTATACTTTATTGTGTGTAGTGACTTTTTTAATAGACAAAAGCAGTAATGATTTTCTACACATCCTGATCCTACAAACAGCCGTGAAGTAAATGACCAGTGTTATCTGGAGGATTGTTGGCTTAGGAACAGGGTTTACTATGAAGTTTAGTGGCTATTTGTAGGCAAATGTGGAGGCTAGTTTGCACACAACAATGTCCCACATAGAGCTCTGAAGTGAGTGACCAGTGTTATCTGGAGGATTGTTGGTAATCTGAAGAACAAACTGACGGGATCTCAATTTAACGTTTTAGTTGAAGAGCGTCAATGCAAATCCAATGTTCCTTCCCCCTCTCCCCTCCAGTATTACCTAATCCTCTCCCCCTTCAAGCGCCCCCAAGTATTACACAGGCTGAGACTATGTCCAAATGTGGTGGCTCGTGTACTTTGAAAATTAACAGATACATTATCCTGCTCTTGGTGGCCTTAACCAACTTGTTGTGAAAATGGCACTATATTTTCAGTTGTGATAACTTTCTTGAGATAGTGAAAGGGTCTTTGTTTTTATTCTTTTTCTTCTATTCAGTCCTTTTCTGTAGGAGAATGAATGGGAGATTATGCCTCCAGTATTTTGCAGCTCCCAGTGTAAATGATACACAGGCAGCGGCTTTTAATAAGTATCTGAGGAATGCGGAAAAGTTCTCCATTGGAATGAAATGCATGATCAGATCTCTATCGGCAACTTACTGCATTTTTTTAAAAAAAATTGTGTGATATGGTGATATAGACTCGGGGTAAAATTAACAATTTTCACAAAGGAGATGGAGGGTCTGAAAGTTTGGGGTTCAACCCTTACATTCAGATGTATTATTATATTAATCAAAATAATACGAAAAGATAAAACTAATCCTTGCATTTGATATACAACAACAACAGCATATACAGTGCCATCTCATCATTGAGTCGTCTCAAAGCACGTCACAGGAATTCATGTGAAATGGGGTGACAGTGTATTTTGTTGGCAAATGTGCAGCACAATTATGTACAAAAGAAAAAAATCTGCATTTTTATTGCTTCTTTGTTTTATTTATCCCACAAACAACCATGGAGTGTGTGAACAATATTATTTGAGGGGAGCGTTGGCCGGGTCCCTGGGAAAACTCCCTTCTCTTTTGAAAAGTAGAAAAAGGGATTATTATTGTTATTACATTAATCCTGCGGGGTGAATGATCAATTAATGTAGATGAGCATTGGATGGGACTCCTATGAGACCAATAATGCTGTACTTTCGGCAAAATTCTTGCTGCATTTGGCTGGAACATTAGTCACTACACTTGAGAGCAATTACTGCAAATCTCTTTGAGATATTTTGGCAAAAGAAGCAATAAAAATGCAGATTTTTTTCTTTCAAACACGATTCGTACCGAGAGTTGGAGGCTCTGGTGTGATTCATAAGATTTTCTTTTCTTCCCTGCAGGTTAGTTTGCCAGCCGGGCAGACAGGCTGTGTGATGAAGTAGGACATTCTGTATCACTAGTCACATCAACCACCACTGAGAGTTTCTGCAATCGCGTGGGACTTTCACTTTCTTGGAGATAAAGTGAACAGAGCAGTGACTGAAGTACAGAAAACGCAGGCATTTCATGGAGGTAATCAAAAAATAGGGACAGGTGGAGGTTGTTCAGTTCATCAACCCTGTTCCAACAGTTTATTGGATCATTGATTTTCCGGTAGTAATAATCCCTTCAAAAAAAAATTGCTACTTAATCCGCTACTGCTGTGTGCAATTAGCTGCCGTATTTTGCCCACAAAATATAGTCAGTTGACTTTACAGTATATTCTGTGAAGGGCTTTGAGACATCTTGAAGATGTGACAAGGCGCTATGTCAAATGCATTCATTATTATTACTATTGCAGATGTTCTAATACATGTTCTCCAGACCCCATAATAACCCAATAATAAAGTAATAAAATGTTTTATTAGTAAAACAGTGATTGCTCCCCTTCCATTCAATCCTTCTCTCTATTCCTCTCTCCTGAACACATGTGACTCTGTTTTCCATCAAGCTGAAAGTGAGTTCCATTGTGTCTATCATCATTCGGTATCTAGCCCACATCACTATTATTCATGTGGGAGCTTTTACAGTGAATCTCAGGAGGCTTTTCGACTCAAACTGATCCCGATCTCAAGGGTAGAATCAGACTGGGTTTCTATTCAATAACAACAACAACTTGCAATTATATAGCGCCTCAGGCAGAGTGGCATTGCAGATGGCTTTAGTGTGGAAGAGCATAGGCTGTGTCTGTTGTGGTGTTGACTGTATGTGTGAAGAGGGATTTTTATTGCCCTCTCCAAAGCGGCATTTGGTTGTTTTGGTGCCCAGGTATTGGAGTTACCTTTACACGTGAGAGACCTGGGTTCGATTCCAGGCAGGGCGAAACCTTGGGCAAGTTTCCTTACTCCACACTTTTAATAATAATCCCTCAAAGAAAACCCAATAATAATTTGGTCATTCGGTCCATGACTGTTTGTAGTACACCGCTGTGCGCAATTGTCTGCCACGTTTTGCCCAGTAATATACAGTCTAGAAAACGTGAAAAGTGCTATATCAAATGCAAGGATTATTATTATTAAGTATCTAACTGACACTCATGTCTAGGTATGCACAGAAAATGGCCAATGGGATCTGCTAAAAAAGGCTGATGGCATTGTTGGGAACACGTACTAGGAGGGGATTGGCATATTTCTACAATGTAGTAACTCCACTCCACGTTGGTGTGTTTAAATGTGTGTTGGGGGGGGAAATTATTTGAAACAAATTCCTGTGTAATTCGATGCAAAGCCTCCTGCTGAGCTGGTGTATTGGCAGTCGGTCTGCTGGTATCTCGGTGAGTGACTGATCTCAGCTGGTTAATGAATGGTGTTCTACTCTAAAAGCAGCTTCCAACGAATGACTTCCGACCTCTCTGGGCAGCCTGTACTGAGAAAGTTGGCCATGTTTAACCACCGGCAGTGACTTCTCAGCAATCGCTCTGACTACTGCTTCGAGAGAGAGCTTGTTGACTTTCCCCCAAACCCCAACCTCTGCAGTAGAGGAAGATTTCTCAATTGCTGCCTTTGTGGAGCAGGTATGTGTGTAGGTGTGGATGGGTGGTGGGTGAGTGTGGGGGAGTCTAGGCTTGTGTCCTTTATGGGACGGAGGTTATTCTGGCTGTGTTTGTGGGGTGGACTGTTTATTTGTCAATATAGTTTTTTTTTGATCAGCCAGGTGTCTGATACATATAGAATATACAGCAAAAACAACAAAATTACACTGTATACTGCCTTTCATATCAAAAGGACGTCCCAAGGAGTTGGACACTCAGTGTTTCAGACCCGAGCTGAGGGGCGTGGGTGGCAGGGGATGGGGGGGGGGGGGGGAGGGAAGAGGGGGGATTAGGAGTTGCTGATGGGTCCATTGAAGAGGAGAGTCTTGAGGCGAGACTTGAAGGAGGCCAGGAAGGGGGCGAGGCTGAAGGACTGCGGGATGGAGTTTCAGACATTGGGGGCAGAGTGGCTAAAGGCTCACCCGCCAATGGTGAGGTGGGTGGCTTGGGGGAGTGGAGCAGGCCAGAGCCTGCTGAGTGGGGGGGAATGGGCAGGTTGGTAAGGGGTTAGAAGGTCATGGATGTAGAATGGGGCGAGGTTGTGGAGCGCTTTAAATGTGAGAACCAGGATCTAGAATTGGATCCTCTGGATGATGGGGAGCCAATAGAGTTGAGCGAGGATGGGGGAGATGGGGTCACAGAGTTTGGAACGGTAGAGGCCACGGGCCGCAGAGTTCTGGATCATCTGCAGCCTGTGGAGGGAGGAATTGGGAATGCCGACAAGCAGGGCATTTGCATAGTCGAGCTGGGATGTAATGAAGGCGTGAATGAAGGTTTCAGCGGCTTTGGGGGTGAGGTAGTGGCGGAGTCATGCAATGTTGTGGAGATGGGGAAAGGCAGACCGAGTCATTGCATGGATGTACATCCAAACCAGACTGAGAGGCCCATGTGTAGTACCCACACATGGAAATGTTCCCATGTCTGGAATTAAATGCGCATTCTCTTGCCGGAGGGAAGACCTCTGGTAACTGAAGTTCAGATAGATATTAGGTGTAGGATAGCGAGAGCCAAGGCTTGGGGGACTGAGTGTGTGTTGTGGTGATTCTGGAGTTGACCAATCTGTCCCTCCAAGTCCTGACTGTGAGGCAGACTGGGCTGTTATGAGAAATGCCCCGGAACACTGCGTTCTGGCTCAGGAACCAGACAACTGAGATCGACACTGAGGGTTGATTGGATTGTGACATCTCATGCATGGAGCTCCTGTAGCTCAGTGGTTAGAGCACTCGCCTTACAAGCGTGAGACCCCCACAATAATAAAAATTGGTCATTTTCAATCCACGACTGTTTGTAGGACACTGCTGCTGCGTTTCGCCCACAAATATACAGTCAATTCACTTTACAGTATATTCTGTGAAGTGCTTTGAGACGTTGATAGGATGTGAAAAGCGCTTTATCAAAATGTAAGGATTATTATTATTATCCCAATAGCCATATACCTTTGCAGTTAGCTCAACTAAAACCCTGCTCGACTGTATCCCTTCCTCGCACCCCCTGCCCTATCACCCGCAGGGTAGTCAATGTGTCAATGATATTGTGGGTGTTTATACGTAGCGTCTGCATGTCTGTGTGAAAAACATTTTTCAACAACTTGCATTCATGTAGTGCCCAGAACACATAAACGCTAGTGCAACAACGGGTGACTTTATCAGTGTAGCTCAGCAGTGGTCAGGTACACAGACTGTTAACTCTCTCTGTTAAATAATTACCAGCCCGTCATCCTTTTATGCCCAGCGGCATTCTTGGAGCCTTCATTAACTCGCCGTTGCTATGCGACGCTGTGTGTGTGCATGTGTGTGCTCTGCAATCGTTCCTGTTTACTTTACCTTTTGCTGACCACCTGGCTCCGTGCTTGAGAGCGCAGCGGCCGAGGTGAGCAAGTCCGTGCACATATCCCTCTGATGTCTTGTTAGCAATGTGGTGGTGAACTGCGGGTGTGAGGGAGGCCAGATTCGGGAGAGTCCTTGGAGGAGTGATCCGGGAGGAGATGGGTCATGGAGGTCAGTTTGAATTCCAACCTGTCAATGGTTGGGCTGCATAAATAGAAAATAATAACTATTCCTTGCATTTGACAGAGCGCCTAATTGCATCGTCAAGACGCCTCAAAGCACTTTGCGGGACAATACTCTAATGTAAAGCGGATTGACTGTGTATTTTGTGGGCGAAACGCTGCAACCAGTTTGCGCACAGCAGTGCCCACAAACAGCGATGGAGTGAGTGACCAATGTAATTTGAGGGTATTGTTGTTTGCGGGGCTGTGTGAAATGGCAGAAATGTGTGTAAAAATGGTCACTCCACTTGGCAGTGATTACTGTACTTGAGAAGTGCTTTGGCCCATTGAGATGTGACAAGCTGTTATAAAAGGCAAGTTCTTTTTTCGTCTTTACGAGGTGATAACATGATGCATGTTAAAAAAAATGGCAAGATAAAGATTTCAGTCTGTATCAGCTGTAACGTGACAACAGTGTTTACTGCGCAGGTATGTTGCTTCACACATGAATAGCTCAATGTGGGCAGAATCATTAATATGTTAATACATCTTTTTTTTGTGGAGTCCTGTAGCTCAGTGGTTAGAGCACTTGCCTTGCAAGTGAGAGACCCTGGGTTAGATTCCAGGTAGGTCAGGGAGAAATCTTGGGCAAGTTTCCTTACACCAGATGCCTAATAATAATCCCTCAAAAAAAATCAATAATTTAAATCTTCGACTGTTTGTGGGACACTGCTGTGTGCAATTGGCTGTCGCAATTCGCCCACAAATATATAGTAAATTCACTTTACAGTACATTCTGTGAAATGCTTTAAGAAGTCCAGAAGACGTGAAAAGCTCTATATCAAATGCAAGGATTATTATTATTGTAATACATCCATGAATGCGTGAAGAGGAACATTTACACACCCACTCATACATGAAAAGATAAACCTGCACACGACAAACACACACAAAATGTGGGCTAGCAAAGATATTTGTGCCTGCACAAATGCACTTAAGAATGGAGCAAAGAAATCCCATAACATAACTCCTTGTACGGAAACATTTCCAACGCTGTAAAAAAAACGTCTGGACACTGACGTGAGCTTTGGTGTATAAATTATGGGTTTATTCGACCTACGGAATTGAACGAGTCATCAGGTTTGGTTCTGACAGCCCGTAAACCGTGATTTATTTCTTCATTTGTGGTCAGGGTGCAGCCGAGCTTGAGATCATTGATCAGGCTGCCCCGCTCTCTCCCTCTTTGCTAAACAGCAACCTGGGAGGCAGCAAGCACCCTCCTCAATGGAACATCTCCTGAACCGTTAAAGTGTCTGGGGGTGACTCACACGGATGCATGGATAACACACGGCCTTGCAATAATCCGTGCATCGTGTTTGATGCAGTGCCTCGTCATGTCTTTGAGATATCTCAAAGCACTTTACGGAATATACTGCAAAGTGGATTGACTGTATACTCTGTGGAACGAAACGTGGCAACCAATAGCGCACAGCAGTGTCCCACGAGTGGTCTGAGTGATAATATTATTATTGTTTTAAAAATGTTTTGAAGGAATTATTACCCCTGAAATACCCCACCAATGGGGTATTTCTAACATCCAAGGTCCTACTTCCTGCTAGGTAATCATTCGTATTGAATAAGGGAACCTTCCCAACATTTCGCCCTGCCGAGAATCGAACCTATGCTTTGTGATTCCCTTGGAGTCCGCTGCCATTGCTATTTCAAAGATAAGTGGAGCTACCCTCCCTTCGCCCCTAGGTTTATATTCACCTTCTGATTCAAACTTACCCTCAAACCTTCCCATGAATTGTCTGCTCATCTCATTCTTTCCAGGATGTTTCTGGCACGGATTGGCTGCCTTGTTTGCCTGTGTAACAACATTCAATCATTAATAATTATTGTAACAATACGGGAGACAGTAGAAACGGAAAGTGTTTCTGTTAAAGAATAATATCTCGGCCTGTATACCTGTATATAGTTTGGGACACGATCAGTCACGTGACTGCCCGGATGGTGAAAGCTGAACTGGATGGACCTTGGTCTTCACTCACCTAGCAAATTCTTATGTTCGTATTCCCTCTGCTTTTAATTGATTGTATATTCTAAAGTGATTGGAACAGGTCTATTTTTTACATTAGAGGCGGTAGGTAAATGCAAGGTATCCTTACCATCACTTGTAAATATTCAATCCCGCACATACCCAGATGGATCTCAGGTTGACTCGACAGGATTCCACTCAACGTTTTACATTTGTTCTGGGTGTTTGTATGTCTGAAAGCGGGGAATTGCTATCATGTCTGCTGTGTGCAATTGGCTACCGCGCTTCGCCCAAAAAATGTACAGTCAATTCACTTCACATTTTTATTCCATAAAGCACACTGAGATGTCATGAAGACGTGATAAGGCGCTATATCATTTTCACCTCTGAAAATGCAGCGTTTTCTCTTTTCCTCGCTTGCAATACATTGGAGTGTCAGCCTAGACTTGTGATCTTAAAGTGTCGATTGTCTTAAACTACAATTTTCTAAGAAGAAGACGGGACTGATGCTGGTCGTGTATATTGCGCTCTTTGAAAACTCCTCCGCTGAGCCTTTCAGCCTCTGTAACAGTTAATGGTTCCACTCAAGCCTCAGCGATTGATACCAATCTGAAACGTTTTGTGATTTTTACAGTTCACTACAGGCTGGGCTCAGTGCCAGTATTAGTGCAATGAGGGGCAGTGATAATTACTGGGTGAGGCATTTCACCTTCTGCGCTCACACACCACAATGAGCTGTAAATATTTGATAATGCTACCCCACGCTGATCTATCAGATGGTCATTTATCTAGGAGATGTCATGGGCCAGACGGCAAGTTGGGAGCTAACACTTTGTGCCAAAGTACTCCTGTAGTTTAAGTGGTTAAAGCACTCGTCTCACAAGTGAGAGGACCCGGATTTGATTCCTGTATAAGACGAAACGTTAGGCAATTAACCTTACTCCACGTTGCCTCTGTTTTCCTAGTGGTAAGTAGGAACCCGATTGTTTAAGTCAAGTGTCGGATCACTTTGCTGGGGGTAACAATCCCTTCATAAAATAAGTAAAAATAATAATAATTTGGTCACTCAATCCATGACTGTGTGCAATTAGCTGCTGTGGTCACTGACGAAATGTACAGCCAATTCACTTTGCACTACATTCTGTGAAATGCTTGGAGACGCATCGAAGATGTGATGAGGTGCTGTATGAAATGCAAGGATTATTATTGTTATTCTGATGATAATACAGTAATAATAATCCTTGCATTTGATATAGCGCTTTTCACATCTTATCGATGTCTCAAAACGCTTCACAGAATATACTGTAAAGTGAATTGACTGTATATTTGTGGGCAAAATGCGGCAGCCAATTGCACACAGCAGTGTCCCACAAACAGTCGTGGATTGAAATGACCAATTTTTATTATTGTGTTTATTTTGGAGGGATTATTATTAGGCATGTGGAGTAAGGAAACTAGCCCAGGTTTTTCCCTGATCTGCCTGGATTTGAACACAGGTTTCATGCTTGTAAGGTGAGTGCTCTAACCACTGAGCTACAGGAGCTCATTGGAAGCTACTGGTTGGAGTTTTTCTTCTTCCACATCCTAAATTGGGTGATGGGGAAAGAGAGACGAGACTGAGCTAGTGGGGCGATTGGATTGGATGTTGCTGCCAGGATGCTAAAGGACATTACGCATATAACAGCAGAGGTCAGTCATTTACATCCAACTGGGCTTAATGAACCACAGAGTCTTTACTTGTTGATGTTATTCTCTCTCATTTGTCCGTCCTCCCTTCTCCCAAGACTCCTGATGTGTTTGGAGAAGAGACGACCTCAGCACAGCAAGGTGCAGAATCATCTGAACATTAAGAGCAGCGACAGCACGTGACAGGTCATGGATCCCAGTGGGGAAATCACAGGCGGCAGGAAAGTGCTCACTGATTGGAGTGAACAATAAACTGCACACTTAGATTAAATAGTAATTGGTACTTTGTGTTCCTCATTCATCCCAATAAAAACCTACTCCTTAGCAATGACTCTTTCACCATCACGCCCCACCACTGCCATCAATTTCCTTCTACAGGTGACTGCCCCCACCCCCCACACACACAAAACTGTTTCTGGAAACCATGGTGAAAACTGATACTCAAATGCAGTGTTGGGGGAGCGAGCGCCTCATTGGCCATGAATCCACCAGATAAACTAGTGATGTCTATCTTTATGTCTATTTATGGGGAACTTACGCAAAAACTGTTTGTGGCCGTCTTGCGTGCTGTCACGTTTCTCCCACAAAATTTACGGTCAATTCACTTCACGGCATATTCTTTGAAGTGCTTTGAGACATTTCAATATTGTAATAAGGGACTGTATCAATTGCAAGGATTATTCTCATCATCCGATTGCAGCCTGGCTCTCGGTACAACTGAGAAATGCTTTTGACGTTTTACTATCCCATTTTCACTGTAATGTTTTTTTTGTTCTGTCCTCTCACTGCTCTTCTAACCCAGTTAACTATAGGGTTCCGGTGAATGTATACTGTGGACCTGTAATAAACTCTGATCCAGGATTCAAGCCTGTACACAGCAAGAGTGTGGATTCCAATCTGCATCCACAAGCCAATGGATGGACGGAACGGGATAAAGGTGTGAGGCTGTCGTCCAGAACTTTAACTCGCTGCCCATCGACAACCCCCTGGTGCCTGAGCTGGAACTCAGTCTGCATTCAGCCCATCATGATGGGGTCTCCTTCTGCTGGCTATAAACTGTTGTCATCAAGTTATTTCATAGTCACAATACACAATACACTTATTTCCTATCAGCTCAAAGCACCAAAACAATTTGCACCGCTATAAGGCTTTCGAATCCTCTGACGAAATTGAGCATGAATGTGGATGAGTCTGAGAAGGGTCAGTGTGAGAAGTGGAGTGAGCCTGAAAGGGGCCAGTGTCCATGTGAAGGGATTTTGATGAGGTGAGTGGGAGAAACTGTTTCTATCAGTCAGACAGATGGTGAGTAGAGGATCATTGCCCAAAACGCTACGAAGAATAGTTAGAACAAAGGACGCTACATGAACTGTTTAGAGCATAGAATCCTCCACTGATAACAATGGTTGATACACAACCTACAATAGCTTTTGAAAGAGAATTCGACAAACATTTGAAAAAATATGGATGTATTTGTGGGAAAGGCAGGAGATTGGACTAATGGAAAGCTTTAACACGGGGGGCACGTGTGTGTTGGTGGGGGTAAATATAAAAAATTCTTTCATTTGGTATAGCGCCTTATCATTGCATATGCCACTTGCTTTGCAAGCAAGAGGACCTGGGCTCAATTCCAGGGCAGGTCAAAATATTAGGGAAATCTCCTGACTCCACTTTCCTCTGTTTACGTTGCAGTAAGTAGGAACCCGGTTGTTGGTTGATTGTTGGATTGCTTTTCCGGAGGTAATAAGGCCTGCAAAAAAAATTGTTTTAATTGTCTGTTTGTTGGATGCTGCTGTGCATAATTGGCTGCTGTGTTTCCTGCAAAATATACAGTCAATTCACTTTACACTATGTTCAGTGAAGCGGATCATCACGTCTTGAAGACATGATAATGCTCTACATCAAATGCAATGATGTTTCTTCTTCTTATATATTTTGTTGGCAAAAGGTAAAGCTGAACCTCTGGTTTCCTTCTCTTGCAGCATTTCTTCACTCCAGTGTGAACCCACCACTGAAGAAAACCTGCTTTGTGCGGAGTGGAGAGGGGACAGGTGGCTGGGTGTTGGAGAGTGGTGACCACTACCATTTGTTGGACAGTAATGGCTCCCAATCTCCCTCCCATACTCATGGCTACAGCTTGAGTGTGGACTGGACCCAGGGAGAGGGGACAGAGTCTTTTCTCGAGACCCTTCAACTCAAAAATAATCTCAAGAGACAAATGTCGGAAAATCTACCACGGAGCGGTCAGTTCCGCCAACTCTGTAACTTAAACCAAGGAAAAAAGTCTTATTCTCTATCTCTCCTTCCTCAATCAATCTCTTTGTTCCTTTCTCTCTCTGTCTCTGCTGAAGCTATCATTCTGCTGTTACTTCCACTCAGCTCCTGTTAACCTTGAAAGCCAAACCCCAAATGGGTAGGGTGCACTATCTGGAGAAACAGCCAGGAAAGCTGGCCAGACAGTGCTCACAATAGCAAGCTATTCAACTCCAGCAGTACCCAATATACACTCTTGACTCCCCGAGACTTGGCTCATATCAACCTGTGTGTTCTCCCACGAGATACACAGTCACTAAACTTTGCAGTAAATGCAGCAAAGCACTTTGAGATGTCCTTCTGGTGTGAAAAGCAGTTACCAAATCCAGGGATTATTATTATTATTATTATTCTCCAGAAATAGATAAACAAGGTGCATCCCTCCAGAGAGAGAGAGAGAGAGCGCATTCCATTCCAGACATAGGGAAGTGTCATAAGTTTGCAGGTGGCATATATTAAATTCTCAGTCCTGGTTTGGATACTCCCAAAATAAACGTGAAAATTGGATTTCCATGTGTGTCAATAATTACTGTCAAGCTAAATGACTGTTATCGACAACAACAATAACTGATTTATATAGCGCCCTCCATGCCGGATGGCATCTAAGAGTGCTTCACAATTGACAGAGCATAGATGCCATGTTTCCAAATATCCAGCTGTCATTCTCTTTCCCTCCCTCTTTTCTATACAGACCTCGTGTCTAGAATCATGCCCACACCAGGGGGAATTGATATATTAATAATACTAGTAATAATGCTTGCATTTGATATAGTGCCTTGCACGTCTTCTAGATGTCTCAAAGTGCTTCACAAAATGTACTGAAAAGTGAATTGACTAAATTTGTGGGCGAAACGCGGCAGCCAATTGTGCACAGCAGCGTCCCCACAAGCAGTCATGGAATGAGCGGCCAAATTATTATGTTTTTTTTTTGGGAGGGATTATGATTAGGCGTGTGGAGTAAGAGACCTTTCCCAAGGTTTCGCCCTGCCTGTAATCGCACTTGTGAGGCGAGTGCTCTAACTGCTGAGCTACAGGGCTCCATGGCTTCAGAGTTGTGTTGAAATTCCTGTAAAGACGGTCAGAGTACAAGTGAGAGGCGTGGGGCGTTACATTTCTCTCCCTCTCGCAACTACAATCCCAGGCAGTACTGAGCCACTGGAAGGAACAGAACCTGCTCAGTTCCAGCTGTGATTTTCCCCTTTGTTCACCAACACAATGACCTCTCTTTTTGTTCTGAGACAATCACAATGGCTTCAGTGAGAATAACCTCAGGGCTGGAGCGCTCCAGTGACCAGGCGCCTGGCTGGGAGCCATGTTGGCAGCCTGGAGCGGGCAGCTGAAGAGACCTGTGGTCACTGCCAGTGAAAGCACAACCGCCATTGTTCCAGAGATGCCTAGTGCGCAACTCGGTGACAGTCGACCCCCAATGCCCTGTGCCAAGGGCAGTCCTTTTTTTGACACATGAGGAAACTCATCACCATGCTTAAGAGTATCCAAACCAAGCTGAGATTTCCATACAACCCACAGCAGGATCGATAATAATAATCTTTGCATTTGATATAGAGCCTGATCACATCTTTGAGATGTCTCAAAGCGCTTCGCAGAATATAGTATAAAGTGAATTGACTGCATGTTTTTGTCAAAACACAGCAGCCAATTGGGTACAGCAGTGTCCCACATTGAAGTGGCCAATTTATTACATTTTTAAGAAATTATTACCCCGGAAAAGCGACCCACCAATCAGCTAACATCCGGGTTCCTATTTACTGCTGGGTAATAGAGGTGTGTGGAGCAAGGAAACTTGCCCAATGTGTTGCCCTACCAGGAATCAAGCTCAGTTCTCTCGCTTACGAGGCGAATGCTCTTCCACCCATCAACATGCTTAAGAGTATTCCAAATCAAGCTGAGATTTCCATGCATCCCACAGTAACATCAGTCAGATAGGCGTGGGGGCTTTGCCTGCTTACTTCTGTAACTGTGCCTTTGGTCATCTTCCCATCCTTAGCCCCTACCCCTTTTGAATCCCCTTGCTCATGAGCAAACAGTTGACAGTCCAGTGCCTTGAGATGTCCCCACTACATGGAAGGTGTTATACAAATGCAAATTTTTGTTTTTGGTTGTAACTGTGTCACTCTCTTCCAAGTGTAGGGGAGACTGTTGTTCCACTGAAACCTGCTCTGGCTCGATCCACCACGCAACGGCTGCTTAATGCCCCCAGACCCGTCCCGCCCATCGAGCGAAGTGCCAGCCCGCGGAGGAGCGGAGGTGTCAGCAGTGAGGAGCACTCCTCTGAGAGCAAAGGCGATGGCGTGTTCGCAGGCCCCAGGCTATGGCCCCCAGGGGAGGGAGCTGGGCCCAAACGCATCGGAACTACATCTATCCCAGAGGAGGTACTGAAAAAGGAAATAGCTGAGAGGGGAAAAACAGAATTTACTGGGAAAACTCAGCAGGTCAGGCAGCATCCATGGAGAAAGGAAAGTAAGTCAACGTTTCGGGTCCATGAACTATGAAGTTCTGACGAAGGGTCGTGGACCCAAAACGTTGACTCACTTTCCTTTATCCATGGATGCTGCCTGACCTGCTGAGTTCTGCTTTTGTTTCAGATTTCCAGCATCTGTAGTATTTTGTGTTTTGTTTAATAGCTGAAGGGGCATTGTTTCATAGTCATTCTAGCCCAGCCCACTCGGTGAAAGTCTTCATCTCCATCCATGCCGAATAGAGGGAAGAGCTCTCTATGATGTGTCCTTTAGTGAAATGCCTTTATTGACTTTACTAGTGAGTGAAGTGAAGCGCAGCTGGGTATAAAGGTTGTGAAAGATTTTGCGGTGGATATTTCAACTCAATAAGTCCCAGCAGTGAATCTCTTGCTCTCCTGCTCTTCCCAGATAGGAATAATGATACCCACCGGGCAGTGCCTTTATTCACTGAGCACCCGCCTCCGTGACCACATAACTCCCACCCTCGCCCGTCTCCACTGGCTCCCCATCCTCCAGAGGATCGAATTTAAGATCCTCGTCCTCACCTACAAGGCCTTACACGGCCTTGCCCCATCCTACCTAACCGATCTACTCTCCCCCTACACGCCCACCCGGACCCTCCGTTCAACAGGACTTGGCCTGCTCCAAGCCCCCCGCCCGAACTGCACCACCATCGGAGGCCGGGCCTTCAGTTTCTCCGCTCCCACCTTATGGAATGCCATCCCTCAATCCCTCCGTTTCGCCTCTTCCCTTTCCTCTTTCAAGGCCGATTTGAAGACTTTCCTCTTCGATCGTGCCTTTTGTTCCACCCCGAACTCTTTTACCTCCCCTTCGTGTTTCACCCCTTCCCAAACACTCCCCTCCCAGCTCGAGTCACACGCCTCTTGTTCAGCGCCTTGGGACATCCTCCCGATGTGAAAGGCGCTCTATAAATGTAAATTGTTGTTGGGTTGATGAAGGTGAAACTAGAGATGAGCGCTGCTTGAATGCCAAAGGATTTTTGCTGGACATATATTATATTTCCTTCTTCTTCAGGTAAGGAACTCCCTTCTGCACCTACGCAGCAGTGCCGAGAGGAAGAGGAAGTTGCTGGGGGCCAGCTTATCTCAGTCCACTTCCAAATCTCCAAATTCAGTATTGGACAGTGTCCATTCAGTGATTGCCCGAGAGGAACAGACCGTGATGCAGATGCTTCAAGTCATACGGTAAGGGACAACATATATAGCACCCCTCACGCAGGGTAGCGTTCCAGAATGCTTGACTCTGACGGAACTCGATGAGCTGAGGGACGGGGGAAGGTGACCATAGGCACTGTCGAATAGGCAAGTCTTCAAGAACGACCTGAAGATGGGGAAGGAAGGGGCAACGAGTTTGGATAGAATGAGTGAACCAGAGTTTCAGGACGTTGTGCTGGAAGTACTGTCATCATTGCTGGTTACACATCAAACAGGAGGCTGGAACCAGTCGAGAAGAGGCTGTGGGTTGGAGGGTAAGCAGGTCAGAGAGGTAGGGAGGTGCCAGGGCTTCAAGGGATATTTGAAAACGAGTGTGAGGATCTTGAAATCGATTCTGAAATGGCAACTGTGCACCTCTATGGGTCCCAGCAATGATCCCGACTGTCCTGATCTCAGCCCTGACCCCTGACATGTTATTTAATCCACAAAACACAATGTAGATTCATTCAGTCCTTTAATTCAAACTTTGTACAGTACTTGCATCATCCATATTCAATTGCCGCTTATGTCCTTAAAGCAATATGCAACATCTTCCTTCTTTTAGTTTTTCCTTTCTTTCTTTTTTCAATCTTGTTCTATCATTCTTTGTGGCCTTTTTATTTCTCTTCTGCACCTGGTTGTTCTCAGAGTTTCTGCTTTTCCTTTTTCTCCTGTTTTTTCTTTATTGTTCTTTGTTTGATCTCCCATGATGTTTGTCTGTACAGTATATCTTTCCTTTTTCAAGTTTTATCCAACAGGATCTGAGGTTTTTATCTTGCTCACAAACTTTTGATCCAGGCCTCCCTCCATTTGTAAGTTTTTCCTCCGAAACCATACGGCTTCTCCTGTTTGAAAGATGTTTTCTTCTATGGCTTAGGCCCTTGTTTCTACCAATTCTTTAACCCTCCCTGTACCTGTGATCTCAATTTTTTCTTTCATTAATCCTTTCCGAACATCTGTTTATATTGTACTACTACTTCTTCTGTCCCACTTCGTTCACCTTCCTCTATTTTCACATTTCTAATTCTTTTCAACATTCCCATTTTTATTATATCTTCCATTTCTGTTTCTCTCTCCATGTCTTGCATATTTATTTTTGTCACCTCCTCAATCCTTATTATCTCCATTGCCGATTCTAAAGTCAGGTCCCCTTTCTTCAAAAGCTTTCCTCTTGGTTTAGTATAATTGATGCCGACTACGATTTGATCACAAATCATTTTGTCTCTTAATGTTGCGTAGTTGCATTTTTTACTTAGGGATCTCAGTACTGCACAGTAATGATTGAGTGATTCCGTGGGTCCCTGCTTTTTCGTTCTAAACTTAAATCGCTCAATGATCACATTTTCTTTTCCATAATATCTTTCTCTCCTAATATTTATCATCTCATTCATTGGCATGTTTGCAAAATATTCCCTTACTTCCTCGCCTGCTACATTCAAAAATATCGCAGACTGCTGTTCCTGTGGCAGTTTCATTATATTTGTTACTACCGTAGTTCCAAAATTTTAAAGACTCTTTCAAACCTTTGCCAATTGTGACTTAAACTTCCAAACAACTTCAATGGTCTTGGTATCTGCACATACCTTGGTACAGCATTAAATTCTGCTTCTTTCTGCATTTTGCTTTTCAATCCGTATTCCCTCTCATAGCCAGTTTGACTCCAGGTTCTGTGTTCACTTCTGACACCATGTAATGTTATTTAATCCATAAAAACGAGATGTGTAAGAAGTCGTGAAAAGAGCTATATCAAATACAAGGATTATTATTAGGCTTTAATAATGACATTAAGCAAGTTTCCTTATTCCACACATTTCTGTTTACCAAGCAGTGAGTTTCACCCACAAATTTACACAATCAATTCACTTTACAGTATATACCGCGAAGCCACGTTGAGGCATCTCAATGACATGATAAGGCGCTATATCATATGCAAGGATTATTATTATTGTCATGAATTCATGTAATTACTTATAACCATACGTTCCTAAATATGGAATAACAGTTGTTCAAATGAGGGATCTATTCAGTACCCAAGGTTACTGCATATAGTCCTGAGAACAATACCTTCGCCTTCCTGTTCAGGTGGACTCTTAACAATCCAATTCTCGAAAAGAGTAGGGAGTTCCTCCCAGGCAAAAACACACCAGATAAATTGGTCATTAGCTTCTTGGCTAATGGTAGGATCTTGCTTTGCTTTGCTAAAAAGAGTGACTGCACAATTTTCTGTGAAGTGATATGGGGGCATCTTGACCTACGTCAAATGCGAAGATTATTATTAAACATGGGGAGTGCAATAAGGCCAATTTTGGCTATGTCTCCAAAATTACTGTCGGTGTTGCATATTGCTTTGAGGACATAAGTGGCAAGCGAATATGGATGATGCAAGTATAAAAGGATTTGGGGAAGAGTGACTTGCAGATTTGATAAAGAGACTAGGAAGAGAGTTTAAGAAAGAGAGATTTGGAAGTGGTTGATTTGTAAAGTTTGAGTTGAAGGAATGAGTGAATCTACATTGACTGTATATTTGTGGGCGAAGGAATATAGTTAAATTCTGTGCCTAGGTATATTCCTATTTTTTTGAAATAAATCTTGTTTCTTTTTCAGGGGTTTCCATGAGATGGGAGGGGACCCTCGTACTCCCAACAATCACACTGAAGAGAGAGAGGCTCAGGTTACAGGCAAGAATTATTTTTGCCACTCTTCAATGTGTCTTGTTTCTCACACAAGGGTCTGTCATTTCTGTGAGGTTTGCCGGGACGTACTGCAGCAACCTTTCACAATTCCTCCAATTTCCAAGACCCATTTTGGGAAATGTTGTTCCTTTTCCATTCTGTCACTGTAGAAAGTCCTTCTCCAGCTCTCGTGAATAAAATAAGAATAATAATGCCTTATCATTGAGATGCTTCAAAGTGCTTCACAAATTTACTGTAAACTGAATTGATTGTATTTTGTGGATGAAACGCTGCAGCCAATTGCACACAGCAGTGTCTGACAAACAGTCATTGATTAAGTGACCAAATTATTATTTTAAATGAATTTTTATTTTGTAGGGATTATTGCCTCTGGAAATGCGATCTGCAATCAACTAACATCAGTTCCTACTTACTGCTAGGTAAACAGAGGCATAAAGAAATTTGCCCAAGGTTTAACCCTGCCTGGGAATCGCACCCAAGTCCTCTCGCTTGCAAGGCGAGTGAATCTAACCACTAAGATAGAGAACTCCACAAAAATGAACAGTAAAGTAATAATAAAATAATCCTTGCATTTGATATAGCATCTTATCACCACTCATTTACTAAGTAAAAATACCTAAAAGAACTGAAACTAATGGAATTAACCTAGCATCACAAACTAATCACTTATATGGGGATAGGGCAGGTAATCAGAGTTAGGTGAGAAGATCAGCCATGATCTTATTGAATGGCGGAGCAGACTCGAAGGGCCGAATGGCCTACTCCTGCTCCAAATTCTTATGTTCTTATGTTCTTATATACACGTATACACTGGAGTACAAGAAGACAAGAGATCAAATATTCAAAGAGCCTTTGTCATTCTAATCCTTCCTAGTGAAGTACAGTATATAGCTATGTGGCAATGAATACCCAGGTTTGTTATCCTCCTATCTTTGTATAGAAGTACTGTACAGAGTGCACTTGGTATGTGATTGTCCCTGGGCTGACAACAAGCCCTGAGTGGCTGGAACTGGTTCTATAAAGAGGGTTGTTAAGGGATCTGATGTACTCCATTCAACCCATGAATTGCTGTCACATGGGCCTAGATCACTGGCAGGTGTTTAGAAGTGTCCATTTCTATGTTTGTGTAAATTGGACAAAGTATTTGGCTGATACAGTGCTTGCCAAGGAAACGCTGGATTAAATCTCGCTGGAGAAAACCCCTCGAGAGATCAAATTATGGCCTCTCATGCTGGGGAGGGGAGCACCTGAGAACCTGGCTCTGAGCTTGAGGTCATCTCGGAGCTGTGATGAGCATCGAGCTCCCACCAGGATCCCCATGTTGGGGCCTGACCCGCTGTGTTCGATGTGAGCTCCCACTCAAACTGTGTCACAAACTGGTCGCCATGTTTCACCCAGAAAATACGCAGTTGATCCGCCTTGCTGTGTATGCCACGAAGCACTTTGAGACATCTCAAAGACTCGATAAGGCGCCACGTCAAATGTTAGCATGATTACCATTATTATGGTCGGTTTGAGCACTTTATCAGCCCAGCAGCGTAGGTGATTGTGCTTATGGTCACTTTCTCCCCCTTCTCTCTCACCTTGGCTCATTGTCAGATTACACCAATGTGAAGCGCTCTGGGACACTTCACCCCCCATGTGAAGGCTACTATATAAATACAAATTATTGCAGGTAACGCAAAAGCAGGAAGCTGTGCGCTGGAGGCCACGGTACCGTTGGTGGAGAGAGCCAAGAAACAGAGCTCGTCAGGTGCCAGTGCGGTGGTACTCTCGAGGCTCAGCACGGAGCTGACCAGGGGAGCAAACGGACAGCCCTCGGTGGAGGACGATGAGACGCAGAATGAAAAGAGGGTAGGTGGGCGCGCACTGAGCGTCAGCAGAGCATTGACTGCTTTTGATCATGTTTTTTGTCTCGGTGTGATATCTTAACCGCTGCATTATTTCCCTTCCCTCCCACACACCCCCCATTTGTTTCGCCACAGTTATGCCACGTGACCATCTCAAAGTCAGCTCAGGATAAACTGCGTCAGAGGCGACGTGAGGAGATGGAACAGCGATGGCAGCAAATGGAGAACAGGAACGAGCTGACACAGCCCCCAAGAGAGAGAATGCAGAACACCATCACTCTGCCAGGTAATTGGCTGGACACACACACACACTGGGCAGTGCCAACTGCCTGGCATTCATTCCTCCCTCAAACCAAGTTCTCTGATAATCCTGTGGAGTCCTGTAGCTCAGGGGTGGTTAGAGCATTCGCCTTACAAGCATGAGACCTATGTTCGAATTCAGGCAGGTCAGGGTGAATCCTTGGGCAAGTTTCCTTACTCTGCACGCCTGATAATAATCCCTCAAAAAACACACAATAATAAAATTGATCATTTCAATTCACAACTGTTGAACACTGGGGACACTGCTGTGCACAATTGGCTGCCGCGTTTCGCCCACAAATATACAGTCAATTCACTTTACAATACATTCTTTGAAGCGCTTTGAGACGGCTAGAAGATGTGAAAAAGTGCTACATCAAAAAAGGATTATTATTATTATTAAATAGGCTTATCACTTCTGATACCCACATCTGAGTATCACATCACACTGAAAATAATATCCGGGGATACAGAGTACACTGTATGGTTTGGAATCCGATATGTCAAGTGACTGCCAGGATGGCGGAAGCCAAACTAGATGGACCTTGATCTTCCTTTGTCAGCAAATTCATATGTAACTAAATTAGATGTCTCTCTGTGCTTTAGGTACCAGTTTGGCTTAGTCAGGAGCATTTATTGCCCCCTCTGGGTTGAAGGTCATAGGTTAGGGACCTTGAGTTCACAGTCTAATTTAATGGTCAACTTCAGTGGTGAGGGAGCAGCGCTTTGTCCCAATCGGGTCTTTCGGATGAGATATCATACCAAAGTAGCGTGTGTCTGTTCAGATGTTGAGGTTTTGTGATGCTCGTCAAATAGACAAGGAAGTTTCTCCCGGTGTCCTGGTCAACAGTCATCCAGATGCATTGGTTACTCGCTGTTTATGGGAGCTGGCTGTGCACAAGTTGACTGCTGCGTGCGCGCTACAAACAACAACAACAAACACAACAACAAGCACACAGTCACTACACTTTACAGCAATTGCCTGTGAAGTGTTTTGAGACATTATAACATTCTAGACAACAACAACCACAAATTACACTTGTATAGTGCCTTTAATGTCTGAAAGACGTCCCAGGACGCTGGACAGTCAGGAGATTTTGGACACTATGTCAAATACATGGATTATTACCTATGTAACGCTGTAGTGCCTCAGATCTGTAAAGTGGGAAGTCGGGAGGATTTGTTGCTCGAGGACCAGCTGGAAATTTGTGTTGCTTCTCGCACGTGAAGGAAAATATGCCTGAAAGCAAAATGTTGTCAGTCATTGCAAAAGCAAGTCACGATTAACATTCATCTGTTGTTTCAATATTGAGGTTTAGGCTCTATCCTGGCATGAAGTTTGGCTCCCACCCCCGTTGCAGGGTCATTCCAGGGTTGTTAAGCACCTAGGGACGTCCTTCCGACATGCAAGACGCTACATCAATGTCTATTTGCATAGCATGGTATTTTATTATACTGTGAGAGCTTGGGATGTGTTATAATAAGATACCTGTTGCTAATTTGTCACATCAGACTTGCTCTGAATCGCTTCAAATTTCACCCCAATCAAACCCAAGCTAGGTGCAATCTGCCATGTCTTTGTGCTTTGTTTTTGTGGCACAGATGAAGAATTATTCAGCACTCAGGAAACCCGCTCTCCCAGCCTGGTCCAGATCAGTAATGGCAGCTCTCTCCGCCAACGCATCAACAGACCTTCTCTGCCCAACATTCCCAATATCAGCCAAATATACCACGTGCCGCGTCACCTTTCTGGTAAGAAATGACGAGGATAAGAGAGTTAGAGAGCGGATCGGTTGGCATGAGTATCTCCATAATCAAACTGCAGGTCCAAGATTCTTCGCCGACTCCTTTGATGTCCAACTGATCGAACGTGAGGTTTGGTGAGAGACGAACATAGTCTGTATCACAGCATTGCTGTATTTAGCCAGCCTTCCCGCATATTGTAAAACACCCAGCTTCCAATCAAGATTGAATTGTAGAGTAGATTAAATGGGAAATACAGTGTTAATAACAACAACAAATTAGATTTATTTAGCATGTCGGGAGGACATTCATTGATATTGCCTAAGAATGATTCTGCTCCATTGAATACATTTCACAATTGTTACCATGATGTATGTATGGGACATCCAGATCTGTCCAGTATAGGTTCCCAGCATTGGTTAAACATACCGTACTATATATTCTGTTAAGCATTTTGAGACATCTCAATGATGTGATATTAAATATATTAAATGCGAGGATTACATTATTATTATTAGTTGATTTGCTGATCGCATTTCTGGGGATAATAATCCCTCCTCAAAAGAAAAATTGGCAATTCAGTTCATGATAGTTTCTGGGACGCTTTTCTGCACAATTTCACCCACAAAATATACAGCCAATTCCCTTTACAGTATATTCTGTGACTTGCTTTGCGATGTCTCGAAGACGTGCTAAGGCGCCATATCAAATGCAAGCATTATTATTATTTATTATTATAATTATTCTCCTGCCTTTCTGCAGCTCATTCCTTACCTGGATTTCCCCTGAATTCCAGGGACGAGGACTCGGATGAGGAGAAATCCTTGGAGATGAAGCCCTTCTCCAACCAGGAACAGGGATTGGCGGAGGCGTTGCAACTCTTGGCTAACAGTGACTGGTCAGAAAGCTTTGCAGATTTCTGATTATTTAACAGCCAACAATTCACAGACAGCACTCAACTGTGAGGCAGGGTGAAGAAAAGGCAATGAGTACAGAGAGTAATGAGAGAGTATAATGAGTAATGAGAGAGGGAGAGAGAGAATCAAAGATGAGAGAGACAGATGGTGAGTAGAGAGAGGGAATGGAATGAGGGAAGACTAAGACCAAAAGTGGAAAAAGAGTATAGGAGAGAAAAACAAGAGAGAAAATGGAGTGCATGTGAGAGAGAGAGAGCAAATCGAATGTGTAACCTGCAGTTTTTCTCATCACAAGTATTGTATTTTTGCTCTTTTACACACCTGAAGTCCAAAATTTCTCACAGTCTCGGCCTTGAGATTATCTTTTACTTTTGCCAGCATTTTGATGTTAGAGGCATCACGTAAATGTACGTTATATTATTATATTGAGTTTATCTCTTATCCTGGTGGTGGAGGGTTGATCTTAGTGAGGCTTTTTGTAAACTTATGTTTGTGTTGCAGTTGGAGGTTTGCTTGCCTCTGGGTGAGGCGGCGATGGGGAATGTTGATGCCCTATTTGTGGCCTCTTTTCAGGGAGATGAAGCAGAAAGGACTATGCAGTGTTCGACGGCTAACTCGGTTTCACCCCAAGACTCTCCAGCCAAGGCTCCACGACGTCTGCTTGGCAGTGACCAAGGAGGTGGGTGAGGCATCGTTGATCTGTCCTGTCTCAGCACATTCAACCCCAGCTCCTGACTGAGACCCTCAGATTGCTCTCTCCTCATCCTAGGCCCTGCTGATTGTGGTTGTTTTACTCACAAAACATACAGTCAATTCACTTTACATTATATTCTGTGGACCACTTTGAGACGTCACAAAGACGTGATAATAATAATAGACTAATAATAATAATAATCCTTGCGTTTGATATAACAACAACAACAACTTCGATTTATAGAGCGCCCTCCACGCCGGACGGCGTCTCAGAGCGCTTCACAATAGCGGAATCCCAGGAACACTTTTCACATCTTATCGACGTCTCAAAGCGCTTCACAGAATATACTGTAAAGTGAATTGACTGTATATTTGTGGGCGAAACGCGGCAGCCAATTGACAAGGCACTATATCAAATACAAAGGTTACAATTATTTTTATTATTACTTTGTCATGTGGAGCTCCTGTAGCTCAGTGATTAGAGCACTCGCCTTGCAAGTGTGAGACCTGTGTTCGAATCCAGGCAGGTCAGGGCAAAACCTTGGGCAAGTTTCCTTACTCCACACGCCTAATAATAATTCCATTCAAAGAAAAACAAAATAATAAAAATTGGTAATTTTCAATCCACGGCTGTTTGTGGGGACGCTGCTGTGTGCAATTGGCTGCCGAGTTTCGCCCACAAATATACAGTCAATTCACTTTACAGTATATTCTGTGAAGCACTTTGAGACGTCGATAAGATGTGAAAAGCGCTATATCAATTGCAAGGATTATTATTAATATTTGAATTTTCCTTATTTCGAATCTCATCTCATAGAATGATAAGGAACAACAGTATCAATGTTTGGCAGTTACGTTGACATGACATCCTTTGCTTCTCCAATCTTCGGGACATCCTCTCGACATAAAAGGCGCAATATAATACAAGCTAGGAGGTGGCTGCAGGCAGGGTGGGGGGTGAAATCAGTGCCTCGGGAAGTGAGTGGGGGGATAGGTGATTGAGGGCTGCTCTGAGGTAGGGGGAGAAGAGTGGGTATCACATTATGTGGATTTTTTTGCAGGTGATTGTACTGAGAATGCAATAGGTTAAAGATATTTATATCAATAATGTTAATTAGAAGTGAATGTGGCTGGCTGGACACCCACTAGAATTTAGGTGAGTATGTGAGGTGGGGGAAGGGGGCAGTTGTTGGTAGATGGCACCCCTTTCTCTTCTTATGGTCCCTGTTGCGAAACAGCACCCACAGTGGTTTGAAGAGAAGGTCCTGTTTGAGATTACATTGGGGGCAGGGATTCATGTTAACCCTGAAAGCTAAAGCGCTTATCTAGCTACGCAAACAGCAGAAAGCTTGCCAGATGTCGAAACAGAGCCCAGTTTGAGCAGAGAGAGGGAAGGGAATGAGAGAACAAGATCATGAGTATATAGAGAGGAAAAAGCATGGTTTACAAAATTCGAAGGGGATGAATCCTTGCCACCCCCACCAGGGTATTTGGCGAGCCTTCAGATGTGCGCCCCCTAGTAAGTTTTCATAAGCTAATGTTAATATTAAAAATTAATATAAATAATTATCAATGAAAGTAATGGTAAAAGTTATACATTTATTTATGAAACATACTTATGTTTTATTTAAGTACCGTATATCTCCGCGTATAAGGCGCACTTTTTCTCACGTCGGAAGATCTCGAAAGTTGGGGGTGCGCCCTATACGCAGGTACAAGAAATTTTGAGCCTCGGAAATACAGTAAACAGGAGGGGCGGCCGGCGCGCTGTCAGCCGGGGTTTGGTCAGTGTCCGGCGGGGGATGGGAGGAGTGGGTGACGGGGCTTCGGCCTCGGTCGCCCGGGCAGCGGCTTAGCAGCGAACTTCAGTGCTGTGCCTGCTGCCTGCCTTCTGCCAAACACAGTCTGCCTGCCTCACTCCCTGCCGCTCTCTCTCCCTGCCTGCCTGCCTCTCCCTCCCTGCCTGCGTGCCTGCCTGCCTCTCTCCCTCTCTCTCTCTCTCTCTCTCTCTCTCTCCCTGGCTGCCGGCCTGCCTCTCTCCCTCTCTCTCTCCCTGGCTGCCGGCCTCTCTCTCTCCCTACCTACCTGTCTCTCCTGTCTCTCCTCCCTTCTGCCGGCAATATCATTGAAAATGCTTCTGTTTTTTTTCAACAAGAAAAGGTCAAAAGTGGGGGGTGCGCCTTATACGCGGGTGTGCCTGATACGCGGAGATATACGGTATTAAGCATTCTCTGGTCAACTTACTGCTAACTCCCAACTTACTGCCACCGCCACTATACGCCAGCAGACGACCCCAGTAATTTTCACCGCGCGCGGCAAACTGTACGTGCTCTGTAACCAGGGCTGGCGCCCCCCAAATTTTGGCTCCCCAGGCGACCGCCTAGTTCACCTAAAGGTAGCACCGGCCCTGACCCTCACGCCTCCCTCTGGTAATTAACACTGTGCTTACTCCCCAGGTCAGCAACCTGCGTTCCAAGGTGGCTCGCTCGGCTATCCTGTCACTCAGTGGCCTCTTCTCGCACCTGAGGAAAAACCTGGATCAGGAGGTGGACGAAGTGACACGAATCCTGCTCCACAAGTCGGGCGACTCCAACGAGTTCATCCGGGAGGAGGCGGGCAAGGCCCTGGCCGTCATGGTGGAGAGCGTGAACCCCTGGCGGGCGCTGGCAGCTCTGGTGACTGGCGGGATGAAGTGAGCGACACAGACAGAGTCGACCATGTTGCGATGGTCGCCGCGCAGGAGGCGCTGTTGTCCATCTCAGACACGAGTACGATGTACCGGAGACTGAAATCCCACCTTGCCTTTAGTCCGCAAAGATCATCTTTTTATATTTACGTTGCCACAGAATTGCGGGAAATTCTTAAAATCAACCCTCATGTAATCACGAGAGAGGTGGGAGTGAAGAAGGCCCCTCACCTCATTTGATGTCTTCAGCAACAACTTGTATTTAAATAGCACCCCTCATGCAGGGTAGGGTCCCAGCGTCCCAGAGCTCGACTCGGAGCCATGGAAGGGTGACTCTAGGCACGGTCGAAGAGGAAGGTCTTCAGGCGTGAACTAAAGATGGGGGAAGGAAGGGGCAAGGCAGAGGGATAGAGTAAGTTTGTTCCAGAGTGTCAGGTGTTGTAGCTGAACATAAGATAAGAACATAAGAATTAGGAGCAGGAGTAGGCCATTCGGCCCCCCGAGCCTGCCCCACCATTCAATAAGATCATGGCTGATCTTCTAATCTAACTCCCACTGCCCTCTTTATCCCCATATCCCTTAATCCCTTTTGCTGAAAGTGCGTATGAAAGTGTCACGCTTCTATAATACCCATCATACCATCCTTCCATTACAGCTGCTAGTCAAATGCGTCCTGCAAACCGGCTCCAATCACCCTTCTGTTAACCTGTTCCAGTCATTAATTACCCTCTGGGTAAGGAAATATTTATTGGGGTCTGTCCTGAAATTGTATTTTGCAACCCTAAACAAGGAACAAGAAATTGCCTTTATACAGCATCTTTCATACCGGGAGCTCCCTGTCTCTCTCAGGATTGACTCCTCCAGTTCTCTTGGAGCTAAATGTGGGTTGGCTGAATATGTTGCCTGTTCAATGGCTTTCTTTGCCTCTCTTCTTTTTATAGTCATCGTAATAGCGGTGTTCGGAAATGCGCCGCTGAGAATTTGCTCCGTGTCGTGCAGCACCTCGGACCCGAGAGGATGTTGTCGGGGTCGAAGGAGAGCATGGAGCAGATAGTCCGGGCTGTGGGGAAGTTCTCCCAGGATGGCAATTCGGAAACCAGGTCCGTGTGTCTGCAACACTGCCAATCAAAGTGATGTTAACATATGTAGCATGATTGGATTCAGCTCTCTGTTAGGAGTTAGGAGAGGTTGGGAGAGGTTGCAGTGATTTGACTGAGATCTTCCAGACAAATGGACATAGACAAGTTACAACATCAAAATTACTAGATTCCAATACAAGGAGGAATGGAGTATTAAACGGAGAATGAGATTACAGTAAGCAGGAACCTGGATACAAGTAAATTGCTGATTGCTTTAGTGGGGGAAATACTGTAATTCAAATGAAATCATTTAAAAAACACTAACAATAATAATTTGGTTACTCAATCCATGACTGTTTGTGGATACCACAGTGTGCAATTGTCGCTCACAATATATACAGTCAATTCACTTTACAGTATATTCTATCTCAAAGATGTGACGAGGCGCTATATCAAAGGCAAGGATTATTATTATTACACTGAGAACATGTCAATGAGTTGAAGGTCTTAGCTGGAAGCACTCCTGGCTAAAGTAACTTTTCAATTGGGATCTGGATTATAAGGAAAGGATAGCCTCTCAATCTCGCCTTTACGCTGCCTTCGCCAGTTGCCTTTCTCTGTACCTGTGGTTCTGACGTCCACCTGGTCTAATGCCTCTATCTCGTTGTCTTGATTAGGTTTTACGGTCGGAAGATGCTGAATGTTCTCATGTCTCATCCAGAATTTGACCAATCTTTGGGCCGCTTGCTTCTGTCTCAGGATCTGCAACATGTTATCACAACCGCAAAGCAGAGAGTGAGTCGCCCCAGTCTCCATGTGCCTCCATAGGCTGCAGATAATCTAGAACTCTGCAGCCTTTGGCCTGCTCCATGCCCCTGACCCACATGCCCCAGACCCACATGCCCCACCATTGACGGGCGAGGCTTCAGCCACTCTGCCCCTAACCTATGGAACTCCGTCCACCTCCGCCTCGCTCCCTCCCTAACCTCCTACAAGTTCCTCTGCAAGACTCTCCTCTTCAACAGTTCCATTGATCACCCCAAATGCCCCTCTTTCTCTCCACCCTCCCCATCCCCGACCCCAGCTTGGGTCTGAAATAATGACTGTCCAGCGCCTTGGAACGTCCTCCTGGTGTATAAGGTGCTATACAAGTGTAATTTTGTTATTGTCGTTGCCTTGCTGTTACTGCACTAATCAGTGCCAGGCTTTGAGCTGGGCGGCGGTATCCATGTACTGCAGTGAAATGTAAATATTCATTGAATTGGAGGCTCCAGAGGTAGGAGATCTGAGAGCCTTGCTCCCAATGGCTCACTTGATGAGTTGATAACTAACCCATGTGGCCCTGGTTGGCCCATGATTGGGTCCTCAATCTGGGCAGTTAACTGATTTCAGCCACGTCCCTTGTGTCTGAATTACTGTTGGTCTCAACAGAATTGGGTTAGAATAAGACCAAATGAAACACTTTATTGCTCTGAAGCATATCCTCTGCATGTATTTGTATGTTAGTGTATAAGAGTACTGTACATACATTGCTGTTTTATAAATGAGTCCAATATCCTTGCCTCATACACACTTTCTGATACCCTGTTTCCTGGTGTGTGTTTAAAGACAAAAATGTTCTTCACACAGGCTTCTTCTGCTGTTTTATTTGTAGCTGATGTGCAAAATGATCAAGTCTTGTATTTTTAAAGAGTGTTTCCTTTCTCCTCTGTACTTAGGGCCTGGGAAATGCTTCTTCAGATCTCACCCTTTCCAGGGATTGGAGATCCAGAGCCAACAGCTCTTCAAACTCTCAGGAAAACATCTGCACTATCGTGAGGTGAATTATAACTTGGCGGATATAATCATGGGGGCGTGGGTGGGGTGGGGGGTTTGGAGGAAAAAAAAGAAGCAGGTGGTTGCAATGTGTTCATTAACAGCAACTGAGTCACTAATGTGAAATCTTATTATTAAGGTAATCAGCAAAACATCATGGCTGACTCATAGCAATTCCTCAATCTACTTCCAGCTTTCCAAATACCCTTTAACGTTTGTAATTCATTGAACTATTGCATTGCAAATATATTTTTACACTGGGATTTGGAATCTAGGGATCAGGATTATAGACCCTCCATTAGCCTAGAAATTCACAGTTACTACATTAGACAGCAATTACCTGTGAAAACAATGACAAAATTACACTTGTATAGCTCCTTTCATATACAGTCAGTGTTTCAGACCTGAATTGGGACTAGGATCGGGGAGAGTGGAGGGAAAGGAGGGGAGAGGGGTGACCAATGGCACTGTTGGAGAGTAGGGTCTTGAGGAGGGACTTGAAGGAGGCTAGGGAAGGGAGCGAGGTGGAGAGATTGTGGGGTGGAATTCCAGAAGTTGGGGTCTGAATGGCTGAAGGCTCGCCTGCCGATGGTGGGGAGGGTCTGTCGGGGACATAGAGCAGGCCAGAGCGCAATGAGTGGAGGGAGCAGACATGTTGGTAGGGGGTTAGGAGTACCCAGTGATAGGGTGGGGCAAGACCATGGAGGGATTTAAAGGTGAGAACCAGGATCTTAAATCGAATCCTCTGGGGGATGGGGAGCTAATGGAGTTGGGCAAGAATGGAGCAGGTGGGGTCATTGAGCTAGTGCGGGAGAGGACACGGGTTGCAGAGTTCTGGATGATCTGCAGCCTATGCAGTGAGAAGTGGGGAAGGCCGACAAGCAGGGCTTTAGTGTAATCGAGCCTGGGCGTGATGAAGGCAAGAATGAGGGTTTCATTGCCCTGAGGGGTGAGGTAACGGCTGTGTCAAGAGGTGAGGGAAGTCAGAGCAGATCATGGCTTGGATGTGGGGGAGTAAAGACAGTTGAGGATCTAACAAGACACTTAGGTTCTTGACTGGCTTGGTGAGGTGGAGTGTTCAACTATGGAGGTTGATGCTGTCAGTGCCTGAGGTGTGAAGGCACTGGCACGAGCCAATTGGGCTTATCATCATCACACACACCAATGTTCCATGAACAACCATGAAACAAATGACCAATTTATTTGGGGGGCTGTTGGCAAGACACTGGGAGAAGCTCCCTTCTCTTTTCGATTAGTGCCATGGGATGTTTAACATCCTCCTGAACAGGCGGACAAGACTCGGTTTTAACGATCGTTCTGAAGGATGGCACCTCTGACAATGTAGCACACCCCCAGCATTGCAATGGAATGTCAGTCTAGACTTCTATCTTATCAAATGCAAGTATTGTTCATATGTCTTACTTTTATTATTATTATTTGTCATTTGAGAGCCCAGCATTAGTCCTTTAGCGTAATGAATTCAATCTGAGAGTCATCTCAAGGATGTTTGTGACAGAATTGTTGTGCCCAAACAAACAGGTTGTTCTGCTGAAAACAGTCACAGGATTTAGTGGTGAAATGCTTTGAGTTATTTTTGTTGTGATTAATAGATATATATCTACATATTTAATCTTCCTTTGTGATAGTTGCAGTGTACTGGACATACATGTGATTATGGAAAAATGTGTGATGAAAGAGATTAGGAAAATGTGGAGTCCTGTAGCTCAGTGGTTTGCGCACTTGCCTCGCAAGCGAGAGTTCTGGGTTTGATTCCTGCCAGGGGGAAACGTTAGGCAAATTTTCTTACTTCATTCCTCTGTTTACTTAGGAGCAAGTAGGAACCCAGTTGTTAGTCAATTGCTAGATCAGTTCTTGGGGATAATAATTCCTTCATTAAAAAAAATTGGTCATGCAATCCACGGTTGTTTGTAGGACACTGCTGTATTTTGCCCACAAAACTTTCTTTACAGAACATTCTGTGACGTGGTTTGAGATGTCTCGAAGAGGTAGTAAGGCGCTATACCAGATGCAAAGATTATTACAAGGATGATCCTATCTCTCTCTTTAGCGGAGAATTGGACACAATGGCACAGAAGCAGCCGATGATTCGCAGACCTACTGTCCGCAGTATGGAATCAGTGGAGCAGGTGAAGGAGCTGAGGAAGCTCCTGTGTGCCAAGGACTTTCAGGAGAGGATGCAAGGCATTTCCCTGCTGCTGCAACACTGCGAGGCCAACCCTGGCTTTGTAACTGCCAACCTTGTAAACGTAAGTTCAATTCCTAGTCAGTGGCCTGGGGGCAGTGATGAAGATGAATGTGAGCATTGAGAAATGCTTTTGGAGGAAGATAATGAAAACTCTTGTTGATACATGAAGCTGAGCTCTTGTCTGCCTGGTCTTCAGGTGGATGTTAAAGATCCCATGGCACTTTTTGGAAAAAAAAGTGAGTTTCTCTCAGTATCCTGGCCAACAAGTCCTCTAAGGGGAATTAGTTACTCAGTGTACGGCTGTTTATGTGGGACCTTTCTCTTCCCAATAGGGCTGCCACGTTTGCCTGCACAACATCTGCCTGCAAAACAAGTCATTACATTTGCCTGCAATTACTTGTGAAACACTTTGATGATAATAATAATAATCCTTCCATTTGATATAACATCTTATCATGTCTTCAAGACGTCTCAAAGCACGTGTCATAAATGCTACATCAAATGCCAGCTTTATGATAACTATGCTTGACATTAATTGCTTGTGAAGCACTTTGAAATGCAATACAAAAATGTATCTTTAGTTTGTTCATTTGTTCTTTTGGTTGTCATTCTTTTATCTCTCTCTCCCACTTGCTCTCTCTCTCTCTCCCTCACACCTTCCTGCTCACTGACCTCTTGTGTATTGTGCCCTTTGATGTTGGCAGATTTTCGACGCCTTCACCCCGCGGCTCCAGGACTCCAACAAGAAGGTGAACCAGCTGGCACTGAGGTCTATGGCTACCATGGTCACGGTGCTCAAGGACAACCTGCACCGTGTCCTTCATTCCACTGTGACCATTGTGGCCGACAATCTGAACTCCAAGAATGCAGCCATTTACTCTGCGGCCTCCCAGGTCCTGGACAGGCTGATCAGTAATGTAGGTGAGATCCTAGGCACTGTGAGTGCTGGCCAATTGACATTGGATTAAAAATGGTCCCAATTGGTTGGAGCATGTAAGCGAGAGAACCTGGGTTCAATTCCCGGGCAGGGCGAATCGTTGGGCAAGTTTCCTTGCTCCACACACCCCTGTTTACTTAAAAGTAAGTAGGAACCTGGTTGTCAGACACTTGTTGGATCGCCTTTCCGGGGATAATATTTACTTTAAAAAACAATAATAAGGATTTGGCCATTCAATCCACGACTGTTTGTAGGATACTGCTGTGGTCAATTGACTGAGCCCACAAAATACAGTAAATTCACTTTAGAGCATATTGTGTGAAGCGCTTTGAGACATCTCAAAGACATGATAAAGTACTAAATCAAATGCAAGGATTCTTCTTCTTCTTACTCTTCTTATTATCATCATCATAGATACTGCAGATCATTGAGACCATTTGTGGTGTTGACATTTGTGATGTCAAATCTTAAGACATTGGT
Source organism: Hydrolagus colliei (assembly GCA_035084275.1). Lineage (NCBI taxonomy): Eukaryota > Metazoa > Chordata > Chondrichthyes > Chimaeriformes > Chimaeridae > Hydrolagus > Hydrolagus colliei. The sequence goes on along the minus strand of CM068744.1, from coordinate 68,239,805 downwards.
TTTTAAGCCTGATCATGGTTGGTTGTTATAATAATAATATTATTATTGTGGAGCTCCTGTAGCTCAGTGGTTAGAGCACTCACCTTAAAGTGCGAGACCTATGTTCGAATCCAGGAAGATCAGGGCGAAACCTTGGGCAAGTTTCCTTACTCCACAAGCCTAATAATAATCCCTCCAAAAAAAACACAATAATAAAATTGGTCATTTCAATCCACGACTGTTTATGAGACACTGCTGTGCGCAATTGGCTGCCGCGTTTTGCCCACAAATATACAGTCAATTCACTTTACAGTACATTCTGTGAGGTGCTTTGAGACGTCGATAAGATGTGAAAAGCGCTATATCAAGTGCAAGGATTATTATATATAATAATCCTTGCACTTGATATAGCGCTTTTCACATCTTATCGACGTCTTAAAGCACCTCACAGAATGTACTGTAAAGTGAATTGACTGTATGTTATGCATTACTTGCATCAGTGATGAGCCACTTTTCTTTTTCTCTTTCAAGATAACCTGCTGCTCCTTCAACCCTTTGCAAGCAGAGTGCAGTTCATCAGTGGCCAGGCCATGCAGGATGTCACAGAGAGACTGGCAGGTGAGATCAACAACAGACACTTGCACTCCTGTAGCAGGAGGTATTCATGATACAGCATGTCTGTGTCCATCATCAATGTGGTTTGATTCAATCCATGAACTTTGTAAACTGTGGATTGTTATCCAGATCATCCAAAACTTGGCAGCTCATGTCCTCCACTGCACCAGGCTCCGTGACACCATCACTCTCACCCGGCGGGCTCCATTGGCTCCCCATCTGAATAGGATCCAAAGGATCACTCCAAGATCCTTCTCTTCACTTTCAAGGCCATCCATGGCCTTGCCCTCTCCTATCTCTCCAACCTGCTGACTCCTCCCTACCAACCTTCCCGCTCCCATCGTTCAACAGGCTCCGGTCTGCTCCATGTCTCCCACCCGACCTGCCCTATGATCGGTGGTTGGGCTTTCAGCTTCTCCGCCCCCGCACTCTGGACCTCGATCCCACAGTCCCTCCGCCTCACTTCCTCCCTTGCCTCTTTCAATTTTGTTGTTGTAATTTTGTTGTTGTTGTTACTGAACTTCTTTTGCACTGCGAGGAATTCCTTTTGCACTTCCAATGCCACTGTTTCAAAATCAAAAACAAGGCATTCTATAAACCCTTCCTCATCAACTCTGAAAGTCTTTTATGTGAGATGTTCAGCTGATATCTCACCTCTCTGTTAAAGATCCCATGATAATTATTCAAAAAGAGAAAGGGAGTTTCCCCCCAATGTCCTGGTCAAGTCAACAATCTTACCAGTTCAATTGGTCATTCACTTCATTACTGTCTGTACGACATTGGTGTGTGGAAATTAAATAGCGTTTCATTGGTTTTCTGCTTAATATTAACAACTATCATAAACATAATCCTTGCGTTTGACATAGTGCATTATCATGTCTTATAAGACATCTAAAGCGTGACACAGAATATACTGTAAAGAGTAGTGATTGTATTTTGTGGGCAAAATGTGGCAGCCAATTGCACACAGCAGTATACCACAAACATTTGTGGATTGAGTGACCACATTATTACTTTTATGAAGGAATTACTAATCCGTAAAAGGGATCTTCCAATTGACTAACAACTGGGTGCCTAGTAACTGCTAGGTAAACAGAAATGTGTGGAGTAAGGAAACTTGCCCAACATTTCACCCTGCCCTGAAATCAAAGTATCTCACTTGTGAGGCAACTACTCTAACCACTAACCTACAGGACTCCACACTATGATCTTATTGACCTGAAATATCTGACTAAGTGACTGGAGTGTCACATGCCCAAGGCACGTTTATGCTGGCACAAGGAATAGACCAGCTCTCTCACTGATTCCCTCTTCTCCCCCCCACAACCCCAGCTCTGGTCCCCGCAGTGTATCAGCGTAAGCCTCAGGCTGTTGAGCGTCACGTCCTACCTGCTCTCTGGTATCTGCTGAGCAACATGATGGGAAGCGGCGTCATCAAAGGTGGGGGTGGGAATGTCCGAGCAGTGACAGGCAAGCTCGCCAGCAACCTGCACCAGCAGATGGGAGGGAGCCTCCTGGAGTACGCTGCCAGCCAGCCAGCCCACGTCACCAAAACACTGCAGGACCTTCTAGCCAAGGAGCTTTGATCGAAGGCTGCATCAGGTCAGCCACTGAGGAAAACTGTGAACTCCTCAAAAAAGACACGCATTGTTCATATGAATTGTTTTAAATATGTAACGCAACAACTGATTACTTATTTCATCTGCCAACTCATGTTTTATATTTAACATATATAATATATACACAGGTTGGGGGTGGTATGTACGTGGTTTTATAATAATAAGCGCCTTATCACGTCTTTGAGATGTCTCAAAGCACTTCAACAACAACAACAACAACAATTTACATTTATAGAGCGCCTTTCACGTCGGGAGGACGTCCCAAGGCACTTCACAGAATATACTGCAAAGTGAATTGACTGCATATTTTGTGGGCAAAATGTGATACAGTAATTACTCCAGGGAACATATTCTGAAATCTGATAACCCTGGTTATTTCTCCGTAAATGATGCACTTTAAATATTCAGAGTTTCCTCAGGTATGAGGGACTTCCAGTTAATATAGCCTGAATCCATTTTTCTAGAGAGGAGAGATTAATATTAAAATCTCATTAACATGATGTAGCTGTACCGAGGTAATTCACCTTACATGTGTAAGATACAACATTGAAACTGTAACTCCAAAGGTTTTGTGTTGGTGTTAGGGACAAGGCAGTCCACAAGCAGTAACCCTGCCTTCCTACCTAGCTATAGCAACGACTTCTGACACATACTAATGCTGCCACACAAGCTAACATAGCACAGACTGGAGAACGAACTTGAGCAGAGGTTACTATCCCACTGCTCAATACCGTTGTGTTCAGTGCCCCTTGCTCTTGTACTCTGTCCCTGAGTTAGATGTCCCTTACGGCGGTGCCCTTACCACTCCCAGGGACCCTTGGCACTAATAAGCAAATGAGGAATATACTAAGGTTACAGACATTGTTCCACTCGTGTGCATCTCTATAAAGTGGAGTAAAGTAGCAGCAGCGTTGGGCACAAGAACATGGAAGCAGCTTCCAGGACACTTCCTCATGATATTGTCTCTTTCATTACCTCGCTCATGGGATTATATTAAGTAAACTCTGTGGAAGTGCTCTCCCTGTCCTATCCTGTCTATTCATTTGTGAGCACTGGGTTACATAGGAGTGCAACAAAGAAATTCCTTACTACCTACAGAAAAGAAACTAAATGTTTTGTTGGAACCGAATCATCTAATAAACTGTCAGTTTATTATATCCCAGCAGATTTGTAAATCCTATTTTGCTGCCTTTCCACCATAAATATCTGAATACAGTATATTTACATGCCAAGGATCTATTCATCTCCCATTTAAACTTCCCTGTTGTTTTACCTATATGGTCTTATCGGGCAGCGTGTTGCACAGTTTCATAATGCTCTATGTGGATAAATGTTTTCTGATCTCACTTCTAACTGTGCTGGCTTTAATTGAATGAATGTCCTTTTACTTTTACTGTTGCAAGTGACAGAATGAAGAATCGACTATTAAAAACAGTGAGGTGGATATTTGCTTGTCGTGTCCTTATCTTAGGTTTACTTACGAATAATCTTGTGTAGGATCTGCGGGATTCACAGCAGAATAAATGTGAAAGCACACAAAGGATTGGACACAGTAACCTTTTTATTATTTTGGTGTGTGACAATCTAATACTTGTTTGCAAAAACATATTTTAGTTATTTGGTGCCGGTATCAAAGGCAACAACTTTAGGTGCAACTTCATCAATATATCTACAATTAACATCTAAAATTTAGCAATTTTTATCCGCAGTCACATTCTGCTATTCACTCATGTTCTAGTGTTTATTACAATTTACGTTTAAGGGCCATTTCAGTGCAGTGTGTGGTACTGGAACACTTTTAGAAATGTACCCATTAATTCCTGGTTACAGCATTGGCTTTGAATTATTGTAAATTAAGGCAACTCATGAAATTAGATCAAAGTTGGCTTAATTGACCTGAAATACAGAATTTGTATTCTGTATTCTGCTCCCAATATCTGAAACATTTACCCCCAAATCATACTTTGCATGCACCAATGATTTTCTAATTGGTTGTCAAGAGTAAAGTTATTAAAATATATATATATTTCACACTTCCCCACCTTTGGTTTATAATCTTGTGAAGTGGCCTTTAATTAATTTCTGCCTAAATATAGGTCTGTGTGATTTCTGCATATAGTATTTTGAATCGTAGAATCATATAATTTTACAGCATTGGATCTATGTACGAGTTATTTTTTTAGTACCATGACCCTGCACTAGATTTATAGCAGATACAGCTCAGAAAAAGACCATTTGGCCTATCTTGTCCTGTCTAGCTAGTATTTACACTCCACACCAGGGCCCTTTCCTCTCATTTCCTTTAATACTTTTGTTTCTAAATTTTGTATTTGTCTAATTCCCCTTTTAAAAATGAGTTTCTGTTTTAATCGCTGTTTTATTCTGTGTCCTATTGTAAAAATATAAAAAGAAATCCTAAAATATATCAAATGTAAGGATTATTATAAAATGTTCCTTAGTTTTTTTTCGAATAATTATCCTAAAATTCTAAAACAATTTCCCACCTCCCCTTTAACAGTGCAAATACCTCTTGAGAATGTCAGTTGGTGTATTTGACTCTGGCTTCAATGCAGAGCTGGGTTTCAAGCCCAGGACCCACTTATATGGGACGACCTTCAGGGATCAGTGGGTGGACAGAATTTTGCTGTGTGTTAATAAGGTCTGTCACAATCTATTCTTTTAAAGATAATATAGTGGCTGAAGCCATGTTACACCATCACTACCGACACCACGGGTGGTTCATGAGAGAAAATAATCTCATTCCAGAGGATTTGCATCCCAAAGCCACTCGCTTTCAATTAATGACTGTGTCCAGCAAGATTGACGATGACATTTGTGTCATTATCACAAAATCACAAGAGTGGTTTGGGTGAAGAAGGCACTTTGCCCATTTGCTCTCATCCATACGACGCTCCAGCCTTCTCATTGTAGAATTATTTAAGCAATTGGAGAAGGAATGGATTTAATATATTGAAAGTTAACTAAATAAACTGCAAGCTATTGAAATATCCCCATGGGGACTTGGGGGATAGTTTGGAGATGTCAGGGACTATTTTTACAACAACAACAAACAACAATAAAATTACATTTATAGAGCGCCTTTCACGTCAGGAGGACGTCCCAAGGCGCTTTTAATTTAACTTCTTGATGGCTTTATGACAAGCAATACGAGGAAAGTTTAATATCTTCTGAAATAACATCTAGTTGTAGTTTGTAAAACTGTTTTGACTTACAATTTAAGTTTGTTGTTCAGAGGTGCACAACATCCTTAAAAGCAGTCTTAATCTGGGAATCTGGTTTTCTGCAGTGATTTCCAATTCAGACTGAATTTAAGAATTTTCCATAATTATTGGCGATTTTGTATTTTAACCACAACAACTTGCATTATGAAGCAGACGTCGCTCAGGATAACGTCCCAGAGAGCTTGACAGTGGTGGAGCACAACACCAAGGTGGGGGACGTGGGGTGGCAGTGGGGGAGGTGACAGTAGGTACGGTCAAAGAGGAAGATGATCTGAAGATGGGGAAGGAATGTCATTTTGTCTCATTTTAAGACACAATGACCGTAATGAATTTCAAGCCTCTTATTTCCCAAGTTCAACATTAAATTTCCCAGCCCGTCACACTCACAAGGGGGGATTTTTGTGCTTGTAGCTTGAAATATCTTCCAGGCTTTTGTTCTTTTTGTTCTTATTGATGAGCTTGACTGCCTGACAGGAGAGTTCAACCCTAACTGCCGACTCAGTCCCCATAAAATTCTCTTAGAGGTGAAGGGATAACCTTTGAAAAACATACTTTCTCACCTGGACCAATTTGGAAAAATAAATAAAGCTAGTGTGTAGTATACAGTATATATATATATATATATATATATATATATATAATATATAAATATTCTTTTCATTTGATCTTAGCTTCTATATTTTATCTTTTTCATTATGCCTTGCTCATCACTTTTTTGTAGGTCACCTCGTTAAAGGATTAGTTTGCAGAGCGATTATAAATTCAGATAAGCCGGTCTTGTCCGACCCTGGTTCTGAGCAAACAAGATGCAAGTGTAACAGTGGCTTGGCCACTGATGGTATCAGTCTCTCTGCAGCCCCTGACCAACAACGCACAGTTCAGGGTGGGAGGCTGATCTATTCGACCCTCTCAAATCAGAAGCGTACTGACTCTTCCAAACATCGCCTTCATTCGATGAATTCTCATCATAGCTGTTGAGAAAGAGAAAGGAATGTAATTCACTGGGATTAGAAACAGACAACAGCATCACAAATCCCACTGGAGTGAATTAACTACTGCACTACCATCTGCTGTGTGGAGTACTGTAGCGGACTGATCGATCATCGCACGGTTGGCTGTTTGTGTGATACTGCTGTGTGCAAATCAGCTGCTGTGTTTGCTAACAAATACACAGTCACTACACTTGATAGCAAATTAATAATAATAATAATCTTTGCATTCTATATGGTGCCTTATTACGCCTTTGAGACATCTCAAAGCTCTTATTATTGTAAAGTGAATTGACTGTATATTTTGTGGGCGAAACACGGAAGCCAATTGTGCGCAGCAACGTCCCACAAATAGCCAAACAAAAGTTATTTCTGAAATGTTTTGATAATAATAAAAATAATAATCCTTGCATTTGATATAGCGCTTTTCACATCTTATCGACGTCTCAAAGCGCTTCACGGAATATACTGTCAAGTGAATTGCAGATACTGCATCGTGAGAGGATCATTATCAGAAGGACAACATTGTTCACAAATTCAGCTCAGGACTACACCGAAGTGTTACCCTGGACTATGATGTAGCTGATGTAGAGATTAACCCTACAAATGTCTGAGCTAAAGGCAAGTTTGATATCAACTGAGCTAACTGAACACATGTTATCAGTGTAGTGCTGCTATGGACTGAAATGTGGTTTGTGTTTTGATGTGGGGACTAGACTGAGATTAATTTAGGCTAATAATGCACAAAGCACCCTTCGGCCAGCGCAGAGGGAAAACTGTTCCATCTTAGCCTGAAATGGATTTAAACCCAATGCCCATCACAAACACTGCCTGGCAAGCTTTCTGCTATCTGTCCAGCTAGGATCAGGCTTCGTCTTGAAAAAGTACTAGTAGCCTAGCCCGGGAAGAATTGTCGCCTTAGTCTGAATTGTCCGTGAGAAGAGGATGTGCCCCTCGAACTCCAGGCTTGTCATCAGCAGTACCTTGAGTATTGCGGACTTGCCTGGCTCAGGAACTCAACTACTGTAGACCTGTATGCAGAGTCCTACGTGAAGTGTCCTGTAGCTCAGTGGTTAGAGCACTCACCTTACAAGCAAGAGACCTGTATTCAATTCCAGGAGGGTTGAAACCTAACTTTGGGAAAGTTTCCTTACTCCACACGCCCAATAATAATCACTCAAATGTTTTTTAAAATTGGTTATTTCAATCCACTGTTTGTGGGACACTGCAATACGCAATTTATTGTCGCATTTCGCCCACATATATACAGTCTATTCACTTTACAATATATTCTGTGAAGCACTGTGAGATCTCTTGAAAACGTGAAAGGCCCTCTATCAAATGCAAGGATTATTATTATTATTATTATTACTGAGACTGACATGGAGGATTGACACAATACCCACTTACCTACACCCTAAGTAGGTTAGTCACCCCATTAGTTGATTGCAATTGTTTCTACTAATAGAGTACGGGTAAACCTCTATTTAGGATGGGGTTGCGTTCCTGAAAAACGATATCTAGATCGAAACGTCCTAAATCAAAATGCGATTTCCCATGCGATCCCATTATATAACCAGAGATGCATTCTTTTCACAAAATTTTGGGACCTTATACCCACTAAATAACACACAAAACCACACAATATAACATCCAAAACACACAAATTAACACACATAGGCAAGAAGGGGTACTTGGGGTAACTGTACAGTATTGTACTTTAATACTGGCAAACTTTAATACTGCCAGTGTGACAGTGGCAATGGTATTTGCAGCTTCCCCACTCATCTTGATGTTGTGGAGCCCATAGCATCTTTTAAATCTTTGAAACCACCCTCTGCTAGCACTGAAAAATTGTGCCGTTGAGTCTTCTCCTTCCTGATCATTTAACTCCCTAAACAATGATTTTGCCTTCTCTTGGATGACCAGGATGTTGAGTGGTATATTACGCTGGTTCTGATCTTCAATCCAGACACTCACCATTCTTTCCATGTTTACCATCACATCATTCCTATATTTTGCGTAATCTGCTTGCACCTGTAGCTGTAACACACCTTGAACTTGCCAGTATATGGTCCTTATCATGTTTTATAGTAACCCCGTCGATCTAGCTAGCCCTAAAGCCCTCCCGACGTCCGTACCTTTTTTTGCCAGACTCGATGTGCTTTATCACCTCCAATTTAGTATTTAAAGTGATGACTTTACAGGGTTTCTGGCTGCTAGCGGTATTACCACTGCTCATTTCACTTACTGCTCTCTTTTCCCGACTTGCTAGAAATGGGGTAGAGGCTATAAATCGCTCGAAGTTGCTTGGGAATGTGAGGAAATTACTGTTATACTGGCGAGGTGTCCCTTCAAAATCAGCTGGCTTTTAAACAATGACGTAGAAACATGCTATTGGCCAGTTCAAACGCTTGGATTTACCCGCAAATACAAGTATGGACTGTGCGTATGGACAAAAAGGACACGCAAAATGCGACTGCAATATTCAAAATATGTACTGCGCATGTGCAAATTTTTTTTGTTCGTTAAAATGAATCCAAGTGTCCTGTATCGATCAAAAGGTGTTAAAAAATTATGTTCCTTCAATCTAAACGTCCTAAATAGACGCATCCTAAATAGAGGCTTACCTGTACTATTCTTTTGCGCAGCATGCTCCTAAATGTGTTTCCTCTGCAGCTGTTCCCCTTCAAATAAAACTCCAAACTTAAGCTCTGAACTGGTGTTACCATCTACCCTTTTGCATGCCCTTTTATCTAAACACCATCATACTTAATTTTTTGTTAGCACTCTTTGCTTCCTCGCGTTTGCAATACCAATTTAGGGGTGCAAAATTTGGCAATGTGATAATTATAACATCACCGATGATATTTTTAATCCAAATGATCATAATACAATATACATAATATAACAAACCACTTGAAATCAATGTGTTCTGTATAAATATTGCATCTCTGCTGTTGCAAAATAACCCGAAGACAGGTACTAACATTAATATAACACTCTAAACATCTGCCAGTTTTAATTATTTCATTGAAACTACTTTAACAAGGCCATTCCCAGTCAAAACATGGTGCAGTTTGATGTTTTCCAGCATCTAGTAGGATACTTAGTTGTAAACTACAGGATATGAGTAAACAAAAAGCAAATGGGACTGAAAGAATTGTTCTTAAAAGAGCCAGCACATATACGATAGGCTCAATGACCTTCTGTACTGTATATTTGGATGGTTCTGTGATATAATACAATCAAATAATACTGGCAGCTACAGCGCTGAGATAACTGTTTAGAATTCCAGTTTACCTTCACTTCAAATGTTTATAAATGGTTCTTTTTTCTTTTTTCAAAGATGAATCTAATTCCCTTTCAGAAATTATTCTGGATTGTACTTTGTTTGTAGGGCATTCATGTCCGAATGACCCTCACAGACTGAATAACAGAATCACTCTGGGCTCTATCTGTGCAGGTTCACACAGGAATACAGTCCATGTCAGGCAAGTGGGACAGATCGTATTATTTTGAAACAATTATGATTTACAATGGGTACATCTATTCGTTAGGAAACAATTCATCAATAGCTATCACTAAATCAGCACGAATTAGACTGGGGATTACATGAACTGGAATCTGTATTGAATTGATACAAAAGGAGAACATCATTGTATAATGTGCTGAAAGGGCATTAATTCACAACCTAATAAGAACAATCCCAGGCATTTGATACAGTGTGTATGGTAGTGTCAAAACATCTCAAGGCGGTTGTGTAGCGGTTGTGTTTGAGGGAAAACACAGTAAAGTCCCACAAACAGCCTTGAGATGAGCATTGTTGTCCAGGACACCAAAATGATTGCCTTCTCTTTCCAAATAGTGTCATGGAATCGTTGAAGGCCACCTAAACATCAGACAATTTAGTGTCTCACTTAAGCACAGTATCTCTGACAGTGCAGTGATTCCATCCCGCACACCACCACCAAGCATTGCATCTAGTCTGCGTGTGAGCTCATGTCCCACAGTGAGGCTGGCTCAGAATCCTCAAACGTTCCACACAAGATTCAGAACCTGCCCATGAGACCAACGAAAGTCTGTAACAAGCAGGTAAAATAAGTATCACTGGAGTCAGACTCCTTTCAACAAGTGTACTGCTGCTTCAGCCAGCAAACCCCGGAGAATTATAGAGATAACAGCACAGATAGTGGATATTCTGATCCTCTGAGTTAGTGTGTCAGGATGCAGTTCCTGGGGCTCAAGATGATGTCCCAAGATGAAGAAAAGTCGGCTGGAGATTTGGACCCGAGTGGGGGGAATACGGTGAGGGTGGAGGGGTGGGGGGAGGTGGAGGGATGGTGGGATAGTAGGGTGGCCGAATGCGGGATTGAAGAGGATGAAGTTATTGAAGGGAGCTCCTGTAGCTCAGTGGTTGGAGCACTTGCCTTACAAGTGTGTGACCTGAGTTCAAATCCAGGCAGATCAGGGCGAAACTTTGGATAAGTTTCCTTACTCCACATGCCATGCACCTTGATCCCCAGGAACTGCATCCTGACACACTAACTCAGAGGATCAGAATATCCACTATCTGTGCTGTTATCTTTATAATTCTCTGGGGTTTGCTGTGAAGGTGGGCTGGGGAGCTTGCGTTGCGTTGGGTTGGCGGTTTTGCTTGCTTCCTCTGGATAGGAGGGCTTGCTGTGTGCAATATATTCTGTGAAGCGCTTGAGACGTTGATAAGAAGTGAAAAGCACTATATCAAATGCAAGGATTATTATTATTATACCTGTAATTGTGAAGGATTTATAAATTGCCTCCAAAAACACACAAGTTTATGAACAGCACACCTGAAGGTAACTTACCCAGACCTGTGAAGTGTTGGCTCACTCCCAGCAGAAGTGGAGATCGAGACAGGAGGTTGAAGTGGAAATCCAGTCCTGCAATCCGAAGCGAAGTTTCTTTTAACAAAAGGCTGAGGGTAGACACCACTCAATGTGGACCTTCTCTGCTGGTCCCCATACTGCTTGAACATGAAGCTGTTCCTCCATGCTGACCTAGAAGTCATAGGGCTACCATCCCCTAGAATACAGACTTGGGAATGACCTGCAGAATTCACTGGATCAAAGCAGGTAGGTGGAGAAGGTGGCTTGGCCTCAAACATGGAATCTGATGATGGGCAGAAGATGGATGAAGCATTGGACGCAATTTTCATGGAGGCCTGAGTTTCCTCGCCGACCTGTAAGTTATGTCGGAATGCTCTTTGCAGCATCCTGGGTGATATGGGGGGAGAGCTGGTGGTGGGATACAGACCTGAGCCAACCTCTTTCCGGCCAGTCGGCGGACTTGGGAACTTACTGTTTGAGGGGAGGTTCGTCTGCTTCCTCTGTGAAGGTGGGCTGGGGAGCTTGCGTTGGGTTGGCGGGCTTGCTTGCTTCCTCTGGATAGGAGGGCTTGGCATCCTTGCACTATCCGGAGGGCTCATTTCCCTATGGAGAGTGGGCGGGCTAGCCTGCATTTTACTTATAGCCCGAAAGAGATACTTGGGTTGTACAGGTGGACTGGTCAGTCTGTTCTCTGGCGGAGGTGAAGACGGAATGCCAGTAGGTACTTGAAAAAAGCGCCTGGGTTGTGTAGGTGGGCTCTGGGGTTTCCTCTCTGAAGGGGGTGAGGGAGGTGTACATCTCGTGGCCTGGAAAAGATTCCTGGGCTGTAACTGGGGACTTGGAAGCTTCCTCTCGAGTGGCAGGGATGGTCTTATGGATGTGGTCACAGTTGTTCTCCGGACAGTGGTAGTAGGGCTGTCATCACCTGTGATGTCTGAAATGGAAGATAATTGGATTTGTTTCTCTATAGGGGGTGATAGAGCTGTGCACCTGGTGGTAGAAACCCTTTGAGCATTACTGGCAGTGCTGCCATTTGCCACGGAATCACAAGAGTTCTGTAATTGGCACTCTGTAGGTGGTAAGAACCAGTTAGTTTCTTTCAGAAGTATTTCCCCCCCACAGTCTCGCACACATTCTTTTTTATTTTGTACTTGGCTTGCCCGCGAGTCTGGAAACTGTATTGGTTCAGATGACAAATCTTCTGTTGAGCTTGAAGCTGCTGTGTTTTTTAGGTTTATGATCTTGTAGGATTGGGGGTAGTGACTGGTCCTCCTGCACAGTCTGTGCTGTGTCTCCAGTGGTTCCTGTTGGCTCGACTCTGAGGTAGAGTGGCTGAGAGACACCACTTGCTCTGGTCTTTTCTGCAGCCTGAAGGCCCCGACACGCCTGTTTCTACTTGGAAGAACGTCCACCGAGTTCAGCGATGCCCTCAGCTTCTGTGCTGCTAATGTCTTGGGAAGAATAAAATTGACCTTTGCAGCTCGCTTGTCTGTTGTTTCTAAGGGGTTTGTCGGTGTGGCTGATGTGATCCCTGAACCCGTTGGTGCAACCAACAAATTCTCCAACAAAGTATTTGATGGTGGTGGTGGGAAGCTCTCCATCTCCTCTTCTCCCTGTGGAAAGCCCTCTTGACACTGATCGGTTGGCGCAGGAGGAAGAAGTGTCTCGCTGGACAAAACTGGTTCCTGTTGATCGCTGAGATCTTCAATGGCAGGAAATACGTGCCTCTGAGCTGCTAGATCTCTGGATCCCACAGCAACATGGGGCAGAATACGAACTCCCAACTGTTTTGCCCGTTTCATTTTGACTGAAACTTTTGGATTCTCTGATTTCTCATTGTCATTCCCTTGGCTGAAAGTATCGATCAGTTTCTTGACTGATTTGTGCTGGGGTTGCTTGGCAGATTTCGCCCCACAGGACTTGGGTGTCTGGCTTTCCTTGGCATTGGCTGAGTTGTGTTTCGCAGGTACTGTCTTGACAGGGCTCCTGCGACTTTTCCTATCTTCCTGTTGCCTGCTGTTCCCCTGATCATTCTTCTTCAGCATCACCCGGTCCGGGCTGGGCAAAATGCTAAAGTTTTTATTGAGTGATGCTTTGAGCTTGCTGTTGAGAGTGGCCTGATCTGTGCTCTGTGCGTTGGCTGCAATCCTGGGTTGTGTGGTCTTCTGCTTCTCTTTGTTAATCTCTTTGGCTTGGAACATCTTGTCTAGACGTTTGCTAAGATCCTTCTGGGTTCTTTGAAGCTGCAAGAGAGTTGGATCCTCGGCTTTACTTCTCAGTGACTCGGCAGACCTGGACCTCTTCTGTTTGGTGATGGTAGTTTTACAGACGTTTGCGGTGCTGGGTCTCACATGATAGGGTTTGCTATCTTCATCGGACCATGTGTTGGTCGCAGGAGTGATTGGGACGAATTGGATCCTGCCACTGATGGCATCTTTGAGCTTGATAGTCATTTCTTCGTTCTCTGGATTATCAATTCTCTTTGGGCCAGACCTCAGGGACCCAATGTCTATTGGAGTCGAGCTTGGCCTTTGAGGCACCATCCCATCAGTAATTGTCTCTGTATCGCTCTCATTGGTGTCCTCTTCGTCCAACGAGCCAAGATCCATCGATTCTGTGCATTTCAGGCTCTCAGCATCTATGGTTGAGTTGGAGTCAAATGAGTTAGCAGAGGTGCCCATCTTCATCAGTGAAGAACAAGGTGCATTTGAGGAATAGAGTATATCTTTGAATCGCTGTTCAACAGCACAGTCGTGGGACTTTGAGGAGCAGATTGGTGCATTGGAAACACACGCTTGTGTTGGGCAGCCACGCCGATGGGAATTGGTGCACAAAGGGTACGTGTTGACGTCACAACTCACCCGCCTCCTGTATTTGTCCAGCATACAATATTCCTTGAGGGAGTCGTTGTCAGCACCAATGCCACTGTCCTCGGAGTATAGGGTCATATCCGGGGCACTATGAGAGCGCTGCGTGGCCCTTGCCTCTAAATGAGCGATCAGCCGCTGGAGCCGCTCGTCCATCTGCTGCTTTGCCATCAGCTTCTCTTGGAAAATATCCGTGGCCGACTGCAGATAACAGCAGGTCTCCTGTAGGGCCCCGTTGGTCACCTGAGCCACCCTCCCATTCACTGCCTGCATCTTGTTGACTGTGTACTGCAAGAGCTGCTGCAGTAGGTCGGGCTGATCCTTCAGAATCCCATTCTCTGTTGGCCAGGTCAGGTTGTCTCCAACCCTCTTGACCAACTTCTCGCCGCCTATGACTATTTCCTCCAGGGCCTGGTTGACCTCTTCAAAACGAAATGCCAAGAAGCTGACCATCTGCTGGAGGATGAGCTGGGTTTGGGTGGCTTGCTCAGTTAAGGTCATAATGGCTTCATACTTGGAGAGACTCGGGTTGAGAAAGGCATAGGCCGCCTGGTGGCTTTGAACCAACAAATCAGGGAACTCAACCTTGTCTTCGCTCTTGGTTCTGGTCTTGATGTCCTTGTTGTGCTTGACCAACTGACGACCCTTTGGCTTCTTGGTTTTCTTGGGCTGTTGTGGGACTGGGTTCGCTTCGCTGTTCTGCTGGAGCACCTCTGCCAACCCCGAGGAATGCCCTTCAACAACCCCTCTCTCCTGAGTTACGCACTTTTCCAAAATGATCTGCTCAGATTTAGCCACCTCTGTTTCAGCGGCCAGCTTCTCTGCCTTCTTGCCTTGGTTGTTAAATTCAGGCAGCCTGGCTGATCTCTGCCGAGGAGACAGATCTGAAGAGCTCAGTGACTTGGAGCATCCTTCCCTCTTCCTCCTCGGGCCCACTTTGTAACAGTTCTCTTCTTCCCCGAGGTTTGACTCACTGTCCGACGTACAGTTACTGGAATTTTCCTGGAGTGAATGGGTGAAATTCTCAGTGGGAATCTTCTGCGAAGGCATCAGAGTTCTGGTTTGCTTCAGCGGTTTCAAGGTAGTCCTGGCAATGTGCTGGATTATCCCAGTTTGAGACGGTGCACACCCCATATTGTCACTCCCTCCTCCTGTGCCTTTAGAGAAACCCTTTTAAAGTAAAGCACCAAAGAGGCTGAGCGCTGTTTTATCCACCTGCCATTGCCAGATGCTTGCAGTGAACAATTGTCCTTCACGCAAACCACCCCCTTTTCCTTTCAAACGCTATGATCCACTGACACCTGTTACACTTCAGAACATGCCCTGTTACACCCTCGGCAAGAAAAAATGTTTGCAATGCCTTTGCGCACTCAAAGGTGAACCTATTTTCCCATGCAAGAACGCTGCATTATTTGTTTCCAGTCACTTGCTCGAAGCTGTGGCAGGCTATGGATTAAGGGGGTTTATCCACCTCCTTTCTATCTCGACAGATGCCCAAACAGAAAAAAAATAAGACTTTAAGCACATCATCTTAATCAGGCTTTGACCAGTCATTTCTCCTTTGTGTCCTAAGGGAGGCCATGGTGTGTTAACAGGACCAATTAAAGTATAGTGGGTTGTTTCTCGTTGTAGGTACTGATCTCTCCATGCAAATTGGGATGTAAGGGTTGAAAGACACAGCACTCCAAGATGTTATCCTATGTAAAGGGTGCTATATCAATGCTAGTTCTTGTTGAGTTATACTGAGGAGAGAAGAATTGTTTTACTCAGCGAGGGAGAGTGGGGAAACGTCACTGGATAACATTTGAAACCACAGCATGATAAGGAAAGCTTCACAAGCTGCAGTTCATCCAGAACTCTGAATCTTGTGTCCTCTCCCGTACTCTCTGTGATCACATCCCTCCCACCCTCACGCAATTCCATTGGCTCCCCATCCCCCAGAGGATCGAATGCAAATTCCTCATCCTCACTTTCAAGGCCATTCATGGCCATGCCCCCTCTTATCTCTCCGACCTGCTGACTCCCTATTAACCTGCTCGCCCCCTCCGTTCAGCGGGCTCTGGTCTGCTCCATATCCTGCGACCAACCCGCCAGGTTTTAAGCCTCTCTGTCCCCACACTCTGGAACTCCATCCCACAGACATTGTGCCTCACTTCTTCCCTTGTCTCCTTCAAGGCTGGTCTCAAGACCCTCCCTTTCGATCATGCCTTCTGCTGCCCTCCCAACTCTCTTCCTCTCACCCTGCCCCTCCCCCTTGCTCGGGTCCCGACGCCTGATTGTACAGCACCTTGGGATGTCTTCCCAACGTGAAAGGCCCTCTATAACTGTAATTTTGTTGTGGTTGTTGAAATGTACCCTTCAGTGTCCTTCAGCAAGGGATGGGGCTGAGAGAGCAGTTACGAGTAGTTTCTTAACCCTATGGTTACACTAGCCACTTAGAGCACTTTTGACTCCTATTTAAGCAAATAAACAGTTTGGGAGGACGTCCCAAGGCGTTGAGCAGTCAGGTCGGGATCCGAGCAAGGAAGGAGATGCGGAAGAGAAATAAAAAGAGCGCGAAGAATGATAGAGCAAGATTAAAAACAGGAAAAACGAAAACAAGGAAGATATTGCATATTGCTTTAATGACATAAGTAGCAATTGAATATGGATGGTGCAAATATGAAAGGATTCTGGGAAGAATGACTTGCAGATTTGAAAGAGAGTGTGAAAGAGGTTATTTGTAAAGTTTGCATTCAAAGATTGAGTGAATCTACATTGCATTTTGTGGATTAAATAACATTACATGCCCCACCATTTGGAACTCCACCCCACATTCCATTTGCCTCGCTCCCTCTCGTCTCCTTCAAGGCGCGACTCAAAACCTTCCTCTTTGACCGATCCTTTGGCCATCCTCCTGCCTTCCCTGCTGCCCTCCACTCTCACCGAACCTGTTTCCCAGCTCGGGTTCAAATCCCTGACTGTCCAGCACTTTGGGACCTCCTCCCAATCTGAAAGGGGCTAGGTAAATATACTTTTGTATTTATTTGTATTTGTGGAGCATCAAACCTTTTAAAGAGGGTAGTAAAGGTTTTCAAAGGTGATACCAGGAATGATGGATTCATGAGGGACCAGATATGGGAGAGGAAGGACAGTTGGGAGTCGAACCTGGGAGTCGCAAAGTGAGGTGGAGAAATAGAATTGGGTGTCATCCACATACATGCGGATGACACCCCCAAGAAGGAGCATATAGATGAGGAAGGGGCCAAGGAAGGATCCTTGGGTTACCTAGCAGGTAACTGGGTGAGAGCAGGAGGCAAAGCTGTTTATTGAGATGTACTGTTGGTGGTTTGTGAGGTAGGACTCGAACCAGGCAAGTGCGGTCCCACTGAGGTGAATGACGGAGGACAGGCAGTGGAGGAGGATGACGTGGTCGACTGTGTCGAATGCAGTGGACAGGTCCAGGAAAATAAGGAGGCAGAGGGAGCCCTGGTCACAGATAGAGAGGACATCGTTTGTGACTTTCACAAGCGCAGTCTCTGTACTGTGAACAGGGTGGAAACTGGACTGGAGGGGTTCAAAAAGGGAGTAGGAAGAGAGGTGGGAGTTGGTTGGCAAAAACACGATCGAGTACTTTGGCAAGGAAGGGCAGGTTTAAAATAGGGTGGCAGTGGCTCGGGTTTGAGGGATCTAGGGAAGGTTTTTTGAGGAGGTGGGTAATGGCAGCAGTTTTGAGGGGGGCAGGGACTGATCCTGTGGAGAGGGACTGGTTGATAATGTCAGCCAACAGTGGGTAGAGGAGGGGGAGCTGGGTGACCAGAAAGTTAGTGGGAAGGAAATCGAGGCAGCAGGTGGTGGGCTTCATTGAGGTGATGGTGCGTGAGAGGGAGGAAGAAGAGATGGGGGGAGAAGGAATATAGGAAGGAGGTCGTGGTAGGAGCTGATGACGGTGAGGGTTAGGGGGACAGAATGGGGGTGGTGGTGGTGGGCGACGAGAGGCAGGAGGATGAGGCTGCCTGGCGGATATTGTGGATTTTGGAGGAGAAGAAGTCCAAGACCTCCTCTCACTTCGCATTTGAAGTGAAGATTGAGGAGGCCTGAGGGGGCACAAGGAGAAAGTGGTGGGTGGTGGAAAAAAAGACTTTTGGGTTGTTTTTAGCCTCCAGGATGATGTTTGAGTAGTAGGCTGTTTTCGTGCGCGACAAAGAACGCCGGTAATTGTGGAGATGCTCGAGACTGGTTTTCTGCCACCTGCGCTCGAACAGCCTGGTTTGGGGTTTTAGGGAGCGGAGATGAGTATTGTACCAGGGGGAATGGGTAGGTTTGGAAATGGACCTGGATTTCAGGGGGACGAGAAAGTTGAAAGTGGATGAGAGGCGATCATGGAGTAGCTGGATGGCTGCTTCAGCATCACAATGGGTGGAAGGCCAGAGGGGTAGGAGGTCAGAGGATGTGAGGGCCTCTGTGAGGGTTTCAGGCGGGAGATTTTTCCATGGGTGGAAGAGTATACTTGAGGGCTTGGTGGAGGAGAGAGGGATGCGAGAGGAGAAGGAGATGAGGAAGTGGTCCGAGATGGCCTTGTCCATTATGCTGAGATCGGAAATGTCAAAACCGTGGGGAGGACAAGGTTGAGAGCATGGTCACGGTTGTGGGTCGGTGAGTCGATGTGGAGGGTGATGTTTAGGGAGGAGAGGGCAGTGAAATCAGAGGATGTGGTGCAGGGGGAGTTTAGGTCAAGGCTGAAGTCGCCCATGAGGAGCAGACATTCAGAGCTGAGGGACAGGGAGGAGAGGAGAGTGGAGATATCAGAGAGGAAGGGGTCTAGGAGGATGGTAGAGCCAGGGGGTCTAGGAGGGTGGTAGAGCAAAATAATTTTTAGTGAAAGAGGATGGTAGAGGGTGAGGTGCTCGAAGGAGGGGAGACAGCCAGAGGAATAGGGAGAAAGAATCTGTCTACAAATTAAGAACTGAATCAAAGAATTTCCTACAATTCCATGCAATTTTACAGTTTGAGGAAAAATGGTCCTGAAACTAATAATAATATTTGTATTTAATATACCCATGCGGCGTGGATTAGTTATTAATTGGGCAAGATTTTAGATGTCTATGTTCATGCAGAATAATAAAGGGTGAAATAATGAAAGAAAGCGTTTAATTACTGAAGCGTCACTTGGTGGCAGTGACAAATGATAGTGATTTTCTGTGAAAGTGTGACTCATTAGCTGTTTTCTATGCAAAATAAAATACAAAATTACATTTCTATAGCACCTTTCATGTCAGGAGGACATCCCAAGGCGCTGGACAGTCAGTGATTTGGACTAGAGCAGGATGAGGGTTGGGATTAGAGACTGTGGAGGGTAGGGATAGGAAGGTGGGCGAAGGCACAGTTGAAGAGGCGTGCCTTGAAGGAGGCAAGGGAGGGAGCAAGATGAAGGGAATGTGGGATGGAGTTCCAAGGGGTGGAGGCAGAGAGGCTGAAAGGCCAGACTGCTGATGGTGGTGTGGGCTGGGCAGGGCACGTAGAACAGGTCGGAACCTATCGAGCAAAGGGAGTGAACAGATTCATATGGATTGTATCAGGTGACTTCGCCGCACCTGATGTGGAAGCTCTTAAGCCACTTAGTGAAGGGATATTGAAGGGCTACCAAACATGTGAGGGATTAAACCAACCTACAGGTTTATTTTTCTTTCCGACAGCAAGCAGAGTTCTCATCACTGAGGTAATGTTTGAACCATGTTGTTAGCTGGAACGTCTCAGAATAGTTAGTGACATGCACACAGATGTGACTCTGCTACATTGCTCGTGATAATAATAAGAATAAGAATTCTTGCATTTGATATAGCGCCTTATCACATCTTTGGGATGCCTTAAAGTGCTTCATGGAATGTACTGTAATTATATAGAATCATTTTGGTGACTCAGCCCTATAATGGGAACTTTATCATATTTTCTCTGCACTTATAATAAATAATCCTAGCATTTGATGGAGAGCTTTCATATTGGGAGGACATTGCAAAGCATCTCACAGGATATACTGTAAAGTGTGGTGACTGTGTATTTCATAGGCAGATGTGGCAGCCTCATCCCAGCAGCTATGAAGTGATTGAAAATAATAACCTCTGCTTTAGACATCACACCTTATCATGTTGTTGAGACATCTCAAAGGGCGTCACAGAATATACTGTAAAATATATATGCATGTGCGTATTTTGTGGGTGAGCAAGGCAGCTGATTTGCACTATAGCAATGCCCCACAAACAACCATGGAGTGAGTGACCAACTTTATTTGGGGGAATTATTGGACAGGATCCCGGAAGGAATTTCTTTCTCCTTTCAAACTGTGCCATGGGATCTTTAACATCTTTAAACAGGCAGACAGGACCTTGGATTAAGGCAGTGAGGCCTTAACCAAACTGTGGGGCGCCTCTCCCTTGGCTGGGGGGGGGGCCATGGAGCTTTAGAGTCATGAGCCCCTGAGTGTGTGTGGAGCGGAGGACCCGAGTGTGTGGACCTGAGTGTGAAGGAGGGGTGGGGGGGGGTGCAACGAAAACTTTGCTGAGTTGCGGGGGTGGGGGTGGTGGGGTGGGGGGGAACGACTCCGCTATTTAATATTTGGAAGCCACTGGATTAAGGTCATCTCATCCGAAGGACGGCATCTCCAACACTTAAGGGCTCCCTCAGCCCTTTCCTAGAATGTAAGTATATGAATTCAAAGATCAGTGTGGGTATGAATCCCACAAATACAAACACACACATTGCAATCATGCACAAATGTGTGTACGATTGACAAACAAGCTCAATGTCACTGGTATCTCCTGTATGGGAATACTATGCAGTTGAAGGTAGTATCAGCACATCGAAAGAATGGATGATCCACTTCTCTCACTCACTGGAGGGAGCCAAAGGCGACAGCTGAAGCATCTCCACGCATTACTCAACCAGCCCCATGTTAAACAGATAGTCAGTTCACTTATGGTTAAGTCCTTTAGCTTGTACAGATTTAATGTTTTGAGGATCTCCTTTAACACTTTCAATACAGACAATAGTTGGGTTATGCTATTACCAATTTGAACTGCACCTATAAACCTCTTGTTTGTATATGTTTATAGGTTTATACTACAAAGCTCTTGTTTATATGTTGAGTAACATAGCTGGGTTTATTGCTGATCACATCTGCAATGATTGCAGTTTAATATTCTGTAGCTGCTGTTAATAAATTGGGTCTTCAGCGCCTTAACGTCCTCCCGACATGAAAGGCTCTCTATAAATGTCATTTTGTTGTTGTTGTCGTTGTCTACTTTGTGCTTAGTGTATTGGCACTAAACCATGATATCTCTAATTTAAGGCTAAGTGGTATCTCTCGCCAGGTCTCCTGCCAAACCTCTTGACTTCAGTCAGTAAGCCTGGAACTCCAGACTCCATCACTGACAACCCCTGGATTACACCTTACATCAGTGGCTTCCAAACTTTAAATAGCGGCGCCCCCCCCAACAAAGTTTTTGTTGCGCCCCTCCCTCCCACCCCCTTCACACTCAGCTCCACACACTCAGGTCCTCAGCTCCACGTCCCCCCGGGGGAGTTGCGCCCCCACAGTTTGGAGCCCACTGCCCCAAGTGAAGGGCGCGGTATCAATGCAAGTTCTTGTTCAATCCCCAGCTGCCCAAGTTACCATCACAGGCTCCATCCTGTTGGCCTCAAACCCACACACCGCTGGTGTGTAGGGATGTGTGTGTGTGTGTGGGGGGGGGGGGGGGGGCAACACTCATGGTAAAAGGGGTTTAAGTTCTATTAGTATTTCTGAACATCACTAATATAAATATTACTGTACAGCTGAGCAAGTCAGATTGAACTCACGGTACAGGGGGGTGAGCAGTAGCTCCTGTCATGTCCTTTGTTACATCATGTCACCATTTACATTAAATTTTCTGGAGGATTTTACCCTGTAATTACATATGTGTTGTGTCTTGTGTGTGTATCTATCTCTGCATGACCTGTCTTCCCCTGTCTCTCTCCCTCCCTCCCTCCCTCTCTCTGCATTTTACCATTCATTTAATCCTCCTTTTCTCATTCCCCTCGTCCTTCTGTTTCTCTCTCTCTCTCTCTCTCTCTACCCCCAGTTTTTCCCACCCCCCCCCACCCATTTTGTATTGACTGAGATTTTGTTTTTCTCTCCCCCCCCCCACCCCCAACCACCACCCACCCCTCTCTCTCTCTCTCTCTCTCTCTCCTCTCACACTCTCTTCTATTTTACATTTTCTGCCTCAAACCAAAAAAAACAAAATCTTTTTTGTTAAATTGAAGACAAAAAAAAACGCACCCTTCCCTCCTTTCATTTTCGTGTGGTCTGCTTCTCCCACCCACACATCCCTTCCTCCCATCCTTTTCCTTCCATCTCTGTTCTGCAGTCATCTGCAATATATCCTCCCCCTTTCTGGTCTCTCCCCGCCCTCCACGGCTTTAACCCTGAAATTGATAAGGTCGCAAGGGAGGAGAGAGACAGAGGGAAAGAGAGAGGGGGTGTGTGAGAGAGAGTGTGTGTGTGTGAGAGAGAGAGAGAGCTCTCTCTACACATTGCGAGGTGGCGATCGACACACAGCAGATGAGCCTTGTGTGTGTGTGGACGTGTTGAACAACCTTCCCAATTGCTGGCAAGAGCAATAATAACACGGCGAGAGAGAGAGAGACAGAAATATCACTCTTGTCCAAACCCAACGCCGACTGTTCATCCATCCCAATGTGTCTTGCTGAAGACTGCAGGATTTTCCAGTTTGTGAAGACATTGGTGGTCGAGTCAACTTGGAAGAGAGTGTGAGACAACCCGACCCCATCACCAGCCATCACCAGCCAAGGGCGATAGCTCTCACAAGCCTCATCACTTGACTGACTCAACGAAAGGAGCAGGCTTTGAGCCAACCGATAGACAAGACACACAGACACACACACAGACAGAGAGTGTGTTGTGACAGAGACACAGAGAGGGCAGTGAAAATGCAAATGCACGGGGAAGGTTTGACCTCAGGGTATATGTAGGGATTGTGTTTCATTTCAATATCAATCGACAACAACAAGGACAACAACAACAACAAAAGGAGGAAAAGTAAAGCAAATCTGCCAAGGAGATCTGGAAGAGCACAGAAACCACAGGACCCTCTGGAACAACACAGCACAAGGAGTAAGTGAGTGAGTGAGTGAATGAGTGAGTGGCCAGCCTGACACGGTTTTTGTGCAGACTATGTGCAGCCGTCCTGTTTCCAACCAGGACCATCAAAGGCAATGCAAGTTCCTGTCCTACATGTTCTACCAGGCAGTGAGGGACCGCACTCCGGTGTGGATGCTGGAGGACATGAGGATTATGGAATGCTTCTACTGGGAGGAGAATGCCAGCCTCCGAGCTTACTCGCCGTCAGAAGCCCTGCTGTACGCAGTGGTCCACGACCACCTACCTTACGCCCAGTACCTGCTCTCTCGCTACCCGCTTGAGGCGCTGGAGGTGCCCGGCGACCGCTTCTGCTGTTGTCCATCCTCGGCCCCTCACTTGACCATGGCGGTCAGGTATGATCGGGAGGACATCCTGGGTCTCATCCTCAAGATCGCCAACCGGCTCCCTGACTTGAAGTCCTACATCAACAGGAAGGGCTGCTTCCACGTGGAGGACGGCAAGACGCCCTTACACCTGGCCTGCGAGCTGACCAGAGCCGAGACGGTGCTGATGCTGCTGGGAAGCGGGGCTTCGGCCAAGATCGCGGACAGCCAAGGGTTAACGCCGCTGGACATCATCTTGCAACAGATCTGGGCGTCCAAGGCCAACTCTGAGCCCAAAAAGTTGTGCGCCAATCACCTGTTGCTCTTCATGTCCTCGCTGCAGTTCAAGATGAAAAGAGCTCTGGAGGACAATGCCACAGAGTGGAAGGAGCTCCTCGGAGAGGAACAGTACAACTACCTTAGTGGGAGAGTGCCAGCCACCCTGACCATGTTGGCTATGCAATGCATCTTCAAATGCCTGCCTCCATCCAGATTCCCGGGGAGCATCAAAGAACTGCCAATACCTCACTCCTTAAAACCACTGCCTTTTGCAAAGCCCGTTATGTTTTCTCTCTCTCGCTCCAAAATGGGCCAAAAAGGAGGCAGGAAGCACCCAAATCCATGAAAAGTAAAGGGACTTTTTCTTTTTTTAAAAAAAAGCGATGAAATGTTACATGCATTCTGGTGCACGGTTGGCATAAAATGCTAAATATTCCTCTTAACGATCGGTGCATGTGTGTAGACCTATTTTTGATACTTGATAATAACAATCCTTGCATTTGATATAGCGCCTTATCACATCTTCAAAGCACTTCACAGAATATACTGTAAAGTGAATGGACCGTGTGTTTTTTTGTGGACAAAATGTCTTGTCGTGTTGCGGCTCACTTAAAATGAACATACATTGACAGTGTTTAAGGGTTACAACATGTGAAGCAGATGAACACACTTAACATAATAGTTTTCCTCCCCATCTTTTCCCCCTGTGAAGGACTACATTGTAATAGCATTGTAAACCTTGTCATGTTTTGGTTGGTTAAACTGTGAAAGGACAGGGAAGAGGCGATGGACAAAATGCAATCAAATGTTATACTCTGCTTATCACGGTGGGTCTATATAGTACATGAGCTATTGGTTTCTAAACTATATGCGTTCTATACCCTGCAATGAATATACATAAAAACACCAGCTATTCAGTATCGATTTTATTTGCAATTGAAACCTTCCTGTGCTCCAATGGGTTGGTGAGTGATACCTCTGTCATTGAGAATTTGCAGTGTGCGTACAGTGTTATCACAAAACAATAATGCAAGAGAGCGCAGCAGAAGGCGGTGCAGTATTAAAGGGCATAAGGGACATCTAGACAGGCAGCTGCGATATTCAGTAAACCTTCCTTTCCAGCTTCACTGAAAACAACAGAGGCCTCCTTGCTATTCCTGTCACGGCTCGGTGTGTCTTCCTTGTGGCTGTGTGAGGTTCTGCTGGGTTGAGTTGTACTCAAACAATCGAGGTGGTCAAGACAACACCTATATTTCATACCTGAAACTCTTTAGAGGAGATCCACACAGTCCCAACAAACCAGATAAACACACTACTAAAGAAACATGCTGGACACTACTATAAGGAAGATCATATTTTTGGTCGGGAAATTATAAAAAGTTGCATGTTTAATATATGTGGAAACACAACATTATTAATAGAATTATTAATATTAATATATTAATTCAATGTGTCATTAATTGATTCAAGCCAAAGTTGACCTATTTCTAACAAACTTTGCACAAATGTGTATGCTCAATATCCAGATCTTTTTAAAAATGATATAATTCTTAGAAGATGGTGCATTTCACCGGTTTTATTTTACAAAACTTCCAAATATTTTAAATCATGCATCATTTATTTGAACAAAGTGCTTTTAAAATATTTATTGTATCAGTAAAGATTTCTAATTAATTTTTAAACGCATGTATGAGTATGATTGATTGTCTTTTGTACCATAGAGTATAGTTATGCATGTGTCTGAAATTGATTTATTTGAAAAAATAAATGCTCCAAAGTCCAGAAAAATGATAATGTTTATAATTTAAGTGAGTTTGGACTGAGATACAGTGGTAAACTCATGCAGTATTTATGATCATTCCATCATTATGTTGTGTGTGTGAGCATGTGTGCGTACGTTTCTGTATAAGTGTGTTTCTGTGCATATATGTGTTTGATTCTGTGCATGTGTGTGTTTTTGTGTGAGTGTGTTTGAGAGTGAAATAGACATCACACTCACAAATGGAACTATGTTGCACAACCAGTCATTGATCATGATAATAATTCTTGCACTTGGTATAGCGCCTTTCATGTTGGGAGATCATTTTAGTGCTTCACAAGATTTACTGAGTGAGAAGTGTAGTGACTCTGTATTTGTAGGTGAACATGGCAGCTCAATTACACGCAACAAACAGTGCTGATAAACAGCCATGATGTGAGTGACCAATTTTATTTTGGGGAATTGTTGGTCAGGAAACCTAGAGAAACTCTTTTTGAGTAGTTCCAGGAGATCTTAAACATCCATCTGAACGGGCACAGATGGACCAGAGTTTAACATATCATCTGAAGGACAATACCTCTAACAATGCCATATTTCATGATAGAGTGTTACCCTAGACTGTATGACTTCAAGCACTAATGTGGGGCCTGCATTCACAGACTTCTGATTCAGAGGCAGGTATGTTAACCGAGCCAGGCAGACACATCATAATCAACAACAAAATTACATTTATATAACGCCTTTCACGTCGGGGGGACTTCCCAAAGCGCTGAACAGTCACAACGGTACCCGAGCAAGGGAGAGGGGCAGGGCAGCGGGGGAGGTGTGGGAGAGAGTTAGGAGGGGAGTGAGATTGTTGGGAGGGCAGCAGAAGGCACGGTCAAAGAGGAGGGTCTTGAGACTGGTCTTGAAGGAGGCGAGGGAGGGAACGAGGCGAAGGGACTGGTGGGATGGAGTTCCAGAGTGTGGGGACAGAGAGTCTGAAAGCCCGTCCGCCGATGGTAGGGTGGGTCTGTGGGGGACATGGAGCAGGCTGGCAATTAACATGTCAATTAACAGCAATTAAAACCCTCATTCTACTGACAGATCCAGAGAAAAAGTCATCAGCCAGGGATATAGAGTATTCAGCTCAACTGAGTGGGGGGGAAATAGCGATGGTGGGGGAGATGGGGTTGGGGAGACCATGAAACAAGTGGCTGTTTGCTGGGCCAATCGCACGGACGGATTGGGAGACAGCAGAGCTCGTGTGTGGAGATGCGGAAAGAGGGAGCTTGCCGTGAGTAAACAGGGTGGCACGTTCCTTGGTCCCTCCGCACTTCCCTCCCCACACCCTGGTGGCCAAGGGAGGCTCAGAATGTATGTCTTGACAATGAACAACAACAACAACAACTTGCACGTGGGGTGGTAAACCAGCAGTGCTTCACAGTGGTGGAGTCACATTTTTTTTTGTCAAGTCTCGCCTGAAAACCTTATTCTTAACTGTGCTTACGGCTACCTCCCCCAACAACCCTCACGCCCACCGCCCCTCCACCGTCCTCCCGGCTCGGAGACAGGCTCTACCATTACTAAGGGCCCTGAGATGCTGCCTTGCATGGAGGGTGCTACATACTCTTGTTGTTGTGAAGCACTCTGAGATGAGCTTCCATCGTATCAATGTAAGGATTATTATTATTATAATAATAATTAGTATTATTATTACACTTGTCAAAGTTTTGAACCCAAATCCCTGAAAAGTAAAGGGACAAGTTTCCTTACTCCACACGCCTAATCATAATCTGTCCAAAAAAACACAATAATAAATTTTTTTAATTTTCAATCTACAATTGTTTGTGGGACGCTGCTGTGCGCAATTGGCTGCCGAGTTTCGCCACAAATATACAGTCAATTCACTTTACACTATATTCTGTTAAGCGCTTTTGAGACATCGATAAGATGTGAAAAGCACTATATCAAATGCAAGGATCATTATTATTATTCACTCAGGGATTTCAGCTCTTTTGTGCTAAATTTCGGGTTGTTTGTGATGTGTGTGGGGGCTCTTCCCAGCCAAAACCATTGATGAATATCGTTTGAAATCTGATACAGATGCATTGGTGTATTACCACATTGGATCTGCTATCTGTTATGAAATGTGGCATTATTCCCACTAAAGATTCAGCGGGGATGATTCACCAATCATCTGCATTTATATAGAGTCTCTCATGCAGGCTAGCATCCCAGAGCGCTTAGAGTATCTTGGAGGGAAGGAGGACATTATGTGCACTGCCCTGATCAGTACAATTGCTGGCCTTGGCGACAAGTAGCTTTCCCACACTGATTAGTCCTGATTTTGTGTGTCCAAGCCAAGCTTTCACTTGGCTGAGGTTGACAAGAGTTTTGCATGTTTCACAGAGAGTGGGAAAGGGCATTGATTCCCTGGCTTTGAAAGAGAGAAAACACAATACTGTAAAATGACTCAGCCTCTAAAATATGCATCAATCAAAACCAGAGAGCTGGTCTCGCAAACAGCCATCCACAAAGTTACGGTGTGCTGCCCTCTACTGTTGAACAAGTCCCACAGTGCCACTTTGCCACAGACAGATTCATTCCTGAGCTAATCTTACGCAATGCAGAGAAAGTGCTACTGAAGGTAAGCAACGAGAGTGTAACCTGGATAGCAAGGTCCCACTGTAGTTAAAGCATTCCTACACAAGCAGAGTGTCACTGACATTGCCTATCTCAATGAATGCTGCAATTGAATGCGATGGCTCCAAATTTGAAATATATTGGAAATATAGATGTCCAATAGATCATTGCTCTTTCACTCTGAAAAGAGTGTAAATAATAATAATAATAATCCCACCGAAAAAAACACAATAATAAAGATTGGTCATTTGAATCCACGACTGTTTGTAGGAACAATGCTGTGCGCAATTGGCTGCCGCGTTTCGCCCACAAATATACGGTCAATTCACTTTACAGTCTATTTTGTGAAGCGCTTCGAGTCATCTAGAAGACATGAAAAGCACTATATCAACAACAACAACAACAATTTACATTTATATAGCGCCTTTCACGTCGGGAGGACGTGAAAGGCGCTAAAATGCAAGGATTATTCTTATTGTTTGTCTCTCACAGGTGCTACTTCCACAATACACTACAAACAGCATATGATACAATTTACATTTAAATGAAGCCTTTCACTGTTTCAAAGCACTTAGTGCTGCTGGTTTGGGCATCGGCTCAGCTGCAGGTGGAAGCTGAAAGGACCAGAGAAGGGGGAATGAGGATTGAAAGCATAAGCAAAGAAAAATGCCTTGAGATGGAGTTTAAATGAAGTGGTGGGTTGGAAGGACTCCAGGATGGAGTTCCAGAGAGTGTGAGATGAATAACTGCAAAGTATGTTCGTCAATAGTGGGGAGGATAGAGTGGGACACATAATAATAATAATAATAAAATATCATAATTCTTCCATTTGATATATCGCCTTATCAGGTCTTCCAGACGTCTCAAAACTGTAAATGGAATATACTGTGAATTTAATTGACTGTATATTTTGTGGGCGAACCGAGGCAACCAACTGCACGCAGCAGGGCCTTACAAACAGTTTTGGATTGAAGGGATTATTACCCCTGAAAAAACGATCCGCTAATCAACGAACAACTGGGTCCTTCTTACTGCTAGGTAAACAGAGGCTGTGGAGTAAGGAAACTTGCGTCTTGTCTGGGAATTGAACCTAGTTCCTTTTGCTCGCGAGGCACGTGCTCTAACCACTAAGCTATAGGACTCTATGATGTGAAGCAGGCTGGTGTTTGCAGAGCAAATGGAACAGCTAAGTCGATAGGAGCTCCAGAGAGAGGGGAGCAAATGGATTGGAAGAGTTCCTGGATCAGTGATATCGAGTTACAGCAGTCTACTAAGAACATCTGTATTTCTACCTACTCTGTTTCACACAACTGCAGTGCACCAGGTTTGAAACTACTGCAAATGGTCAAAGGGTGAATTGTCCATAGACTGGGAAACGTACTTACCAATTTACCAGTACTAATGTGTTCCTATCATCATCATTATCATCAACTTCCTCCTTAAGTGAATATACTGTAAAGTGAATTGACTATATTTTGTGGGCCAAACAAATATACAGTCAAGTGAATCTTCCTAGCTCATTGCCCTAAAAGTGGAGTCAGCCTTTTTGCTCTGACTCAAGAGAAATAATGTCAGGTATGAATAGTGGACAGGCAGTTCAATATTACTACTGTATAACTACCGTTTAGTGCTTTGACACATTTCGATACGATAAAGTATCTGTACCATAAAAAATAAAGTTTGGTCCCCGTTTCATACGATAGAGTTTCTGCGTGATTACCCTTGGTGTTCAATAGGGCCCGTCGATATGCCGATATCGGAATTTAAAATATATCGATACATCGAAAAATTAAATATAAAAAAAAATCGGTTCCTTGTTGCCGGCATTGCAACCTCCTGGGCCTAGAGCATGGAATGTGCGCGTACATCCGAATGCGTGCGCACCCCGAATGCGCGCGCACTGAACTACAAGACTCAGAATGCTCATCTCTACACAATGCACTGATCGAGGTGCAAGCCGCCACATTGTATTCGTAGTCCTCGAATACAATATACAGGTATACAAGGGGTGGGGGGAGACCGAGAGAGAGACGGGGGGGAGAGCGAGGGAGAGACAGTGGGGGGGAGAGGGAGGGAGAGACGGGGGGGGGGGGGGGGGGGGGAGAGGGAGTGAGAGAAGGGAGGGGGGGGCGGGGGGGAGAGGGAGGGAGAGACGGGGGTGGGTGGGAGAGGGAGGGAGAGACCAGACAGAGAGACACAGAGAGAGAGATGGAGAGAGTGAGTGTGAGAGACACACACAGAGAGAGAGAGATATTTACCACCTGAGGAGATAGGCCCCGAATGCGCGCGCACCTCCGAATGCGCGCGCACCTCCGAATGCGCGCACATGTCCGAATTCGCGCGCATGCGCAGTATAAAAAACCCGAAAATATCGATATATATCGATATGAGCCAACCGATATATCCATATTGGAAATTTCCCATATTGACCGGCCCTAGACATCAAGCAAAACCTTCCCCAAGCGATGGAATGGTAGAGCAAGGACTGTGATTGAGCAAGCAACAAGAACAACAAAATCTATATTTATAGAGCGCCTTTCACGTCGGGAGGACGTCGCAAGGCACAGGCAACAACTTTGTGTGCACATGTAAAACCTCGATAATCCAGCACGGTTCGGCCCATGCTCCTCCTGGATTTCGGAGTTTGCTGGTATTCAGAGCGCCTGTAGCTCAGTGGTTAGTGCACTCGCCTTACAAGCGTGAGACTTGTATTCGAATCCAGGCAGATCAGTGTGAAGACTTGACCAAATTTTCTTACTCCACACACGCTTAATAATCCGTCCCCAAAAAAACACAATAATAAAAATTAGTCATTTCAATCCACGACTGTTTGTGGGACACTGCTGTGTGCAATTGGCTGCCACGTTTCGCCCACAAAATATACAGTCAATTCACTTTACAGTATATACTGTGAAGCACTTGATAAGAGTGCTGATAAGGATGCTGAGATGTTGATAAGACGTGAAAAGCGCTATATCAAACGCAAGGATTATTATTATTTAGAAACCTACCCAAGAAATGGCTGAGGAAGTCCCACTCCACACATCACATGTGCTGTAAACACAGCACTGAAGCCAAACAATGGCCGAGCAGTAAGTACTGTGCTGGGTGACAGATTATTGAGGTTTTACTGTGTTTGTGTACTTCACTTCCAAAGCCCTACATGGCCTCACTCTCCCCAACCTCTGCAACCTTCTAACCCCTCTACCAACCTGCCTGCTTCCTCCTCTGAGTGGGCTCCAGCCTGCTTCATGCCCCCTGCCTCGCCCACCCCACCATTGGTGGGCGGGCCTTCAGTCACTCAGCCGCCATATTCTAGATCCTCTGCCTCGCTCTCTCCCTTGCCTCCTTCAAGACCCATCTCAAGACACTAATCTTCAACAGTGCCTTTGCTTGTAATGGCCTCGCCCCACGCTACATCTGTGACCTCCTAACCCCCTACATCTGCAACCTCCTAATCCCCTAGCAACCTGCCTGCTCCCTCCACTCAACTAGCTCTAGCCTGCTCCACATCCCCTGACTGACCTGGCCCACCATTGGTGGGCGAGCCTTTAACCACTCTGTTCCCAGCCCCTGGAACTCCGTCTTGCAGTCTCTCCGCTTCGCCCCCTCCCTGGCCTCCTTCAAGTCCTGCCTCAATACCCTCCACTTTGACGGTCCCATCGATTTCCCCAAATTCCTCCCTTTCCCTCCACTCTCCTCATTCCCAACCCGGGTCTGAAACAATGACTGTCCAACGTCTTGGGACATCCTCCTGACGTGAAAGGCGCTATATGTGTAATTATGTTGTTGTTGTTTGATATCCCTCCTTCCCACCTGCCCTCTACCCTCCCCAACCCCCGGCTCAGGTCCAAACACTGATTGTCCAGCACCTTGGGGCCTATTGACTTGGATCCCAAAGGGCTGTCCTATCGAGCCATTTCGACATGGCTGTTCTCCCAACGTGAAAGGCGCTACACAAATATAATTTTGTTGCTGTTGTACAGTATATTGTGTAGGGAGCTTTTCTGATTATGTATGTTTGGATGAGAAGCAATGAGATATTGATTGGAGAGCTTGTTATCTGCACTAACTGAGTTCAGTGACAATGTGGATATGTGGATAATGGGTCATCATTACCAGGCAAAATTCAAATGGCTTCAGTGCTAACGAAAAACAGGAGTTAAGGCACATAAGGACAATCTGAGCTGGTTTAAATGCTATTGACTTTCAGCAGAGGGCAGTGTTGACTATCAAAAATATATTTGAATCTGCTGGAGCAGGAACTCTGGAGACATAATGTGAATACATTACTACAGTAATGCAGTGTGCTTTTGTGCTTTGTATGGATTTGCAGTATTTTGCCTATTGTCCAAAGTTGTGGTGGGTGAGCTTTCAAACAGTTGTGAAAGCTATTACTGCCATAAGCGGCTATTTTGAAACTGAATGAATATAAATGCAATGTTGATGTTGTTGTCATCTCTGGAACTTTCTCTTGTACCTCTGTCCCACACACCTGGGTTTCAAAAGCTGCCTAAAAACTATCTCGGAATCTGGTGACCTCCATCAAAACCACATATCTGCCAATCTGCACAAACATCCACTCTACCTCTGTGATTTTCGTGGCCCATTTTCCTATGTGAAAGACTTCTGTATACATAATAATCATTGAATTTGATATAGCACCTTAGTACATCTTCAGGACGTCTTAAAACCCTTCACAGAATAATAATAATCCTTGCATTTTGATACAGCGCTTTTTGCACCTTATCGATATCTCAAAGCGCTTTACACAATATACTGTGAATTGACTGTATATTTGTGGGTGAAACGCGGTAGCCAATTGCGCACCGCAGTGTCCCCACAAACAGTCGTGGATTGAAATTACCATTTTTTTTGAGGGATTATTATTAGGCGTGTGAAGTAAGGAAACTGGCCCAAGGTTTCACCCTGAATATACTGTAACGTGAATTGACTGTATACTTTTATGGGGAAAATGCATGCAAGTTATTGTGGTGGTATAGACTTTCTATTTCTATTTCTTTCCTAGAATGAAACTGCCCAACTCCAAAACTGCAAACTTTTGTTTACTATTCTTGATCCCACAAATGTTCCTTCCACATGTCACATACAAACCCAGGTTTTGAGTGGCTGGAGTGGTTTTAACAAATGGGCTCTGCAAAAAAATGTTTGAAATTGTATTTCAAATGGCCAAGTGTCTTTTATAAAGTTGAAAATGATTCTCATTCTGTTCATTTCTGTGTCTTGTGCAGGTGAGGCATTTTGTTATTATGGTTAGTAAAGTCATCAACGAATATGTATCAGCAGCAAATCAAACCTCAGAATTAATCCATTGACACATCATCTATTTCATACTACCACTATCCACTTGAACCTCAATCCACTCTATAACTCCCAAACCACTCCCAATTTACTCAATAATAATAATAATAATATTGACTGTATTTTTGTGGACAAGACACAGTGCATCGCTGTGTCCCACAAACAGCCATGGATCGATTGACCAAATTTTTTTGGACGGATTATTATCCTTAGAAAAGTGATCCACCAATCGACTAACTACTGTACTGGGTTCCTATTTACTGCCAAACAGAGGCTTTAAAGAGGCTAGGTAAACAGAGGCTTTAACTCCATGCAAACCTCAACATTTGCAAACCTCATTCCGTTCCTATTGTGAATCTTTCCCTCTGCCTATTTTGGGATTTCGTAAAAGGTGAGAATTCTAGCCCCAGAAAACTCTAAAACACACATTTGTGTGTGCTATTTTGAGACTGAATGAATAGGAAAGAGGATTAGCACCTGAGACGGAAAAGGATTAAGGGATTTGTTGAAAGAGCTGAAAAGTAAAATTTAATAAATTGAATTACATTTAAGAAAAGACAGTAGCATGCTATGAGTTGAGTATCCTTTTCAATGCTGAAAATTGTAATGTTTCTGTGTTAGCAGCAATGGACGCAGTGGATCTGGAAGCTTGTGCCATTGAAGGTTAAAAAAAATCTTTGCATTTGATCTTGTGCTTATTACATGAAATGCCTCAAAGAGCTTCACAGTTATAATTATTGTCAAATCTAGTGACTGTATTTGTTAGCATAAAAGGGACATCTGACACCTGAGATTAACGAGGAGGGACATTTGGTATTTCTAAACTATTCCGTTCCTTAATTAACCACATTCCTTAATTAAGGAACATTTTTCATAACACGTCAATCAGCCACAACCTTGAAGGAAAGGCAACAAGAGGAGAAAAGTCCTGGATGGGATTTAACGGTCTCCAGTTGAATGTCAGTCAACAAGAGCAAGGCTCTCCTGATTGGCACCTGCTAGTCTCTCCACACCTCAGGCACTGCCAGCGTCACCGTCTAACGATGCACACTCCACCTCATTGAGCCAGTCCGGAACCTTGGTGTCTTGTTTGATCTTCAAGTGTCCTTTCTGCCATGATCTACACCACCTTCTCCTACCTCTGCAACATCGTCTGGCTCTGTCACTGTCTCACAACGCAGGCCACCAAAACCTTCATCCTTGCATTCATCACATCTAGGCTTGACTACGCCAACTCCCTGCGTGTTAGCCTTCTCAACTATTCCCTACACCAACTGCAAATCATGCAGAACTGCGCAGCTCGTGTCCTCTCAGGCTCTATAACACTATCACCACCACCTGTCTCCACCAGCTCCCCATCCCCCAGGGGATAGAGTTTAAGATCCTAGTCCTCGTCTTCAAGGCCCTCCACGGTCTTGCCCCTCCCCACCTCTGGGACCTGCTGATCCCATATCAACCACAGGTCCCACCCAGCCAGCCCCACCTTCGGCAGGCCAGCGTTCAGTCTTTCATGCATTGGAACTCCATCCTACATTCCTTTCACCTCTCTCTCTCTCTCTCTCTCTTGTCTCCTTCAAGGCACGTCTCAAAATCTTCCCTCTTCGACTGAGCCTTCAGCCACCCTCCTACCCTCTCTGTCCTCCACTCTCTCCCATCTCGAGCCCCAGCTCGGGTCCAAAATCCCTAACTGCCATGGGACGTGCTCCCTATGTGAAAGGCACTATACAAATGTAATTTTGTGGTTGTTGTTGTATTGATTTGAAAGTACTAAAGATTCACTGCTGCTGCAAGCGAATGACTGACCAGAGGTGGTGGTGTAGGAATAGATTTCTGCTCTATCATGTGGACAATGGAAATTTTTGAAATATTCCATAAATATTTCAAATCGGAGACTGTAGCTCTTACTCAGTATTAGCGCATATCATAATATAAAAAATTTATTCAATAAATTTGAAACAGGTATGCTTTCTTCTGCTAATGCTCCTATTAGTATACCTTTTATGAGAATGTACATTACGCTTTTTTTTATATGGTGAATTTTTGTGCTTATCGAAATGAGGCAGATCAATGCTGGTATCTTTCCCACTTGGGCACTTAGCACAAACTACTCCAAGCTCCAGTCTGGCAGTGTTGTATATAGACGTACCCTCTGCCTTGCTCCTGATTATAATTATAATAATTCTTGTATTTGATCCAGTGCTTTTCAAGTCTTCTAGATGTCTCAAAGCGCTTCACAGAATACACTGTAAAGTGAATTGACTAAATTTTCTGGGCGAAACGCGCTAGCCAATTGCGCAAAGTAGTGTCCCACAAACGATCACGCATTAGGTGTCCAAATTATTTGTATTTATTTTTATGTGCTCAAAGAGCACAAGGGGACAAATCCTGTCACTGGCTTTCATGGTTGTCGGCATTCAACCTACTTGTACATGTTTGTGTGTGCGACTTGATAAAAGGATGTCACAATCAAGCAAGCTATCAAGGTCTGGACTCCAATCAAACTTGTTTTGGAATTCCAGCCCTGAGTGATATTCTGGACCTAATTAACAGGAGTATAAAGCTGTTGCTGGTGAGAACTATGAGAAGTCTAGAGAAGACAGACGTGACAAGAAAAAAAAGGTAAGGTAGGTTTCAAAAGAAACCTGCTCGATTTTAAATATGGTTAAAACTTTCAATAGAGTGTCACCCACTCCCTCCAACAGCCTACTCTGACATTTCACGAAATCCAGGTTTGTCGATTCATCGGAGGTAAAACAAGATGCGTATTCCACACGTCCATTCCACTTGAAACTGTGTTGAGACTGCTCACACTCATTTCACAGAGAAAGCGTATGGCAAACAGAGTGAGACACATGGGAGGCAATCATGTCATCAGTCTTAGCTGGATTTGAACCCAGTTTGCTGAGGTGACAGCCTGTGTATTAACCCACCGCCACAGCCCACTCTCTGTTTGCTCGAGCAGTAACTTGTGGTCACGTGTAGCCAATTGGCTGGGCTGCCAACATGATTGCTAACAATAAAGCTGTCCTAGGAAAGAAAACCCTCAGAGAATCCTAGATTTATATAAAAGGGCGTAGAATAGAGATGCAAGAAACATGTACAAGACCTTGGTTAAGCTACAGTTAGGGTAATGTGGATAACTTTGGGTAGCTCATTTTAGGAAGCATCAAAGAGCAGAGTGCAGAGTAGATTTGCGAAGATATTACCAGGGATGAGTGATGTGATTTACAAAGTGTGCCTTAAGACATTGGAGCTTTTTTTTAACTGGAGCTGCGAAGTTTAATGGCAGTTTAAAGAACATCTTCAGGATCAAAAATGGATGCTTTACAGTAAAGTCTAATTGATTATTTCTGCTGACATTATTAAAGATAATGATTGGAAAGAT
This sequence comes from Hydrolagus colliei, assembly GCA_035084275.1. Classification (NCBI taxonomy): domain Eukaryota; kingdom Metazoa; phylum Chordata; class Chondrichthyes; order Chimaeriformes; family Chimaeridae; genus Hydrolagus; species Hydrolagus colliei. Next base: position 68,202,755 of record CM068744.1, on the reverse strand, counting down.
TAGAGGGGGGAAAATAATCTTGTTTTACACAGTAGGTGTTTGCAATGTAGATTTCTCTGCCACAAAAACATAGTGGAGAGGATAAATATTTATGGTTGTGGGAGAGAGGACAGTGAGACAATGGCTGGTGTGGAGAAAAACACCACCACAGACTTGATGGGTTGACTGGCTTGTTTCTATAATGTTCTATGAATTGCATGGGGTGGGGAAATCTGGAGGCATTTTATGTTGTGCTTTTGTTCATGAAATGCCATAAACTCAGTTCAGTGATTCCCAGACTTTGCTGACCCTGTACATCAACATCATGTTCACTTGGAACAAATGTATTTTGTTGCCATTAGCTCAATGGTCTTGTGTAGAGAAAGATGTGATTTGCATTGCACCGTGCGTTTCAGGTTATATTACTATATAGCCAATGACTGATCGTGTGGTATAGGAGTTATTAGAGTTCTAGAAATGATTGATCGGACCTGAAATCTGAAGTTCCAGTAATTTTCCTTTTCTACTTTAGATGCCTGATGGTTTACAATGGTGTCTGTTACACAACTGTCTCTGAGGGACTTAATTTCACACTCTATTTACTTACCTATTCTGCTTACTTTACTCAGCCTCCAGCCGTAGGGAAAGGTTATGAATTGCTTCTAACAATATACTTTCATTACCAGAGTGAACAACGCGATGTGTTTCAGCAGTTGGCTCGCAGAGCATTCCGCCGTGGCATAATAATAATCATAATAATCATCCTTGGATTTCATATAGCGTCTATTCACATCAGTGACATGTCTAAAGGTGCTTCACAGAATATACTGTAAAGTGATTTGGCAGCCAATTGTGCATAGCCATGTCCTACATTCTGACAGCACTGAGGGTGTGACTATGACTCCTAGTAAAGTCAGAAACTAAGCTATATTTTAGACCACGTTACACTATTTTTTGTGACTGCTGAAGTGCTCCTAGACACAGGTGTCATTGCATCACTGAGAAACACTACTACAGTTTTAATAATAATAGTCCTAGATATTACAGTCTACCTGTTAAGCCATTTGATTTCTCCAGCCAATGCTAGTATCCTCTCCCTATCTTCCCTCTAGCATTTAACAATATAATAAATTAATAATAATCTCCCAAAACAATAATAAATTAGTTATTTCAATCCACAATTGTTTGTGGGACACAGTTGTACACAATTGACAGGTACATTTCACCCACGTATATAATCAATTCACTTTACAGTATACATTCTGTGAAGCACTTTGAGATGTCTAGAAGATTTGAAAAGTGCTATATCAAATGCAAGGCTTATTATTATTATTTACTCTAACATCAAATTCCTTGCTCTTTCGCCACACTCCTTTTTACTGTTCCTCTTAAAATGTTTATCCAATTCCATTTGGAAGCATTTCTCAGCCTCAATAGTCACTTGTGACAGAGATATTCCATGTTCCAATGACCCATTATGAAAATCTTTGTTTTCCAAACTCTGGTGACAATCCTGAGTTTATGCCCCCTTCATAGCGATTAATCTTCAGAGATTGTCTATCTTCTCAAAACACACATTTGATTTTAGGTGATAGACATCAAACACCTTGTTAAATGAAACCCTATATTTCTGAGCTTCACTTTATGTTTTAACACCTGGAAATAGAGCTGCGTTTTGAATGTCTTATTGTGTTTATGATTTCCTGTATACAGACACAAATTCCCCATCCTTTGCTTTTCCTGGCTGTGTGTTTATTCATACCCTCGTCGATGCACAGCAGGGCTCAGTCTACAACTCACAGACTTTGGTGGTTGAATAAAAAGGTCAGAGGAGCTGAAAAGCTTAAATACTTTAGAAGATTCACTCAAAAATCGATTGGGCATAGGAGGGAAAAATATACTAGAAAAGATGGGTTAGCAATAGAGAGACAAATTGCAGCTAACAACTAAGGCTGTGCAGCTATATTATTAATAATAATAAGCCCAACATTTTATATAGAACCTGTAGATCTGAAATTTCAGCTGGTTTTAAGATCTTTCTAGTAAGATCATTTTGACTTAAAATGTAGGATCAGTTGTGGATAATTTTTCAATTCAATCAAAACATTTTTTAGTCTTCAAAGAAGGCCCACAAAATATAGTCAATTCACTTACAGTGTATTCTGTGAAGTGCTTTGAAATGTCTGGAAGATGTGATAAAGCACTATATCAAATGCAAGAATTATTATAACAGTACAGTATATCAAATGAAAGTATTAGTATTATTATGATTTTGGATTGACTTCCAAATGAAAATTTTATTTATGAATTTTCCCAATTTTGAGCAATCTCAATTTTATGACAAAGTAGTATCACAAAACTGTGGAGTGTTGCAGCTCAGTGGTTAGAGAGCTTGCCTCACAAGTGAGAAACCTGGGTTCGATTCCTGGCAGGGCGAAACCTTGGGCAGGTTTCCTTACTCTACATGCGTGCTAATTACCACTCAACAAAAAAATAATAAATTGATCACTTCGATCCGCGACTGTTTGTGGGACACTGCTGTGTGCAATTGACTGCTACGTTTTGCCCACAAATATACCGCCACTTTACTGGATATTCTATGAAACTCTTTGAGACATCCAGAAGACATGAAAAGCACTATATCAAATGCAAGGATTATTATTATTAAGGTGGAATTTCAGGCCTAGCTTATGTTAAAATGCCTTAAAGCGCTTCAGATAATTGCTGCTATGTAGTGTATACTGATTGTATAATTTTAACATCTCATATGAAGGATAATACAGTAATATGGTTTTGTCTGAATCGTGGTCAAAGAATAGGTCTAATTAAGAAATTGTTGTAATTGGAATCAATCTAGTCTGGAAGATATGGCAGATCCATTGAATAAATTGTTCCCTTTGGTCTGCCCAAGAAAGATTTGCGGTTCCTCCTAGATACAAATAACATGTGTAAGGAACCTATAACATATGTAGAAGTTAGTAAAGCATTTTGTTATGATGAAATTTGAAGGATTAATTGTCTATAAGGTACCTGGAACAGATGGGATACATCCTAGAAGCATCAAGGGACCTGAAGGAGGAAATTAATGACTTTCCAACTGATTTTTTTTTACTAACTCTGCACATACTGGTGTAACAATGAGTTAGACTGCCTTCAATGGTTATCCAACAGCTTGGTTATCCAACAGCTTTCTAAATCAGTGTGATTTAGAAACAGTTGGTCATCTCTTGTAATCCTAGTGTAAATCTACCAGAGATAAGTTAATTAATGGATAACAGATTTCCAGTCAATCTAGTTTACTTTGATTCTCAGCAGTTTGAACAAAGTTTCCCATTCAAGGCACTTTAAGAAGCTTAAGGCTCTTGGATTGATGATATATTATCCAGCTGGGTTGAAAATTGCTTTGCAAAAGGAAACTGAGGGTCTTGATAAACAGCAACTGCTTTGCCCAGAAGGCAGTGAACCAATATGGCTTCCCTGCTGTTCCTACTATTCCTGAATGATACGGAGCAGGTTACAATACAATATAATTTACACTGATATAGCATTTCCCACACCAGGTGGTCGTCTCAAAGTGCTTCACACTTCAGACTTGGCTCTTAAGCTGGGGGAGAAGCTGAGGAGGGTGGGGTGAAGCAGAGAGATGAATCTTGAGGAGGGGGTTAAAAGGAGGGAGGAAAGCAGAAAGAGGAAGGAATAATGGTTTTCTAAAGAGTGGGACATGTATGTGGTTTAGAGCGAGGCTGTGGGGGGATTTGAACATGAGGACGAGGTTCTTGAATTTGATCCGCTAGTGTATCGGGAGTGGAACAACATTGGCAAATTGAATTTGTGGGGTTACCAAAAAGTCGTGATATAACTACTCTTATTTCTAAAAAAAATCATAATTTCTTTAAGATTTGTAATGGTATCATGACTTTTTGATCAGCCTTTATCAAGTGACTTACATGGCAGAGCAGAATGATTGTAGAGGTGATAGTTTCACTGAATGTGGTGTGGCAGAGAGGACACAAGTTTACAGTTCTGGATGGTTTGTAGCTTGCGTTTAGAGAAGCTGGATTCTGCCAAGCAGCTCAATTCTGCCAAGCAGCTCATTGGAATGATCAAGCCTGTTTGTGATGAAGGCATGAATGAGAGGCCTGAAGGCTTGGATGGAGGGAGGGTGGGTGAGTGAGTGAGTGAGTGAAAGCTTGAAAGCTGAGTGAGTGAAAGAAAGCTGAGTGAGTGAGTGTGTAAGTAATAGGGTTTCAAAGATGTAGGGTTTCAAAGATAGTTTGGTATCAAACAAGACATAATGGTTCGTTAATCTGCTCGATAAGGTGGAGAGATCATCCGAGCAGGTCAATGTGGTCTCAGTGCCTAAGGTGAGAAGGCACCGATAGAGGTCAAGCAGGAAAGCCTCAGTCTTGTTGACATTCAACTGAAGCAAGTTGGAGATCATCCAGAACTTAATGTCTGACAGGCAATCAGTCAAAACAGCAGAGGTAAAGGAGAAAAAGGAGGCAGAGAGAGAGAGAGAGAGAGAGACCTGGTCACAGAGGGAGAGAATGTTGTTGACGACCTTGACCAGGATAGTTTTGGTGCTGTGTGTTAGATGGAAACCAGAATGGAGGGGATTGGAACTGTGAAAGGCTGTTGATTAGCAGACATGGTGTGTTCAATGGACATGATCAATGGATGTGATTAATTGATAAAATCTTTGAAAGTCGCTTGTCAACACTAGGAAGCATTTGCAACACACTTATTTACAAGTCAGAACAACTGGACTCCGCAAGCCTATCCCCTCCTCCTTGCATTTGATATAGCGCTTTTCACAACTTCTAGATGTCTCAAAGTACTACACAGAATATACAATACTGTACTGTAAAGTGAATTGACTGTATATTTGGTGGAAACGCGTAAGTGTCCCAAAAAACAGTCATGGATTGAAGTGACCAATTTATTATTGTTTAATTTTTTTGAGGGATTATTATCAACAACAACAACAACTTTGATTTATATAGCGCCCCCCACACCTGACAGCATCTCAGAACGCTTCGCAGAAGTGCGTGGAGTAAGAAAACTTGGCCAAGGTTTCGCCCTGCTGGAAATCAAACTCGAGTCTCTTGCTCCAACCACTGAGATATAGGACTCCTATAATATTCAATGTCTTCAAACCAAACCATTTCACCACATGAGATATTTTAGCACAGTTGAGTCACTAACACCAATTCAATGCTATGATCACTAGATGGCACCAGTGAGATTAGCCAGTGAATAATTAAAATATGGAAATCGATTCGATTTTTGATTTGCTTATTAATTCACTGTTCAGCAAACATGTCAAGGCTGTGCTGTCCCCATGGTCTGTAAAACTGTCGTGACCTTTCTTGAAGCCAGTGATTGCTTGATATTGTAGTACCATGGAAATTAAATGTCCACTATTCTACAGTACAATATTCCTATCCCCTGGAACTCTATCCAGGAATTGTACTGGTTAATCCCCTCCCTTTGACTTCTTCTCAAGACTTTCCTCTGTGATCGTGCTTTTGACCACCCTCCCACCCCTTCTCTGCCCCACTCAATTCACAACTATTTGTGGGACACTGCGGTGAGCAATTGGCTACCACATTTCGCCCACAAAATATACATTCAATCTACTTTACAATATTTTGTGAAGCACTTTGAGGCATCTCAACGACATGATAAGGTGCTATATCAAATGCAAGGATTATTACTACAGTTTAGAAGTTTATTGAGCTGGTGCTGGCTTCTCCACAGCTACTCTAATGCCAATCATTGCTCTCTGATCCCTGATTCCATTGCCTACTTTTATATAGTCCTGTAGTTCAGTGGTTAGTGCACTCGCCTTACAAGCATGAGACCTGTGTTTGATTCAAGGCAGGGCAAAACCTTGGACACGTTTCCATACTCTATGTACCTAAAAATAATCCCTCAAAAAATTGAATAATAAATTGGCTATGCCCATTTGGCTGCCGCGTTTTGCCCACAAATGTACAGTCAATTCACTTTAGAGTTCTGACGAAGGGTCGTGTACCCGAAACATTGATTCACTTTCCTTTCTCCATAGATGCTGCCTGACCTGCTGAGTTTTCCCAGCTCTCTGTTTTTGTTTCACTTTACAGTATATTCTTTGAAGTGCTTTATGATGTCTAGAAGATAATAATCAAATGCAAGGATTGTTACTATCATTATAATTGTGAAAGATTTATAAATCGCCTCCAAAAACACACAAGTTTATTGTAGTCTTCTCTTCAGAAATGTACGCAATTTCCTTTGAAACACTGGTGTTGTCTCAGCCTCAACAGCCAATGGTAGAATTGCTGTGGAATTTTATAGCACAGGAGGTAATTTGATCCAACGTTTTGTGCTGAATCTCTGTGAGTGCTCTCTGATTTTACTACCCTGGCTCCATGTCTTTCCCTATTCTATTTTTTCTATTCAAATCTTTATCTGATTCGCTTTCTAAGCTGTTAAGGATTCTGCTTTAAAACACTTCGTGACAAAGCATTTGCTGTGCTAATAAACCTACAACCCTCTGCGTGAAATAATTTCTTCTAACCTCTGACTTCAATCTTTCATTGAAAATCTGGAGTTTATGCCCTTGAACGATTTACCAACCAGTGGAAATAGTGTTCCAGATGGGTCATTAAACCAAGCTCCCCATCTGCTGCATCAGGTAGATGTTAAAGATACCATGACACCATTTCAAAAGGGAAGGACTTTTGTATTGCGGGGGTGGGGGGGGTGGCGACCCAAGGGTGTTTCTTACTCTACATTTGACAGCAATTCCCTGTGATGCAGTTTGCATTGTTTTGCTGCATTAAATACAAGGATTAGTTATGAATAATAATAATGTTTGATTGTCTATCCTTCCAACACATTCATAAATGTTAGCATTTTCAGTGGAGCAGGAGGGGAGAGAATAGGACCAGATACGTGCTCACACAGCTACAGTGGTACAGTAGTGACTCTGTACAGAATCCTCACATAAGATATCAGATCAAGAAGACCTCTGTTGTATTAGACTTGAACCCAGATAATAAAGATGCGCTTTGATCCATCACTGCATGCACACTCAATAATAATAATAATAATCCTTGCATTTGATATAGCGCTTTTCACATCTTATCGACGTCTCAAAGCGCTTCACAGAATATACTGTAAAGTGAATTGACTATATTTGTGGGCGAAACGCGCCAGCCAATCGTGCACAACAGTGTCACACAAACAGTTGTGGATTGAAATTACCCATTTCATTATTGTGGGGGTTTTTTTGGACAGATTATTATTAGGCGTGTGGAATAAGGAAACTTGCTCAAGATTTTGCCCTGACCTGCCTGGATTCGCAACACAGGTCTCACGCTTGTAAGGTGAGTGCTCTAATCATTGAGCTACAGGAGCTCCACTTAACCACACACAATTGAATCGCGGAAAATGAAATTCTTTGACGGATCAAGACTATGTTTTGTGGGATTCAATGGAACTAGCAGGTAGATTTGGATGCATCGACGGGTCAGGACATCATTTCCTGCGATTCAATGTTGTTGATATGTGCGGGAGAAATGGAGGATAAGGTAGCAGAATTACAAGTTAGGAGGTTTTCATAATAATAATAATCATCCTTGCATTTGATATAGCACCTTATCGTATTTTCAAGACAACAACAAAATTACACCTTTCACATCAGGAGGACATCACAAAGCTCTTCACAGAGCATACTGTAAAGTGAATTGACTATATTTTGTGGGCAAAAGTGCCGATTGTGCACAGCAGCATCCCACAACAGTCATAGAATGAGTGACATTTTTTTAATGGAATTATTTATTATTCCTGGAAAGTTATTGCTAATTGATTAACCATAACAACAAAATTACATTTATAGAGTGCCTTTCATGTCGGGGGGGACACCCCAGCCAAATTCCAACTTACTGATAGGTAAACAGGTGTGTGGAATAAGGAAACTTGGCAAACGTTTTGCCCTGCAAGGAATCAAACCCAGATCTCTTACTTGTGAAGTGAGTGCTCTAATCACTGACCTACAGGACTCCAGTGATCCACAGGCTAGAATGTTACCAATAACTTGCAGATTGAAAGGGAGGAATGATAGCCACAGTATTACCAAATAACAAAACAGAACAGAGCCTAAGTCCTTTATGAGGGAAGGGTCTCAAATCCAATTAGCTGAATTGAGGGAGTAAGCCAGTTAGAATCATTGCTGTCATCAATTCCATTGCAAACTTTGCAATCAACCAACCAATCGCATTCGGACATCTTACCTCTCTGGTACAGCTTGTGGAACAGTCGCTTGAGCTTTGATTGGCAAAACTGACAGAAAGAAATGCCACTTAGCAGCAGAACTTCTGGGTAAATTAGATCTTTCTGTCAAAGCCTAAAGGCGCTGGGTCCCAACTGGGTTACGTCACTCACCCACTGGTTTTGGGAACAGAACAGACACGTTGATTTTTAAAGAGACCTGCAAACTGTAGTGGAAGAGAGAATATATATCAGTATATAGTGGTCTTTTTTAAAAAAAAGCTGGGCTTTGCAACAAGGAGTCACAGAAATAATAATAATCCTTGAATTTGATACCCCATGGAAAAGCGATCCTCTAATTGATTAACAACCAAGTTCCTATTTGTTGCTAGGTAAAGAGAGGCATGCGGAGTAAGGAAACTTGCTCAACATTTTGCCCCACCCTGGAAATGAACTTGGGTCCTCTCACTCGATCGGCAAGTGCTCTAACCACTGAGCTATAAGACTCCTTGATAATAAGGTGGCTCCAAGGTGATGTGTTTTACAATGGAAAGTGTGGTAGTCTTAGTATCCGCTTCCTGAGCCAGGCTAGTCCGAATTACAGGTAATGACAAACCAGCCAGCCAGCCTAGATAGCAAGACTTGAATGAGCAGATTGGGGACAGGGATTGCTGTTAACACTGCCGAATGGGAAGCTTGGTCCTCGCAGTGCTTTCGATGGCAAGCGATATAGGTTTAGCTGGTTCAACTCCAGGAGTACCCAACAGAAATCCCCAATCCTGCTCTTGCCAACTTGCACTCCACAATCCGTATGTTCAGTACTCTCTGGAATTAGGTAAGACTATGGGAACTCTCTTCTCATTGGCCTTCCTAGCTCCTCCCTTCACAGGCTGCAGATCATTCAGAATTCTGCAGCTCGTGTACTCTCCCGTACCAGGCTTTGCGACCAATCACTCCCACCCTCACCCGTCTCCACTGGCTCCCCATCACACAGAGGATCAAATTCATGATCCTTGTGCTTGGGGGAGGGGGTGGGTGGGGGAAAGGCAGGTAAATGGGACTAAAATGATTGCTTTTTAGAAGAGCCAGTAGACATGATGGACTGTACTATAAAATTTATATGAATGTGTTAATGACACAACCCTGATTTCTGCAGTGCTAAAATGGTTATGGTCAAGGAGATTGTAGTGAGACACTGGTAAGGCTCTCTTTTATTGAACGGTTGTGACATGCTGTTGATTTTAGTGAAACATTTGCCAGACAATGATTGTATCTTTTTTTGTCTGCCTTTATTGTATTATCTTTGAGCTGCTCCTACTGGGGTAGATTGTTGGGACTGCAGAATTCATCCCACTCATTATACGTAAAGAACACTCAAGCTGTGTGCAAGCTTAGTCAAATGTAGGGTCTGGGGAAATTGCAAACCAGCAATGAGCAGTGAAAATGATTGAGTTTAAGAGAAATTAGTTCAATAGGCTGAAAAATGAATCTTGGATATTTTTCCCTGATGGTAATTAATTGACGCAAATGATTCCCCCCAACAGAAATTGGAGAGTGCAATAGCAACAAACTGGGCTTTGTAACTAGTTCTGACGAAGGGTCATGGACCCGAAACGTTGACTTGCTTTCCTTTCTCCATGGATGCTGCCTGACCTGCTGAGTTTTCCCTGCTCTGTTTTTGTTTTGGGCTTTGTAAAGAGCTCTCTGTGTCGAGAATGCGCACAGTGGGTTTTAATTCCCATCAAGTAAATATCTGTCATAACTCAGTATAAGATTGCAAACTCTTTTTTATATACTGTATAAAAGAATGAGCTGTCAAACATAATGGGTACAACAAGGTAATTTGATCGAGAGAGCTCAAAAGATGGAAAAGTGTTGAAAAATGCAAAAAACAGTAAATATATCATTATAGCTGAAATTTCTACTAATTTCGTAGCTTAAACCCTGCTTTTGAGCTCTTTGGAACTACATCCCACATTCCCTTTGCCTCGCTCCCCTTCTTACCTCCGTCAAGGCATATCTTGAGACATTCCTATTCGACCGCACAATCCTACTCCTGCCCTCCATCCTTCCTGGTCCGATATCCCTGCTCGGATCCAAAACCCGAACCGTCCAGCACCCCGTCCAGTTCTCCCATTGTGAAAGTCATTATACCAATATCATTTGTGGATATTGAGCTGATAGGCTAACCTTCCAATGCCTTGTTAGTGGTATGTTGCATTGTCAGAGATTGTCCTTTGTATGAAAAAATTTAATTCCAGTTCTTGTCTGCCTGTTCTGGTGGACTTCAAAGATCCTTCAGTGCTATTCGGAATGAGAAGCGAGTTTCTCCCAGTATCCCGGTCAACAATCCACCATCAGATATAAATTGTCTTTCACTTCATGGCTGTTTGGGGAGATTGCTGTGAGCATTGCTGGGAATATATTTCTGTTATTGGGAAAGTGTACCGTTATTAGGAGGTGCACTTCGCCTCAGCCCCCCTTCTGTGACATCTATGGTGCTTGTCTTCCCCGTAACTGGTCTTGTGATACCAAACCATACCTATCAGGGACGTGTGCTGGGACCGTTTCCCAACTACAAGGCAGAAATGGCCACTTTGAAGCGTAGCATTGATGCACAGTCTTCTGTCGACGTTGCAAGGGAGCAGCAGGCTGCAAGTGGGATGGCTGCAGACTGGATTGAGGAAACTGTTGTGCGGCGCAGACGGCCTTAGCTGAGATGAGGAGAAATAAGCCTTCTCTGCCTTACTGATGCAACCTACAGACTCAATAACAAAAACAACCTGAAGCGACTCCCTTGCGGGAACAACAACAACAACAAAATTACATTTATAGAGTGTCTTTCACGTTGGGAGGATGTCCCAAAGCGCTGAACAATTAGGTTAGGATCCGAGCAGGGGGGGAACGGTCGTGGTAGGGGGAAGGAGAGTGGGAGAGGGGGAAGAGTTAGGAGGGGAGCAGAAAGCATGGTTGAAGAGGAAGGTCTTGAGACCGGTCTTGAAGGAGGAAAGAGAGGAAGCGATAAAGGCATGGATGAGTGTTTCGCAGTATGGGGGGTGAGATAGTGGCGGAGTCTGGCAATGTTACGGAGATGGTGGAAGGCTGTACCAGTCATGGTGCGGGTATGAGGGAGGAAGGACAGTTTGGGGTCAAACAAGATGCCCAGATTCCTGACTGGCTTCAAGAGATGGAGAGAGCAGTCTTGAATGCTGACGTTGTCAGCACCTGAGGTGCGGAGGCGCTGACACGAGCCAATCAGGAGGGTCTCCGTCTTGTTGACGTTAAGTTGGAGGAAATTGGCCCTCGTCCAGGATTCAATGTCGGATAGACATGCAGTCAGAACGCTAGTAGTCCTGGAGTCGAGGGTGGAAGTGAAAAAGTAGAGTTGTGTGTCATCTGCATACATGTGGAAATTTACCCCATGTCTGTGGATGATGTCACCCAGGGGGAGCATGTATAGGGTGAAGAGCAGAGCCCTGGGGAATGCTGCATGTGACTGTGCGAGGGCTGGAGGAAAAGCCATTGAAGGAGACAAAGTGAAGGCGGTGGGAGAGATATGACTGGAACCAATCAAGGACAGAGCCTTGAAGGTTGAGGAGGGAGGAGAGGCGGTGGAGGAGGATGGTCTACAGTGTGTGGTCTACAGTATCAAAGGCGGCGGATAGGTCGAGGAGGACGAGGAGGCAGAGGGAGCCCTGGTCACAGATGGTCAGGATGTCATTTGTGACCTTGACCAGAGCAGATTCCATGCTGTGGGAAGTGCAGAAACCCGATTGGAGGGGTTTGAAGAGTAAGTGGTTTGAGAAGAATGAGCGGAACTGGGAGGCAACCACTCTTTTGAGACCTTGGAGAGGACGGGGAGGTTGGAGATGGGCCGGTACCTGGGGAGCTGTGACACATTGAGGGAGGTTTTTTTAGGATGGGGTTGATAGTGGCAGTTTTGAGTGTGGGAATGGTGCTGGATGAAAAGGACAGGTTGAAGCTGTCAGTAATTAGTGGGGCTAGAAGGTGGAGCAAGGTGGTGAGGAGCTAGGTGGGGATGGGATCTAGGGAGCAGGTGGTGAGCTTCATCCTGGAAGTTATTTTTTGACAGAGGATGGGGAGATGGGATTGAAAGTGTGGAAAGAGGGATAGGTAGGAGACGGGGTGTGGGGAGGAGGTGGGGAGGTTGGGAGGAGGTGGAAGTTGGAGGGACAGTGACTGCAGAGTGGATTCCCTCGATTTTGGACTTGAGGAAATCCAGCATTTCCTCACAGCGGGAGTTCAAGGAGAGGATCGGCGAGGCAGAGTTGACAGAGGAGCTGGTTGGTGGTGGTGGGAATGGCTACCGTCTCATCTGTTTGAGTAACAGCCACCTTCATAGTTGAACAACCCTTTGGACTTGAGAAAGACTTGGGGGTTGCTTTATAGCTGTGGTGACTACCATTGATTAGCTTAGAGGAAACTGGACTAATTATACATAAATCCTGGGGATGAACTATATTATTTTAGACTGATGGTTACACCAATTGTCGTTAGCTGTCTGTTCACCAATGGAAATGCCCACTGCATTTCGGAGTTTCTCTTCTCTGGCAAGAAATCTTTATTTACCCAGTAAGTATATGGACTGCTTCTGTAATTTCTCTTTCTGTTCAGAGTTATTGTGTGGGAGATTGACATGGGTGGGAGGTGCTTTATAGACACTTCATAAGTGTGCTTGGGGCCTAGAGTGTAAATTGATTACTTGTAGTCGTGGCCTTGTTGAACCTGTCAAAAGGCCCCTTCTTTGTGAGGAACAAATTTAGATCAGACAACAGGAAGTATTTCTGTACACAGAGGGTAATTAACCTACAGGGCAGGTTACGGTGGTTGAACCCATTGGATATTTTGGGAGGATGAGATGTAATGGTGCAACTCCTTGTAATCTCTGATGATAATTTGATTTGTTTGACTGGTTGCCTTCCTTGGTACATATAATCTAACAGTCCCAACAGCGTGTGAAACATCGTGTACCACGTAGCTTTTGATCATCTCTCTCAGCGTTTATCAATACAATCATCAATCCCATTCCGAACTACACAATAGAATGTGAAATCACTTTTGCTCCAATCTTTGGGGATTTGTCCTCATTCCTTTTTGATATTAAAACTTTGTTTTATTATATATTTATATGTTCTACAATAGATAGCAGATAACTAATATGAGGGTTTTTCTTTTGTCAAAAAACTTAATAACACAGAATCGTGAGGCAACGATTCCCTTTGGTAATTCTCATATCTTTTTCATCATCTTTATCTATATGCTTATCCTTGCAACACTCGATCCTACTCCAAAACCAGATAATGGAATTTTTGTTCAGGTCAATTCCCTGATAGCACCCCCTTCACAAATGTGAGAATTGCTCATTTAATCTGCACTAAAGTAGAGCGACAAGAGAATTACTGACATGAGATCGGATCGCTGCCAAGGCATATTGAAATGGTTGGCATTTGGGGTTACTGTTTGACTGATCCTTGAGGCTCAAATGATCAAAGAACACTGTTTTAAAATGCACAATTGCAGCCCAGTAGGTTAATGGTAAGAGGACTCATCTCTCAAGCGAGAGGACGATTTGATTCCTGGGCAGGATGAAACGTTGGACAAGTTTTCTTACTTCACGCTCCTCTGTTTATCTAGCAGTAAGTAGGAATCTGGTTGTTAGTCGATTGGTAGATCGCTTTCCCATGGGTACCAATCCATTAAAAAAAAATCAAATAAATAATTTGGCTACTCAATATATGATTGTTTGTGGGACACTGCTGTGTGCACAATTGACTGCCAAGTTTCATCCACAAAATACACAGTCAATTTGCTTTATGCTATATTCTGTGAAGCACTTTGAGACGTCTCAAAGGTATGATAAGGCACTATTTCAAACACAAGGATTATTGTTACTGAAAGTTTAAAATGGCTTTGTGGAAATGTTAACTCATGGAAGAACCTTTCTGTCTTGGGCAATTCAGAATCAGCAGGATCCAGATATAAAAGAGAATTGAGATGCAAATAATTCTCAAATGTACGCGATTGGATTTCATAGGCATAACAGGAAACGTGAATAGATAAAAGCCAACTAGCTGCAGATGATTTGCTTATATGGGCTCCCAGGACTCTACATCGGATTTATTTCAACACAAAACAAAATGAGAAAATACGGCAATGGAAATATTGCAATAATCCGTCTCACCAGCTAATTAGCAAGCCATAGTTTCCTGCAATTGACGTACAAAATTCAGTAACATAGCTGACTACTCATTCTCTAGATGATGATAGTTCTTTCATGTAGGACCTGTAAGATTCAAATTACTTCACAGGGAATTGTTAAGTGAATTGGCTGTTTATTGGTAGGCAGATAAGGCAGGCAATATTCAACAAATAGCCATGATGTTAGATGGAGGAATATTGGCCAGGACTCACAGACCAACCCCCTTCTCCCTTCAAATAATGCAATTGAATATTTAATGTACACCTGAACAGGTAGATGGTATGTTGATATATCATCTCATCCAAAGGATGGAGTGTCCAACAGTACATCCAAGTAGCGCCCTAGAACTTTAGCTCGAAGTCCCAAAGTAGCACTTGAGCCCAGTACCTTCTGAACCAGAGGCAAGAGTGCTACCAACTTTCTACCTCACATCCATGCCATAACCCGCTCTGCCTTTCCCACCTCTGCAAAATAGTCACTACCTCTCTCCACAGGCTGTTGAAACCAGCATTTATTGCATGTAGGCTGGACTACACCAACAAGGATTATTCATGTTCCCAACTCTTCCCTCCACAAGCTACAGAATACTGCAGCTCGTGTCCTCTCCTGTAGCATGTTCCATGATTCTATCGCTCGCACGCTCGCCTGGCTCCATTGGCTCCCCATCCCCCAGAGGATAGAGTTCAAAATCCTCGCCTTCAAGGCTCTTCGTGGCTTTGCTTCTCCCTATCTCTGTAGCCTGCTAACCCATGTCAACCTGTCCATTCCATCGTGCTCCATGTCCCCCACCTGGTTCGCCTCACCGTTGGTGGTTGAGCCTTCAGCCTTTCTGCCCCCACCCTTTGAAACTCCATCCCCAGTCTCTTTGCCTTGCTCCCTCCATTGCCTCCTTTACAGCATGTCTTAAAACCATCCTTGTTGACTGTACATTCAGCTACCCTCCAACCGTTACACTCCCTGTCATCCCCACTCCAACCCCCTACTTGGATCTAAATCTCTGACTGTCCAGTATCTTGGGACATCCTCCCTTAATTTGTTGTAGTGTTAGATGTTAGCTAGTTACGTTATTTTATATAAATAATGCAGAATAGTGTGTTAGTAAGTAGCACACAGTCTGGAGTCGGTTAATATTGAATTAGCATGCAGAGTAGAATGGGCTAATGCAGCATAACATGTAGTCTGGAGTTGGGTATATCTGGGTAGCACGTAGAATGGAGTGGAATATGTTACACAGATTATTGCACATAGGATGGATCATAAGGTATGAAATATAGGCTGGAGCCTCCGTCATGGAGAAGAGCAGAATGCCTGGATTGTGTTATTGAAGAGACGGAACACAGACATAAAGCCTGCACTGTGCTCTTCACAAGACAGCTAGAATGTGTTATAGGGCACGAACACATTTAAGGTTTAGCTGCAACTTAAACGGATAATAAAGCAATAATGGTTTATGAACATTAACTCAGCTCCAAATTATGCTGGACACACGCTCCAGATGATGGCACTCTGGATAGCAAGTGCAGCTAGAGATTTGTCTCCACTGGCAACAAACCTCATGCCACGTTGTGTGATTCAATCATCTGCTGATTTGACTTCCTGTTACGAGTACCGTGTGTTAGATTTGCATCGTATCACCTGATTCGTACATTGATTGTACAGGGAATGCAATACTTGTATATTGCAGGGGACCCTATCTATATATATATATATATATTATACTGGAACATGGACTTTGATTCCTGGTTAAAGACAAAACCGTAGTCAAGTTTCCAAACTCCACACTCCTGTTTACCTAGCAGTAAGTAGGAACCTAGTTGTCAGCTGATTGGCAGATTGCTTTTCCAGGGGTAATAATCCCTTAAATAAATAATGCAGTCATTCAATTTACACCTGTTTGTGGGCCACTGCTGTGTGGAATTGGCTGCTGCGTTTTGCCCACAGGAATACTGTCAGTTCACTTTACAGTGCATTCTGAATTGCTTGGAGATGTCTCAACAATGTGATATCAAATGCAAGGATTATTATTAATATTAACAATGCATAATGTATCTTGAAGGGAACAATATACTCTACCGATAACAACAAAATTACATTTGTATAGCGCCTTTCACATCGGGAGGACGTCTCAAGGTGCTGGACAGTCAGTGTTTGGGACCCTAGCTAGGATTGGGGAGGATGGAGGGAAGGGAGGGGAGTGGGGGTGACAGATGGCATGATTGAAGAGGAGGATCTTGAGGCAGGACCTGAAGGAGCCTAGTGAGGGGGTGAGGTGGATGGATTGTGGTATGGAATTCCAAGGTTGAGGGGGTGGAATGGCTGAAGGCTCGACCCCTGATGTTGGGACGGGTGGGTCGAAGGACATGGAGCAGGCTGGAGCCAGTTTTAATTGGATAGACATATTATGGCTGGCAGCAGACCCAGGGCTAGGATGGTTAAAAGTGAAAACAGAAACATTTATTTACACTGAGTCATGAGAGTTCTGCCCCAGAGGCTGTAGAAATGAAATACATTGGAAAGCAGATGTTTGGGGTACTCCATATTTATATGCCTCCACTGGTTCTTGGCTAAATGGTTTTAACATCCTTGTTCTCAACCTCCTGTTCCCCCAATGCCATTGCTCCATTCTACTTCCGATTTCTTACAATGAAACAATGACTGCCCAGTGCCTTGGGACATCGTCCCAATGTGAAAGGAACTCTATAAATGTAATTTTATTGTTGTTGTTGTTAGAAGCCTATTTCCTCACACACTCACTACACTTTGTTGTCACCTGACATGGCCTTCAACCAGCTCACTCCTTACCCTCCAGGTTAGGGCTTGCAATGGAATTAAAAGATCCGACTTGGTCTAATAAACTGATGGAACAGACTCAATGGACTGAATGGCTACCTCTTGTTCCTATGTTCCTACACTATTTGACAATTGTTTGTGTTATGTGTTGTATAATGTAAAGGAAATAAACTACCATATTTATGTTGTGAGGGGAAAATGGATTTACATTTTACAGAGAAAAGGATTGAATGTACTGTAATTATAAGTTGGAAACTATTACAGAGAAAAATAAATAATAATAATAATAATCCTTGCATTTGATACAGCGCTTTCCACATCTTATCAATGTCCCAAAGCGCTTCACAGAATATACTGTAATGTGAATTGACTGTATATATTTGTGGGTGAATCGCGGCAGCCAATTGCGCACAGCAGTGTCCAAAGTCGTGGATTGAAACGACCAATTTTATTATTGTGTTTTTTTTTGAAGGGATTATTATTAGGCATGTGGAGTAAGGAAACTTGCCCAAGGTTTCGCCCTGACCTGCCTGGATTCGAACACAGGTCTCCCCAGCTTGGTTTCCCCAGCTTGCAAGACAAGTGCTCTAACCACTGAGCCACAGGAGCTCCAAAACAATGTGTTGGCAAAGAAAGGCCAAAACAAATTTGGAGTCCGCACTATACAAGTACTGAAACTATGTATGTTGCAGAGCTAATATAGTTATTACAGAGTTAAAAAACATCTTTTTTTATATGTTACTGAAAGCCAAAGCATTTTGAAGGTTCATAAAGAATATTTGATTAAAAAAAAAGCTGTGGCAATTTTTAACGAAATTCAGAGTCAGTGTCAGCTTGAATTAATTGCTATTTTTAATGAGCATCATCAGACTTTAAAGGTTTCATCAACTGCACTTACTTTTGCTATTAATCAAGATGTGGTTTGGTGGACTGATGAAAGAGAGAGAGAGAGAAAGAGAAAGAGAGAGAGAGATCTTTAGCTCTTTAAAGATCCAGATTTGTTGATTTCATTTCACATTCATTTGCATTGCTTTAGAATCTGTGGGATGTGTGGTGGGTTCATTCATCTGGGAGAGTACTCCAAGATACTATTGATAATGGACCAGCCAACTTGACTTGGTGGCAGGACTTGGAGGGATACACTGCTCATGAGAGCATGGATTCTTCTCACTCAGTTACTATTAATTGACTGCCACATTTCGTCCACAAAATATACAGGAAATTAACTTTACAGTAGATTCTGTGAAGTGCTTTGAAACGTATCTCAAAGCTGTGATAAGGTGCTATAATAAAATGCAAGGATTATCATTATTAACCCTGCAAGCCAAAGCCCTAACTAAAGGTGGTCTGAATGGGACAAGCAATGGAAAATGTGCTGGGTAGTGTTGATCACGGCAAGCGTTTCACTTTTTGCTGATTAAACTCCAGCAATAATACCGCAACATACATCTGCAATCCCCAACCATGGCTCTCACCAACATGTGCTCAATACTCTCCAGAATCACATGAATCCCTCCAGGAATAGAGTGCACATTCTATATCAGACGCAGCCAAATCGATACAGTAACTATGCCCAAATGGGACCACGATTATAGCAAGGAAAATACATTTCAACTTAAATTATTCCCTCCTTAAGAACGTTTCACTGCCTGCAAAAGACTGAAACAAGGCAAATCTGATAATGTATTATGTACGGTGGCAAAAGTATTCCCATTGCCTCAAAATGATCAATGATGCTCTCTGATATCTTGCTGTGCTCAATATAGATTGGGGGAAAATTGTGTTCACAGTAATACATCAGGCAGATGTACATGTTCACATTTATTATATATGTATATATTGCATGTGTGAAAAAAGATTTCTTAGCTAGCAAATTTAATGATGAATGAATGGGGAATGGAATGATAATGTGTTTTTTTCTCAAGGTTAGAAGGAAATAAGAGGGTTCAAATGTTAAAAAGAACAAATTAGAAATGTAAGGTGCTTTGATATGTATTCGGGAAGAATCTGGAAGACTTAACAGCATCGGAAAGTAGTCACCCAGCTAATTAATTGGAACGATATTGTGTGGCAATAATGATATCGTGCACAAACTGTGTTGTCAATGGATAGGCCCAGTCTTTGACAGCTTGAATACAATAATGGTAAATGACTGTGATTTTTTTTCCCCAGTGAGTTATAATGCATTTGACATCTTGGATAGTTGGTTTGCTTTGATCTGAACTGACCCAAATCCATCATACAAAAAACTCTGAAATGACTTGTTGCTCTTCAGAAATCAATTGTGACGGGCAACGTGAATGCTATGATGTTCTGCAAGAAAAGAAAATGTATTTTCCTGCTACACAGTGTACACTGCAAATGTTTCATATAATGTATGCCATGTTATAAAGTATAATACAACTTTTATTTATATACTGTAGCACCTGTCCAGCAAGTAATATATTGGTGCACTTAACAGTGGCGGAACTTGACGCCGAGCAGTGAGAAAGAGTCACTATAGGCACAGTCAAAGAGGAAAGTTTTCGAGTGCGATTTGAAGATAAGCAAGGAGTGAACGAGGCAGAAGGATTGAGAACACATTCTAAAATTATAAAAAGCGCACAATCTTAATATTAGACCTAGCTCATTTAAGAGCAATCAGGAAGAAACATTTTCCACTAAAATGGTAGTGGAAATCTGGAATTCTCTCCCCCAAAAGATCCATTGACATTTTCAAGATGGAGGTAGATAGATATTTGTTAGGTCAGGGTATCAAGGGATATGGGGCAAGGTCGGGTAACTGGACTTGAGGTATAGATCAGCAAAATAACATAAAATGGTGCAACAGGCTTGAGGGACTGAATACTTCTGTTCCTATGTTTCTAAGATCACCTTCTACCACCTCTGGACTCTTTATTTTATCACCTCATGGATTGATTTTTCCAAAACTCTCTGGCTAGCCTCCCTAGGTCTGCCCTCTGTAACGTACACCACACCCAGAGGTCTGCAGCCACATTCCCACCCTCACAAGACTCTGCGCACCCATTACTTTCCATTGTAGCCAGGCTGTGCTGGTCCCCATACCCGAATTGGTTGACTTCAAGATCCCTGACATTCACATCTGACTACAGATCAGCCATGATCTTACAGAATGGCAGAAAGGGCTGAATAGCCTACTCTTGTTTCAATATGCTATTTTATTTCCTGGAGTTATACGAGTTATATTTGATATTTGTACATTGATTAGAATACTTTCTGCATTCTTTTGTGGAAGCTGTTACTGGCAGGATCCTGTAGATGTAGCTGGACGTAGAGACCTGTAGCTCAGTGGTTAGAACACTCACCTTTCAAGAGAGAGAGCTGGGTTCAGTTCCAGGCAGGATGAAACCTTGGGCAAGTTTCCTTACTCCACCAGCCTAATAATAATCCCCCCCCAAAATAAATAAATTGTTCACGTCAATTCACAACTTTTTGTGGGACCATGCTGTGCGCAATTGACTGCTGTCTTTCGCCCACAGCCAATACACTTTACAGTATATTCTGTGAAGCGCTTTGAAACGTGAAAAGTACTACAATATATCAAATGCAAGGATGTATTATTATATGACATCCTACTCGCCCCATCTGTTACCTTTTTCAAGATATGCCTCAAGACCCTCTTGTTTGCCTGCAGCCTTGCTCATTTTTGCCCTCCCCACCCTTCTCAGCAGCCAAACTACTTAGGAACATCCTCCCGATGTTTAAAAAGGTGCTGTGTAAATTTGTATCGTAGCATTGTTTTTAGGAGGGTTTTGAAGACAGATGGAGATAAGGTGAAGCAAAGAGTTTTTGCTTAAGAGTTCCAATGAAGGTACTGGCTGAAAGCTTGAACCATAATAGCAGGGTGGAGGGTGTGAGGGACAAGCAATAAAAGAGAATTGGAGGTGTAGTAGGTACAGGCAGGAGAATAGGGACAGAGGAGATTACATTAGCCACTGAGAGCCAGATTAAATGATACTTTAATACCATTTGAAGCCTGCAATGTATAACATCCTTGAAACACAAGTCTCGGCTGCATTATTCTGCATGTTCCATACAGATAAAGTTTGTCGAGTGGATTTTATTCCAAGTTTGTTGTTTTATTTTGTGGGGCAATAGGTATTATAGTGGACAATGACGTACTGTATCTTTAAATCATGTGAAATAGCGCAGCTAATGCAAAGGAACTATAAATCTCAGGAAACTGAACACAAAGGTTGGTCAACACTGTATTAAGGGTTTGAACTCACAGCACTTCAAGTTGTCTGGGAAGCTATACAAGTGCATGTTGTTGTTGTTCTGACTGAGAGTCGAGAGTCCTACCAACTGAGCTGATACCTAGGAGCTTGTTGCAGAGACTGCCAGTTAGTGGATATAGGCTTATTAGAGGCTTGTGGTTAGAGCATTTGCCTTGCAAGTGAGAGACCAGAGTTTGATTCCCAGGTGGTACGAAAAGTTGGGCAGGTTTTCTTACTCCACACGCCTCTGTTTACCTAGTAGTAAGTAGGGACCCGGTTGTTAGTCAATTGGTGGATCGGTTTTCCAGGGATAATAATCCATTCAAGAAAAAATAAAAATAAAATTTGGTTGCTCAATCCACAACGATTTGTGGGACACTGCTGTGTGCAATTGGCTGCTGCGTTTTGCCCACAAAATATCCAGTTAATTCACTTTCCAGTATATTCTGTGAAGTGCTTTGTGACATTTTGAAGACGTGTTAAGGTACTATATCAAATTCAAGCATTATTATTATTATCAGAGCTTCAAATGACTTGTTCACATTTTTTGAATGTATTGGCCAAATATTCAACTTCTAATGCTACATCTCACATCCCCTCGGCTACTCTGTCTCCCCCTGAGTCTGATCTCAATGCCTTGTGAACTTGGTTTAAAAAAAAGCTGGTCACCTCTTAATCCGCTGTCAATAGTTATTTTTGGCAGCGTGGAAATTGCTCTCATGTAGTGTAGTATGATGTAAATGATAGGAACTGTCATTATCCAGGTTAAGAATAATATGCTCAAAAAATAATTACACATCACATTTTTTTAACCTGTGTTGATGTGCAATAATAATTTTATGTTCTACATTATAAACAAGGATACTTTCTACCACTTTGTATCATGTCGAACACCTGTCTACATAAAAAGAATTCTTCCAACCTTCCCCTTTTATCCTTCCTGATAATAATCCATATACAGTATATTGCTTACTATACTTCTCAGTAACTTGTCTATCATTGAATAAAGTAGCATCCCTCAATTTACCATATCATAACATACTCTTTTCAATCAACTAACAACCACATTTCTAATTACTTACTACTTACTCCTAGGTAAACAGAGATGTGTGGAGTAAGGAAATTTGCCCGACATTCTGTCCTCCCAATCTTTTTCAATTAAATTGGTCATTCCAATCCATAACTGTTTGTGGGACACTGCTGTGCGCAATTGGCTGCCGCATTTCACCCACAAATACTGTTTACAGTCAATTCACTTTACAGTATATTCTGTGAAGTGCTTTGAGACGTCTAGAAGACATGTAAAGCGCTATATCAAATGCAAGGATTATTATTATTTTCCAGAGATCTGAATCCGCCTAGTAAGACCAATTTAATTTAAAAACTGACCAAGTTACCATTTATATAATAATATAAATCCTTGCATTTGATATAGTGCCTCATCATGTCATCGTGACATCTTTAAGTGATTCACAGGATGTACTGTACAGCAATGTCCCACAAACAGTCAATGAGTGAGTGACCTATTATATTTGGGGGATTGTTGGCCAGAACACCGAGAGAGACTCCCTTCTCTGTTTGAATAGTGCCAGGGCATCTTTAACATCCATCCGATCAGGCAGACGGGACCTCGGTTTAGTGTCTCATCCAAAGGATGGCACCTCCGACAATGCAGCAGACCATCAGCACTGTATTAGATGATACGATTCCAAGTCCTGACGTGGGATTTCAAATACAACCAACTGACTTGGAGGCAAGAGTGCTACCACTGTGCCAGGCTGACATTATTTGACTTTCAC
The DNA here is from genome assembly GCA_035084275.1 of Hydrolagus colliei. Lineage (NCBI taxonomy): Eukaryota > Metazoa > Chordata > Chondrichthyes > Chimaeriformes > Chimaeridae > Hydrolagus > Hydrolagus colliei. The sequence goes on along the minus strand of CM068744.1, from coordinate 68,179,473 downwards.
GAACTGTAAACAACAGGTGATATTCCCTTGATCGGAACAAGACAGAACATAGTTACAGAGCGTTTGATCATTTGAGTCTGCACTGATTCTTTTAACTTGTGAAAGTCAAATAATATAAATGGTAAAGATAGCTGGGCACCTTTGAGGATCAAGGACAAATTTCATAGAAATTTACAGTGAAATCTTTACCTCTTTCAGGAGAATAGGCAAATTGCGCAAATGTAGTATTTTCAGTTTTCATTCAGAAGCCATTTTTCTACAGTTATTATAAAGAAACAGCCCCCAAATGAATATTAAATGCACACATTTTCTACTATTATGCTCAGTCTTTTAGGTGCAATAGTCTTACAGGCTAAAACAAGGCGGATTAAGATCTTCAAAAAAAAGCATGTTACGACATAGCAAATAGAGGGAAGCCATTGACTCAGTGAGAAACAAGCAATAAATGAGGATTATCAACGGGAAGGATAAAAGGGTAGTTTGGAAGAAATCGCTTTACCTTATGGTCACATAATACATAGTCAATCCACTTTATGCTACCCTGAAAAAACCAAATGGTATGACAATTTTTGATTCCAATGTGATTTATATGTCAGACTGCCTCAGTTAGTAAAACTGTTGCCCTTTGGGTCAGAAATTTATCAGGTTGGGACTTGGAACCCCATAGAATCTCAGCTGACACTCCCAATGCAGTGCTGGGAATGTGCTGCGTTGTCAGGAGATGCTGTCTTTTGGATGAGATGTTAAACCGAGGCTCCTTGCTTTAATGTCCAGGTGGACATGACAGATCCTGTGGATCCCAGGGGCAGTCTTCAAAAAGAAGGGGGAGTTTCTCTCTCTTTCTCTCCTCCAATGTCATGGCCAACGATTCCCCCGAATAAATGTTATCACTCACTTCATGGCTGTTTGCAGGTCATTGCTGTGAACAAATTGAATGCTGCATTCACCCACAAAACACACAGCCACACTCCACTTTATAATATATCTGTATGAAGTGCTTTGGATATAGCAAGCTATTCCGAGCTATAAGTGTAAAGGATCATTATTACTATTACTATTATTATTATGGATGATGGGAGGGGGAAGAATGATGCTGGATAGTTTTGGGGGGATGAAAGATATGTGACCACTAGAACATCTATGTTAGCAACACCAAAGCTATTATATATTTTAAATATACTGCTCATCTTTGGATGTGAAAAGCATTATATAAGTACAAAATTGTTATAATAAAATAATAATAATCCTTACATTTATATAGCACTTTCCACGTCTAATCGACGTCTCAAAGCGCTTCACAGAATACAACAACGTCCCAAGTTTGGGAGCAGAGCAGGGTGGGAGGGAGAAGACAAGAGGGAAGAAAGGGGGGATAAGAGGTAGGGATCAGAGGTAGAGGTAGTTATAGCAGTTATTGTTATTGGTTATTTGTGAAGTGAAAGTTTACCATGAAATTATTGTGAATAATTTTTATTTTGCAATGAACTGTGCTTGCGGCCCTACTATTTCCCATGCGAGTGTGTGTGTGTGTGAGAGATTCAGTCATTTGTCATTACACCTACATTACAAAATAATAATCACTACACTTTCCAGTAAATCCGGCACCTTTTATAGTCAAGTTTCAGTGCTCACTGCCAGGGCTCACACATGAACGAAGATGGAAAATAAATAGCAGTGGGAAACACAGAGAGGATAGTGACATAATGCCAAGAATGATTCTGTAGCCCTTCCTTATGCAGAATTATTGTTTTCATAAATAATGCTTGGATTTGATGTAACACCTTTCACATCAGGATGACATCTCAAAGGGCTTTATAGAATTTACTGTACAGCGACTGTGTATTTGAAGGCAATTGTTCTTAATTTAATAATACAATGGTTTGGGATTTTATTTTGTGAGAACGTTTTTGATCAAAATGTGGAAATGTTAGTGAATAAAATACACACAGTATCTTAAGATCAGCAAAAAAAAATTAAATTTACAAATAATATTCTTTCCAAACACAGAAACAATAAGAAAGTGGGATGTTTTGGGGGCTCATCAAGGTGATAAATCACAGAGATTGAAAATGGCATATTCCCCTCTTACTGCATATTGTTATCAGGGACTCCCAGTGCAGGTTATAATGGAGACCAGCTGTAGAGGAAAGCTTCCTCTGCTATGTTCTGATGTGCCTTAATCCTAGGCTCAGTTAAACACCTTTTACTTCACTTAAGTGTGATTTTTTTTTTCCGCATCAGTTGTCACCATGGCCTTCTCTCGATGAGATTTTCAGTTTATTCCTGACCAGCCTTGTGCCAAATAAAGGTGAGATTCCTACCACTGATTTATTGGTATCTGAAACATTGACTGTCCAATGTCTTGGGATGTCCTCCCAATGTGAAAGGAGCTATACAAGTGTAATATTGTTGTTGTTGGCATTAGTTACTTCTGCCCAAATTCATTCTGAACCTGGAGATAATACTTCAAACCCAGAATACTGAAGATCCACCTCGTCTCAACCAGTTGAACTTTTCTACCTTAATATCTACAATCCAACAACAACAACAACTTGCATTTATATCATTCCCTCCACGCTGGGTACTGTTCTGGTCAGAGAAGAGTAGGTCAGAGAGGTAGGGGGCGTGTAGGAATGGAAGGACTTAAACACGAGAATGGGGATCTTGAAGTCAATCCGCTCTGTGACAGGGAAGCAGTGGAGTTTGGCAAGGACTGGGCTAATTGGGGTACAAAGTTTGAAATGGTGAGAATGTGGGCGGCAGAGTTTTGGATGAGCTGAATTTTGAGAATGGTGGAGGAAGGGAGACCAGCGAGGAAGGTGTTAAGAGTAGTCCAACCGAGAGGTGACAAAGGATATGGACCAGGGTTTCAGCAGCTTAAGGGTGAGGTATTTACGGAGACGGGCAATGTAGCGGAGATGGAAAGAATTGGTGCTGGTAAGGGACCGGATGTGGGGGAGTAAAGATAACGGGGGATTGAACCTGACACCTAAATTGCGTAAAGATATGATGAGGCGTTATATCAAATGCAAATATAAGGATTATTATTTTGTTGAGAATGGCAGAAAAGTGGCTTCTGAAATTAGACTAGATTTAAGAATTCTCTGGTATACTTTGCAGTATATTCTATGAAGTGCTTTGAGATGTCTAGAAGACGTGAAAAGCGCTATATCAAATGCAAGGATTATTATTATTATTAGGTCTTGGAGGTAAAGAAATTCATCACTCTCAAAGCGCTTCACAGAATATACTATCAAGTGATTTGACTGTGTTTTTTTATGGGCGAAACATGGCAGCCAATTGCGCACAGCAATGTCCCACAAACAGGCATGGAATGAAGTGACCAATATGTTATTTTTTTTTAAAGGAATTATTAGCCCTAGAAACCGGGTTCCTACTTACTGCTCAGTAAACAGAGGTGCAGGTAAGGAGCAAGGAAACTTCCCAACATTTCGCCCTACCAGGAAATCAATCCTTCCAACCAAAAAGGGGAGCAATAACAGCAACTTTCAGGCATACAACAACAACAAAATTACATTTATAGAGCGCCTTTCACGTCGGTAGGGCATCCCAAGGCGCTGATATAAAGCCCTGTTCACACAGAGTAGCGTCCCGTAGTGCTTCACAATGGCAGCAACTGACAACGTCTGACAACGAGCCAAGCAAGTGTGGAGGTGACAGTTAGCACGATCAATGTAAAAAGCCATGACAAGCTGTTTGAGTTTCTGCTTGGTTTAACTGATAGCCCTCTTCCATCTGTGTCAGAAGGTTGTGTTGCAGAACAATGCAATACTCCAAATAATGTACATACTGTTGTAGACACTAGACAGTAGTTGTAGTCATTAGTTCGGGTCTTCAACTGCTTATCCCATACAGTATTCGGAGCACTTCATAGTTAATGGTACAGTATTGTCCTTTGGAAAATAATTATAATCCTTGCATTTAAGACTTTGCCTTTCATGTCGGGAGGACGTCTAAAAGCGCGTCACAGGATTTATTGTTAAGGGTATTAACTGTTAATTTTGTATGCAAATGATAAACCAAAGTTCTATCTGTCTATTTCGCTGGTGGTTAAAAATTCTCTATGAAATAGGATGAGAATTTCTCCTGGTTTCCTGGTCAGCATTTTAGTAATGTTGGTGAGTCTCCTCATAGCTGCTTGCGTGACCTACCTGAGAGCAAACTGGCTGCTGTATTTTCCCTCCAGTCATTACACTTTATTTAAGAATAATAATCCTTGCATTTGAACTAGCACCTTATCGCATCTTTGAGACGTCTCAAAGCACTGTAAAGTGAATTGAGTATATATTTATGGGCGAGTCACCAAATTGTTTATTTTGGAGAAGAATATTACCTCTGGGAAAGCGATTCCTCCAATCTACTAACAACCGGGTTCCTATTTACTGCTTGGTAAATAGAGGTGGGTGAAGCAAGGAAATTTCCCCAGCATTTTGTCCTGCTGGAAATCAAACCCAGGTCCTCCCACTTACGAAGCAAGTGCTATAACTACTAAACTACAGAACCTCACGTCTTTAATAATAATAATAACATAAGAATAATCCTTGCATTTGATATAGCACTTTTCACGTCTTCTAGACATCTCAAAGTGCTTCACAGAATACAACAACAAAAAAATTACATTTGTATAGCACCTTTCATATCGGGAGGACATCCCAAGGTGCTGGACAGTCAATGTTTCGGATCTGAGCTAGAAGGATCAACTCTTTGAAGCACAATGAAATGTTTCAATACGATAAGGTGCTATGAAAGTGCAACTTCTATTTTCTCTTTCGCTTTGAGTGGCTTGGCAATGTTATAAGGAAAGAAAGACACGAGGAGCCAGACAGGTATTGTATTCACAAAATCTCTGTGGACCTGCAGTATCTGATCCTTGCAGTTCTTTCAGATAATTATTAGTCATGCGTGGTTGAGGCACTAGACAGGGGCAAGATCCAGGGCATAAAGGCAGCTGACATGATGGCCAATTCTGGCGCAAACCCCTTTCAAAATAAAATATGTAGGTGTGCTTGCTGTCTGTCCTGCTAATCCGCCAAATGAATTGAACTGTTGTGAAAGTGCAGATCGAGGTCCCAGCATTATTAAGGAATCCTGCAGTCTGAAACACACCTTTCTTATCCTCTGCTACACCACTCTATTCTCTTCTCCCTCATGTAGGCATCAAGTTTTCTCCTAAATACATTGATGCTCTTGGCTTGAACCACAGCTTCCAGCAGCGAGTTCCACATTCCCATCGCCCGCTTCATGAAGAAATTCCTCCTACATTCCCTATTGCATCTATTATGAGCTTGCCTTAAAATCACTTGGGATTGATTTGGACAGCTCTTTACAAAGAGGCAGCACAGACACGATGGGCCAAATGGCCTCCTTCTGCACTGTATGATTCGATGAAATGTGGCAGCCGTTTTGTCCCACAGCAATGTCCCAGAAACGATAGTATAGGCAGGCCAATGACCAACTTATTTAGCTAATTGTTGGCCAGAAACTTTCCTGGCTTTTCTTTGTGAATATTTCTATTTGGCCTTTAACCTAAGAAGAGTAAAGGGACCAGGGTTTAACAACCCCAGTCCCACGCCAGCACTGTACTGCACTGGAATTCCAGTCTAGAGGAGCAAATTCAAGATGTTCGTCCTCACTTTCAAGGCCAGTCTCGGCCTTGCACCCCTTATCTCTCTGACCTACTGTCCCTCTATGAACCTGCCCGCCCGCTCCGTTCAGCGGGCTCCGGTGCTCCACATCCCCAGCTCAACCCACCCTACCATCGGCGGACAGAATCTCTACCCCCATACTCTGGAACTCCATCCCACATTCCCTTTGCCTCACTCCCTCCCTTGCCTCCTTCAAGGCAGGTCTCAAGACCCTCCTCTTCGATCATGCCTTCTGCTGCCCTCCATCCCAACTCTCTCCCTCCGCTCCCAACTCTCTCTCACCCCTCCCCCCCTGCCCTGCCCCTCTCTCTTGCTCGGGTCCCAACCTGACTGTTCAGTGCCTTGGGACGTCCTCTCAACGTGAAAAGCGCTCTGTAAATGTAATTTTGTTGTTGAGCTCAAGTCTTGATTCGAATTTACAATCTTCAAGGCAAGACTGTGGAGCCATTTGAGTCATGCACTGTGATGTGCTCAAGATAAACCACTTCCTATGGAGCACAGTTAATGTATTGCTTCTGTATTTACCTTGCCTGAACACTAAACCTACCTTAGTGAATTGTGAAGAGTGAAATTTCATGGCTGTAAGTGTGAGATAGATTGAAAACGTAATGAAAGATATCAAAAACAAATCTCGAGGTTGTTTTCCTTGTGTGAGCTACAGAATTTCTTTGTTTGGACCTGAAATGAAAGGTTGATATGTCACTGACTTGATGGGGTCTATTATGCAGCGTTTCTTAACGGGATTCCTTAATAAAGAATCTGAATCAGGTAGTAACTAGAAGGACATTATGCCTCAATGCCTCATGCAATGCTCCACTCCAAGACAATCGTATTCCAGAAATTCTGGTCAGGTGGAATTCTAATAGAATTAAAGAATTTGCTAACTTATAATACTACTGTATTAAGAATAATCCTTGCTTTGGTATAGCACTTTGCACAGCTTTGAGATGTTTCAAAGCACTTCACATAATATACCATAAAGTGAATTAACTGCATATCTGTGGGAGAAACACAGCCGACCAAATAGTTATTACTTTTTAAAAAAAATTCTGAAGGATTATTAGGAAAAGCAATCTGCCAATCGGCTAACAACTGGCTTCTTGCTTACTGCTGGATAAACAATGGTGTGTGGAGTAAGGAAACCTGCCCAACATTTCAGTTTGCCAGCAGTAGAACCCAGGTCTCTCGCTTACGAGGCAAGTGCTCTACCCACTGAGCTACTGGACTCAATTGAAACTTCCTAAGGGGCATTGAGGTCCAAATGAACAACATTGTAGGTTGGGTCAATTGCTTGGTTTCCTCCTTAATTGACAGTGAAGTAGATACTATGTGACAGTACCTGCAGATGCAGTTCAACTGCTGTTTAGTTATTGATCATAAAGTTTATATTCCCCACAATAACACCAAACTCTCTATAAAGCCTGCCTTGTAGACTGGTGTGTTTTCTTACAAATACAGTCACTATATTTGGCTGCACTTACCTTTGAATCATTAGAAACATGGAGACATAGGAACAGGAGTAGGCCATTCAGCCGTTCGAACTTGTTCTGCCATTTAATTAGATCATGGCTGATCTGTACCTCTACTAATCCTTTCAATTCCAATTTCCCGCTTTCTTCACATATCCCTTAATACCAAAAATGTATCAACCTCACTCTTAAAGGTGTGAATGGATCCAGCTTTCACGTCCTTCTGGGAGAAAGAATTCCAGATTTCTACCATCGTTTGAGTGAATAATGCTTCCTGATTTCACTCTTAAATGGCCTGGTTCTAATTTTAAGACTATGCCCCCTTGCTTTGCATTCCCCCACTAGATGAAATAGCTTCTCTCTATATCTACCCTATTGATGAAATAGCTTCTCTCTATATCTACCCTATTAAACCCCTTTATCATCTTAAATACCTCAATCAAATCACCCCTCAACCTTCTAAACTCAAGGGAATACAATCCAAATTTACGCACCCATTCCTCGTAACTTTTAAGCCTGGTAACATTCTGGTGAACCTGCAACCCCTCCAGGGCCAATATATCTTTCTTGATATGTGGTACACAAAGCTGAACGCAGTACTCCAAATGTGGTCTGACTAACGCTGTATACAGCTGAAGCATCTTTTTTTCCCCTTTGTATTTCAGGCCTCTCGAGATAAAGGCCAACATTCTATTTGCCTTTTTGATTACGTTTTGCACCTGATTGTCAGACATTTTGATGTTAGAAGTGCTATTGTACAACAACAACAACAACAAAATTACATTTGTATAGCATCGTTCACATCAGGAGGATGTCTCAAGGCGCTGGACAATCAGTGTTTCTGATGTAGACATGTTCCCACAGGAGCTAGTCCACAGGGTCCTCCATGACAGCATGGATGAGGTTGCTAAATCTTCACTCTGACAACCGACATAAACTAAGAGTGAACAGAGCATTTCATCAGCTGCTCAGAGACAGGCACTGAGAAGAAAATGTTCACAACGGTTTATGCCAGCACTGGTCTGCATTATTTTATGCCAGGCAAAAGAGAGGGAGTGGGGATGAAAGAGAGAAAGTTGTGTTAATATGCATCAGCCGGGCTCAGTTGATAACACTCTTTCCTTTTGCGTCAGAAGGTTGTGGGCTCAAGTCCCATGCATGCCTGTTCCTGAGATATCTGTAACGTTTAATATCCGGGGGCTGGATTCCTGAATCTTGTGAGACATCACACCTTCAAAAGTAACGTACTGGAGGCAAAGCATTCCTCTCAGACACAATTACATCTGAGGATTTGTAACAAAAAAGATATGTGTGAATCAGAAATCATACACATGAGCAAAACCAGAGCTCCGAGATACAGAAGAAAAATAAGTCTTTATTTGGGGGTCAGCTGAGTATCTGCCATAATTAAGAATATCCAAACCAAGGTGAGAATTTCATGCATCCCACCTATACGTGGAAATCCCAGAGATAGATTGTTGGACTGGAATGCACACTCTCTCCCTGGAGGGACACATCCTGCTTACCTAATTTTGGAAAGCATTAGGTGTAGGTTGACAAGAGTTGAGCATTGGGGAAGCAAGGACGAGAGTTGAGCATTAGGGTATACATTTTTACCTGGTTTAAAAACAGGTACCTTTTAACCAGGTAAAACTGTATAGCTAGCCTTTGATATTGCTCTTCTGCAAGCTTTCCCGCAGCTTGTCCAGCTAGGACCCTCCTTCCCATTAGGGTTTTGGCTTTCAGGGTTAACAAGAGTGAGTGGGATGATTCCCTGCCCCCAGGAAGTGAAGTGGTCATTCACAATATCTGCCATATGCTCTCATTCCTGTGGTTAGTTACCAAAGGCAAAACTAGTTCAGAAATTAAGATTTGCACTCCTACATGCAAATATTTCACATACATACAATCAAATGAGTCAAAACACAGAGGTTAGATCACTCGCTTTACAAGCAAGAGACCTGGGTCCAATTCCAGGCAGGGCACGCTTCCTTACTCCACATGCATAATAATAGACCCTCAAAAAAAAATTGGTCATTTCAATCCACGACTGTTTGTGGGACACTGCTGTGCGCAATTGGCTGCTGTGTTTCACCCACATATATACAGTCAATTCTGTGAGGCTCTTTGAGATGTCTAGAAGATGCGAAAAGCTCTGTATCAAATACAAGATTTATTATTATTATCTGTTCTGATTTCCAGGTCAAAATATCCTTCTTCCTCAATAAGGTATAGCAGAGTGAAATACCCATCAAAACATATACTGTGGGCACCTTTTTATTATGTGATTGGTAGCTATAGTACAGCAATGTTGACACTTTAATGAAGTAAAATTGAGAATGCCTAGCTGCTAAGGGTAAAAAAAAGTTCATACTGTAACAAATTATTTGGAAAGGAAATAATTTCTCATGGTGTTCAAGCCGACAATCCCCCAGAACAAATTAGTCAATCACTTCATGGCCATTTGTGGGTGAGGGCAAATTGGCTTCCATGTTCACCTACAAACCAACAGGAATAATAGTGTTATTTAAAGGTAATATTCAAGGCTTGACTTTTGCACATATCTGGGGAAGCTCATATAGGTTTCCTCTGCATTGTATTGACATAGGTCAACCTTCTCTCAAACCTAGTTTTCATTCCCCCCTCCACCCCCATTCCCAACGCCGGCCGGTCTGTCACAAATTATCTTGTCATTCTAAATGTTATCAGTTCTGTTGCCATCATTCCTCCTCTGAACTTTGCTCTCTTGCTCCACCTAAGTTCCGATCTGAAGTCCTGCACTCTCCTCCTGCATTGAACTCAAAATCACTGCTCTGTCTTCTAAATAACTCACTGTGGAGTCTTGCAGCATATTGCTTAGTGCGCTCGCCTTGCAAGCGAGAGGACCTGGGTTTGATTATCGGGCCTAGCAAAACATTAGGAAACTTTCCTTACTCCACACACCTCTGGTTATCTAGCAGTAAGTAGGAACACGTAAGTTGTTAGCCTATTGGCGATCGCTTTTCTGGAGGTTTAAAAATAATATTTTTAATATTTTTGTTTTTAAAAATAAGTTTTTAGAATTTTATTTCTTTCAAAAATGACATTTAAAATATGTAGTCACTCAATCCATAGCTGTTTGTGGGACATTGCTGTGCGCAATTGGCTGCTGTGTATCACCCACAAAATATAGTCAGTTCACTTTACCATTCACTTTACTCGTGGAGTCCTGTAGCTCAGTCGTTAGAGCATTCACCTTACAAGCATGAGACCTGTGTTCAAATCCAGGCAGGGTGAAACCTTGGTCAAGTTTCCTTAATCCACACATCTAATAATAATCCCTACAAAAAAACTATAATAAATTGGTGATTTAAATCTACGACTGTTTGTGGGACACTGCTGTGTGCAAATGGCTGCAGTGTTTCACCCACAAATATGCAGTCAATACACTTTACAGTATATTCTGTGAAGCGCTTTCAGATGTCTAGAAGACGTAAAAAGTGCTATATTACATGCAAGGAATTATTATTATTAATTACAGTATGTTCTGTGAAGCTCTTTTGAAGATGTGATAATACTAAGTCTTGCATTTGATATATAGCGCTTTATCACGTATTTGACAGCTACACGAATCCACAAGGCAATATATCAAATGCAAGGATTATTAATGTTATCATTGTTTCTCCAGTACCTTAATATTGAAGAATTCCTCCATTTTACATTAAGATTCCCATCCTCCTGCAACCTATAGGCTTTAAAACCCATCATGCAATTGCTATTCGATTTATCTTATTTTATCTTTTTATAAAAACAATATTGGCCGTTCACTTTGTGGCTGTTTGTATGACATTATTCAGCATAGCTTGTCTGTGGATTCACATACAAAATGCATAGTCACTTGACTTTATAGTAAATCCACATTCACCTTCAATATACCATCACTATATATCACTGTACGTTCTGTGAAGGGCTTTGAGACAATGCAAGGATTATTTTTATTAATCTTTTTTGTCTCCAGCACCATGAACCCTAGTACTCTAACTAGGCAATGTAATTTAAAAAAAAGCATACACGGGTAAAGTAAAGTAAAGTAATAACCTACATCAACTGTAAAGCCGTCCGGCGTGGAGGGGGCTATATAAATCAAAGTTGTTGTTGTCGTAATATAATTCACAACAGTGTTGCATTACATGGAAGGGAAGGCATGTGGGAAAACTTTTAAAGGCGATAATCCCTTTTAAAAGAACGCCACCTTCAAATAGTATTTGACAAATTCTTTTTGACAGATTCTTTGAAAAGAGTAATTTGCTGAGAGATACGAGGAAGCATAAAAAACGACTGAGAAAAACAGACAGCAGTGAAATAGGTAAGAAGAGCCAAATGGCCCCTGTGTTCTGTGCTAACAATTTCTATGTTTCTGCTGGTCACTATGACAATTGCGAGCAAGCTGTGTGATGATACATCTTGAATCCGTTGATATTATCATGCCCGGTGTTTGTGAATGGATGAAACAAGTTGTGAAGTGCTTTATCAAGCAGACCCCTTCAGCTTGAAGTAGCCCCTTTAACATTGCTGTTTCTCTGTAGCTTTGCAACCAAATCAGTTGTCTTAACCATTGTTATTCATCCCTTGTATTATTTGAAGGCACAAGATTTTTCCTGGTGTTGTTCTTGACACCATTGTTTTAGAAATTGTGCAGATGGTAATTGTAATGTTTTTTTTGTTGTTGTTGCAGTTTTTAACAGTTTTTAACAAGAAACCAGACTCCAAAATTCTGCATAATTTTAGGAATAAGACCATGCATATTTCAGGCCTGTTATGTTGAACAACAATAAAATTGCATTTGTAGAGCGCCTATTACATCGGGAGGATGTCCCAAGGCACTAAACAGTCCCGGGTCATGTCTCGAGCAAGGGGGTGGGGGCAAGGTTGGGATGAGGGAGGGCAGAGAGGTGGGAGGGCAGATAAAGGCATGGTTGAAGTGGGGTTAGAGAGGCTGAAAGCCTGGCCACCAACGGTAGGGTGGGCCGGGTGAGAGACATGGAGCAGGCTGGAGCCTGCTGAACGGAGGGATTGGACAGGTTGATAGGGGGTCAGCAAGTCAGAGAGGTAAGAGGGGGCAAGGCCATAGAGGGCCTTGAAAGTGAGGACAAGGTTCTTGAATTCGATCCTCTGAGGAATGGGGAGGCAGTGGAGCCGGGCGAGGGTGGGGGTGATGAAGTTGTGGAGCCTGGAGCAGGAGAGGACACGAGCTGCAGAGTTTTGGATGATCTGCAGCCTGTGGAGGGAGGAGTTTGAGAGACGGACATGGAGGGAGTTGCCGTAGTTGAACTTAGAGGTGACAAACGCATGTGTAAGGGTTTCAACGGCCTGAGGGAAGACAGGCGATGTGGCGGAGATGGTGGAAGGTGGTGCTGGTTATGGCACGGATATGGGGGAGAAAGGACAGCTCAGGATCAAACAAGACACCCAGGTTCCTGACTGGCTTGGTTAAGGCGGAGTGTGCATCTGTAGATCAGTCTCAGATGAGGACTAAACAGGTCTTGGAACATATACTTATTGATGAATTTGCAACTGGGCTGATTCCTATTGAATAAGGTTATTGTTAAAATGATCATGTTTCTCTTTGCCTCCAAAAGATCATGCTTAATGTGTTATATTGGTGACCATTTGTGATCCTTTTATAATAGACTTCCATGATTGCTCACTCGACCTCTCCAAGCCAATCAGGAACCTAGGTGTCTTGTTCGACCCTCAACTGTCTTCCCTCCTCCACATCCAAGCAATGACTCGCTCTGCCTTTCCCCATTTCTGTAACATTGCCCGACTCCGCCACTACCTCACCCTCAAAGCTGCTGAAACCCTCATCTCTGCCTTCATTACATCCCGGCTTGACTTTGCAAATGCCCTGCGTGTCGCCTTCCTCTTTCCTCCCTCCACTGGCTGCAGATGATCCAGAACTCTGCGGCCCTTGTCCTCTACCGTTCCAAACTCTGTGACCCCATCCTCACCTGACTCCATTGGCTCCTCATCATCTAGAGGATCCAATTCAGGATCCTGTCCTCACATTCAAATCCCTCCACAACCTCACCCCACCCTACATCCGTGACCTTCTAACCCCTTACCAACCTGCCCGCCCCGCTGCTCAGCAGGCTCTGTCCTGTTCCACGTCCCCTGACCCATCCGCCCCACCATTATCGAGAGAGGGTTTAGCCACTCTGCTCCCAACCTCTGGAACTCCATCCCGCAGTCCCTTCACCTCACCCCCTCCCTGGCCTCCTTCAAGTCCGCCTCAAGACTCTCTTCTTTCATGGTCCCATCGGCCACTCCTAATCCCCCGCTTCCCTCCCCATCCCGACCCCAGCTCAGGTCTGACACAGTGACTGTCCAGCACCATGGGACGTCCTCCTGACGTGAAAGGCATCATACAAGTGTCATTTTGTTGTTGTTGTTGTAATCCTTGTGTTGATGCAGTGCCTTATCACATATTCGAGGAGTCTCAAGGTGCTTCACAGAATATACTGTAAAGTGAATTGAATGTATTTTGTGGGCAAAATGCGGCATCCAGCAGTGTCCCACAAATGAATGGAAATGAGTGACCAAATTATTATAATTATATTGGTTGAAGGGATAATTATCTCCAGGAAAAACACTCTGCCAATTGACTAACAACCATGTTCCTACTCACTGCTGGGTAAACAGAGGCGTGGGGAGTAAGGGAAACCACTGTTTCACCCGCCTCACAATCAAACCTATGTCCTCCCGCTTGAGAGGCGAGTGCTCTAACCACTAATCCCTTGACTGCCGGGTGCGAAAGAGTTAACTTCTCTGATATCAACAGCAACAAACAAGTCCCTAGATTTAATGAATATACACCGTCTGTGCTTGCGAACTCTGCCATATGACATTTCAAGCCTGCTAACCTTTCTGAAATCTCGTCATTTTAAAGTTAATGAAAGTTCTTGTGTTTTTCTTCCTTTCTCTCCGTAACTGCATGTTTGGGAAGGAGCGCTGAAAATCCTTGCTGGAGAATGGATGGCCACAGGGATGTCTGTGTTTGTGAATGGCTGATTCAGTCTGTCTCAAAGCTAAAGCATTTTTTTTTAGCCCCTTCCGCCCATTCGTGATCCAGGCTGTCAAAATGAGGACAAAGGGAAGGGCAATTGAGTGTTGACCAAAGACATATACAAATGGACAGGCAGGGAGAGGAGGAACAAGGGAGCAGCTAAAATATTTAATGAGTTCCAAGGTCTATCCAGTTCACCTTTCACCATCCTGTCAGTTGCTTGACATGTTGTGACATACAACTATATGGTTTCCAGAGACATTATTTTCTTCAACTGAATGAGTTTTAAATACTTAAATATAGGTTTGATAAATTATAGCTGTTGCTGAAACAAATCAATTTATTTTCAATTTACCAATGTTATTTTAAAATCAATAAATGTCTTTCAGCTTGCTGAGAGTTTAGGATTATGCAGAGGTTCCACAAGATCAACAACCTTTCCCCTTGCTAAGGCTGTCAGTTATCAGAGGAAATGACCTTAACAGTAGGAAAAAATGGGCTAGGGCTGAGATAAGGAAGAGTTTATTCTTGCAGAGAGAGTTAAGAGTGTGAAAGGCATTGAGGCAGAAAGTCAAAGCTGAGAAATTGGTTGAACGATTTAAGAGCGATGAGTATATTTGCGGATATGGCACAAAGTTGGGATTCAGAGTAATGCATGGACTGAGCTGTGGCAGAAACAGTGGGCTTGATTGACTGAACAGCCTTCTTGTGTTTTGAAATCTCTGTGTTCCTATGATCAGTCTTCATCTGTTGGAATGTAATGCAACAGTTCTCAGTGGCCCAGGATCTTACCTAATTCATGTGTTAGATATGAAAATAAACATTGGCTGGATATCAACCCACCCAGGGCATCACAGCTGGACCCAATTCCATCCTCACCTGAATGGCCCCCTGGTAGAATTTCCCAGCGTGACTTGTCTGGAGCAATCAGGAATGGGAAGTTTGGTTTATACTCAGGACAACTCCATCCTGCCTTCCCAGTCAACTCAGCGCAGATTACAACCTAAAACTTTCACTGTTTGGCATCTCATTGGATAAACTCACCGAGCCTGACTAGGTTTTTAATTAGATTGGGGTAAAAAAAATGCAAATTATGTTGCACTGATTAACACACTCAGGAAAAATGTTTGCGGGTTCAAACCCCATATTAGGTCTCATAGTGCGATGTGTGGTGGGGTGGGAGGGTTGAGGAGGGGAGGTGGGATGGCAACGGTGTATTGTCAGAGGAGCTGGCATTCAATAAAATGTTACCATGGTTCTGTCTATCTGTCCAGGTTGAAGCTTCCATGACAATGTTTAACAAGAGCATGGAGTTTCTCTCAGCATCTTCCAGAATTAATTGGATATTCACCTTGTAGCTATTTGTGGGACCTTGCTCGTTCCCTATGAAAACAGATGCTACATTTGACTATATTTACCCTTGAAATTCATAGGAGATGTTTTGATGTGCTAAGTTGTTGCAGAAATGAAAGGTCTTTCTTTGATTGCCTTTGGTGGGAATAACTTTCCTGGTGCCTCTTCTAAAATTGCCCATCACAACCATGGACCTGTAACCTCTTGTCTCCTGTTGTATTTTGACATAGTTGAGAGTATTGTTTCAGGTGTGCTCTTTCTAACTAGTTTAAGAACTTATATAACTCCATAAGGCATAAGATTTCTCCGTTGAAGTCTCAATAATCCTCACTTAGCTAATGATCGGTTAACAATGGGGATAAACCTTGGATTCCAGCGTCTTGGTGACCAAAATTGTTCAGCGCTACTCCAGATATAGTCTGCCCAGAGCATAATAATAATACTATTACTAATAATAATCCTTGCATTTGATCTAGCACCTTATCTCATCTTCAGAATGCATCAATGCGCCTCACAGAATATACTGTAAAATGAATTGACTGCATATTTTGCAGGTGACACGGTAGCCGATTGCACACAGCAGTGTTTCACAAACAGCTATGGATTGAGTGATTTTTTTTTGAAGAGGTAATTATTCCCAGGCAAGTGCTGTAACCAGTAAACTATTAGACTCCACCGATTGTGGAATGGTACAGCAGAGAAGGAGGCCATTATAATACAATCATAATAATCCTTGCATTTTGATATCGCACTTTTCACATCTTATCGACGTCCCATAGCACTGCACAGAATATACTGTAAAGTGAATTGACTGTATATATTCATGGGCAAAATACGGCAGCCAATTGCGCACAGCAGCGTCCCCACAAACAGTTGTGAATTGAAATGACCAATTTTATTATTGTGTGTTTTGTTTTGGACGGATTATTATTAGGCGTGTGTGTGTGTGTGTAGTAAGGAAACTTGCCCAAGGTTTCGCCCTGATCTGCTTGGGTTCGAACACAGGTCTCACGCTTGTAAGGCGAGTGCTCTAACCACTGAACTACAGGAACTCCATTCTGCCCATTGTGTCTGTGGCAGCTCTTTGAGAGAACCGTCCAGTTCATCTCACTCCCTGCTCTTATCCCTTGAGTTGTGGAGCTCCTGTGGTTTAGTGGTAGAGCACTTGTCTTGCAAGCTTGGGGAGACCTGTGTTCGTAATCCAGGCAGGTCAGGGCGAAACCTTGGGCAAGTTTCCTTACTCCACACCCCTAATAATAATCCCTCAAAAAAAACACAATAATAAAAATGGTCATTTTAATCCACGACTGTGTGTGGGACACTGCTGTGGGCAATTGGCTGCCGCATTTTGCCCACAAATATATACAGTCAATTCACTTTACAGTATATTCTGTGAAGCGCTTTGGGACGTCGATAAGATGTGAAAAGCGCTAGATCAAATGCAAGGATTATTATTATCATTATTATAACCTTGCAGATGTTTCTGGGTGTTTGATCTCAACTGACATGGCAATGCAGAGTAACATCCCCGCCTGGTCAAGGATACCCACTACATTGCCCAGAGACGCGAGAAACAATCATCGCCAACGAGACGTCAAAAGTCAGATCTTTGAACCCCAAAAGGATGGGGTGGGGGGAGGAATCTTGCACATGATGAAGTGGCTTTCTTTGTCAGAGTGAAGTGTGACAGGATAAGAGAAGTTTGCTTGCTGTGTCTGTGTGTGTGTGTTTGTTGGTTGTTTTTTTTAAATAACCACGAAAACAAATGAGTAAGCCTCACGTCAAATAACTGGACAGGAGACCACTTCAAGAGACTACAGTATTCCTTGAAGGGTGATTCCATAGATAGGCTGGAGTCAGTGAGTGTGTGTGTGTGTGTGACTCACCCCCTGTGTCTGAGGTTCCTATGAGTGTGCAGGGAGGCGTTGATGTGTTTAAGGTACAGGATTTATATATAATGTCTATCGAGAGAGAGAGAGAGAGAGAGAGCGACTGGACAGCAAGAAGCTAACACACACACACACACACACAGGCTCATATACACCTGTGAAGAGCGAATGAGAGACAGTGTGTGTTTGTGGGAGTATTACAGCCCTGGACAGGTAGGGATTTAACATGGGCAAAAAATCTCAACTAAGTCTCTCTCTCTCTATCTCTCCCCCTGTGGAAATTGCTTTCCCCTTCCCTCGCTCCCTCTCTCTTTCTCTCTCCCCCCCCCCCCCCACCCACAACACACACAGCACACACACACACACACACACAGACATCCACAAAACCTCGACAGAAGCAAGAGGCGTATTCTAACTTGTTCCTAGAGATAGCTCAGGAAAAGTCAAAACAATCCACCTATTTTTTATTGGGTGGGTGGGGGCTGGTAGTGGTGGGAGAGGAGGAGGAGGAGAGGAGGAGGAGGAGAAAAGGGTGAGATAGAGGGAGGGAGGGAAGGAGAGAGCGAGTGAGGGAGAGAATGAAAAAAACAGCTGCATAGCGTCCACTTTGCAATCAAGCCAGGAGCGGTGAATGTTTGAGAACATTTTGCAGAGGAGGCTGCCCTTGTGTTTGACAGAGAGAATCGTTTGGTTTTTGGAAGACACATTTGTGGGGAAGTGGACACAGGGAGAGAGAGAGATCACATCACAGATACTGTACTGTACTTTGCCCAGGAGTGACTGTGGAGAGGAAAGAGAGAGAGAGAGAGAGAGAGGGGGAGAGGGGGAGAAAGAAGGGCGATTTGAGGGGGTTTTCTCAATTAAAAAAGATATAAAGTTTTTTTAAAAAAAGATCGGTTCTTTTTATACACAGAGTGTTCTACCTTTTTCTCCTGACCATCTCTCTCTCTCTCCTGTCTCTCAGTCTCTCTCTCTCCCCCCCTTTCCCCTGCCCCTCTCTCTCTCTCTCTCCTATCTCTCAGTCTCTTTCCCCTGATTCTCTCTTCCCCCCCACCCCCCCCCTTTTCTCCTGCCTCTCTCTGTCTTCCCATTTTCCCTGACTTTCCCGATCTCTCCCCTTTCCCTGACTCTCTCCCCCATTCCCCTGACTCTCCCTATCTCTCCCCCCCCCCTCTTTCCCCTGATTCTCTCTCTCTTTCCTCCTTTCCCCCTGTCCACTGACTCTCTCCCCTTCCCCACCACCCACTTACCCCCTCCTCTCTCCCCCCACCCCTCTCCCCCCCCTCCCACACACTCTCTCCCCTCTCTCCCCCCTCCCCACACACTCTCCCCTCTCTCCCCCCTCCCCACACACACTCTCCCCCCTCTATCCCCCCCTCTCTCCCCCCTCCCCACACACTCTCCCCTCTCTCCCCCCTCCCCACACACACTCTCCCCCCTCTATCCCCCCCTCTCTCCCCCCTCCCCACACACTCTCCCCTCTCTCCCCCCTCCCCACACACACTCTCCCCCCCTCTATCCCCCCCTTTATCCCCCCCCCCCACACACTCTCTCCCCCCCTCCACACTCTCTCCCCTCCTCTCTCTCTCTCTCTCTGTCGCCCCCCGAGCTGCCTCAGCCCAGACACCCACCCCCACACACAGACACCCCCACATCCCCCCCCCCCCCCCACACAGACACACACACACAGACAGACACACACAGACACACACAGACAGACAGACACAGACAGACAGGATGATGAGGGGTGCCTGGCTGTGGCTGGCCGCTGCCTGGCTGCTCGGCAGTGGCTGCTGTGAGCTGATCGGCGCTGCCCGGGTTCCCCTCCCGCCTGGAGCCGGAGCCGGTGCCGGAGCCGGAGCCTCGCCTGTCAGGAGCCGGAGCCGGAGCCGGAGTAAACCCGAGCAGACTTTCCTGTCCCGGCTGAGGAGGAAAGGTCTGGCGGTGGATTTCACCTTCTCGCCCTTGTTTCGCAACTACCTGTTACAATTCTTCGGCCGCCCGAGAGACGCCGAGTGCAGGTTACTGCTGGACTGCCGGGCACTGAGGGCTGCCTTCCCCCCAGCCCCCCAGCCCCCCGGCCCGGCCCCCGCCCCGGCCCCCGCCCCAGCCCAGCAGCCGCCCAGGAAGAGGAGCAGGAAGCCCTCCGGCCAGGTGGTGCTGGAGATCGGAGCCGGGGAGGCTGCCCGCTGCGCCGGGGACCCGCTGGTGTTTAACCTGACCGAGGTCTTCCTGTGGTGGTCGGGCTCCCAGGAGGGTCGGCTGAGGGTCAGGCTGATCCCAGAGAGGACAGCCCAGAGAGACGCGTCCCACCCCGGCAGGGACACGCTGGCAGCAGACGCCATCAGAGGCTCCCAGCCCCGAATCTGGCTCTGGCTCTCAGTCACAGGTGAGGAGGGGGGACGGGAGAGGGCTTCACACACACACACACACACACACACAGAGAGGGCTTCACACACACACACACACACACACAGAGAGGGCTTCACACACACACACACACACACACAGAGAGGGCTTCACACACACACACACACACACACAGAGAGGGCTTCACACACACACACACACACAGAGAGGGCTTCACACACACACACACACACAGAGAGGGCTTCACACACACACACACACACACACACACAGAGAGGGCTTCACACACACACACACACACACACACAGAGAGGGCTTCACACACACACACACACACACACACACAGAGAGGGCTTGAGACACACACACACACACACAGAGAGGGCTTCACACACACACACACACACACACAGAGAGGGCTTGAGACACACACACACACACACACACAGAGGGCTTCACACACACACACACACAGAGAGGGCTTGAGACACACACACACACAGAGGGCTTCACACATACACACAGAGAGAGGGCTTCACACACACACACACACACACAGAGGGCTTCACACACACACACACACACAGAGAGGGCTTCACACACACACACACACAGAGAGGGCTTGAGACACACACACACACACACACACAGAGGGCTTCACACACACACACACACAGAGAGGGCTTGAGACACACACACACACACAGAGAGGGCTTCACACACACACACACACAGAGAGGGCTTGAGACACACACACACACAGAGGGCTTCACACATACACACAGAGAGAGGGCTTCACACACACACACACACACACAGAGGGCTTCACACACACACACACACACAGAGAGGGCTTCACACACACACACACACAGAGAGGGCTTCACACACACACACTTACAGAGAGGGCTTGAGACACACACACACACTTAGGGATACACACACACACACTTGGGGAGAGGGCTTGAGACACACACACACAGGTACATGGAGCTAAGGTAGAGAGAGATGGAAATGTATAGAGAAAGGAGTGTGTGCGTGTGAGAGAGTGAAATTGCTTGAGATACACACACACATATACAGAGAGAGAGAGAGTGTGTGGGGATGAGTGCTTGACATACACATACAGAAAGAGAAATGTATAGAGAAAGGTGTGTGTGTGTGTGTGTGAGAGAGGTGTAGAGAGTGAAACACAGAGAGTGAAAGTGAGTGCTTGACACACACACACACACAGAGGGGATGAGTGTTTGGGTATGTACAGAGAGAGTGTGGATGAGTGCTTGCGAGGCAGACTGATATATATATATATAGGTAGGTAGCGTCCATATACAGTACACAGAGAGAGAGAGAGAGAGAGCTATAGAGAAAGGGGTGTGTGTGTGAGAGGTGTTGAGTGACTGAGTGAGAGTCAGTGCCTGAGAGAGAGGCATACAGAGAGAAGAGGCGAGTGCTTGCGAGACAGGCAGGCAGAGACATCGAGAGAAGGGTGTGTGTGTGAGAGAGAGGGAGAGGTATAGAGGAGACTGTGTGTGAGTCGTAGAAGGGACTGTGAAGGTACAGAGGGAGAGATAGAAAGAGTTTTGTCTGAGGGACACATGAAGAGAGAAAGTGTGAGGCTTAGAGAGGGGGGAGAGTGTGGAAGAGGAACATAGTGTGTGTGTGTGTTGGAGACAGAGAATAAAACACAGAGCCATAGAGCGAGGGTGATAGTCAGAGAGATAGGCAGAGAGGGCGAGAGATACAGAGAGAGAGATTGTGCGTACATAGGAGGGGGAAATAAGTAATGCACGCAGAGAGGGGGAGAGACAGGGAGAGCAGGAGGGAGAGTGTGAGAGAGCAGAGACACACACACACACAGAGAGTGAGAGAGAGAGGTGGGAAAGCTAAATACCGTAAGCAAAACAGAGAACATGCTAAAATACCAGAAGATATAGGAGAAACAACGAGAGAGAGAGAGAGACACGCACAGAAAGAGAGATAGAGTTTGAAAATGTATAATACGAATCTAGAGATCTCGCAATAAAAGGTACCAGAGGCTGTAAATGATCTGTGTGAAACACAGAGAGAGAGAGAGGGGGGGGGGGGGGGGGACCGACACAATGAGAGAAAGAGAGAGAGAATAGGGAGAGGTGAAAGAGGAAAGAGGTAGATGAGTGCTGGAGTGAAGATGGACACTACCTATCTTCCTAAAATGTGAGAGAAAAGCTAGCGAGAGGGACAAGAGCGAGTGTTTGTTTTTATATATACATGAGGGAGAGTGAGACAGACAGACAGAAACAGTGGAGTGAACGAGTGGTACAGTGGGATGAAATTCCACCTATTGTTTAGGATGCACAGAATTGTGAAGAAGAAAACCATCTTCAATTCAGTCTTCGCGATAAGGCACTGTTATCAAATGAAAGCATTACAATTGTTATTCATTTGGATCCCAGTTACTCCATAAGAGCCAGCTTCCAAACTAAGGCCAGACTGAAGAATTTTCCATCATTTTATGGCGTCCTAAATGTTCCATAATTTCTTTGCCTTCTCAAGACCTTCCTTTCCAACTGCGCCTTTGGTCACCCTGCTACCCCTACTCTCTCTCCTACCCTGACCCCCCCACCATCGCTTGGGTCCAAATCCCTGATCTCCAGTGCCTAAGGATGTGAAAGGCGCATTTTAAATGCAATTTGTTTTAGAGTCTAAAACTAGGTAACCTTTGGACCAAAAGGTGAGCAAGATGGTGAGACAGAGGAAGCTTCTTTAAAAGGATGTAACGGGGGGAATACGAAACACAGAAGTGAATGAAATGTGTTGAGTTAGTTTGAAACTGAGGTAGGAAGACTGAGTGAGTGAGATGGGATGGAGATTCTGAAAGGATTGGAATAGACATAGAAAATGAGTTGATAGTGCAGTACTGTAATCCTTGCATTTGATCTAGCGCCTTATCACATCATTGCTAAGTCTCAAAGCGCCTCACAGAATACACTGTAAAGTGAATTGACTGTATATTTGTGGGGAAATTGGAATGAGAGAGGGGTAAACATGATGGGAATGAGAGGCGGAGATGAAAAAGAAGCAGGAGACCGAGGGTATAGTAAGGAAATGTATTCAGAACATGTGAGGGGATGGAGAGAAAGAGACACAAAAAGGGAGAGAGAGAGGAGATAGAAAAAGAGAGTTCCTGAGCTAGGAAACATCACCAAAGGAAGTGACGGAGGGAATGAATGAGTGAGGGTCACACCTAAAAGAAACATAGAAACGATGATAATATATAATAATAATCCTTGCATTTGATATCTTTGATACACATGAGCCTTATCATGACTTTGGGACCTCTACAAGCGCTTCACAGAATATGCTGCAAAGTGAATTGACAGTTTATTTTGTGTGTAAACCATGAATTGAGATGGAGAGAACATGAGAAATAGTGTAAAATATAAGCGGCAGAGACAAGTGAGGAAGATAAAGAGTTTCAAACTAAATCAAGTTAGTCAAGAGAGAAATGGATAATATGAAATCAAAGTGTATTTGGGGGGAATTGAAGAATTTCCACCTGAGTCTAGATGGGACTATTTACGGCACATTTCAGATGCTGTAGAATTTGGAGAGGGGCATGGAGATAGAGAACGAGAGAGAGAGAGAGAGAGAGGTGGAGGGAGGTTGGTAGAACAAAGAGAAAATGAATGAGAAAATGATGGAGGAAGAAGTTGGAAACTGAGGATGAAAATGTAGAGAGAGAGAGAGAGAGAGAGGAAGGGAGGTGGATGGTGATGGAGAGACGTACAGAAATTGAGGGAGAGAGATATCGAAAATTAGGCAGGGAGATAGAGCATGAGGGATTTAAGAGAATGTGTGTTAGTGAGACATTTGTTTGTGCAATTGGCTGCCACGTTTCGCCCACAAAATATAGTCAGTTCACTTTCCAGTATATTCTGTGAAGTCTTTGAGTCGCCTTGAAGGCAAGATAAACAAGGTAGAGAATGAAGCAGTTGGGTATAGAAAATGCAGGAGGTGAGATTGAAGGAGGGAAATGAAATGATTTTTTAAAAAAAAGAGCTGGAGTGAGTGAAACATACACAAAACAAGAGAAAATAATGGAGCGAGACTCTGAGAAACCATGGAGAAAAATGGAATATAATGAGAGTGAAGCTTACAAGATACAACATAAAATGAACTGGAGAGATTGAAGAACGAGAGAAACATCAAAGCGATGTGAGGCAGGAAATAAAACCAGGCTAAGGTTTTAGTAAGGGAATCAAGGAGGAAAAAAGGACAGAGAGAGAGATCATCAAATGTGAATAAGAGGAGGAAAGACAGGAATATGATTTAAAAATGTGTATTCAAGTGGCAAAAGAAGGAAGTTCAATAATTGAGCAGAGTTTTTCTGATGTGCGCTTGCTTCTCAGTACTCCCCCTGATTATGGTTTGTAACACAAAAGCGTCACATCACAGCCTGCTGCATATTGATGTATGAAGATATGATTTGAGCGGATTGAATTGACGGGTACACATGCGAGTGGAACAGGGAGAGGGATGGAGGGAGGGAGGGTGCATGTTTCGGGAGAAAGACATTAGCCTCCCAGGGAATCTACACGAGGCAACTTCAAGGAGAACGCTCTTTCATATTTTTTAAAAAAAGAAGATATGTTTATCAGGCCACATGAAAGGGAATTTTCAACAGGGATATGCTGCAGTCAGTAGCATGACATTTTCATGAGAGCAGTTGATGGACAAATGGCTGCAATGTGCTGATTGTGTCTGTTGTGAATTACTTCCAGACACGTGCTGTACTTTTATCTCTTCAGCGGAGATTTGAAGAACGTTAAAAAATGCTAAGACCCTCCCTGATTTTTGTTCCCCCCCCCCCCCACCCCCACACTGCCCCCTCTCTGCCTTTCTTGTTATGTGATTTTGTCGCTGTAGTTATTAAGTGTATCTGTGTGATTTACCGAGGCTGTGATTTGATTTGTGAAGCGTGCCAGTATTGTAGTGGATTTAGCTTGGTTTGTCTTTTGTAAGATAAATAGCTTGTTATAACATGTCATGGTGAAAAGCAATAATACACACAATATTGAATGCATAATTTTTCTCTTGACGATCGATCATTAATCACATTAATGCACTGTCAATTAACAGGCACTTTCTAAAGTAAGTTATCATAAGTGTGTTGGGTCGCAGAGAGAGGGGAGGAAGAGGGGCCACATTTATTTTTTAATAACCTTAAGTGTCTAGTAAACAGAAACTATTGTAATCCAACTTTTTGCTGCTCTTACTGTTGTTGCTATTATAATAATCCTTGGCATTTGATATAGAGCCTTATCATGTCTTTGAGTCATCTGAAAGCCTTTCACAAAATATACTGTAATGTGAATAGACTATATATTTTGTGGGCAAAACACTTTTACGCGAAAGTAGCATCTAACTTGCGACACTATTTTCCTTGAAATTTGTAGGCGCACAACTATGCCACACAGAGAAACATAACTTGAGATTCTTTCCATTTTCTCTCTCCTCCCCTTCCCTCCCTCCATTTCCTTCCTCTCCACAGGCTGTTGGCTCTTTTCCCTAGTTCTATGGGAGCTGTTTCCATCATCCTTCTGTTCTTCATGTGTGAGCTTTGACAGTTAATGTCCACACCCAATTTGAACTCAGGAAAGTGGATGACTTGGGATGTTTGAACACAGAGCCTGATCTTGTCTTTACCTAGTGTCCACATATGAGGACCACCAGTGGGGGGGAGAGGGGTTTGGGGGTCGGTGTGTCTGAGAGTCTGGGAGCAGGAACCCTCTTCAACTCCCAATCGCTGAAATTAATTATAACATCTCTTAGGGCCTCTCAAAAAGGCATATGTTTCTGTGACTCTCTGTACTAAATAACATAATCTATTCCAAGCAGCAGGCTCAATGTTATTACTTAATAATAATCTGTCCCACAATAATAAAATTGGTCATTTCAATCCATCACTGTTTGTGGGACACTGCTGTGTGCAATTGGCTGCCGTATTTCGCCCACAAATACACAATCAATTCCAAAAATCTGCCCAAATAAAATTGCCATTCACTTCTTGGCTATGCATGTGGAAATTGTTGTGTGCAAATTGGCTACTACCATCGCCCACAAAATACAGTCACTGCATTTAACAGCGGAGTCCTGTAGCTCAGTGGTTAGAGCACTCGCCTTACAAGTGAAAGACCTGGGTTCAATTCCCGGCAGGGCGAAACCTTGGGCAAGTTTCCTTACTCGAACCACCTGATAATAATCCCTCAAAAAAAAATTGGTCATTTCAATCTACTACTGTTTGTGGGACACTGCTGTGTGCAATTGGCTGCCGCGTTTTGCCCACAAATACACGGTCAATTCACTTTACAGTATATTCTGTGAAGTGCTTTGAGGCATGAAGACGTGAAAAGCATGATATCAAATGCAAGTATTATTATCACTGTTATCATTATTATCCTGTGAAGCACTTTGGGACATTGGGAAATGTAAGGATTTTTATTATTGAAATCAAAACACTGCTTTAAAATCCAGCTGCAGGTTAATATGGGAGAATATGGATTGAATTCATGGTCTTTTAAGAGGGACAGGGTTGGAAGAGGTACATCCTATTGCAGATATGTGCATCTTGTGCAAGATAGAATACAAGGGGAATGCATGGAATTGTTATTAGGATAGATGGCTTTATTGAAGCAGAAAACACTGATACTGTTACAATGGGTCGAATGATCCCCTGCTGTGTGGTAGATTTCTAGGAAGAGCATGTGTAGTTATTTAGGAAACACGGTTCCCATTCTTACAATGTGAGCCTTCAAGTGTGAACCACAAAGATTCCTATGTTTCAATATAATTGAACAAGTTGGCAAGATGAACCGATGGTCCATTCTTGCCTGAAATTGTTACAGTATCAATAATGGGTTTGGTAGCTGAATTGTTTTTTCAGGCGTTGACCCACTGTGCCACTCAGGGACACGAGTCTCCTTCTAACAAGGATATCTCGATTCTCCCTTCAATACATCCGGCTGAGAGGGGCAGAGAGGGAGGGTTGAACAGGTTGAAGTGGAAAATTTAACTTGCCCAATGCATATCCCAGCTGCAGTTTCAGAAATGGAGACACAGAAGTTGGTCAAGTGGTCTCTGTGAAAAACTTGAGGTGCCTGTCCGATGTGTAGGGTACTGTATAATAATAATAATAATAATAATCCTTTTCACGTCTTCTAGACATCTCAAAGCGCTTCACAGAATATACTGTAAAGTGAATTGACTGTATATTTGTGGGCAAAACGTAGCAACCAATTGCGCACAGCAGTGGCCCACAAACAGTCATGGATTCAAATGACCAATTTTTTTGGGATGGATTGATATTAGGCATGTGGAGTAAGGTTTCGCCCTGTTTGGAATTGAACCCGTCTCTTGCTTGTAAGGCGAGTGCTCTAACCACTGAGCTATAGGTCTCCACTGAATTGTATATAAATGTACAATTGTAGTCGTTGATGATAAAGTGCCTGTAACAGCAAAGGGTCTCAAAGTACTTTCCACAGAATTGCTGCCAAGTGTAGTGACTGTAGGCAAATGCAGCAGTCTATTTGCAGACATCAAGGCCCCACAAATAACAGTGAATCAAATGAACAATTCACTTGGAGGATTGTTGGCCAGTTTTTAAGTCACTGAAAACCAGAGGAAAACAAGGGAATTCGGGACAGAGATATTGAAAAAAACAGGACAAGTCATGGATAATGTGATTGTGTAAGGCTTTATTTATATGCATAATACAGAAAGGAATGTTAACATTTCACAGAAAGCAATGGTTCTGGCTGGAAATAAATGCGATTTGATCAGTCTAAGGTGGATG
Source organism: Hydrolagus colliei (assembly GCA_035084275.1). NCBI lineage: Eukaryota > Metazoa > Chordata > Chondrichthyes > Chimaeriformes > Chimaeridae > Hydrolagus > Hydrolagus colliei. The sequence goes on along the minus strand of CM068744.1, from coordinate 68,151,850 downwards.
GGTGCATGTCTTTGGATAATAAGGACAAGGCAGTGTAGACAGAAAAACTTGAGAAACCTGCCTGTTTCTGATTATTATTCCTATTACACTCATGTGAAAATAAATAAAGTTCACTTATCTACTGAATGAGAAAATTACTGTATGACATATTTTCAAATGTTCTTCCCATGCTCCAAGCACTACAGAATATAATCTGTATACTGACTTTATCAGTCAATATGTCACAGCGAGCAGTATAATAAGTATCTGCTATTGCTAGCAAAGTGTTATCATTGCTAATAATTAAGCCATCCTCTGGAACACATTTTTAGGTGGATGTATAAAGATCTCTAACAGTAGAAGAGAAAGGAGATTCTAACTGGGCCCTGATAGTAATACATCAGCAACAACTTGCATTTATATAATGACCTCTAGGTAGGCTTCCCGGAGTACTTGTCTAATAAAATAATTCTTGCATTTGACAGAGCGCCTGATCATGTCTTCGTGACATCTGAAAGCACTTCACAGAATATACTATAAAATTAATTGATTGTACATTTTGTGGGTGAAATCAGCGCCTTGGTACGTCCTCCCGACGTTAAAGGTGTTATACAGTTGTAATTTTATTGCTGTTGAAATGTGGCAGTCAATTGTACACAGCAGTGTCCCACAAACCATCGTGGATTGAGTGACCAAATTACTATTATTTTATTTATGTATTTTTGAAGGGATTATTATTGTTCCCTTATCATGGTGAGCGACTAAACGATGAACAACTGGGTTTCTACTTATTGCGATGTAAACTGAGGCATGTGGAATAAAGGAAACATTTTGTCCTCCTGGGGAATCGAACCCAGGCCCTTTTGCTTGCGAGTCCAATGTTCTAACCAATATGCAAAAGGACTCCACGCTGAAGAATTCTTGACAAAATCTTGTCCTGGCTAACCATTCTTCAGATAAATTGGTCATTCACCTCATGGCTGATTATGTGATGTTTGCTTCCAAAAACAGTTGCTTCATCGGACAGTAATTACCCCTGAAATGCTTTGGAACCTTCTCATGTGATAAGGCAGTATAAAAAAATGCAACAACAAATTACATTTGAATAGGACCTTTCAAGTCAAGAGGACATTCCAAAGTCAGGGATTTGGAATCAGGAGGGGTGTTGGGCAGGGCGGGTAAGGGGTAGAATGGTGACCGAAGGCATGGTCAAAGAGGAAGGTCTTAAGATTTGTCTTGCATAGAGCATGTGAGGCAAGGCCTGACTGGCGTAGCCTGGGCATGCTCTGTGGGGGACATGGAGTGTGTAGCAAGTTGGAGCCTGCTGAATAGAAGGAGCGGACATGTGTCGATGTGTCATTAGCAGGTTGTAGAGATAGGAAGGAGCGAGGCTGTGAGGGTTTTGAAGGCAAGATTGAGGATTTTTACTCACCTGGGAATGGAGAGACAGTGGCCACATGTTTTTTCATTCCTCTTCCATTTCATGCCTCTTCAAATTTCTCAGACTGAGCCTTTGATCAGCAAACATAATTCTCTCTTTCACTCCTCAATATCTCCCACTAAGTACTTTGAGAGCTACTTTTATTTGAATGGCGTTGTACATAATGTGCATATTATTTTTGCAGTAACAGCTTCAGGCAAAGTAGACTATCCTTCTAACAACCCAGAAGATTTACTTATCCCATCTTTCTCGTTGTCTAATATTGTGATATTGTCTACGAATGATCCAGCTTGAAGTTTGTACCCTCTCTTTATTCCTCCAGATAAAATTGGTTGTCCACCTTATGGCTTTTTGGGGCATCTCACCTTACAGAAATTGTCTGTCATGTGTGCCTACAAATACACAGTCACTGCACTTGACAACAATTACCTGTGAACCGCTTTGATAATAACAATAATAATAATGACAATAATCAGAATCCTTACGTTTGGTAAAGCACATTTCTCATCAGGTGGATGTCACCAAAACATTTCACAGGATACACTGTAAGTGCAGTGATAACGTTATGTGGGGAAACTGTTTTGATAATACTGTATATCAAATGCAACAATTATAATAATAATCTTAGCATTTGATATAGCGTTTTTCATGCTTCATAGAATATACTGTAAAGTGAATTGACTGTATAGTTGTGGGCAAAATGTGTAGCCAGTTGCGCACAGCAATGTCCCACAAACAGTCATGGATTGAAGTGACCAATTTTTTGTTGAGGGATGTCTTTTTTTGCTTGCGAGGCGAGTGCTCTAACCATTGAGCTACAGGACTCCATATCATCGGGTATAATATAATACATTATCACTGTATTATATTATACTTGCTGCCTGGCTGACTATAAATGGAAACACACATTAACTGCACAGAGAGGTGCCATTTGGTCTGTTGTATCTTAGGCCCTTGTTTTTCCGACATCATTTAAAAATATAATCCCACTTGCTGTTTCTCTCAATTTAGTCTCTGTGCTTTTGTCCTGTAAATGCCTCACTAACTCGTCTCCTGTATCTTTGTTTTATGAACAAAACTATTCGCAAGAAAAGCCTTGACTCAGCCCTGTGTTGTGATACTTGTTTTTCGTACTATCAATGATTGTGCCTTTGAACTTCCCAGAGGCTTGTACAGTATTAGGTTGGAGGCGGCACTGCTGGGCACATTGTACCGGATTTTCACCACTAGGTGGCGCAAACAATCTCCCCCTCCATCACGAAAGATGTCTTTCTTGCAAGTGCCTCTCAGATGTCCGTGTTGGAACCTCTGGTTTTCATTCATTGGCAGTGGATTGTGCTGAACGCAGTGCCTGCTGGAGGGAAAGACACCCATCAGGTGGAAAATGTGCCGATTTTGTTCAAACGTACCTTGCAAAATATTAAATTTCCCAAAGCCATTTTTTGGTTGGGTTTACAGTCACTTGCCCCCTCTCTCTCCCCCTTGCTCGGTGTCAGACTCCACCACTGGGAATCGCTCCAGGTCTCCATCCCGCACGAAGGACGCTATATAAACGCAACTCGATATTGTTGTATTGGTCAGACTGCCGTCTCTGTATGAAGCTTCTCTCACACTCGCAGGTGAAGGTATCTAATCATAGAATCTTATGGCACAAAAGGAGGCCATATGGCCCATCGAGTCTGTGCCGGCTCTTTGAAAAGAGCAATTGAATCGCACTGCCCAGCTCTCTCCCCATAAACTCGCAAACCCATCCTCCCCAAATAAACTTCTACCTCTCTTTTAAAAGCTGTTATCGAATCAACCTCCACCAACTTTTCAGGCAGTGCATTCCAAATTCAAACAACTCGCTGGGTGAAAACATTTCTCCTCATCTCCCCTCTGCTTCTTTTTGAAACTGTTAAATCTGTGACCACGAGCCATTGATATACCCACCAGTGGAAACAGTTTTTTCCTGTTTACCCTGTCGAATCCCCTCATGATCTTGAAAACCTCTAGTAGGTCTCCTCGTAACCTTTGCTGCTGCAATAAGAATAAATCTAGCCTCTCTAGTAGGGAACGGCGATATGGGATTTTTCCGGATATGGATATATCGGTTTGCTCATACCTGCTTAAACCGATCTATCGAGTTTTTATACTGCGCATGCGCGTGCATTCGAAGTGCGCGTGCATTGATGGCGCGCGCGCATTTATGGTGCGCGCTCAGTCGCGGTGCGCGCGCATTGACGGTGCGTCCGCACTGACGATGCGCGCGCAGTCGCGGTGCACGCACATTTCTAAATGCGTGCTCTAGGTCCAGAAAGTTTGTAATGTTGGTGTCAAGGTCTGTTGAATTATACAATGTTGTTTGCTCCCTACCTCCCCCTCTCCTTCTCTCCCTCCTCTCCTCTCTCCTTCTCTCCCTCCTTTCCCCTCTCCTTCTATCCCTCCCCCTCCACTCTCCCTCTCTCCTCTTCCTCCTCCCTGTCTCCTCTCCCTCCTTTCCCCCTCTCCTTCTCTCCCTCCCTCCCTTCTCTCCCTCCCTCTCCTCTCTCCTTCTCTCCCTCCCCTCTCTCCTTCTGTCCCTCCCTCCCCTCTCTCCTTCTCTCCCTCCTTTCCCCTCGCTCCTTCTCTCCCTCCTTTCACCCTCTCCTTCTCTCCCTCCCTCTTCTCTCTTCCTCTCTCCTTCTCTCCCAACTTTCCCCCTCTCCTTCTCTTCCTCGCCTCTCTCCTTCTCTCCCTCCTTTCCCCTCGCTCCTTCTCTCCCTCCTTTCCCTCTCTCATTCTCTCCCTCCCTCTCCTCTCTTCCTCTCTCCTTCTCTTCCAACTTCCCCCCTCTCCTTCTCTCCCTCCATCTCTAAACACAAAATAGAACACACACACACCAAAAACAAAATCTAGAGATTTATTCTCCTCCATTTCTTGCTTGAAAGTAGCATGTAATGTCCACGTGTAAATGAGATCTATTACAATAGAAAAGAGAGAGACAGACAGTCTGACTGTTAGAGTTAGAAGCCAGATTATCACTGCTTCTATGTGTGTGTCTAGTCAGACACACACATAGAAGCAGTGATAATCTGGCTTCTAACTCTCTCACACACAAAAATAACACTTACAGCCACAAAATGCCACTTATTTTTATGTAGTCTGAAGTCTGAATTAATGTCCTTCGCCATTGGCAAGCTCTCCTTTGCTATGCAAAAAGTGACAGCGTTTGTGATACTTTGCCACTTTTTGTCCCCTCTCTGGCACAATGTTCTCTTAAATAAAGCAGGAATTGTTTGAGCTGCACTGGCCCCACTACCTGTCGCTTTCTCCGAAGCGCTGGTTCGACTTCCTGCTGTTGTCGACAATGATTTCGCTCTGAGGGCAGCGTGCTGGGCGGGGTGGTGCTGCTTAATGTGATGTCGCAGGTTGCTCGTGCTCGAATCAGATGTCTTAACCAAGACCTTGCAAACTGTACATCTATACACACCATTACTGACTGCATTGTTTTCAAAGTAGTCCCATATGGGGCTTCTTTTCCCCATGATGAGAAAGGTAAATTTTCAAACTACAATTTTCAGCGATGCGACTTTGTTAAGACGCCACGACTCACGTCGAGTATACACAGTAAAGTGTGCGCGCGCATCGGATGTGCGCGCCCGTTAATTGTGCTCGCGCACCGAATGTACGCGCATTCCATGCTCTAGGTCTAGGAGGTCGCAATGCCGGCGACAAGGTAAGCTGGAAAAGATCGCATTACACTGATAATACCAACAATATTGATATATTGCCAGGAACGATATTAAAAATATAACAATGTATATTTTTAAAATCGAATCTCTCGATATAACGTTTTTTTTAGAATCACCATATCGGCATACCGATCTGAAAATCATATCGGGTTTAATCGAAAAACCGATACATCGCCGTTCCCTACTCTCTAGCCTTTTCTCATAACTGAAGTCCCTCATTCCTGGTACCATCCTGGTAAATCTCCTCTGCATCCTTTCCAATGCCTTAACATCCTTCCTAAAGTGTGGTGACCAGAATTGAACACTGAACTCTAGCTGAGGCCTAACCAAAGTTTTATAGAGGTTAATCAGAACTTCCTGACTTTTGTACTCTATGCCCCTATTTATAAAGCCTAGTATCCTGTATGCTTTTTTTTAAACAGCCTTGACTACCTGTCCTGCCACCTTCAAATAATCACTTACACAAATCCCCAGGTCTCTCTGTTCCTTCACACCCATTAAAATGGTACTACCTAGCCTATCTTGCCTCGCCTCATTTCTCCTCCTAAAATGCATCACCTCACATTTCTCCACATTAAATTTCATCTGCCATTTTAATTTCTGCCCATTTTACCATTCTGTCTATACTTGCAGATGGCTACTATCTTCCTTACTATTTACTATTTTTCCTAACTTCGTGTCATCTGCAAACTTGAAAATGGTACTCCCTATACCTAGTCCAAATCATTAATATAAATTAAAAAGAGCAGTGGTCCCAATACCGATCCCTGGGGGACGCCACTGTATACTTCCCTCCAGTCAGAAAAACAGCCATTCACCACAACTCTGATAGGTTGCATGTGCTTGATTATCACAATAAGTAAGTGAGACAGCATCAGGATTTTGTGTCACACGGCAAGAACCTCACTGCAGAATGGGGAGGTGAGTGTTTGGAGTGAGAGTGGCTTCACAAAGAGATTGGGATAATCTGCTGGATAATTTGTTGAGCTGGAAACCAAACAGAAAGATAAAGAGTGGTACGTCAGTGTGTTTTTTATAAAAAATAATATTTTTTTAAAAAGCCTGTAATGAGTGAACAGTTGGAAAACTTTTGTGAAGATAGCATTCCATCTTCTGTATTCCCTGAGAACCTGCTAAATGATTTGCTGCAATTATGATGAACACAACTTGTAGATCTAAGTCACCACAATGTCACAGGAGTCCTGTAGCTCAGTGGTTAGAGCACTCGCCTTACAAGCAAGAGACATGGGTTCAATTCCAAGCAGGACAAAACCTTGGGCAAGTTTCCTTACTCCATGCGTCTAATAATAATCCCCCCCCAAAAAGCAATATAAATTGATCATTTCAATTTGCGACTGTTTATGGGACACTGCTGTGCGCAATTGGCTGCCACGTTTCGCCCACAAATATACAGTCAATTCACTCCACAGTATATTCTGTGAAGTGCTTTGGGATGTCGATAAGATGTGAAAAGCGCTACATCAAATGCAAGGATTATTATAGGATTATTATGTGTCTTTAGGTTTTGGAGTGTTCCATACAGTGGCTGTGTGCAATACTGTAATAATAATGCAAATGCCTACCTTTGATTCTTCTATTTCAGACATTGCTCCCGACGTGAAAGGCGCTCTAACTGTAATTTTGTTGTCAGTCCTCAAATGAGATATGGAGGTTAAGGCACAGAAGAACTGCTTATATCGTGACAGTTTTTTAAAATATATACATATATTCTATATATGAACCTTCTCAGTCTCTCTGCTCAACAGGCTCTGGCCTATTCAACATTCCGTGCTCCACCATTGGCATTTGGGCCTTCAGTTGCTGATGACCCCACCCTTTGGAATTCCATCAACACAAAATGACAACAAAAATTACATTTGTATAGTGCCTTTCACGTCAGGAGGACGTCCCAAGATGTCCCACGTTCCCCTCACTTTACTCCCTTCATTGCCTCCGTCAAGGCCCTCCTTTTTGACCGTGCCTTCAGCTACTCTTTCTGTCATCCACCCTCGCTGATTCCAACACCACACTCCACCCCCACTCCCACCCCGCTCTGGTCCAAATCCCTGACAGTTCAGAGCCTTGGGACATCTTCCTGACATCAAAGGCGCTCGACAAATGTGTTTTTTTATTGTATATACTGAAAGAGAGAGATCAAAGTAACAAGAGAACAACCCAATACTTCAATTTAAATTAGCTGAAATTAGCCAAGACAATGTCTCCTTTGGAGACATTAAACCAAGGGCACTATTCAAAAAGATAAGGGAGTTTCTCCTGTTGTCCTGGCCAATAATCATCCAGAAAAATTGGTAATCTACCTCAAAACGTTTTGTTCGCAGACCTGGACATGCACAATTTAGTCAGCTCATTTGTCTATAAAAACACAGTTAATACGTTTGACAGCAATTACCGTGAAGTGCTTCGAGATGTCCTGATGATGTTCTAGTCATTGTATAAAATACAAGGAATGTGCTTAAAATTTCACAAGGGTAATAATAATATAAGAGCAATGATAATTATTCTTGCATTTAATAAAGTGCTTTATTATGTCACCAATGCATCTCAAAGCTTTACTGTTGAGTGAAGTGACTATATTTGGAGGCAATAAACACTTATAGTGATAGCGTTCAAAAGCAAGAAATGTAGATGATTTTATTTCTCACTCTCTAGCGCAGAACATCAGGATTTTCTCCCGGTGTCCAGGCCAACAATCCCCTGCAATATATCTTTTTTTAAAATTGGTCACTCACACCAGAGCTGATTGTGGAACATTGTTTAATTAATACACTTCAGAGTACAATGCGAAGCTTTTATTGTAATGAAACTGTCTCAGTTTAAGGGACTCCAGGGAAAGTCCAGGATATTTGCTTGGACACAGAGGAGTTCGCGGATCAGGCTATCACGGCCTTGGGGAAGTATTGCATTGTCAGATGTTAAACTGAGGCTCTGCCTATTCACTCTGGAGAACATTAAAGATCTCATGAAGCTATTTGAGATGAGAAAGAAGTTTCTCCCAGTTTCCGGGCCAATAATGGTACTTTATAATAAATGTATAATCCTTGCATTTGATATGTTGTGGACATGTCTCAAAGCCCTTCACCTGATATACTGTAAAGTGGTTTGACTGTGCGCTTTTTGATGCTTTGTAGCACTGTGCTAAAAGAGAAGGAAACATCTCCCGGTGTCCTGGCCAACAATCCCCCACATAAAAATTTTTGTGGAACATTGCCGTGCGCAAGCTGGCTACTGCCTTTGCCCACAAAACGTTTTGCCATTGTCCACTTTACAATATATCCTGTGGAGTGATGTGAGAAGGCGCTATGTCAAATGCAAGGATGCCTGGGTCTATCCTGGTCTATAAGATTCAGTATCATGTCACCTAGTTATTCCAAGGTTCAGAACTCACAGCTGATGTGAATGGAGTGAGTGTCAGTTCCAACTAGTCGCATATGGTGGCTGGGACCTGCAGTTTGACCTGCTCCATTCCGATGACACAGTATCTGGAGTAGAGTTCCCACACTCGACCTGATACAATAATAATAATAATACTTGCATTTGATATAGTACCTTTCACATCTCAATGGACTTCACAGGATTTACTGTAACATGTAATGACTATGTATTCTGTAGATGGACAAGTCAATCAATGTGTGCACAGCAATTTCCCCCAACTCAATCATAAAGTGCACGACCGCTTTTATCTGGGGGATTGTTGGCCAGGACACAGGGAGAAACTCGTTTTACGATTTGTGCAATGAAATCGTTATCATCCACCTGAACAGGCAGATTTACACCTGGCTCCTGGCCACTGTTAAGAAAATTATTATTAAAGAATCCCATTTAGACATACTAGTATTTACACATTTAGATGAAATGGCATAACATTTCTTAATGTGTCAAAAACCTATTTGGCTTCCAAATGGATTTGCAGTGTCTTATTTGCTGATCTTACCAACTAAATTAAAAAGTCCCTGGCGATCTGTCAGTCTGACTCAGTGGTTAGCTCTTGTGCCTGTGGGTTAGAAAGTTTAAGACCGACGTGTAGAACTTTGAGATGTTGGTCTAGTACATTGCTGGGGGAGTCCTGTAGCTCAGTACCAGCACACGCCTCGCAAACAGGAGACCTGGGTTTGATTCCCAAACAGGGCGAAAGGTTGGGCAAGTTTCCTTGCTCCACACAGCTCCATATACCTACAGTAAGTAGTAGGAACCCGGTTGTTAGTCATTTGGCTGATTGTTTTTTCGGGGTGGTGGGGTTAATAATCCCTTCAAAAATGATAATTTGATCACTTAATCCATGATTGTGGGAACACTACTGTGCGCAATAGGCTGCCGCGTTTGGCCCACAAACGTATGCAGTCAATTCGCTTTACAGTATATCCTGTGAAGTACTTTGTAACGTCTAAAAGATATGAAAGAGTGCTATATCAAATGCAGGGATTATTATTATAATTATTGGAGATGCCGTCCGTCAGATGAGATGTTAAACTAAGGTCCTGTATACCTGTTCATATAGAGGTTATATATCCCACGGAATTATTGGAAGAGAGATGGGAGCTTCTCTTCGTGTTCTGGCTATCAATCTTCTGGAAGATCGGTCATTCATTTCACAGCTGTTTGTTGGACATTGCTGTAGCAAATTGACTGCTGCATTCTCCTGAAAATACAGACTCTGCACTTTGTAGTAAATCTTGTGGAGTAATTCGAGAATTTTTGACAACACGAAAAGGCGCTGTATCAAACGCAAAGATCATTATATTGTTATATAACAAGACAGGATGAAACAAAGCACCATACATTTCAAGTAGGAAAATATTTTTTGAAACCTCAGTTACACAAGCAAAACATGCTGTAAATCACTTTATCCTTACAGATTTTCTCTTCCCCCCATCCTCTCCCCGCTCGCATAGTACAGTACTACTGAGGAAAATAAACAGCTCACATATGGGAAATGCAATTTTTTTTGCTGTAATGGATAGCAAAAGGCAAATACTCGCCATTCATTTCAATAGCGATTTGCTTCCTTGCCTGAATCACTTAATGGCAGAGAACATTTCCGCGATGCCATTGTGCAATTAAAGGCAGAGATAATGCACTTGCGCTCACGGTGTCTTTCACTGAGAGCACCAGAGCTGCATGCAGAAATCTCTCGGCTGTAACAGGAAAACAAGAGGTAAGAAAACACTCCGAGCATCGCAAGTAAGTGCTTGCTCCACTGAAAGAGCTCCCATCTCAAGTAATTGTGGCACTTTTCCACTCTGAACAAAGTGGGAAATTTGGCGTACCGTACATTTTATGATGTGAATAGAAAGCGAGGGGTCCGACTTTGGCCAGGGCATCACAAGCCAGCCTTCCTACTAAAATAAAAAGTCAGGTTTTATTTTACGACGGGTGCACCGTTGCCCTTGAATTCTAGATATGGACATTGTATTTCCGATTATGAATTCACGCTGCCAAGCATCCCATCAGTTTGTTCTTCCACCATCCATATTTCTGTATCTATTCTCTTGCTATTTTTGTGTGTTTCTATTGCCTAAATTTATTTTGTCTCCTTCAAATTTGTGAATGTCTAATCTTTCTCTTTGTGTCTTTGTCCTCTGAATCTTTTTGTGTGCCTCTCTTTCTCTTATTTATTTTTGATACTTTCTCTTTTCCATCTATTTGCTCTCTGTTTCTCTGATTTTCTCACCAATTTTTACTCGCCGTCTGTCTCATCTCTGATTTATTGCTCTCCAGAGTGATGTTCAGGGCTGATTTCTTCAACGCATTTCCATCCATCACAGAGTATCATTATCAGATTTCTTGGGTGGACAGAGATTCTTCCACATTCCCATTTCCCACATGGCTCGCTTGAGGATATGTTGACACCTAGATGCGTGTTGACGAGTCTGCCAATGGCTTGCCTTTGTTTAGAGGAGGAGGAGGAGTCTTCTGCTTGTCAGTGTTACCTGCAGGACATTTTTTCATGTCTGAAACTTTGATCTGTGTTTCTTTGATGTTTTTTTTGTTGCCCTTATTTGGTGATAATACTATTCGCTCGTGTTGTGTGTTCTCACCTTACAGCTAGATTGAGGTAAATCTTATTTCTGATCTTGCAGGATTGATCTTCACTGTATCAGAGAATTAGAGTTGGGTAGGAAATAACAGCGGGGCAGGCATAAAATGCCAGTTGAACCTGCTCTATTAGTTTATTAGATCATGGATTTTAATCCACATTTTCACCTCTTTTACCAAAGCCCTTGAGACGTTTTATAGTTAAATATTTATCAAGTTGCCTTTTAAACAGTTTTCTGTGTGATAAAATATTTTATGATCTCACTTGCAACTGACTTGGCTGTAATCTGTGTGTTGGAGATGCAATCCAATACCCGAGCCACACAGTACCATATGTGCTTCAGGGTTTCACTATTGATAGTTGAGCACCATGCCTAGATACACTCTGTATATTTAAAAAAAACTTGTTTTCGATGTCGTGCCTTTCACATCAGAAGGTTGTCTCAAAATATTTCACACAATTTATTGTGAACCAGATTGAGGGTGTGTTTTGTAGGCAAATCAATTGGAGTTGGATGAATTGACAAGTCAGAGTTTTCTCACTTAACTCTTGTTAACTCTGAGTGGTCTCATTTTGTCAAGCAGTGATTGGCTTCCCAGGGTCTTGTACTTGGCCTCATTGTTTGAGCTGGTTCAATTCTAGCAATATCTCAAATACACCCGTAGTGGCCCTACACTGCGTTTGTATGAGTAACAGTAGTTAGCCAGAGAACTGGGAGAAATCGTCTTCTCCATTACACTAATGTCACAGGCTCTTTAACATCTACCTGAACAGACCTCGCTTTAATGATTCATTTAGTTGTTGACGCTGTGACTTTCCATTGCTGCTCCCAGCACTCTACTGGAGCATCAGCCCTAGATCTTCTGAAACAGAGGTGAATGTGCTACTCTTTGGGACAAGCTGATAACTACTCTGCTGAGGGGGTTCCAACTGTGTACTCGGGAAGGCAAAACGTCACAGTTTTACTTAGTGAGATCATATAGCTTATCGTAGATGTAGCATATTGGTTAGAACACTTATCTCACAAGCAAAGGGACCTGAGTTTGATTCCTGGGCAGGGGTAAAACATTAGATAAGTTTCCTTACTCCACACACCTCTGTTTACCGAGCAGTAAGTAGGAGCCCGGTTGTTAGTTGATTGGGGATCGCTTTTCTGGGAGTAATAATTCCTTGAAAAAGAATAAAAATAATGATTTGAAAAAAAATGTGGTCGTTCAATCCATGACTGTTTGTGAAACACTACTGTGCGCAATTGGCTGCCTCGTTTTGCCCATAGCATACACAGTTGATTCAATTTACAATGTATTTTATGAAGCGCTTTGAGACATCTCAAAGACATGAAAAAACACTGTATTAAATACAAGGATTAATGTTACCGTATTATTATTACTTTTGGGGGATCACAAAGCTAAAAAACATTTAAAAAGGAAAAAACTCCGTAGAATTTAAACCTGCTTAAACACTGGCCACGTATCATTGACTTCACACCGTTAGCCTTTCCAGTCAGATATGCTGCTAATCAAAGGCAATCCTCGGACAGCTACCAAGACAAAGAGTATGGAAATAAAAAAAGTGAAAGCAGAGAAGGTTGCACTGCTCTGCAGTTAGCTGTGCTGAGATCAATTGCATTTCCCCAAAGCCGTAAAAATCTACAATCAAGATCCTACCGTTCATTAAAAATAGATAGTGTGTTGATTTCATAAAAAGTGGTCACTTTCTTATTCATGCGCTGGTTCACACACAGGCCTGTCAATCACCACTGAATAAATAACAAGAGTCCTAAAGGGATCTGAGTTGACGGCTCTCAACTCGGTGGTAGCAGGAAAGCCTGTGTTACTTATCTAGTATTTGCTGTTTTTGTTGAGAACGAGACTTGGCCATGGGATGTGATCAAAATAATATTAGTAACCCTTGCATTTGATATAGTACCTTATCAGGTCTCAACGGCGACATCTCAAAGCGCTTGACAGGATATACTGTCAAGTGGATTGACTGTGCATCTGTGCGGATCGTTTTGAGAAACGGTGGGGGGGTGGTGGGTTGGGTAATAATGCCTTCAAAACAAATAATAATAATAATTTGGTCACTCAACCAACGACTGTTTGTGGGACGCTGCTGCACCATCAACTGGCATTTCACTCACAAAATATACATTCGATTCCCTTTACAGTCTTCAAGCACTTTGAGATGCCGCCTGGTGTGGAAGGCGCTATATAAATGCACGTTGTTGTTATTTGTATATTCTGTGAAGATCTTCAGACACCTCAAAGACTTGACAAGGTGCTATAACAAATGCAAGAATTATTATTTTTACTTTGGCTGTGAAACGATGCGAGTCTTGAAAGCAGCAGTTTTATTGCAAAAGAAATTCCTTTATCTGCTCCCCCGTACAAAGCAAATTGGATTTGGTGAGGAAAGAAACAAGAGCAAAATAAAAATTTGAAACCACGTTTTGCGGAATTTCTCACATGTTAGTATGCACAAAATCCATTTTGTTTTTGAAGTAACAATTTGGGAGATGGGTTAGAAAACAGGGAGTGCTTCACAGTGGAACTCTGCCCAGAGGGGTCCATTGCTAATAGTGTGTGATGCTTGTCAAGGACAGTGGGTCACCACTGATTCAAAGGAAAACTCACCATCGTCTTCCAAAGTTTCGGAGTGGAGATTCCATCAATCAGTCTTGACACATTGCAGGTTCCGCAGGCTGTCGTGCACTATGTACCTCTCATGCACGCTCATTCGCTCACTCACACTCAAGCATCTGCAGTATGTTGCGCTTTGTCCAATCTACAGTGTGAGCTGAAAACCCTTCACTGTAGCATTTGCCGCTATGCGTTCCCTCTACACTGCTGGTCTGCTTTGAATGTTGAATTTAAAGGTTTGTTTCTATAAGGCTTATACCTGGGTTCATTTGGTCCACCTCTACTCATCAATCATTTATAGTTTCCGGGAGAGAGAGGATTGGTGGGAGGGGTGGGGAGAAAGGGAAAGAAGAATTATATTGTTAAGTGTATAATTATAAAAAAGTTTAAAGAAAAAGGTAAGTGGGTTTTGCAAATTCTGTGTCTCATGTCTTTGTAAGTTTAACTTAATTGGGTTGAGGAGACCTAAATAAGGAGTGTTGAGCACATAGAATTTAAAAAAAAAAAAAAAAAATTGTTGAGCACATAATTATTATTTTCGCAAATGTCACCACAGTTGACCTTTACGCACAGATGCTGTCGGTGGTTTGTTTTTATATTTGCTAAGCTTTCTATCTGCCTGTTCAGGAGAATGTTACACGTCCCATTATACCATTGACAAAGAAAAGGGAGTTTCTCCTGATATCCTAGCCCAACAATCACCCGTCAACAACAAATTTGCATAGTGCCTTTCACATCGAGAGAACATCCCAAGGTGCTCGACCAGCAGTGTTTGGGACCATAGTTAGGGGTTGGGATCGGGGAGGGTGGAGGGTGAGGGGGAAAGGAGGCTGATCGTAGGCACGGTTGAAGAGGAGGGTCTTGAGAAGGTCTTGAAGGAGGCAAGGGGGGGGGGTAAGGCAGAGGGACTGCGGAATGGAGTTCCCGAGGGTAGGGCAGAGTAGTTGAAGCCAATGGTGGGGCGAGCAAGGCGGGGATGGGAAGCAGGCCGGAGCCAGCATAGTGGAAGGAGCGAGCAAGTTGGTAGGAGGTTTGAAGGTGACCCAAATACAAATATGGTCAAACACTTCAAGGCTATATGTGTGGCATCACTGTGTGCAAACTGACTGCCATTTAGATGACAAGACTACATGAATGCAAGTTTCTTTTTTAATCCATGCAATGCCACAGAGCCTTATTCCTGGAATATTTGTGAGTCTAAAGAAGAGGCATTTTCAAAACATTAGGTTGACATGCCCCAAGGTCTTAATTGAATTATTGTGAGTGGATGTGATGGTTTTCTTTGTAGGCAAAAGTGACAGGTAATTTACAAACAGCCGGATCCCATAGACAGTCATGAGGTGAAGTGGGCAAATTGTCTGGTTGATAGCACTTTTGACTTTGAGTCAGAAGGTTGTGGGTTCAAACCCACAAGTGAGGACATTGAGCTCATGACACAACAATGCAGTCCTGGAGGAATGTTACATTGTTAGAGGTGCCATCCTCAGGGGAAGATAATAATAATAATAATGATAATCCTTGCATTTGATGTCTTCTTTCATGTCTTCTAGATATCTCAAAAGGGTTCTACGAATATACTGTATAGTGAATTTAATGTATATTTATGGACGGAACACGGCAGCTGATTGCTCACAGCCGTGTCCCACAACCAGTTGTGGATTGAGTCATCAAATTATTATTTTATTTTTTAATTAATTTTTTCTTGAGGGATTAATTTCAGTCCTGTGGAGTAAGGAAACTTGCCCAAGGTTTTGACCTGCGAGGAATCTCAACCAGGTCACTCGCTTGTGAGAGGCAAGTGCTCTAATCACTGAGCTACAGGATTTCACATGAACTGAGATACTATCTGTCTGTTCAGGTGGTTAAAGGGTTAAAGGTTGAAGATTCCATGATACTATTGGAAAAGAGGAGGGAAGTGTCTCTCGGAAACCCTGGCTAATGATCTCCTCCATAAATCGGGCTTTCACTTCATGGTATTGTAGGACATTGCGGTGGGCCAAACCGCCTGCATATATAGTCACTACAGTTGAAGCAATTACCTGTGAAGTGCCTTGAGACATTTCCACTTGATAAGACACTGTGATGTGAAAGGCACTGTATAAATGTTGTATGTTGGGCGACTGTTGCACATAGACACTGTACCAGATGCTAGTATTATGATTATGATTAGGAGCATTGCAGAAAAACCACCTTGTGTAATACTAGGTTGACGACATATGGGAAGATATTTCCATCAGACCTGTACTCTTTGATGGTACGGTTGCATCATGCCTCTTAACAATTCCGGTGATTTGTTTGACCTTTGGTTATTGACTTAAAAATAAGTGGATCTGCCTAACCTCCTGTTGTCTTGTGTGAGAGGAGGAGGAGGCAGGCGGCTAAACGCAATCTCTCTGATAACCTTCTAGGCTCCCTGCAAAGTTCATTGTAAAAACGCTCACTGCTGCAATGTTATTATGTTCCTTGTCTCCGCTATTTCCGAGTGCGTTTGTGTTGTGTGGCCTCCTGCGCCTAACTCCTCCCTTTACGTTACAAAGGCAAGTCGGCAGAAACTTCAAGTTGCCTTGGCAACCATCCTCCTAAACTCTGACACATCCTGTTGCCATAGAGAGCGCAATGAACCTCAACCGGGCTTTCAGGCCAGGCTATTTAAAGGGACCGCTGCGTTCTTAGAGCAAAAAACTTTCTCATGTGTTTGCTGAAAGCTCACACACCTGAGGTTTGAATCAAAACTTCACAGCAAAGTCCAACCTTGCCTCAGTTCTCAATCGGTGACAGCGAGGATTGACGCAACATAGCAAGCAGGGTGTGTGTGTGTCACTGAGCTAGCTCGACGTGATGTGCATGACAGTGAAAGAATGGAAACCAGTCAATCTTTTGTTGCACTGGCGGCTGTGATAATCTAAAGCTGAGCCAGACATTTTCATGGTAGTCCAAGGTATTATTGATGTGGGAACAGCCAACCTGACTCATACCTCCAGAGAGAAGCAACTCTCAGTAGTTTGGCTTGAAGTCTCTTAAACATGGTGATTTCTGCATGTGTGAAACCCCCACAAAAAAACAATTTAAAACCCCACTTTCGGTCCTCGACCCCTTCTGGAGCACCGCGTTCACTTTTGGGCACTGCACTTCACAAAGGATATATATAGCTGTCAAATACGTGATAAAGTGCTATATCAAATGCAAGGCTTATTATTATCACATCTTCAATACGTTTCAAAGAGCTTCACAGAATATACTGTAAACTAATAATAATAATAATCCTTGCATTTGATATAGCGCTTTTCACATCTTATCGACGTCTCAAAGCGCTTCACAGAATTTACTATCAAGTGAATTGACTGTATATTTGTGGGAGAAACGTGGCCGCCAATTGAGCACAGCAGTGTCCCACAACCAGTTGTGGATTGAAATGACCAATTTTTTTTTTGAGGGATTAATATTAGGCTTGTGGAGTAAGGAAACTTGCCCAAGGTTTCGCCCTGAACTGGCTGGATTTGAACACTGGGTGCAATGCAAATTCGCCAGAATTATACCGGGGCTTAAAGGGTTAAGTTACAAAGACAGGTTGTATAAACTTGGTCTGTAGTGTATTCCCTTGAGTTTAGAAGGTTGAGGGGTGATCTGATTGGGATTTTCAAAAATAATAAAGGGATTCAATAAGATAGATAGACAGATATTTCCTCTGGAAAACAAGTTGGCATCTTAATATTAGACCTAGACCATTTAGGAGTAAAATCAAGAGGCAGTTTTTCAGCCAAGGTGTAGTGGAAATTGGGAACTCTCTCCCCCAAAAGGCTGTGGATGCTGGATCCATTGACATTTTCAAGACAGAGGTAGATATATATTTGTTGGGACAGGGGATGAGGAGATATGAGTCAAGGGCAGGTAATTGGAAATTGGACTTGAGGTACAGATCATCCATGATCTTATAAAATGGCGCAACAGGCTTTATGGGCTGAAGAGTCTACTTCTGTTCCGATGACCAAGATCACCATCTACCATCTCTCATTTCTTATTTTATCGCTTCATGACTCGATGTTTCCAACACTCTCTGGCTGGCCTCCCTAGGTCTGCCCTCTGTAATGTACACCACATCCACATTCCCACCTTCACAAGGCTCCGCGCACCCATTACTTCCTGTTGTTGCCAGGCTGTGCTGGTTCCCATAACCCAGTGGGTTGATTTCAAGATATCAGACCTTCACATCTCTACACCTTTGTGCCCCACACTGTTTTTTCAGGTTCATCTGGGCCTTTGGTCACCTATTTCCCCCTCCCCTGGCTCGGCCCAGGCTCCGTTTCGTGAAGTGCTTGGAGACGCCGTCTGGCATGGAGGACGTTGTTGTTGTTATCCAGCCATACACCACAGTTTTCACATCTTGTCTTTCTCCTCACTTCCTCCTCCTTCCTCTCCCACTTCAACTACAGCAACTTGTGTGTGTATAACTCCCCTCATGTAGGGTAGCGTCACAGAGCCCTTGCCAGTGGTGGAGCACGATGCTGAGCCAGGGGGAGGGGCTGATGACTGTAGGCACGGTCAAGAGGAATGTCTTCAGGTGCAACCTGAAGAGGGGGAAGGAAGGGGCAAGGCAGAAGGATAGAGGAAGAGCGTTCCAGGATAGTGGCTGAAAGTGCAGCCACCGATGGTGCAACGGAGTGGGGTGGGAGGGGGGATCACCGAAGTACAGAGAGGCTTAAAATGTTAATTAGTGGACACATTCAATATTATTTTGATATCTCTCTGATTTAATGCTGTTTTTCTACTTTGTGCAACTTTTTGAAAGCGAGGTGGATTTGCGATATCTGGTTTGCAGTCCCCCCCTCCACCACCTCTTGTCTCTTGTGATGCTGATGTCAGTGAGCGCAAATCCATAAATACTCTGTGTCCCTAACGTTCTCTTCAGAGGTGAGATCCTGCAGAAGAAACTGGCAAAACACGTTAGTAATGGCTGACACCTCATGGTACAGGGGCTCAGCCATGTGACTGTGATGTTAGCTTTCACCCACAGCATACGCAATCGTTAGCTTCATATGGAGCATTCAACTGGCTGTGTTGTGGGCAAAAGTTTTGTGTTGGCCCCTTATTCTGTTGGCATTGCTGTGTTGACTGCTTTGTTGTAATGGGTGCTTTATTGCAGGGTGATGGTATGTAATACATAATAGAATAATCCTTGTATTTGATATCGGACGTTCTCCTGACGTGAAAGACGCCATGCGTGTCATGTTGTTGTTGTTGTAGTGCTTTATCATGTGGCTGAGATGTATTGGAAGATGTATCATGTGGCTGAGATATATTCAAAGGTTATTACTGTGGTATTTTGTAGCTAGACATGGCAGTCAATTTGCCCTCACCGCTATCCTGCTAACAGCCATGATGTGAATCATTTGTCTGGGGGATTGTCATGCTTATTAATTCAGGTTAATAACAGTTATAACTAATTAAAGTACAGTACCACCACAACAATGCTTACATATTGACACATAGCTCACAATGATTTAAGTTGACCAAACCAACTGCCTGTGGGTGAGATAGAGTAGCAAAGTCCAATTTAATCTCCATATAATCCAAATAAAAATCCATTAAAAGGTATCCAAGTATTGTTGTACGGTTTCCAGTTCGACATCCGAAAGTAACCAGGTATTACTATGCCGTTCCCAGTTTGATATACAAGTACCACTGTGTGTCTAGAGTTGCTGCACATAGTCTTGATCTTCTCTTCTTCTGAAGCTGGAACATGGATTTGCGACTCCAAGTTCCAATTTCTTCTTTCTCCATCTTCTTCCTCGAATCGATCTCTCTTTATCCAGTTTATTAGGTGACCTTTCACTCATTGTCCTTTGCAAGATGGTTCTTCTGCAAAAACAATTGCCATACAGCTCTCTCTCCAGCTGCAGACCATTTCTCCATGAGAACATTACTGATTAGAACTGAAAACAGTCTTTTGTTTCTTCTGCAAAACTAGTTACAACCAGCTCCTATCATGTGGAATTAATTATATATGTCTCAAATATATGTATATCGCTAATATAATTTGAGATATTATTTAACACATTAATTACAGAATCCTACAGATGGCCCTCAAGTGGGTTAAGATTACAAACATAAACCCACTTTATTGCTGTAATTAATATAAAATCGATACCTTTCTCCTCCATCTCGTCCAGCGCATTCGATCTCCAACTTATTTTAACCATTTTATGATTCTTATTTGTTCATAAGAAACATTTTATAACAGTTTTCTTATATCAGACACATAATTCAACATTCACAGTATTGTATATCATTATTGATAATCATATAAGGAAAACGTTTATTGCCACAAAGTTAAATTTATCCATATTTAATTTCTATCAACATCTTGATTAAACGCTGGAATACACAAAATAAATGATACATAAAATAAATCAGACTTTTAAAAAGTTTATTTTCTCTTATATCTATCAATGTTTATTCTACTTTCTCGCTTTGTGTTTGCATCACATGTTCCAAATTATTTAGTCTTATCTAGAACTCTATGCAGACCACTATATTCTTTAATTATTGCTCACTTTATTGATCTTTTACTTTGCTATTACTCAGTACATATGAAACATGAGTAGGATCTGGTTTATAGTTTGCATCCAGAATAAAGTCAGATCTATCACGTATTTTAAAATAATCCGAAACTTATGGAACATTGATTGGATCTGGCCATACTCCGGGTCATGAGCAAAGTAAAATGGTCCTCTTTAAACGCATAAATTACATAAACATAAAGGCAACCTTCACTTTCTTTGGGATACCCAAAGAAGTAGCCTTCTCGTTTCAAATAGGGCCATGGGGTCTTTTAGCTTCCAGGTGGGACCTTGGTTTTACATTTCATCCAAAGGACGACCACCTCAGACAACACACCAGTCACACAACACTGCATTGGAATCTTAGTTTAGACTGTCAGCTCAGATGTGGAGATTCAAACCACAACTTTGTGATGCAGAGGTGAGAATAATAATAATAATAATAATAATAGTAATAATAACACTTGCATTTGATCTAGCGCCTTATCACGGCTTTGAGACATCTCAAAGCGTTTCATGGAATATACTGTACAGTGAATTGATTGTATATTTTGTGAGTGAAAATGCTCCCAACTGAGCCTGACTGGCATTTGCACTGCCATGCCATGCTTCACACTCAGCATTGCTGAAACCCTTAGCCACACTTTTGTCATCTCCCACTTAAATTTTTTCAGTGCTCCCCTCACTGGTCTCCACAGCTCCACCATTCATTCATTAAATCCTCACACTCATGTACAAATCACCTCTACCACCTGCTTACACCCTTCTCTACTGCTTTCAGTCACTGCACCTTAAAGTCTGGAACTCTCTGCCTCAGCCTGTCCACCAAGCCTTCTCCTTGCCTGTCTTCAGATCACACGTTAAGACCCTCCTCTTCGATCGTGGCTATGGTCACCTACCCTATCCCCCTGGCTCGGTTTCAAACTCTGTCACTGTTAAGCACACTGAGATGCTGCGTTGCGCAAAGGGCGCTCTATAAATGCAAGCTGTTGTTGTTTAGCTTATCACCTTTCCGTGCTATGTTACTTGTTTCGGCTTGCTGTGTTACTCTGACTCACGACAGCCCGAGTACATTTTTTCGGGTGTTTCAAGTCAGGTTTCTTTTTGAAAACCAAGGAGTTGGATTCAAAAATAGCTTCCCTTGTTGCTGATAGAGATGAAATGAGTATTGCCAGACAGTGAGCATAGTGTGCTTGAAGCGTCTCATGGTTTCATTTCTTGAGGGCTTATGTGCCAGGCTGACAGAGCAGCATAGTTATCAAGCAGACTTTTGATCTTGTTGCCACAGGTTTACAGCTGAAATGCATGGAATCATTGAGGACAGGAAGGGGGTTGGGCAAGACTGGATTCCTACTATTGATTGTTAGCAGAGTCCAAAGTTACTCATGCTATTAACTTTCAGACTATTGTCTTCAAGTTCTTACCAGGCGTTTTGGACATTAAAGATCCTGTGACCATAAGCGGTAGGTGAAAATATTCGGTGGGTGGGGGGATGGCGAGTAATTGGTTGGTCCCCTTTAATAAGGGTGAAAAGTTGGTTTGACTGGCAAGTTCAGACGTGAGATCAGAGATGAGTAATAATAATAATGTTAACAATCCTTGTATTTGAATACAGTATAGTGCTTTATCACCCTTTTGAGACATTTCAAAAAGCGCTTCCCAGGAATATACTGTGGATTGATTGTGTTTTGTTGGTGAAACATGGCAGCCAGTTGCACACAGCAATGTCCCACAAACAGTCATGAATTGAGTGACCAACTTGTTATTTAAAAACAATTTATTACCCCCAGAAAAGCGACCCGCCAATCAACTAACAGTTAGGTTCCTACTTACTGTTAGCTAAACAGAAGTGTATGGAGTAAGGAAACTTGCCCAATGTTTTGCCATGCCAGATGAGCAGTCCACCAGATCAGAAGTGAGTGGGCACCTCTAACGATTTGGGAGAGGGGCAAGAGGGGCCCGTGGATGCTGCGGGTTGGGGCTATTTGGAAGACTAGTGGTGCTTTCTTCAGGGCTCAGAGCTTTCACCTCCCAGGCCCTTTTAAAGAGGTGAACTGGAGATAAATTTGGGGGGCACTTAGTGCCCGACAGTCCTCACCACCCACAGCTAGGTCTGAAACCCTATTGGGAAAGAGAAGTAAGTTTCTCCTGGTGTCTCTCTCAACAATCCTACATAATAATAATCCTTGCATTTGATATAGCGCTTTCCACATCTTATCAATGTCCCAAAGCGCTTCACAGAATATACTGTAAAGTGAATTGACTGTATATATTTGTGGGCGAATCGCGGCAGCCAATTGTGCACAGCAGTGTCCCACATACAGTCGTGGATTGAAATGATCAATTTTATTATTGTGTTTTTTTGGAGGGATTATTATTAGGCGTGTGGAGTAAGGAAACTTGCCCAAGGTTTCGCCCTGACCTGCCTGGATTCTAACACAGGTCTCCCCAGCTTTGGTTTCCCCAGCTTGCAAGACAAGTGCTCTAACCACTGAGCCACAGGAGCTCCACATATAAATTCATCACCTGTAGCTCAGTGGTTAGAGCATTCACCTTACAAGTGTGAGACCTGTGTTTCAAATCCAGGCAGGTCAGGGCAAAACCTCGGGCAAGTTTTCTTACTCCACAGGCCTAATGATAATCCCTCCTCCCCAAAAACTATAATAAATTGGTCATTTTCAATCCACGACTGATGGTGGGATGCTGCTGTATGCAATTAGCTGCCCCGTTTCACCCACAAATATATAGTCAATTCACTTTACAGTATATTACATGAAGTGCTTTGAGACATCTCAAAGCCGTGATAAGGCGCTATATCAAATGCAAGGATTATTATCATTATTATTTTTATTATTCTCTTTAGGACATAGTGGGGGACTTTGCTAGTTGCAAATCAGAATGCTCCATTTGCCAACAATTCCTACAGTCACCACATTAGTTGTGTTGGACACCTGGCTGACCTAAAAGAATACAATGGACAACCATGAGCTTTTTTTTATAAAAAGCTAGGTTTCTAGTTTGAGGTACCTTCAAAGCCCTGCATGGCCTTGCCTAACCCCCTACTAACCTTCAGCCACTCTGCTGCTAACCTCTGGAATTTCAATCCGCAGTCCCTTCGCCTTGCCCCCTCCCTAGTCTCCTTCTTGTCCTGCCTCATGACAGTCCCATTGGTCAGCCCAAATCCCCTCGTTTCCCCCCGCCCACCCCGATCCCAACCCCAGCTCGGGTCTGAAACATTGACTGTGCAGCACCTTGGGACATCCTCCCAATGTGAAAGGCGCTATACAAATGTCATTTTGTTGTTGTTCAAGACAGGGATACTTTTCTTCGTTTATTTGATTGTTTAGGTGATGTGGACCAGTGCTGGTGGTACCTAAAACACTAATGCTGTTGATACTTGGAGTGAAGTACTTGATTACTGAGTTGCAGACACACATTCTGATATTGGTAATAATCTCTGATGTACCATCTTTCATGTTGGGAGGATGTCTGAAAGCACTTCACAGGATTTATTTATAGTGGCTATGTATTTTATAGGCCTAAATATGTCAGCCAATTTGCTCACCGCGATGCGCCACAAATAGCCATGAACTAAGTGACCAATTTAATCTGGATTAAATTGGATTGTTGGCAAGGAGACCGTAAAAATCTCTGTTATGTTATTAAACAGTGAAATTGAATCTTTAACATCCACCTGAACAGCCAGACTGGACTTCAATTTAATGTCTCATCTAAAGTAAGGTACCTTTGATGATGTAGCGTATCCCCATGTAACATAACATCTTGAAGGAGCATCTGCCTAGGCTCTGAGCTCAAAGTCTCAAATGTGGCTTGAACCAGCAACTTTCTGACCCAAGAGTGCAAGCACTGAGATGGACTGACACTGTTAAGTGCAGCTCAGCGGCTAATTTTACCAACCCGCACCCTGCAAGCACTTGAGAAATCTCCCTCCATCTCCGCAGTAAACTTTTTATGGGTTGCCTTCAATAAATAAATTAAAATTTTAGTCTCTCCCGCTCGGAGACGGGGAGAAATTTCTCACTGTGGGCTGACGTTTCCCGGCTCCGTGACCCTTCACCCATCCCCGGCACCATGGTCAATGTGGGAAGTAGGTGCCCATGACCAATCTGACAAATCTAAAGCACGGCTGTTATTCTCCTGAGTCCGACCTACCCCCTCGCAATTCCAACACAATGCACTTATGATTGATGTGAGAAATTACGGTGACTTCTACATTACCACAGTCAATCATAATAACAGATGTTCTTGGGAACTGCTAATTGCTAATGTTCATGTGACGTCTGGGAACGTGGTCAAGTTGCGCAGGTGTGCCAGCCACTGTTTTAAGCGGTGACTGCAAGTTACTTGCAAATTTTTATGAAAAAGATTTGGATTGGCATCAACATCAACAACAATGATAGCTCGCACTTATATAGCACCTTCCATGTCGGGTAGCGTCTCAGAGTGCCTAACACTGGAGGAGCCTGACTCTGAACCGGGGAGGTTGAGGGGAGGTGGCCAAAAGCAAGGTCGCTGAGGAAGGTTTTCAGTCAGGACCTGAAAAGGAGGAGAGAGAGAGGGCAAGGTTGAGGGACCGAGGGAGAGTGTTCCAGAGTTTGGGGGTGTAGTGGCTGAAAGCACGATCTCCGATGGGGCTGAGGGTGTGAGGGATGAGCAGGAATCCAGTGCCAGTCGAGTGGAGGCACGAGGTGGTGGATGGGGGTGTGAGGAGGTGCCAGGGAGTGAATGGCAACGGTTCCGGTTTAGATTTGATTTCTGAAGTCAGATTTGACTGAGATTTTGGACAACATGGTTTATGAGTGGGAAGAGGGTGGGTGCTATGTCGCTGTGTATAATGAATGCAGGGACATTTTCAACCAGTCGTCAGTGAATGTGGATTCACCATGCGAAACTGCCCTAATGTTGGGACCCAACCATTGATCTAATTTCCATTTGTTGAGCTTATTATTTGTTGCTTACTGTCAACAGAGCTATTTGACAGCACTTCTCTGTCAATTGCTTTCGGACGCCCTGACGTTTTTGTTGCTCAGAAATGCAAGGCTTATTACCATTTGTTATGCAGTGCCTTTCATGCAAATGAAAAGCCTCAAAGCGCTTTGCAAAATGAGATTTGTATTGAATGTTGATGTACAGGCAAATCTGGCAACTGATCTGCAAACCAGCAACGTAGCACAGACTATAATGAGATAAGTGGTCACTTTGTGGGTGGGGGCAATTTGGTTGAAGAAATGAATGTAAACCAGGGTTAAGCTGGAGAAAAACTTCCTTAACATCCTCCTGAATTGCATCACATGGCAAACAAACCAACTTAAGTACCTTCAATACAGTTTTGATTGTGAGTATGAAGGTGAGCATTGGCATCATGCTGGGCTCAGACTTGATCAACAACAACAACAACAACAAAATTACATTTGTATAGCGCCTTTCACGTCGGGAGGATGTCCTACGTTGCTGGATAGTCATTGTTTCAGATCTGATCAACAGCTTGGATTTATATAGCGCCCTCCACGCTGGACGGTGTCTCAGAGGGCTTCCCAATAACGGATCCCAGGGCTGAGCCATGGGAAGGGGGAGAAAGGTGACCAAAAGCGCGGTCAAAAAGGAAGCTTAGAAATCTACAGGCATTGAGAAGGGGAGAGCTGGGCTGGTCACGGGGCAACCATCCTAGCCTCTCAGCCCTAGGTTCTGGATCTGCAACTGGAGCAGAGTATTTAGTTAAAAGTCACCTTTATATGTTGGCCATATGATGTACAGGTGGAAAGAGTGTAGAGGCAGCTTCAAGCAGTCCTCAGGGAGTATGGGTTTGCCATGTAAAACAACAACAACAAATAGCCAATTACATTTGTAAAGCGCGTTTCATGTCACAGGAGGATATCTTAAAACTTCTTTTGATTCAGGACTGAACCTTTGATCTCAATCAGGAAGGCTGTTAACAGGCAGATGGAAGGTGGGGAATGCTCAATGATGCAATAGGGGAACACTAGTTTGATACCATTTTGAGGGACGAAATACCAGTTGGCGTTCTGTGTGTAGGTGGGCGAAATGTTGGGCAAGTTTCCTTACTCTACACACCTTTGTTTATCTAGCAGTAAGTAGGAACCTGTTTGTTAGTTGATTGGCGAATCCCTTTTCTTCAGATGATAATTTTAAAAAATGTGATCACTCAATCCACTACTGTTTGTGGGACACTGCTTGTAACTGTGCGTAATTGGCTGCTGCGTTTCACCCACAAATATACAGTCAATTCACTTTACAGTATAATCTGTGAAGCATTTTGAGATGTCTAGAAGAAGTGATAAAGCCCGATAACAAATGCAAGGATTATTATTATTATTATTATTATTATTATTATTGTAGTGACATTGACAATACTAGATATCCCTGTTGTGGGAAGCCAGGAGTATCTCCCAGTGACTTGGCCAACAATCCCCCAACAAAAAATTGGTAATTCTCTTCACCCCTGTTTGTGGGACATTGCTGTGCACAAATTGACTGCCGCATTCGCCCACAAAGCACGCAGTCACTGCACTTTATATGTTTATACTGCAAAGCACTTTGAGACGTCCCAAGAGTTTCAAGACACTACCGGTGCGAAGGGTGCTATACGAAATCAGGTTGCTGTTGTGTCCTCTTGATGTGAAATATGCCATTATCAGATGTAAGGACTGTTATTATAATATAATTACCCATTTTCAAAGTGCTGCTCAGGACCCTGGGACTGAGAGCTTTTATCTACATCTAACAGTGTGTCCTGGGAGTGCTTGATTGGTGCTATATAGCCTGAAGCTCTAATGTCCCTGACCTGGAAGAGCACAAAGCAATCTGTGGCCATTATTTATAGCCTCCATGGTTACAGGATTACAAATTTAGATGTTTGATGCTTCAATACTTTTCACTCTGGCGAGGTGAGACAACATTTAACAGTACTGTGTCCCAGAACTAGCTCAAAGAAGCACTTTACCAGAAGTGATGTAGCTGGAAAATGGACAGTTTGATCAAAAAGTGTGATATATCTTGCCTGTGGACTGTACTGAATGAGCTGATGTCAGTGGAGTGGATGGTGGTGCGGACAGTGGTGGGGGAGTGATATAATAATAATCCTTGCATTTGATATAGAGCCTTATTGCATTTTCGAGACGTCTCAAAGCGCTTCACAGAATATACTGTAAAGTGAATTCTATCACTTCCCATCTACTCTATCAAAACCCCTCGTAATTTTAAACACCTCTATCAAATAAGATGAAAATTTGAGAAAATACCTATGAAGTCAAAATGTCTCGAACAGCTTCCCAGATAATTATGATCTGTCAAGTGAAGTGACTGTGTTTTGGTAAGCGAACCAAAGGCTCCCATTTTACATTTAGGAAGAGAGAAGAGGAGAGGAGAGGATGGAGTCAGTCACACAAGTGGCCAGTCTGCAGAAATAGATAGAAACCCGTGATGTTTGATAACTGATGGCACAACACGTTGAATCTGTCAGGGAGCCTTGCGTTTTTCAGACAAGAGTATTAATTTGAGCAGGGCCAAAGCAACATGAGATTGCCTCAGATGAAAAAAAAATCTGAATGAACGTCAGAAATCTGAAACACGAAAATACTTCAAATACACAGAAGGTCAATCAGCCTCTAAAATTCCCAGTGTTTCTCTCTCTCTCTCCCCTCTCTCTGATGCCTTGCAGTCCTTCATTTGCATATCTTTGCAATAGTTTTCCATAAAAGCAAATCACAATAGATTGTCATGACTGTATAATACAATCAAACTACCCTCTACTGGCAAATAATTTACAACGGGCCATGCAGTCATTATTTATTCTAACTGAGCCTGCAGTAATATTAGGGCATGTGCACTCCACCCAATCTGTGAGTGGAAAGAAAACAAAAGAAAATAAGATTATATTTAGCATTTTTATAAGTCCTTAACAGGGCAAAACACCGCAAGACACTTCTTAAGAAATTACTGTCAAATGTAACAACGGCTTTTTTTTGTAGGCAAACATGGCAGTTAGTTTGCCCAAAGCAAGATTGAGCAACCGTGAGGCACAAGACCAATAATAATAATAATAATAATCATAATCCCTGCATTTGATATAGTGCCTTATCATGTTGTGAAGATATCTCAAAGCACTTCACAGAATATACTGTATTGGAAAATCAATCAATCAATCAATCAAAACTTACATTTATATAGCGTCTTTCACATCGAGAGGATGTCCCAAGGCGCTGTACAGTCAGGTCGGGACAAGAGCAGAGTGGGAGAGGTTGGGGTAGTTCAGCGATGAGATCGGAGATGAGTAATAATAATAATAACAATTCTTGCATTTGATATAGCGCTTTATCACCCTTTTGAGATGTTTCAGAAAGCGCTTTCCAGAATATACTGTGAATTGACTGTATATTTGTGGGCGAAACGCGGCAGCCAAATTGCGCACAGCAGTGTCCCACAAACAGTCATGGAACTGGGATTAGGGGAGAAAGGGGGAAAATTGGGTAAGGGGGGGAGAGATGGCAATGGGAGGGGTCGGGGTAGGAGGATGGAGGGCAGGAAAACTGACTGTATATTTGTGGGCGAAACGTGGCAGCCAAATTGCACACAGCAGTGTCCCACAAACAGTCACAGAAATGGGGCCAGGGGAGAAAGGGGGAAAAGAGGGTAAGGGGGAAGAGGGAGGGAAAGGTGGGGTGGGGTAAAGTCAGGGAGGAAGAGGGGGGAGAAAGGGGGGTAAGGGGGGAAAGGGAGGGAAAGGTGGGTGGGGGGCAAAATCAGGGAGAAAGAGGGGTAAGAGGGAAGGAAGGGGAAAAAGCATTGACTGAAAAATGGATTGACTGTATTTCTGGGCCAAAACAAGTGGCCAATTGTGCACAGTAACATCTGTTTTCTTCCCCAATAGTGCTGAGGAATCTATAATGTCCTCAACAGGTTATATATTTGTTTGCACCTGCTCGCACGTTGATTGCCATGCGCCATACATAACACCACTTGCCTCACTTGTAAACTACTCCGTTTTTTGAAGCTCTTCTTTGTCGCTATAATAATGAGTGTTGTTGTGGTCGTTCATTGATGCCCAGGTGAGTTAGCGAATTCCCATGTTTTACTTTGGAAGTGGGACACCACAGGTTGGAAAAACAAAAGCTGTTCAATAATGGTTTTGACATGTCAGAATCGTCCAGGGAGTTATTTAACTGATGAGAGTTACAACCAGCCCACAATTGTGCTTCTTATAGAAATCAATAGGCTCAGAGCGAGAATCCTATACAGTCAGCAGGCAATGGCCATTAATTATGAACAAAACAACCTACAAGAATATATCAATATATTAAAAAACTGGCATGGAAATTTTCAGCACCAGAGACTTTTTTTTACTTGTGTCTGTGTCACCATTATCTGTGTTATCATCCTTTATTATAAATCCTAATTTCCATTTATTTCCTTGATTATTGTAATAGTAATATAATAATCCATCCCCCAATCCCTCCGTCTTGTTTCTTCCCTTTCCTCTTTCAAGGCCGGTTTGAAGACTTTCCTTTTCGACCGTGCCTTTTGTTCCCCCACTCATTTTTCAACCTCCCTCACGTTTTTTTACCCCCTCCCGAACACTCCACTCCCAGCTCGGGTCACACGCCTCCTGTGCAGCGCCTTGGGACATCCTCCCGATGTGAAAGGCGCTCTATAAGTCTAATTTGTTGTTGTTTTTGTAATAAAATAATAATCCTTGCATTTGATATAGCGCCCTGCCACGTCTTCATGACATCTCAAAATGCTTCCCAGAACATACTGTAAAGTGAATTGGTATGTATATTTACTGAAATAGCAATGGAGAGTCTGATATCTGCTGTAATTGTTGGACCAGCTTCATTGCAGATATGAAAGCAGTACGTAAAATAGGTTTCTGTGCCTTTTGTTTGATGTGGACATGCATCTTTCTATCTGTATCTCTCTCCACCTTCTGTGATTGTATGTATTTCTCTTGCTTTTTGCTTCTCTAAGTGTGTGTGCATGTGTGTCTGTCTCTCTCTCTCTAATCTGTATTCACCTGAATCTTATCCCTACCTCATCAATACTGATTCAATGTTAGTTCAGCCTCGCTCCATTAAAATCACGATACTGGACTCCTAACGATGCCCATGACTAAGAAATGGTCCTGACATTGCCTGACCTCCGTGTTGAAGCTTGACGTGGACATCAAACCGGGCTTGTGATGTTGCGAATGCTTTATCATTTCCCATGCTCAGTGTTCTGCTACTCTACCAATTTTGACAGAGAAATCTATACGATCTGTAGCAATTGATAAACTTATCAACCCACAAATGAATTCCTTTGTGCATTGAATATTCTTAGCTGTTTTTGAAGGTCTGCGGGTCAGCGGTGGAGTTGATCTGTGATGAGATGAGTACATCACAGTATAGACTGTAGAACAATGCAATAAAAGGCTGCCTTTCATCTCTAGAGGCTGCAAATGGCTATGCAAATTCTTCAAGGTGTGTGTTATCATTCTTACTTTTGAAGCATCGGGCAATACAGTACAACATCACATTTATATAGTGAGGATGTTCTAGGGTGCTGGACAGTTATGGATTTGGACCTGGGTGGGGAAGGGATGGGTTGGCATTAGAGAGGATGGAGGGTAGGGAGGCAGAGGTAGGATGGTGGCCTAAGGCACAATCGTAGAGGAGGGTCTTGAGATGTGCCTTGAAGGAGTCCAGGGAGGGAGCGAGGTAAAGGGAATGTGGATGGAGTTCCAAAGGGTGGGGCGGAGAGACTGAAGGCCCGACATCCAATGGTGGGGTGGGCCAGGCCGGGTGGGGGCTTGTGAAGCAGACTGGACCCTGCTGAGCGGAGGGAGCTGACAGGTTGATATATATAAGCTTATAGTTTTGCACAGAAATATTCTTGTTAGAGCTCTTGTTTTGCCAGCAAATGGTCTTCAAGGCATATTCTATTCTATGAGGATTTAATGATGTCAAGGCATTGACAAGTTAACCGATGCTGTACCCACCTATCATGTAGAGGGGGAGAGTGGTGTTGACCGGACCAGATGTGAGTGAGGTAGCATTACTACAGTGTATTGCACAGTTCAGGAGTATTACTTGTTATCTGTGCACTGTTGATTCTGGCTGTGTGCATTATTTACAAATGCAGATCAATGGTGATCTGTTAATGCAAGGCACAATACTGTATCATCAAGGACTTCACATGGTATTCTATTGAGGCAGAATGAAGCAAATTCTCTCTGATTTCTGTACTGTCTACCCCAGTCCCCTCAAGGATTCATTTTGTAAATGATACCTGCGCAAGGGCACGGTACTTGCCTAGCTAGGGTCATGCTTTCCCTGCCTTAACAGTTAGTGCTTTGCCTTGAAGGGTTGCCTAGGACCTACTAGGCAGACAGTTTGGGCACAGGGAGACACAACGTAAGGTAGAGTTGGAGAGTCAGTGTGGCTTAGTTAGGTAGCCCTCTGCAATAGAAGGTGATAGGCTCAGGCCCCACGTGAGGATTCGAGCTAACAGTCCAGCACAGCACTGGTGGGTTGAGGGAGGCGACATCTTTTGGTTGAGAATTTAAAATCGTCCCATCAGTTTGTTCAGGTGGATATGAAGATAGCTGTTCAGGCTATTGGAAAAGAAATAGGTGTCTGTCCAGACAACCGCAAAACACAACAAAATTACATTTACAGTATAGCACACCTTTCACGTCGGGTGGGCTTACTGGTTGCCTCCCTCACAGCTCCCGTCTTTGCTCAAATGGTATCTGGCTTTACACCAATTGCCTATCAAACAGCCATTGCACTTGGCAACAATTAATTGCAATGCATCGTGAGTCATTTCCTTGTGATCCGTAGGTACTGTATATAAAACGCAAGATTTTTTTTCTTTTCAACTGCTTTTCACAAAAACAAGTTTTTGTTGCAAGGAAACATTAATGGACCAGGCTTATTTAATGATTTTTTTTTCAATTGTGTGCATAGCTTACAACATTTGATGCCTGGCTTTTGAAAGATGGGGAGTAATGACTGGAGGAAACCGGCAGTAAAATAGACCACTAACTGATTCTGCCTGTCTTTGGGCTAGAGTTCTGGATCATTCTCCTCCCTGTAATTACCTATTCCAGTCATTCTGTGCTATGCCTCATAAATGGATAGTTAAAATCATCATGAGGAATAGCTGTGAAATAAGTTGAAAAATTATTAGCTGCCAATTTCTCCCAGGCTATACAGACAGTGGTATGAATGGCAAGCGACGTGGTTTTAGCTGTTTAGACTCCAGCAATTACTCCCACCCCACACTATTAGGTCCCCAGGCCCTGGCTCTTGCCAATCTGTGCCTTAAGCAAGATGAGTCCCTCGAGGGAGAGAGAGCGCATTTCAGTCCAATAATCTTCTTCTGGACGTGTCCATGTGTTTGGCTTGAATATTCTATCGCACCTCAAGATATATTCTGGTGGCGTGCAGATTGACCAGAATGATATCAGGGTTTAAAGAGTTAAGTTACGAAGTCTCTATTCCCTTGAGTTTAGAAGATTGAGGGGTCATCTGATTGAGATTTTTCAAATAATTAAGGAATTTGACTGGGTAGCTGCAAAGAATCTATTTCCCTGGTGGGGGATTCCAGATCAAAGGAGCACAGTCACAAAATCAGAGCCAAGCCATTTAGGAGTGAAATCAGGAGGCATCTTTCACTGAAATGGTTGAGGAAATCTGGAACTCTCTCCAAAATATTGTGAATGCTGAATCTATTCAGAGTTTCTAGCCTGAGGTCTACTGTAAAGTGGATAGCTATTTGTTCGGTCAGGATATCAAGGGATATAGGGCAAGGGCGGGTAATTGGAGTTGAGGTACAGATCAGATATGATCTTATTGAATGGTGGATCAGGTTCAAGAGGCTGAATGGTCTACCTCTAGTCCTGTGTTTTGTGTCGGAAGATGCCTCAAATAGCATCATAAGATTTACTGTAAGGAGTAGTAACTGTGTAGGCTAATAAGGGTGCCAGTTTACACACATGATGTTCCATGAAGAACTGTGAAGTAAATGACCAATGTTTTTTGGAGGGGGGGTAGTGGGGATTTGATTGTTGACCAGTTCATCAGGTGAAGCTCCATTGCCGTAAAATTTCACTCACAAAATATATAGTCAGTTCACTTTACAGAATATTCTGTGAAGGGTTTTGAGCCGTTTCGAAGACGTGGATAAGATGCTATATGAAATGCAAGAATTATTATTATTAAAGATCAAAACGTACTGTGGAAAACCAGATTGCAAATTTTGGGTGTATTTTTGGATTTTCTGACTGCGTGATACCTAGAGGCTAAGGCAATCCCAGGCAGATGGTCACTTTAAGTCCCCTGACACCATAAAAAAATTAATAACAGCAAACGAACTCTACCTTTACATAGAATAACAGGAGGTAACACAATTATTTTTTGATAAAATCTGCATTTGCAAAGAGCAAATGGATTAAAGTCAGATATTCAGTCACATCTGTTTCATTAAGAGAATGAGAGCAGCAGGGAGAGGGAAGCAAGGTTTTATTTCCCTGCTCTTTATTCCCTCCAGTCTACGCACCCTTCACTGGCTGAGAGTGTTTGAGCTGATTGCTGAATTATGACGCGGGAACACAAATCCAGAGTGTTTTGGCTGAGTACGTATTCTGCATTGTGGTAGTGAGGCAATGAAAACTTCAAAGCAGGTTCCTGACTAAACCTCAGGTATTGCTCACAAAATATAGTCAATTCACTTTATAGTATATTCTGTGAAACGCTTTGAGATGTCTCGAAGACCGTGACCACAACAACAGCAAGTTGCAATTATATAGCGCCCTTAAAGCAGAGTGGCTTCATAGGCACTGTATCAAATGCAACTTTATTATTATCATTATTATTAGTAATAATATTAAATCTTTCTGACACAACATCAAACAGAAATGAAATGACCCTCACAATTTCGAAATTCCCTGTAATGTCAAACAATAGCAATGTGCTTTGCAAGGATTTGCTGTCAAGTTTGGTAACTTTGAATTTGTAGACAAGCAGCCATGATCAATTGATTGATCAATTTGCAGAGAATATTGTTAGCGAAGTCGCCAGGAGAATTTTGTTTTTTCAGACAGTGTCATGGGACTTTTAACGTCCACCTGAACAAACTTAGCATCTCAATGCAACACTTTTTCACCCCAACACTGCACTGGAGTATCAGTTTAGATATTCAAAGTCCCGATTTGCAGCCGGAACCCAAGATGATCTGGAAAAATCTGATAAACTTGAAGTTAATAATAATAATAAATAATAACAATCCTTGCATTTGATGTAGCTCATTATCATGTCTTCTAAGTGTTTCATAGAATATACTGTACTGTAAACTGAATTGACTATGTTTTGTGGGGTGGTGAACATTTCAGCCAATCCTGCACAGCAGTGTCTCACAAACAGCCGTAGATTGGGTGATCAAATTACTACTAGTCTTTTGGAAGGGATTATTACCCGCAGAAAAGTTATCCGCCTATCAACCAGCAACTGAGTTCCTACTTACTGCTAGGTAAACACGGATGTGTGGAATAAGGCAACTGCTCAACGATTTGCCCTGACCTGGAATCAAACCCAGGTTAGACAAGTGCTCTAACCAGTAAGCTGCAGGACTCCACAAGGTGATGTCAGAAGCTCTCTGAAGGACCATGTGTAATATTGGGAACTCAGTCTACGGAGGATCTCAAAGCCAATGTTCCAATCCTGCCTTAGTACACAGTTTTGTCTGTGTATATTCTTGACACTAAGAAATAATAATAGACAGTGATGACCCAACTTAGGGTCCAGTTTAGTTTCACCATTACTGAATGTCAGGTAACTCAACCTGAAGAGATCTCTGGTCAATGAGGCTCTGATAATATTAATAATAATCCTTGCATTTGATATAGTGCTTTTCACAACTTATCGACGTCTCAAAGCACTTCACAGAATATACCGTAAAGTGAATTGACTGTATATTTATGGACGAAATGTGGCAGCCAATTGTGCACAGCAGTGTCCCACAAACAGTCATGGATTGAAATGACCAATTTTATTATGGTGGGCTTTTTGGAGGGATTATAATAATAATCCCTGCATTTTGATGTAGTGTCTTACCATGTCGTCGAGACATCTTAAAGCACTTCACAGAATATATTGTGTTGGCAAAATAGATCGGGATTCAGTCTATGGAGCTTTCACTAAGAAACCATGGTGTGGAACACCAACACGGTTGAAAAGGGCAGGAAAGCACAAGATAAAGCAGGAAGCACAGTTTAGGTGATAGAGCAACTTAAATCTGTTTAAAAGACAGCAAATTCTTGGTTGGATGGCTGTAAATGTCCTACATGCAGTGTGCTTTGAGAGGGGGATTATGCTCACCTACTCCCTAATGAGTGCAAACTCGGAGAACAAGCCTGCCTTTCATTTCTATTGTAATTTACAATTGTGAACTACAATTGTAAGAAAACTATCGTACTTTAAAATGTTTCAATAAAATGTAGTCAACTAACGTACTCCTAGCATCCAGGCCAACAATTGGACAATGTAGTCAGAGAGGGTTTTAAACAGCTGAGTGGCCAAATATCTTTCTGTCTCCCTGTTACATATTTCAACGATTTTTGCTTTGCAGCTTTTCAGGTTGAGCAGTCTACAGTCTGATAGTCCCTTCTGTGTGAAGAAATATTTTCTGATTTAACATCCAACCAATGATTTAGCTCCAGTTTGTCATTGATGTCAATGACATGCCTGGTCCATGCCTTTGTCACCTCTTGGCTGGACTATTCCAATGCCCTCCTCGCCGGTCTCCCCTCCACCACAATCCATAAAACTAATTAAAAACTCTGCCGCCCGCATTCTCACCTGCACCAAACTTCGCTCCCCCATTACTTCAGTCCTTGCCAGACTTCAAGGGCTCCCTGTCTCGGAGAGGATCGATTTCAAGATCCTTACCCTTGGTTTCAAATCCCTCCACTCCTCTGCAACCCCTACCTCTCCGACCTCCTCTCTCCTCAGACCAGCACCCATTTCCTTCGCTCCACTGGGTCTGGCCTCCTCCTTGTCCCCCAAATCCTCCGCTCCACCATTGGCGGCCGTGCCTTCAGCCACTGCGCCCTGAGGCTCTGGAACTCCCTTACTTACTTCCTTCGCCTCGCCGCCTCTCTTCCCAGTTTCAGGTCTCAGCTAAAGACCTTTCTCTTCGACCGTGCCTTTGGTCACCTTTCTACCCCTGCCCCTGGCTCGGTCCCGGGATCCATTGTTGTGAAGCGCTCTGAGATGCCGTCCGGCGTGGAGGGCACTATATAAATCAAAGTTGTTGTTGTTGTCATCAGGCCATTGATGATCCTCTTGGAGAAGGTTATCATGCTAGCCCAATGTATTGTGCAAAAGCAACACTGGGGTAAACAATGTTAGGTTTCATAATAAACAGTGATGCGTCAGTTGGGGAGTGGGTTGTCTGCCTTATCTCGCTCCTTGAGGACTACATGCGTAGTCCTGGAAGGGAAGTCAAGATATATAAAGAAGTTTGGGATCTTTGCCAAAAATGGGGAAAAATATAGAAGTTTTACATTCATAAAATGCTTTGCATTCCCAGAGACAAATATTTCTACGAGTCTCATCAAACCACAAAGCACTTGCCCAGAGAGCATGTAATGCAGACCATAAAAGCGCATTTTGCCAGGAGTTTAATTGGAAGTTCGCAATTGGATCAGCCAGAGAAAACCTGGAATGTTGCTCCTCCAAATCAGCAGCCAAGATTGCAACGAAAAAGAAATATATTAAATTGAAATTGACCCACAGCAACTCCACAGGAAGCACCACAAACACATCAATCAGGGCACCAAGTAAAAAGGAGGATTCTTTCTTGCCCTTTTATGCCAATTGTTTGTTGCTGAGAAGTTGCTGAGAAGTCGCCAAAGGCATCAGGAGATTTTTTTTTTTTTTTCTTCGCTAAAGTGACCACTTGGTCACGCGCCTAGATTTACTCCATTTACATGCCATTTCAGAGCATTTTAGGATTTGATCATTTGTTAAATTTACTCTTGATTTGGAAACTTTTCCCCACCCCTGTAATTCTTAAAGGAAAAGGTACAAAGAACAGATTCGATATTGAGTCTGTATTTAAGCACTTTCTAAATTCCTGATGCTCTAAAATGCTACATAAAAACAAACTCAATCTGTTGGGACATCACAAAGATGTGATGAAGCGCTATATCAAATGGAAGGATTATTATTATTATTCTTCTACATGTCACTCTGATATTTCTTCTGGGGTTTCATTGGGACTTAAGATCAAGGTCCACACTAATATTCCAATGTTGCCCTGTTGGAGATGCCATCCTTTGGTCAAGAGGTTGGCTGTTTTTGTTCCCTTGACACTATTCAAAAAGAAAGGGGAGGATCTCCTAGTGATCTGTCAACCAATTTTCCAGATAATTTAATTGATCACTTAATAACTGTTGCAGCCTGCTTTGTGCAAATTGGCCTTTGGATTTGCCTACAAAAATTCAGAGCCATAACATTTGATAGCAGTTGCCTGAACCTCTTTGCGAAGTTTTGATGTTACAGGCATAGTATCAAAGGCAATAATGATTATTATATCTCAGAGATGTTCCCATGAGGAACCTCTGATCTGTTCCACATCTCCCTTATCTCAGGGACGTACAAGTTAACCTAGCTTTCTGTGCGGATTTACCTGTTGTGGATTTCAGATCAGCAATCTCTTTGGTTGTGTTTTTTTCATTTGTGATTTCAATCCTGGGTTTTGGATGAACACAGAAGATGACAGTTTAGGAGTTTACGGATGTCCTTTGAACTGCATGATTAAATTCAATTCCTGGATCTCACTTGGACATATATTATTCATATACATTGAACAAGATTTCTTTGAACTCTTCTTTCATCCCTTCAAAAAACCAGACCATTCAGTATTCTGCCTGAAGTGATGTTGTCCCTTCAATGAATCTTGGTAAGAAGGGCTGGTGAGACAAGTTTTACTAGGAGTTATACTTGATATAGCTAACATACACCTGTAAATTATTACTTATTAGCTTGAAGCCATGCAAATTTTCATAGAGCTTGAGCTAAAAGCTGTGCTTAGGTTTTAGAAGTTACTTGTTCTTGGGGAATAAGACAGACTATCTTGTCAAAGCTATCCTCACAGCCTTTCATCAGGTTTTGAGACTTTCTATGCACCAAGATCCCGCTGTTAGAAATAGTAGTCCCTGTTTATTTATTCTCAAAATGAAAGAAACATCTCAAAGTACCTCACCATCTGAAGTGCTGTATCTGTCAGCATGTTGGCCAACTTGCACATAACAAGGTCCCATACATCTTCATTGCTGGCAATGAAACCAGGAGAAACTCTCCTTCTTTTTCAAATTCACGGTCGATTCACTTTACAGTATATTCTATGAAGCGCTTTGAGACGTTGCAAAGATGTGATAAGGTACAATCTCAAATGCAAGGATTATTATTATTAATTAGTGTAATGTGATTGTTAACAACGTAACAAGCAGACATGACCTTAGTTTAACCTGAAGAACAGCAGCTCCAACTATGCAGTGCTCCCTCAGCCCATCCATGAACTATCAGGTTGGTCCGTGAGCTCAAAATCGTAGTGTGATGCTCCTTGAACTCAGAATCTTCTGACCATCAGACAAGAATGGCACCACCTGAGATGGACTAATACTTGATAACTATGACGTTTGCAACAAAGTGTTACTGTTGATAAAACCATTGCGAATTTATGGAATCATTAATGAGGGTTAATTGCCAGGAAACTAACACGATAGTGTATGTTATGACATTTTAAATGAAATTGGCCACAGAAAATCCATCCTCACTTGCATGCACTTTAGATTTAGTATCCAGTTTAACCATCCCATTCCATAGATTTGCAGTGATAGATGTCCCATCTGTATCTAATTTCATCACATTAATTCCACTGCTTGGAGCAGATGGACTCGGGTCGCTAAGTAAACAGGTTAAAATGAAATGTCAAAATGAACGGAATGATGAGACTAATCCTTCTGATACACTGACAGCACTGCTGTCCATGGTACCGTGCTTTCCTGATCGATTTGCCCCACAATGGGACTTTAGATTTGCAGTCTTGGCTGACGACGCTCCAATACAGTGCTGGGTAAATAGTTCACTGTTGGAGATGCCGTCATTCAGATGAGTTGATCCGCCAGTGAATCCCGCAAAGCACTTTGAGACATAATAATTCAGACATCCACCTGAAGTGAACGGCGCTGTATCAAATGCCAATGGTTGTAAGAAAACTTGCCCAAGGTTTCACCCTGCCTGGAATTGAACCCAGGTCTCTCGCTTGTAAGGCAAGTGCTCTAAATACCATAGAGCTACAGGACTCCATCTTCAAGATGGCTCAAACAGCTTCACAAAATATACTGTAATGTGAATTGACTGTACATTTTGTGGGTGAAATGTGGAAGCCATGTGCGCACAGCAATGTCCCACAAACAGTTGTGGATTGAGTGATAAATATTTTTTAAAAAGCTGTTAAAGTTTGCAAGCTCACAAATCAACCCCTCTGGTTTAATCACAAGATACTCTCATATGACGCAGATTAAGGTAGGGCATTGACCCCTCAATAAGTACAGAAAGAGTGTAATCGCTCCTGAAAAACTAGTTCCTGTAAAGAAGAAATTGATCATTTACTTCACAGCTGTTTGTGGAACTTTGCTCTGAGCTGCTGTGATTGCTTGCAAAAATATACAGTCACTGAACACTGAGGGCATTTTCAGTGTTCTGTAGGCAAGAAGCATTCATATTTGGGAAATCTGTCTTTTTCTTGTTGATATTCCAAGGTAATTTCTTTGCGAGCCCCTCTAAGCTCCCAAGAACTACCGAGATCAAGCTCATGAAACAGCCATCCTTGTCTCGGTTGTCACTGCCTGCTCCTTCTGACATTGAATACAGCTGATTGCTGGAGGCAGGTGAATGCTGAATTCTATTCATAAAGCTTTCACCTTAAATCCAATCAAAACGTTAGCTTTGAACATTAATTACTCTGTGGCTGTGTGTAAGGATGACTGAAGGAGTCAATTTACTTATACTACTAATGTGACATTTTTATAGTTTTAGTTCCGATGATTTATATTCACATATAACTGCGTCACCTAACCTCAGCTCCTGTATTAATAATTTAAGAACCTGTTGATTTACACAGTTCATTGTGCTGGGCTGAGATCAGTGTGTTTAGGAGCAGCATAGTGTTGAAATCAGAATGACTCAAGACTACTCCATCTTCCTCTTTGCACTATTTGGCTCACTTGATAACAACTCTGACTGCTGGCTGAGACAGTTGTGCGTTTAACAAATTATAGTTACATAGCGCCTTCTCCCAAGGTGCTGGACTGTGAAGGATTTGCACCAGAGCTGTGGGTTGAAATCAAGAGGGATGGAGGACAAGGGGATGGAGGTGAGAAGATGAACTGAAGATCAGCTCAAAGAGGATGGTCTTGAGTGGGTCCTTAAAAAGACAGAGGAGGAGTGAAGCAGAGGGGCTCCGGGCTGGAGGACATGAGCGATGACAGGGCACTTATGTTTATCAAATGCAAGGATTGTCGTAACAATTATTATTATAATTGCTCATACCTGTACGTGGGAACGTGTTGTGAGCAAAACAAGTGCCATGTTTGCTTACAACTTCCGCTCGACAATAATTACTGTTTAAGAACTAGGGAAAAAATAACCTCCAAATTTTGACTAAATTGAAGAATCTTCCATAATTCTGCCCGTTTCTAAATTTTGAAGATAAAATTACTAGGCTAAAATAGAGTTCTGTAGCTCAGTGGCGAGAGCATTCACCTTGCAAGCAAGAGACCTGGGTTCGATTCCTAGCGGGGAAATACATTGGGCGAGTTTCCTTACTCCACACACATACACACACACACCTCTGTTCACCCAGCAGTAAATAGAAACCTGGTTGCTAGACGATTGCAAAGATGTGACAAGACGCTATATCAAATGCAAGGATTATTATTATTATTGTAATTCTGTCCATTCTTAAATTTTGAAGACATAATTATAGTCTTACAGGCCAAGACTAGATGAATTTCAGGCCTCAGTTCTCATTCAGGAATGAAGTACTTGTCAGTCCACTGACCTGATGCCTCCTTTTTATTCAGCTGTGTGTTAATGTGCTAATAATGAACCTCCTGCTGTGCTTTACTCTGAATTAGGGGACAGCAAAGTAATGATAGTAGAGAGACAAGCCTTCTCTTCAGCTGGAGGGCCCATATTCAGTGTAAAACACACACAGGAACATTCATTACAGCCATTTGAAAACTTAATGGTTGTTCTAGGATGGCAGACTTTTATTGCGTGTTAATGCGCTGTGTCTCAACAATTCAGTCCAACTGGTGTGTAGATTCACTCTGTCTCACGATATGACTTGTAGACAATGTGCATAATAATTATTAGGAAAATATTTCAATGTGATTAGTTTTGAAGGAACTTATCTTTGTATTTGCTTGTGCACACAGTAGGGCGAGGATAGGAATCAGGTAGTGTCACACCTGCATTAAATCTTGAGTACAAGAATAAGGGTCACTCAGTTCAGCTGGTTTAACATGAAGTGTAATATTCCTAATACTAATGTGCTTAACGCTGAGAAGGTTTGAGTTAATGCATGGTAGCCTTTATAGCTGTCAACCTTAACAAAAATGCTAAGAGGTTGTGGAAGGGGGAAAATGCACTTATCGTCCATTTGATGCACACAATTCCAGAGCCAAAAACAAGAGTGGGAGACCTTGTTTGATTAATGGATGGGTCGGGGGGGAGGAGGTAAATGCTTTCTTATTTGTTCATCTGACTCGGCCGCATCCCTAAAATCTGAAATTTGCTGGGATCAAAGTCTCTCATTATTAAATGGACTGATGCTTCCTTCGACAGCAATTCCGGCATAGAGCTGGTGTTTCAGGCTACACTGTCAGCTGGAATGTCGGTCTAGACTGTGAGCTGGAGTGTCAGCCGAGACTGTTAGCTGGAATGTCAGTCTAGACTATGAGCTGGATATCGTAGATGCTAAATCAAACACAAAGATGATCATGTATAATGTATTATGTATAATATCACAAATATTATACAGAGAACTTCCTGAGATCATGAAACACTGAGTTGCTGTCGATGTATGTATTGCAGGCAGCAGTGGGATGGGATTTTTCTGATTACATGTTTTGCCAACAGAGGGATTTATTGTGTTTGTTAAGAGATGCTGAAACACATCCCCATGCTTAGGAGTATCCAAAACAAATTGAGATTTCCATGCACCCCACCTACACATGGGGATTCCAGAGATAGATTGTTGGAATGGAATGCGCACTCTCTCCCTGACGGGACATATCCTACTTACTAGAAAATATTAGGCGCAGGTTGGCAAGAGCCAAAGCTTGGGGACCCTCAGAGTGTGTGTTGGGGTAACTCCTGGCGTCAACCAGCTAAAACCAAATAGCTTATCATTGAGATCAGTCTGGCAAGTTTTACTACTGTTTGTCCAGCTAGGA
Organism: Hydrolagus colliei; assembly: GCA_035084275.1. Lineage (NCBI taxonomy): Eukaryota > Metazoa > Chordata > Chondrichthyes > Chimaeriformes > Chimaeridae > Hydrolagus > Hydrolagus colliei. Next base: position 68,108,917 of record CM068744.1, on the reverse strand, counting down.
CCATCCTACCATTTGGGCCTTGGATTGCAGAGTTAACAGGAGCTTAGTGGAATTACTCTCTGCCCCCAGTGACTGATCTGCCCGTCCAGGTCCTGCTGATGTGCCAGGAGGGGCTGTCATCACCAGTGCTCTAGAATATTGCAGACCTGCCTGGCTTAGGAACTGGGCTAGAGACTGTCACAGAGGACTGACTTCTTTCTGACATTCCACTGTCGGGCATGTCACCTTGGAGCCAGTTCAGCTGCAAGAAGAACCCACCTACCCTTTCAACCCCCACCGGGGGCTAGTCACTTGTTGATTGTTTCAGCATTCAACGGGCGTAGTTTTGACCCCTGACAGTTAAGGTTCAAAGTCTTGACATGGATCTCAAACCCACAACCCTTGTGGCCACAGAGAGAATGTTTCTAATTGAGCCAAGCAGCAGTACTTTGTAGAGCCTTAGATGCTTCAGAGCATCTCTTGTGATGCATTTAAGATGATGAAAGTAAGGCAGTTGGGCTCAAGTAGCCTCCTTATGTGTGTGTTGATAATCATCCAGATGTACCCCCTTAGAAATAATGTGTTTGAGCGGCTTCCTGCTGCCGATGTTATGTACTGACACAATCACTTTAGTTTTAGAAGCTGGCAAGAGGGCTCTTCAGAATTTGCCAGCAAGCCAGAGTGATTTATCTGTCTCTCCTCCCTTTATCGAGCAAACTTCCTTTTCTATTACATTTTAAAACCGCTGAGAATATATCAAAGGATCTGCTGATCATATTGTTTTTTAGGAGAGTCTCAATTTCCGGGCATCATATTTTGAATTTTGAATTAGAGGCAGTTATTTAACTGAGAGATGCTACAAATATGCAAGACTGGTCTGCCTGTATAGGTGGCTATCAAAGATCCTATTAAGCTATTGGAAAAGAGAAGGGAGTTTTTTGAGATGTCCTTGACCAACAAGCCCCTAGAGATTATAGTAATAATCCTTGCATTTCATAGAATTATAATTAGAGGGCCATTTGGCCCATTTGTGTCTGTGCCGGCTTTTTGAAAAGAGCTGCCAGAATCAATCCCTCTTCCCATAGCCCTGCAAGCCTGTCCTCCCCAAATAACTGTCTACTTCTCACTCTTAATAGTCAATATCAAATTGGCTGCCACCACCCTTGCAGGCAATGCATTCTAGACCCAAACAACGTGTTGTGTTAAAAATGTCTCCTCACCTCCCCTCTGTTTCATTTAACAACTATTTTACTCTGTTTCATTTAACAACTATTTTACTCTGTTTCATTTAACAACTATTTTAAATCGGTGTTCGTGGGTTACCGTCCCACTCGCCAGTGGAAATAGTTTCTCCTTGTTCACCCTATTGAATCCACTCCCCTTAATCTTCTCTGCTCCAAGGAGAATAATCCTAGCTTTCCAGCCTCTCCTGATAACTGAAGTCCTTAATTCCTGGTACCATCCTGGGAAATCTCCTTTGCACCCTCCTTGATACCTTGATAACCTTCCTAAATTGTGGTCCCCAGATCTGAACACAGTAATCTAGCTGATGACTAACCAGTCTTTTGTTAAGGTTTATCATAACTTCCTGACTTTTGTATTCCATGGCCCTATTTGTAAAACCTAGTATCCCGTTTTTTTTTAGCAGCTTTATCAACTTCTCCTAGTATCTTCAAAGATTTATTAAATGAACCCTCAGGTCTCTCTGTTACTTCAACCCCTTTATTAAGATTCTACCATACGTTCATATTTGTGAAGCACTTTGAAAGGTTCTTCCTACATGAAAGGTGCCAAATAAATGCAAGTTGTTATAATGGAGAAATCCAGCATGATACAAGCAGTGAGATATCAGCCCAGGATTGAGCAATATTTTTCAGAGTGTCTAACAGACAAATGACAGCAACATGTGAAAAAAAAACATTTACCAGAGAGGCAGCTACGGCAGGCACTCGAGACAAATTGAGACACAAGTTGATTCACGTCACAACTATAGTGGCTAAGAGGCAGCATACAACAACAACAAAATTATACTTGTGTAGCACCTTTGGCACTGGACAGTCATTGTTTCAGACCTGAGCTGGGGTCGGGGATGGAGAGGGTGGAGGGAAAGGGGGGGATTTGGGGTGACCAATGGGACCGTTGAAGAGGAAGGACTTGAGGCAGTACTTGAAGAAGGCTAGGGAGGGGTCGAGGCGGAGGGACTGTGGAATGGCGTTCCAGAGTTTGGGGGCAGAGTGGCTGAAAGCTCACCCACCAATGATGGGGCAGGTGGGTCGGGGGACGTGGAGAGGGCTGGAGCTCGCTGAGCGGAGGGAGTGGGCAGGTTTGTAGGGGATTAGGCATTCGCAGAGTTAGAGTGGGGTGAGGCCATGAATGGCTTTGAATGTGAGGACCAGGATCTTGAATTGAATCCTCTGCGTGATGGGGAGCCAATGGAGTTGGGTGAGGATGGGGGAGATGTGGTCATGAAGCTTGGAGCGGTAGAGAACCTGGACCTCAGATTTCTGGATAATCTTCAGCCTATGGAGGGAGGAATTGGGAAAGCTGACAAGCAGGGCATTGAGATAATCGAGCCGGGATGTGATGAACAATAACAACAAAATTACATTTATGGAGCGCCTTTCACGTTGGGCGGACATCCCAAGGCGATGAAGGTGTGAATGAGGGTTTCAACGGCCTGAGGTTTGAGGTAGTGGCGGAGTCGGGCAATATTGTGGAGGTGAGGGAAGGCAGAGTGGGTCATGGCTTGGATGTGGAGGAGGGAAGACAGTTGAGGAGTGAACAAGACATCTAGGTTCCTGACTGGCTTGGTGAGGTTGAATGGGCAACCAAGGAGGTTGATGCTGCCAGAGCCTGATGTGTGAAGACGCTGGTGTGAGGCAATCAGGAGGGTCTTGTTGACATTCAACTGTAGAAAGTTAGCAAAGCAGCCCTGGCACAGAATCTAGACTCTAAGGCGAGGCATGGAGGTGCTTTCTTGAGCGCTGTGACACACAATAGCCCAATGTACCTGTCCAGATCAGTGCAGCTCCTCAGCCATGTCAGAGTTGACATGTGCAATGGCACATTTCTTTGCAATGCGGCATCTCTGCAAATCATGGGTCTCCACTCCCAGCAATATATTGTGCAGTGCTGTTCACTGATGTAAACAAAACAAGATGTTCTGCTAAGATATTACTTCTGTTGGGAAACATAAAGCGGCCTTTGCTTTCAGAGTTTATTGTTCACTTGTCAGACATTGTAGCATATTGCCCTGCATCACATGTGGTTGGATATCTGATGTCCGACTGTACGTTCCATTCCACGCGTCAATAATTTTATATCCAGGCCTGACACTCTTGAGAGCAAAACTTGGGGATTACTACACTAGGTTTGTCAGAAGTGTTTGGCTGTGTCAGAATTGTTGAGCTCCAGATGAAACATTGAGACTAAGGTCCTGTATATCTGGTTGAGGTGAATGTTCAAGATCCTATTGGCACAATTTCAAAACAGAAGGGAGTTCCTCTGGTTGTCCACATCTACACTCGTCCAGATAAATCAGTCATTTATTTCATGACTGTCTATGGGACTTTATCATGCACATTTCACATTGACAATGGGTGTCCCGTTTCCTACAAATATACAGCCACTGAATTTGACAGCAATTGCCTGTGAAGCATTTCAAATGCAAGGATTGATTTTAGGTCAGCTGGGTGACTGACACATGTGGAAACCCATTACGATGGTTAAGAGTATCCGAACCAAACATAGTTCCATGTATTCCACTTATATATAGAAATTCCAGAGATATTTACTGGAATTGAATGCACACTCTCTCCCTGGAAGGACACATCCTGTTTAGCTAATTCATGAAGATATTAGGAACAGGTTGGCAAGATCCATGGAGTGGGGACCCTGGAGTATACAATGGAATAATAATGGAGTCTAACCAGCTGAAACCACATAGCTTGATATTGCTATCCTACAAAGTTTCCTGCTCCTTTTCCAACTAGGAACACCTTACCTGTTAGGACTTGCAGGATTAACTGAAGTTGAGTGGGAAGAATTCCTGCCGCAATGACTAATCTGCCCTTCCAAGTCCTGAAGGATTACTACTATTTCTGGAATGGGGGTAGTTTGAAGTAGGGTCCGTCGATATGGAAATTTTCCGATTTAGATATATCGATGGGCTCATATCGAGATATAACGAAATATCGATATTTTCGGGTTTTTCGTACTGCGCATGGGCGCGTGGCGCATGCATCCGAGTGCGCGCGCATTCTGGGTGTGCGTGCATTCGGGGCCTATCTCCTCAGGAGGTAAATATCTTTCTCTCTCTGTGTCTCTCACTCTCTCCATATCTGTGTTTTTCTGTCTGTATCTCTCTCCTCTCTCACATCCCCCCATCTCTATCTATCTGTATATTATCACATCCCCCACCCCACCCCCCGCCGCCGTCCCCCTCTCCTCCCGCCGCCGTCCCTCTCTTGCACCCCCCACCCCCGTCGGCTCTCTCCCCCCCCCCCCCCCCCCCCCCCCCCACCCCCCCCAGCTGTCTCTTTCCCCCTCCCCCCCTCGCCATCTCTCTCTCCCTCCCCACCCCCAACCGTCTCTCTCCCCCCCCAGCCGTCTCTCTCCCCCTCCCTTCCCCCAGCCGTCTCTCTCCCCCTCCCCCCCCAGCCGTCTCTCTCCCCCTACCTCCTCCCCCAGCCGTCTCTCTCCCCCTCCCCTCCCAGCCATCTTTCTCCCCCTCCACCCCCCAGCCGTCTCTCTCCCCCTCCCCCCCCAGCCATCTTTCTCCCCCTCCACCCCCCAGCCATCCCTCTCCCCCTCCCCCCCAGCCGTCTCTCTCCCCCTCCCCCCCCAGCTGTCTCTCTCTCCCCCTCCCCCCACAACCGTCTCTCTCCCCCCCCCCCGCCCCCCCCCCCCACCCCTTGCATACCTGTATATTGTATTCTAGAACTATGAATACAATATGGCGGCTTTGCACCTCGGTCTGTGCATTGTGTATAGAGATGAGCATTCTGGGTCTTGTAGTTCAGTGTGCATGCATTCCGATTTTTTCCCTCGATATATCGATTATTCGATATCGATATTTTTGAAATGCCTATATCGGTGTATCAATATGAAAATTATATTGGGTTTTAGCGATATATTGATATATCGCCGGACCCTAGTTTGAAGTATACATTAGGTTTCCTGCTTCTTGTACAATAAAAGTCCTTGTATTTGATAAAGCTTCTTATCGCGTCTTTGAGATGTCTCAAAGCTTTTTACTGTAAAGCGTAATGACTGTGCAGTTTGTGGGTGAAAAGTGGCAGACAATTGCGCACAGCAGTTGGTGTAAGAGCTTGACGAAGTGGAGAGCTCAGCTCAGGAAATAGTAGAATTCCTAACCGAATACCTTTTCTTTCCAAGACTTTATTGGGCTGCAATCATTTGTATTTGAGTAGATGAGATCAATTGACGTAGGGTCTGACCCCTTTGCTGGAAGAAGAGCCCACTGCTTGTCAGTGAGAAGCATGATCCATATGCACAAGTCACTCTCTCTAAGTTCAGTAGGTTGTGGAGTACAAAACACTCATTCTCACGTTCAAAGCATTCCACGGCCTTTCTCCTCCCACCCACCTCTCCGACCTCCTAACCCCACATCAACTTGTCCATTACCTTTGCTCAGCAGACACTATACATTATTTCTCCTCACCCAGGTTACGCCCAGTGATATAATACAATTGTTTAGCTAATTAACAACAACAACAACAACAAATTACACTTATTGTTGGATTCAGAAGAAATGGGTATTTTCTCAAAGAAACGATCTTCAGTCATCACAGAGTTTTATGATTTTTTTATTCAGTACCACATCCCAGTTATAGTACAGGTACTCCTCTTGTGGTTCGAATAGTTACTTGTTAGTTCGAACAGTTGAATCTTGGAGGATTCAACACATTGAAAGCCAACTCAGTTGGCTTTCTTTGTCCTACAGGACCCAATCAGTTAAGACAGCACAGGGCATGATATGATTGTCTTGCCCAACCAACATGCCCATATTAGGAGCGTTATCCAATGGTCACACACACTTGCTATGTTTCTACAATACACATTATCTGGTCACAAGCTTCTGATCTGGTCTAAATCAGTCTAAACTGCCAGATACACACAAACGTGTTGTTACAGAGTCACACCCAAAACTGCTACATTCCCACAATCCCCCCTTTTGTGACTCTGTCACAACAATCTAACATAATACTGTTAAGATAAAGGGGGAAGGGCTTGGTGAAGTATCCTTATAGTCGGGGTGATACCATCCCGAAAACTGAGTCGAGGAATAACCAGCTGATTCCAGCTGTTTGGGCAAAACTGGCCCATTCGTGTCCATTTCCAATTCAGTAACATTACCAATATTGTTTTGAGACAATAACCACTGTAACATCATTGTGACATTAAAAGGAACAACCCTTATTGGAAAACCTTCCTTTGTACTATGGGGAATCTTAGTACAAACCCAACATTTTGTACGATTTGTGGCAATGGAGGTTTTAAGTGTCATTAACAAATAGGTATTAACTGCCGCATTGTGCTTAACGATAGCGTGGGCTTCTCCCTGTTGGGACGTGGTTACCGTTACCATCCCTATGCATATTGACAGAAATGAAAGTATTCTAAACATTTAAAAAAAAAATTTTTTATAAACACACAGTGCTTAAACAATACAAGTTCTTAAACAGTGGAGCGTTTCACATGTGACGCGTGAATCCAACCCTTCCTTCCTTCCACTTTTACTGCAGCAGGAGTTGTCAGCAACACCATGTAGGGACCTTCCCACTTAGCTCCTAACGGATTTTTATGTATCTTCTTGATATACACTGGTTCTCCCGGGACCAAATTGTGTCCTCCCTTTGGTGACTCTCCCCAAGCCACCGACACCTGTCGAGAAGCAGGACCTACAGCATTTGTTAATTTCTTCAGCGGCATTCAACAGGGCTCGCTGCATTCGAGAGGAAAGACTTTCAAAACGCTCCTGATTTGATCGAGGTTTATGTATCTCATCACAGTCATCATCCTGATTTTGCTTATTTGAAAACGCTTTAAAGTTGCCACCACTCCCATTCATTCGAACGCGGCACGTTTTAGCCCAGTGACCTTCTTTACCACATCTGCGGCATTTGCCAGGTTTATGTCCAAAGGATGACTGTCCCGCTGAAGTTCTCTCTCCTCGTTGAAATGCTCGTAGTTGTACCCCTTGGTCCCTATCGACTTGGATACAGCGTGCAACCAACTGACCGAATGTTACTCCTTGTTCTTCCCACAGGGGCAACGTTAATTTTACCAATTTTGATATTTCCCCTTTGAGTCCGGCCATGAAAGCTGGTTTCAAAGGACCCTCCTCGTTAGCATCTAAGTCTGCATTTTGCATGTTGTTAGCCAGTCCCGAATGTTCAATCCACACAGCCCTGAAGCGCTCATCAAACTGAGCAACCGTTTCGGTCAGTTCTTGGGTACAGCCTGATATTTTCTTCCAGTCCACCCGGGCCGGACCTTGATTTCTCAGCCATTGTCTGATCGCTCCCCATCCAGCGTTCAAATTATTTCCATTTTCGCCCAATGCGGTATAAACTTGTTGTTGCAATTCTTGGGCGTTTCGACCGGTTGCCATTACTGACAAAACTTGCACACCATCTTGAGGATGCAGCCGATAGATGGTACGTATTCGGTTAAGCTTTTCCCATGTTTTCAATGACCCTTTCTTTGGGTCTGGCAATGCTTTTGACCATTTGTCGATTCTGTCCGGATCAGCAGGTTGGTGTTCATGGAAAGGTACCCAAACAGCTCCGAATGCCTGAGCCCCGCCCACCGGACCTACGTTCGCCCCTTCTTCGGGTCGTGCTGCCGGCAGACCTGCTGGTCCTTGTCCGCGCCGGGCACGATATCGGGTGACCATAGGTCTCAATTGCGGTGGACGGTTATCATCCCCCCAAGGGTCCGGTAGACAAGTAGACGGGTCCCAAGGATCACACTCATAATCACTGACATACTCAGGAGGTAAAGATGGAATAGATGCATGCAACACATTTAAAGATGGATATACTGATTGATACGGTACCGATGGAGCGCTCGATGTTTTTACGCCCTTCTCCTTTTGCTTAAACAGTTCAGTTTTAAGCTTTTCAACTTCAGCTTGCTTTTTACTCAATTGTTCTGCCATAGCATTTAATTGTTCCTTTGCTTTCTTCATATTTGTATCGTACTGGGTATTACGCATAATTTCACTCTGTTGTCGTAGCTGACTCATGACAATCATCGCCAACCTTGTCTGGTCGTTCCCCTTTGAGCGGGTAGTTTTTCCCCACACTTTTTGTATGTTGGGTAAAGACCACTGTCCCGTTCCCATGTTATATTTATTTTCCAAAGTCTGCTGGAGCTTAAGTAAGTTCATATTTTTCTGGAAGATTTGTGTTAGTTCGCACAACATTTCGGTTTCAGACACGTCCGGAGGTGCCTGCCCTCCTTTGTGTAAAGTGGTTTTTTCACTTTTTTTTTCTACCAGTACAGTCTAAACTGCCAGATACACACAAACGTGTTGTTACAGAGTCACACCCAAAACTGTTACATTCCCACACTTATAAAGCGCCTTTCACATCGGGAGGACGTCCCAAGGCGCTGCACAGGAGGCGTGTGACCCGAGCTGGGAGGGGGGTGTTCGGGAAGGGGTGAAACACGTAGGGGAAGTCGAAAAATTCGGGGTGGAACAAAAGGCACGGTCGAAGAGGAAAGTCTTTAAACCGGCCTTGAAAGAGGAAAGGGAAGAAATGAGACGGAGGGATTGGGGGATGGAATTCCATAGGGTCGGAGCAGAAAAACTGAAGGCCCGGCCTCCGATGGTGGGGCGGTTCGGGCGGGGGGCTTGGAGCAGGCCAAGTCCTGCTGAGCGGAGGGTCCGGGTGGGCTTGTAAGGGGAGAGTAAATTGGTTAAGAGGGCGGGGCAAGGCCATGTAAGGCCTTGAAGGTGAGGACGAGGATCTTGAACCCGATCCTCTGGAGGATGGGGAGCCAGTGGAGATGGGCGAGGGTGGGGGTTATGTGGTCGCGAAGGCAGGTACGGGATAATACATGGGCTGCAGAGTTTTGGATGACCTGCAGCCTGTGAATGGAGGAACTGGGGAGGCCGACGAGGAGAGAGTTTCCGTTGTCCAGCCTTGAGGTGATGTACGCGTGCCTGAGTGTTTCGGCAGCGTGGGGGGTAAGATAATTGCGGAGCCTGGCAATGTTGCGCAGGTGGACGTAAGCGGTGCCGGTCGAACGTGATGCCGAGGTTCCTGACTGGCTTTGTGAGGTGGAGAGTACAGCCTTGGATGTTGAGGCTGGCAGCGCCTGATGTGCGGAGGCGCTAGGTTGAGCCGATCAGGAGGGCCTCGGTCTTACTCACGTTCAATTGGAGGAAGTTGTCCCTCGTCCAGGACTGAATGTCGGACAGACATGCTGTCAGAACATCGATGGTCTGGGGGTTGAGGGATGAGGCAGAAAGGTACAGCTGGGTGTCGTCCGCATACATGTGGAAATTTACCCCGTGTTTGCGGATGACATCGCCCAGAGGGAGCGTATAAATGGTGAAAAGGAGGGGGCCGAGGACAGAGCCCTGAGGGACGCCGTGAGAAACTGTGCAGGGGTTTGAGGAGAAACCGTTGGAAGATACAAAGTGTAGGCGGTGGGTCAGGTAGGAATGGAACCAGTCAAGGACTGTGCCTTGAAGGGTGAGGTGGGAGGAAAGACGTTGGAGGAGGATGGTGTGATTGACTGTGTCGAATGCAGCAGACAGGTCAAGGAGGACGAGGAGGCAGAGGGAGCCCTGGTCACAGGCGGTTAGGATATCATTTGTAACCTTAACCAGAGCAGTTTCTGTGCTGTGAATGGGGCGGAAACCTGATTGGAGGGGTTCAAGGAGTGAGTGATTTGAAAGGAAAGAGCGGAGCTGGGAGGCAACCACTCTTTGAAGGACCTTGGATAAAAACGGGAGGTTGGAGATGGGTTGATAGCTTGATGGTTGCGACGCATCAAGGGGTGGGCGGAGGAGCTGGTTGGTGGTGGCGAAGAGGAGGCGGTGGTTGTCCTTCGCTTCCAGGATTATCCTGGAGTAGAAGGCTGATTTGGCGGTGGCTAGGGCGGAGCGGTAATTTTTGATGCGGTCCAGCCAGATTTGCTGGTGGACCGTGAGGCCAGATTTGAGCCAGGTGCGTTCAGCTGCTCTCACTTGGCTTTTGAGGGAACGGAGGTGAGTTGTGTACCACGGTGATGATCGGGAGTGGGAGATGGTTTTGGTGGTGAGGGGGGCCAGGGTGTCGAGGGTAGTGGAGAGGGTGTTATGGAGGGCGGTGGAGGCGGAGGATGGGTCGGTGCAAAAAGAGTGCCACAGGGGGAGGAGGTCGGAGTTTTCGAGGGCAGAGGTGAAGGTTTGAGGGGAAATCTTCTTCCAGGGCCGGTAGAAGATGGTGGTGGGTTTGGAGGTGGTTTAAAGTTAAGACAGGTAGAAGTAGAAAAATTGGAATGAATAATTTATCTGATTGTACCAAGCATGCGGATAACTTTCTAGAATGCTGTTTATTCCCATGATTCAGTGCTTGATGCACAAACATTTCATATTGTTATGTTTAATTAATACACTTCAGAGTACAATGCGAAGCTTTTATCATAATGAAACTGTCTCAGTTTAAGGGACTCCAGGGAAAGTCCAGGATATTTGCTTGGACACAGAGGAGTTCGCGGGTCAGGCTATCACAGCCTTGGGGAAGTATTGCATTGTCAGATATTAAACTGAGGCTCTGCCTATTCACTCTGGAGAACATTAAAGATCTCATGAAGCTATTTGAGAAGAGAAAGGAGTTTTTCCCAATTTCCGGGCCGATAATGGTAATTTATAATAAATGTATAATCCTTGCATTTGATATATATTGTGGACACGTCTCAAAGCCCTTCACCTGATATACTGTACAGAGATTTGACTGTGCACATTTTAATGCTTTATAGCAATATTGGAAAGGAGAAGGGAACTTCTCCTGGTGTCCTGGCCAACAATCCCCCCAAATAAAATTGTCTGTTTGTGGTACATTGCCGTGCACAATTGGCTGCTGTCTTTTGAAATACAGTCAATCCACTTTATGGTATATCCCTTGCTTTGAGGCGACTCAACGAGGTGATAAGATGTTATATCAAATGCAAGAATTATTATTTTATTATTATTGTTACTATTGTCTGTCCCGGTTTTCTGGCCAGCAGTCCTTCAGGTAAAATGATCGTTCACTTCATAATAATAATAATAATCTTTGCATTTGATAGAGTGCTATTCACGTCTTAGATGTCTCAAAGCGCTTCACATAATACCACAACAACAAAATTACATTTGTATAGCGCCTTTCACGCGCTATACACGCCTTTCCAAGGCACTGGACAATCAGTGTTTCAGACCCAAGCTGGGGTCGGGATCGGGGAGGTGGAGGAAAGGGAGGGGAAGGTGGGGCGTGACTAATGGGACCATCGAAGAAGAGGGTCTTGAGGAGAGACTTGAAGGATGCTAGGGAAGGGGCAATTCGGAAAGATTGCTGGATGGAATTCGAGAAATTGGGGGGCTGAAGAATCGCCCTCTGATGGTGGGAGGTGGGTCACGGGATAGAGAACAGGTTGGAGCCCCTGAGAGAAGGGAGCGGACAGATTGGTAGGGGGTTAGGAGGTCAAGGAGGGAGTGTAGAAAAAGGCAATGGAGGGTTTTAAAGGCTTTAAAGAATATACTGTAAAGTGAATTGACTGTATATTTGTGGGCGAAACCCGGCAACCAGTTGCGCACAGCAGTGTCGCACAAGCAGTCGTGGATTGAAATGACTGATTTATCATTGTTTTTTTGAGGGATTATTATCAGGCATGTGGAGTAAGGAAATGCCTAAGGTTTTGCTCTTCCTGGAATCGAACCCAAGTCTCTTGCTTATAAAGCAAGTGCTCGAACCACTGAGCTACAGGACTCCATAGGACTCACGGTTGCTTACAGGAGGTTGCTGTGTACAAATTTGCTGTCAGGTTTGTCTAGAAAATATACAGTTACCGCACCTGACAGCAATTCCCTGTGAAACACTTTGAGACATTTTGATGTTGATAGAGGCTATATCAAATGCAAGGATTATTCTTAGTGTATCATTGTTTTACTGTTATTAATCCCCAAAGGCTGCTCGTCTTGAGAGGCTCCAAGTGTTTCAACAGAGGCTGAGTGTCATTCGCTCTGAACTTTAGTCACTGAAAACAGATCCTGTGCATCGCTCAGCGCTGAACGATTCTGAGAGGGAATACTGTAGTTTTCATATTCTGTCTCTAGCTAGACAAACGCTGTAGGACACAGGGTAAATGAATCAATCAATCAATCCACGATCGAGACAGATCCCGACAAACAGCACCATCTCCAGTGCTGATTTACTGTCCTCTCTGCTGTGGACAGCACTATCACTTAGAAAGATGTGCGAGTTGTGGATTGTTGGAACCGCATGCTGTATTGCATTATTTTAATGGCCAGGCGGAGATGCTCAACATGATAAACAATGGGAGGTGGACAGAGTGAGTTTTCGATCCATCTCACTTCAGTGGTATATTAGTTGGTCGATATATTTTCTATATTATTGTGATCGCTGTTCCAGCTGGTACCCTTGTGGATGCTGTCTCTCTACAATAAAGTACCGTATACATTAATTCAGTGCTTTATGGGTGGATTTTAGTGTTTTCAGGAATTGGGATATTTAACACCACCTAAAGAGCAAGCAGGTGGGACCTCAGTTAAACATCTCATCTGAAGCAGGGCACCATTTACGATAATATTAATGCTTACATCTGACATGGCATCTTCCATGTTAGGAAGATACCTCAAAGTGCTTCACAGACCTACTGTAAAGTGGCTGTGTATTTTGTACTGCAATGTTGGCCAAGACTATTAACGCAAAGTCCTGTCCAGCTTAAATCTGACAAACATCTGAGCCAGAGCTCTACTGGTTAAGCCAATATGCTCTTGAATTGCTGAGCGAGCACAAGCATACAACACTACCAGTGTAAATATTTAGAAGATTTTGAAATTAATTTATAATGGTAATTCTTGCACTTGATTCTTGAACTTGCACTTGTTAAAAGAAAAGCATACAGGATACTAGGCTTGATAAATAGGGGATAGAGTACAAAAGTCAGGAAGTTATGATTAACCTGTATAAAACACTGATTAGGCTTCAGCTGGAGACTGTATTCAGTTCTGGGCACCATACTTTAGGAAGGATGTTAAGGCATTGGAAGGGGTGCAGAGGAGATTTACCAGGATGGTACCAGGAATGAAGGACTTCAGTTATGAGGAAAGGCTAGAGAGGCTAGGCTTGTTCTCTTTGGAGCAGAGAAGGTCATGAGGCGACCTGAAAGAGGTTTTCAAAATCATGAGGGGATTCAGAAGGGTAAACAGGGAAAAACTGTTTTCACTGGTGTGTGTGTCAGTGACCCGAGGTAACAGATTTAAAATAACTTCTAAAAGAAGCAGAGGGGTGGTGAGGAGAAATTGTTTCAGGCAGTGAGTTGTTCAAATATAAAATGCATGGTTTGAGAGGATGGTGTAGATTTGATAGCAACTTTTAAAAAAGAGATTATGAGGAAAGAGCCGGGGAGTGGGATTGACTTTGGATAGCTCTTTTCAAAGAGCCAGCACAGCACACGATGGGCCCATTGCCCTCCTTTTGTGCTGTAAAATTCTATGATTCTTGATGTAGCATTTTTAAAGTTGAAATGTCTCAATTTGCTTACACAAAATAATCGAGGGAATAACCAATCTCTCTGGAAGATCGTTGGCTAAGACCAGAGAGAGAAACACTCTTCTGTTTTCAAATAGTGCCCCAAGACTTTTAACATCATCGAAACAAATGTTAGATGGAACCTCTGTTTAACACCTTATGTAAAGTGAAGTCCCACAATGTAGCCGTTCACCCAGTACTGACCCAGATGCAGGGATGCTACCGACTGAGCTAAAGTGGCACCTCCATTTAATAATCCTTGCATTTGACACAGCCCTTATCAAATCTTTGAAATATCTCAAAGCGCTTCACAGACTATAGTGTAAAGTGAATTGACTGTATTTTGTGGGCAAACGCAGCAACCAATTGTGCACAGCAGCATCCCACAAACATCTACCCAAATTATTGTTATTACTGTACTTCTTTCCACTTATTGCTTTCCACAGAAGTAATTGTGCGGCTGTATATTGTGGCAAGTGCAGTGACATGGAAGTGTTAATTCGACAATGCTGGGCTTCTCTCTCCTGCGCTTGTTGAACATTTCACTGGGAATTTACAACAAATGTCACAAGTCCCTCATTTGCATCCATGAGACAACGGCACCCTGATACTTGTTTCGTCTCAAAAAGTTATTGAAAAAAACAATTACCACTAGCATACTGGTTAATTGCTGTACATTAATCTCCCAAATCAAAACATAGGCTGGAAAACCCAATTGCTGTTCGCTGGTATGGATTGAGCCATCACTCAATTGACAGGAGTGAAGAGATGAGACTGTGTGTTAAGGTTGAATATTTATTGGTTTTAAAAATGTTAAGGGGCTTTGTCTGCACGTACACTGGGACCAATTCAGAAAGGAACACAGTGCACTTCCACACATACCAAAGTAAATTTGGGGGCAGTTTCTGAACCCCTTTCCTTGTGCTAACCTGGCTCAGTGGACAGCATTCTTGCCTCTGAGTCAGAAGCCCCACATTGGGACTTTGAACTGACAGTCTCGGCTGACAATCCAGTTCAGAGCTTGCGGTGTGTTGAATTGTCAAACCAAGGCTGGAAGACATGAAAAGCGCTTACAGCAATTGCCAGGATTATTATTATTAGTATTAATCTACCCAGTCAATGCAGTTCACAGTAACATCCTAGAGATGTTTCAACCTGATAAGATTCTATATGAATTGCAAGGATTATTTATTATTATTAACTTGCATGCAAAGTGGCTTACCAAACATATGCAAATATCTTCTTCTTATTTAACTTGTGGCAAAACATCTTAATTGAGATTTATCTTGTAGTCAGTGATCTGCTTCTGGCCTGCAGTTCCCCCGAGTCACTCTCTCCGGTCAGCTGGATGCTCACCATGAAAAATAACACGAGACTAACTCTATACAGTCAGCTGTGGCATACATATCATTAGCAAAATGGATTCCCTCTGTGCAGAAAATTCAGATTTTTTGGGATGGAGTGGTGTTGGCTCACAGTTGTACTGCCACGTAATGAATTTTAACTCAGGTAAATCTAATTAAATTAATGGGAAGAAATTTATGGTACTTCTCATGCTAATTAACACAGGGTTAAGAAATGGCTATAGATTTATCGTCATGGTAATATTTTGGCCTGCAATCCTGAAAAAAATTGATGATTCACCTCACAGCTGTTTATGGCACTATGCTACGTACTAATTAGTTGCTGCATTTACTTACAAAAGAATTACAAAAATCACTGAAAGACATTGAGGTATTTCATTATTTCAATATTTAAGATGCTATAAATAAAATCAACTTGCTCACAAACTCAAGCCACTCCTGTTTTGAACCTGTCTACATCAATACATGCATTCATGAGAGAGAATGGAATAGAGAGGTTTAGGAAAGGGAAATAGGAATGGTGAGTGCTCCTCTGGAGTATAAACACGGACACAGACTAGTTGTGACAAATGGCCTTTTCCCGTGATGTATCACTCTATGTAATTCTGGGTGTTTAACACACTCTTAAATATTCTTTGTAAACTCAATGCAAAAATAGTTCATCATATTTGCAAAGTTCCATGCTGCAGTATGTTGTTATGTTGGACTTGACTATGAACAGAGTCAGACAAGTCTGACAGGGAATGAGTGCTGCTGAATAGGAAGAAAGTACCATGTCGCTTTGAATGCAAGCCAAACCTGAAACTAAACCAAAACCCACTAAAATTGCCAATTCATCTTCCCAGGCTAGTATCTAAGTGAAAACTTGGCAGAACTGTGAAGTTACTTTTGACATTCTGAAAGACAGAAAATGCTCTTTGTTGGGTTGCATCTTAACTCAGTTATCAGTAAGGTCAACCATCCAATTCTGATTCCTGACACATTATCAAATTGATTACTCCGCATTGGCAAGGGGCTAGAATCACATTGAGTTGTAGCCCACAGTGAGACAGACCACGACAAACCCAGAGTCAGATGGCAACAGACCCAAACAACAAAAACAGTTACCACACTTGAAAGTGCTCTGAGATGCTACCACCGCAAAATGGGCTCTGTATGAATGCAAGTTATAATAACAATCTTTGCATTTCAAATTGCATCTTTCATGTTGTCAAGAGGTCTCAAAGCGCTGCACAGGATATCGTGTAAAGTGGAACAAAAACAGAAATCACTGGGAAAACTCAGCAGGTCAGGCAGCATCTATGGCGAAAGGAAAAGTGAGTCAATGTTTCGGGTCCACCTTTCGTCAGAACTGGATTGCCTATAGTGTCTAGTGTATTGACAGTGTCTCTTGTGAGAGAAACACGGCAGCCACTTGCGCACAGCAGTGTGCAAGAAACAACCCTGGTGTAAATGAAAAAGTTATTGTCGTTGTAGTCAACAGGGGGAAGCAAATTATTGGAAAGCTCTTTGAGATGATTCGATGTGCTCGGGCATTATAAAAATACAAGGTGTTTCCAATTCAAATCATTAATAAATTGGAATCAGAATTTCACTGCAGCATTCTAAACTCAGGTTGGAGAATTTAATGGGCAGCTCCACGGTATTTGCTATACACACAGGGCTGTGCTGATGACTCTTAATGCGGTGGTGCTTCTACAGTGGAGCTGGTTAATAATAGTAATAATCCTTGCATTTGATATAGCGCTTTTCACGTCTTCTGGACTCCAAAAGTGCACCACAGGATATACTGTAAAGTGAATTGACTTTATATTTGTGGGCGAAACGCGGCAGCCAATTGCATACAGCAGTATCCCCACAAACAGTTGTAGATTGAAGTGACCAATTTATTTAAAAAAATTCTTGAGGGATTATTATCAGGTATGTGGAGTAAGGAAACTTGCCCAAGAATCGAACCCAGGTTTTTCGCTTGCGAGGTGAGTGCTCTAACCACTGAGTTATAGGTTCAACCACACTTTCCAGCACATGCTCACTGACACGGGAACCAATGTCCATCAACCCAATATGAAGCGAGTGAATGAGAAATGTCAGGAGGTGGACCATATTCCCAAGAAAAGACAGATGTGCTTCCTGCGAATTGGGCCTTTCACACGGCCTGTGGAGGCCCTTTGTACAAGTGCTTCATTTGTCATAATTATTCCCTTCTGTCAAGGGACCATTTGTTCTGAGCAGTTTTTACCTTCAGAATATTAGACGCAGTCCCTGCCCGCAGATTGACTCTAGAGAGCACAGAGCAACCTGCCGATTAGTGATGAATTGAAATGCAGAATGCCACGCTGATCTCTGTGCACAGTATCAGTAATTGACTAATTCACTCTCTCTCTCAATCTCCAGCTCTCTCTTCCCTCCTTCACAGTCTTACACACTCGCTGTCCTGTGGCGAGATTACATTGACAATGATGTCTTCCCTCCTGACTTTATTTCAAATGAAAACAACAACAACTTGCACTTATGTAGCACCCTTCATGCAGGGTAGTGTCCCAGAGCGCTTAATTTCCCTTCAATGCAGTCGCAGTGGTGGACAATCTTTTTGGTTGGCCAAATTACTAAATTCATAAATCAATGCCATCAATTTCACGATGGCATTAATCAGGGAATGTTCAATCAAGAAGCATTCATTTTGTTGGCCAACCAAAGAGGTTAATGTGTCGGTGCTTCTCTTCCCCAGAATAATTGTGTTTGACTGGGCAGAACCTGATTTGACAAAGGGTCATACGGAACATTAACCATTTCTTCTCTGCAAGCTCTACACGTCCAGCATCCTCTTTTATTCATTAACCCATATGGGGATGGAATGTGTATTGTAATGATTATTTTTCATTTGTTTGTTTATTTCAAATTCCATGAGCTCTTTGTGCATGATTATATATCTATATATATATATAGATATATATATACACACAGTATATAATAGATAAATATCTATGATATATTATTATTATATGGGCTAAATTCCTGGGTGCAGTGTTTCGACAAGTTGCATTACTCCACATGCTTCACACAGCTTGGGTCTGAAACACTGACTGTCCAGTACCTTGTGTGATGTGAAAGGCGCTTTATACATGTAATTTTGTTGTTGTTGTTATTCTAGCAGCAAGTAGGAATCCATTTGTGAATCGATTGGCAGATCACTTTTCCGAGGATAAAAATCCCTTCATAAAATAACGAACTAAATAATTTGGTCACTGGATTCTCTCCAGGGTCCTGACTACTCATCCTCTACATGAGGATGTTTAATTTGTGGCTGTTTGTGGGTCCCCGCTGTTTAGCTATTCAATGTTGCCTTTGCCTACAAATTCACACTTGGCAGGAATTAATTCAACAACAATAAAATTACACTTATAGAGCAGCTTTCACATCAGGAGGACGTCCCAAGGAGCTGAACAGTCAGGGGTCGGGACCCGAGCGCAGGGAGGGGCAGGTTAGGGGTGAGGGAGGGAGAGACTTGGCAGAGCAGCAGAAGGCACAATCAAAAAGGAAGTTCTTAACACTGGCTTTGAAGGGGTCAAGGAAGGAAGTGAGATGAAGCGACTGTGGGATGGAATTCAGAGTGTGGGGGCAGAGAGGCTGAAAGTCCAGTCACCAATCGTAGGATGGGTCAGGCGGAAGACATGGAGCAGACCAAAGCCCACTGAAAGGAGTAGGTGGGCAGATTGACAGGGAGTCAGCAAGTCAGAGAGATAGGAGGGAGCAAGGCCACAAATGGCCTTGAAAGTGAGGATGAGGATCTTGAATTCGATCCTCTGGGGGTTGGGGAGTCAGTGGAGCTGGGCAAGGGTGGGAGTGATGTGATTGCGGAGCGTAGAGTGGGATAGGACATGAGTTGTGGAGTTCTGGATGATCTGCAGCTTGTAAAGTGAAGATGGCCAATGAGGGGGGAGTTTCCATAGTCGAGCCTTGATGTGACGAATTCATGGACGAGGGTTTCGGCAGCCTGAGGGTGGCGGAGTCTGGCAATGTTACAGAGGTGGTGGAAGGCAGTGCTGGTCATAGAGCGGGTGTGAGGGAGGAAGGATAGTTCAGGGTAAAACAAGACACCGAGGTTCCTGACTGACTTCATAATATGGAGAGTGCAGCCTTGGATGCTGATGCTGCCAGCGCCTGAGGTACAGTGGCGCTAACGCGAGCTAATCAGGAGGGCCTCAGTCTTGCCGACGTTCAGCTGAGGAAAGTTGGTTCTCGTCCAGGACTTGGTGTCAGACAGGCAGGCAGGCAATCAGCATGCCGGTAGTCCTGGAGTTATGGGTGGAAGCAGAGAGATAGAGTTGGGTGTCATCCACGTGTGGAAATTTACCCCATGTCTGCGGATGATGTCACCGATGGGGAGCATGTAGAGTGTGAAGAGGAGGGGACAAAGGACTGAGCCCGGAGGAATGGCAAATGTGTGAGGGCTGGAGGAGAAGCCAATGGACACAAAGTGGAAATGGTTTAAAAGATAAGACCTGACAGAAGGACAGAACCTTGAATGTTGATGTGGGATGAGAGGCGGTGGAGGAGGATCGAACGGTATCAAAGGCAGCAGATAGGTCGAGGAGGACGAGGAGTCAGTGGGAGCACTGGTCAAAAATGGTCAGGATATCATCTGTGACCTTGTCCAGAGCAGGTTTTGTGCTGTGGGTTGCATGGAAGCCTGATTGGAGGGGCTCGTGGAGGGAGTGGGATGAGAGGAAAGAGTGAAGCTGGTGCAAAGTGCTTTGGGATATTCGGTCATTCCATGTGTTATATCAAAGGCAAAGATTATTGCCTTTGTCCATTTCTAAATAATAACTCTCCCAGAAACACACACGCACACACACAGAGTTATAGCCAGTAACGGCAGAAAAACATAGGTCTCTTTGTTTTCTTCTTTGCTTGGCTAAAATTAATCACAGAAGCACTTGCTGGTGGTAATGAAAGATTTGTCCACAGAGGCTGGTACTATTATTTCCTTCATTTTTTCTCGTTATTGCTTAAATTCTTGGCGCAGTTCAAGGCATTTCTGCATCAAGCATTTTCAATAGTTTGCCAAATTGTGCTGCACAGTAAAGAAAGAGGTGGAGAGTGTGTGTGTGGGGGGGTGGTCAAAGACGTGCCCGAGGAGTGATTCATCAAACATGCCCTGACCATGGTATTATCTGTCATTCAGGGCTGATGGATGAAATCCAGCTTCCATTAGTTTCAGTTGCAAACGGCTATGTTTGACTGGGCAAAAGTTGTTGCATAGATTTAATCCTATGTGAAGCTGAACTGTGTAAGATTGCAAAAAGTAATGAATGGGAACAGATGCCAGGCGTTTTATTTTACTACAGCACTCAGAGAAGTAGCGTTTCAAAATTGTTTTTATCCTGGGTTTCATTAGCAAGTCGTAACATTTTTATGTGTTTGTATTTGAAGCAGAGACTCAGGCAGATGGAGTTTGCCTTTAACTCCTGAGACCTGGTGTCCAGCCATTTATCAAATGATAAACTGTGCAAAAGGTCTCCTCTTTGCACGTTTACACTTGATAAAAAATAATGTGGGTTCAAGAGCCAAGTAGCCAGTTCCATCTAAGTTCATTTGGACTTATTTAAGATGACGCAGAACGGTGTAAAAATGTTTGATTTGTTTTTATGAATCACTGTTCGGTTAAATAGGGAAAGTAATCCACAACATTCCTTTTGGATGCACCAAAGTAGCATTTTCAAAGTTGGCGACAAACTTGACATGGAGGGTAATCAGCAACTGGAACATGTTACCTTGTCACCAATGTCGGCATCCCCAAGCATCGCTCTCTCTAGTCATCACCACCTTCTGCTTTCTTTTATTGAAGCATTCTCAAGTCCAGACAGCCAGTGTGCTGTTCATCTTGTGAGCTTTTACTTGCTGTCAAGTGTTACATGTGGAACGTCTGAACATCCAGCTATATTCTGTCACAGAGAACCTTGAGAGATTTTGCATGGTGGAGTGGGGCGTGGGGGTGGGGGGAGATATTGCTTCTAAGTCCACACTGACAATTCTTTGCTACAACTGTGGTCTCCTGATAAGTGGCGATATTGCCCAGAACAATCTCACTAGCATTCTCTAATGCAGATGATGAACTAACCTCTTCTTTTCAGAGCCTTGGGACGTCCTCCTGATGTGAAAGGCGCTCTATTAATGTAATTTTGTTGTTGTAGTTGTTGTAACCTGTCTTATAATTTCCAGGCTGATGCCTCAAATGAACTTTTTTTTGTTAAATCATGTGATCGTCGAAGAGGCGATATTGATTGGAATCTTTAGCAGTGAGTTACTGTATCTGGATGCTTAGGAAGTGAGGATGTTAGAGGAATGAACAGAGTTGTTGTAGGAACATGGAGAATAGATGAAGAAATGGAAGTATGACGTCCTCACAATCTAGTGAACCAATCAGGCTGGGTGACCTCCTATTCATATATTTCTCATTGTATAAATGTTAACTCGAATGCCATTTCCCTCCTCAAAGAATATATATACAGTATATATATTTTTGGTTAGCTGGGTGTCCAACACATGCGGAAACCCATCACCCTGCTTCAGGGCATCCAAATCAAACAGATTTCCATACATCCCACGTACTATCCACGGAAATCCCAGAGATAGATTGTTGGAAGCAAATGCACACTTGCTCCCTGGAAAGACACATCATGCTTACCTGATTGCAGAAAGTATTAGGTACAGGTTGGCAAGAGTTAAGGCTCAGGGACCCCAGAGTGTGCATTGGGGATACTGCTGGAATCTGAGCAGCTAAAACCGCACAGCTTGCATTGATATTGTTGTCAAAGAAAATAAGTAATCCAATATATCATAATCTTTGCATTTGATATAGTGCCCATAACATCAAAACATTTCACAACTGGTGTTAAGTGCAACATGACTATGAATTTGTAGGTCAATACAGCAGCCAATTAGCACATAGCACATGCCCCACAAACAGCAAAAGCACGACTGACCAGTTTGGATGATTGTTGGCTGGGAAACTGAGAGATACCCTATTTGTTTGTTGAATACCAGTCAAGACCTTGTAATCTTTAATATTCACCTGAACAAGTGTAGTCGAAAGCCTCAGTCAAGGATAACAGCTCCGACAATGAAGCACTCACTCCTTCCTTCCTGCACTGGACTGTCAGCCTCAAACTGCAAACTCAAACACCCATCAAGGAGGCTTGAAATCACAACCTTTTGACTTGGAGACAAGAGGGTGATCATTTGAGATGAGCTGACAACAAGGTTGTCTGAAGTCTCATGGGAAGGATGGAAAAAGGCCTGATTATGGCCACAAACCACAGTTGCAGTGCCTGGCAGTGAATGACAACTACAAAAATGTTCCTGTGGTATCCTTGCCGGGTCCATTATAGAGAGAGAGGAAAGAAAAGCATCTGCTTCAGCAGGCAGTCTTGTTTGTGGATTTTTTTTTTAAAAAAGCAGCAAAAGTCTTACAGATTAGCTAGGTTTCCATTGAAAAGAACATCTCACCCTTTCGTTCCTGGTGAATTTTCTGTGTGTCCCTTCAAAACCAGTAACAGATTGAGCTATCCATCAGGGTGTCAGTGAAACGCATTGCAAGCATCACTCTGGAAAAAGAGAGAGAGAGGGGAAAAGAAGATTAAACACTGTTTACATGCACTGTTTACTGAGCATTCAAAGATTTTTCCTTTAAAGGTAGGTTTGGCTTGACCTGCTGATGAATAATTTATACAATGAGCAAACTTATTTGATATTTGCATTCATTAGCAGCACAAGCATGAAGAAGTGCAAAGGGATCACAAGTTTAGCTGGTAAATATTTTCCAATGAAAGGCATACAATTACAGTACCACATTTTCTTTTTGTTTATCAAATGCAGAAACTAATGCAACACCAAAGGAAGGGGTGAACAGTGCGCCTAAGCTAAGATAGTGTAAGGAAAGCTGTTAAAAGCATGGTTTAACTTGAATTGGAAGGTTGTTAATCTCAAAGCTGTTCATCTTTTTTGAAGGTGTATTTTGTGTTCATTGAGGTATGAGATGCAAGCCCCAGAGCACATTGTACATTCCCACTCTTAGCCCCAGCAGTAGTTTGAGTAAAGAATGGGACAGGTTAGATCAGTGGTTCTCAACCTTTTTCAGTAATGTACCCCTTGTTAATTTTCAACATTATCATGTACCCCCACCCAACTGCATACACACACACACCAACCCCCTCATTCCACTTGCATTTTGTGACCAAGCTTTTCATACATATTACAAAATAACTAGCACATACAAAATGAGGGGAATAACAATTAAATATACAATTTGGAAGGCTATAAAACACTAAATGAGAGAGCTAAATAAATCAATGTTCCGCCACCTGTACCCGCTGGAAGTAATTTTGTATCCCCTGGGGTACATATACCCCTGGTTGAGAACCGCTGGGTTAGACGACTTGTAGTAATAATAAATTGGTCATTTCAATCCACGACTGTTTGTAGGATAATTGGCTGTTGTGCATAATTGGCTATCGCGTTTCTCCCACAAAATATACAGAGAATTCACTTTACAGTATATTCTGTGAAGCGCTTTGAGCCGTCTCAAGGATGTGATAATGCGTTGTATCAAATGCAAAGATTATTATTATTGTTGTGTCAGCTACAATATCACAGGCGTTGAATTCAGGGTTGTTGGGCAATAAAATAAAGAAACAATCTTCTATGTGAGGATGATAGAAATCTGTCCAAAACATCAATTTAGAATTAGCAGTATGGTATTACGTATGCTAGATGTCTCAAAGCGCTTCACAGAATATACTGTAAAGTGAATTGACTGTATACTTGTGGATGAACACAACAGCGAATTACGCACAGCAGTTTCACACAAACAGTTGTGGATTGAAATGGCCAATTTTATTGTTTTTTTGAGGGATTATTATTAGGCATGTGGAGAAAGGAAACTTGCCCAAGGTTTCGCCCTGCCGGGAATCAAACCCAGATCTCTCGCGTGTAAGGCGAGTGCTCTAACGACTGAACTATAGGACTCCCCAAATGTATAGAAGGAAAGAGAGAGAAAATGGGAGAGTTACTACCTACAGTATGTTGTGGAACATTTACTTTTCTTTATACTTGAATCTCTCTAACTGAAGGTCCATTAATTTGAAGATTGTATTATGGTAATTGGACCAACTTTGCATGTTCAGTTGGTAAAGGTATCTTTCATTCTGAAACTGAGTTGGGAAAGTTCCTAGGTTCAACCCTTGATCTATTCGGAGTCTGTCCATTTTGCTCAGCAAATGAAAGAACTTGCATACTTATCATGTCTCACAGCATTTCACAAGTAATAACTTTAGTAAGTTTTTATGGGCATTTTGTGCACAACAGCTTTGAGATGGAGTGATCAATATATCCAGCGGCCTGCTGATTGGAACACAGGGAGCAACTCCCTTAACCTTTCAAATGTTGCCTCAGACACTCGATCCTCCAAAAGAACAGGCCGATGGGATCTCCAGATACTCTGCACTGCTATATTAATAGAGTGCATATCCAGATGGAATTTCTCTCTTGATATAGGAGCTAAGATCTTGTTATGGGGCTTGAACTATAACAGTGTGAGAAAAATGTACTACAAATTGAACCAAAGTAGCACCACAGAGAAGCAATAAGAGTGCTACAACAACAACAAATTGCATTACTAAAATGCCTTTTAAGTCAGGAGGATGTCCCAAGTTGCTGGACATTGGAGGGTTTGCACCTGAGCTGGGGGTTGAAATCAAGAGGAATAGATGACACAGGTGGGGTGGAATCAGAAGGCATAGTCAAAGAGGTAGGTTTTGAGGCAAGCCTTGAAGGAGGTGCTTTGGTATCCTAGAGGATGGGGGCAGAAAGGCTGAAGGCCTGACTACTGATGGTGGAGTGGGTAGGGTGGGGGACATGGAGCTGTACAGTGTGCACTGAAAGTGGATTAGTTTGTAACATTTTAGTAGATGATAAACCTCAGATACAATTACCCTCAGAGAGCATTGGTGAGTGAAAGTCCACACAGTTCTTATTTTTAATCACTATACATGGATCCCAGCTGGAAAGTGAGTGAATGTCTGTCCATCTTGCCTGGGATACACGCCGAAGGGCAAACTGATACCTATGGAGAGGAGAAATTGGAGGAAATAAATTGAATAGACACAATGGAATTAGAATTGTACATCTTGAATATACTTTATCGTACCATCGGGATATGTGTCTTTAATAGCATTTGATAGCCACCTAGTTATGTCTGCGTTATGCATTTGTTGAGTTTCTGGTGCATGAAAGTGCCCTCTAGGATAAGTAGCAGCTGCATGAAATGTACTAATTCTCGCTGTACAAATATGAGAGTTTTCAAAGAGACAGACAGCGAGAGAGAAATGGACATGACTTTGCTTCAGACCGAACATTGGTATTCAGTGAGGATCCTGCTCTCTGCTGTCCGAGGTCTGGTGAATGCTTTGTACTTAAGTGAGAGAGAGATAAAAAGAGACAGGCCTTGCCAGATCTAACCTCCGAGTGACAGTCTGGATGATGACAGAACGTTTCATCCCTGAAGTTAAATGAAATAAATTAGCCAGCTTTTTTTAAAAAAAAGAAAAAAGAAAAAATTGCCTACTGTTTAGGCAATGCTGTTGGGAATCCGTTCAAGGTGCCTTTATTTGTCAGTCCCATTCAAACCCAGTCATGAATACAGGGCATAGGTGGAGTGTAGTAGCCAATTATGCAGTATGCATTGTTTATTAGATAAAGATTAATAAGGAATAACTACTACAAAGGGATAAAATAAATTATATTATTGTAGCAAATATAACATCAAATAACCCTCAGAGAGGATTGGGTGGAAGTAACATCACAAAGAGGATAACAGTAATTTAGTGTCGTGCAACGACTGCGTGCTTTTGCTCACAGTGTCTCACAAATGGGTAAAAAAACGGAACGGCCTATTTACTTGGAAAATTGTTGTCGAGACGGAGGCAGGCGAAACTTCCTTCTCTTTTCCAATGAGACTTCCTCCTGATGTGAAAGGAGGTGAATGCTTTACCTCCTACACATGTAATATACAGACGTAATTTTATTGTTGTACTGAGGAGTGCTATTCGAAAAAAGAAGGGAGTGGCCAACAATCCCTCAATTGAAATTGATCATTAATTTCATGGCTATTTATGTGACATTGCTGTGTGCAAATTGGTTGCTGTGTTCCACCCATAAAAATACATATTCACTACTTTATAATATATCCAAATGAAGCGCTTGGAGAAGTATCCTGTCGTGAAAGGCACTATAACCAAATGCAAGTATTATTATTATAAAATAGTAGTTGTGCATTGATTTGGAATACAATAAATAATAATCTTTCCTTTTGGTGTACTGCCTTTCATGATAGGGGGACATCTCAAAATGCTTAATGGGATGTACTGCAAAGTGTAACAACTGTGTACTCTGTGAGTGAACTTTGTCGAATCCTGCAATTAATTTTTGTATTTTGACTTTTAGAGTGAAACACAATAGGGAACAGCAATGCAATCAAGGTGTAAATACCCAAGATCTTTGTGACCTTTTCTGATGCATATTCTCACTCCCTGCAGACTACTCGCTATCAGGTGGCCTCTTCTGATTGGGAATATGAGTAGATGCTGTGCTTGAACTGACTTGTCTATCACTTTCTTCGGTGTCTAAAATGATACAATCAAACTGAGAAATTGCCGGTGTTGGTGTCGCCATGACATCTCCCCATACATCCCAATTCCCTATTGGCATGAGCGGGAATGCCTTGCTTTCAGGGATACTGCTCCCTCTAGTGGCAAGGCTGATAAGCAATGAGAGCCACCTCATTAAGTCTTGTATTGTGCATGGCTCTGTGATGGGGAAAGTGCAGGGTTTGGTGGGTAAAGCCAAGTCCAGTGTGATATAAGCAATGTTTGCTGAACTGCCTCGTCAGACATCTCAAATTTACCAACGATTTACTTGGGACAGGAGTTGAAACAGAAAGGAGTCCTTGTAAGCGAGAGGATATGGGTTTGATTCCCAAACAGGGGCAAAATGTTGGACAGGTTTCCTTACCCCACATACCTCTGTTTACCTAGCAGTAAGTAGGATCCCAGTTGTTAGTTGATTGGATGATCGCTTTTCCGGAGGTAATATTCCCTTTAGCAAATCTAGTCATTCAGTCCATGACTGTTTGTGAGGCACTGCTGTGCGCAATTGGCGTCTGTGTTTCGCCCACAAAATATAAGAAAATTCACTTTACAGTATATTCTGTGAAGCTTGAAGATGTGATAAAGTGTTAAATGAAATGCAAGGATTACTATTTTTATTATTAAAGGAAATCACAAACAAAAACTATTAAGAAAATGGTTAAGAAAGGAAAAAAAAAAGCATTTTAGTGCCTTGAGACTAGGCACTAAAGTCTCAACCACTTTTCAATCAGAAGCAAGTGTAGTGACTTTTTTTGTCTAGCAATTGTTTCACACTAACAAGGCCGACAAAGAGCTATGAGGTTGAATGGTAAAGTTATCTGGAGGTGTGGGTGGCCAGGACAATGGGAGAATCTTCCTTTCTTAAGCAAATTGTTTCACAAGATCTTTAATGTCTTTAATGAACTGGCGGACTTCTGTTTCATATCTCATCTGAAGGACAGCACCTTTGACAATGCAGCACTCCCCCAATACTGAAATGAGCTAACTTTGGCTTGGTGGGAAGCTCTCAACAACAACAACAACTTACACTTATATAGTACCCTCCACACAGGGTAGAGTCTCAGAAGCCTCACTCTTGGCTGAGGTGGAGGGTTCAATTTGGACATTGGGATTTTACGCTCATAATCTAGGCTGACATTCTTTTGCTCCTGCCCTACCCCCTCACTGTATCATGTTCTCTCTTCTCACATGCAGAATAGAATTCCTGGCTGATTTGATTCAATTTATCGCTCAGTTTACTCGGCAGGAAATGGCAAAGGATGATGAATTTCTGAAGAACACATGCCAGCATATTTCAAGTAAAAATTACTATTAAAAGTAGGATTTTTAAAAAGGTGCAATTGGTGCAAAAGTTTGATTTGATATAAAAAGCTAGGATTTGCCCAGTGCTAAAAAGTCATATGTTTAGAGCGATGACTGTAGACTGAGCCCAAAAGGGTCAAATGTCACCTTACCATTTCCTCTGAGTTTTATTGTGCCACATTTTCTGAAAGAGAAGTGTTTCTTTTGTAATTTATCTGATCTATTTATTCAGGTTGAGTCTAATTGGAATAATTAATCAATATGATATCCCTGCTGATCTTAACAACTGCCAATCTCACCCCCAAGTTACATAAAGAAAGAGGAGGACAATTTTTTTTGATCTATAGCGGAAACTCTATTCCCTAATTAACCTAGTTTGTATATGTAAATGTGGTCTAATTAATAGAGGATGCTCAACATTTAGATATTGAATGCAAAATATATTCTACAGATGGGAAGGGGTGGGGGTGTTGGGAATTAACTCCTAAGTGACAGACTATTACATACCTTTTGACACTTAGCTAACACAACTAAGTAAATGAAGGCAATTTTACAGATTAGACAGGCTGGAAGGCACAATGGCTGAAACGGAGTGAACGTAAGGAATTAGCAAAACTGTGATCTTAAATGTTAAGATATAATAATATTCCTTGCATTTGATATAGCACCTTACCACATCTTCGCAACATCTCAAAGCGCTTCACGGAATATACTGTGTGTTTTGTGGGCAAAAATGCTCTTCAGTTTAGAACCACATAGGCAGGGAAGGGGAGTAGGGCACAGTGAGGTGCAAGTTGAGTGACTTTGGAGCCACGTGCAAGCAATGCTACTGAAGCATTCCCAATAATCTCCCTGACATCCTCAAGTCAAATAACAGTTCCAGACAAGAAGAGATCATCATCAGCCCATCTTAGCTCTAAATTCAGGTGTCACATTCAGCTCAGCTACCAACAACAATAACAACTTGCATTTATATAGTGCTCTACTTCACGATGCAGACTGACACTCCAGTGCACTATTATGCGAGTCCTCTCTATTGCTACCATTCAAAGAGTCTGTGAAACATCTGTGCATGTTAAGAACCCACAGTTTGAAAGGAGAAGGCGTCCTGGTTAAGAATACTCCGGATAAACTTGTCGCAAGCTCCCAATTTACTCCAAAACACTCGGATGAATCTGACCGCTCGCCTCACTGTTGGTGGGAGTTGCTGGTACAGGTTGGCAAACGCCCTGACAAACTTGGGATCTTGAGAGTCTCTCTAGAAAAGCAACTCGCAATTCGAAACTGCTATTTTGAAAGATTCCTCCTCTGTTTTCTTAATGCTCTAAACAAAAATGCATCTTTTCCACACGTTGTCTCAAGAAAGCGAGACGGTCTGACATGTTTTCCCTCTCGGTTTCATGTAAATGTGTCAACCTGATCTAATTGCCATAGAATCCTCTTTTTTTCACTTGTTCAACAGATGATGGCTGTGTGTAGGACTTTGTCTATGCCCAAACTGGCTGTCACATTTTCCATGAAATATAATAACTTGCATCTATACAGTGCCCTTCCCACAGGATTGCGACTCGGATCCATATGAAACAACAACAGCAACAACAAAATTACACTGTATAGCAGTTACTAACACTTGACTGCTTTTGTCCACATGTTTTGTCCATTTGACACTGATCACCAATGATAATTATCACATGTATGCATTCCTCCCAATACTTCAAGAGATGCAAATCAGAGGAGGCGCCCAAATTAGTATTATAATCCTTGCATTTGGTATAGTGCTTTTCAATGTCTTCTAGACATCTCTAAGTGCTTCTACAGAATATACTGTAAAGTGGATTGGCTGTATATTTGTGGGCAATACTTGGCAGCCAATTGCACATAGCAGTGTCCTACATACAGTTGTGGAGTGAAATGACCGATTTGTTATTTTATTTATGAAGGGATTATTATTAGGGCGCGGAGTAAGGAAACTTGCCCAAGGCTTCACCGTGCTCTAACTACTGAGCTACAGGAATCATATATAAAAAAATGGGTTCTTCATTGTTAAATTGCTTCTATACATTGTTTGCAGGATCCCTACCAATTGCTATTGTCATCCATCACCACACTTAAATTTATGATGGTTCAAAAACATTTTTTTCCCTTCATTTGTAGCACATAAGGTAACAAATCCATAAAACAGCTGACTTCACTGAGCGAGCTATTTATGATATCTCATAATTAATCATTCATGTGCAGCTTGATATTCCTAACAAATAACTTTTAGTATCACAGTAGTATCTGGCATTTCTCCCTGAGTGAAGCTATCTTTATTCTGTACTCTTTGCCCATACCTGGGAATGTCTTCCATCCTCCAAGTTTGTAAATGCCCCCAATCGATTCTGTTCCAAAATCCAACCCTGGTAAAATCATTCTATATTTTTATAAACCCCTGGGAGACAAATTCTTGTTTGATTTCTTCATTCACCCTACTGTAATACAGTAGTAAGAATATTCCTTGCATTTGATATAGCACCTCATCAAATCGTTGAAACATCTCAAAATGCTTCACAAGATATACTGTAAAGTGAATTTACTATATTTTGTGGCGAGAAACATAGGATTCTAGTTACCATCTTAAGTTCTTGTTCTCGCTTCACTTACCGGGGGAAACGTTCCTAAGTATTTATCCTCTCAAACCCTTTCATTATCTTACGCATATCCCCATGGCCTCCTCTTCTCCTCTGTAGTCAGAACATTCTCTGGTTCTCTTGTCTTTTCTGAGTTCTGGCCAGAGGGATGGCAGAGTGATTGTCTGGGGGACTGAAACCGCCTTCGCTGGAAAGGTCAAAAAGTATTGCAACAGATGGGCCTTGAGGCTGGAGTGGCCCATTGTGAGAAAGAAGCAGGTGGAACGCGCAGCAGAGAAACACTGAGAGCATAAATTCAGAAAGATTATGGATTGCAGCTCGGAAGGACTGTACATTGATTATGATAAATGAGTTACATAAAAGTGAACAGATGCCAGCATTTCCCCCATTTGGCCAGCGTATGGATATAATGCAGGACTGCACAGAGACAGTGAGTTCACAGAGGTCCTGTTGTGCGATTTAACTCACCAATGTTTTTATTGTGTACAAGTTGGGACTTTAAGCGCGCTTTCTAACTTAACCCCATATGCAATACTGAGAGTCCTGCTTTGTTGGAGGTGCTGTTCTTTAAATAAGATGTTAAATCTGTGGTCCTGCCTATTCAGGTGGGCACTAAGGATCGAGAAGGGAGTTTTTACTTCTGTCTTGGTCAATGAGATAAATTGATGATTTACTTCTCTTGCCTACAATTAATATACAACAATAATTGTAATAATAATAACCCTTGCATTTGATATGGCGTTTTTCACATCTTCTAGACGTCTCAAAGCGCTTCACAAAATATACTGTAAAGTGAATTGATTGAATATTTGTGGGCGAAAAGTGGCAGCCAAATGCGCACAGCAGCGTCCCACAAGCAATCGTGCAGTGAAATGCCCAATTTATTATAATTTTGTTTGTGGAATTATTGTTAGGCGTGTGGAGTAAGATAAGTTGCCCAAGGTCTGCATCGAACCAAGATCTCTTGCTTGTAGGGCGAGTGCTCTAACCACTGAGCTACAGGACTCCATGGACAATCACTATAATTTACAGTCAGCGCTTTGAGGTGCCGACACGGAAAACTCTATATCAAATGCCAGGATTACTATTGTTAGGCATTGTTTTTTATAGCTGTTTGTGGGAACTTGCTTTGTGCAAATTGGCTGCCGAGTTGCCCTGCGAATACACAAGTCAGCAAACGTCACAGCGACTCCCTTACGAATCGCTTTGAGGCACTTTTGTAAGTGTTTCTTTCTTCCTTTCTCGCGTGCCCAAGCTTCAACCAGAGGAGAGGGAGCCAGAAAACACCCATGTCTATGGCAAAAAGCAAGCCCTACAAACAAGCAGAGTGACTATTTCAATCATATTGAAATGACGGCAGCAATGAAAATGCACTGACCCTGAAGTGAACTGTGATTTAGTAGCCACCAGCAGCACAGTGACCCTCGCATGTCACTGCGGCAGCAATTGTAGGGTTTTTATTGTTTTTATTGTTGCTCTTCATTCACCAGCTTATTTCTGTACGTTCTCCACATTATGCCGCAAGGTTCATTGTTTTGTGTCTGTAGAGATAACAATTTTTACCCTGTGGAGTCCTGTAGCTCAGTGGTTAGAGCGTTCACCTCGCAAGTGAGGGGACCTGGGTTCAATTCCCAATTGGGGCGAAATCTTGGGCAAGTTTCCTTACTCCACACGCCTCTGTTTACCTAGCAGTAAGTAGGAACCCGATTGTTAGTTGATCTCCGGATGACTTTGCCGGGGGTTAATAATCCCTTAAAAAAAATAAAGCTGGAGTCTTGCAAGCTGGAGACCTGGTTTTGATTCCTGGCAGGAATGTAGAGCAAGTTTCCTTACTCCACACGCCTGATAATAATCACTCAAACAAAATTGGTCACTCAATCCATGACTGTTTGTGGGACACTGCTGTGTGCAATTGGCTGCCGCGTTTCGCCCACAAACATACAGTCAATTAACTTTACAATATATTCTGTGAAGCACTTTGAGATGTCTAGAAAACGCGAAAAGTGCTAAATCAAATGCAAAGGTTATTATTATTATAAACAAATAATAATGTAATCACTCAATCCATGACTATGGGACACTAGTGTGTCCAATCGGCTGCCGCATTTCCCCCACAACATATACAGTGAATTAACTTTACAGTATATTCTGTGAAGCGCTTTGAGACATCTCGAAGATGTCATAAGCCGCTATATCAAATGTAAGGATTATTATCATATTATATGCATGTGTTGACTAGGTTGGGGGGAGGAGGGAGAGAGAGTGCATGTGTGTGAGAGAGAGAGGTTGATGAGACAAAGACAGAGAAGAGCTGTCAGAATGTTGTTAGAATAATAATCCTTGAATTTGATATAGTGCACTGACATGTTTGAAAGCACTTGATAGGATTTACCATGAAATGTGATGACGAGGTAATCGTAGGCAAACACAGCAGCCGTCTATTTCTTACAATAATAACAATAATAATGGAACTCAAATGGATTAATATTAGTATTTTTATTATTATAATAATAAGAAATAGACGGCTAAATAGATGATAAGGATTGTAAGAGGAATTCTCAAGCACAGGGATGTAATGACTGAAAGCTCCAGCACTGAGTGTGTGGAATGGAGAGGGCGATGCATGGGCATCAAATCCACGTTTGTGAAACAGACGGAGTGGGACAGAGGAGTATGGAGCTTCAGATCAGGTTATTAAACCAGCCTAGGGGAAAGTTGATTGGATGGGACATTAAAACGAGGTTCTGTCTGCTTGTTCATGTGGACCTTAATGATTGCACTATTTAGGAAATAGAATCAACATTCTCCCAAGTCCTCGCGATCAATCTACCAGATAAAAATGGTAATTCACTTCATGGCTGTTTGGGGAACATTACTGTGTGCAAATTGGTTGCCTTGTTTGCCCGGCAAATGCCAAGCTACTGCACTTTACTGTGCATCCCATGAAGCACTTTGAACTTTTTGTTAAGGTGCTAAACCAAATGTAAGGATGATTATTATTATTATTATTATAAATTGCTGCCCATGGCTGATATCTTACAACCATTCCTAACATGTAGGATGGAGGGATTTGGTCATTCAATCCATGACTGTTTGTGGGACACTGCTGTACTCAATTGACTGCTGCATTTTGTCCACATAATATATAGTCAATTCACTTTACAGTGAATTCTGTGAAGCGCTTTGAGATGTCTCGGGAACATGATAAGGCGCTATATCAAATGCATAGAGTATTACATTAGCACTTCAGACATCCTCCTGATGTGAAGAGCTTGACACAGTGTAAGTTGTTGTTGTTGTTGCTGCTGCTGCTCATGGTGCGCATATGTTGGAAACTGGTCATTTTTTATCCTGTAATACCAGATTTTGACAGTGGGTGTTGCTGGTGCAGTTTTTAATTAAAATAATGCTTTTAGCTTCACTTTTTCTCGACTCCCCCGTCACCAATCTTCTCCTGCAGCTACTCGGCTCCTTATTTCTTGAACTACCAGCTTGGCTCAGTTGGTAGCAATCCTGCCGCTAGGAACGAGATGTGTGGGTTCAAGGCCTAAATCACAACTAGTGTTCAAAGTCCAGGCGGACACTTTGCCATTGTCCATCTGTACAGTAGCAACTGTAATTCTGTGAGAAAACTCTCTGTTGCTTCCCTGACTCCACTACCATTCACAAAATCCAGCTCATACAAAACTCCGCCGCCCGCATTCTCACCCGTACAAAATGCTCCCCGATTACCCCAGTCTTTGCCAAACAGCACTGGCTCCCTGTTTCGGAGAGGATCGATTTCAAGATTCTAACACTTGTATTTACATCTCTCCACTCCTCTGCACCGCCCTACCCCTCTGACCTACTATCGCCTCACAACAGTACCTTCGCTCCACCGGGTCTGGCCTCCTCCTTATCCCCCGAATCCTCCGCTCCACCATCGGCGTCCGTACCTCCAGCTACTACTCCCCGAGGCTCTGGAACTCCCTCCCTCACTCCCTTTGCCTTGCCCCCTCTTTTCCTATTTTCAGGTCTCAGCTAAAGACCTTTCTTTTCGACCATGCTTTCGGTCACCTTTTTCCCCCTCCCCCTGGCTCGGCCCTGGGATCCGTTATTGGGAAGCGCTCTGAGATGCCGTTTGGTGTTTGGGTTGCTATGTAAATCCAAGTTGTTGTTGACTTGCTCCCAGACATGATACTAATCTCAGAGAAGCAGCACTTTGCTCATGTTCAGATGAGCCATGTTTGTATATATAGCCTGTTAGAAACATTGCTGATAAAACAAATTAAATGCAAACTTCATGCTTATTATTCCTCGAACGTTTTGGGAATAGCTGAATGTGTAGTGTGCTGTAGAATGCAGCAAAATTCCTCCGGGACTATAGGAGATATACATGCACCAGCAGGGAGCGAGTAATGAATCAAGGAAAAGCAAGGAATCAAAGACTTTGAAGATGTATAATTGATGAACCTTGGAGGGCTTGTGAATTAAATGGCACCTGACAAACACCCAGTCACAAGTTTAGTTTTGTAGGATAATACAGGCCACAGGCTCGGTATCGGTTGTAGACTTGTTAGGTGGGAGAGTAAGCTCCAAGGATGACACCAAAAAAATTTCAACGGAATATAGATATGCTAGGTGAGTGGGCAAGAAGGTGGCAGATAAAATATAATGTAGGGAAATGTGAAGTTATTCACCTAGGTAGTAAAAACCGAAAAGCGGATTATTTTCTAGAAAGAGAGAGACTAGATAATGTTAGTGTTCAGAGGGATTTGGGTGTCCTTGTACACCAGTCACAAAAAGTTAGTTTGCAGGTACAGCAAGCAACTTGGAAGGCTAATGGCATGTTGCCGTTCATTGCAAACAGGTTACAATCCAAGAGTTGAGAAGTCTTGCCGCAACTGCATAGGGCCTTGGTGAGGCCACACCTAGAGTATTGTGTGCAGCTTTGATCTCCTTATTTAAGAAAGGACATACTTGCCTTAGTATGACTTAGTACAGCATAGATTCACTAGGTTGCTTCCTGGAATAGGTGGGGGGTTGAGCTATGAGGATAGGTTGAGTAAACTAGGCCTAGATTCTCTAGAATATAGAAGAATTAGAGGTGATCTTATAGAAACCCATAAGAATATTAAGGGCCATCAGGGCCGTACGCAGGATTTTTTTTGGGGGGGTGCGAATTGCTAGTGATGGGACCAACAATGGCCGGGGGCTTGGGGGCTGCCCCCGAAGCCCCCTCGAGGCTCCGACGTTTTACACAGTTTGAGGTCTTATTTAATCGGTTCAGAAGATCCAATATGAACGGTATTTATGCCCTTGGTGTTTAAGAGCATCATTATTTAGTCAGTGTTTTTATTTTCCTCGGTAGTCCGTGTCTAATTGGGAAGGTAGAATGTGTTCGCCGATAAAAGCCAACACGATTGTTGACTCGATGATGTAAGGAATGCGAACGATAAAGTAAATTACAATCCAATTAACACAGTACAATGACGAATGCTTGATAAATGTATGCGTATAGAGAAAATGATCATAAACTACAGATTGACGGTAATTAATAAGTTGTTCTGCATTGTTATCCTAAGACTAAATTTCTTTCGGACTGTAATGAACAATAATGTAAGAGTAAAGTATGAATTATGTGCTCAGATATTCCAGCAAAGCAAATTTTATAAAAGACAAGAAAATATACAGAAACTGAAAATCAGTGTCAAACAGTTAATTCACACGTGTTACAAGCCTGTTATCAGCATTATCCTGAAAATATCGTTGAACTGTGAGCAATAGTGTAGTTAGTTTTTATTTATTTAGAATCAAAATTAAAGGAAGTGACCCATCGAGCAATACTGATCTGACGAAAAAATACTTGAAAAAATAAGGGAGGGGAAATTAATTATTTAATAGCGTTCCGTATTCGAGACGCCTCGGTCGCTTTGAAGCGAATACGTCAACCGCTCTACCAATATCGATTTCCATATTATAATGAATGTGCATTAACGCGAGGGCTGAAAGTCGCTCCTATACGGAGCAGAATGCTGGACACTTAGGCAAACCCAGGAGATTAGGTGACTCCTGAGGTATATACCAGGCTTCTAAGAGACGCCCTGAACGTTTACTGGCGACAGCATCTGACAAATAGTGAGCTATATGGTACACCACCACACTGGTATCACAGACATTACCGCAGAGGCGTCTTAGGTTTAGCGGACATAGCTGGAGAAGCCGGGAGGAAACTGTCCATAGTCCTACTATCCTATGGGAACCATTGCACGGTCACAGAACACGAGGTAGACCGACCCTAACCTACCTCGCTACATGAAATGCACGGATTATATTATTATTCAAAGAGAGAAAGAGTGACTTTCAGAGGAGTCACGTTGAAGAGATTTGTGCAGGAAGAGCTGTTGCTTTGCAGACTCGACTGCACCTGTCCTTTATATCCCGCTGGTGTGAGGCAGCAGTTCTGGGGACCTCAACTCTAACAGGTGCAGGTTAACAATCCTTTAAGTTAAAGCCAATTACGTGACACTGCCCACAAACCCTGAAAATAAATCTCAGTTGTCAATCAGTCAGATATGCAACCTCGACCTTGGGAATGTCTTCAGATTCAGAGGCACTGAGTAGGAGGGAAAGAAAGTTTCCCACAGGTGATAGAAGACAGCAGCATCACCTGGCGAGTCGCCTGGCACAGTGAATAGCACTCTGGCCTCTGAGTCAGAAAGTTGTGGGTTCAAACCCCACGTCGGCACTCGGTATCACACAGAGGAAGCTGACACTTCAATGTGGTGCTGTGGGGGGGGGGGGGGGGGTGTCCCATTGTTAGAGGCTCTGTTCTTTTGGTTGAGATGCTGAACCGAGGTCTGATCCGTCTGTTTAGATGGATGTGAAAAGATCCTCTGACACTACTCGAAAAGCGGAGGGAAGTCTCTCTCCTGTTGTCCTGGCCAACAAACGCCCCCAAATAAAATCGGTGACTCACTCCATCGGTGTTTGTGGGACAATCCTGGGCAAAAACTGGCTACTTTACAGTACGTTCTGTGAAGCCTCTGAGCTGTCTCGACAATGTACTAAGGCACTATTATCAATTGCTAACATTATCAGATTAAAATACGATTTCAGCTTCCACAAAGTGGTGCTACCTTTTTATGTAGTGACTGTATACGGGATGATTTCCGATTGACACACCACGTGGAATAGGCGCTAAAGCCTAGGTCTATGTCCATGCGTATTTTTTTTAAAGATAGGCATTCCCGTCCAGCATATTACTTTTTTGTTGGGTTCTCAAAAGCTTTAATTTCTCAGAAGCTTGTAAATATGTTGTCATTGTTTGCTAGCATTACAGTCACACCTCTCAAAACTTGAGTCATTTTTACTTACGGTGATCAGATGAAAAGATGAATTTAACTCCAGAATTGGTGCTGCCCCTTGTGGCTGTTTACGGGATGATTTCCAAACGAGGATTTGAGTCTTGGCGCCTATGTTTATCCAATCACGAGTCACAGACTCGCCGCGTCATGGACTGGTCTATCCACGCGGTATGTTTTGGGGTAGACGCCGATTCTGGTGTGCGACTCGATAATTTTATATTAATACTAAATCATTCAAAGATGTGAGTTTATAATTTATATATAGTTTTGAAGAACTGATTGTTACTCAAATGTTCAATAAATTTACTTGGTATTTAAATTTGATAAAAAAATGCAATTCTCTACCCCGGAAAATGTGGACCTTTTATAATTTGGGGGGGTGCGTACGCACCCGTCGCACCCCCCCTGCGTACGGCCTTGGCCATGACAGAGTAGACAGTAGGGTCCGTCGATATGGAAATTTTCTGATTTAGATATATCGATGGGCTCATATCGAGATGTACCGAAATATCGATATTTTCGGGGTTTTCGTACTGCGCATGCGCGCGCAATGCGCGCATTCGGAGTGCGTGCGCATACCGAGTGTGTGCGCATACCGAGTGCACGCGCATTCAGAGTGCGCGCGCGTTCCGGGTGTGCGCGCATTCGGGGCCTATCTCCTCAGGAGATAAATATCTTTCTCTCTCTGTGTCTCTCACTCTCTCCATCTCTGTGTTTTTCTGTCTGTGTGTCTGTCTCACATCACCCACATATTTATCTGTATATTATCACATCCATCCCGTCTCTCCCCCCCGACCCCCGCCGTCTCTCTCCCCCCCCACCCCTCCAGCCATCTCTCTCCCCCCCCCCCCACCAGCCGTCTCTCTCCCCCCACCCCCCCCCCCCAGCCGTCTCTTTCCCCCTCCCCCCCCAGCCGTCTCTCTCCCCCCCCACCTCCCCC
Organism: Hydrolagus colliei; assembly: GCA_035084275.1. NCBI lineage: Eukaryota > Metazoa > Chordata > Chondrichthyes > Chimaeriformes > Chimaeridae > Hydrolagus > Hydrolagus colliei. Next base: position 68,069,879 of record CM068744.1, on the reverse strand, counting down.
CAGCGTCTCTCTCCCCACCCACCCCCCCCAGCGTCTCTCTCCCCCTCCCACCCCGCAGCCGTCTCTCCCCCCCCAACCCCCCCAGCCGTCTCTCCCCGTCACCCCCCCACAGCCGTCTCTCCCCCTCACCCCCCCACAGCCGTCTCTCCCCCCCCCACACCCCCACAGTCGTCTCTCTCCCCCTACCCCCCCAGCCGTCTCTCTCCCCCTCCCCCCCAGCCGTCTCTCTCCCCCTCCCCCCCAGCCGTCTCTCTCCCCCTCCCCCCCAGCCGTCTCTCTCCCCCTCCCCCCCAGCTGTCTCTCTCCCCCTCCCCCCTAGCCGTCTCTCTCTCCCTCCCCCGCCCCCCCCATCCATCTCTCTCCCCCTCCCCAGCCGTCTCTCTCCCCCCCCCACCTCCCGCTAGCTGTCTCTCTCCCCCCCCAACCCCCCAAGCCGACTCTCTCCCCCTCACCCCCCCACAGCCGTCTCTCCCCCTCACCCCCCCCCACAGCCGTCTCTCCACCCCCCCACCCCCCCAGCCTACTCCTGCTCCTTATTCTTATGTTGTTGAGGGCACAGGACTGGTGTAGGCCACATCAGATCACACTGATGGAGTGTGAGCAGCCAGCGATACATTGTGAACAGGGTGGAGTCCTGTAGCTCAGTGGTTAGAGCGCTTGCCATGCCAGCGAGAAACCTGTGTTCGATTCTAGGCAGGCTGAAACCTCGGGCCAGTTTCCTTACTCCACCAACCTAATAATAATCCCTCAAAAAAAACTATAATAAATTGCTCATTTCAATCCACGACTGTTCATGAGATACTGCTGTCCGGAATTGGCTGCCGCATTTCGCCCACAAATATATAGTCAATTCACTTTACAGTATGTTCTGTGAAGCGCTTTGAGATGTCCAGAGGACATTAAATGCAAGGATGATTTATTATTATTATAATATAGTGTGAGTAGCCACTGATAGTGTGAGCACTCTGTGATACACTGCGAGAACCCAGTGATCCAGTGTGAGAACCCAGAGATATACAGTGTGTATATCAGTGACAGAGTGTGTGCACTCAGTGAGACAGAGGCACAATTATTTTTAGAAGCAGACCATTTTTTTCTGTTGTCTTACGGTTGGCTGTGTTCTTTGTGTTTGCAGCTGCTGACCTGGCTGAGACAAGGCCAGCCGGAAGTAGTGGCCCGATGTCTTGGAATTTCACTTGGCTACTGAAAGACGAAACACCTTCCTTTACCTTTCAGAGGCCGTACGGTAAGTGACACGGTACAGATAGAACCAGAGCGTTCGTGCTCAGCTATAGGAAGATTCGAATAATCCTTGCATTTAATATACCACCTTATTTCGCTGTGCGCAACTGGCTGCCGCGTTTCACCCACAAATATACAGTCAATTTGTATTGTACTTTACTTTGTGACATTGTACTTTACAATATATTCTGTGAAGCACTTTGAGACGTTGATAAGATGCGAAAAGCGCTATATCAAATGCAAGGATTATTATTATTGTTTATACAACAGAATTTTGACCTCCCACAAACTTTCACTGTTAGGCCACGCACACACGCTGTTGACATTGTTACATTGCACATTGTTTGGGCCTGACACTGGCCTATAGGAACAAGAGTAGGCCATTCAGCAGAACCTTGAGCCAGTTCTGCTATTCTATAAGATCATGGCTGATCTGTACTTCAACCCGCCCTTGCCCTATATCCCTTGATACCTGCACCGAATATAAATTTATCCATAAAACAAAAAATACTACAGATGCTGGGAATCTGAAACAAAAACAGAAGTTGCTGGGGAAACTCAACAGGTCAGGCAGCATCCACGGAGAAAGGAAAAAGAGTCAACATTTCGGGTCTACAGCCCAAAATATACAGTCAATTTGTGTTGAGTTTGCTGAGTTTCCCCAGCAACTTCTGTTTTTGTTTCATAAATCTATCTATCTCAGTCTTGAAGATGTGAATGGATCCAGCATTCACAACCTTTTGGAGGAGACAATTCCAGTTTTCCACAATCCTTCGTGTGAAAAAACCCTCCTCCTGATTTCACTCCTAAATGGCTTTGCTCTAATTTTAAGATAGCGCCCCCTTATTCTGGATTCCCGCAACAGAGGAAATAGTTTCTCTGTAGCTACTCTGTCAAATCCTTTTTTATCATTAAAAAAAATCTCAGTCAAATCATCCCTCAACCTACTAAACTGCAGGAGTTATTTTCAGCAGAAATGCTGCGCATCCTCCTGTAAACACTCTGCCATGTGCCTCACACCATCTCTATTTTTAAAAGAAAGTGTGAGGAATGTTACATGTGCTCTCAGAGTCTTATGCTGCCCGGGAGACATCTTTTGACAACAGATTCAACCAAGCTGTGAATCAACAACATTCCCTCTGGAGCGAGAAACTAGTGAGAGACAGAGACATGGTTTCCTTATGTCATACGGTGCTGAGAACATACCTTTCACTATCCTCTAGTCTAGAAGATATCCTTTCATTGAGCTGATTTTTTTTGGTTCAATTAATGTTCAACCACATCAGGTCCCTCCAGCCATTTTGTGCAGCCTTCTCTATACGGATCATATTCAATACAAGAACCACTCCATCAGGATGCCACTCTATGCAGTTATTACACTGTTACACCTTGGACTGTTGGCACAATGCCCAGAGCTGATAATAAAGTGGGTGTGGGTGAGAGTGAGAGCAGCCACATTTGCCTCCAAATACACAGTCACTACACATTGCAGAAAAAAAACTGTTTTGAAGCGCTTTGAGATGTTTCGATGTGATGAGGCCCTATATGATTTGCAAGGGTTGGACACCTGCTCTGAGAGCCATTACAGACTCGATGGGCTGAAAGCCCTCCTTCCATCCAGTAGATTTCTATGATTTTATTGATTACTACTATAATAATAAATAATAATAGTCCTTACATTTATATAGCGCTTTCCACATCTTATCGACGTCTGAAAGCGCTTCACAGAATACAACAACATCCCAAAGTTGGGACCAGAGCAGGGGGAGGAAGGGGTCGTGGTTAGGGGAAGGAAAGTAGGAAAATTGACTGAATATTTGTGGGTGAAACGCAGCAGCCAAATTGTGCACAACAGTGTCTACAAACAGTCGTGGAAATGGGGCCAGGAGAGAAAGGGGGGAAAAGAGGATGATGGGGAGAGGGAGGCGAAGGTGGGGAACAATCAGATAGGAAAAGGCGGGAGAAAGAGGGAGCAAGGGAAAGAGGGAGGGAGAGGTGGGTGAGGGGCAAAATCAGGGAGAAAGGGGGGCAGGAGAGAAGGGGAAAAAGGGGGGGGAGAGAAAGTGGGGAATGGGAGTAAGGGAAGAAGAAGGGGGCAGGGGAAGGCCAGGGGGCGGCGGGTGGAATCAAACAACAGCAATAAACAACAAAAGCAATAATATTAACAACAATAACAATGAACAATAGTCCATTAACCACTCCTTGCCCTCGCCGCCCGCCTGGACCATCTTCAAAATGGCGGGAAAACAGGGCCCAGTGTGACTACAGACCCGAAAACTGATAATAATTTTATTTTATAAATTATTTTATAATAAAAATATTATTATACTATTAATATAAGATCATAGAATTATGCAGCACAGAAGGAGGCCATTTGGCCCATTGTGTCTGCACTGACTCTTTGAAAACAGCTGTCCAAATCCATCCCTGCTCTCTCCCCATAGCTCTGGAAACCTGTACTCCCCAAATAATTTTCTATTTCTTTCTTAAAAGTTGTTATTGAATCGGCATCTACCACCCTTTCAAGTAATGCATTCCGGATACCAACTATTCACTGCGTGGAAAAAAAGTCGCCTCTGCTCTGTTTATTTTAAATCTGTGTCCTCAGGTTACCGACCCACTCACCAGTGGAAATAGTTTCTCTCTTAACCTTCTCTGCTCCAAGGAGAATAAGTCTAGCTTTTCTAGTCTCTCTTGATAACTGAAGTCTCTCATTTCTGGCATCATCCCGGTAAATCTTTACATCCTCTCCAATGCTTTGACATCCTTGCTAAAGGGTGGTGCCCTGACCTGAAAATCCAGCTAAGGCCTAACCAGTGTTTTATAAAGGTTTATCATCATTTCCTTACTTTTGTATTCTATGTCCCTGAAAGATGAAAGAGTTTATCATTCCTGGTGACCCTCTCAGGTTCTGTGAATGTCTTGAACCCTCTGGGCTAACATAACATTATACTGATTGCATTAATAATTGTGATCTCTCTGATCCCTTTAGGAGATCAATACTTTAATGTATTTTCTCAGTTCAAATAATTACCATGCTATTGGAATGTCCTTGCTATTTCCATGAACTTGGAAGCTTGCCTGTGGAAAAAAAATGATGTTCCTTTTTATTAATGTAATTATCATACTAACCAATCGGTTATCAGTGGAACAAGCTCACTTTAGACACATGGTTACAAGAGAGGCATGGATAATGCAAGCTCTTTGGCTCATTTGATCTTATCCATGCAGAATCCCACAAAACTTTCTTGTGGAATCCTGTAGCTCAGTGGTTAGAGCACTCGCTTTACAAAGGAACATCATTTTTTTTCACAGGCAAAATTCCAAGTTGATACAAGCGTGAAACCTGTGTTTTGAATAAAGTCAGGACGAAACCTTGGACAAGTTTCCTTACTTCACACACCTAATAATAATCCCTTCAAAAAAACCTATAATAACTTGGTCATTTCAATCCACGACTGTTTGAAAAGCGCTATATCAAATGCAAGGATTATTATTATCATATCAAGGAGTCTTGTAGCTGAGTGGTTAGAGCAATGGCCTTTGCAAGCAGGCGAACCGGGTTTGATTCCCGGGCAGGACAAAACATTGGGCAGGTTTTATTACTATACATGCATCTGTATGCCTAGTACTGTAGTAAGTAGGAACCCGGTTGTTAGTTGATTGGTAGATTGCTTTTCCGGTGGTAATAATCCCTTAACATTTTAAAAAAATAGTCTGGTAATTTAATCCTTGACTGTTTGTGGACACTGCTGTGCGCAATTAGCTGCTGTGTTTCCCCCATAAAATATATAGTCAATTCACTTTACAATATACTCTGTGAAGTGCTTTGAGATGTCTCGAAGACGAGACAATAAGGTGTTACATCAAATGGAAGGATTATTATTATTATGCACATTCAGTTGAGATGATAAACCATCTGTCTGTTTGTATTAGTCTGGCTCAGTTGGTTGCATGCTCGCTCACCTATCATCACGCAGTTTGAGGGTTCAAACCCTACATCAGAATTATGACACTCCAGTGGAATGCTGCGGGAGTACTGCTTTGCTGTAGGAATCATTGTTCAGATAAGATGTTTAACTGAGGTCATTATCCGCTTGTTCAAGTGGATGTTAAAGATCCCATGACAGAATTCAAAAAGAGACGTGTAGGTTTACCTACAAATTCAGTCATGTGAAGTGCTTTGAGCCATTTTTATGTTATGGGTGCTACATCAAATACAGAGATTGCCATCGAGCTGTTGCTCAAATGAGCCCAGGATTCCTACTTCAAAGCAATGGTTGTGATTTTAAGGATATATATATGGCTGGAAGTTCCAGATTGTCTCGGCTTGGAAAACCACTTAGCCTTAATATTTAACATTGTGCTAAATTGTACAATTATAAAAAAAATAATGTGGAAATTGTTTATTATGCAGTTCTTAGAAAGCATCCAAAATTTTAATAAGAATAAAATGATCAATGTAGCTTCTATTGATGTAGCATCTTTCAAATATGCAATAAAATGAGTCTCAAAGAACATTACAAATATAACTACAGTATAAGTGAAGGTTGTTATGTACACAATCTTACTCCACATACCCCTGTTTACCCAGCAGTAAGTAAGTTTTACAGGCCAAGTAAGACTAGGTCAAAAAAAATGTTGGACGTCTGATTTGTAGATCAGTTTATGCAGCTCATGCATACTTCAATATTTAAGAGATTAACAGGAAATCTACGTGGAATAGTTATTGGGACACACCGAAGCTCCATATATTAAAAGCTTAAGTCCGTTTGGCTCCCAGTTGGTTCTTTGAAGCACTTTGACGCATCTTCCCGACATGAAAGTTCCATATAAATGCAAAACTGTATTTTGTCACATTCATTGCCACAATTTCAAATTACCACCTCAAATATCAATGCAGTTCTTTGTTTCTGCTTTCCTGTCTTTTGATCATGCCATTTGCCCTATTGGGGGGTCACAAAGTAGTAATAATAATCTTTGCAAAATGCAAAGTACTGCAGATGCTGGAAGTCTGTAACAAAACAGATATCGCTGGGAACACTCAGCAGGTCAGCAAGCATCCATGGAGAACAGAAAGTGAGTCAACATCTCGGGTCCACAGCCCTACGTCAGAATAATATTCTCTGTACAGTAATTGGAATATAGTGCCTCATCGCGTTGTCGAGATGCCTCAAAGCGCATCACAGGATATATTGTACAGTGTAGTGGCTGGGTAATTTTGTGGGTGATACATAGCAGGACTCACTCCCACCATGGAGTGAGTGACCAATTTTATTTGGGGAATTGTCGGTCAGGACACTGGGAGAAACCCTTTTCGAATCGTGCCATGGGTTCTGTAATATCCACCTGAACTGGCAGATTGTACCTCGGTTTAACGTCTCATCCGAAGGACGACTTCTCTGACAATGCAACATCCCCCCAGGAATGGTATTGGAATGTCACCTTAGAGTGTATGATTCCAAGTCTCGATGTGGGGCTTGAACTCACAACTTTCTGACTCAAAGGCGAGAGTGCTACCACTGCGCCAATCTGACACACAAGTAGACTTTGCTCTGTCTAGGTTGACTGACATTGTGGGATTTGCTGCCAAATATGCTTTGAATAAAATGGAACAACATGTTTCTGATCCTCGCTGCCATTTTACGGCCAGTGTTTTGCTATCTGACTTTTTGATGGATTTCTCAGTCTCATCGTTAGCAGAGAAACAGCCCCAGAGTAAAACAGCAGTTATTAATATAAACAGGAAGTTGCAATTAATTCTATTCCAACTTCCTGTTTGTATTCACAGGAAGTAAAAAAAATACCAATGTGTTCACTGAAACCATGACTGTTTGTGGGTCACTGCTGCACAAAATTGGCTGCCACATTTTGCCCACCAAATATACAGTCAATCCAGTATATTCTGTGAAACGCTTTGTGAGGTACGTCTCAAAGACGTGATAATGAGCTATATCAAAGGCAAGAATCAAAAGGATGTTATGATTATTATTATTTACTACTTTAACAAAGTCCCTATAATACCTTTACCTTTGGCCAGAGTACCACTTTTGTCCCTTTAATCCTTTTGCATTTTGTCAAAGTAAAAATTGCCTTCTTTTTTCTTCTCGGAGGGTATATTGGTTTCACACGAGCATCTTGTATTTACTATTCCAGAATTCTACTGTGATTTTGAGGCCCCGTGCGAGTGGGAAGCCTTCCCTCATCGAGACAAGGTACCAGGGTTGGCAGTTGTGTCACCAAAGGATTTGCCTCTGCTCTCTCCAGCCGCATTACCGGAACAAGACTACTCTGAGAAATCGCCCATGGGTAAGTGATGTAAACAGAGAACAGTGCCTGAGGAGAAGAACAGAAAGATCAGGAGGCTGATTTACTAACGAGGATGTTATCTGGTTTATACCTGTGAAGACATATTTGCAACATGGGATTAGAGTTTGACTGAAGTAAACACATTCAGCTCAGAGGGAGATCATTTGGACCATGGTGCCTGTGCTATCTGTATTATCATCCATTATTATTAATCTTTCCTGCTCTCTTTCTCTCCTATTTTTACTGCTTGGGTGCTTGATATAAGATGACATATACAGTTCAAAAATGCTAAATACTGCAGATGCTGGAAATCTGAAACAAAAACAGAAATGGCTGTGAACACTCAGCAGGTCAGGCAGCATCTATGGAGAAAAGATGCTGCCTGACCTGCTGAGTGTTCCCAGCCATTTCTGTTTTTGTGGGATATAAAGTATTTCCCTTTCAAATGATTTTATGAATCCAGCATCAATAGTCACTTGTAATGAATTTTCACATCTTAGCAACTCTCTGAGTGAAGAAATTCCTTTTAATAATATATATGTAAGATATATGTACTGTATATGTTTTTCCTGATACTTTTGCAAACAAAGCTGATTCTATGTTCCTTTGTCACTAATTCCTCAACTAAAGTGAATAGGTTTCCCCTGTTAACCTCGTCATATCACAACTGAATCGTAAAGACCTCTCTAAGTATCTCCCCTTATTCTCATCTACTACAGTACAACAAGTCCCAACAACTCACCCTCAAACGTATATTGTCCTAAACCTTGTCTCATCCGGCATTCACCTACAAAATACACAGTCACTATGCTTTACAGTAAATCCTGTGAAGTGCTTTGAGACGTCCTCCTGATATATTATCAAATACAAGGATTATTATTATTACTCCACCTGATACCTTATAGGTTTGGTTTTTATGTGTCACTAAATCATAAAGGTCAACTGCTTTTTTTGTGCTGTTGCTTTTGATTCCAGAGAGCAAATAAAGTCTAGCAATCCAATTCTGGGAGTCCTGTAGCTTAGTAGTTAGAGCACTCACCTCGCAAGCGAGAGTACCTCGGTTTGATTCCCAGGCAGGGTGAAATGTATAATAATATAATAAAATAATAATGTGGTCACTCAATCCATGACAGTTTATGGGATACTGCTGTGTGCAATTGGCTGCTATGTTTCGCCCACAAAATATGCAGTAAATTAACTTTACACTACATTCTGTGATGTGCTTTGAGACGTCACAAAGACATGATAAGGCGCTATATCAATTGCATGGATTATTATTATTGCAATTATTATTGTCAGTACCTTCAAAGATACACCAATGTAGAATCTTGTCTGAAATTTCTCATGGTGATTGGCCGAGGAGGCCTAATAGGAATTCCAGCCTCAGACTCCACTGGATAGCAGATTGCACTTTGTGACTATAAAACCTGCAGCCCATTCAATCTAATGCTGGTGTTTGCTCCTCCACTGGAGCTGTACGAATAAACGTGGCATTTCTTAAAATGTGCCTCACCTTAGTTTAGGGAATGCTGTAAATGTTACCCCACCACACACTTAACCAGCTGGAGAACATTGAAACAAAAAGAAAGAGCTGGGAAAACTCAGCAGGTGAGGCAGCATCTATGGAGAAAGGAAAGTGAGTCAACGTTTCGGGGCCACGACACTTCGTCAAAACATTGATCCTTGTTATATTGTTATATCTTGTTATATTGTTAAATCTTGAAAGATGTTTTAATCCTGTTGCCTGGCCCTTTCACTATACATCCACAACCACAGTATATGGGGATAAGGTGGGCAGGTGGAGTTAGATTAGAAGATCACCCATGATCTTATTGAATGGAAGGGCAGGCTCGAGGCGCCGAATGGCCTACTCCTGCTCCTAATTCTTATGTTCTCATGTATCTGTATCATTTAAACATGCATATACAGTGCTCTGAGACTCTATCTGGATGAGAGCTGCTAAATAACTGCAAGTTATGTTGCATTTTGATTCTGTTTCTGTAGCTCTCTGGGTTACCGCATCAAACACCTTCTCAATACTCTGTGTGTCTCTGTGCGACAAGATGCTTTATGACCGCAATTCTTCCCCTTATCTTGTTCCTTTTCAAATACTTGGGCATGCTGTGGGAAGGAGCGGGCTGGAGCTGAATAGTTCTTTTTCTTATGTTCCTTTCAATGTAGGCTACCAACAAGAAGGCTGATTTGTGCGCTATTTACAGTACTCCAATTTCTCTTCAGTACGTTTTCTATGTGAGTTGTTAAAGACGTGAATTATTGCTGACAGCATAATAATTGTAGACTGTTCTTTTTGAGGTCATGAAAATGATTTGTAGCAGATCCTGAAATGTTGGGAAACAAAATGTTTCAGTGATGGTGGAGAAGACCGGTGTGAAAATGCTGATCATTGTGTTTGCTTGTGGTGTTGTAAAGTTATACCTCCACATTATTATTTTCTCTAATTTTTCTTTGTCATTCCTCACTTGTTGTGAATCTCTGCAATTTTGCAGCCACTTTGTCACCCGAGTCTCCCAATTCCACTTGGTCTCAGGCTGTAAAACCATTTTGTTACATTCTGAGACTGAAACCATGGGGATCCCTCAAGATTGTAGAAATTCCTTCAATTCAGGTTTACTTCATCTTAAATTTAGACTTAATTAATCCATTCAGTCGCTGGCACCTCCCTACCTCTCCAACCTCCTCATTCACCAATCCACTACACAGTGCCTCCTCTTGACTGACACCGGCCTCCATTTCATCCCTCCTCCCCACCATCAGAGGTCACGCCTTCAGCCACTACACCCCCAAATACTGGAACACTGTCCTCAATCCCTCTGCCTTGGCCCTCTCTCCCCCTTTTCAAATCCCTCTTTGACTGTGCTTACAGCCACCTCCCTCAACACCCCCTTCCACTCCCTAGCATTCTCATAGAGCTTCACAGAATACACTATATTTCAAGTCCTCTGGGATGCTATAACACATGAAAGGTGCTATTGTTGTTTTTGTTGTTGTACTACAAAGTGAATTGACTGTATATTTTGTGGGTAGCTTATTAGCATTTGTACAGCAGAAGAAATAGCTTCCCAAATTTAGAGGTTTTGCACAATTTACTTAAAGGCAAAATGATCCTCCAGGGTATGACTGAATGGAATTTGGGGTCCTTAGATGTTCAGGCTGCTGCCATCAGATGTAGGTTCTGAAGCAGCTTTCTCTGCAAACTATTTCAGTGTGACTCACTGTCAGGCTTTAAAAAATGATTGTCTAGGTTTCCAAATTACTGCCATGCATTACTGCCGTCACAGCTAACAAGTGGTTTAAGTGGGAAATTCCACACTGGGTGTTTCTATAATCAATCATGGTTCAGAAAATATACATAGAAAAGGGTCATGCCAGCTGAGGAGTGTAGGCTCTTCTGCACATTAGGGACTGTTGGCAGCTAGCTCCACTTCAGACCTCTGCTCTAGTCCTCAACTCTGCAAAGCGCTTTGCAGATCGAATGACCGCAGATGCAGGGGATAAGATATATCTGTAAGTTTATAAGGTCAAGGCAGATCCAATTTCCTCATATCCCTTGGAGTCCTGTAGCTCAGGGGTTAAAGGACTCGCCTTACAAGCGAGAAACTTGGGTTCAATTCCAGGCAGTTTCCTTACTCCACACACCTAATAATGAGCCCTAAAAAGATAAAAGATCAGTGATTTCAATCCACTACTGTTTATGGGACACCACCATGTGCAATTGGCTGCCGTGTTTCGCCTGTGTTCGATTCCCAGGCAGTGTGAAACTTTGGCCAAGTTTCCTTACCTCTATTGGTTGTTAATAGATACGTGGATAGATTTTTCAGGGGTAGTAATCACTTCTCAAATATATATATATTTAATTATTTGGTCACTCGATTCAGTATATTTTGTGAAGCACTTTGAGGCAGATCGAAGACATGATAACGCACTGTATCAAATGCAAATATTATTATTAGTGAAATGAAGCTGGGGAGACTGCATCAATATTTGGTACAGTTGACGGATATTTTCTCACTTGCGACTTCCTCTCAGATCTTTCCTTGTACCAGTTTGGTTGTGATTTGGACACAAAAATCATCTTAGCGTTAAGGACATTCTCTTATAAATGTGCAGACTTTTGGAAAGTTCACAAATTCAGTCTTAATTTCAACTTTGCTTTCCACACTTCTTAAAAAAAGGCATTAAAATTTTTCCAAAATTCTGCACAACCATAAATTCTAAGACAGTGGCCTCAAGGTGAACTCTGTGTTTGGAAGGGGAACTTAGTTTGATTATTTGCTCCCTAACCCATTGCCGTTCAGGCCAGGACACTGAGAGAAACTTTTATTTCCAATAGTATCGTGGCAGCTTTAATATCTCATCCAACAGACCAGTTTGGTTGAACTGGAGCAGCTCCCTCTCCCTCCATTTCATATGGCCCACCTGCTCCTTCCATCACCCGTAAATGTCCCTCAAAGGAAAACACATAAAAATTGCATATGCAGCCCATGGACATTTCTCGAATAAGGCATCTGGCCCGTAGCAGCCAAAAGGTTGGACACCCCCCATCCCCCCACCTCACATCCCCTCCAATAGACAATGCACCTACTCTTCTGGAATATCTACCCTGAGTAGAGAACACAAGTCCTCACAAACATGGGTCAGGAATCCACACATTTGTCAATCTGATGTGAGAGCCATGCTAATAGCATATTCAGTGAATGAACTTACACCCTCAGATTGTGGTAGTGGGGGTGGGGGGGTGAAGTCAGAGGTCGGTTGCTGTTCTCTGGATCTGCTCAAATTGCTGGCTGGCGCTCTCCTGCAGGAAGTGGCCTGTCTTTGCTCGGCTCACTTCTGAATCTCATTTGGTTTCACGTCCCCCTCCCCCACTCCTTCAATAGCCTCACAGTGGCATATCCTTCCCAAGCCAGATTGGTCCAATTACAGTCATTTGGTGGCCTGCTAATGATCCTGAGATCTGATTTCCCTCTGATGATAATGAGACACGACCGCTAATCAGGTTATTTGCAGTAATGTAGATTGATAGTAAAGGCTGGTTCTGTTGAGCGATATTCTCTATTATCAATGGATGCTTTTTAAAAAAAATGATTCCCTTATCCCCTTCAATTTAATAACAAATAAATCACACTGATGCCCTTAACTGCCCCATTGTTCCTCTGAATGTTTGTCCCTTGTTCCTCCCAAACTCCAAAAACATATTTCCGCTCAGTTTTTCTTTCAGCCTGCATTTTTGCTGCGCTAAAATTAAACTTTGCCTACTGGAATCAGAGTGTTAAAGACCTTAAGAGGCATTGGGCCTGTCACAATTTCACTGATGTTTTTCTCCAGTCTCAGGAATCTAACCGCACTCTCCTGCTCACTTGGATAGATTTCTGTTAGGTCCGGGTACGAAAGGTTATTGGGCAAGGTCAGATAATTAGAGTTGAGGTACAGATTAGCCATGATTTTACAGAATGGCAGAATAGGCTTGAGGGCCTGAATGACCTACTCTTGCTCCTATGTTCCAATATTCCTATGTTCACTTCCATTACCGTTTATTATCCCTCTTTCATCTATCCAGTTCCGTTTTGAAAGAACTGACCGTACCAGCTTCCCAATGATTTGTGACACGGGATTGTAGCAAGCCTTCATGTAGGGGATTTTGCTTTACTCACATCCCCTACTCTAAACTGATTTTCTGTACATGGAGTTCAAGGACTCTTCACTTTCCTCCTTCCCAGTTCATTCTGCTGACAGAGAGCTCTGGGTGGGTGATGTGTGGTGCATGCATTTGTGTATACATTGCCAGACATTTTGTCTTTTAAAAGAAACATTGAAACCAAGGTCTAATCTTCCTGTTGTATTTGAAAAAGAGTGTTTCTCTTGCAATCCTGGTAAATGTTTCGCCCACAATATGTACAGTCAATACACTCGAAGATGTAATTATACTAATAATCCTTGCATTTGTTCTAGCACCTGATCACATCTTTGAGATGTCTCAAAGCGCTTTGCAGAATATACAGTACTGTAAAGTGAATTGACTGTATGTTTTGTGGGTAAAACGCAGCAATCAATTGGGCACAGCAGAATCCCACAATGTTGATAAACTGTAGCAAAGGATTATTATTATAGATTATTGTAAATAACAATCCTCCAGATAAATGAATAGTTCACGGCACAGCTGTTGGTGGGATTATGCTGGGATTATGCTGGTAGAGATGGCTGGTGCATTTGCCTGCATAACAACAGTCACTTGTGAATCTCTTCGAGTGCCCTGAAGTGTCAGCCCTAGACTAACAGCTCTTGAATCAAGCCTGCATGGGCAAGGTACCAGACTGTGCCCATGGAACCTCATCTCAGTGGAAATAAAATAGGTGAAGGTATAGGTGGGGGATGAGAAAATTGCTGGATTAAAAAAAAACAAAGTGATAAATAAAGAACTGATCTTAATCCAAAAGACCTTTGAGGAATCTTTTCGTATACTGACTGCGCTATAAATAAGGTTTCACACACCAAACTACACTTGGTATTTATTTAACATTAATTGCAATACTGCCATCAGTGAACGAGCGTTGTGTGACCCTTTTATATATAAATCTGCAGCACGTTAACTTAACCCCTTGTCATCTATGAGGAGTCACTGAATGTGGAGCCAGCAGTTACATCAAGTGGGAGGAGAAAGGGAAATTGAAATCATGGTGCAAGGCAGGGGCTAGCAATTAATAAACATCTGCCAAGGCCTCTTTTTGTGAAAAAAGCAAGGATATCGAATGGATTCAGACTTTCAAAGGCATAGGGAGAGGTCCCAGCTACATGTCATTATCAATATTCAATTACCAGCGCTATTAGCTCCTGCAGACCCCTTGCTCTCCAATAATTGCTCAGTGTAAAAGTCAATTAACTGCTGATTTAAGGGTTGAATACACTGTGGCCTATGCTGCTGCGCTTCCGAGCTGTTTGCAGCTGCAGTCACTCTGCTGTCAGCAGGAGTGGTCAATTGCATGACCCAATGGTCCTGAAATGGAGCCGAGAGTCTCTCCAACTCGCTCCCTTCAAGGTCCCTTTTTCAAGGTCCGTCTTAGGACCTTCCTCTTTGACTGTGCGTTTGGTCATCTTTCTCCTCTGCTCCCATTCACCAGCTTGAGGGAGCCAAGCCAGGATTACCAAACGCCTTGGGATATACTCCTGATGTGAAAGGCACTACATAAATATAAATTTGTATGAGAGAACATAGTATATCCTAGCTGTTTTCACTGTGAAAGCAAAGGTTAATAGAGTTCATCAAAGTTCTGATAGTTTTCGAAAGAATAAATAGTGAAAAGATTATTCTCTTTGACTGACGACTCAGTAACTGATGGGAGTAAGCTCACTGTTAACATTAGAAAGCGTTAAAGAGAGGTTAGAAGATTTATCTTCATACAGAAACTCAAACCAGAAGATTTAAATTGGATAAGTATTTGTGGTGAGAAATTCCACCTGGGTCTAAGTTTAACCTATTGATGTAGCAGCATTTCAGTGGATCCAGAATTTGGGCAAATTCTGCAATCCAGCGTTAATTCTTTTGTAAATTCTTTCAAGAACACGAATGCAAGAATTGTTGTTAGGCAAAACAGCCAGGGAATTGGCCACAGTGTTGACCAGTCCCAAAATGGAGTCAACAACAACAGCACAGACTCGATGGGCTGAACGACCTCCTTTCTGTGTTGTGTTATTTTCACATGCACACCTGCCAAGCACTCGATGTTCTACTACATCAACAATGTGTGGTGAGAATAGCGCCCCACAAGTGGGGTAGTATCTCACAGTGCTGGATCCAGAGCAGTGTCCGGCGATATATCCATATGTCGGTTATATCAATATAATTTTTCATATCGATATGCTGATATTGGAATTTAAAATATTTCGATATATCGAAAAATTCGATATCAAAAATTATATCGGTATATCGTAAATATCGGTATATCGTTTCCGGCGATATATCGGTATTATTGGTATAATGTGAACTTTTCCAACTTACCTTGTCGCCGGCATTGCAAACCTCCTGGGCCTAGAGCACGGAATGCGCACGCACCCCCGAATGCGCGCGCATGCGCAGTATAAACCCCCCCGGAAATATAGATATATCGGTATATATCGATATGAGCCCACCGATATATCGATATCGGAAAATTTCCATATCGATGGATCCTAGTCCAGAGGGTGTTGTTTTAAGTGATGGTGCATGAAAAGGTTGCCACAGTGATACTTTTTCTTCTAAGAAATCTTCTCCTCCCCCCAATTCACTCTACCCCAACTCCCTCTCTCCCAACTCCCTCTCCCCCAACTCCCTCTCCCCCAACTCCCCCACCCTCCAACTCCCCCACCCTCCAACTCCCCCACCCTCCAACTCCCCCACCCTCCAACTCCCTCACCCCCCAACTCCCTTAACCCCCAACTCATGCCCACCAACTCCTTTAACCCCCAACTCCCTTCCCCCCCAACTCCCTAATCCCCAACTCCCTCTCCCCCAAATCCCTCATCCCCCAAATCCCTCATCCCCCAACTCCCTCACCCTCCAACTCCCTCACCCTCCAACTCCCTCACCCTCCAACTCCCTCACCCTCCAACTCCCTCACCCTCCAACTCCCTCTGCCCCCCAACTCCCTCTCCCCCCCAACTCCCTCTCCCCCCCAACTCCCTCTGCCCCCCAACTCCCTCTCCTCCCCCAACTCCCTCTCCTCCCCCAACTCCCTCTCCTCCCCCCAACTCCCTTTCCCTCCAAACTCCCTCTGCCACAAATCCCACTCCGCCAAACTCCTTCTCAACAACATCAACAAAATGACACTTGTATAGCGCCTTTCACATCAGGAGAATGTTCCAAGGCGCTGGACAGTTACTGTTTCAGACCCGAGCTGAGGACAGAAGGAGGTGGGGGAGGAGTTGCTCCCTACAACAACAACAAAATTACATTTGTACAGCGCCTTTCACGTCGGGAGGACTATCCACTCATTCGCAACCCAGAGATAAAGATAAAAGCGACACTCATACACTCAATGCACCAAGATAAGATTGGAGTACACATGGCTATTGAATCATGCAAATTGAGTTCTGCTCTTCCACAGCAAATACATAAACAGCATCTTGGTTTTCTACCAGAATTCATTGATAAAATGACCTCAAAATAGTCACAGAGATCTTGTCAGGAAATGGATTAACTCTGGGTATTTATTTGAGGAAAAAATATTCTGCAGAAAGAAGGAACGTTTTTGTACAGATGCGTATCACCTTGTCACTCTACCAAATGTCTCAAAGCACTTCGTGGTTCATTGTTGTCAAGTTCAGTGGCTATTTGTGGGCAAACACAATAGCCAACCTGCCACTAATGATGAGGTAAATATGCAATTTATCTAGAGCATTTGTGCCTGGACACCAGGAGAAACGTTCTTCTTGTGTCCAGTAATGCCACAGGATATTTAACCTTCACTGGAAAATGGGACCCAGGTTCAACGTGTCATCTAAAAAGACACATCTCCTAACATAGGAATGCTTGTTCCTTGATACTGCACTAGAGTGCCAATCAAGAGCCAATTTAACACGTGGATCTTAAACCCACAACCTAATGCTGGCACTTTGACATTAAATAATAATTTGTGCATTTGCCTGAAATATCTCAAGGTGGTTACTGTCAAGTGTCTTGACTGTTTTGTAGGCAGGCAATAAAAAAAAGTGGCAGACACTAGTACTTTGTTGGGTCTAATTTTATTGTTCCTCATAAAATCAATTGATGACGGCAGCTCAGTTTTCTAAAGGAAACAAACAGTGCACATGGAAGGAAGTGTGAGATGCTCCTTGAAGCCATACAGTAGTAAAGGAGTTGAGCACAGCTTGATATGTAAACAACAACAACAATCTGCATTTATATAGCACCTTTCATGCAGGTAGCATCTTGGAGCGCTGAACAGTGATGTGGTTTGAATACGAGTTGAAAGGGGAGGGGAAGTGACTGAAGGCACAGTCAAAGAAAAGAGTCTTCAGGTATGATTTGAATCTGGGCAAAGAGGGGGTAAAACAGAGGGATTGAGGGAGGGAGAGCCAGATATTAGGGATACAGTGGCTGAATGCCCAGGTGACAAAAAATGAGGTGGAAGGGAAAGTTGTGCAGAAGACTTGAGGCAGCTAAGTGAAGGCGGTGTTAGAGAGTGGGGTAGAGTGGGGAGCAGACATGCTCCCATAGAAAGCTCAGTGAGTTGAGGCTCAGTGTCAGCATTGGGTCCGTCCCACTGTAAGCAGTCTCACTTTTCAGCTCTTTCCTCCTATCCCCTGATTTACTGCCCAGTTGTTTATAACGATCCCCTTTGAATGACTCGGCTCAATTCGAAATTGTAATCATTCCCCTTAGACATAAGGCAACTAGAATTGAAAGGTGTTCTATCAAATGCAAGGAATATTATGTACCTAGAAAACAATTGTCCTCAGGATGCTTACACAAGTGGCTGTCTGACGAACAAGGGAATGTGATACCTATTGTCCTCTTTCGACCAAGGAACATGCTTGAGAATTGAACTTGGAATGAACATCACTACCTGTCACACTCGCTTTGTTGATGAATTTCACGTACTATTGTTTTCATAGCCTTTTCTGAACTAGAGGCTGTTCGGATCGATGTAAAGCTTTAAGCTTAGAGCGAAACGGAGTGATATGCAGGCAATCTATTTGTATATTTTTGGAGGGAGTGGGGAGAGGTGGGGAGAGGGTTCTTGACCCTTTGAATACATTGCAATCTTGATGCAAATCAATTGCTTTTATTTATTGCCTGCCGCCTGCTTCCTCATTATGTCTTTCTCTTAGATTCCCCTGTGACATGTCGCACACTGTAGATCACGTGAGTACCCTGTTTTCACCTCAGTGCAATGTTCCCAGCAAAACAACACTCCTTTTCCAGCAAAACAACTCAACCCAACTTGCCACATAAGGCAATAACAGCAGCAACAACAACAACAACAAAATGACATGTATAGTGCCTTTTCTGTCGGGAAAATGTCCCAAGGCACTGGACAGTTTTTCTTTCTTCCTAGCTGGGGGTTGGGATTGAGGAAGGTGGAGGGCAGGGGACAAGGACGTTGTTTGAAAGCACAGTCGAAGAGGAGGGCCTTGAGTGGGTTCTTGAAGGAGGCAAAGAATGTGGTGAGGCAGAGAGACTGAGGGATAGATAAAATAAGATTGATACACTTGCGCATTATTCAATTAGATATCAGCTGCAGACAGACTCTTCCTACCACACAGAGAGGGATTCTGTCTTTACAAACACAGGAATTAGGAGGAAGAATAGGTCATTCAGCCCCTTGAGCCTGCCTCGCCATTCAATAAGGTCATGGCTGATCTTCTAACCTAACTCCATCTGCCCGCTTTATCCCCATATCCCTTAATCTCTCTACCCTTTAGAAATCTATCAATCTCAGTCTTGAATATACAGTTGCAGCAAGACTTCCTTACTCTTGTATTCTAACCATTTTGCAATGAATGCCAACATGCCATTAGCCTTCCTAGTTGCTTGCTGTACCTGCAAACTAACTTTTTGTGACTGGTGTTCAAGGACACCCAATTCCCTCTGAACTCTAACATTATCTAGTCTCTCCCCCTCAAGAAAATAATCCGCTCTATAAAATAAGACGAATGACTCGTATCAGCTGGGTTAGGAAACGAATGCAAGATGAATGCAACATCTCAATATTTGCTGCTGTTGTACTAAGCTTCGGGCTGCTGCGTCATTCACTGCTATGTGCAATTGGCTGTCGGGTTTCGCCCACAAAACATTAATTCACTTTGAGGTGTTTAGAAGACATGCTAAGGCGCTATATCAAATGCAAGGATTATTAAGGATTATTATTATTAATAAGGTTCAGAATAGCGATCTATCTGTTGCCTGTACTTATTGTTAACATCAATTGTTCCAAAGTTAGCTATCATGTAGAATTTAGTAGATTCAAAGCTCCCTCTACAGCAGGAGGTCCCAATTACAAGATATTCATGCTAGTCTCGCATCCTTCATTCATCCTTCTGACCGACGTCAGCTTTTATAATGCAAGTTCGCTTCAGAAGGTTTCTCTTTTAAAATAGATTTGATAGTAATAATAATAACTCACATTTATGCAGCGCCTTTCACATAGAACTACAAGTCTTGGAAGTGCTTTGCAAAATATAATTGACATGAAAGTTGTTATATAGGCAAATGAGGCAGCTAATCCGCACCAGCAAAACTCATAAACAACGATGAGCTGAGGAGCCAATTAGTTTTGAATTTGGGAGTAAATGTGGATTAAGGAGAGAATATAAGACAGGATAACAAGGGAGAATCACTCATCAAGTTTGTTTGAAATGGTGACGGCAAGACCTTTATGTTCTTCTGAATCACAAAGCAGACAGAATCTAAAATTAATTACATCTTCCAAGGATTTCGCACAGCCATTGTAGACAATGAACTATCTATCCAGCTTCTCTGCATCACCAAGTCCTTGCTCTCTAATTACTGTGAGACATGTTTAAATGTCAGTTTGGCTCAGTCAGTAGCATTCTCTACTCAATGTTAGGAAGATTGGATGTTCAAGCTCCATGTCGGGTGTTCGAGCTCACAGTTTAGATTGATGCTCTAGAGTGCTTGCCTTGCAAATGAGAGGACCTAGGTTTGATTCTGGGCCAGGGCAAAATGTCAGGCAAGTTGCCTTACTTTACACGCCTCTGTTTACCTAGCAGTAAGTGGTTAGTCGATTGGCAGTTCACTTTTCTGGGGGTAATAGTCCCTTAAATTTTTTTAGATAATACTGTAATTTGTTCACTGAATCCATGACAGTTTGTGGGACACTGCAGTGTGCAATTGGCTGCTGCATTAGTCCCAAAATATACAATCAATTCACTTTACAGTATGCTGTAAAGAGCTTTGCCATGTCTCGAAGATGTAATAAAACACTACATCAAATGAAGAATTATTATTAGTAGTAGTGGTTGAGCTCTCTTGTCAGTTTTTGAAAGAGATGCTAAAACAAGATTTCCCATGTTTGTCTGTTCAGCTGGATGTTTAAGATCCCATGACACCTTTGATAATGCAGCACTGCATTAGATTGTCAGCATGGATTGTGAGTCCCAACATGGCCTTGAGTCCACAACCTACTGACCCAGGAGTAACAGTGCTACTGCCTGAGCCAAGGTCACACCTGAGAGAAAGCACACAGAATATTCTTCTGGTGGAAGTTGTGCATGAATGTTAGTCTGCGTGAAAAATGACCTGTTTATGATTTGTATTTTACTGTAACAAACTGAAGGCAATCAGGTATTTCCCGAAGATAAATGGTGTGCGGATTCCGAAAGTGCGCTGTGTAATTGAAAACAAAATCATTAGTGAGGGTAGAATAAGGCTGAGAGCAGTAATGTTAATCAGTGCATGCTGTCTACTCTTCCATAGCTGATAAGTCAATTGAAATATGGACTAGAAACTGTGTGTGAGCTATCTGTGCTCTCTGACGAATGGGTTACTCTGCGGTTAGAATGAAAATACTCAAGCCCCAATCCTGTCTATCTCATTAATTGCGACTCCCCCAGCTTTCAAAATGTGAAAGAAAAGGTTCAGGAGTGAAAACAATCTCCAGATTGGTTTTGGCTGTTTGTGGGACTTTACTGGGCACAGTGGTGGAACTGGTGGAAATGGTACTGCATTTGTCTATGAATAAAACAGTCACTACACTTTGGATATACAGCATTGGGGTGTGATGTGGAGTCCTGTAGCTCGCACTCGTCTCGCAAGCAAGAGGTCTGGGTTCGGTTCCCAGGCAGGGCAAAACATTGAGCAAGTTTCCTTACTGCACATGCCTCTATTTACCTAGCAGTAAGTAGGAATGCAGTTGTTAGTCGATTGGTGGATTGTTTTTTCCAGGGATAATAATTCCTTCAAAGAAAAGTAATAATATGGCTGTTTGTGGGACATTTTGCCCACACAATATACAGTCATTTCATTCCACAGTATATTCTGTGAAGCACTTTGAGACCAATGACCAATTTTATTTTATTGTGTTTTTTTGGGAAGGATTATTATTAGGCATGTGGAGTAAGAAAACTTGCCCCAGGTTTCGCCCTGATCTGCCTTGATTCGAACTCGGGTCTCACGCTTGTAAGGCTAGTGCTCTAACTAACCACTGAGCCACAGGAGATAATTTTCAGGCCTCTGCTGCCAGATATTCCATGGAGACTTTTGTAAGGCAATTTTTGTCTTAAAGTTTAAGACCGGCAGGAATGTGGAAAATACTTCACTTCAATTTTAATTGGATTCCAAATTAAGACTGTATTTAAGCGTTTTCTACATTTTTGCAAATAATAATAATACTCCCATTCATTATTATTACATTTTAACATAACGTGAATTTACAGGCTGAGACTAGGTGGAATTTCAGGCATCTGGTCGCTACCTGTGGCTGTGGGGAGAAGTGCATGAGGTTTGCCTGCTACAGTAATGCTCACTGCCTAGACCTAATGCTGATAATAATAAGACACTGGCGGCACCAACAGCATTAGTGAAACAAAATGGGCTTGGACAAATAGTAGGCTTTCCAGTAATTTCAGCACAAAGGACTTATCCAACCATCTGTCCCAAATAGAGAATCTTCTGGAGCACCATTTCATACCATAAACCATAGCAGGTGATTTGAGAAACCATGTGTGAAATAACTCCTTCAACTTCTGTTGTTATTTGAGGGGAGGATGCCCTCCTTGTCCCTTCTGCTGTCCCTGTCCCTTCTACTGCACCCTTGTATGTGTACAAATATAATTTGATAAATAATTATTAATATTAATTATTTTGATACATAATAATTATATATAAATATAATTTATCGAATCATATTTCGATAAATAAATTGATGTTGTTGTTGTATCATCTCACATCTCCGCTTTGCATTTAGCTGGGAGACATTTGCTGGTTTTGTTTTTGTTTGGGGGACTGTGGAGGCGTTTAAGTGCATCAGCCAAAATTGGTTTTGGCACAGTCTTGTCTGGGCACAGCACAAGGAACCACATGCAGGCGTGTTGGTCCTAGCAGCTGTGAATCACCAAAACAAAATGATCCTAGAGCTGACTGGAAAGGCACATGTTCTCTTCCAACCATCCCCCAGTCACCTGCACTCTATCTACTGCCAGCAGCTACATCGCCTCTTTAATAATGTAGTGAAACAAACACTCGCTGATCCTTTCTTTCGATATTCTTAACCTGACTGTTTCCATGCCATTTGTAGAGTCACGGAAGACTCTTTGCCAGCGATCTGTGAATAGCAAAACTGTTCCACACAGACTTCATGAATGAAAAACAATCAGGAAACGGCACTTGTTTTGTGAATGGGGCTGTAAATCATACACCGGCCTCCAGGGCCCTCCCTGGTAACCTATTCCGCTCACTAATTACGCTCTGTGTAAAGATAAGTTCCCCAGTGTAACATCCCAACCTAAACTTGCCTTTCACTGCACTGAACCCATGACTTCTTGTCCCGTTGCCTTGTTAAATGTTGCCTTGTACATTTAATTAGAAATGGTTGTTCTGGGTTTGCTTTTTCTCTCCCATCTGTATATATATATATTTTAAATGTTTTGGTCACTCACTCCACCACTGTTTGTGGGACACTGCTGAGCGCAATTGGCTGCCGCCTTTCGTCCACAGGATATACAATCAGTTCGCTTTACGGTACATTCTGCAAAATGCTTTCAGGCATCTCGGAAACATGATAAGGTGCTATATCAAATGCAAGAATTATTATTATTATTATTATCTGGATCCGAACTCAGTTGAATTTGGAGAGTACCCCTTGAAAGATGAACCAGAACATTTTACAAATCTCTCAATTTAGACCCATTGTACAGGAGAGTCTGTTTTTCACTCTGTTCAATTGAAACTCCAGCTGTGATCAAGAAAATACTTGAATTATTATAGCGCTTTATCATGTTGAAAAACCTCAAAACGCTTTGCAGCAATTACTGTCAAGTGGAGTGATGATTTTTCTAGGCAAACACAGCAGCTGTTTTGAACTCAGCATGTTCACACAAGCCGCCATGAGTTGAATGGCCAATTAACCTGGAGGATTGTTGCGCAGGACATCCAAGGATATTCCCTTCCCTCCAGGAAGGCTGGTGTGAAATCTTTAATACACTCCTGACTAGGGTGACAGGACTTGGTTTTAATGTTTCATTTGAAGGACTGCATCTCAGACAAAGCAGGATTCTCCCAGTACTGCACAGAATAGGCTGGCTGGCCTATTCCAATGCCCTCCTCGCTGGTCTTCCTAGCTCTGCAATACACAAAATACAATTAATTCAGAACTCCGCCGATCGGATTCTCACCCACATAAAACTCTGTAACCCCGTCACCCCCCGTCCTTGCCAGTTTCCACTGGCTCTCACTTACTAAAAGGATCGATTTCAAGATCCTCTCACTCGATTTCAAATCATTTCATGCCCTCGCATCTCCCTACCTCTCCAACCTGCTCCTACCCCCCCACCACCCCATTCCACCACCTGCTGTCTCCGCTCGGCCGGCTCCGGGCTCCTGTTTGTTCCTCATCCCCTCTGCTACCATCGGCAACCACTACACCCTGAAACTCTGGAGCTCTAAAGCGCTCTGAGATGCCGTCCTACGTGGAGGGCGCTATATAAATGTAAGTTGTTGTTGAGCTCTCTCCCTCCATCCCTCCGCCTTGCCATCCCTCTCTACTTTCAAATCCCACCTAAAGTTCTTTCTTTTTGATTGTGCTGCCGGTCAGCTCCCTACTCCCTCTCCCTCTGGCTCGAGTTCAGACTCCACCACTGTGTAGCACTCCGTGTGAAGGGTGCTATATAAATGGAAGTTGTTGTTGTTGGATAGGCAGGCTGGATTGTGAGCTCAAGTCTTGATCTGTGAACTCTGATCCATATCGTGCTACCAACTAAGGCAGCTACTAACTACTCCTCCACGCACACAGATTTTGCATCCTTTAATTCCATCTTGCTATGATGGGTAAACTTCTGGATTTTAATCAGCCACTAAGGGTTCATTACTTGTGTGTCTCTCATATGCTCTGATTTATTCATTAATTAAGCAGTGATAATAATACGCTCGCTCTGTCCCCATGGTGCGTTTGAAGTGATATGTAAAAAAGAAGCTTCGTTAAAATAAAAGACGTTTTGTCAAAATGCAACTAGTCTTAGAGTCCATTTTTGTACATTTAATTAGAAAGGATCATTGTAAACTTGCCACCACAAGAGGCTGTGACATCTGCCCACCCAGAACTCAGCTAGGTGTTCTATCCTCATCAAGCTTTGCTGTTACATATGTTCTTGGTTTTATGTTATTTGTGTTTGTGGTTTTGTATTACATATTATCATGGTTTTATATCACATATTAACAGTTTTGTACAACCACACCCCACACAGACCACAAAACTCCAGAGTAGATTCTAATCTATATATCCTCACCCATTTGGTTTCCTGACATGATGTGTGCACAATAAATTTACACAATGTAAAATACATTGGAGTACAGGTCTTCTACAGCTCTACTGTAGCAAATGTGTGACATTAAAGAGTTAAGAAACCTGACCAGAGCTTTAGGATGTCCTCCCGACATCAAAGGTGCAAGACAAACATAATTTATTGCTGTTAATAATAATCCTTGCATTTGATATAGTGCCTTATCACATCTTCGAGACTTCTCAAAACACCACACGATATACTGTAAAGTGAATTGACTGTATATATATATATATATATATATCTATAAGTGTGGAATAAAAAAACTGTAGCAAATGTGTGACTTCTCAAAACACCACACGATATACTGTAAAGTGAATTGACTGTATATATATATATATATATATATATATATCTATAAGTGTGGAATAAAAAAACTTTCCCAACGTTTCACGCTGCCAGGAATCAAACCTGGGACTTTTGCTTTCAAGGCGCGTGCTCGACCACTGAGCTACAGAACTTGTTGTTGTTGCTAGACTTTTTACGGTGTGTGATAGTTGTCCTTGAATGTGATGCTTCATGAGAGGTATCTGCGATTATGTCCTGCCTGTGTTGGTAGTTGTGGGAGCTATTTTTAACATGCAAACCTCTATGTTGTTATGGTATTCTGGCTGCTTGCAACAGAATGCCTACATTACTGCAGTGATGTACGGTAGGAACATTTGGAAGACTTCCAGCCGGACTAAATAATGCTTCAAAACATTCATTAGTTTCGCAGTGAAAGTGGGAAATTGGCTGAGCTTTCCAAGCGCTGAAATTAAGTCCCACAAACTAATGGAGAAAAGGCACAGGCTGGTTCATGTTCTGTTAGAGATCTGATTTATCACTCCCCTCATCTTCTTCAGTTACCAACATTCTGAAATTGACTCGAGTGCTTAAACAACTAACCAGTTGTCACGACAATATAATCAGGTTTTCAGTGTTTTAATTTCCTGTACAAATGATCGTGTTCTTCCCGGGTGAGTCTAGGATGCTGACTTGGAGAGCAACGGAATTAGACAGACACCGACGTGAAAAGCGCTCTATAAATGTAATTTAGTTATTGTTGTTGTATGTAAGAGGATGTAGGAAAACAAACAGGGAAGTGGGATTAGACTGGAGACCTCATGCAGAAAGAAGGACATATAATGCAAAATCCCTTCAAAGAAAGTGATAGGGTCACTCAATCCGCAACTGGGACACTGTGTTCACATTTGGCCGGTGAGTTTCGTACACAAAATATAGTCAATTCACTTTCTAGTATATTCTGTGAAGGGCTTTGAGACATCTCGAAGATGTTTGACAAGGTGCTATAGCAAATGCAAATTATTATTACTATTACAATACAAATTTACGTTTATACAGCGACTTTCACGTTGGGAGAATGTTCCAAAGCATGAAACAATACCAGATGGGCACCTGAGCTGGTGGTGAGAGGCAAGCGAGTGGTGGCGAGGAGAAAGCTGACCAATAATAATAATAATCCTTGCATTTGATAAAGTGCCTCATCACGTCTTTAAGACATCTCAAAGCGTTTCGCACAATAAACTGTGAAGTGAATTGACTGTATATTGTTGTGAGTGAAGACACAGGCAAGGGGTTCCAGCGTAGACTGCAGGAAACAAAGGGCCTGTTTCTGTGCCGTAACATTCTATGATTCTTGCAGCAATATATCAATATTTTGTTTCATAATAGCCATCATTTGGCCCAAGGTTAATTCCTGAATTGTTGTGTGATTGGCTCGCGCCAGCGCCTTCTTGCATTAGGCGCCGGCTGCATCAACCTCCATGGTTGCACATTCAATCTCACCAAGGCAGTCAGGAGCCTAGGTGTCTTGCTCAACTGTCTTTCCTCCCCCACAGCCAATCAATGACTCGCTGAAACCCTCATCCATGCCTTCATTACATCATGGCTCGATTATGCAAATGCCTTGCTGGTCGGCCTTCCCAATTCTTCCCTCCACAGGCTGCAGATAATCCAGACCTCTGCGGCCCGTGTCCTTTACCGTTCCAAACTCTGTGATCCCATCTCCCCATCCTTGCCTGACTCCATTGGCTCCCCATCATCCAGAGTATCCAATTCAAGATCCTGGTCCTCACATTTTGTAAGGGTTGATTTAAATTTGTGACCCTGCGGTGAAGTAAGGACTGATACTAATGTTGTACAATTAATATGCATGTTTATTAATTCAGGTTAATAATATAAGAAATTAAAAGTATTCATCACAACAATGCTTGCATATCGACGCATAGCTCACAATGATTTAAGTTGACCAAATCAAATGCTATGGGAGATAAAGTAGCAAGGTACAATTTAATGTCCAGATTAATCCAAATATAAATCCATCAATTTAATGTCCAGATTAATCCAAATATAAGTCCATCCAAGTATTGTTGTACGATTTCCAAGTTTGATTTCCAAGTATCCGGGTATTATTGTGCCAATCCCAGTTCGGTATCCAAGTACCATTGTACATCTAGAGTTGCTGCACTCATAGTCTTGAGCTTCTCTTCTTCCGAAGCTGAAATATGGATTCGCGACTCCAAGTTCCAATCTCTCCTTTCTTCTTCCTCGATTTCTCTCTTTTTCTTCTCGAATTGATCTCTCTTTATTCAGTTCATTGGGTGACCTTTCACCTATTGTATTTTGCAAGATGGTTCCTGTACAAAAACAAACGTAACACAGCTCCCTCTCAAGCTGCAGACCATATCTCCATGAGAAGATCGCTGATATGTACTGAAAACACTTTGTTGTTTATACACAATCCCTCATCTCTACCAAGCTAGTCACAACCAAGTCCTATCAGGTGCAATTGGTTACATATGTCTCAAATCGCCAATATAATTTGAGATATTAATTAACAGATTAATTACAGAATCCTACAATTTAAAGCCCTCCACAACCTCGCCCCACCCTACTTCCGTGACCTCCTATCCCCTTACTAACCTGCCTGCCCATCCGCTCAGCAGGATCTGGCCTGTTCCATGTCCCCCGACCCACCCGCCCAACCATTGGCAGACAAGCCTTCAGTCACTCTGCCCCTAACCTCTGGAACTCCATCCTGAATTCCCTCCGCCTTGTCCCTTCCCTGGCCTCCTTCAAATCTCACCTCAAGACTCTGCTGTTCGATGGACCCATCAGCAACTCCTTATCCCCCACTACCCCCCACGCCACCCCTGTCCTCATCTCAGGTCTGAAGCATTAAGTGTTCAGCGCCTTGGGACATCCCCCTGAAGTGAAAGGTGTTATACAAATGTAATTTTGTTGTTGTTGTGGTGGTTTGTAATTGAATAAATAGAATTGTGACAGGTGTTGGCTTGAGTCTGACTGTGACAATGGTAGGGGTGGAGGGGAGGGGAGGGGAGTGTTAAGATAGAGTATAAGTATCAGGCAGGAACACACTGTTTACATTTGTAGAAGGCCAGCAGACATGAAGCAGGCAGCCCGCATTCTGAGGCGTGTAAAATTACTTCATCAGATTAAACATAATTTAGCTCACAAGGACCTGTTCCTGCCATCTGGGGAATGCAGTCTCGTTACTAATCCAATATGTGCACATGAAAGGACTCGCATTTTTAACAAGCGCCTTATCATGCGGAAATGTCTGAAAGCACTTGACAGCAATTACTGTTAAGTGTAGTGACTGTTTTTTTGTGAATAAGCTGGGCAGCCATTGTGATCACAGTGAACAGCTAGCAGGTGAATGACTCATTATTGGCCAGAATACCAGGAGAAGGTATCTCCTTCCCAACAGTGTTGCAGTGTCTTAAATAGGAACAGGAACAACAACAACAACAAATTACATTTATAGAGCGCCTTTCACGTCGGGAGGACGTCTCAAGGCGCTGCACAGGAGGCGTGTGACCCGAGCTGAGAGGGGAGTGTTTGGGAAGGGGTGAAACACGAAGGGGAGGTAAAAGAGTTCGGGGTGGAACAAAAGGCACGATCGAAGAGGAAAGTCTTCAAACTGGCCTTGAAAGAGGAAAGGGAAGAAACGAAACGGAGGGATTGAGGGATGGCATTCCATAGGGTGGGAGCGGAGAAACTGAAGGCCCGGCCTCCGATGGTGGGGCGGTTCGGGCGGGGGGCATGGAGCAGGCCAAGTCCTGTTGAACGGAGGGTCCGGGTGGGCGTGTAGGGGGAGAGTAGATCGGTTAAATAGGGCGGGGCAAGGCCGTGTAAGGCCTTGTAGGTGAGGACGAGGATCTTGAACTCGATCCTCTGGAGGGTGGGGAGCCAGTGGAGACGGGCGAGGGTGGGGGTTATGTGGTCGTGGA
Source organism: Hydrolagus colliei (assembly GCA_035084275.1). Taxonomy (NCBI): domain Eukaryota; kingdom Metazoa; phylum Chordata; class Chondrichthyes; order Chimaeriformes; family Chimaeridae; genus Hydrolagus; species Hydrolagus colliei. Next base: position 68,040,561 of record CM068744.1, on the reverse strand, counting down.
GGCGGGTGCAGGATAGTACAGGGGCTGCAGAGTTTTGGATGACCTGCAGCCTGTGAATGGAGGAACTGGGGAGGCCGACGAGGGGAGAATTTCCATAGTCCAGCCGTGAGGTGATGTACGCGTGCACGAGTGTTTCGGCAGCGCGGGGGCTAAGATAGTTGCGGAGCCTGGCAATGTTGCGCAGGTGGAAATAAGCGGTGCCGGTCAAGGCGCGGATGTGGGGGAGGAAGGAAAGTTTTTGATCGAACATGATGCCGAGGTTCCTGATTGGCTTTGTGAGGTGGAGAGTGCAGCCTTGGATATTGAGGCTGGCAGCGCCCGATGTGCGGAGGCGCTGGCTTGAGCCAATCAGGAGGGCCTCGGTCTTACTCACGTTCAATTGCAAAAAGTTGTCCCTCGTCCAGGACTCGATGTCGGACAGACATGCTGTCAGAACATCGATCGTCTGGGGGTTGAGGGATGAGGCAGAAAGGTACAATTGGGTGTCGTCCGCATACATGTGGAAATTTACCCCATGTTTGCGGATGACGTCGCCCAGAGGGAGCGTGTAAAGGGTGAAAAGGAGGGGGCCTAAAACAGAGCCCTGAGGGATGCCGTGAGAAACTGTGCGGGGGTTTGAAGAAAAACCGTTGGAAAAAACAAAATGTAAACGGTAGGTCAAATAAGAATGGAACCAGTCAAGGACTGTGCCTTGAATGTTGAGGTGGGAGGAAAGACGTTGAAGGAGGATGGTGTGATCGACTGTGTCGAACGCAGCAGACAGGTCAAGGAGGACGAGGAGGCAGAGGGAGCCCTGTTCACAGGCGGTTAGGATGTCATTTGTGACCTTAACCAGGGCAGTTTCTGTGCTGTGGATAGGGCGGAAACGTGATTGGAGGGGTTCAAAAAGTGAGTGAACCCCTCCAATCAAAAAGGAAGATTTGACCTTGTGTTAATGTCTCATCCACAGTATGCACTGCGTAATGTCACCCACTGATAGCCACAATCACACCTAGATAGGAATGGAGACCCAAGATTGATCAGTGAGTGTTACCTCCACTTGCCTCATGCCACAGCCTGAAAGAGGGCTGTTGGGACATGGTTTCACTTTGATATTCAGTTTACCCTGAGACTGGATTAAAAAATTAGTGGAACTGTGCAAAGAGATTATGTTCAGGAATCCTATATTACTTGTGGATAACGTATGGATTTCGACGTTGTTATGTGTAAGAACAAAGTCTTAGCCTAAAATGACAGCGCTGACTTATGTGGTAGATTTTTGTTATTATGGAAAATCGATTGGTGCTTTTTGGCAGAGAATGGAAAATCTGCTCTTGAAATTCATAGTCTCTACTGGCAGGGGAGGAAAGGGCCAGCAAACTATCCGTCTGACAGCCGCCACTCCCTTTGGAGTGGTTTGCAGCCAATGTGTGTGCACTAATATGAGAGTTGACAGCAGGTGGGTTATTATATAATGATAATAATAATAATCCTTACATTTGACATAGCGCCTTATCACTACTTCGAGAAGTCTCAAAGCACTTCACGGACTATACTGTAAAGTGAATTGACTGTATATTTTGCAGGCGGAACGCTGCAAATTGTTTAGCAAAGATAAAAGGAATTCTCTTCTCAAGCCATTGGATTTCGGGTACTTGTATGTTTTCTAGATATGTATCTATATATTTATATATTCTATATACAGTATATACATACAATATATCTATGTACTGTACATAGAGATTTTGATGTACAGTCAACCCTTGCCGAATGCGACTTAACTGCCGATTCGCCTGTACGCGAAGAAATAAATGTGGCACTTTTTGCGTAACACAAGTAAAATTTGTGTATACGTGTTGGCTGGCCCTGCACGCATGCGCATTTGGGAGGACACCGACCCCGCGTACAATGCACTCTTGGGAGGATACCGCCAGCTCCCACCTAAATCCAATGATTCCTCGGCCTCAGAGCAACCTGATGGCATTGCATGGTAAACAGAAGAGACAGAGAGAGAGAGAGAAAGTCTCCTAACATTTCCAGGACCAAACTTAAAGTAATTTAGCCAAGCTGTGGTAGTGTAAGGTGCTGTTTTATTATCTCCAGTGAGTCAGTGAGGTCGGGGAGTGACGAGCAGGGAGAGCGGGCCAGCTGGCTGTAGCCCACCTCAGTACGTAACTTGCATTGGTCGGGTACGAACGTGCCTGGAGGCTTGAAATTGAATAACCTGTGGATGGATTCCCCTAACCCCTTTTTTCCCATTATTTATTAAGCTTACTGAACGTGATTTTACTGATTGCGCTGTTTTCCAGGAACGTAACACCCGCGTTCGGCGAGGGTCTACTGTATATCTATATATGTATATTCATATATATGTGTACATACATATGGATGTCCTTGGGACATCCTCCTGACGTGAAAGGCACTGCATAAATGTAATTTTGTTGCTTTTGCTGTTGTGGATGATACCTGTGTGTGTGTTAATATATACATATAACTATATATAACACATATTTTTATGTGTTCCACGTCCCCTGCCACACCTGCCCCACCATTGGTGGGCGAGCCTTCAGCCACTCTGCCCCCAACCTCTGGAATTCTGCACCCTCTTTCCCTGCACCCTCCTCGTCCCCGACCTCAGCTCGCGTCTGAAACAGTGACTGTCCAGCGCCTCGGGACGTTCTCCTGACGTGAAAGGCACTATACAAATGTAATTTTGTTGTTGTGTTGTTGTGTATATCTGTGTCATTTCTGCCTGTGTGTACACAATATATAGATGATTGTGCATCTGAGTGTCATACACTCCTGTGTATATGTACCTGTGAGAGTGTTTGTGGATATAGATGTGTGTGCTGTGTGTGTGTAGGTGTGTGGGCATAAGTATGTGCCTGGTTTTGTTTTGGTCAGTTAGTTTAAACACACAGACCTTACTGATTTACCCACTGAACCGAGGGGCACCCTACCCTACCTAAATCAAGTATCACCATCAAATAACAACTAGTGGCAATCTCTCAGGCACACTTATTAAGGAATTGGAATGACAATATTAGTGAATGGTACCACTAATCTCAGTTCTCCTGCCAATTGCTATAGCTGGTAATTGAATCTATAGAATTTAAAACTACTGTATATCTAAATCCAATTTAAGTTGCAACAGAGTAATGCTGATAGTATGGCGCCTGAGTACTTGCTTTCAATCTGGGTGGATGCAGTACAATACAAAATTATATTTGGATAGAGTGGTTCACGACGGGAGGACGTCCCAAAGTGCTGGACAGTCAGTGATCTGGACCCGAGCAGGGAGTTTGGGATCAGGGAGGGTGTTGGGCAAGGAGACAAGGTGTAGGAGGGTGGCCGAAGGTGCAGATGAAGAGGAAGGTCTTGAGATGCGCCTTGAAGGAGGTAAGGGAGGGAGAGGGGTGAAGGGTATGTGGGATGGATTTCCAAAGGGTGGGAGCACAGAAGCTGAAGGCCAGATCTCCAATTGGGGGTGGGTCAGGCAGGGGACATGGAACAGGCAGGTGCCTGCTAAGTGGAGGAAGTGGACAGGTTTATATGCTGTTAGCAGGCCACGGAGTTAGGAAGGAGCAAGGCCGTGAAGGGCCTTAAAGACGAGAATTTGGATTTTGAACAGGGGGATGGGGAGCCAGTGGAGCCGGGTGAGTAGTGTCCGGTGACATATCGATATATTGGTTATATCTGTATAATTTTTCATATTGATATGCTGATATTGGAAATTTGAATATATCAGTATATTGAAAAATTCAGAATGAAAAAAAATTGCGATATCCACAAAATATCAGTATATCATCAACAAATGCCACGTTACAGCATACAGAAAATATACAACCTAAGGTTCCAAATGTATTTGACGGCACAACGCACACAAGAGCTTAATTTTCTTGAAGCGCCAAAGGGCTCTATCAACAGAAACAAACAACAAAAACAGTAACAACAAAGTTCAACAGACTTTCAACAGACCTTGTCGCCGACATTGTAAACCTCCTGGGCGTAGAGCACACATATCTGAATACGTGTGCATCCCCCTTCTTCCCTTCCCCCCACAACCAAACACAATCAGACTTGCGCACAACCCTCCCAAGCCATTCATACGTAAAGGTTTGGAACGTGAGTAAAAAAAACCCTGGTGATATCGATATGAGCTCTATTGGAAAAATTCAATATTGCTGGACACTACGGGTGAGGGTGGGAGTCATGGAGCCTTGTATGGGTGAGGACACGAGCCGCAGATTTCTGGATGATCTGCAGCTTGTGGAGGGAAGAGTTCGGGACCACAACAAGAACAAAATTACATTTGCATAGTACTTTTCACATCAGGAGGACGTATCAAGGCGCTGGACAGTCAGTGTTTCAGAAGCAAGCTGGGGTCCAGATCAGGGAGGGTGGAGGGAAAGGAGGGGATTTGGGGTGACCAGGGACTGTTGAAGAGGAGGGTCTTAAGGAGAGACTTGATGGAGGCTAGGGACTCCCTCGCTGGGTTCAACTCTTACCTTTCTCATCGTCTCCACTTCGTCGCTACCAACGGCTTCTCTACCAGCCCCTACACTGTCACCCGTGGTGTCCCCCAGGGCTCACTTTTTAACATGATCTGCAGACATGTGGTTAACTTCCACTTTTATGCGGATGACACCCAACTCTAACTTTCTGCCTCTACCCTCAACTCCAGGACTACTACTCTCCTGACAGACAGTTTGTCAGACATCAAGTCCTGGATGAGAGCTAACTTTCTACAGTTGAACGTAAACAAGACAGAGGGCCTCCTGATTGGCTCACGCCAACACTTTCACATGCATCAAGCGCTAGCAACATCAACCTCCATGATTGTTCACTTGACCTCACCAAGCCAGTCAGGAACCTAGATGTCTTTTTTGATCCTCAACTGTCTTTCCTCCCCCACATCCAAGCCATGTCTCACTCTGCCTTCCATTACCTCTGCAATATTGCCCAACTCCACCACTACCTTACTCCCAAACATGCCTTCATTACATCTCAGCTTGACTACGCAAACGCCCTGCTTGTCGGCCTTCCCAATTTCTCCCTCCAAAGGTTCCAGATAATCCAGAAGTCTGCGGCCCGTGTCCTCTACTGCTCGAAGCTTCGTGACCCCATCTCTCCCATCCTCGCTGGACTCAATTGGCTCCCATCATCCAGAGGATCCAATTCAAGATTTTTGTCTTCACATTCAAAGCCCTCCATGGCCTCACCCCACTCTACATCCGCTACCTCCTAACTCCCTACCAACCTGGCTGCCCCCTCTGCTCCGGCCTGCTCCATGTCCCCCAACCCACCCGCCCCACCATTGGCGGGCGAGCCTTTAGCCACTCTGCCCCCAACCTCTGGAACTCCATCCCACACCTCCACCTTGCCCCTTCCCTGGCCTCCTTCAAGTCTCGTCTCAAGACTCTCCTCTTTGAAGGTCCCATTGGTCACTCCAAATTCCCCCCTTTCCCTCCTCTCACCCCCCAGCTGGGGTTTGAAACAATGACTGATCAGTGCCTTGGCACATCCACCTGACATGAAAGGCACTGTACAAGTGTAATTTTGTTGTAGTAGAGAGGGACAAAGTGGAGGAATTATAGGATGGAATTCCAGAGGTTGGGGGTAGAGTGGCTAAAGGCTTCTCTGCCGGTGGTGGGGCGGGTGGGTCGGGAGACATGGTGCTTTACCCTTTTTCTCCTTTAAATCCCATTTCCAGCCACATGCCAGTTGGTGTGGCTTCACAGCCAGATTTGCACACACCAAACTCACATTCACACACTACCAAATGCCAGTATGCATTCCCCATCCCCTCCCCCTCGTCTGCTCTGAGCTGTTCTCCACTCGAACGCGTTTTGTTTTCTAAACTAGCAGCCGTTCCACATTGTCTCATTTCTGTTTAAAGCTATTTAATTACTTTATTTTCCCAGCCCAGGTTCCTATTGCTGAATCTGAAGATTCATTGTGATTTAAAAAGAAAGCAGGAGTTTCACTTGAATGCACCCTTAGGGAGCCCATGCATAATGATGCACAGATGTCCATATGTAGGCAGCATAATGTAATGGGATGTGAGTAATCTCTTTGGTGTGTTTATTGGATGCAGAAAGCCCTCTCTCTTCTTGCAGATTGAAACATAATTTTACTTTCAAAACTTGGATTTCCCCCGTCACGGTTCATCAGATAAAGCAATCCTTTCATAAAGAAGTGACCCTTAACTTAAGGGGCGCATCACAGGTAATTGCAGTCAAGTGTATTTGTAGGCAAAAGTAGTAGCTATTTTGTGTGCTGCAAGGTCCCACAAACAACCATGAAATCAATTATTCATTTATTTTAAAGATTGTTGGCCACAAGCCCAGGAGAAACTTCTTCTCTTTTCCTTCTGATGAAAAGATAAACTGAGCTCCCACCTGTATTTCCTTTGATGGACATTAAGAGTTCCAACTACACGATTGCAAAAGGGAAGATACCTTTTCCTGGTGTCCTGATTAACCATCATTCACGTGGGACTTACTGGTTGGAAATTGCTGACTGTGTTCACCCACAAATGCCGTCACTACTTGTGAAGCGCCAGGAAGATATTCTGACAAAAAAAAGTGATATCAAATGCAAGTATTATTATTTGGATTATTTCAATAACCTCGCTGATTTTCCCTCTCATAGTTACCAACATTGTTTTTTTTTGGCCAACCAGGTGCCTGGCACATGTGGAAACCCATCACTGTACGTAAGAGTATCCAAACCAAGCTGAGGTCTGGAATCTGAACCAAACCAAACTGAGATTTCCATGCACCTCACCTACACATGGAAATCCCAGAGATAGATTGTTGGAATAAAATGTGCACCCTGTCCCTGGAGGAACGTGTCCTGCTTACCTAATTCCAGAGAGTTTTAGGCGCAGGTTGGCATGGGCCAAGGCTTGGGGACACTAGAGTGTGTGTTGGGGTAACTGCTGGAGTCTAACCAGCTAAAACTGCACAGCAGCTTATCGTTGATATTGCTGTCTGGCAAGTTTTCCAGCTGCTTGTGCAGTTAGGACCACTCTACCATTAGGACTTTGGTTTGTAGGGTTAACAGGAGCGGAGTGGGAGGATTCCCTGCCCCCAGTGACTGGTCTGCCCTTCCTGGACCTGCCAATGAGCCAGGCTAGGCTGTGCTGTCATCAGCAGTGCCCTGGAATATTGTGGACCCACCTGGCTCAGGAATGACAAAGATTGCCACAGACGGCTAAAGCGATTCCAACACTCAGGCATGTCACCTTGGAGCCAGTTTAACTCTGAGGAGGACCCTGTTTAGCGCCGAAGAGGGTGGCAGAATTGGCAATAGCGTTGGACTAAACCCAGCGACAGTAACAAATTAATATGCGCCATGTGTAAACCATGTGTAAATGAGGCAATTCCAGATGTTCTTAATTATATTGTTAATAACTAGATCTTTTTAAGTTGTTAATTGTGTAAATAAGAGCACCTCTTTGCACATGTCTCATACACACAGTTTGCGCAAGGCATACAGTACATCATAGGTGCACGTGGTTTACACAGTTCGCATAATACACCCTAGTGTCAGAGCATATCATTGCATTTTATTTGGGATACAGACTGATGTTTGCTGAGAGAGAGAAAAAAATATTGAGTGTGAACTGTTAATTCTCCAGCTGGTGCTGCTCTTCAGCTAATGCTGATTATGCTTTGTGTGTGTGTGAAGCCTGCTGCTTGGACAAGGGACTGCACATCGACAATTTTTCTCTGACTAATCCAGATGACAAATAATAATCCCTCAAAATACAATAATAAATTGGTCATTTTCATATCAAATGCAAGGATTATTATTATTGTTATTATGACATAATGGAAGGAGCTGGAGAAGTTGGGGGTGGGGAGGAAGCAGAGCAGGGTGGAAGGTGGGGGGTGTAGGAGGGGTGGGGAATATGATAACCCCATCTTGGGTGCATAGTAAGGCAATTTGAGAAACCCACCCCCTCACAAAGTGAAATGTGCTATTTTGTGGACAAGCACTTAGGGAAAGAGCTGCAGCCATTTGGCTCTCAGCACTATCGGACAACTTACACAAGGCACGCAGATAATCAGAAGGTGTGTGTTTCGGCAACAGTGTGTGTGCCCGAAATGGCGTCATTTCCATTTGGAAAAACAATGGTCCAGTTAGATAGAGAAGACAATCAAATCCACTGGGTGGTTCATCATTTACATGACAAATCAGCCCCAACAGAGTCCTATTTATAACAATGACCCATGTGTTATTTCCACGTCAAAAAATATAAAATGAAACTTATGGCCTTTCATGGGCCAGAATACTCACCTCTCCTTTATAATAATAAACCTTCCACTTGATATTGTGCTCTATCAAGTCTTCGAGAGCTTCAAAGCGCTTCACAAAATAGACTGTAAAGTGAATTGACTGTATATGTTGTGGGCGAAACGCGGCTGCCAATTGCACACAGCAGTGTCTCATAGAAAGTCGTGGAATGAATGGTCAAATTATTATTTTTTTCAAGGGATTATTACCTGCAGAAGAGCGATCTGTTAATTGACTAACTACTGTACCAGGTTTCTATTTACTATCAGGTAGAGTAAATAAACTTGTCTTTTCTAAAGGAATTGCACCTCCAACAACCCTCCAAGTGAGGAAAGTCCTATGACTCTCTCGACCGGTTCTTCTGCTAACAATTCTGATGCACTACACCTTCCTTGTGATTGGCATCCGCATCAATATACGATTGTCTGTAAATAGGCTGAACAGCAGTGGCCCATGTCAAGAGAAGTTGGGGATGTGTGGGTGTGGTTAGACACATGGTGTTACTTGACGTGTGCTCGCACAGTGGAACAGACTGGTATATTTTCACTCAGCAGGATAACGGTGTGTGCTGTGGATTTCCATCCATCTATTCAATTTGCAGCTACTCTGGCCTCTGATTAGATGCCTGAATCACATCGAGATTTACAAGCTGCCATCTCTCACAGCTCCTCCAAAGGAGCAATGTTTGGACCATAAAATGATAAATAGAGTCTGAAGCAATTTCACAGCATCTGATAGTGCGCGCCAGGGAGAACACGTTGTGGGACGAATCATATTTGCATTTCTTTTCCCTTCACTAAATCTACCATCTAATACATGTCGACTTTCATAGAACGCAAAGTAATTGATGTCCTCAATAGATTGTCCTGTCTTTGTACGTTTCACTCAGCAAATGGTTCCAGAAGAAGCTTGTCACTTGTACAGGAGGTGACGATCGCGATGTGTGCTGTGCTAATTATCACTCGTGTTAATTATCACACTGGTGAATAACGAATTAAAAGAGAATTAGATCTTTATTTAGGGAGAACAGGTCTGTTAGGTTATGGGGAGAGAGCTGGGCAGTGGGATTGAGTTGCTCTTTTCAAAGAACCGGCACAGACCAGATGGGCCGATTGGCCTCCTTTTGTGCCATAAAATTCTATGATTATGAACTAAAGACTGACTGTGGATGGGATCCACTGCTTTCCTCTGCCACCCCAAGGCACTATCATAATGGTTGGGTCCAATTCCGGCAATGTGCATCCAGCCTTCGGAACATATCATTGTGTTGACAAGTACTGACTTTATAAATTTTTTAAGGCAGTATGTCAGGTACAAACAGCCCAATGCTGTGAGCCATGAGTCAGATGTGAAAATTGGCTTCCGGCACTCATACACTGTGATGAGGGAAGGGGAGCTTTGGAGGAGATACTCATAGCCTATCTTTAGTTCGTGAAATCCACATTTATTAGCGATATTTACCATATGTGTTAATTGTTACATTGTGGGTTTCACAAATTTCACCCAATTTATTTGTTTCCCTTTTGGTGGTCACTTTGTTATTCACCAGCATAGAGTACAGTGGCATCCACAGACATGTTTATTTTGGGTCCTTCCTCAGTATTGTGGACTGAGAGAGGAATTGGAATATTTTGGTGATCAGACCAAGACCACTTGTAAATTGAACTGAATTTTTTAGTTCAGAATAAAAAATTGGCTAGCTACCAACTGAGCCAAATTAGTATTGAGAATAATAATAATAATAATCCTTGCATTTGATACAACACCTCATCACATCGTTGAGCTGTGTCAAGTGCTTTATAGGATACACTGAAAAGCGAATCATAGAGAATTAAAGCACCGAAGGAGGCCATTCGGCATCTGCCGGCTCAATGGAAGAGCTACCCAACCAGTCCCTCTCCCCCCGCCTGCTCTTTCCCCATATTCTTGCAAATTTCTCCTTTTGAAGGACACCTATCCAATTGCCTTTCGAAAGTTGTTTTTCAATCTGTTCCAACTCACTTTCAGGCAGTGCATTCCAGACTGTAACAACTGTGTGTGTGTGTGTGTGTGTGTTGTAAAAAAAAGTCTCCTAATCTGGTGAGATGAGGAGAAAAAGCAGTGTGACTGTGTGAATTTTATTCCCACTTCAGAGTGTGTTTTCTCTATAAATTCTGCAGAATCCTTGAATTGGAAGACAAAACAGTCTCGCAGGCTAAGACAAAGAAGAACGATAAGTCGCGGCAGATTTACACATGTCAGGCCCATTTGCCTGCTCTGGCAGTGTGAGTACAGGAGCAGCATAATAGTAATAATCCTTGCATTTGATATAGCGCCTTATTGCGTCTTCTAGACGTCTCAAAGCGCTTCACAGAATATACTGTAAAGTGTATTGACTGTATATTCGTGGGCGAAACGTGGCAGCCAATTGTGCACAGCAAGATAACATGTAATGACATTGTCCTTCCCCATGCTTTGGTAATCTGCAATGGTACCAAACACAGCCTTGTGTACTGCATACCCTGGTGTAACCTTAAAGTCAGCAAGTGGAAAATGAAAGGTAGTGTTGCGGGTGACACACAAAAAATGACAAATTAAAATTCCAACCGGAGCTGTCCGACTGTCAGAGATAAATGGGGATTGTTCTTCCGTCAGATTGTTCCAATTATAGGGTAGTTCCTTTTCTATTAAGAGAGAGAGATGCTGCAGACATGTAAAGAGAGGAGAGACACTTGGCTCTTCTGTGTGTCACTTTTGTTTGGGGATTGTTCCAAGCACAGTTAGCTGTTTGTGATATTATAGTATAGCACAGTACACCGGAACCTTCACTCCTCCCCAACCCCCACTGTAAAATTTCAGCCATTTGAATGACTTCTTGTGCTCCCCCTCCCACCCCAACCCACCCTCCGCACTGTTGATGTGCTGTCAGAGAAGATCTGCCAAAATCTCACACTCTGCTGTACGGTGCACTTAGCTTTCTGATTTATGCCTTACTCTTATGACTTGTGCCATGGGTTTTCCAGTGGGACTCAGCATAGAGTTTGCTCTGTCTGGGACGCACGTTAACCTTGTCAGGTTTCAGTGATGTATTGTAGTTGCACACAGGGAACTGTGGTCATTAATCTGCCTGGCACTCATTTCAAAATCTATTCCTCGCAGCGCCAGCACGATGCCTTGTAAACAAGCAGAGGGCTGGGCGAGTGCCTGTCTTTGTGGGGTGGAGAGGGAAGGATGGACAAGACAGAATTTATCAGTGTACTTTCTCTACTACTTCATGAAACACAGCAGAACTGGTGAGAGAAGCTGCGTGGAATGATTTCAGAGGTTCCCATTCTCCTGTTTTTTCTATTTTTGAGTCAACCAGGGGTATAGCTTACATGGAAACCCATTGCCATGCTTAAGAATATCCAAATCAAACCACTGGGAGTTACACATATGCATGGAAATCTACTTTGTCTGCCCAATGGCTTGTGATCACTGCATTTGCCTACAAATACAGTGACTGTATATAACAACAATTAGATGCCAGATTTATGTTGTCCTGTAGCTCAGATACCTGGGTTTTTATTACTGGGCCCAGTGAAACGTTGGGCCAGTTTCCTTTATTCCACCTGTCTCTGTTTACCCAACAGTAAGTAGGAATCTTAGTCAATTGACGGATCACTTTTTCCAGGGGTATTGATTCCTTCAAAAAAAATAATAAGAAGAAAATTGGTCACTTCAATCCACAACTGTTTGTGGGACACTGCTGTGCCCAATGGTCTGTCGCGTTTTGTCCACAAAACATAGTCAGTTCGCTTTGCAGCATATTGTGTGAAGCTTTGAAATGTCTAGAAGATGCGATAGGGCGCTGTATCAAAATGCAAGGATTATTATTATTACTCTCTCCCCGAACGGACGTACCTTGCTCATCTAATCACTATTACGGTTGGAGTTTAACCAAGTATCACCATGTAACTTATTTGTTCTACTATTCTTGTTTATTTTTGCAGAATGTTCATTGATAACACAAACGTGTTGTGCTGCATTGTGGGGGCCTGCAGGTGACTAATCTGTTCCATTTAGTAAATTCCACCAGTTTGCCCCTGTATATTGATAAATGAATAATGGGATTTTAAATTGTATAGTAGCACGAAGCTGAGCCCACAACAGCATTTCAAAGGGAATTGGATAAATATTTGAAGGGAAATAATATGGGGAAAGAGCAGGGGAATGGGTTAGTGTAGTTCACTCCAGTGGGAAGTACCAGCCTCAGGTTTGTAAAGCTACAGTTTAATTTCAAATTTATATTTTAAGTATAATGCCACCACCAGTAACATGCCAGTCCCCGCACAGGGAAACTTGCAGAGCAAAGAACACAAATTGTTGCATGTCCCATTGGCAATGAATAGCCACTACTGTGTGACAGAAGCGGTTTGATGGGCTGACTGATCACCTCTCATTCTATTCTTGCACATGATTCCTTCTTGCCTCTGCTTACCTAGCAGTACATAGGAACCCGGTTGTTAGATGATTGGCAGAACACCTTTCCCAGGGTAATAATTTCTTCAAACAATAATAATAATAATTTGGTCACTCAATCCACGACTGTTTGTGGGATACTGTTGTGTGCAATTGGCTGCCATGTTTGGCCTACAAAATATACAGTCAATTCATTTTATGATTAATTCACCAAGCTAGTCAGGAACCCAGGTATCTTGTTCGATCCTCAAATGTCTTTCCTCCCCTACATCCAAGCCATGACCTGCTCTGCCTTCCCTCACCTCCAAAATATTGCCCGACTCGGCCACTACCCCTCAGGCTGATGAAACCCTCATTCACACCTTCATCACATCCCAGCTCGACTACGTCAATACTTGTTGGCTTTCCAAATTCCTCCCTCCATAGGCTGCAGATAATCCAGAACTCTGCAGCCCATGTCCTGTACTGCTCCAAACTTCATGACCCCATCTGCCCCTTGCTCACCCAACCCCACTGGCTCCCCATCACCCAGAGGATTCAATTCAAGATCCTGGTCCTCACATTCAAAGCCCTCAATGACCTCTGCGACCTCCTAGCCTGCTACCAACTGCCCATCGCCTCCACTCAGTAGGTTCAGGCTTGCTCCACGTCCCGGACCCACCCGCCCCACCATTGGCGTGCAAGCTTTCAGCCACTCTGACCCCAACCTCTGGAACTCCATCCCGCAATCCCTCCCCCTTGTTCCTCTTTCAAGTCCTGCCTCAAGACCCTCCCCTTTGACTGTCTCATCGGTCACTCCAAATCCCCCCTTTCCCTCCACCCTACCAGTCTCCGACCCCAGCTCGGGTCTGAAACAATGACTGTCCAGCATCATGGGACATCCTCCTGACATGAAAAGCGCTATGCAAGTGTGATTTTGTTAGTGTTGTTGTTGAGACATCTCAAAGCCATGATAAGGTGCTGTATCTAGTCACATGGATTCGTCACATCAAGGCTCGACTATGGAAACTCCCACCTCGTCAGCCTTCCTGGTTCTTCCATTCACAAGCTGCAGATCATCCAGACCTCTGCAGTTCATCCGTACCAAGCTCCACGACCACATCACTCCCATCCTTGCTTGGCTCCGTTGGCTCCCCATGCCCCAGAGGATCGAATTCAAGATCCTCATCCTCACTTTCAAGGCCATTAATGGCCTTGCCCTTCCCCACACCTCTCTGACCTGCTGTACCCCTATGAACTTCCCCACCCACTCTGTTAAGCGGGCTCCGGCCTACTCCATGTCCCCGCTTGATCAGCCCTACCTTCTGCTGCCCTCCCAACTCTCTCCCTTCCCTCCTTACTTTCTTCTGCCCCTCTCCCCTACCCTGCCCATCTCTCTTGCTTGGGTCCCGACTTGACTGTTCAGTACCTTGGGACATCCTCCCGATGTGAAAGGTGCTCAATAAATGTAATTTTGTTGTATCAAATTCAAGGATTATTATTAGATTACAGTGTTGAAATTGAGTTTAAGTGAAAACTTGGCAGTGTGTTTACCATGCCCACATCCATGCCACATTGTTCAGAGTTGCGAGTCTGATATTCTAATAGAGTCTATTGTGCCGATTTCAAAATCCAGGATTTAGTCACCCAGAATGCCATTACTGGGAGGCTGTGAATCAAACTCACTGCACAAAGTCTCAGTATTTTCCAATTTATATTTAAACATTAACATGACCGATGTTTAGATTCTTAATGAAAGTGAACAGCTCTGCTTTTGCTGCACCCCTTATATTCTTGGGTGTTTGACATGCAGAATGTGTGGACGACTGCTGCCTTACAGACTTGCTTATCATCCACAATGCACTGCCGAGGGCAGGATAGTTATCCCTTTAAGACGGATGACTGTACTTGCTCCACCTCTCGTCGGTTAACGAGGTTGGGAGATTAGTTTACTTGCCCTCGAGCAGCCCAGCTGGCAGGTTGATGTGGCTTGGCATGGTTGGCAGCATACAGAAAGTTATGGGGTCTAAGTCCCATGTTGGGACTGCATGGACACTGGTGAGATGCTAACATCAAAGGAGATGCTAAAACATGGCCCTGCCTGTATGCTCTGGTAGCATTTAAAGGCCCTATTCACACTACTCAGAAAGAAAAGGGCATTTCTCCTGGTGTCTTGACCAGAAATCAATCAAAACTTACATTTATATAACGGCTTTCACATCGAGAGAATGTCCCAAGGCGCTATACAGTCAGGTAGGGACAAGAGCAGGGCGGGAGGGGTCTGGGCAGGATGAAGGAGAATAGGAGAATTTACTGTATATTTGTGGGCAAAACGCGGCAGCCAAATTGCGCACAGCAGTGTCCCACGAACAGTCATGGAAGTGGGATTAGGAGAGAAAGGCAGGAAAGATGACAAGGGGAGGGGTCAGCGTAGGGGGAAGGAGAGCAGGAAAACTGACTGTATGTTTGTGGGCGAAATGCGGCAGCCAAATTACGCACAGCAATATCCCACAAACAGTTGCGGAAATGGGGCCAGGGGAGAAAGGGGACAAGAGGGTAAGGGGGGAGAAGGAGGAAAAGGTGGGGTGGGGTAAAGTCATGGAGGAAGAGGGGGGAGAGGGAAGGAAAGATAAGGATGTCAATTCAATCCATGATTACTTGTGGGACACTGCTGTGAGCAATTGGCAGTCGTATTTCACCCACAAGTATAATCAATTAACTTTACAGTACTGTATATTCTGCGAACTGCTTTGAGGCGCCTAGAAGATGTGAAAAGCGCTATTTAAATGTAAGGATTATTATTATTTTTTGAGGAATTATTATTAGGCTTGTGAAAACTTGCCTCAAAAAAAATTCATCAATTCAATCCATGACTGTATGTGGGACACTGCTGTGCACAATTGGCTGCTGCATTTCACCTGCAAATATACAGTGAATTCACTTTACATTATATTATGTGAAGTGCTTTGAGACAACTAGAAGACCTAGGCTATATCAAATGCAAAGATTATTATTTTTATTATTAATATGTCACTTACTTCATGATTGAGATAAATTGGTCACGTGGAATCCTGTAACTTAGTGATTAGAGCATTTGTCTGGTTTGATTCCTAGGCAGGGCTAAACATTGGGCAAGCTTCCTTACTCTGCAAACCTCTGCTTACCTAGCAATAAGTAGGAACCTGGTTGTTAGTTGATTGGCAGATCAACTTTTTTGGATGTAATCATTCCTTAAACAATAACAAACTGGTCACTTCAATCCCCAACTGTTTGTTGGACACAATTGTCTGTCGCATTTCACTCACAAAATATACAGTGAATTCACTTTACAATAATATTCTATGAAATGCTTTGAGAAGTAACAAGGTGCAATATCAAATGCAAAATTTCTTATTATAAATTGGTCATTTACTTTGTGCCTATTGGTGATAGCTTACTACTGAAAAATGTGCTGCATTTATCTAGAAATAAACAGTTGCTATTTTTGACAGTGATTCTATGCGAAATGCTTTGAAGTATTTTAACATTGTAGGCGAAAATATCAAATGAGAGAAAATTATTAAGTATCTGTCCGTTTTTTTAATTTGCTTTCACATGTGGTTGGCTTGTTCTCTCAGTGCTAATTAAAGCCTGGGTTTTGCTCTTGCACCCTGAAGGCAAGTTAGAGTGTAAAAGATGGAAGAAATAATATGAATAGATTTTAGCCACAAAACCACAACAGTTGGCTAACATTGTAATAAATCTTAATTGAGGTAAAACAAATCAATCTACCTCCTACTTTAAAATGACTGTCCATTGTAAATAACTATGACCCCAATCCGTAAACATAGCAACAGAATAGCATCTGCGGAACATTGTTTTACGAAAGGAGATCAGATTGCAGGAGAAGTTTGGATTATTTGATCTGTTCCCTCCAGATTGCTCACTCTTATCATTTTCCCATCATGGCACCAAGCTGTTTCTTAAACAAGCCCCAAATCCCGGCTTCAACCACCCTCTCTGGTAACCTCTTCCAGTTGTTAATGATCCTCCTGGGTAAGGAATATATCCTTGTGCCTATTCTCAAATTGGAGTCTTGCTGCCTTAGGGCATCTAAAAGTATTGTTTTGGGGTTTACTTTCTCAATCCCAATTTGACATTTTATAAAGCTCTATAAAGACTCCTCTGAGATATCTCTTTTCAAGAACTAAAAGAAATACAAATGTGAATTTATCCAAACATTCCTCACAGTTCATCCCTTTAACACTGAGGACCATTGAAATCAATGGATTTGGCCTCCTGAAGAATTATAATTATAAGAATTATAATCTTGTGCCGCTTAATAGCTAAGCACAACTATAAAATGAACAGAGGCCTGAAGATGTGAAGGAATATAGAACAAAGTGTATCACCATGAGAAAAAGAACAGAGCAATTAAAAGCACAGGAGATCAAGAAGGTCGACATGTACCTAAGGCGATGATTTTACAGGGTATCAAGGAATTGAAAGAACAATGTGGGACTATGAGTCACACAAAACTCAAACAAGGGTATTGATAGGATCTATTAGGAAGGGGAGGAGGAAATAGACAAATGGATCTTGGGAGGAACTGCAGCAGTAGATTGTGCGAAAGGTTACTAGAAATGGATTGATGGCTCAGATTGTAGAATTCGCTAACAGAAGAGATTTCACTTCACTCATTAAATGGAATAAGAGCACAAGATCCCAGCCTTTCACTCTTGCGATAGGAAAGCGGTGTCCAGGTCGGAAGAAGCGTCCTTCAGATACAGAAGAAGAATAGAAAATTGGAATGGGAGTGGGCAGCTCCAGTAAAACGTCCAGCGCTAGCTTAATGGACTGAATGATTACACAGTAAGCTCTACTTGCCGCCACTGAGAGGTCACCATACCACATCCCATTACAGATCTCATTGGGAAGATGCAGTGCAGTTGGTCACTGTTTCATCAGCAAGTCAAAGCCATCCATCACACACTGCTACATTATTCCTTTGATCACATTATCTAATTAAGAGCTGTGTTTACAATTCTTGTGCATCAATTTGTTTTCCGAAGGGTTATTTTGTATCCAATTAAATCAACTTCACGTAACTCAGTGGATACCTCTGGCTCCACATTGAATTAATCCTTTCATTTCATTACAAGATGTTTATATTTGTTAAATATTACATATTTATTTTTCTTCAGATGAAGTTCTTCTTCTTGAGTGGAATTGACTTAATCAAATTTGACAACAATAGATGCATGAATTCTGCAAAAAGAATGAGACCTGAGGAATCACTCGTTGACTGATGGAAATGCCTGAAGCTTTTTTGTCAGCGTTTCTCTGTTAAACAGTTATTTTTTTCCCAAAGATTTTTTCCCTTCCATTTTTCCCCAATCCACTCTTGAAGATACTGAGTTTAAAACTTTGTTTGATCCCTTCACATCTTCAGGATTAGATGCTTGTGAAACCAGCATTATTTCATCCTATGGCTAACATACATACACTAACTTGGTTAAGTTGATAGCACTCTTACCTTTGGGTTGGAAAGTTATAATAATAATCCTTGCATTTGATACAGCACATTATCATGTCTTCAAGACAGACTGCACACTGTAAAGTGATTTGACTGTATAATTTGGGGGCGAAACGTGGCCGCCAATTGCATACAGTAGTGTCCCACAAACAGGCATGGATTCAATGACCAAATTATTATTACTATCTTTTTGGGGGATTTAAACCCCAAATAGGGAGATTAAATTTACAGCCAGGGCTATTACCCCTGGAAAACAACAACAACAAAATTACATTTGTTTAGTACCTTTTCACGTCGGGCACTATCCAGTACACTATACAAATTACATTTGTAAAGTACCTGTCACAAGTTGCAGGACAGTCAGTGTTTTGGACCCAAGCTGGGGTCGGTATCGGGCAGAGTGGAGGGAAGGTGGGGATAAGGGGGATGACTGAGAGCATGGCGGAAGAGGAAGGTCTTGAGGCGGGACTTGAAGGAGGCTAGGGAGGGGGTGAGGTGGAGGGATTGTAGGATGGAATTTCAAAGGTTGGGGGCAGAGCGGCTGAAGGCTCGATGCTGATGGTGGGGCGGGTGGGGCGGGGAATGTGGAGCAGGGTTGAGGCCGCCGAGTGGAGGGAGCGGATAGGTTAGTAGGGGGTTAGGAGGTTGCAGAGGTAAGGTGGGGCATGACCATAGGGGGCCTTGAAGGTGAGGATCAGAATCTTGAATTGAATCCTCTTTGATGGTACGCCAGTGGAGTCAGGTGAGGATGCAGGTGATAGGTTCATGGAGCCTGGTGTGGGAGATGCCACGGGCTGCAGAGTTCTGGATGATCTGGCACGTGCCAGTCAGGAGAGCCTTGGTCTTGTTGACATTCAACTGTAGAAATTTAGCTCTCATCAGGACTCAATGACAGCAAACCAGTGGTCTTGGAATCGAGGGTGGAGGCAGAAAGATAGAGTTGGATGTCAATTGACTAACAACCGGGTTCCAACTTACTGGTAGGTAAACAGGTGTGTGGAGTAAGGAAACCCGTCCACCATTTTGACCTGCTGGGAATTGAACCCAAGCGTGTTCCCGGTGAGGTGAGTGCTCTAACCATTGAGCTACAGGACTCCATAGGAATTGGCTATTCATCTGTTCATTGTTTGTGAGACCGTACGTCTTTAAGCTTTCTACTAAGTGGAATGAGAAATACCATCCCTCTTATGAACTAACTAACTAACTAACTAACTAACTAACTAACTAACTAACTAACTAACTAACTAACTAACTAACTAACTAACTAACTAACTAACTAACTAACTAACTAACTAACTAACTAACTAACTAACTAACTAACTAACTAACTAACTAACTAACTAACTAACTAACATTTGCCTAGTAAACTGCTCACAGTCCCTAAGCAAAACAGCAGTTTGCATTTTTATAGCAGCAATCAGTCGGCATCATCTGCGAGGGAGAAAATAGAAGGGAGAAAATGAAATCCTTTGTAAAAAGTAAATTGAGGGAATAAACTTTGACAAAGAGATGTGTGAGAGAAAGCTTTGGTCCTTTTCATAAAGTAAACTAATAATATCACAGGTCTCATTTTTTATTATTGTGTCAAAACATCTGATCAGTAATTACTGTCAAATGTACCGATTTTCCATGTACAAGTTCTGACAAACAGCTAAGAGGTGAATAACCTATTAATCTGGAGGATTAGGCCAAGACACCAAAGGAACTCTCTTTTCCAATAATGTCACAGGAATTTTAACGTCCAACTGAATAACAGTGGAAGGAACCTTGGGACGGATGGCAATTCTGTGCTGGTGTCATTATCATCCCTCTCCATCTTCCTCCAATAACTTTCTCAAACAAAGGATTTTATTAGGTTACAGAATGTAAGGCAGGAAATGGCTATTGAAAATTAGTTAATTAAGTCCTTCAGATTTAGATGAACACTTCAAGAACAAATGCTCGAGGCCAGTACAGAAATTGTACCGAGTCTTCCCTGGTAAGATCATTATGTCTTAAAATTTAAGGTCGCCCAGAATTATAAAAAATTCAGAATTCATAAAACTATTAGGGAGCTAGACAGACAACACTGAACTATTTAGTCTCCAACAACACTTCAATGTGCAGTGTGAGATCTCTAAGCATTGGCCCTTGCTATTAAAGTGTTGAGTAATAGACTGATTATAGAGGTGCTCTTTTGGGAAATAGCTGTCTATAGCCTGAAGGGGAGAGTGTGGGTGTTCCATTCCAGACACAGGGCAAATTTTGTCCACAAAATATACAGTCAATTAATTTTACAGTATATTCTATGAAGCGCTTTGAGATGCCTCAAAGACGCGTTAAGGCGCTATATTGAAAAGGATTATTATTAGTAGTTTTATTATTAGAATTTCCAATTGCGCACAGCAGTGTCCCACATACAGTCGTGGACTGAGTGATCAAATTATTATTGTTTTTTCTTGGAGGGATTATTAAAAGGAGTGTGGAGTAAGGAAACTCGCCCGAGGTTTCGCCCTGACAGGAATCAAACCCAGGTCTCTCGCCTGAAGGCAAGCGCTCTAACCACTGAACTACAGGAATCCACAATGATAGCTCCCAATGTAGTCAAGTCAGCTGAATACCTGCCTCTCTGCTCAAAGGTCTATGCAGTCTATGCCATGAGCAACTCAGACAAAATGGATTCTAATGAATCATGTGTACAGACATGAGAGAAATTGCATTTTTTGACTCTTTGTGAACTTCTGCCTCTTTAAAGCTAGACTAATCCAGAAGACAGGAAGCCAATAATTAATTTACTTACTTCAACATGGTGAAGAAGTATGGTCATTGAATTTGTGAGACTTTGCTAACTATCATCAGTCTATCACAACAATATTTTACAACCAGCACTGTGGTGTTATTTATTTATGAGTCAATTTCGAAAGCCGTTTCTATCACTGCTCACATTTAGCCTTGGATATAGAGCAGTGGTTCCCAACCTTGGGTCCCGACCCAAATCAGGATCGTGGAGGTCCTCGGTAGGGTCGCAATTTTTTTAAAACATTTTTTAATGTTGAAAATGCTTTTCTAATGCTGAAAAAAGCTTTCAACACTTAAAAAAAAAGCAACACTGCCGACCAATTTGTACAAACAGCGTACTTACGAGTTGCACTGGGTCCACCAAAACAGACGGAGATAACGTTTTAGCTGAGCTGAGATTCAGCCGCGATATCACCCCCTAGTGGTGGGAGGACCGATTGGAGGCTAATTTGAGTGGCAGCAAAAAAAAGTTTGGGTCGCTTGGACCTGCTGGTGGTTAATTTGGGTTGCAGCAAAAAAAAGGTTGGGAAACACTTATATAGAGGCTGGGATGGTCACCTCCTCCCCGCACACCATTTTGTATTCCTTCGCTTCTCATTTTATTATCTTGGGCAAGATCTAGACATTCGGCTATCCCTTTGACAGGCTTTAAAACGGAGGGGAAACATTTGCCATCTTGAATCCCATTTAACAAACTTAACATACCATCAAATTACACAAATTTGGACCTTAATGACATTTGGAATTTAACGGCAGGCTGTGATCACATATGTTTGCCTTCTACAATCATAGCTCCATTTCTAATTGTCATTTCTAATTGAGCTTGTCCCAGTTGGTAACACTCTCACCTCAGGCCAGAATTTGCGGATTCAGTAAAAATTGTTGCATGATTATCGCTCAATTCCGAGCAGCAATGGGGAGAGGAGAGGAGAGGAGTGGGTGGTCATGGGTAACTGTTAGGTGAGGGTATTAAGGGATGTGGAGAAAGAGCAGCTAACTTGACTTGAGGTACAGATCAGGCACAATCTTATAAAATGGCAAAACAGGCTCAAGGGGCTGAAAACCCTACTCCTGTTCCGATGCAGCAAATGACTATTTTTATCTAAATGATTGTTGGAGAGGACAACAGGGGCCCTTCTGTTTTGGAAGAATAAAACCCTGGAAATTTTAAACTGCAGAGGACTGCAGATTCTTCCCTCTGAAGAATGGGATCTCTGACAATTAAGGGCTCTCTCACTCTGCTGCCCTGGAGTGTCAGCCTAGAGTGTCATCTCAAAGGTTAATCTAATTTGTGATCAGCTCAATCCATTGCAGTACTGGGATGGGAACCATCCAGGTTTGATGGGTTGTCCCAGCAGAGGGGAGGGCGGCCCATGAAGTTTATCTGCTAAACCATCAGGGGAGCCCTCATTCTCTTCAACCTCCTTGTTGACTGTACTTAGTGATCTTGACTTTCTGAGCAGAAACTCAAGGTGAAGAAGCCTGTAACTGCGTTAAAAGCCTTTATCTCCCGAGACAAGTTGTAACATTGATTTCTCTCTCTCTTCCTTATGCTCTCTGCAGTGTTTCTAAGAACCTTTACAGGTATTTAAGAGTGATATTGTTTCTTTTAAGCCACAGCCCTGAATGGGATATTACCAATGTGAAAATGTTTCAATTCCCCATTGAAAAAGGTAAAGCAACTTTGCACAATAAGGACTGGCTTTCATTCCCCACGTTATCACGTTCCTTGTTATGCTTCCGTTTGATGTTATACAAAGCTTTCGCACATTAGAATAGTAGCACTGCATTCCCAGAAAGATCATTACATCTGCCATGGGAAGCAGAGAGTTGGGCTTTGAGACAGAGCAAGGGAGGGTGATGCGCGCCTCGTCACTCAAATGCAGCAATCACACACACCCGTCTGTCAAAATTATTCCATAGGGTTCGGCAGAGAGCAATGTTCATACATTAGCTCCTGTGGCTAAGTGGTTAGAGCACTTGTCTTGCAAGCTGGGGAGACCAAGCTGGGGAGACCTGTGTTTGAATCCAGGCAGATCAGGGCGAAAACTTGGGCAAGTTTCCTTACTCCACACGCCTAATAATAATCCCTCAAAAAAACCGACAATAATAAAGTTGGTCATTTCAATCCACGACTGTGTGTGGGACACTGCTGTGCGCAATTGGCTGTATATATTTGTGGGCCGCGATTTGCCCACAAATATATACAGTCAATTCACTTTACAGTAGGGAACAGCGATATATCGGTATATCGCTAAAACCCGATATGATTTTCATATCGGTATGCCGATATAGACATTTTAAAAATACCGATATATCGAAAAACGATATATCGAGGTAAAAAAGCGGGATGCGAGCACAATCAACTACAAGACCCAGAATGCTCATCTCTATACACAATGCACAGACCGAGGTGCAAAGCCGCCATCTTGTATTCATAGTCCTCGAATACAATATACAGGTATGCAAGGGGTGGGGGGAGAGAGACGGCTGTGGGTGGGGGGGGTGAGGGGGAGAGAGACTGCTGGGGGGGGGGGGGTGAGGGGGAGAGAGACGGCTGGGGGGGGGGAGGAGAGGGGGAGAGAGACGGCTGGGGGGAGGAGGAGAGGGGGAGAGAGACGGCTGGGAGGAGGAGGAGATAGACGGCTGGGGTGGGGGGGAGAGGGGAGAGAGACGGCTGGGGGGGGAGAGGGGGAGAGAGACGGCTGGGTGGGGGGAGAGGGAGAGAGAGACGGCTGTGGGGGAGAGAGATGGCTAGGGGGGGAGAGGGTGAGAGAGATGGCTGGGGGGGAAAGGGGGAGAGAGACGGCTGGGGGGGGGAGAGGGGGAGAGAGACAGCTGGGGGGTGGAGGAGAGGGGGAGAGAGACAGCTGGGGGGTGGAGGAGAGGGGGAGAGAGACGGCTGGGGGGGGAGGGGGAGAGAGACGGCGGGGGGGGGAGGAGGAGAGGGGGAGAGAGATGGCTGGGGGGAGGAGAGGGGGAGAGAGATGGCTGGGGGGAGGGGGAGAGAGACGGCTGTGGGGGGGAGGGAGAGAGAGACAGCGGGGGGGGGGGAGGAGAGGGGGAGAGAGACGGCTGGGGGGAGGGGGAGAGAGACGGCTGGGTGGGGAGGGAGAGAGAGACGGCGGGGGTAGGGGGTGCGAGAGAGGGACGGCGGGGGGGGGGGGGGTGGGGGAGATGGGGTGGATGTGATAATATACAGATAGATAGAGATGGGGGGGAATGTGAGAGAGGAGAGAGGGAGAGAGACATAGAGAGACACAGACAGAAAAACACACAGATGGAGAGAGTGAGAGACACAGAGAGAGAAAGATATTTACCTCCTGAGAAGATAGGCCCCGAATGCGCGCGCACCCGGAATGCGTGCGCACTCCGATGCACGCGCGCATGCGCAGTACGAAAATATCGGTATTTCGGTATATCTCAATATGAGCCAACCGATATATCCATATCCGGAAAATTCCCATATCGCCGTTCCCTACTTTACAGTATATTCTGTGAAGTGCTTTGGGACGTTGATAAGATGTGAAAAGCACTATATTAAATGCAAGGATTATTATTATTATTATATTATAGCACTTGCCTTACAGGCGTGAGACCTGTGTTCGAATACAGGTAGATCAGGGTGAAACCTTGGGCAAGTTTCCTTACTCCACATGCCTAATAATAATCCCTCCAAAAAAACCACAATAATAAAATTGGTGATTTCAACCCATGACTGTTTGTGGGACACTGCAGTGCACAATTGGCTGCCTAGTGTTTCGCCCACAAATATATAGTCAATTCACTTTAAAGTATATTCTGTGAAGCGCTTTGAGACGGCGATAAGATGTGAAAAGCGCTATATCAAGGATTATTATTATTATTAACTGTTAATTATTATTAACTTATTTGGTAATTATTACCAAACCCTTCAAAGCCACCTAGTTTGGGGATTTTGTGCCTTTTAGAGCCTGCTAAATTTTCTAATTGAAGCTACAGTATTTTGATACATTGCAAAGCCCTTTGCAGGGAATTGCTGTCAAGTATATGAAGGTAGGTAAACGCACAGCCAATTGGCACACAGCAGCATCCCATAAAAAGAGGGTTATGGGAGGGAGCAAAGAATGGTTGGTGACTCACTTGGAATGAAAGTACGGACTGAGTGCTCTGCTTCTCTGCTGTACATTCTTTGTAAATCTTTGGAAAAAAGGATCAACTCATGTGACTTGGTGATTGTTGGCCAGGACAATAAGTCTCCTTTCTTAGGTCTCTGTTCTCTTTTCAAACATGATCTTTAACATCCACCTCGGGATCTCAATTGAGTATCTCATCCAAAGATTGGAATTTGAACACACAGCCTTCTGACCTAGAGACAAGTGTGCCTTCAGCCAAGAAACTCTGGTCTCTCTTGACTTAACATCGAGCAGTATGTTCCCATTGTATGTGTTTTTTTACGGCTGAGGTTTTCCTAAACAGTATAAAGACACCATTCAGCAAAGTCCATGTCACTGAAGATCTATTACAGATGCTTTCAGGGTCTAAAAATGCTGAAGCCATGACCCAAAATCCACCTAGTCTTAGTTGTTGTCGTTGTCATCTTAGCCCGTAAGACCATTTTGCTTCAAGTTCAAGGAGAATTGTGGGAAACGCTTAAATTCAGTCTTAATCTGTATGCTGTATTTTTTTTTAAAACCAGTTCTTAGAAAGAAACTGTGCTTTCCAAATTAAAAAAGAATTTCAGATCTTTTTGCAATACACCAATATACTGCAATTGTAAAAAGGTTTCACTGAGAAAATGCAAGCTAAGACTGGGAGTGTTGGTACTCTGCAGTCACAAAGGATTGTGCATATTGAATCAGGATCTGTGCTTTGCTGACCTACTGGATTTCCGCACTGACAAACAGGCAAATAGATTGGGTCAGAGCTGAGCTCCCGTGGGATCAGTGTGATACATGCTTTGTTATTGGTGCGATTCAATATTTATGAACCTTTATAAATGTGTGGATGCATTTGACCATCAGGCTGAGGGAAGGAACATAGAGTGAGAATAATAATGCTCCATGCATGGTCTTCATGCCACACAGATGCACCAAGCTGATACAAAGCAGCATATAATATAATCCTTGCATTTGATATAGCGCCATATCACATTTTGGAGATGCCTCAAAGAGCTTCACGGAATATACTGGTAAGCTGCTGCACTTGACTGGAACACACGGGCAGGAATGAAAGTGAAAATGTGCATTAGCTTTCCTCATATACTCATAAGTAAGTACAATGCATTGAAGGTTACAGACAATATGGGGATTAACTCCCGCCCCCGAGACAACTATTTTGCACAGAAAATAACTCCTCCTCCTGTGTACCTTCTCCTTTCGTGTTACATCCATTTACCTGATAAATCCCATCTGGTCACAGGGATAAGTACAGAAATGTAGATCAAAGGCAAAACGTCTATAGGGATCAGGAAGAACGTGACGGAAAGGATCAAGGCTAGGCTCAGAGCTATTCACACACCTACCCCTTGGGGGAAGTTGGGGAGGAATTTTGCACTTTTTTCTCCTTCAAACAATTACTTTAGCCTGTTTGGCTTCCTTCAGGAGATATGCATTGCATTTAACTGCCAGAGATTCAAAATTTTACGTGAAAAGGGAAATGGGATTTAAAGAGCTGCCCAAACCAGATAAACTGTTGGCAAAGTCTTGTCCTGTTCACAAGATCACAAGAGAGGTTTGGATGAAGAAGGACCCTTGGTAATTTGATCCCATGCTTTCAGAATGACACATCCCATTATCCTCTCCTAAACAACACAAGGCATTTAATAATGATACTAATAATAATCTTTGCATTTGATATAGCGCTTTTCATGTCTTCTCGATATCTCAAAGCGCTTCACAGAATGTACTGTGAAGTAAATTGACTGTATAGTTTATTGGCAAAACGCGGCAGCCAATTGCACACAGCAGTGTCCCACAAACAGTCGTGGATTGAAATAACCAATTTTATGATCGTGTTTTTTTTGGAGGTTTATTATTAGGTGTGTGTCTCATGCTTGCAAGGCAAGTACTCTGACCACTGAGCTACAGAACTCATTTTGTTTAAATGAGTCCAGCATCTGGGTCTCAATCACACTTTCGGATAAACTGTTTCAGTTAATAGATCACTGTGTTTGTCTACAAATAAAGTCACAATTAGATGCCAGATTTATCCAGTGGCTCAGCAGTTAGAGAACTCACCTCGCAAGCGAGAGACCCGGGTTTGATTCCCAGGTAGGGTGAAATGTTGGGCAAGTTTCCTTACTCCACATTCCACTGTTTACCTAGAAGTAGGTAGGAACCTGGTTGTTGGTCGATTGGCGGATCACTTTTCTGGGGATAATAATTCCTTAAAAAAAATGGGTTACTTCAATCCACGACTGTTTGTGGGATACTGATGTATGAAATTGTCTGCCAGGTTTTGCATGCACAATATACAGCTAATTCATTTTACAATATATTCTGTGAAGTACTTTGCAATGTCATGAAGACATAATAAGGTGCTATATCAATTGCAAGAATTATTATTATATCAGTGAATTATAACATCACTAACTTCCAACTCCCACAACCAAGTTATATACTGATGTACGAAGATTGCTTGTTTTGCACCAAGTAGCTTCTGTGAATGCAATAACGATCGCAGTATAAAGACAGCTGGTTGATAGCATCTTAACATTTCAAACAACACTGTGCAAACAATTTGCCACATTGGGTGAATTAAACAAATCAGGATTGAGGAGTGGGGAATGGAATTCAGCTCACAAAACACACAGTAAATCAGCTTATAACATTCCGCTGTAAATTTAACACAGATGAAATATTAACCTCTGTCCACTCTCGTTGGCGCTGAATCCGGTCAGAGAAAACACCAGCTTCTTATTTTTTTTGCATCTTCCTGTCACTCGATAAAGTTACAGAGACCTGAAATAGTATGTCAGAAATTGAAACCAATCACAATCTGGAAGCAGCTTTAGCTTGACCATATGGGCATCAAACAACAAACTACCCAAGTAACAACCAGAGTGGTTTAAGCTGCTGACATTGACTGAAAACACTGCTGTTGCAATTACTATCAGAAACTTTAATGGATCCAGGAGGACATGCTGTATGTTGCGTCAATGTGCTGTTCCTTTATTTCCTTTACAGTATATTCTGTGAAGCCCTTTGAGATGTCCCGAGGATGCATTGTATCAAATGCAAGGATTATTATTATCATTATCATTATCTGGGGCCTCTCGTGCTAACTGACCTTTTGTCAATGTTGTTAAAGTGGATTCTTCTACTTCCAGCATGTGTCCATGGGGGAAAGAAACAGATTGTTCATCTCATTGCTGTGTATAGGGCATGGCTGAGGCAGATTAGCAGACAAGCCTGCCTGCATAAGTCACTACTCTATAAAGTAACTCATTGGGGTCTATTAATCATACTTCTTGCACTTGACAATATCACCTATAAAAATTCACAATTAATTTTGCTGGTGAGTGGAGTGAATGTGTTTTTGCTGGCAAACACAAAAGCTATTTTGTACACAATGAGCTCCCTGAACAGCCATGAAGTGAATGATGAATGTATTTGGAAGATTGTTGGCCAGAACACCGGGAGAAACTCCCTTTCGTTCTTCACATAGTGGGGTGGGATCTTTTATGTCTGTCTGAGCAGACAGATGGGAGCTCAGTTTTAATATCCCACCCGCTGGACGGCATCTCCATCAACGCCGTGTTTTCCAATATTGCGAACAAGCCTTAGCTTTAATGGGAGCAGAAAGCTCATTGTGGGACTTGAACTGACAGCCTTCTGACTTGGTAGCAAGAAGGCAACTGAGACAAGCTGACACTATAACAATAATAATAATCATCCTTGCATTTGATGTAAGCTTTTCACATCTTATCAATGTCACAAAGCGCTTCACAGAATATACTGTAAAGTGAATTGACTGTACAGTTGTGGGCGAAACGTGGCAGCCAATTGCGCACAGCAGTGTCCCCACAAACAGCCATGGATTGAAATGACCAATTTATTATTATTGTGTTGTTTTTGGAGGGATTATCATTAGGTGTGTGGAGTAAGGAAACTTGCCCAAGGTTTCGCCCTGATCTGCCTGGATTTGAACATAGGTCTCATGCTTGTAAGGCGAGTGCTCTAACCGATGAGCTACAGGAGCTCCACAAATATACTGAATCAGAACTCTTCTATAATATCTGGACTCCCCAGATTGAAATAATCTGTGTTTCTTTTACCTGCAAATGATTTTGATGCATAATGCGCCACATGGAAACTAGGTACAAATCCATGTGCAAAGAGAGAATAATAATAATATTCCTTTTGTTTGATACAGCCCTCATAACATCATTGAGACATCTCAAAGCACTTCACAGAATATATTGTATGGCTGTATATTTTGTGGGTGAAACAGTAGCCAATTTTGTGCTGCAGTACCCAAATACAGGCTTGAAATAATTGAACAAAAGGATTATTACCCCCGAAAAGTGATCTGCCAATTGACAAACTACCAGGTATCCATTTACTACTAGGTAAATAGACGGAGAGTGTGTGGTGCAAGGAAACTCGCCAAAGGTTTCATCCTAGGAATTAAGAGATGCCCTTAAGTATAACAACAACAACTAATGAAAGGACACAGTAATTATATAGTTAGACAATCATTGGATGTTAAGCGCTCTGAGACGCCGTTCAGCGTGGAGGGCGCTATCTAAATCAAAGTTGTTGTTTTTGTTGTTGTTAATTGCCCAATTGAAAGACACCTCTTTTCACATGCCATTTGCCCACCTCGTATAATACAAAAACAAATTGCACTTACACAGCGCTCTCCACACAGGGAAGTATCTCAGAGTGGTTAACAATGACGGGGCCTGACTCCTAGCCGAGGAGCGGGTCAGGTGACCATCAGCTTAGTCGAAAAGTACGGTTTTCAGGCGAGAATTTTTTAAAGGGAAAAGTGGGGGCAAGGCGGGGGGATTGAAGGAGAGTGTAGAAATAATTGCAGTATGTGTGAAGCACTGTGCTATGTTCCAACAGAACAAGGAATTTGATCGCAATCAAACCCCAGTCTTATTATATAATATAAATCCTTACATTTGGTATAGTGCTTTTCACATCCTCCTGACTCGAAAGGTGCTCTATAAATGTAATTTTGTTGCTATATTGTTGTTGTTCTCTTCCAGACTTCTCAAAGCACTTCACAGAATATACTATAATATGAATTGGCTGTATATTTGTGGGCAAAATGTGACAGTCAATTGTGCATAGCATGTCTCACAAATAGTTGTGGATTGAAGTGACCAATTTATTACGGTTATTGTTTTTTTTCATGAGGGATATTATCAGGCTAGTGGAGTAAGGAAACTTGCCCGAGGTTTCAACTTGCCAGGAGTCGTACCCAGGTCACTCGCTAGCGAGGCAAATGCTCTAACCACTGAACCACGGGACTCCTATTAATGCCGTGAAGAAATCGGCAGCAGCCACTGGAAAGCCAGTTCCAACAGGTTGTTCTCACTGCAGAAGAGAAGATTGAGGGACAATATGATTATGTTCAGAAGGGAATAGATAATGTAGACCATGATAAGATGTTTTATCTGTACTGAACAGTAGAACCAGAGGACACGGTGTGCAATTGGGGTCAATTCAGAACAAATCTGCAGAGACACTACTTCAGTGAGCGAGTAGTAAACTTATGGAACAGTCTCCCTGCAAATGCAGTGCAAGCAGAAAATGTAATTTGTTTCAAGAACTAATTAGATTCATTTCTGTTAGAAAATAATATCCCAAGATACAGTAGTTTGCGACACGACATGCTAAGCCACTGCCACAATGGTGGAAGGCGAAACTAGATGGACCTTGGTCTTCTTTCGCCTGCAAATTCTTATATTCTTGTGAGTGAGTGAACGTTCAAATCAAAGATTTTATCACTTTAATTTTAACGCATTAAAGAAAGCAAACCCAGTTCCAAAGCTGAGATGTAAAACCTCAGCTCATAGATCCTTGTCCTGGGAAACCACCTGCACAATCCAAATGTCTGTCACTTCTATTTAATCTCCACTCAACCCCCCTTAATTAAATCATCTGATTAAAAGCCTTCCCAAGTTTCCAGTTACTCAGTACGTGGTAGCCAGCAGTAAGTACCGTGATATCGTGATTAGGTGACAAATAGCTTCTCTTGGTTTAGTGCCTCATCGTGTCTTGAAGACGTCTCAAAGCACTTCGTAGATTATACTGTAAAGTGAATTGACTGTACATTTGTGGGAGAAACGCGGCAGCCAATCACGCACAGCAGTGTCCCCACAAACAGTCGTGGATTGAAATGACCGATTTTATTATTGTGTTTTTTTTTTGAGGGATTATTATTAGGCGTGTGGAGTAAGGAAACTTGCCCGAGGTTTCGCCCTGACCTGCCTGGATCTGAATAAACTGTCAAGTGAATTGACTGTATATTTTGCGGGCGGGCAAAATGCAAAGCATGGATTGTTTAACCAGTGTGACCAGTGTGACTTGAGCCTTGCTCGTTTCTTTTGTTCAGGACATTTCCTCCTTCTGAACGTGTCGGGATCGTTGGCGGCCAGTGTGCGCAGCCCCTGGCTGAAGAGCAGCAGTGAGCGGTGCAGCCTGGAGGTGGCCGTCTATCTGCACGACTTGCGTTTGGGGGAGTACGTGGTTCAGCTGCTGCGCCAGGACGGCAGCAGTGTCCGCATTCTGTCATCGGAGACCGAGCCACGCACTGGGTAAATCACCTTCCCTTTCCCTACATGACAGATCTCTGAACTGTATGGGCTTAATGGGCTGCGAATAATGCTCCCTGCATTAGTAATACACATACACATCTGTTCATATACACACATGCCTGTATATACAGGTGGACCTCGCTTCAGATTGCTTCAGTCAACGTTGCCTCGTTATTTTGTTGCTGATACATAGGGAATATACATCCATTTAACGTTGCGATGTTTGCTATTATGTTGTTCGCCAGTGGGTGGAAACAAATTACTGTACTTTGGGTAGCGTAGGCTACCGTCCAGTATTCTGACGCAGAGTCCATCCTCAGTCTTAACGTCACCATTTTAAGTTTGTGTGCAGTGTGAGATCGGTAATATTTTTTATCGTAATTTATTTGTGCAATCCTCTATAAACATGAGTCAAAAACGCCCACGAAGTGACAGTTATTAGGTAGGAAGAACAACAGGAAAACTATTACTCTCAAAATGAAATCAGATGTTTTAACCCGTTTTGATGACGTGAGTGTTATGTTATTTAAGTTTATATTTTTAAATATTTTATATTTTACATTTACATGTTTTTCAACTTAATTTTTTTTAGAAACCTTTAACGAAAAATATCCGAAAGAACTTAACTCCAGTTTATACATTAATTTCTTATGGGAAAAATGGGGTTCACTTAAAGTTGTTTCATTTAAAGTCGCACTTTTCAAAAACACAACTACGACGTTAAGCGAGCACTAATTGTATATAATTACAAACACACCTGTTCATACACACATGCATATACACACACGCAATTCTGCACACAGAGATAAATACACGTACCTGTACCATTATGTATACATGCACACATGTACACACATTTTTTTCGGGATGTACCAAGTTTCTGACACATGCGAAAAATCCTCACCATGCTTTCTTAAGTATTTAGAATATGTCCACACATTAGTATAAATATATGCAGATATTTACAAAGTCACTTGGTCATGCACACATACATTGAATCAATCGAGTGGAAAATAGGCAGTAAAATGTTTGGACAAATCCATTCTTACTCTTGTGTTCTTTAATGTATCAGGTCAGGGCCACCAAGCAGAGAAAGTTACAGACCAAAAACCTGCCTTGTATTTTGGGCCACCAATTTAGAGTGTTTCCCAGACCGTAGTATTCCGCAATTAAATGGAGACTTGTTTTAATTTTGTTTGTTTAAAAAATGGGATTTCCCTCTACCTCTCTGGAAATGTGGGCTGTAAAGTGCATAGCCTAGCTAAAGTGAACAATCCTGTAGCTTGGTGGTTAGAGCACTTGCCTCACTGGAAAGAGGGCCTGATTTTGATTCCCGGCCAGGGCAAAACATTGGGCAAGTTTCCTTGCTGCACACTCCTCTGTTCACCTAGCAGTAAGTAGGAACTTGGTTGTAAGTCAATCAATTGGCTGATCGCTTTTCCAGGGGAAATAATCCAGGTCACTCAAACCACAACTGTTTGTGGGACAATTCACTTCACAGTCCTGTATATGTTTGTGGGACGCTGCTGTGTACAATTGGCTGCTGCATTTCGCCCACAAATATACATTCAATTCACTTTGCAGCATATTCTGTGAAGTGCTTTGAGACGACAATAAGATGTGAAAAGCGATATATCAAATGCAAGGATTATTATTATTCTGTGAAGTGCTTTGAGTCATCTCAGAGACGTGATAAGGCGTTATTTCGAATGCGGTGATTATTATTTTATAATTGAAAGGTGAATTGGGGGTGAATTTAGGGCACATTTCAGTGCAGTGCAGGGCAACCCACGGCCCCCGGGTCACAAGTGGCCCACGGGTCTGTCAAGATGTTGCCCCACAAACACTCACATCAGTCTAGGTGAGTCTGTTTTAAATCAATATTTTGTGTCCAGTTTTTTTCTTGATTAATTTTTAAAAATTAATGGTGTAAGTACCGGTACTGTTTGTAGGACACTGCTGTGCGCAATTGCCTGCCGCATGTCGCTCACAAAAGTCAATTCATTTTACAGTATATTCTATGCTTCGCTTTGAGACACCTTGAAGATGTGATAAGGTGCTATATCAACTGCAAACATTATTATTATTATAAATCAAGAAGTATTCAGTCAAGAAAATGTGAAATGGTTGGCCACCACTGGTGCAGGGTTTGAGTGGAGGAGGGCAGGCGAGGAGAGACTTGAAATGCCAATTAATGTTAACCCGCAAGACAATGTTAAGTATAATTTAAAATTGGAAGAATTCTTAAAGTCAGTCTTAATTTGGAAGTACAGTAAAACCTTCATTATCTGGCACTTTCGGGACGTGCCCGGTGTGCCGGTTAATCAAGTATGCCGGATATTCGAGCGGCAAGTTGCCGAAAATCCTACACAATAAATTAACTTATTTTAAAACATACCATATTAATAATAGACTAAATAATAACAGAATATTATATGGATACTTACCAATAAAGGATTCCAGCACATTTGGTAAAATGATTGGTTAAAAAGCATTCCAGCGTTTGGTAACTTTAATAAGTGTGTGTGCTCCATGCATGCGCAAAGTGACATACCGCAAGTGTTCTGGATATCCCAATACAATTGGGAGATACCGATTCAGTATTCCAGGTTGGTTGGATACTGGATAAACAAGGTTTTACTATAGTTGCTTTTCAGGAACTGTGAAAAACTGGTTTCCAATTTATGAATTTCCCACAATTCTGAACCATTTACTTTTTTTTGACAGATGATTTTCCAGGCTAAGAGGCAGTGACTATTAGGACTTCAGGAGTGGGAGCGACTGTAGTTCTGTGCTGGCAGGTTTCGTTAGTTGTGGGAGTGTTAGTCTCCATCTCCGCAGCCACGCATTTGCCACAGCAGTCGATAGTCAGACAGAGAGAGACAACGATAATAGAGCCGCTATCGATCAGCGTCTTAAGTGAGGTGGTTGGTGGCAGCAGTGTTAAACACTGCTGTGACAGATAGAGCCCATCAATGCTCTGCTGATTAACCATTCCTGTGTTTATCTTCTACTCTCTACACTGAATGAACTGATTGCAGTATAAGGTTGGGGTCAGTTTGGCTCGGTCAGTGGTACTCTGCAAATTCATCTACAAATACACAGCCACTACACGTCATAGTGAAATTATGTGAAGGGATTTGAGACATCTCAACAATGTGATAAGGCATGAGAGCTAACACTAAGTTTCTTATTATTATTGCACTGAGATAGTGCCAGCCACAGTTGGCTACTCGATACTTGTTGAAACGGCTTCTAGATTTTCACTAACCTTCCAATGTAGTCTCAAGGAGATTTGATGATTTAAATGTTACTTCCACTTTAACACAGATTTCTCCTCAAACCAAAACCTGATTCCTGTGATACTGGGTACTTAGGTCACTTTAGCTTGATCAGTAGCACTTCAACCTCTGGGGCAGACAGTTGTGGGTTTAAGTGACTTGAGCTCATCATTTGGTGCTGATACTCCAGTGCAGTATTGGTGGTGGTGAGGGGGAGGGAATGCTGCATTGTCAGAGGTGCCATCCTTTGGATAAAAGAGTAGAGCGAGATCTAATTTGACTTTAAGTGAGCTGTTAAAGCTCCCATTTCCCTATTTGAAAAGAGAAATGATTTTTTTCCTGGTCAATAACCTACTACATTAATCAATTGGAGCTTCTGTAGCTCAGTGACTAGAGCACTCACCTTACAAGCATGAGACCTGTGTTCGAATCCAGGCAGGTCAGGGCAAAACCTTGGGCAAGTTTCCTTACTCCACGCACCTATTAATAATCCCTCAAAAAAAAAACAATAATAAAATTGGTCATTTCAATCCACGACTGTTTGTGGGGACACTGCTGTGCGCAATTGGCCGCCATGTTTCGCCCACAAATATACAGTCAATTCACTTTACAATATATTCTGTGAAGTGCTTTGAGATGTCGATAAGATGTGAAAAGCGCGGTATCAAATGCAAGGATTTTTAAAAATTAATTATCCACATTGTGGATGTTTTTGTGAGGCTTTGCTAAGTATAAAGTGACTGTGGTATTTGCCTGCACTTAAGCACTCATGACAACACTGGATAATTATTACTGTGAAGCATTTTAATATTTGAATTATAAAGTGCTATAAAAATGTAGATCCTTATTCGTTGCTAGTGTTTTGCTGCACAATGAACCCTTGCCGAATGCGACTTTCTCTAGTGCGGATTCGCTTACACATGAAGAAATAAATGCGGCACTTTTTTTGCGAGTAAAATTTGCGTATACGTGCTGGCTGGCCCCGCGCGCATTGGCATTTGGGAGGACGCCAGCCCCGCGTGCGTGCGCACTTGGGAGGATGCCGACAGCTCCTGCCTAAGTCCGATGATCGGAGCAACCTGATGGCATTGCATGGGAAACAGAAAAGAGAGAGAGAGGGAGAGTCTCCTGACACTTCCAGGACCAAAGGTAAAATAATTTAGCCAAGCTGTGGTAGTGTAAGGTGCTGTTTTATTGTCTCCAGTGAGTCAGTGAGAGCGGGGAGAGTGACGAGCGGGGAGAGCGGGTCAGCCGGCTGTAGCCCACCTCAATACTCACCTTGCGTTGGTCGGGTGTGGATGTGCCTGGAGGCTTGAGGTTGGATAGCCTGTAGATGGATTCCCTTAATCCTTTTACTCATTACTTATTAAACTTACCAAATGCGATTTTACCGAATGCGCTGTTTTCCAGGAATGCAACCCCCGCGTTTGGCAAGGGCTAACTGTACATGTGCAACACCCTCCCAAACATTCCTTATCGTGTGCACTCAATGCAAAAAGGACTGGTGGGGATAGGATTTTAAAATGTTGCATGATATAAGCAGTGTCAAAAATGTGACTTCATTCTTACTTCAGTGCAGGCAGACTGGCTGCTCCAAAGAGCTGTTTAATCACACAATTGTGCATAATACAACACAAGTCATTCACTTTGATTTCAAGTAGATAAATGGAGGTAGCATTTCTCAGGTTCTCATTGACTGGATGAGTCTCTCTTGTCGAAACAGCATACATCTCTGTTGCAATCTGGAACTGTACGTCTATTTGTCTTTGCCTTGATCTACAAAAATTCTACAAGAAATACACTCTGAGTATATAAGTGTAGCAAGGGTAACCAATTGATATTCACCTGCACATTCATGATTGCTGTTCTCTTCTCCGGACTGATTTGGTTACAGGAACAAATTGTAATGTGTTATGAATTTAAGAGGAAGATGCGAGATCTGAAATAATGTTTTTATCCAAGGTCCTTGAAAGAGTGGTGGCCTCCCAGCTCCGCTCTTTCCTTCCAACTCACTCATTTTTTGAACCCCTCCAATCAGGTTTCCGCCCAATTCATAGCACAGAAACTGCCCTGGTTAAGGTTACAAATGACATCCTAACCGCCTGTGACCAGGGCTCCCTCTGCCTCCTCGTCCTCCTTGACCTGTCTGCTGCGTTCGACACAGTCGATCACACCATCCTCCTTCAACGTCTTTCCTCCCACCTCAACCTTCAAGGCACAGTCCTTGACTGGTTCCATTGTTATCTGACCCACCGTTTACATTTTGTTTCTTCCAATGGTTTTTCTTCAAACCCCCGCACAGTTTCTCACGGCGTCCCTCAAGGCTCTGTTTTAGGCCCCCTCCTTTTCACCCTTTACACGCTCCCTCTGGGCGACGTCATCCGCAAACATGGGGTAAATTTCCACATGTATGCGGACGACACCCAGTTGTACCTTTCTGCCTCATCCCTCAACCCCCAGACCATCGATGTTCTGACAGCATGTCTGTCCGACATCGAGTCCTGGACGAGGGACAACTTTTTGCAATTGAACGTGAGTAAGACGAAGGCCCTCCTGATTGGCTCAAGCCAGCGCCTCCGCACATCGGGCGCTGCCAGCCTCAACATCCAAGGCTGCACTCTCCACCTCACAAAGCCAATCAGGAACCTTGGCATCATGTTCGTTCAAAAACTTTCCTTCCTCCCCCACATCCACGCCTTGACCGGCACCGCTTATTTCCACCTGCGCAATATTGCCAGGCTCCGCAACTATCTTACCCCCTGCGCTGCCGAAACACTCGTGCACGCATACATCATCTCACAGCTGGACTACGGAAACTCTCTCCTCGTCGGCCTCCCCAGTTCCTCCATTCACAGGCTGCAGGTTATCCCAAACTCTGCAGCCCGTGTACTATCTCGCACCCGCCTCCGCGAACACATAACCCCCACCCTCGCCCGTCTCCACTGGCTCCCCATTGTCCAGAGGATCGAGTTCAAGATCCTCGTCCTCACCTACAAGGCCTTACACGGCCTTGCCCCGCCCTATTTAACCGATTTACTTTCCCCCTACAAGACCACCCGGACCCTCCGTTCAACAGGACTTGGCCTGCTCCATGCCCCCCGCCCGAACCGCCCCACCATCGGAGGCCGGGCCTTCAGTTTCTCCACTCCCACCCTATGGAATGCCATCCCTCAATCCCTCTGTTTCGTTTCTTCCCTTTCCTCTTTCAAGGCCGGTTTGAATACTTTCCTCTTCGACCGTGCCTTTTGTTCCACCCCGAACTCTTCGACCTCCCGTTCGTGTTTCACCCCTTCCCAAACACTCCCCTCTCAGCTCGGGTCACACGCCTCCTGTGCAGCGCCTTGGGACGTCCTCCCGACGTGAAAGGCGCTCTATAAATGTAATTTGTTGTTGTTGTTGTTGTTGTTAATGCCTATTCAAACATAAGCATATAAGTAATATGTTCTTATAAACAGTCAATTCACTTTACAGAATATTCTGTGAGGTGCATTGTGACGTCTCACAGACAAGGCGAGAAGGTGCTGTAACAATTGCAAGAACAACAACAAAATCAGGTTTGTAGAGTTATCTGTCACATCAGGAGGACGTCCCAAGGTGTTGAACAATCGGGGGTCAGATCCCAAGCTTGGTGGATGCAGGGTTATGATGATGGAGGGCAGAAAGTTAGGATGGTGGCTGAAGGCACGGTCGAAGAGGAGAGCCTTGAGACTGGTCTTGAAGGAGGCAAAGGAGCGAGCAAGGCATAGGGTTTGAGAGATGGAGTTCCAGAGCATAGAAGCAGAGAGGCTGAAAGCCTGGCTGCTGATAGTAGGGCAGGTTGTACGGGAGACAGGGAGCAGACCAGAGCCTACTGAACGGAGTGAGCGGACAGGTTGACAGGGGATCCGCAAGTCAGAGAGGTAGTCCGTGGAAAGCCGTGAAAGTGAGAGGTAGAAAGGGGTAAGGCCATGGAGGGCTTCAGTGCCTTGGATGCCCTCCTGATGAGAAAGGTGCTCTATAAATGTAAGTTGTTGTTGAAAGTAAGCATCATTATTATTAGTGGCAGAAAATTTTAAAAAGCCAGTGAGTTTTTTTCAGGTGGAGTTTATCACAGTCACTCTGCTCAACAGCAATTCACTGTGAAGCGCTTTGCGACAAATTAGTCATTCACTTCATGGTTTCATGCATTGGTGTGTGCAAATGGGTTGCCACATTCCCCTAAAATAATCATTGTTGCACTTTGCAGTTAATCCTGTGAAGAACTTTGAGACATTCTCCTGATTAGAGCAAATTCAAGAATTGGTCTAGTATAGTACAGTATGATGGCTCCAAATGAGTGGCTACAGTTTAAAGCTTCGATGAGTTTGGATGTGATGTGAGAGGCTCTGTATCAAATGTGAACATCAATATTATTTTGACATTATATGGTGGTGCCACATCAAATTCAAGGATTATTACAATCCTGGAAGCTACGGCATATAGATTTACATCTGAGAGGAAAAAGGAAAGGTTAACATCTCAGATGTAATGCTTTCTTGGAGATTAAACAGGTTCTGCTGGGAAGCCCCGTGTGTGCGTGAAAGAGAGAGAAGCGTGATTTCACACCAGGCTAAGAAAGCCAAGGCATCAGGAAGAAGTTAAAAGTGACTACATAGACTGAAAGGCAACTGATGGGCCATTAATAGATGTCAGGTGTTGTTTATTGGACACATTGGACAATCGAAAACTGTTGAGGCAGCAAAACCCAGTTAGAAAATTAAAGTACTGTAAGATATTATTTTAAATCCTGAGATGGAGTGGGACATGGAGGAGACACCTCAGGTTTGAAGTCAGTCTTCGGGTGCTATAGAGAAGTTGGTTAATAGGAGCGATCAGTCAGAAAGTGACAACAACATGGAAAGGAATTCGGGCTTTGCCTGGTTGTGTAATAATTTGTAATGAGGTGCAGACAAATCTGTTTTTTTTAAATAAAAGGTAAGTTTGTATGTAGAACAAAGTACAGGCCAAGGAACTATGAAGGGTTTCAAATAGGAACCAGAAACTTTCCTGGAAATTCAAAGGATTCAGGATTATTAGGTGATGAAAGAGATATAAGTAGAGTAACTGTCATCAGTGAGATCAGTAAAGCTTTCAATATTGTCTGGATCCACCTTTGTTATTTTGCTCCTGTAGCTCAGTGGTTAGAGCACTCGCCCTACAAGTGTTTGAATTCAGGCAGGTCAGGGCGAAACCTTGGGCAAGTTTCCTCACTCCACACGCCTAATAATAATCCCTCCAAAAAAAACACATTAATAAATTGGTCATTTCAATCCACGACTGTTTGTGGGACGATGCTGTGCACGATTGGCTGCAGTGCTTCGCCCACAAATATACTGTCAATTCATTTTACAATATATTCAGTGAAGCGCTTTGAGGGGTCTAGAAGACGTAAAAAGCGCTATATCAAATGCAAGAATTATTATGATGATATGTGGAAACAATAGTTTTGAGTAGGCAGGCTGAATGCACCAAAATATTGGCACGACAAATCAGGGTAAACTCCATTTGCCTGGCTCAGTTGGTAGCACTTTCACTTCTATGTCAGAAGTTTGTGGTTTCTCGTCCCACAATGGATCTTGAGCTCCTAGCGCAATATTAGTGAAGCGCTGTATGTGAAGACCTATATTGTATTGGTTAGAGTACTCGCCTGGTTAGAGGAAGCCGCATTTGATTCTCAGGCAGGGCAACAGCTTAGGCAAGTTTCCATACTGTGGAGTTTCCATACTCCACTCGCCTCTGTTAATCTAGCAGTAAGTATAGGCAGATTGCTTTCTGGGGGTAATAATTGTATCAAACTAAATAAATAAACAGATCACTAAATCCAAAATTGTTTGTGGGACACAGCTGTGCATAATTGATTCCCATGTTTCGCCCTTTAAATATGCAATCAATTCACTATGCAATGCATACTGTGAAGCTGTTTGAGGTATCTCAATAACTTTATAAGGCAATATATCAAATGCAAGGATTATTATTATCATTATTGGAAGTGCAGTCTTTTAGAAGATACAGTAAAATCAAGGTCCTGTCTGACTGTTCAACTGTGCACTAAAGTCCCATAATAATATTTGAGGAATAAAAAAGTTGTTTTCCTCATTGTCCAAGTCAACAATCATCTAGACAAATTTATCATTCACTTTGCGGCTGTTGTGGAATCTTCCTGTGTGCAAACTGGCTGCAACATTTGCAAATATAAATGCAAATATACAGTCACTACACTTGGTGAAAGCGAGCATGAAATGCTTTTACATCTATAGGTGCTATGTCAAGTATAAAGATTATGTTTATTATTATTTATGATTATTATGACCTGCCTCAATATTAAAACATAAGAATTAGGAGTAGGCCATTTGGCCCCTCGAGCCTGCTCCGCCATTTGATAAGATCATGGCTGATCTTCTGACCTAACTCTAGTTACCCTATCCCCATATCCCCTAATCCCATTATTTTTTTTAAAAAATCTATCAGTCTCAGCTTTGAAAATGTTCAAGTACTGAGCATCTACAGCCTTCTGGGGTAGTGCATTCCATAAATTTGCTACCCTCTTAGTGAAGAAATGTTTACTCAACTCTGTTCTAAAAGGCTGACCCTTAATTTTAAGATTATGACCCCTGGTTATAGATTCTCCTACCAGGGGAAACAGTCCCTCACTGTCTACTTTATCCAGCCCTTTAAGAATCTTATATGTTTCAATAAGATCTCCCCTAATTCTTCGGTACTCTAGAGAATACAGCCCTAGTTTATTCAACCTATCCTCATAGGTCAGTCCCCTCATCCCAGGAACTAACCTAGTGGATTTACGCTGCACCCCCTCTAAGGCAAGTATGTCCTTTATTAAATAAGGAGACCAAAACTGCACACAATACTCTAGGTGCGGTCTCACCAAGGCCCTATACAGTTGCAGCAAGATATATATTATAGCAGCTGTGAGCTAGAAATTTTCATTTTGAATATTCTGTACGCATACTACAGATTGTTCCACTTCTAATTTCATTTGCCACTATCCATATTCATCAAACAACAGTATCCCCGTGGAAGAAAGAAATTTCCTCAGTGTTGAAAAAAAAAGTCCATTAAGATACCACCCAGGGATTACTTTAATACTGCATCACTGGATTCAATCCAGGCAAACAGGTTTCAAATGGACTAGAAGTGGATGTCAGGCTATTAGACTAACCAGGAGGATATTTATCATCTTGGGTTTCCAATTGCTGGGTGAATTTCACCTCTGGACGAGTTCAGGTTATTTGTGATGCCCTTTTCTTTCTGTTGTCCATAATATGCTATCTCAGTGCCTCAATACATTATTCCTAAAATTGTAGAAAGTTTAGGACATATTGGAAGACCATAGGGTTCATCATATCCGTGCTGTTTCCCAGCTCCTCCTTACTCCAGTTACCTCTACAAATCCCATTCCCTTGCTTGATCAAGTAATAATAATAATAATAGTAAATTCTTACATTTGATCCAGTGCCTTATCATGTCTTTGAGATGTTTCAAAGAACTTCACAGGATATACTGTAAAATGAATTGACTATATATTTTATGGGTGAAACATGGCAGTCAATTGCAGTGTCCCACAAACAGTCGTGGATTGAAGTGACCAATTTATTTTTATTATTTTTTTGAAGGAATTATAACACCTGGAAAAGCGATCTGTCAATTAACCAGCAAATGGGTTCCTGCTTACTGCTAGCTAAACAGAGGCATGTGGACTAATGAAACTTGCCCAATGTTTCACCTTGCTGGGAATCAAACCCAGGTCTCTTGCTTTTGAGGCCAAATGCTCTAACCACTGAGCTACGGAGGGAGGGAGGGAGCAAGGGAGCGAACAAGGGAGCAAATCAGGGAGCAAAGAAGAATTAACCAATTGTCTTGGCCAATTCATAAGGAGTACCTGTTAACTATACTCGTTGTTGTTCTAAACAAAATGATCATCATTTGTCAGTAATGCGCTCAAAATAGAGGTAGGTCAACAATTAATAAGAAGATTAGTGGCCAGGACACAGGGACAGTGTCATGTCGACATTCAACGTCTACCTGTTCAGTTAGATAGGACCTCAGTTTAGCATCTCACCTGAAGGACAGCACCTCTCACATCAGGGTTCTTCAGACACTGTCCTGGAGCATCAGCCAGGATGGGAGCCTGACCATGATGAAAGCATATCTCTGGGAATAATGATTCAGTTTGTTCATTTTATCTGCTGCTGTGGTGAAAAAAACGTTTCAGGGGAAAAGGGCTAGAGGTAAGCACATCTATCAAGACACAGCCACTAACGTGAACCTGGGATGATGGAAGACACTATTAAAAGGAGTTCGATATCACTTAATTGTATTACATACTGTTAAAGCTAGAACCTCTGTTAATCTGCTATTGTAATAAAGCTGAGTATAAAACACAGTTGACGACTCACAGAGGGTTGTTAATGCTGACGAATATCACTCCAGTAACACGGTATATACCTTCTTTCAGACACCAAGGGCACTTTGCTTAGAGTATTGCATAGTCAGTGATGTCGATAGGTAAATATCTGAAGAAAATAATATTACATTTCTCCTTTGTGTTTTCAAATACTTTCTATAAAAATTACCTATTTCTTTGACTGTGCCTTCGGGCATCTTTCTCTTATCCCCCATCTTCCATCTTGCTGAGATTTGTTTTGCATCTCTTTGAGATGTTATCCTCATGAGAAGACACTGCATAAATGCAAATTGCTGTTGTGAAGGGTTTCAGTAATAGAGCAGGAGAATGCCATTAGAGTGGATAGTGACAATGGAGGCACAGACACAGATAGCCTCTTTCTTGAGGTCTGAAATTCCACATAGTCTTAGTCTGTAACACGATTTTGTCTTGAAATCTAAAATCTGAATTATGGAAAATTCTTAAAATTCAATCTTAATCTGATGATGATCTTGTTTTAAACTGGCTTCCAAATTAAACCAGACTAAGAATTTCTGCACAATCTTAAAAGTTAAGATCATAAACCTTTACAAGTTAAGACTAGAAGGAATTTTGGACTCTCGTTACTTCTGGGGATGATGGACATAGAGGGAAACACGAGATAAAGCTCTGGTGGTTAAGTGGTCTGGATTGGGTCTTATTTTAGATTACCCAGGTTTGGCTACTTCTGTCTGCCTGGGCTGTCTTGTACATTTTCACCTCAGGTTCCTGGGGCGTGAAGCATTTTGCTTTAAAATTTAAGGTTGCAGAATTGTGGAAAATTCCAATTCAGATTCATTCTCGTTATTTTTAATAACTGCAGAAATAGACCGGCTTCCAAAAT
The DNA here is from genome assembly GCA_035084275.1 of Hydrolagus colliei. Lineage (NCBI taxonomy): Eukaryota > Metazoa > Chordata > Chondrichthyes > Chimaeriformes > Chimaeridae > Hydrolagus > Hydrolagus colliei. The sequence goes on along the minus strand of CM068744.1, from coordinate 67,996,230 downwards.
AAATCTGAAAGTTCTCGCCTTGAGCATTAAGCCGATTTGTTTGTTTAGGGTGCTCGGTTAAATTATGGTGGATTACCATCAAACTGCACTCTTATTGCTGATCTTCCAGCGTGCACTCGAGTATTGAGATTTCTCACAATTTAAGGCTTAGGGCCATTATCTTTTTTAAAAAAAATTGGGATTGTGAAAACTCAGTTTAACGTCTCATCTGAAAGATGGAACAAACAACAATGCAGTGATCCCCCAACAGTGCTTCAGAGCATGAAGTCAATGTTCCCAAAGTGAAGCTTGAACTCACAACACTGTTACCCCAGAGTGCTATGAACTGAGCCAAGCTGACACTTCTGAAGCAAGGGTGAGTTTAGCAATCTTCCCCAATCCCATGCAGTCGTAACTTTTAAAGGGGAGGGATTTATTTAATTCTGCAAGGAATTTCAGGCTCCAGGTATCACACTGGAGGCATTAGGCAACCGTTCACTTCATTTCCTATTTGCAAAATCTGAAATGCAATTCAGGCTTAAGTTGTGTGTGTTCAAACGCAGTTCTGAAAGCATTTTTATGTTCCGTTGAAGCCAAGTAACAAACTTGCCCTGGCTATGATTGTGATTTCACACAAACACACGCGCACACACACACACAGACACCTGCTCTGCTCCCCATTTCTTCTCCCCTCAAAGAAAACATTTGAGATATCTGATATCCAGCATTGACGTAGAGACGGAGAGACTCACCAAGGACCCATTGATTCTCTCTATGTTGACTTTCAAAGAAACCCCAGTAGTCAGCACAAAGAATGAAATATTGAGTGCAGAGTATCTGCCACACATTGATCTTCTAAATCTCATGTTGGTGTCTTTAAAGTTATGAAGCAGCTACAGGGGAACATTAATCCTGCTGTAGCAATTCTACAACGCGTCAATATATACAAGGTTAAGAAGCTACGGGGACAATTATCAATTGGAGCTTGCTAGTAGTCAGACAATTTATTTGTGGAAAGCAGGTAGGTTTGTTGGGTTTTTAAGGTGTCAGCTAGGCTGAGTTAACAGTCACTCTCTCTCTCGTCTCTGGGTCAGAAGGCTGTGGGTTCAAGCATCCTAAGATAAAGAACTTTTAAAAATTGGGGAACACTCCTGTGCGCAATTGGCTGCTGCATTTCGGCCAGAAAATATACTTTGCAGTCAGTTCACTTTACAGTATATTGTGTGAAGCACTTTGAGATATTTTGGAGGCCTGATAAGGCGCTACGTCAAATGCAAAGATTATTATACATTGGTTAGCCTAGAGAACTGAGGGAATTCAGAAATCAAACACTGGTAACAGTCTGTCAAACATCTGTGGATATGAAAATTGTGCTTGACTGCAGGGTTGTTCAAAGTAACATCTCTGTTCAAGAAGGGAGAAATCAGGTCATATTAACGTGGGTGCTTACCAGACCTGAAATTCTGAAATTCCACCTAATCGCTGTTTGTGAAACCATATGTCTTAAACAACAACAACTGTCAATTACATAATACCCTTCACGTATGTCTCAGAGTACTTTACAAAGACAGGGCTAAACAACGAGCAAAGGAGTGGAGAGGAAAGAAGGGGTCATAGGCACATTCAGAGAGACAAGGTTTTAAGACATGTCTGAGAGACAGATATAGAGGGGGGCACGGATGTGTAGAGGGAGCTCCAGAAGTTAGGGAAAGGTTCTGAAGACGCAACTACTGACTGTGACAGGGGTGGGACCTGTGCGTGCCCAGCAAAGGGGGTGAGTGGAGGAATAGCATAGGAGGTCTGAGAAATAAGGAAGGGCTAGGGCTTAAAAGGATTTTAGCTGAGAAGGAGGACATTGAAATCAATCCACTGGGAGATAGTGAGTTTGGGGAGGACTGGGATGATGGCTGTATTGAGTTTTGTTGGGTGAGGGCAAGGGGAGTTTTGGATGAGTTGGAGAATACTTTTGATGGAGTGAGGGAGACCTTTGAGGAGTGCATTAGAGAAATTAAGCAGGAGGGGACAAGGCCAAGACTAAATATTTTGGCATCATTAAGATTTAAGTATGCACAGAATTATAGAAAATTCTTTTAATTGCCTCTTAATTTGGAAAACGTTTTTTCCACAGTTCATTAAAAAATCAAAATTAAGACAAAACGTTAGTGAATTTTTTACAATTCAGATCTTGCGTTTCAAAGACAAATTGTCTTTATAGAACACCAACAGCAAAATTATACTTGTATAATGCTTTTCATGTCGGGAGGACTTCCCAAAGTGCTAGACAGTCAATGTTTCGGATCCGAGTTGGGGTCAGGATCAGCGAAGATGGAGGGAAAGGAGGGGATTTGGGGTGGCTGATGGGACCGTTGAAGAGGAGGGTCTTAACAACAACAACAATTTACATTTATAGAGCGCCTTTCACGTCGGGAGGACGTCCCAAGGCGCTTAAGGCGGGACTTGAAGGAGGCTGGGGAGGGGGCAAAGCGGATGGACTATGGGATAGAATTCCAGAGGTTAGGGGCAGAGTGGCTGAAGGTTCGTCTACCAGTGGTAGGGTGAGTGGCTCAGTGGACATGGAGCAGGCAAGAGCCCTCTGAGCAGTGGGACCGGGCAGGTTGGTAAGGGATTAGGAGGTTGCAAAGGTAGGGTGGGGCGAGGCCTTGGAGGGCTTTGAAGGTGAGGACCAGAACTTGAATTGAATCCTCTGGGTTGTAGGCTAAAACTTCGTGGAAATTTGTGCCCTGAACTTAATTTAACTGATGTGGTAACATAGCCAGATATCTTATGTTTATTTATTGAGAGCGATGGTGAGTCAAAAACTTAGAAAATGATTCTTCTAACATAACATAGTGAAAAGCACGTTTGGACTTTTTTTTAGCTAAAATGCCGCACAATAAACATGATTAATCATCAGTTCTGTCTGTGGGTTAATTGATACCACCACAACCCTAACTGGAACCTATTTGCTACGATTAGCATTGGTTGCGCTGTTGCGCTGAAAAACAATTCAATGGTGTTCCCACTTGACAAGATGGGATTCCAGAAAGGTCACTATTAATGGGTAAGCGGGAATCAGCCACAGCAGCGGCCAGCAAATTATAGAGTGTAGCAATTGAGAAACAGCCTGTGTGTCCTCCCTGGGACAGCACGGGTTTGATACTGTTGGTGTGTGTGGGGCATTGTCAGTGAGCTGTTATATTGAGGGTGGAGGTAGGCACTGCATTTTACACAGAACGTTAAAGTCCAAAGACAAACCATTCTGCAGGACCTCTGTACATTTGATAACAACAACAGATTACATTTGTACAGCGCCTTTCACGTTGGGAGGACAACAACAACTGCGATTTATATAGCGCCCTCCACACCGGATGGCATCTCGGAGCGCTTCACAACAATGGATCCCAGGACCGAGCCCGGGGCAGGGGTAGAAAGGTGACCAAAGGCACGGTTGAAGAGAAAGGTCTTTAGCTGAGACCTGAAACTGGCAAGAGAGGGGGCGAGGCGAAGGGAGTGAGGAAGGGAGTTCCAAAGCCTCAGATGTCCCAAGGCGCTGGACAGTCAGGTTTGGACCTGAGCTTGGAGGATGGGCTCAGGAGTGGTGGAGGGCAGGGAGGGTAGAGGTAGGAGAGCGAGGGGTTTCGAATCATGCGGAGTATAAACATGGCGTGGATTAGTTGGGCCATAGGCCAACGTTCCAGTGCAGTACTGGGCAAAAGTTATATTTGACCACCCTCCTATCCCCACCCTCCCTGCCCTTCCCCGCTCCTGATCCCAACCACTAGCTTGGGTCCAAATCCCTGACTGACCGGCACTTTGGGATGTCCTCCCGACATGAAAGGTGCCGTACAAATGTAATTTGTTGTTGTTGTTGTAATCCCCTCTCCTACATGGCTCTATCCCCTTCTCTCTGTGTGTCAACTTCACCTGCACAGGTTATTAATGTAGAATAGTATTTCTGGCATTCGATATAGCACTTGTAGCATCTAAAAACTAACGGTGCTTAATGTCAAGTGTAGTGATTGCTTTCAACAGTTAAACGTGGCAGCCAGCAAGGTCCCACAAATAGCCACAAAGTGATTGATTGGATTATCTGGTGCATTGTCGGCTGGTCACTGGGTGAAACTTTCTTCCCTTTTCAAAAGTGTCGGAGAATGCTTGCCGCAAAAAGACAGGATCTCTGGTTCATTTGACAAGGTAACATGTGCCCAATACTGTACTGATGCATCAGCCTAGGGTTGTAAGCCTTCAACCCCCTAACCCACAGGTGGGAGTTCTGCCAGCAGAGCTCAGCTGGTCTCCCTTGCTGCATAGGTTTTGTCAGCCAGTACATTATTACCTTTGACTTCTTTCCTCGTCTCTCGCCGCTGGTTTATTGACCCTCTGTTAGTAATACTGTGCACATTAAACACTTGAGATATAGCTCTAAAAGCGCGAGTCTCAGACTAATATTATAAATCTGTCTGAGGAGGGTTTGTGTTCATGAGAATAATTGGCCAGGCAAGTTGTGACACAGAAATCCAGCGAAGCAGAACACATCCTGTCCTCCTCCGCCACCTCCTCCCCAGGCTAGTGTAATTTGTAGAATCTCAATTGCGATGGATGTTATTTTATTATTTTTGCTGTTCAGCTAGAGAGAGAAAAGGGGGAGAGAAAACAACAATCCCCTTCTCAACAACACATTATGACACAGAACTGATTAATTTCTACTTTGCTTCAGGACTGTTTGTATGGAACTGAATCATATTCACCTCCCATGGAGAAGCTCATCTGCAAACCCCAACAGGGCAGCGGATGCAACTGAAAGATTGCAAACTCAATTTCATTTCCCACAATCACATTCACCCTGGTACTTTCTTGGTACTTTCCTTCAAAGAGTACCTTGATTAGTTTTCATCTCCACTTACCCCACCCCCAACACAAACACCACCCCAGCTCTATTTTTTCAAAAATACAGACTTTGGGAAACTCAAATGCCTCATGGTATTAGCCATAAGATCATTTTTGTCTTTTAAATTTAAGGTTGCGTTAAATTTGGGGAGAATTCAGCCTCAACTCGCTCGAGGGTTCATAAAATGCATGGTCAGGATGCCATTCTGCATGAATGGTGCTATATAATAAAAATAATAATAATCCTTGCATTTGATATAGCGCATTTCACATCTTCTAGACATCTCAAAACGCTTCACAGAATATACTTTAAAGTGAATTGACTGCATATTTTGTGGGCGAAGTGCGGCAGCCAATTGCACACAGCAGCGTCCGCACAAACAGTCGTGGATTGAAATGACCAATATAAATGCAAGTTGTTCTTGTTGTTGGTCATAAATTTCAGGACCAATTGGTCCAAAGGCTCAGACTCTGAGAAATTGGAGAGACTAAGTGTTGGTCATAGTTCCAAAATCACAGCCACAGGGGTGAGACACGAGTCTTCAGCCGAAGTGAAATATTGTACCTGGAACACCCCTCAGTCTGTCACTCTCCTTGGAACTTTGATCCTGTTTGTTTTTTTCTTTCAAACTGTTAAGCTCAGCAATGAGCATGTTTTAAAAAACAGATACATTTGATCCACAAATGGTAACTTCACAGAATAGTTGTACCACGGTGAGCGCATTAAAGACACAAGAGAAATCCGGTAGAAAGAGATGGTTTGGACCATTTGGTAGGAATATAGAAACGCTACTCTATAAGATCATGGCTGATCTGCACCTCAACTCCAATTACCAGCCCTTGTCCCATAACACTTGACACTTGATACCCTAATAAAAGTCAGTCTGAAAATGTTTTAACGGATCCAGCATCCACAGCCTAGAGCGAGAGAGATGTACTTGTAAAGATGTTGTACCCACCCTATTGTCTTCACATTACAGCGCCAGTTTCTATCTTAAATTAGTGTGGTATCCTGGCCAAGGAGCTGCCTTTGCTGGTAAACATTGTGCTTGTCAGCAAGAGTCTATTAACATTCTGCTGCCTTCAGACTCCCTGATCCAAAGCCAATTCATCCAAACCACCAATCTCTATCTATATTCACTCAATTCTAATTTCCCTCCATACATAATAGCTCCCTGTGTGCTGCTGCAGGCACCGCAGAAATCACCGTGGCCTCGTTCCCTCCCTCTTCTCCCCATGCTACATTGGGAGTATTTTTTACTGTTCCATAGCTTAGCTGCTGAGACTTATTGATAAGAGTGGATTATCAATGTGGATTCAGGAGTGAGATTGGACTTGCCGTGTGAACTGCACCATTCTCCAATGATTGCTTCAAGTCTCAACAACGCTGTGCTGCTTCACCCAAACATCTCGGGTCCAAAAAGCTTTGTCACAGTTTACTACCTGCAGATCTTTACACAGGAATCCTTTTTTTCCTCCACATTCTCCAGTTACCTTTGATTAATGCTTCACAGATTTCCCCAGTAATTGCTGTAACTCTTAAGCTCTCTCGCAAGCACCACAGGAAAGTAAATGTTTCATATCCACTCAGAGATTTGTTTTGGTATCTTGCTTCAGACGTAAGCTTTTCCCTAGATAAATGAGCCTATTCCCCAGTCCCCCAATCCGAGTTCCTCAGTTACTCTTCTAGGTAAATCCCCAGATTTATCTGAACTCCGTCTCAAGCACAAACTCCACATCCTTTTTAGTACAAATAGTGCCTAGAGTGAGCACAACATCACCTGATAGACTAGTGAAGCGCTTTACAGAGCTGGGCTGTGTGATAGTCTCCAAACGCTCAGAAACACACTAATAGAAGGAAAGTGCAAACACTCATGCGCTTCAAACCTTCCCTGAGATTTGTGATATTTGTTCAATAAATCCACGAAATACAATCAGCCACTCATTCCATGGCTGTTTGTGGGCCACTGCTGTGCGCAACTGGCTGACGCATTTTGCCCAAAAAATACACCGTCACTCTACAGTACATCCTATGAAGCTCTTCAATAAATCTCAGCATACACCATATGCAACGATTATTATTAAATGTTGACCGCCCAGTATTAGGGGGTGTGGAGGGGGGTGGCAGAAGGAACGTGACGTGTGATCCTTTTGAAGATGAATTTCTCCTGTACCAAAACAAGATGTTTGAAAATTTATAATGTGGGTGCTATATAAATACAAATTGAATTGCATGGTTTTAAAAAGGCAGCACTGGATTGCTGGTGTATAAACTGAGGCAGGGCCAGCCTCTGTTATTGCTGAGGTTTTTATTGCAGTCAGATTTAGCTAAAGATCAAGAGAAAACAAGTGGTTTGATTGAAAATGGCTTTTTGACCCATTTGATCTCATATCTCCAAGAATATGCACCCTACCATCTTTCTATTCCAGCATCAAACCTATTTTTCAAGTGGGTATAGCATCCTGACTGACTGTTCTTCCTGATAACCCGTCCTGCTGTTAATTATCCTTTGTTTAAAGGAACACTTCCTGGTGTTGCCTGAAATTGCTTTTTCATAACCCTGAACCTGAACACTCTTATCCTGCATTGGTGCATCTGAAAATATTGGTCTGGGTTTAGTTTTTCCAATCCAATTTAGCATATTATGTTCACTTGAGATGTTTCTTTTCAAGGGTGAAGAGTCCTGTTCTGAACCTTTGTTCATGGCCTGCAATTGAGCGTTGAGAGTTTATCTTATGTGACTCTTACTGTATAAATGCAATGTATTGTTCTCCCTTGTGGTTTCTACAATATTTGTAAGGTTTTTCAGCGCCTTGGGAAGTCCTCCCAACCTGAAAGGCTCTCTATAAATGTACTGTTGTTGTTGTTGTTGTTGTCTAATAGAAATCACAAGATTGGTTTGGATAAAGAAGTTCTTCAGTGTATCTGATCTCATAGTAATAATCCTTGCATTTGATATAGCACTTTATCACATCTTTGCGACACCTTTATCACACCTTCCCGACTTGGCTCCACATCGTCCAGAGGATCCAATTCAAGATCGTGATCCTCACATTTAAAGACCTCCACAACCTCGCCCGTGACCTCCTATCCCCTTACCAACCTGCCCGTGCCCTTCGCACAGCAGGCTCTGGCCTACTCCACGTTCCCCGACCCACCCACCCTACCATTGCCAGGCGAGCCTTCAGCCACTCTGCCCCCAACCTCTGGAACTCCATCCCACAGTCCTTCTGCCTTGCCCCCTTCCTGGCCTCCTTCAAGTCTCGCCTCAAGACTTTCCTCTTTGATGGACCCATTCGTACCTCCTAATACCCCCTTTCCTCCCACCCCCTCTGTCCTCAACTCGGGTCTGAAGCAGTAACTGTCCAGCAACTTGGAACGTTCTCCTGAGGTGAAAGGCGCTATACAAGTATAATTTTGTTGTTGCTGTCTCAAAGAGCTTCACAGAATACACCATAAAGTGACTTGACTGTATATTTTGTGGGTGAAACACAGCAACCAATTGCGCACAGCAATGTTCCACAAACAGTCATAGTTTGACTAACCATATTATTATTATTACTATTTTTTAAAAAAAGTGAATACTATTACCACAGAAAAGAGATTTGACAATCAACTAACTTACTGTTAGGTTAACAGAAACATTTTGTTCTGCATATGAATCAAACCAAGGTCCTCTCATTTGCGAAGTAAGTGCTCTAACACAGGACTGCCAAACCCCCAGAAAACCCAATTCACCATTCCTCCCTTCACAGCATCAAGTGAGAGGACCTTTTTAAATAAGTTCAGTGTCTTGGATTCTACCACCTTTCCTGGCAATCCGTTTGAGTCTTTGATTGCCCTAATTATAGGAAACCTTCCTGGTTTCTGTCTTTAAACGGCCTTTTGCAACTCTAAACCTGTAGCTGCTTTTTCTATTGTCTTGATGTATTCTAAAGTATTGCTCTGGAGTTACTTTTCCACTTCCATTTGAAATTTTATATACATTTACAAATGTTCCTTCTGTGCCATCTTCTCTCAAGATTGAAGAGCCCCCATCTTGTCTAATCATTACTCATAGCTCAAAACACTCAGCATTCTCATTGCTCTCTTGCACACTGCTTTGTATGTCATGGTGATCAGAACTGTACACCGTCCTCTAGGTACAACAACGACAACTTGAATTTATATCATGCCCCACGTGGGGTTGTGTTCTGGATCGCTTAACCAGAGGCACGGCATAACCAGAGCAATATACACCTTGAATATTTTGGGACCTAAACTCAAATGATTTGCAAACATAGGCCAAGATACCATGTTGGAGGCATTGTCATTGTTTGACACAGTGAGCAATCAATCAACTAACACCCCTCAATCTCTTTTAGCTTCTCCCTTGGCAAGACCTATCCCATCCTCAGAGTGTCGGTCTGGCTCAGTTGTTAACACTCCTGACTCAGAAGGTTGTGAGTTCAAGCCCCCACTTCAGGACTTTGAACTCACTGTCTGGCTGGTACTCCAATGCAGTGCTTTGTGTTTGCTGCATTGCTGAGGGTGTCATCCTTTGGATGAGAGGAGGTCCTTTCTGCACGTCAGGTCACGTTAAAGATCCCATAGCACAAATTGAGAAGAGAAGAGGAGACGCGTTCATTCTGTGCACAAGAAGTGACATTAGTAGTACTTCCTATGTATGAGTGCAGCAGCAACAACAATAACAACTTGCATTTAGAATAGTGCCCTTCGTGATGAGTAGCACCTTTTGCAGTAGCAACAACAACCCTTTTTGTGCTTCATTTTAACATGACCTGAGATATTGGTTACCCTGTCCTATCACAAAGAGGTAATTTTCTATATAACCACTCTCACGTCTTCATTGGGTAACATTTGTGGCATTTCATTATACCTTCCTTGACTTAATGCAATCCGCCAGATACAATTGATTGTTCACTTCATGGCTATTTGTAAGACATTGTGATGTGCAAATTGGCTGCTGCGTTTGCCTACAAATATACAATGACCTTATTCTTTATAATGAAACTCTCAACTCAATGACGTAATAATGTCCTAGATAAAATGCAAGGATTATCATTATGAATAAGTAACGTGGTTTATTTCTTAGGTAATGAAATGTTGGGCCTATGGAGATCTGCAGCCTATGGAGGGAGAAGTTGGGGAAGCCAACAAGCAGAGAAGAGAGTTTGTATTAAACAAAAATAGAAGTTGCTGGGAAAACTCAGCAGGTCAGGCAGCATCCATAGAGAAAGGAAAATTAGTCAACATTTTGGGTCCACGACCCTTTGTCAGAACTGGGGCTTGTTGGGAGGGAGAGGTTTTTAAGGACAAGTTAGAGAGTTGGAGGCAGGACAAGGAAGACAAAGGAGACAAAGAAGACAAAGGAAAAAAATTGTTAATTGATGGAGAGTTTGTATTGGCAAGCATGGATGTTGTGATTGTGTATATAAGAGTTTTGGTGGCCTGTGGTGTGAGTGGGAGCCGGGCAAAGGTGTGGAGGTGGTGGAAGAGTAGAAGGGATATTTGAGGGTCAAACAAGACACGCAAGATTCTGGACTGGTTTAATAAGGTAGTGTGCATTCCTGGATGGTGATCTTGTCAGGGCCTGAGGTGTGGAGGTACTGACCGGAGCCAATCATGAGGGACTTGGTCTTGTTGACGTTAAATTGAAGAAAGTTAGCTCACATCTAGGACTTGCCGCCTGACACATTCTGTCAAGGCAGCAGTGGTCCTGGAATCAAAGATGGAGCCAGAGAGATGCAGTTGGGTGTCTTCCACATACATATGGAAATTGACCCCATGTCTGCGGATGATGTCACCAAGATGGAGCATATCGATATTGAAGAGGAGGGGACCAAAGCGAGAGGTCTTAAAAGAAACTGTTTGTGGAGATGAAGTGGAGATGGTGTGAGAAGTATGATGTGAACCATTCAAGGCCAGAACCATGAAGGTTGAGGTGAGAGGAGAGGTGGTGGATGAGGGTAGTGTGGTCAATGGTGTCGAAGGCAGCAGAGAGTTCAAGAAGGATGAGGAAGCAGAAAGAGCCTTGATTTCGGATGGATAGAATGTCATTTGTCACTTTGACCAGGTCTGTTTCGGTGCTGTGGGCAGCACGGAAACCCAATTGGATGGAGTTTGTGAAGGGAGTGGAGGGAGAGGAAGGAGCGAAGTTGGGAAGCAACAACTCATTCCAGGACCTTGGAGAGGAAAGGGAGGTTGGAGATAGGGTGGTAGATTAAGAGCAGGAATGGGTTTGGAAAGTGTTTTTTAAGGATGGGTGAGACAGCTGTTTTTAAAGGTACTGCACATGCCTCCATTTACTTTGCAGTAAATAGGAACCCAGTTGTTAGTCGATTGTTGGAACACATTTTGGGTGATAATTCCTTCAAAAAATAAAAAATAAATTGGTTACTCAATCCACGATTGTTTGTGGGACCGTGTGCAAATTGGCTGCCATGCTTTGCCCACAAAATAGTCAATCCACTTTGCAGTGTATACTGTGAAGCACTTCGAGATGTCTTCAAGAAGTGATAAAGCACTGTATCAAAAACAAAGACTATTATTATTAACCACTTGAGGATAGCTCCACGATTCTCTATTGAAATATTTATTTACTTGCTTAAGAATGAAGTAATCTAGAAGACTGTGAAAGAACATTGTAGTCTGCCTGGCCAGTCCTGTTTTCTGAATACCTTTCATTGCCCCACCCTTCATCCCCAAAGTTGTCGTCAACCTATTCCCTCTGGAAGTAGTCAACACCACCCCATGCATTCACACAATGTGCTGTTTACCAAAGAGACGTTCTGCCTGAAATCACAGCTGGGTTTCTGAATAATAACAGATTATTCCAGCCTATGTAGAAGGCTGAAAACATAATTTACACCCTGGTGCTTACCTTGATCTGTGACACTTGTGAATCTTTCATTGCATATCCAGACACACAGCACAACTCATTCATTTATGTATTGCTTTGGCTCTGAAAGAGCTATCTGTTTGGTCCCCTGTCCTCTCTCCCCTGTTCTTTCCCCATTGCCTTTGATTTTTAAAAACTTTTTGTACATTTATAAATATAACAGTAGTCTTTGCATTTAATACAGCGCCTTATCATATCTTCGAGACGTCTCAGAGAGCTTCACAGAATATACAGGTATCCTGCCTCAACCGCGGCCTCGCCAACAACGAAACTCATGTATCCACGGTTTGCTAAATGCGACAACCCTCGCAAATCGCGTTTTGCGCATCCGCAATTTAAATCCGCCGGTTTAAATTTTCAAGTTTAGGATAGCGTACAGCACTAGGACCCAGTTGCTATGTCACAATCAACCAGCGAGATGTCACTTCTCTCTTAGGATTAAGGTAAATCTCCGTGGATTTCTCTCCCCCACCCTCCCTGTCACCCACACCCCCACCCTCCGTGTCACCCACGCCCCCCTCCCCTCCCTGTCACCCACACCCCCACCCTCCGTGTCACCCACCCCCCTCACCATCCATGTCACCCAACTCACCCTCCATGTGACACACACCCCACCCTCCCTGTCACCCACCCCCTCACCCTCCGTGTCACGCGCACCCCACCATGCTCCATGTCACCCACCCCTCCCACCATCTTTGTCACCCACCCCACTCACCCGCCATGTCACCCACTCCCCTCACCACCCATCTTGGCACCCATCCCCCACCCTCCGTGTCACTCATCATGACTTCTCTCTCTCTCTGTGTAGACCAGTCAGTCAGACAGCCTTGTGGATTGCTGCAGATGTGCCCAAACTTACTCCCCCTATCCCCATGTATGTTATAACTGTACGTGTGTTTTTTTGTTTAGTTTTACTAAACGTGAACTTATCCCCATGTTTCCCATAGGGCGCTGCATTTTCCAACCACAAAAAAGCAAACTTACTCCCCCTATCCCCGTGTTTGCCATAGGGCCCTGCATTTTCCAACCACGATATTACCAACCGTGAAGGTTTACAGGATCGTAACCCTCACAGTTAGGGAGGGATACCTGTACTGCAAAGTAAATTGACTGTCTATTTTGTGGGCAAAACGCAGCAGCTAATTGTGCATTGCAGTCTCCTACAAATATTTATGGATTAAGTGACCAATTTTTTAAAAAGGAATTATTACCCTCAGAAATTGACTAACAACTGGTTTCCTACTTACTGCAAGATAAATGGAGACATCTGGAGTAAGGAAACTTGCCCAACATTTTGCCTGCTGGAATCAAACCCAGATCTCTTGCATACGAGGCGAGTGCTCTAACTACTGAGCTACAGGACTCTACTATCCTGTATTTGTGCAATTGCCTCATCAAGGCCAGCTCCTCCAACAATGCAGCTTTCCCTCAGTTCTGAACTGGAGTGTTAGCTCAGACAATTAACTAAAAAACAGGCCTTGAGGCCAGTGTTATTGACTAGAACTAAGCTGACACACCCTGTATCAGTGATTTGGCGAGCCTTCTCTTCGGGATCTCAGCATGTCTCAATCATTACAACATGATACGATAAAAATTTACATTTATATAGCTCTTTTCAAGTCCAAAGGACGTCCCAAGGTTCTTAGGAATATTTAAATGCAGTTTGGGGAGTGTGTACTGCATTATTGAAGGTGCCATGCTTCAGACGAGATATTAAACCAAGGTCCCATCTGCCTGTTCAGGTGCACATAATATTAATAGTAATAATTATTTGGTTGCTATACTACATTATCACATCATTGAGACATCTCAAATCTCTTCACAGAATATACTTTAAAGTGGAGTGATGGGTGTATTTTGTGAACGAAATGTGGCAGTCAGTTGCGCACAGCAATGTCCCAAGACCAACCATGGAGTAAGTCATCAATTTTATTTGAGAGATTTGTTGTCGAGTACACTCAGAGAAACTCCCTTCACTTTTCAAATGGTGGCATGAAGCCTTTAATATCCACCCCAAACAGGCAGGTGAGACCTCTTTTAATGTCTCATCCAAAGAATGGCACCTCTGACAATACAGCACACTCCCAGCACTCCATTCGAGTGTCATCTTAGACTATGTGATATCAAATATGTGGGGTTTGAACTAACAACCTTCTGCTCAGAGACAAGAGTGCTAGCACTGCACCAGGCAGATTCCGTTGTACTCCAAGAAGAAATGAGATTTTCTTCAAGTTGTCCTGGCCGACAATCCCCCGAAATAGAAAAGGTGACCATTCACTCAATGTCTGGCTTTGGGACATTGTTGTGTGCATACCAACTGTTGCGTCTGCCTACAAAATACTCAGGTACTACAATTTACCTATGAATCCTATGAAGCACTTTGAGTAGTCCTTCTGACATGAAGGGCACACAACCAAATGCAAGAATTATTATTATTATTTTATTTATTTCCCGAAATTCTACCTCATCTTGGCCTGTAAGACCATTTTGTATTAAAATTTAACATAGGATGATTACAAATTTGGTTTCCAAACTAAGTGTGAATTTGAGAATTTATCAGTTGCACACAATCCAACATTTTAAAACAAAATGGTCTTATAGGGCTATGGTGAAATTTCTGGCCTCAACAAACAGATTTGCGTGAATGTGAGAGAGCGAGGAATGGGAATAGGCGTAAGTGAAAAGTAAACAGTGAGCAACACTTCAGTATTGCTCTTCCTGTTATCGAGAGAAATGTGTAAACCAAGTTTGAAGCTGATTTGATCACGGTGCGCAATTACTGCAGTCCCAGGCAACACATTCAGTGAGTCAGGGCTCCTCGTCTGACTCAGACTTTTAAGTACCCAACCATCATCTGTGAGAAACAAGAGAGAACAATGTCTGAATAAGGTTCTGGCTGTGAGTTACCCATTACACAATGACATCCACAGTGCATAAGAAATGCATTGACTCACATAAATTGGTTAAATTATTGCCAGCCTGGAGGGTCCTATAATCTGTTTCCATGAAGAACAGACTGTACTGATGACGTCTGAGTGTGAGTTACCGACTGACCCCCCTATGCCCATAACATTGTTTATTTCTTAATATCTACAGTTTCCTTGTTTATTTCTCCAGAGCTTTCACATTGGAGATTTGACAGAAATGCTCTGACAGGTTTGTTCATCTTCCTGGCATGTTTTAGATTAATCATATACAGAATGGCTATAAATAATGAATCATTGCATTTGACAACAATAATAATAATAATCCTTGCATTTGATTATAGCGCCTCATCGCATCATTGAGACATCACAAAGCACTTTACAGGATACGCTGTAAAGTGTTGTGACTGTATGTATTTATACCTATATAAACATGGCAGCCAATTCGTGCATAGAAATGACCCACAAACAGCTATGAAATGAGTACCCAATTTTATTTGGGGGATTGTTTGACAAGATAATGTTCCTCTGAAGATGAAATGTCTCAAAGTGCTTCAGATGGCAATTGCTGTCAATTGTAATAATAATCCTTCCACTTGTTATAGTGCTTTATTATGTCTTCAAAACGTCTCAAAGCGCTTCACAGAATATATTGTAAAGTGGACTCTTATGGATTTTTTGCGTGAATGATAGTAATTGTGTGTTTGTACATATGTGTTTGTCTACACTCCCTGCCTGTGTTTATCCACACATACTGTCTGTGTTGGCAATGTGTTTAAACCCACAAACACTAAAATGTGTATTGAATATTTTTCCAGCCTGGGCTTTGTGTTTCTCTAATGTTCTCTAAGTCTCCAATGACATTGTAAATATCTACAATCAGGGATCTCTTTGCCTCCTTGACTTCCTTGATCTCTCTGCCACCTTCGACACTGTGGACCACTCCTACATCGCTTCTCCTCTCAGCTCAATCTTTGCGGAGCTGCCCTTGCCTGGTTTGAATCTTACCTCACTCACTATTTCCACTTTTTCTCCATTAATGGCTTCTCCTCCAGTCCCCGCATTGTCACCTATGGCGTCCCCCAGGGCTCTGTCCTTGACTCTCTCCTTTTCAACATCTGTATGCTCCCTTTTGGTGACAGTCATCCGCAGACATGGGGTCAACTTCCACATGTATGCAGATGACGCCCAACTCTATCTTTCTTCCTCCACCCTCGATTCCAGGACTACTTCTATCCTGACAGACTGCCTGTCAGACATCAAGTCCTGGATGAGAGCATACTTTCTAAGTGGAATGTCAAGAAGACCGAGGCCCTCATGATTGGCTGGCGCCAGTGCCTCTGCACCTCAGGCATTAGCAGCATTAACCTCCATGGTTGCTCACTCAACCTCACCAAGCCAATTAGGAAATTGTTCGATCCTCAACTATCTTTTTTCTCCCACATCCATGCCATGATCTGCTCTGCCTTCCCTCACCTCTGCAACATTGCCCAATTCTACCACTACCTCAACCCTTCAGGCTGCTGAAACATATTCATGCCTTAATCATGTCCAGGCTTGACTATGCTAACGCCTTGCTTGTTGGCCTCCCCAACTCCTCCCTTCATTGGCTGCAGATCATCCAGAACTCTGCAGCCTGTGTACTCTCCCGCACACCTCCGCAAACCTATCACCTCCATTCTCGGTCAACGACTTTGTTTAGAGCTCTGATATGCTGGCGGAGCCCAATGTGATCGAGGGGGACAGAATGTGAGACCTGAAAATGGGGAGAGAGCAGGCAAAGCCAAGAGATTGAGGAGGGGCGGATGGTCCGGGGGACAAGGAGGAGGTCGGAGCTGATCGAGTGCAAGCAGCGAGTAGTAGTGGCTCAGTTGATAGTACTCACAATTTTTAATCGATTGTAGGTTAGGTTCAAGCTCCACATTGGGACTTTGAGGTCCTTCTCCAGCCTGACAATCTGATATAATGTTGGAGGAACTGTGCATTGTCACAGGTGCAATCGTTCAGATGGGATGTTGAAGTGAGAAGCCCCATCTGCCTGTCTAAGTGAACATTAAAGATCCTATGACACTGCTTGAAAAGAGAGGGGAGTTTCTCACACTGTGCTTGCCAACAGTCCCCGGGATAAAATTGGTCATTCACTTCATAGCTTTTTATGGGACATTGCTGTGTGCAAATTGCATACAATTACCCCATCACTACATTTCATAGTAAATACTATGTGCTTTAAGATGTGTCAGTGCAATGTATCAAATTCAAGGATTATTATTCTTACCACATTCTGTCAGGCCTTCGCTTTCTTCGTCTCATCAGCCTCTCTTCCTCTTTCACACCCACCCACTCAGACTCACTTTCTCTCTGTATTTCTCTCTCCTCCCCCCAACTTGGTCAATGCACGCTTTAGTTTTGGGCGGTGAATAAGCCTGCTTTTATGCCAACCCATTTCAACAGCAACAACAACTTGCATTTATGCCCTTCACGCGTCCCAGTGCGTTTCACAGAAGTAGAGTCTGCCAACGAGCTACAGGGAGAGGGAGTGACGAGTTGACCATACCGATCAAAAAGGAAGGTCTTTAGCAAGATTTGAAGATGGGAGGGAAAGAGTTTTGGGGCATAGTGGCTGAAGGCACAGCTGACAGTGGTGGAACAGGGGGCACGAGGGACAAATAGGGGCCAGAATGAAATGGTGGAATGGGGAGAAGCAGGTTAGATAGGTAGGGAGATGTAAGGGAATGAAGGAGAGGTTTTTTCACAAATGAGTTTGAATGGTGAGGGAATAGCGCCTTTTATAGGTACAGACTGGCATGCCTTTACTCTACTGAGCTGCGTCTCAACCTCCTAGACTGATGGTTTCAGCAACCTAATATAATAATAATAATCCTTGCTTTTGATATAGCACCTTATCGAGTCTTTGAGACATCTCAAAACGCTTCATAGAATATATTGTAAAGTGAATTGACTGTCTATTTTATGGGCGAAATGCGGCAGCCAACTGCACAGCAATGCCCCACAAACAATCAAGGATAATAATTATTATTATAAATAATTATTAGTCATAATAATTTACTATTATTATTATCTTTTGAAGGAATTATTACTGCTGGAAAAGTGCCAATCGACTAACAACCGGGTTCCTACTTGCTGCTAGGTAAACAGAGGTGTGCACAGTAAGAAAAATTGTTTAACGTTTTTCCCTGCCCGGATATCAAATCCCGATTTGATCAAATCCGACATTCACAGAGATGTCAGTCGCAATCACCTTATTTGTTACTCTGCGAAGCGATAAAATATACAGCATTTGAGTACCCAATGTATTGAGCGCTTTGGTTTGTGGTGGAGTGTTTAATGTTTTGAGATATTAACTGAGTCCCAGCTCTATTCTGCATAGTAAATAAGATGAGGGACTGGTGATAAATATTAATGAACACCTTTGAAGTAGCAAACCCTGCAGCACACTTTAGCATAGAGGAGGTTCTTAAATCCACAATCTTGACATCTCAGGTGCTGATGATGAAACGGATCCAAGCTGCAAACAATTGACTTGCATAGAAGGATTTACTTCTGCATTTAAGTTGCCTGTTTTTTACATTAACCCGACTGCAGCTCTGCCCATTTCCCTTATCAAGCCTCAATACACTTCACAGAATATAATGTAAAGTGAATTGACTGTGTATTTGTGGTAATGAAATGCGTACGAAACGCAGCTGCCAATTGCGCTCAGCAATGTTCCACAAACAATCATGGATTGAGTGACCAAATTATTATTATTATGATAAGTGCATTCTAGGGTCCGGCGATATATCGATATATCGCCAAAACCTGATATAATTTTCATATCGATACGCCAAGATAGGCATTTCGAAAATATCGATACATCGAAAAGTCGATATATCGAGGGAAAAAATCGGAATGCCGCACACTGAACTACAAGACCCAGAATGCTCATCTCTATACACAATGCACAGACCGAGGTGCAAAGCCGCCATATTGTATTCATAGTCCTCGAATACAATATACAGGTATGCAAGGGGTGGGGGGGGTGGGGAGAGACAGCTGGGGGGGTTGGGGAGAGAGATGGCAGGGGGGAGGGGGACGACTGGGGGGGGAGGGGGAGATAGACGGCTGGGGGGGGGAGGGGGAGAGAGACGGCTGGGGAGGGGAGGGAGTGAGAGATGGCTGGGGGGGGAGGGGGAGAGAGACGGCTGGGGTGGGGGGCAGGGAGAGAGAGACGGCGGGTGGAGGGGGAGAGAGACGGCGGGGGGGGGACGGCGGCGGGGGGGAACGGCGGGGGGACGACGACGAGAGAGGAACGGCGGGCGGGGTTGGAGAGACGGGGTGGATGTGATAATATACAGATAGATAGAGATGGGGGGATGTGAGAGAGGAGAGAGACACAGAGAGAAAAACACAGAGATGGAGAGAGTGAGAGACACAGAAAGAGAAAGATATTTACCTCCTGAGGAGATAGGCCCCGAAGTCGCGCGCACCCCGAATGTGCGCGCACCTGGAAAGCGCGTGCATCAGGAATGCGCACGCACCCGAATGCGCGCACCGTGCACGCATGCACAGTATGAAAAACGGAGGGCGTGTTTTGGGAGGGAATTTGAGAATTTCATGGAGGAAAGTGGCTGAAAGCATCTGTGTCCAGGTTCTGTGATAACAAACAGTGTCTCGGGATGTCTACTTCATGTTTACTGACCAACAAAGCAAAATTGCCATTTTCAGGAGGTTAAAGGACCTCTTCTTTTAAAGCCTGTAATCAGAGCGGTCAATGTTACTGACCAAAATGGCTGTTCCTGAACAGAATGAACGATTACCATTAAGAGAGAATGGCCCTAGAAGGTTCTCACAATCTAACCCCAGGTGTTGCTTTTACACTGAGCTGCAATGTGAATGAAAGGCCACTGGGCCAATGATTGGTTTGATTTATGGGTTGATACCCTTGCAACTCAGGCCCGTGCGCAGGGGGGGTGCGACGGGTGCGTAGGCACCCCCCCAAATTATAAAAGGTCCACATTTTCCGGGGTAGAGAATTGTATTTTTATCAAATTTAAATACCAAATAAATTTATTGAACATTTGTGTAACAATTAATTCTTCAAAACTATGTATTACTTATAAATACACATCTTTGAATGATTTAGTATTAATATAAAATTACTCGCACACCAGAATCGGCATCTACCCAAAACATACCGCGTCGATAGACGCGCTAGTCAATGATGCGGCGAGTCTGTGACTCACCGCGTAAACATAGGCGCGCGCCAAGACTCAAATCCATCCTCGTTTGGAAATCATCCCGTATACAGCCACAAAGGTAGCACCACTTCTGGAAGTTAAAATAATCTTTTCATCTTTTGAGAACCCAACAAAAAAGTTATATGTGTCTGGACGGAAATGCCTATCTTTAAAAAAGATACTCATGGACGTAGGCCTATGCTTTAGCGCCTATGTCTACGTGGTGTGTCAATTGGAAATCATCCCGTATACAGTCACTACATAAAAAGGTAGCACCACTTTGTGGAAGCTGAAATCATATTTTAATCTGATAAATGTAAGTAAAAATGACTTAAGTTTTGATAGGCGTGTTTCTGAAATATCATGTTTCTTGTTTTGTCTTGATTATCACATTTGATGTATATTATTAAAAATGTATTCCTGCAATTAAAAATTGCTTTTAGACGTCCACTGGCATGCAAAAAAAGAAATGACCGCAAAAATGTGTAAAATATGACCTCAAACTGTGGTAAAACGTCGGAGCCTCGAGGGGCTCCGCCCCCTTAACCCCCGCTAGGTGCCCTCATGGGCAGCCCCCAAGCCGCCGGCCATTGTTGGTCCCATCACTAGCAATTCGCACCCCCCCATTAAAAATCCTGCATAAGGCCCTGCAACTGATGGTAATAACTTGCCAATCATAGCTCATATGCCTTGTGAGGCCTTTATTGTCAATTGCACTGTAATTTGAGTCAGAAAGTGCAGGATAACACAAATAAGTCTGAAAGCTCCCAATGAGCTCTATTCTTGCCCTTTCAAGGGCTGCTTATTCCCTCTAGTATTTTCTTCTCTCTGAGAGGTGCCTTGTCGCGTTAGAATAGTTCTTAAAAATAGCCTGCTTCCAAATTATGACTGAATTTAAGAGGTTTTCATGATTCTGCATCATTTATTCTCTGATGTAGTTCCAAATCTTGGACCATTAGACAGGTTTAAATCCTGGGGTCAGTGTTAAAAGGGCAAGACTGCACAACAGCTATTGTTGCCATCATATCACATTGTTGACAGCAAAGACATGTCAGGCCTGAAATTCCACCAAGTTTTAGCCCATAAAACCATTTTAAGATTGTCAAGATTGTGTAAAATTCTTAATTTCAGAATTAAGTTGGAAATTGGCCTTTTTAATACCTGTGGGAAATCAAACAGCTTCCAAATTGAGATTTAATTGGTGAATTTTCCACATTTTAGCACAAGCTTGCATTTTAAAACCAAAATGGCCCTAGAAGATAAGATTGGGAAGAATTTCAGGCTATCAGGCTCATCGGTGTAACCCTTAAACTTTTTTCAGACAGCAGAAATGATTAGATATTTGTATAATTTGATCACAGTCGCTTTATGATTCTAACGAGTGTCTCCAGGGAAGTATACCCAATCTAATATGAACGATATCCTTGTACAGCAGCACTTTACAGCAGGGCATTATCCAAATGATTCTGATTCACATAAATGCCAATATCTTTTTATCTTTGACTGACTTCATTTATTCTCCTCATTTTCATACTCGAGTCGAGTGATGGGATTTGTAATCCCAATATAGTGCTTGAAAGTGCCTGTCAGCCATCGAGCCAAAGAAGTCCTTTGAAACCTGAGTGAAGGCAGCAATCCACTAGGTGGGGCAATCCTAGCACCCATACACTTTGCTTGGATAATAATAATAATCCTTGCGTTTGATATAGAGCTTTATTTCGTCATCAAAGCATCTTAAAGTGCTTCACAGGACGTGCTGTTGATTATAGCCCTTACAAGCGAGATACCTGGGTTCAAATCCAGGCAGAGTGAAACCTTGGGCAAGTTTCTTTACTCCACACGCCTAATAATAATCCCACAAAAACAATAACAAAAAATTGTTCATTTCAATCCACGACTGTTTGTGGGACACTGCTGTGCGCAATTGGTTGCTGCGTTTCACCCACAACGACAACTTGGATTTATAATAGTGCCCTCCATGCCAGATGGTGTCTCAGAGAGCTTGACCTACATATATACACTTTACAGTATATTCTGTGAAGCTCTTTGAGATGTTTAAGAGACTTGAAAAGCGCGATATCAAATTCAAGGATTATTACTTTAATTTATTTTAGTGAGCTTGTAGCGGTTGCCTCAGCCAATTTGCTCCCACGCCAATATCCTCCAGACAGCCGTGAAGTGAATCACCAATTTTATCTGGGGAATTGTTGGCCAGGATACCACTAGATTGTCTCTCTCCTGTTTTGGAATTGTGCCCGTAGGATCTTTAACAATCACCCGAACAGGTAAACGGGATTCACGTCTCATTTAACAATCCCCCCAGTGCTGCACTGAAATGTCAGCCTTGAAGTGAAGTCATGGGTTGAAATTCCACTCCACGTTCCCAGTACGTTCAGTGTATAAGAGAATTACGATCGTTCCATTAAGAGCACGTAGCATCAACATGTAATTTCAGCCCAATGGACAGGGCGGAACAGTTTTGTTAATGTGACAATGAACAAGTGACATGTTCGTATTTGACACATTTCGTATTCCCAGTATGACAGTAACATACTCAGCCAGCAGGTAGCTGTAGAGCTGCCAAACGTTGTATTTTAAAATTTGGCACTTCTGACTGTATCACAGTTGGTTGTAAACAACAGCATTGTACTGAGGCAAAGAGTGTGATGTGATAAATATCTCCGCTCATCCTTACCCCAGGTGAAATTAATTAATCTGGTTCCTATTCAGCAGTAAGTCAATAGGAGCAGACATCCTTCAAATGGTGTGCAGTAATTTGCAGTAATTTGACAGTTTCCCTCCAGACTGAAATGCAGCAAATTATCCAGTGGCTCAGCCAGACACAAGCCCCACTGTGGCGTATAATTGACTCAGGTGGGTTCAGACGGAAGGTCAGTCAGAGCAAGTGCGTAATAACCAGTGACCTTTCAACTCCTCTGCCGCTGAAACTGAGGATGACTGGCCTTCAGAAATGCTTATCTTCTCTAAGCTATTAATAATGTGTTATTTTCCTTTGCCGTCAGCTAATAAATTGGGGATTGAGCAGAGGACCACATTTCCATCCAGTCACAGTTTGCAAAACGTTTTTTTTTGTCTTGATATTAAAGATCGCGCCGAATTATGGAAACATCTTCCATTTGGCATCTTCTTTTTCTGCGTCTGTTTTTAAGAGCAATTTCATTTTCTGACAAATCTTAAGCCTTAAAACCATCAGCGTGTGCCTGACCTCTGAGGCCCAGAATTCCACCCAGTCTTAACCTCAAGTTTATAACCTTGAGTTCTGACGCAAGACCATCGACCTGAAATGTCAACTCTCTCTCTTTTAATGGATGGAGGGGCAAAAGCTAGACGCACCCAAACACAGACAGAGAGAAAGCTAGATACATATACATATGTACTTTTAGTCTTAGCCTGCACTGTTTTGTTTTTAAATTTTAGATCATGCATAATTGTGGAAAATCCGTCAAAATTCAGTATTTCATTTTGACACCCCCTTTTTTTTAATTGTCAAAATACAAAGTTTGTAAATTGAGGTTGATTTGTAGAATTTTGCATACGATGTTTCTTTTTTTAAAGGCATAAATGATCATGCCTACACTGCCTAAATTTAGCTGAAATTCCGGATCGCAGGGAGGGTAGAATTCAGATTAGTTAGATTAAGCAGAGAGAAGCGCTAGACATCAGGAACCTCCAAACCCCCTACCAACCTGTTTGCCCCCTCCACTCAGCAAGCTCCACCCTGCTCCTCGTCCCCTGACCCACTCGACCCCAATCTCTGGAACTCCATCACGTAGTCCCTCCGCCACGCACCCTCCCTAGCCTCCTTCAAGTTCCACCTCAAGACCCTCCTCTTCAATGGTCCCATTGGTCACTGCCTTTCCCTACACCCTCCCTGTCCCCTGACCCCAGCTTGGATCTGAAACAATGACTGTTCCGCGCCTTGAGACGTCCTCCTGAGGTGAAAGGCGAGTACAAGTGTTGTTTTGTTGTAGTTGTTGTTGTTGTAGGGCAGACAGGCAGTCCGAACCGCCTGTTTTGTGCTGGAAACGCTGTGTGAATATGATTTTTTTGTATGTCCCCCAATGGAATATTGTCAGATATATTCTCACAGAGCATTCATTGCAAAACCCGGAGATGCGATAAACAGTTTGTACATTCTACAGTAAAACCATAGGAAACATGAAGCTCGCAGAGTGTGTTTTTCTTCCAAAAGACCAGATTTGTCCTGAGAAAATGGAGCTTTGACAGATCAAGTCTTTCATGTGTCATCAAACGAAGCAGAGCTTCAGCTTCCTGGAGACATCCTTGTTTCAACTCATCGCTTTATAACTCAGGAAGGAGCAGCAGAGGAGTGGTAGGGTGGAGGGCCCAGCGAGGGGGGATGGGGCGGGTTGGTGAGGGGTGGGGGGATATCTTGTGTGCATCAGAAGATCTGAGGCTCAGTACAGGGCAGCGTGTCAAAACAAAGTTTTTAAAAATAGATAATTTTAGTGTTTCTTGAAATGAAAGCGGTTAAAACACCTAATGCTCATCCACGATTCATTACTGGTGACTGCAGGAGCTTTGTGTCTGCACTAATTGGGTCCAGCTTTACTGTGGATAATAATGGACATTTGTGTGTGTGTGTATCTAGCTCTCTCTGTCTGTGTTTGTTTGTGTGTTTAGCACTCTGTCTATGTTTCTGTATCTAGCGCTCTGCCTATACTTGCATATGTGTGTGTCTAGCGTTCTCTCTATCTATGTTTTGTGTGCGTCTATAAACAATAATAAATAATCCTTGTATTTGATATAGCGCTTTTCACGTCTTCTAGACGTCTCAAAACGCTTCACAGAATATACTGTAAAGTGAATCGACTGTCTGTTTTGTGGGAGGAAACACGGCAGACAATTGCACACAGTAGTGTCACACAAATAGCCGTGGATTGAAGTGACCAATTTTTTTTCTTGAGTGATTATTATCAGGCGTGTGGAGTAAAGAAACTTGCCCAAGGTTTTGACCTGCCTGGAATCTAATCCAGGCCTCTCACTTGCAAGGTGAATGCTCTAACCTCTTAGCTACAGGACCCCACAAGTCTAGCTGTGTGTGTGTGTGTCTAGTTTTCCCTCTGTCCGTGTTTGTGCGTGTCTAGCTGTACATATGTATATGTATCTAGCTTTCTCTCTGTCTGTGTTTGGGTGCGTCTAGCTTTCGCCCCTCCATCCATTATCTCAACCCCCACCCACCCCCCATTTCATACTTTCGACCCCACCACCCCGTCTTTAATCACAAAAATAATCACCTCCATGAAACCACGTGCTCATTGGACCCCATCCCCACCCCCCTCCTCTGCACCCAGCTCCACCTTTTGGCCCCGCTCATTTCTGACATCATCAACCTTTCCCTCTCCTCAAGCACCGTCCCTACCTCCCTTAAAACAGCCACCATCACCCCTATCCTGAAGAAACCCTCCCTTGATGCGTCGCAACCATCAAGCTATCGACCCATCTCCAACCTCCCATTTTTATCCAAGGTCCTTGAAAAAGTGGTTGCCTCCCAGCTCCGCTCTTTCCTTTCAACTCACTCACTCCGTGAACCCCTCCAATCAGGTTTCCGCCCTGTTCACAGCACAGAAACTGCCCTGGTTAAGATTACAAATGACATCCTAACTGCCTGTGACCAGGGCTCCCTTTGCCTCCTCGTCCTCCTTGACCTGTCTGCTGCGTTCGACAGAGTCGATCACACCATCCTCCTCCAACGTCTTTCCTCCCACCTCAACCTTCAAGGCACAGTCCTCGACTGGTTCCATTCCTACTTGACCCACCGTTTACACTTTGTATCTTCCAATGGTTTTTCCTCAAACCCCCGCACGGTTTCTCACGGCGTCCCTCAGGGCTCTGTCCTCGGCCCCCTCCTTTTCAGCATTTATACGCTCCCTCTGGGCGATGTCATCCGCAAACATGGGGTCACTTTCCACATGTATGCGGACAACACCCAGTTGTACCTTTCTGCCTCATCTCTCAACCCCCAGACCATCGATGTTCTGACAGCATGTCTGTCCGACATCGAGTCCTGGACGAGGGAAAACTTCCTGCAATTGAACGTGAGTAAGACCGAGGCCCTCCTGATCGGCTCAAGCCAGCGCCTCCGCACATCAGGCGCTGCCAGCCTCAACATCCAAGGCTATACTCTCCACCTCACAAAGCCAGTCAGGAAGCTCGGCATCACGTTCGACCAAAAACTCTCCTTCCTACCCCACATCCGTGCCTTGACCGGCACCGCTTACTTCCACCTGCGCAACATTGCCAGGCTCCGCAATTATCATACCCCCCACGCTGCCGAAACACTCGTGCACGCATACATCACCTCAAGGCTGGACTACGGAAACTCTCTCCTCGTCGGCCTCCCCAGCTCCTCCATTCACAGGCTGCAGGTCATCCAAAACTCTGCAGCCCGTGTACTATCCCGCACCCGCCTCCGTGACCATATAACCCCCACCCTCGCCCGTCTCCACTGGCTCCCCATCCTCCAGAAGATCGAGTTCAAGATCCTCGTCCTCACCTTCAAGGCCTTACATGGCCTTGCCCCACCCTATTTAACCAATTTACTCTCCCCCTACAAGCCCACCCGGACCCTCCGTTCAGCAGGACTTGGCCTGCTCCAAGCCCCCCGCCCGAACCGCCCCACCATCGGAGGCTGGGCCTTCAGTTTTTCTGCTCCGACCCTATGGAATTCCATCCCCCAATCCCTCCGTCTCATTTCTTCCCTTTCCTCTTTCAAGGCCAGTTTGAAGACTTTCCTCTTCGACCGTGCCTTTTGTTCCACCCAGAATTTTTCGACCTCCCCTACGTGTTTCACCCCTTCCCGAACACTCCCCTCCCAGCTCGGGTCACACGCCTCCTGTGCAGCGCCTTGGGACGTCCTCCCGACGTGAAAGGTGCTTTATAAGTGTAATTTGTTGTTGTTGTATGTTTGTATGTTTCTAACTGTGTGTGTAAGCGTGTGTGTGTGCGTTTCCAGCTTTCTTTCTGTCTGTGTTCATGTGTTCTAGATTTGTGCGTGTGTGTCTCGCTGTGTGTATCTAGCTTTCTCTCTCTCTTTCTGTTTTTCTGTGCAGTCACACAGGACCTTCGGTTTGTGATAATAATAACAATACTTGCATTTGATAAAGCGCTTTTCACATCTTCTAGACGTCTCAAAGTGCTTCACAGAATATTCGGTGAAGTGAATTGACTGTATATTTGTGGGTGAAACGCTGTGCAAAGCAGTGTCCCACAAACAGAAATTGCCCACAAACAGTCATGGATTGAAATGATCAATTTACTATTGTTTTTAGGGATTATTATCAGGCATGTGGAGTAAGGAAACTTGCCCATGGTTTGGCCCTGCCAGGAATCAAGCTCAGGTCTCACTTTTGCAAGGCGAGTGCTCTAACCACTGAGCTACAGGACTCCACCCATTGCACCTCAGGCAATGAAGAGCTCCTCTCCTACTGGCTGTGAACTTAGATCCCAACATGGAGCTTGAACCCCTTTTGATCCATGGCCCCAAATTCTACCAATTGAGCCTGTTTCACTGTGCACTGCACAAATGCCAATTTGTTTTTATCCCACAAACAAACCAGAATGAATATTAAGAAATATTAATATGTTTTCCTCCTGGTCAATTATTAAAAAAAAGAATCACATTACAGTGAATCAAATATGCAATAAGCATCCCCCGTGGTGTATATATTATGGCCTTAATGTTCCAACCTGAACAGCTTCTCCACCCACACCCCCCACCCATCCCACTCAAATCTATCGTTCATTAGCAGTTTAATGTCTTCCATCTTTGATTGTGCAACAGAATGCGGTACTATCAAGATAAAATCTTAGGCAAGTTTTCACACTACACATGTCTTTCCTTATACAAGAACGTAAGACCATAAGAATAAGGAGTAGGAGTAGGCCATTCGTCCCATCGAGCCTGCCCCACTATTCAATAAGATCATGGCTGATTTTCTAATCTAACTCCACCCACCCACCTTATCCGCATATCCCTTAATCCCTCTATTCATAAGAAATCTATCATTTTCAGTCTTGAATGTGTTCAAGGCGAGAGCATCTACAGCCTTTTGGGGTAGAGAATTCCATAAATTTACTATCATCCAAACCTGGTTGTTAGTCTATTGGCAGATTGCTTCCGGGGGTAATAAACCCTTCAAAAACTACTACTAATAATAATTTGGTCACTTCAATCCATGACTGTTTGTGAGACACTGCTATGTGCGATTGGCTGCAGTATTTCAACGTCTTTCCTCCCACCTCAACCTTCAAGGCACAGTCCTTGACTGGTTCCATTCTTATTTGACCCACCGTTTACATTTTGTTTCTTCCAATGGTTTTTCTTCAAACCCCTGCACAGTTTCCCACGGCGTCCCTCAGGGCTCTGTCCTCGGTCCCCTCCTTTTCACCCTTTACACGCTCCCTCTGGGTGACATCATCCGCAGACATGGGGTAAATTTCCACATGTATGCGGATGACACCCAGTTGTACCTTTCTGCCACATCCCTCAACCCCCAGACGATCGATGTTCTGACAGCATGTCTGTCCGACATCGAGTCGTGGACGAGGGACAACTTTTTGCAATTGAACGTGAATAAGACCGAGGCCCTCCTGATTGGCTCAAGCCAGCGCCTTCGCACATCGGGCGCTGCCAGCCTCAATATCCAAGGTTGCACTCTCCACCTCACAAAGCCAATCAGGAACCTCGGCATCATGTTCGATCAAAAACTTTCCTTCCTCCCCCACATCCGCGCCTTGACCGGCACCGCCTATTTCCATCTGCGCAACATTGCCAGGCTCCGTAATTATCTTACCCCCCGCGCTGCCGAAACACTTGTGCATGCATACATCACCTCACGGCTGGACTACGGAAATTCTCTCCTAGTCGGCCTCCCCAGTTCCTCCATTCATAGGCTGCAGGCCATCCAAAACTCTGCAGCCCGTGTACTATCCCGCACCCGCCTCCGCGACCACATAACGCCCACCCTCTCCCGTCTCCACTGGCTCGCCATCCTCCAGAGGATCGAGTTTAAGATCCTCGTCCTCACCTACAAGGCCTTACACGGCCTTGCCCCATCCTACTTAACCAATCTACTCTCCCCCTACACGCCCACCCGGACCCTCCGTTCAACAGGACTTAGCCTGCTCCAAGCCCCCCGCCCGAACCGCCCCACCATCGGAGGCCGGGCCTTCAGTTTCTCCGCTCCCAACTTATGGAATGCCATCCCTCAATCCCTCCGTTTTGTCTCTTCCCTTTCCTCTTTCAAGGCCGGTTTGAAGACTTTCCTCTTCGATCGTGCCTTTTGTTCCATCCCGAACTCTTTTACCTCCCCTTCGTGCTTCACCCCTTCCCAAACACTCCCCTCCCAGCTCGGGTCACACGCCTCCTGTTCAGCGCCTTGGGACGTCCTCCCGACGTGAAAGGCGCTCTATAAATGTAAATTGTTGTTGTTGTTGTTGTATTTCGCCCACAAATATACAGTCAATTCACTTTACAGAATATTCTGTGAAGCTCTTTGAAACTTTGATATTGTTGGAACCTGGCAGTGTTCAGCCCTGGAAGGTGGGTGAATCAATGAGGGTGGGAATTGTGTGGAGGCAGGGAGAGCGTCAGATGCCTGAATTGATATAACAACGCATGCAGTGTCTCTGTTACTCATCACAGCCAATAACTGCTGCAATCTCTCCCTGCGTGGGAGAATAAGGAAGGAAAGTGGCAATTTTACTCACATTTGCTGTAACCCGTTTATGACAGAGATTCAACAGGGACCCAGAGGCTTTATACACAACAATATCACACGACTACCTTTAGCCTCTGAATGGCTTTAAAATTTTTAAACGGGTGAATACGAAAAAGTGCTCTATTTCTCGAACACCACGTGCTGGCTGAATGTATTTTTATATATGAATGGTCAGTGAGATGAGGCAAATCCTTTTTCAATGTGATGTTTGATGAAGAATTCATAATAGCTGTTGAAAAGAAATTGGAGACAAATGTAAGAGTGTAGAGGGGGAAGGTTGGGGGTGTGGGGAATGATGAGAAAATTATAATTCTTTTGGCAGAAGCACAGTGGGATGAATGGCCTCATTGTGTGTTGTAAAATTCGATATGATTCTACATCCAGCAAGCAATGTCCTGATCTTAATCAGTTGGGCGTGAGAGGGGTGTTTCCAGAATATTGGTGATGAAATTATTGGTGTCACAAAATGAATTAAGTTTTGTTAGAGAAATGGTGGCAATAAAACAGATAACTTGGAGTGCCCTAAAGGCAGTGAGCTAATGGAGAGACTCAGATGGTTTATGGAGGAACTAAATGAACACATGGAAGTAGATATAAAATGATAATGTAATCGTAGAATTGAATCTTACAGCACAGAATGAGGTCGTGTGGTCCATTCAGTCCGCGCAGGCTTTCAGAGCAAGTTTTCAATCTCATTGCCCTGTACCATTTCAAGCCTCTATCCTTCTTTCGAGTCCTGTAGTTTAGCGGTTCATAGGTGAGAGGAACTTGGTTCGATTCCTAGACAGGGCGAAACATTGAGCAAGTTTCTGTACTCTCCATGCCTCTGTTTACCTAGCAGTAAGTAGGAATCCAGTTGGTAGTTGATTGGCAGATTGCTTTTCTGGAGGTAATAATAATCCCTTCAATAATTAAATAAATAACTAATATTTTGGTCAATTAATCCATGATTGTTTGTGGAACAATGCTGACTGTACACTTGTGGTCATAAGATGAGCCTGGCTCAGTTGGTAGCACTCTTACCCTGATACAGAAGATTATGGGTTCAAGCCCCAGATTGGAACTTGAAACTCATCAAGTCTATGATGACACTGCAATGCAATGCTGGGAATGTGCTGTTTTATTGAAGGTGTCATCCTTTGGATGAGACATTAAACCAAGTTTATGTCTGCCTGTTAGGTGAAAATTAAAGATCCCAACCCACTATTCAAAAAGAGAAGGTAGTTTCTCTTTCCTGGTACTCCCCCAAATAAAATTGGTTACTCATTTTATTGCTGTTGGGGAGTGAACAAGCCCATCTCTTGCTTTGAGGGCCTCAGGTGGTTTAGGCATAGAATGTATCTGCCTGCTCAAATGGATGAGAGGGACTGAAAGGAGTTTCTTCCAATGTCTTGGCCAGCAATCCCACAGACAAAATTGGTCATTTACTTCATCACTATTGCTGTGTGCAAATTGGCTACTATATTTGCCTGTTACTCATTCCCTAGAGTTTACATTAAATTGTGTGAAGCACTTTAAGATATCCTCCTGACATGAAAGATGCTATATTAAATGCAAGAATTGGTTGCATTTTTAATCTATTTGAAGGCTTCAGATGGAATACTAGCTACAAATGAGTGGTTGCAGCTTTAACCCTTTGAAAGGTCTAAATGGGTTATGTACAGACAACTTGAGAAGAACAATAGAAGACCATAATTTAAGCGAGGGGTTCAGATGACATTGTAAGTTGCGACCTTACACCATCATTCTCAAGGCTAGGTATATTGAAAATGTTTTAAAAAGAAATCTTTTCATCAAAGGTGAACACTTTCAATTTAAACTGGGTCTCGCCTACAGGTTATTAAAGTGTCTTTTGCAGTGTGAACAATCGCTGAGAGGAGAGGCTGCTGAAGGGCTTGGAGATTGGTTCTCTCTGCAGCAAGAAGATAGTCCAATGGGTCCAACAATCTGAATAATAATTATAATCATTGCAATTGATATAGCGCCTTATCATGTTTTCGAGACGTCTCAAAATGCTTTACGGAATAATAATAATCCTTGCATTTGATATAGCGCTTTTCACATCTTATAGACGTCTCAAAGCGCTTCACAGTATGTACTGTAAAGTGAATTACTGTATATATTTGTGTGCTAAAAGCAATAACGAATTGCGCACAGCTATGTCCCACAAACTGTTGACCCGATTATTATTATGTTCTCTCTCCCGTCAATACTGTGCACCTGATTTGGTTGTTCAGTGATATAGTGACAATCTCAGGGACATTTCAGAATGCTTTCAATATCTAATTATTACTTAGCAGTGTTAAACGCCATACTTTCACTCCCATAGTTTCTCTTCCACTAATTGGTTTGACCACGTTCTGTTTTTTTTTTAATCGGATGTTATAAACAAGGAGCAACAAAAGTACATGCCACTTAAAAGGATACACGATTATTACATTCAGAAGTACTGGGGTCCAAGTCATGGTATTGACCATTTCCAAAAGCCATCAAAACGTGTCAGATCAGACACACAAACAAACTGGAAATTGCAATATAGGTAGACCCCGCTTAACGTTGCCTCACTTAACATTTTTTCGTTATTATGTTGCTGATACGTTGGGAATGTATATTCATTTAACGTTGCGACGTTCGCTATTATGTCATTCACCACCAGCGGGTGGAAAGGGAGCACGATGGCGCTAGACCTGGGAGTGAGCCAGGCCGGCAGGGAGTGAGATCGGCAGCGAGTGAGACCAGCTTAACCAACAGAGAGTGAGACCAGCAGCGAGTGAGAGAGCCAGGCAGGCAGTCGGGGAGCGAGTATAATGCGTTTTTTTTCTGAAACTTTTGATGAAAAATGCCCACAAGAACCTAACTCCAGTTTTTACATTAACAACAAAAATAACAACAAAATTTCATTTTTAGAGCACCTTTCACGTCGGGAGGACGTCCCAAGGCGCTGAAATTAATTCTTATGGGAAACATGTCTTTTCGCTTAAAGTCGCACTTTTGAAGAACCAAACTGCAACGTTAAGCGGGGTCTACCTGTACTTCAATTATGTACTTCAATTATGTCTGTGAATATTGCTTGATACACTGAATGCCACTATCTATCTGCATGTCCACTGTGGGATCTCATGCCTCTGAGTAACTCATTGCTTTGCTGTTCCAAGCCCATCTCTTGCTTGGAATGTTTCAGACGGTTTGTGTATAGAATGCATCTGCCTGCTCAAGTGGATGTGAGGAAGTGAAAGGAGTTAAAAATGAGTGGTTGACATGGATTGAACCCAAACATTTTTTGGGATGCATAATCATGGTATGTTACCAGGTACATGATATTTTCTGAACAGTGCAAAGTGGAGCAATCCATTTCCAGGCAGAGGCGTAAAAGAAACAGGCACACATATATACAGTCACACTCTAATACACATGTGCAGTGCAGATAGAGAGGCACAGTGAAAGAAGAAGAGATGTACGCACACAAAGACAGACCTGATATCCAAAATGGGGCTGGTTCCAATCAGTATGGATATCAGGATCTCACCAGAACACTGAAGAAATCTGGATGATTGGCTCAATGCAGCCATGGCCTCTTCTGTCCTGACATTATTACGATGTTACCATGAAGAGCTCTTCATGCATTTGCACCATGTTTTGGCTAATATTAACAGTCCCTGAATATTTGTGCTTGCTTTGGGATGGAAGGGATTAATGATCCTTTGAACAGTGTGGTTGCTAGCCTAAAAAAAACTTTCGCTCAGGAATGATTGCCCTAAGATTATTTAATATATCGCTAAGCTTGAGAAAAAAGCACAGGATAGGTTCAGAAAGCACAGATGAATTTGGAAGAGTGCCAACCCCATTGCAACATCCCTGCTAAAGTATTTTTGGAAATGAGCCATTTGGGGTTTGGAGGGTGATATTGGAATATAAATAAACAGGTGCAGAAGCATTCTCTCTGCCTCCACTGATCATCTCACACAATGACACATCCCTAGTGTCTGCATGGCCCCAATTGTAAACAGTAATCAAGAGTTCAACACAGATGTATTTGCTTCCAGCAGAAATATTCAGTGCATTCAGCTGTGCTGTCACACTTGGCTGCGAATAACATAAGCAACAGTCTTTGCTAAAATCTTGAGGATATGAAAACGATGGATCTCTTTCAATGGTTTCTAAAATTGCAACCACTTCTTTGATGATTTTCAGAAAGAGATTTGACAATTTTGAAAGCTGGGATTGAAAGAGGTAATCTTGAAATTCTGGGTGATTTGTCTAAATTTCCTATTATAGGTCAGGTGTTTTTTGTGAAACAGTAAAAGTGTGATATTAGTGGTGGTTGACATTGATAGTATTGTAATTAATGGCATTAATATGTTATTAATACTAATGTTATTAATGCTGTCTGAATTTGGAAGATAGTCTCTTTTCAACAATTGCTGAAAAACAGCTTTCAAATCAACACTGAGTTGAAGAATTTTGCATACCTATTGAGTCTAAATGGTCTTGCAGATTAAGACTAGATAGAATTTGCCCATGATTCAGCACAGCTTGCAATTTACAATGACCTGAACTCTAATACTATGTTAATTGTAAACAGCTGTTTGGTGACACTGGATAAATTACTTAAATAATGTTAGTGTTGCTGCTCTGAGTTCTGTGCATACTAGAATTGATGATATTAATACTCATAGAATTGATGATAATGTGGATCCTGGTATTAATGCTCTTAGTTCTGTTGATGTTAGTCCTAATGGTATTAACACCGACTTGTTAGTATCAATGGTAATATTGATGATATTAATAATGAAGATGTTCGCATTGTGGATATTAATACTGACTGTATGTATACTAGCAGTGATAGTACTGAGAATATTAATATTGATATTAATACTTTGACTAATACTTTGGGAATTAATAGTGTTAGTATTGATTGTATGTGCTGATAATATGAGTACTGATTAGTACTGTATTAGTATGGATAGTATTGGTATTGGGAGTATTAATAATGATAGTAGTGGAAGTATTACTGCAGTCATTATTGATATGATGAACAGCTGCCTGGAGGATACTTTCTACGAGATCCGATATTGGGAGGTTTTAGACGAAGTCCAGGAATATTCAACAGCTTCATGGCACATAAAATGTAATGATTAATCTGCATTGCTGATAAACAAGTGTTCCATTGCAATCCACAGAGGAATCATTTTTATTTGTTTATCACTAATGTTATACTCCTTTATTCTTCGCAGCACTTGGCAGTGGACCTGTGGTATTTGCCTACTGGCTCTCCACTCCATTATAAATTGACAGGCTTGTGGAATAAGATCAGACAGGGTTTTCTCTACTGCTATTTAATAGAGTGGAACATCGCCAACTAATTAGGGTTAGTCCTGTGGATTTCCTCACTGGAGGGGGTGGGGGTTGGTGGTGGTTGGGGGTGGGGGTGGGGTGGGAAGGAGCTGGAGGAGTTGGTCAGATAAACATTTGAAAACTGGAGTTTGTAGTTTAATATCACACGAAATTTGGAAGTTCCTGCAAGATGATCAAAGGGTCTTTATTTGGAAAGCACGAGAGAAGATGTCAACGTCTTGAGTTAAAGTGCGATGTAGTATAGTTTACTGCATTGATTGTAGCTTTCAAAACAAAAATATAGGCCTGAACTTTCACCTGGTCTTAATCTGTAAAATCATCCTGTCTTAAGACCACATGGAATTTTCGAAATTCAGAACACAAAATTCATTTGTAAATATCAAATATTCAAGGATTTTTATTAGGATTAATTTGGAAAACAGTTTATTTTTAAGAATGGACAAATACCTTCCAGATTAAGACTGACTGTAACAATTTTCCAAAATTTCTGAGCTATTAATATTAAAAATAAATGGTTTCAACGGACTAAGACTTCTTCCATCTCCGCCACATTGCCCAAGTCCACCAATATCTCACTCCAAAAGCTGCCGAAAGCCTGGTTCATACCTTTGCCACCTCTCGGCTGGACAATTCCAATGGCCTCCTTGCCGATCTTCCCTCTGCCACCATTCACAAAAATCCAGCTCATACAGAACTCCGCCACCTGTATTCTCACGCAAACCAAACTTTGTTCCCTGATTATCCCGGTCCTCACCAGACTTCACTGGCTCTCTGTCATAGAGCGGATCGACTTCAAGATCCTCAGTCTTGCATTTAGATCCCTCTGTGCCTCTGCACCTCCCTACCTCACTAAACTCCTCTCTCCTCACAGCAGTACCTGCTGTCTCCACTCTGCTGGGTCTGTTCCCAGACCCTCCTCCTTGTCCACCGAATCCTCTGATCCACCATCGGCGACCGTACTTTCAGACACTATGCCCTGAAACTTTGGAACTCCCTCCCTCAATCCTCCTACCCTCACGCCCTCCTTTTCCATTTTCAGGTTGCACCTGAAGACCTTTTTGTTTGACCGTGCTTATGGTCACCTTCCCCCTTCCACTAGCTCAGAAGCTCTCTGAGACGCCATCTGGCGTGGAGGGCGCTATATAAATCCGAGTTGTTGTTGTTGTTTAAGATGAGTCGGAATTGTGGGACAGAACCCTTCCAATCATAGTTTGCAGGGGTACCATATCTGACCTCAATGCCACATCACCAACAATAACAACAACAACTTGTATTTACTGTATATAGCACACCTCACACAGGGTGGAGTGCCAAAGTGCTTGACAGTGGCGGAGCATGAAACCGAGCCATTGAGATGTGACTGTAGGGACGGTCAAATACAAAGGTCTTCTGGTGCGATCTGAAAATGGGGAAGGAAGGGACAAGGAGGAGGGACAGAGGAAGAATGTTCCAGGGTTTCTGAGATATGAATATTAAGAATAAGAGGAACCACAGCATTCAGTCAGCATTCATAATCTTCCCATGTCTGGAGCCTGAAACAACTGAATGCTTGGCTTCAGGACAGAGGTTAGGACAGAGAAAAAATGCAAAGTGTTTTGAGATGTTTGTGACATTATTGTTCCTATATCAACATGTTGAGTTACAGTATAGGGGCAGAGTGGCCATACAGTTGGCTGGTGACAAGATGATTAAATTGGGTATTGGATTTTCTGTTGGTTGAGCTTCTTTAATGGATTAACTGGCTGTGTTTAATCAATGCAGGCCTGTGTTGTTATGCCTCCAGTATGTGCTGAGCTGATGAATCAGTAACAGATTTACTGCTTTGTGATTTATTGTAGAGGCGGGATCCTCTTTTTTTTGTCTCCCTTGGAAAAACATTCAATAAAATCTTACCTCGCTTGCAAAAGGAAGAAAACAGATGAGATCAGAAAGTGCCCTGTTCAGGTCAGGGATCAGTGACAGCTGCTTACTCAAGCATCTTCTCTGTCCTATTATTGGTGCTGACTACAGTTCTGTGGGCACTGGCTGACCTCTGGTACTTCCCTGAATTGCCTCACAGTGGGTGGTGGGGGGGTGTCAAGGTGCAATGTCCAGGGACAAACACTAAGAGGTGGTTTGCCACTTGGCAGTTTGTGTGGTGTATTCTGATGATGTGAACCTACAATGGGAAATCATTGTATTTAAATAGCACTTGTCATGCAGGGTAACGTCTTTGAGTACTTGAACAACAAGAACAAAATCATATTCGTACAGTGCCTTATACATTGTGAGGACGTCCCAAGGCACTGAAATCCTATCCACTAAGGACCTCACCAAGAGCCTTAATCTCACTCACTCGGCAATGGTCAGCGAATTGTTTGATTCCCATGTGATTCGCAAACACATGTACACACACACACAGACACATGCAAACATACACAGACCTCCACACGATTGCACAGAGACATATATATACACATACATTGAACATGGAAATGCAGCTTCTAAATTAAGGCTGAACATAAGAATTTTCTGCCTTTCTGCACCATCTTAAAGTTTAAGACAGATCACCACCACCACCACCAACAACAACCACTTGCAATTATACAGCACCCTTCATGGCAGACTGCTTCGACGCTTAAATCTTTGTCTTGCAAGTTAAGACTTGGTTGAATTTCAGGTCTATAATTTAGTTTATATCGAATTATTAAACTCTTGTCACTAAACCCCAAATTATTTATCCCTCAGAAAGCATAGTCATTGAAAGCTCTGTCAATTAAACACTGTGTCACATGCAGCTTCCTGATTGATGATGAAGATAATAATAATAATCCTTGCATTTGATATAATGCCTTATCATGTCTTCAAAATGTTTCACAGAATACACAGAAAGAATATGAAAGTGCATACGAATATGAAATACAAAAGTTTCAAAGTGCTTCACGGAATATGAAAGTGAATTGCCTTTTTTTTGCCAAAACATGATACACTAAAAATAAATGGGTTGGCAGAAGCCAAGGTAATTGGGGAATCTTCATACCTAATGTACTGATACACTTCCTCCTAATTGTCCTAGGAACTGACCTATGTTAGCTATCAGGAACCAAGTTGGACGAAACTTAGTCCTTTATCTCCCCCCAACCCCCCCACTACCTCTATAACATGTTTAATCCGTCCGACATCTGTCCGACATCGAGTCCTGGACGAGGGCAAATTTCCTACAACTCAACGTCAACAAGACGGAAGCCCGCCTGATTGGCTCACGTCAGCGCCTCCGCACCTCAGGCGCTGACAACATCAGCGTTCAAGGCTGCTCTCTCCACCTCTCGAAGCCAATCAGGAGTCTGGGTGTCTCAATCGACCCTGAACTATCCTTCCTCCCCCAGATCCGCTCCATGACCGGCAAAGGCTTCCATCACCTTCGTAATATTGCCAGACTCTGCCATACCTCACCCCCCATGCCACCGAAACTCTCATCCACGCCTTTATCACTTCCAGGCTTGACTATGGGAACTCTCCTCGTTGTCCTCCCCAGCTCCTCCCTTCACAGGCTGCAGATCATCCAGAATTCTGCAGCTCGTGTACTCTCCCGCACCAGGCTTCACGACCACATCACTCCCACCCTCACCCATCTCCACTGGCTCCCCATCACCCAGAGGATCGAATTCAAGATCCTTGTTCTCACTTTCAAGGCCATTCATGGCCTTTCCCCCGCCTATCTCTCTGACCTACTGTCTCCTTATCAGCCCGTCCGTCCCCTCCGTTCAGCAGACTCAGGCATGCTCCGCGTCCACCACTCTTAACCGCCCAACCATCGGCGACAGAGCTTTCAGCCTCTCTGCTCCCACACTGTGGAACTCCATCCTCCTCTTCAACCACACCCTCAGCTGCCCCACTAACTCTTCCCCCTCTCACACTCTCCTTCCCCTTCCCCCTACCCCGACCTTACCCCCCTCCAGCTTGGGTCCCGACCTGGCTGTTCAGCACTTTGGGACGTCCTCCCAACGTGAAAGGCGCAATATAAGTGCAATTTTGTTGTTGTTGTAATCCTGGCCAACAATGCTTCTGATAAATTGGTCATTCACTGCGTGGTTGTTTGTGGCACACTGTTGTATTCGAAACGCGTCTCTATACAAAATGGTTGCTACTCTTAACAGTAATTACTGGAAAGCTCAGTTTGACTAATCAGACGCCAGAAAAATGCAAGCTCCTTTCTATTTTCCTAACCCCTCTTAATCTTTACATTATAGCTAAGCCATTTACAAAATGAGATCAGATGACATTTCTTCACACAGAGGGTGGTGAAAACCTGGAAAGTACTGTCACAGAATTTAGATGCAGGGTTTGCCTCTATACCAAAGCTTTGACCACATGGAAGTAATGTACTAGTTTGCTGGCCCGAGAGACATTCTGCTGTGTACTGGACTGAGAGTGTTGGCAAATACGCGTTAGTAAATGTTAAAGCATCAATAGCAATACACTGTGAGGTACATTTTAATTAACTTAGCTGTGCATTGTAGTGGTGTTCCTTGTATTTCTTTCAGTTATTGAGTGGTATGATTTAGAATACCTTCAGGAAGTGCTGCTCTCAGCACATCTATATATAGGAAACGTGTGACCATCAGATATTTGCGGGGTTAGATTGCTTCTTTACTAATAACATGAACCACAGAAATATCCACTCCGCTGAGACCTGCAAACATTCATTGAAACAGGTGCTCAACCTCGCTCTGACTGTGTTGTCATTTAGGTCTTATTGATCCAGAATCTCACACCTCAGACACATCAAATGACTTTGAGGTGTGGAGATCAGGATAATGTGACCTGAGGAATAGGATAGTAGTGAGATAAGAGGGAGTGAGATTGGGATGAGGAGTGGAAATGGGATGAGGGAGAGTGAGATTGGGATGAGGAGTGGAAATGGGACGAGGGAGAGTGGGATTAGAGTGAGTGAGACTGAAGTGTCAGTGAAACTGAATGAGATTGTGAGGGAGGGAGCAAGTGAATGAGGCATGAGGGATGGAGGGTCTCCTCTTAACTTCTTCTGCTCCAAGGATAATAATCCTAGCTTCTCCAGTCTCTCCTGATACACGAAGTCCCTCATTCCTGGTACCATCCTGGTAAATCT
Source organism: Hydrolagus colliei (assembly GCA_035084275.1). Classification (NCBI taxonomy): domain Eukaryota; kingdom Metazoa; phylum Chordata; class Chondrichthyes; order Chimaeriformes; family Chimaeridae; genus Hydrolagus; species Hydrolagus colliei. The sequence goes on along the minus strand of CM068744.1, from coordinate 67,956,075 downwards.
CCTTTGCACCCTCTCCAATGCCTTGACATCCTTCCTAAAATGTGCTGCCCAGAACTGAACACAGTAATCCATCTAAGGACTAATCACCTTTATAAAGGTTCATCATAACTTCCTGACTTTTGTATTCTATGCCCCTATTTATAAAGCTTAATATCCTGTATGCTTTTTTAACCGCTTTATCTACCTGTGCTGCCACCCTCAAAGATTTATTTATATACAGTACTGTACAGTAAAAGCCTATTTATCTGTGACCCGATCAATCATAACTTCCGTATAACCGACACATCAAAAAATAGGTCCCATTCAAATAACCGGATCTTATCTGGCATAATCACGATGGCGCATCTAATGAGTCAATTGTCGTATGAAAGTACGGTGCGATTAGTTCTGAACACTGCTGGTGGTGGCACTTCCAGGTTTTCATCTTAAAGGGGCACTGTTTTTCTTCTCCCTCTCTCCTTTTTCTCTCTCCCTCTTTTTCTTTCTCTCTCTCCCTCTCCTTCCTTCCTCTCTATCTCTCCCTCTCTCTTTCTATCTCTTCCCCTTTCTTTCTTTCTTTCTTTCTCTCTCTCTGACGGATACTACATTGCCTATGCAGCCTGACGGTATTGTAGGTTTATACACTGTTTTGGTGGGGGTGGGGTGGGACCAAGAGAGAGAGGATGGGGGGGGGTGGGGGAGAAGAGAGGGAAAAGGGGGGGAGAAAGAGAGAGGAGTGGGAGGGGGGAGAGAGAGAGAGAGAGGGGGGGGGGGGGGGAGAGAGAGGTGGGGGAGAGGAGGGGAGAGAGAGAGGTGTTGAGTTGATTAATTTAGATGGAACATGAGAGGAGTGGATGGGGGGTTGGGTTTGGAGCCATTGAGATGCCAGACTGACTGAGTGTGTGACAGAGAGAGGGAAAGAGGGAGAGAATGAAATAAAGAGAAAAAATTGACAGTACCGCTTTAAGACAATACCGTCCGCCGTTGTAGAAGTTTGCTTTGTGATTGTATGCTGTGTTTATAGACTGTAAACAATATTTATTACTTTATTGGTAAGTATTCATACAATATTCTGTTATTATTTAGTCTATTATTAATATGGTATGTTTAAAAAAAAGTTCATTTTTTTTGTGTTGGGTTTTCGGCAGCTGGCTGGCCGAATATCCGGCACGCGGATTAACCATCATTGACCAGGTCCCGAGGGTGCCAGATAAATAGGCTTTTACTGAACTTATATTACTCTCTCTGTTCCTTTACCTCCTTATATTGCTCTCGACATTCTTCTTCCTAAAGTGCATCACTGCATCACTTCACATTTATCCACATTAAACTTCATCTGCCACTTGTCTGCCCATTTTGCCAGTCTGTTTATGTCCTCTTTGATCTGCTACTATCCTCCTCAGTGTTTACTGCTTTTCCTAGCTTTGTATCAACTGCAAACTTGGAAATTGTACTCCCTACACCCAAGTTTAGGTGATTTATATAGACTAAAAACAGCAGTGGTCCCAATACTGACACCATTGCACACTTCTCTCCAATCAGAAAAACAGCCGTACACCACACTCTCTGCTTTCTGTCTCCCAGCCAGTACTGCTGCCACTGTCCCTTTGATATCACGGGCTTCTATTTTGCATACAAGTCTGTTATATTGCAAAGCTTTGTCTATGTAGAAGAAAAAACGTCTATGGCTCAGGGCCGTACGCAGGATTTTTTTTGGGGGGGTGCGAATTGCTAGTGATGGGACCAACAATGGCCGGGGGCTTGCGGGCTGCCCCCGAAGCCCCCTCGAGGCTCCGACGTTTTACACAGTTTGAGGTCTTATTTAATCGGTTCAGAAGATCCAATATGAACGGTAAATGTTTCATGTCCTTGGTGTTTAAGAGCATCATTATTTATTCAGTGTTTATATTTTCCCCGGTAGTCCGTGTCTAATTGGGAAGGTCGAATGTGTTCGCCGATAAAAGCAAACACGATTGTTGACTCGATGATGTAAGGAATGCGAACGATAAAGTAAATTACAATCCAATTAACACAGTACAATGACGAATGCTTGATAAATGTATGCGTATAGAGAAAATGATCATAAACTACAGATTGACGGTAATTAATAAGTTGTTCTGCATTGTTATCCTAAGACTAAATTTCTTTCGGACTGTAATGAACAATAATGTAAGAGTAAAGTATGAATTATGTGCTCAGATATTCCAGCAAAGCAAATTTTATAAAAGACAAGAAAATATACAGAAACTGAAAATCAGTGTCAAACAGTTAATTCACACGTGTTATCAGCATTATCCTGAAAATATCGTTGAACTCTGAGCAATAGTGTAGTTAGTTTTTATTTATTTATTTATAATCAAAATTAAAGGAAGTGAGCCATCAAGCAATACTGACCTGACGAAAAAATACTTGAAAAAATAAGGGAGGGGAAATTAATTATTTAATAGCGTTCCGTATTCGAGACGCCTCGGTCGCTTTGAAGCCAATACGTCAACCGCTCTACCAATATCGATTTCCATATTATAATGAATGTGCATTAACGCGAGGGCTGAAAGTCGCTCCTATACGGAGCAGAATGCTGGACACTTAGGCAAACCTCGACCAGGAGATTAGGTGACTCATGAGGTATATACCAGGCTTCTAAGAGACGCCCTGAACGTTTACTGGCGACAGCATCTGACAAATAGTGAGCTATATGGTACACTACCACACTGGTATCACAGACATTACTGCAGAGGCGTCTTAGGTTTAGCGGACATAGCTGGAGAAGCCGGGAGGAAACTGTCCATAGTCCTACTATCCTATGGGAACCATTGCACGGTCACAGAACACGAGGTAGACCGGCCCTAACCTACATCGATACTCTGGAGCGCGATTGGGGTATTGGCAGGCGGGAGTGTTCAGGCTGCATGGAGAGAAGGGATCAGTGCAGAAGTGGTTGTCAATGCCCGAGTTCGCTCGATCGGATGACGGTGAAACTATTTTTATGCCAAATTCGTGCGACATTGATGTTTTTTAACTCTGGGTACAAAACTGAAAGTGAAATAAAGTCGCACTGTTTATCTTTGCGGTCATATGTTTTTTGCATGCCAGTGGACGACTCTAAAAGCAATTTTTAATGACAGGAATACATCTTTAATAATATAAATCAAATGTGACAATCAAGACAAAACAAGAAACATGATATTTCAGAAACACGCCTATCAAAACTTAAGTCATTTTTACTTACATTTATCAGATTAAAATACGATTTCAGCTTCCACAAAGTGGTGCTACCTTTTTATGTAGTGACTGTATACGGGATGATTTCCGATTGACACACCACGTGGAATAGGTGCTAAAGCATAGGCCTAAGTCCATGAGTATTTTTTTTAAAGATATGCATTCCCGTCCAGACACATATAACTTTTTTGTTGGGTTCTCAAAAGCTTTAATTTCTCAGAAGCTTGTAAATATGTTGTCATTGTTTGCTAGCATTACAGTCACACCTCTCAAAACTTGAGTAATTTTTACTTACGGTGATCAGATGAAAAGATGATTTTAACTCCAGTAGTGGCGCTGTCCCTTGTGGCTGTTTACGGGATGATTTCCAAACGAGGATGGATTTGAGTCTTGGCGCCTATGTTTATCCAATCACGAGTTACAGACTCGCCGCGTCATGGACTGGTCTATCGACGCGGTATGTTTTGGGGAGACGCCGATTCTGGTGTGCGACTCGATAATTTTATATTAATACTAAATCATTCAAAGATGTGTATTTATAATTTATACATAGTTTTGAAGAACTGATTGTTGCACAAATGTTCAATAAATTTACTTGGTATTTAAATTTGATTAAAAAAATGCAATTCTCTACCCCGGAAAATGTGGACCTTTTATAATTTGGGGGGGTGCATACGCACCCGCCGCACCCCCCCTGCGTACGGCCTTGTGGCTACAAAGCTGTCCATAATAACAAGTCAGAGGACATTAGACCACTAAAGGGCATACCTGCACCTCTCCCATGATAGATTGTTAAGAAGCTTTCTTTTTTGCTCTTATTTTAATAGAAATTACTAAATGTTGAATAGCTAATGTTTATTACTGTGGGTATGCTACTTAGTATTTATTAGAGTAACTGTAAGTATGTACAGTATTTAGGTTATTTTCTCTGTGACAATCTCAGTAGTCTGGTTCCTCACCTAGTCTGTCTCATTAGCAGTACCTGCAAGGGCAGAGTGGGGTTTAGATCCTGTTAACCCTGATAGCCAAAGCCCTAAGTCAAAGTGTCACAATGGTTAGCTATGTGGTTTTAACTAGATGAACACCAGCATTGCTCCCAGTGCACATCCTGGGAGCTCGGCTTCTTGGCTTCACTGACCCAAACACTTCGCTTCACTGACCTAATACTTACTCTCCAGAATTAGATGAACTGTAGCTCAATGGTTAGAGCACTTGCCTTACAAGCGAGAGACCTGAGTTCAATTCCAGGCAAGGCAAAACCTTAGTCAAGTTTCCTTAATCCACATGCCTGATAATAATCCCTCAAGAAAAAAAATAATAAATTGGTCATTTCAATCCACGACTGTTTGCGGGACACTGCTGTGCGCAATTGGCTGCCGCATTTCGTCCACAAATACATAGTCAATTCACTTTACAGTATATTCTATGCAGCGCTTTGAGATGTCTAGAAGATGTGAAAAGTGCTATATCGAATACAGGGATTATTATTATATGTCACTTTATTAAACGCCTTTTGAAAATACATGTAAACCAACTGCACTACTTCATCTATCTTCTCCGTTACTCCATCAAAAAATTCTGTTTGTTAGACATGATTTACCTTTAACAAATCTGTGTTGGCTGTCCTTTATTAACCTATATTTTTTAAGTGAAAAATTATTTTGTCTTGGATTATAGACTTGTATAATTATAGTATAATTATGGTCTAATAAGACTGAAACGCTCACAGAATGGAGATGAGCATTGTTCTGTGTTTTAAAATGCTAAGTAATGAGTATAGGGTGATAGGGTGATGCTCTTCTTCAGAGTTCAAACAATTGAGAAAGGATGCAATTCAAGGCAGTGAGTGCTGAAATGAATGGATATACAGTGAGTGGGTTATTATCTGAAATGTTATTGGAGGGCAGAAGCATCAGCCAGCATCAAGTGGTAGGTATGACTGTAACTGCAGTCCTAAAGAGACTATATTGAAGTAGTTTGAATGATCTTTGATTTGTTTTCTTGAGGGATTTTTTTTTTGCCTTCAGGGTTGGTGGGAAATTCCACGGAGACTAATCCTGTTGCAATGATTTACCTGACAGGTATATCTTATACTAAATGCAAGGATTATTATTATTACTATTGCTAGTATTCTTATTATTATTATCTTAACAGCTTCCCACTAATTCCCACTATATGTTACTCCAGCAACTTATGTCCTCGTCTTATTTCCAACTTCAAAAGATTTGGAGAAATTGAGTATTTGAGACAAGCTGTAGATGTGATCACAAGTCACTCAATTGAGAATGTGCAGCCTAGGCTGGCTATTGTTATAGAATCATGGGAGTGGGGGGTGAGAGACACACATTTCACAACTGATTCATTGCAACAATTATTGATCATTCGTTTTGCATCTGTTTGAGGAACCTTGCTATGCACAAAATGACTCCCTCCTGCATTTGCAGACAAAAAAGAAGACAATTACTGCGCTTAGCACTAATTATTGTCAAGCTCTCTATGATGTTTCAACCCGATAAACCTTGAGACAATGCCAGCTCTTTCTTTCCTCTTTCTCACTGTACCAACCCCGCAGACCAGTTAAACAGAGAGTGGCATTATATGACCTGTCCATTCTAAATAGCCCAAAGGTTGATTCATTGCACCAAAGTCAAAAGAATTTCTCAGAGGCTTAAAATAATGAAGTGCCGCATACCCAGCTGCATTGATCAATGCGGGTCTGCTCTTTTAGAGCTCGTTAATTCAGGGTTTCTTCCCATTGGTGGCTCAGCATGAAAAGCACTATATCAAATGCAAGGATTATTATTATTATTATCCGGCCTGGGGTTAACCCACAGTCTGTTTGAAAGCACACTCCGCGGAGCAATTTGAAGCAAACTGCTTTTGAATATATGGTTATTGGGCGAGGACAAGTTTGCAGGGTTATGGAGAGAGAGCTGGGAGTGGGATTGACTTTGAATAACTCTTTGCAAATAGCCGGATGGGCAGAATGGGCCGAATGGCCTCCATTTGTGCTGTAAAATTCTATGTAGTGGAATGTAGTAAAAGCCTTTCCTCGATGCGTCGCAGCTATCTAGCTACTGGCCTATCTCCAACCTCCCCTTTCTTTCCAAGCTCCTTGAAAGAGTGGTTGCCTCCCAGCTCCACTCTTTCCTCACACAACACTCACTCCTCAAACCCCTCCAATCGGGTTTCCGTGCCTTGTACAGCACGGAAACTGCCCTGGTCAAGATCACAAATGACATCCTGACCATCTGTGACTGGGGCTCCCTCTGCCTCCTCGTCCTCTTCGACCTATCTGCTGCCTTCGATACCATGAACCACGCTATCCTCCTCCACCGCCTCTACACGCTCCTCAACGTGCAAGGATCTGTCCTCGAATGGTTCCGATCGTATCTCTCCCACCGCCTTCACTTCATCTCTTCCACTGGCTTCTCCTCCAGCCCCCGCACAGTCACATGTGGCATTCCCCAGGGCTCTGTCCTTGGCCCCCTGCTCTTCACCCTCTACACTCTCCCCCTGGGCAACATCATCCGTAGACATAGGGTAAATTTCCACACATACGCGGATGACACCCAACTCTACCTATCCGCATCAACCCTCGATTCCAGGACCACTGGCGTTCTGACAGCATGTCTGTCCGACATCGAGTCCTAGACGAGGGCAAATTTCCTACAACTCAACGTCAACAAGACGGAAGCCCTCCTGATTGGCTCACATCAGTGCCTCCATACCTCAGGCGCTGACAACATCAGCGCCTGAGGTATGGAGGTGTTCAAGGCTGCTCTCTCCACCTCTCTAAGCCAATCACGAATCTGGGCGTCTTGTTCGACTCCAAGCTATCCTTCCTCCCCCACATCCGATCCATGACCGGCACAGCCTTCCATCACCTCCGTAATATTGCCAGACTCCGCCACTACCTTACCCCCCACGCCGCCGAAACCCTTGTCCATGCCTTTATCACTTCCAGGCTCGACTACGGGAACTCTCGACCCCGCCTTCAGCTGCCCCACTAACTCTTCCCCCTCTCCCACTCTCCTTCCCCTTCTCCCTACTTCGACCCTCCCCCACCCTCCACCCCTCCCCCCGCTCAGGTCCCGATCAGACAGTTCAGCGCTTTTGGACGTCCTCCCGATGTGAAAGGCGCTATATAAGTGCAATTTTGTTGTTGTTGTTGTAGTAAACTTATGGAACAGGCACCCCCGGGAAAAGCTGGAAGCAGTAATTGTCATTTGTTTCAAGAACAAATTAGATAGATTTCTGCTAAAAAATAATATCTTAATATTACAGTATATAGTTTGGCACATGACATGTCAAGTGACTGCCAAGATAGTGGCAGGTGAACCAGAATGGACCTTGGTCTTCTTACCCTGGCAAATTTTCATATGCAATCCATACGGGGAAAAGGATTCAGAAAGCACTTGCATTTTTATTCTCTTTATCCCATTAAAAGTTCTCAAAGCACTTCATCATTGATTGCGGTTAAGTGTAGTGACTGCTTTCTGCAGGCAAGTGTAGCAGTGGTTAGGTGAATCATCGGTTTCATCTGAAAGATGGCTGGCTGGAGCACTGGGAGAAACTCACTTCTATTTTCAACAACAACAACTTGCATTTATATAGTGCCCTCCATGCTGGGCGGCCACTCGGAGTGCTGTTTGAATGGCATCATGGGAGCTTTAGTGCCTACTAGCGGAACACCCTGTGGGAACCTTCGTTCTGCACCTTGCTCTTATAAACAGAAAATTTGATAACTGAGAACTGGAGAAAACAAATGCTGTGCTATTGGGGGGAAAAATCAGTGAGACGTGAACCTGGAAATCACATACCACTTAGCCTTGCATCTATAGCAGGGAAAAGACACAAGATGCATTGAAAAAGGTGGTTCAAATGTTTACATTGAAGCACAGAGCTGCAGGAAGGAGCAACCATGGATTGGCAACCAGAAGCAATAGTTCACGGCTCATTTGCCTGCCGGAATTCTTTGAGGAGACAACTAAACCTGTGGGTGTGAGCATGCAGTGGCTGTAATTAATTTGTGAGACACTTTTAAAGAAAGTTAAGGCTCATAGATTTAATGGCAAATTAGCTAGCTGGAATCCTGACTTTGCAGGAAGAAGCCAAAGGTGATGATAAATGGAAAAGGTTCCTGCATAATTACATGGGCATCTGGGCTCCCCCCCCCACCCCAATCACATTCTTTGTCTATTCACAGCAACATTTTCCTTTATGAAGAAGAAACGAAAAAACACTCTATGTTCACTTCAGCATGTGTTGTAGACTCAATTGTGAGGAGCTCTTTGATGTGCTTTTTCTATTGATGATAGCAGTATGACTGTGTTCTCTCTTCTAAAGGAATTCCCAAATCAGGACATAATAATAATCCTTTCGTTTGATAATGGATGCCTTAAAATGCTTCACAGTATTTAACTGTAAAGTGTAATAATGACTGTGTATTTTGTAGGCTAATGTGGCAGCTAATTTTCTCACAGCGAAATCCCACAAACAGCCATGAAGTGAATGAATAGTTTTATTTGGGGGATAATTGGCCAGGATAGTGGGAGAAACAACTTTTCAAATAGTGCTTGCAGATCTCAAACATTCACCTAAACAACAACAGCATTTCTATAGAGCCCTTCTTGCTGGGTAGCATCCCAGAGCGCTTCACATTGGCAATGTGCCAGGAGGAGAGGGACAATGAACCAGGGAGAGGTGACCGTAAGCATGATCAAAAAGGACAGTCTTTTGGTGGGATTTTAAGGTGAGGAGTGAAGGGGCAAGGCAGAGGAATTGAGAGAGTTCCAGTGTTTTGGGGTGGAGTGGTTAAAGACAACAACAACAACAAAATTACACTTGTACAGTACCTTAATAATAAAAATAATAACAATCCTTGCATGTGCTATAGTGCTTTTCTCGTCTTCTAGACGTCTCAAAGCGCTTCACAGAATATACTGTAAAGTGAATTGATTGTAGACTACCTTTCACGTCAGGAGGACACTAAACACTAAACAGGCAGTCAAGACCACAGTGTAACATCTCATCCAAGGGACAGCACCTCTCACAATACAGCATTGCAGGCTAAACTATGTATTCAAAATCCCAAAGTGGGGATTGAACCCACAACTTTCTGACTCAAAAGAACCAAGAGTGCTTTGAAGATATGTTTCACAATAGGCCCGCATCTTCCTGCCTGACGTCTGTCCAGTGGTTGTGCTGACAATACACAACCTTCAGGCTAAACACTATCTGGCTTTTCTTAAGCTGCTTTGCAGGAGTTTGATTATTCAAATTATTGTCCTTTAACCTACTGAAAGCCTGCAACACGAGGTTAAAACAAAAGCACCACTGTTGGGCTATTGTACAGTCAATTCACTTTACAGTTTATTCTGTGAAGCTCTTTCGGATGTCTAGAAGACGTAACCAGTCACGTGCTATCTCAAACGCAAGGATTATTATAAATAGCTTATTTATATGCTGTGTCACTCTGCATAACTCGGTAGATAAATAGACTACCGCAATCCTTGTAGTAGCCAACATCTCTCCAGGACTTGTTCTTTTAAAAATATTTTCCTGTATAGATGCAGGGAATAAATTATGATAATAATCCTTGCATGTGATATAGTGCATATGATGTATAAATGTCTCAAAGTGCCACAGAGGGAGTTGCTATTAAGCGCAATAGCTGTGTATTTTATAGGCAAGCCACAGAGGCCAACTTGGATACAGCAATATTCCACAGTGTCCCTTAAAGTGAATGACCAATTTATCCGGATGATTGGTGGCCAGGAAACCCAAGGGAAGCAGGCTTTGCAACTGTTGTCATGGAATCTTTTAGATCCACTTGCTGTGGAGACAGAATCTTTGTTTAGAGCCGCTCCTCAAGTATGGCACCTCCAACAATGCAGCATTCCCCCAATACTACCGTTCAGTATCAGTTTGAGAACGGGTTGAAGTGGAGAATGAGAATAGAATGAAAGGGAAGTGAGATTGGGAAGTGGAATTGGAATGCCCTTAAACCCCAATCAACAACAACAACAACAACAAATTACATTTATAGAGCGCCTTTCACGTCGGGAGGACGTCCCAAGGCGCTGATCAGGCTTGAACCTAAAACTTACTGAATCAGAGGAGAGATTGCTACCAACTGAACCAATTGAATAATAAGAACAATAATCTGTGCATTTTATATAGTGACTGATCATGTATTTGATCACTTCTCCAAGTGCTTCACAGGAGTCACTGAAGTTTAGTGACTGAGTACCTGTAAGTGAAGGCAGCTGTCAATTTGTATACAGCAAAGTCCCACAAATAGCTATGAAGCGAATGATGAATTGTTTTTATTAGCCAAGACACTGGGAGAAACTTGGGTCTTGTAAATCATACCATAGTGTCTTTAATGAACTAGCAGATAATATATTAGTTTAACTTCTGATTGAAAGGACAGAATCTCAGACAGTGCAATGCACTCCAGCACTGCACTGGAGTGCTAGCTTCGACTCAGTCACTATATCTACAATCTTCCAACCTTCTGACATAGAGATAACACTGCAATCAACTGAGCCATGCTGACATCCATGACACCATAGGTTAAATAGGTACAGTTGAGAAGATAGAAAAAGGCTGCTTTTCTATTGCCTTTCAGATGTTGAAGAACAATGAGCAGTTCAGTTCACATCACAAACAGAAGAAAAACTAAAGCTCAGTGATGTTTCAAGTCTCCTCTGATGTTTTGGCTGGTTGAGGGCATTTACTCTCCCGTGCTCACACAATTGTGCACACATTGACTGATTTTGATTTGATGCTCTTGGGAGATATGAGCTGCAGTTCCAACTTGTTAGGAACTTTGAAACAAAGGGAAGATTTCAAGATCTTGTTTCACTATAAGTGATGTATTTCTTGATTTGTGTGTGAATCTGTCCCAGTTGATCACTTGTGATCTGAGTACATGGGGAAGAAGGACTTTGAAGATGAACAACAGTGCCCCGAGTTTGAGATATGTTGTGTCTACAATAGTTTGTTCACAGTCTCATTCTCTCGCTTTCTCTCCCTCTCTCTGTCTTTCTGTTATATTTTATCTCTGACAGTAATAGATGGGCCATGCTTCAGGGCAATGTGGGCCTTTTGGAGGAGCCTTTCCAAATCGCTTTGGAGTATAAAGGAAATATCAGAAGAAACTGGGAACTGGCAGCAGTGGATTCAGTCGTTCTGAAAAACTGCACTGAAGGTAAATAAATGCTCAAACTAACAAAACTAACAGCCTGAGTGTCCAACAGTGTCCACTATCCCCCAAACATTGGAGTCCTGTAGCTCAGTGGTTGGAGCACTTGCCTCGCAAGTGAGAGGACCTGGGTTCGATTCCCAGGCAGGGTGAAACATTGGGCAAGTTTCCTTACTTCACACACCTCTGTTTACCTAGCAGTAAGTAGGAACCCAGTTGTTAGTCGACTGGCGGATAATTTTTCCGGGTGTAATAATTAAGAAAATAATTTAAGAAAATAATCTGGTCACTCAATCTACATCTGTTTGTGAGACATTGCTTTTACAATTAGCTGCCATGTTTCACCCACAAAATATACAGTGGATTCACCTTAGTATATTCTGCAAAAATGCTTTGAGGCGTCTCAAAGACGTGATCAGGCATTATATCAAATGCAAGCATTATTATTGGGCAAATCTATCAAGTAAATTCAAATTGCTTTGAATTACTATTTGTGTTAGTAAAGCAGACCCCTCCCATGTCATTCCTATACACCTGGCACAAGAATAAGGCAGATGAGCATGAACCTGAGACAAAGTTGGAAATGTGCAAATATTGAACTGCATCTGTCACCCTATCAGTCCTTTTGGACCTGGTAGCCTTTATCCCTTATTGTTCATTTGCCTCCCAGTCTGTCACCATTGGCAACAGTGAAGAGTTTGTTCTAGATGCTCTCCACAAAATGGCATGCCAGTCTTTAGCCTACTGTACAAATTATATTGTGGGCTGCTTCATATTGTATGCTGAATCGGGTGGTGCCTTTATTCACTTGGTCACTGGGATTAGCTGTCTCCATCACTTTGCTGCATTTCTCTCTTACCCTTTAAATCAATTTCACCCTCCCCCTCTCCCTTCCCAGCCAGCCAACCCCTTTTCTCTTTTTCTTATCTTCTCTCCCTCCCCATTCCTTCTTGTTAGAGTTTGAATGCCACAGTTTGGGGGCTCTGCAGGATCCTGCGCTGAGTGGTGTCAGGCTGTGTACTGACACACACTCGCTGTGTGCGGTTGGATGTATTCCATCCCCAGGATTGCTGGATGCCCAGAACGCATGCCTGAAGCTCACTAATGAGGAGAGATATCTGACTAAGTAATGATGCATTTATCTTGCAAACACCAACTTGCTTTCACACTTTATAATCCATGGGATTCCTGTCTACTTCAATCAGTGGGCTATGCCAGTCTGGGTGTTGTGTGCAGCTGGGTATTACATTTCTGCATCTTACTGTGAAACGACTTCTTAATGTTTTATATGCCAGACAGTACACAACAGGAGTTATTCATCCAGATTGTGTGTGTGTGTCTGCATGTCTTCTTTATGCTAACTTTAAACTTACCTTGAAATTTCCTGGTCAAGCATTAATGGTGGAGTCCTAGAGCGCTCGCCTCGAAAACGAGAAGATCTCGGTGCAATTCCCGGGCAGCTAGTAATGTTAGACGAGTTTTCTTACTCCACTGTTTATCTAGCAGTAAGAAGGAACATGGTTGTGGATCACTTTACCGGGATAATAATCTCTTACATTTAAAAAAAAATTTGGGGGGCACTCATTCCACGACGTTCATAGTTACGAACACATTCACTACAGTAAAATACATAACCACAATTCACAAGCTTATATTTATGTGCATACTATTTAACCACCAACACTTAGAGCTCCTGTAGCTCAGTGGTTAGAGCACTCTCCTTACAAGCGTGAGACCTGTGTTCGAATCCAGGCAGATCAGGTCGAAACCTTGGGCAAGTTTCCTTACTCCACACACCTAATAATAATCCTTAAAAAAAAACACAATAATAAAATTGGTCATTTTCAATCCATGACTGTTTGTGGGATAATTGGCTGCGTGCAATTGGCTGTCGCATTTCGTCCCCAAATATACAGTCAATTCACTTTACAGTATATTTTGTGAAGCGCTTTGAGACATCGATAAGATGTGAAAAGTGCTATATCAAATGCAAGTATTATTATTATTACTGGTATTGATGACTTGATAAGGAGATATATCAAATGCAAGGATTATTATTGTTAATAATGATAACAACTGTATAAAGTGCTACTGTAAACCATTCTCAGTATCCTTACAAGGCAACTGTGCCACTCTCCATTCACTTTGCAGCAGCCACACAATAAGGATCTATCAATCACCAGCACTGGGCCATGGAATTAAACCCAATTTTATACACAACTCCATTTGTGGTTGAATTTTTAGGTTCTCTAACAGGCTCCAGGACAGCACTTCAGGGATCGTTCATCTGTCAGGATGGAGAATCTATTAAACTGAGCCAACTCTGTGATTTCCACATCAACTGCAGCCAGGGTGAAGATGAGGGAGCAGTTTGCAGTGAGTCCATTTATCTTCATAGCACATTTAAGGTCGCTGCCAATGCACAAAAGGATGCACAGAGGATACTGCTGGCCACAATTGGCAACCTCTGGATGTTTGTGTGCGTTACAAAGGAGCACGCACTTGTAAGCGTGTTGGTTTTTAACTTTGTGTTGATTTTTTTTGTACTTGAGAGTAAAATGAGGCAAGCAAGTATCTGACAGCTGCAACAACTGCCATTTGACACACATGCTGCGGTTTCGGATTAAAGGAATTGTCTCAAGTTCTGGAGCATCACCTCTATTTCAGAAGCACCAAGCCTTCCTCTGTGGCAATCCAAGGAGGGGGCTATAAACATTGGATGCTATGTTATTCAAAGGTCGGTGGTGGAGGGGGTGGGAGGGTGGGTGGGGGGGTAGGGGAAGGTAATTTCACACTGCAGGTTAATGGCATTCCCCAGTTGAAGAATGGAATGTGTTTAGGAATCCCACAGTTTTGACCCTGGCGTTTGACCCTGGCAGGTCAACACCCCACCCCAAGATGCTTTTTCACTGCTTAACTCCCTCCGTAATCTTACCTACTATAACTTCTCAAAACCAAACCTTGTGGTGGTGAACACAGCCCTAATATAGATGGATCCCTGCAGGAACACCACTTCCTATTTCTTTCCAGGACCTTTGCTCGCATTGCTCGCTTTAGTCTTGACCAAGGTGGCCCCGAAACAGAGACATTATTATGTACATAAGTCTGCATCTTTCCCCACTGTCTTGCTTGTAATGTAGTTGTAGGAGACGAAAGAGCTTTGTATATATTTTTTTAAAAAGACGTGATCTGTCAAAGGGACTGTAGCGGAAGACCAAGTAAAATGCTGAATTTCAATCTGTTTCTACAGAGAAACAATTAATTTTAAATTATTACTTCTGCCTCAATTTCTGCATAGTCGTGGGAATGGATTTTGATCTGCCTCTTCATATATTATGAGCAATCAAATATTTAGTTATTTCCATGCTTGTGTAGTTGAGGAATGACAACATCTCAAACTTTTGTTTAAAAAATCAATTCCTCTTCATATTGCCACTATTAAAAATCTGTAATCAAATAACTCGAAAAAATAAGTACTAATGAAAATTACAAATAGTTTTTTTAAATAATGAATTCGGGGATTTACTTTCCTTCTCTCACACCACTACAGTTTTCTGTCAACTGTTCTCATCCTTACATCCACTCCCATCCTCCCATCGCAGTATCAAGCCCTTTCTTAAATTAGTTCGGTATCAACCATTCTTTCTGGTAATCCAGTTTCAATTTTTAATAACACCCTCTGTGTACAGAAATACTTCCTGGTTCTGCCCCAAAGTTGTCCTTCTCCACTCTGAACCTGTGCTCTGTTGCCATGGAGATATCTGAAAGTACAAATTTGGCATTACTTGTCCCAGTTCACGTTTGATATACCTCTAAAAGGCATCCTTTTTACAAGACCTAAAGACTTGATGGTTACCTATCAAGGATAGTTACCTATGCCGTTGTTGGTTGATCTTTTAGTTGCTTGTTTATAATGCAAAATACCCATTTGAATGCCATTCATATGTGCAAAGTCAGGATTGCCACAGTTAGGCTCAGCACCACTGGGTTTGCGAGAAGGGACATACGTCAGGAATCCCTACACCATCCCTTCAACAGTGTGCAAATGAATGCCAGATAAGGACACCATCAGACTCTCAGTGATTCTCTCTCTCTCTCTCTCTCTCATGATAGAATACCCTGCTGACACTTCCTGCTTCCAAGTCAGCACTTGAATAGCCAGCAACTGAAAAAAGGGGATCATGTCACCAAAACTTTACCCGATTAAAAAGGAAAATGAAACACTTTCAATAGAGGAAGAGAGAGAGAGAAAGAGAGAAAAATGGGGCAAGCAAAAGGAAGGGCTCAGTGCTTAGACGTCTCTGAAAATGTCACCTCTACTGTGTGATATTTCAAGTGAAGCTATTTCCTCTTTAAGTGACGTTTTTTGCTTGGTCCAGAGTAAGCAAGGTAATAAATGGCTCCTGTACTGATTAAATGCCGAGATAAGATTTCAAGGTGTTTCATCAAAACTCGAGTGCCATGTATTGCTGAGGAGAAATGGAGGTTATTCCTCCCTCCGAAATGCTATATGTGTGTGTTTTTTTTGATGGGTGGTCAGGGCGGGGTGGGGGGGTGTTCTTGAAAAAAATATTTCATTTTGAATTGGGCCTGATATTTAGGGATAGAAAATAACATTTATCAATTCCTGTGGGCATGGTTTACTGTGGCTGAGGCAACTCTTCTGGGGTACTGTAGCTCAGTGGTTAGAGCACTCACCTTGCAAATGAGAGGACCTGTGTTTGATTTCCAGCAGGGCGAATGTTGGGCAAGTTTCTTCACTCCACGCGCCTCTGTTTATCTAACAGTAAGTCGGAACCCAGTTGTTAATCGATTGGTAGATGGCTTTTCCAGGGGTAATAATTCCTTCAAAACAAATCAATAATAAATTATTCACTCAATCCATGACTGTTTGTGGGATCCTGCTGTGCACAATTAACTGCTGCATTTCACCCACAAAATATAGTCAATTCACAGTGTATTCCTTGAAGCCCTTTGAGACATCTCGAAGACACAATAAGACGTTGTAACAAATGCAATGATTATTATTATTAATATTATTATTAACTGGGCCTCTTGTGCTTAATTGGCCTTTCATCAATGTTGTTAAACTGGATGCTTACACTGCTAGCATGTGTCTATGGGGGAAGAAGCAGATTGTTCAACACATTACTGTGCAGGGCATTGCTGATGTAGATTAGCAGACAAGCATGCTCGTATAAGTCACTACACAACAATGCAACTCATTGGGGGTCTATGAATCATAATTCTTGCACCTAACAATATCACCTATAAAAAATTCATTTGTAATTGCTGGAGCGTGTAGTGACTGGGTTTTTGCCGACAAACACAAGAGCTATTTTGCACACAATAAGATCCATTTACTTCTACTACAAACAAGAAGATGAAGTGTATAAGATAACTGGGTGGGTGGGAGGTGGGCAGTGATTTCCACCTCTGATGGTGTTTGATAGCCTGTGGTGGAAAAGGCTACCATGGGAGGAGATACAGTATTTCCACCACCTGTTGTCTAACTCTATCAGACGCCTGAACCTCCTCATGCTATTAGCCTTAAAATATTGTAAAATTTAAGATGCTAAAATCACAGAAATTTCCAGAACAACAGAAGACCCATTCGACGCATTGTGCCTCTGCCCATTTCTGAGACTTGAATAACAATAATGAGTCTAAAAATTTTCCGTATTTCAAATATCCACTTAATCACCTTGCCACCTGCCCTTTCCCCATTCTCTGTAATATGTTTAAATTTCTCATAGGTGTCTAATTCGCTTTTAAAAGTTGTTACAGATTGTGATGCTCCAGTCACTGCTTTTGCTAGGGGGTATCCATGTCACAGTAAGAACTTAAGAATTTGCGAGGGCAAAAGGAGACCTTGGTCTATCTAGTTCACCTTCCACCATCCTGGTAGTTGCTTGACATGTCATATCCCAAACAGTGGAATTCTGCATTAAAATAATTCTGCCCAATCTCTCTCTTTATAATCTGGGTAACGTTGATTTTAAGATCTCTGGTTAATTCACCAGACAGTACCATAGAACCTCAGAAATTTAGAGCACAGAAGAAGGTCATTCAGTCTATTCTGCCTGTGTTGACTCTTTGCAAGAGCAATCTGTTGAATCAGATTGACTTGCCTTTTCCCTATATCCTTGTAAATGACTCACAAAACAGGTGGAAATTTCTCCCTAGTCACTTTATCAAGACCCCTTATCATTTTTAAATAGGAAAATTTTGAAATTCAGTATTAATTTGGAACCAGTTTCTTTTTAATAAAGTGCATTAAAATGGTGTCCCGATTCAGATTGGATTTAAGCATCTTAAGGCTAAGAATGTGAGAGGATGTGTGTTCCTGGCCACCCTCAGTCAAGTCCATCACACGCACCACGTATAATTCACAGCTTGTCTTGTGTTCTGACTCACCGTCCATTTACATGAAAGTGTCACCTTGTGTCTGTTCTGCTGTCTGATGGTTCGTGGATTTTGCTTTAGTGCGTCAACGTTAACCTATAAGTGTCCACATTTGTATGAGGCCCACATCAGTAAAGTTGTCAGGTGGGGATTTGTCCACAAGCTGGGAATGTCTGATTGGCGATCATGTTTCACTCAGTGTCAACGGGACACGTATCACTGAGAAGTTCCTTGTGCAAAACAAATTGCTTTGATCTTACCCTTCCCAGCACATCTGTGACCTTTGTGCCTTTCACAGTCACTACCTTGCAACAGTTTGTTTCCAGTAACCTATGCCAACCTGCTCTGTGTGTCAAGTAAGATAATCATCCCGCGTTTCTTTTTATCCCTCTCTTCTCTCCTCTGTTGCTTTTCTCCCCCTACCCATTGTGCACCCCCACACCCACCACACACTCTGTCTTTCTAGGCAACCTCCCCACAGGCATGTACTGCTCCTTCGAAGAAGCAGAAGACAATTGTGGGTGGTCCTCTGAAAATCCAGATGTGAATGAGCCAGGATGGACGGTTACAGGAAGTCAGCTCGTCAGTGAAATGGAAGGAAATGGACTGTGCCACTCAGAAGGTAATTTTCACAAATAACAATGACAACATTAATCTTGGCTCTGTAACCAACAATCGTGTGATAAACAACTGACCAGAAGCTGACAAGGGCAGGTTTGCTCATTGTCTGTCAGCCTTGGCTCAATTGGTAGCACTCTAACGTGTAGCTACAAGAGTTTGATTTCAAGCTCCATTTTGGAACTTAAGCTGTAAGACTCTCCATTGACTAAGCAGTTGTTGCAATGCAGGAGCTCAACATTGTCTGGTGTCACACATTGGGTGAGACATTAAATTGAGATCCCTTCTGTCTGTTGTTTTGGTGGACAATAAATGATAATAATCCTTGCAACTTGATATTGCGCCTTATCACGTCTTCGAGATGTTTCTCGAAGCTTCACAGAATATAGCGTTTTATATATATATATTATATATATATATATAGCATATATAGTGAATTGACTGTATTTTGTGGGCAAAATAAAGATAAAGGTCACGTGGCGCTAGTTCAAAGAGAAAGGAGTTTCTCCTGATGTACTGATTAGCATTCCTTCACATGCATTGGGTATTCACAAAGAGTTGTTCGTGTTTGGCAACAACAAAAAACCACTTCATTCGACAGTAACTAGCTGCTCAGATGGACATTAATATTCCATGACATCATTGAAAAAGAGAAACAAGTTTGTTCCATTATCCTGGTCAAGAATTCTCCAGCTGAATTAGTCAATCATTCATGGTTGTTTTGGGGGTGTTGCTGTGCGCAATACTCCTGATGCATTTGCCTAAACAAAGGCCCCAACACTTTACAGTACAGTAGAACCCCATTATAACACGCTTCGTATTACCGTATGCAGTTTCACATATAGTGTGGACCCCACCATTTACCGTTTACCACCATTTAAATCCAAAATGTGTTTGGAGAAAACTGGCTTAATAATGGGCAAATCCCAGCTCATCAGGTTAATTGGTTTTCTGCTGGCATGCGTAGTGAATAATAATAATCCTTGCATTTGATGTGGTGCCTTGAGATGCCTCAAAGAGCTTCACACAATATACTGTAAAGTGGAGCGACTGTATAATTTGTGGGTGAATGTGTATAATGAATGTAGAAGTGCTGACGGTGATCGCTTGCCAATATTGTGTCGGTTGAGATTTTACAGATCCCCCCCCCACCCCTCCCAATTGCCTTGTTATAAGGTATTACTGTAAAGTGTTTCCATATCTAGCCTCTCAGCAAAGATCGTTTTTCTTAACTTCGCCTTGAGTTAGTTCCTTGTGCGATCATCTCAGATTTGTGACCTCTTGTTCGCAAAGCACTGTGAGCAAGGTTCAGTTTACGACTCATTGTTGGGGTTGAGTGCAACGGGTTTTGTTTAACATCCAAATGAAGCTGCGCCTAACTAAGGAAAGCTGGAGCCCAACACTTAGATCTGTAATGAGAGAATATTCCATTCTTCAGTATGGACATCCTCACCTTGATGAGCACAAAAAATAAATATGGAGTTTTGCTGTGAGGCCCTGGAGGTAGAGATAATCCAACATGCTTAATATACACTTGTTATCCTCCTCAGTCTTCATGTTTGCTTTAGTAGGAACGAAAGGGTGATTTATTCGCTGCAGCTTATTAATTGGATTTCCCATTGCAATGGTGTGATGCAAAATTGCTATTTTTAGCTACGGTAAACTTTCTTTCAACCAATTGGATAGTCCCAGCAGTGGGTAACACCTCCATGTGTAGATAGAATTCAGCCACAAAATATATAGTCAATTCACTTTATATAGTGAATATATATAGTCAAAATCTATATTAAATTCACGGTATATTCTGTGAAGTGCTTTAAGACTCTACCCTGCATGGAGGGTGCTATATAAGCGCAAGTTGTTGTTGTTGTTATTGTTATTGTTGCAAAGATGTGATAAGGGTATATATTAAATGCAAGGTTCATTAATAATAATCCTTGCATTTGATATTGCACTTTTAATGTCTTCTAGGCATTTCAATGCACTTCATGGAGTATATTGTAAAATGAATTGACTGTACATTAGTGGGTTACAGCACATAGGGAGGCCTGATGTCCCATGACAGCTCTCTCTGAAACAGCAATCCATTTAGTCCCACTTGGTAGTCCTTTTCCCACAAATCTTCCTATTTCCATCCAATTCCCTTTTTAAAGCTATTATAGATTCCGTTACAGCCATCACTTGTGACAGGGTATATCACATCCGTACAAACCTCAGTATAAAAGCCAGCCCAGCATTCCTTGAATAACTTTGGGATCTATTGGTAGTTATAACTAAAGTAATGGTAGCCATTCAGTCTATTATTGGAGGTGATGTCCTTCAAAGTAATTAAGATTCCTGGCCTCCTGCTCTTCTGGTGGACATTAAAAATCCTACATCAATATTTCAAAAGAGAAGGGAGATTTTCTTCTGATTAGTTAGCCATTCACCTCATTGCTATTT
This sequence comes from Hydrolagus colliei, assembly GCA_035084275.1. Classification (NCBI taxonomy): domain Eukaryota; kingdom Metazoa; phylum Chordata; class Chondrichthyes; order Chimaeriformes; family Chimaeridae; genus Hydrolagus; species Hydrolagus colliei. The sequence continues at coordinate 67,935,197 of CM068744.1, read as the reverse complement.
GTGGGACTTTAATGTGTGCAACATGGCTGCTGTGTTCGCTAACAAACAAACGGCATGAAGGACACTATATGAATGCAAGTTGTTGAACGCGAGAGTAATTACTGTGAGGGATTTTCAGACATGTCAGTATTATGGGCACTACAAAAATGCAAGCTGTTTTATTAATTCACAACTGGACAACGGGATGATCTGAGTGCTTGTTAGCGCTGGTTAATCGAGAACTTTGGTAACGGCAGTGCCAGTGGGGGTCACGGTGACCTTGTGCACATCATAATCATCTGTCAGTGTTACAGGGAGCACACTCACCTTTCAAGTAGCAGCCAAATCAATACTATTGATATTGCGTTGGTGTGTAACCTGCTGTGATTAGAGACAAATGAAGCAGATTACTGATGAACAGTTCGTTTGCAGCAGTCCGATACTCTTTGTATTCTGAATGTTGGACCAGCTATGTTGTTCCACAGCCATTCAAGGCTTATTCCAATGCCTGTGTTGCATCACCTGACTGCCTATGACTTGTGAATTGTTCGTCCCATCCCCCTGAGATTTCTGCTATTGGGGTTTTGAAACCACTTGATCAAAGTCAACAGCCTGTGTTTTGTAACCAGTAATTGGCACAGGTTAAAACAAAGCATAGGTAGACACAGTTGGTAGCACTCTCACCTCTGGGACAGGAGATTGTAGATTCAAGGGACTTTTGAGCTCCAAGCGCTCCAAGACGCTATTCGGCATGAAGGATGCTATATGAATGCAAGTTGTTGTTGTTGTTACGATCTTTTGTTTAACATCCAAATGAAGGTGCAACCAGGAAAGCTGGAGGCCGTGGGACTTTAATGTCCCAGCAGCCCTCAGTGTCAAAGCCAGCCCCGCATGCCTTCAATAACATTGGGATCTATTGGTAGTTATCACTAAAGTAATGATAGCCATTCACCAGTGTAGTGCTGGAGGAGAACTTAATTGTTCAGGTCCGGCCTATGAGACTCTAAGCAGAATCTGTGAATGTTAAAGGTCTCGCAACATTAATAGTAATAATAATAATCCTTGCATTTGATATAACGCTGTTCACATCTTATTGACGTCTCAAAGCGCTTCACAGAATATACTGTAAAGTGAATTGACTGTAAATTTGTGGGCAAAATGCAGCAGGCAATTGTACACAGCAGTGTCCCACAAATATTCTTGGATTGAAAATTAACAATTTTATTATTGTGGTTTTTTTTGAGGGATTATTATTAGGCGCGTGTGTGGAGTAAAGAAACTTGCCCAAGGTTTCACCCTGATCTGCCTCACATTACAGGAAAAGGAAACAAGAGTTTTATATCCCAGTATCCCGGCCAACTATCAGTCATTCAGCCCATAGCTGTTTGGCAAGATCATGGCTATTTCTGGCCCTTTGCTCTGCACAAACAATTGTGTCTAGCATATTTGTCGAGTAAACCAGTACCTTTCCAAGACTGCTGCTGGAGCTGTGCCTGAGATTATTTTATCGGTCGTCTCCATGCGAGCAATGCCCGCAAGCAAAACACTGTTGTATTTTACCTATAAACAATGTATATAGATAGTGAAACAAAGCCTGCAAGTTTATCTGTTGAATCTTCTCTTGGGAAATTTGCCATCTCTCTTCAAATTCACCACCAGGCATCTGAGCTGCACACAACACCTACGGGAGGGAATAGCTTTGGCCAATCTAGGCTGTTTGCCATGAAGGAGGCTGTGTGTGCGCATGGAGGGTGCTATCTCATAATTTTCTTTTTTATGATAATTGCTTCCTGGAGGGAAATGGAAGAACGAATGATGAATTGTACTGTCAGCTTCAGTTGCTCCACCTGGTGGTTTGTAAAGAACAAATGTTGTGCCTTTCTTCAGGTCACGTCCTTCTCCTCAACACCAGGGAGTCACTCATGGCCAAGTCAAAGGAGCTGAGGAGTGCCGTTTTCCCAAATCCCATCAGGAACTCACCCTGTGAGGCAAGTACACTACTCTTTGTGACCACTAATAACAGAGGAATCGATAGACGATACAACAGAACCACTCCATAGGGACCACCCCTCATCCCCCCACACCTCCCCCCGACACCTCCCCCCGACACCTCCCCCCCACTCCTCCCCCCCACTCCTCCCCCCCACTCCTCCCCCCACTCCTCCCCCCATTCCTCCCCCCATTCCTCCCCGCACTCCCCCCACTCCCTCCCCACTCTCCCCTCCACTCACTCGCCCATTCTTGCCATTCACTGAGACTAAGAAGAATCTTGAGTCTATCACTCCTTCCCCCACATTGTCAGTAGCAAAATGTTCACAGGAATATCTTCCGATGGGTTTTGAGACATTTCAACCCAATGGGTACTATATCAAATGCCAATACTGTATTATTAGGATGATGTTTCAAGTCAGGGCAATGGCACACCTCAGTGTATCTTTCCCCCTTAAATATAATATAATAATCCTTGCTTTTGATATAGTGCCTTATCACATCTTCAAGACACCTCAAAGCCCTTCACAAACCCCTTCACATGAAGTGAATTGGCTGTATATTTTGCGGGCGAAATGCGGAAACCAATTGTGCACAGCAGTTTCCCACAAACAGTCATGGATTGAATGACCGAATTATTATCAACAGAAATTATTAACAGAAATTTTCAGCACAAATGAGAGCCAGTCTATGCCACTGCTCCCTTTGTTATTAATCCCATCTTCCTGTTCTTTCCCCACACCTCCTAATGTTTTCACTGCCTCAATGTGTTTGTTCAGTTTCCATCTGACCCAGGCACTTATGACAATGAACTCAAGACTTTAATAACCCTTGAGGCTTGAGAGGTGACTGAATGCAGCTATTCAGTGAGAAGCTGCAATGCAAATTTTTTGCCCCATTGCCTAAAAATGCAGTCATCACGTTTCACAAGAAAATCCTGTGAAGGACTTTGACGATGTGAATCTTGACTACCTGATAAGGCACTATATCAAATGCTTGGATAAATTAATATTACTATTATAAGCATTATTTTAAACAGAGAGAATTGAACACTTCTTGGCTAAGGGCTCCTTGTGCCTTCACTGGTTGAGATGCACTTTGCCAGAGAATGGACTCAGGGTATTGTCCAATGTAAAGATTCAAGTAACTCTGATCAGATTGGAGATTAATTGGATGAAAAATGATTCAGGAAAAGAAACTACATCAGACAGCTACATCAGCTATAGATTATTGGGAAACCCGTTTCATTCGATGCTCCTTTTGTAAATCATGTGCGGACTGACCTATAATAACAATAATCCTTGCATTTGATATAGCGTCTTATCAAGTCTCTGAGAGGTCTCAAATCACTTCACAGAATATACCGGAAAGTGGATTGACTGCACATATTGTGGTGTGAAACGCGGCAGCCCAATTGTGCATTGTGACAGAGAGTTTCAATTTCGCTTACAGGTCCGTTTCTCTCTCTGTTTCTACGGCAAGCTAATGGGAAGTCTTTCCTTCTGGGTTGTGGAAAACAAGACTGAAGAGGAAAGAGTAAAGTTGTGGGAATTCGGGGATGTCAGCGGTACAGGGAGCTGGCAGATGACAACGTTAACCCTGTCTGACATGTCTGACAGGTAAGTATCATAGTTCTTGGTTGTCAGTGTACTCTGGTTAAATGTCCTTGCTCATGAGTCCTGCAGCTCAGTGGTGAGAGCACTCGCCTTGTAAGCGAGAGGACCTGGGTTCAGTTCCCGGCAAGTTGGGCAAGTTTCCTTACTTCACATGCCATTGTTTACCTAGCAGTAAATAGGGACCCAATTGTTCGTTGATTGGTGGTAATAATTCATTCCAAAAGAATAATTGGTCACTCGATCCACAACTGTTTATCGAACACTGCCATATTGTGCCTACAAAATGTACAGTTAATTCACTTACAGTATGTTCTGTGAAGTGCTTTGAGACATCAAGAAGACTTGATATAAGCAGCTATATCAAATGCAAGGATTATTATTACACACAGGAAGATGTACCACACAGATAACTGATCTCACTTGCGCTGAGGAACTGTCCTTGGTGCTGAGAATCTTTGTTTGCAGCTGCTGTATCTATTTCTTACAAGAAAACATGTCACTTTTATAACTTAATCACATTGAGTGTGCCTCAAAGCACTTCACAATTCATTACCTTCAAACATAGTGACTTTTTTTGCAGGTAAACACAGCATCCGTTTTGGATGTGGCTATCTTCAGCAGGGATATTAATTCTGTTTGCCTCTTCTTTGCTTCTTCCTGTGAAACTAGTCATAAAGAGGACATTTCTCCTGTGAGACCTCTCAGTGTCCCTTTGTCCCAGCCAACAGTCCTCCAGATACAATATTGTTTCTGAGACCTTTGCTGTGTGGAAATTGGCCGCCACATTTGCATATCAATCCATCACGATATTTACCAGTAATTATCTGTGAAGTCTATTGAGATGCTTGATGTTATAGGCTCTGTTTCAGATGCAAATATTATTATAGCAAGTCAGGGAAGTTCAAAGAAGCAACAACCAAACAAAGTTAGGCTTCATTTGTATGAGGTTAACATATACTTTGTGTTGGTTGATGCAGTCAATTCTTGATTGCCCTCTAGCATCTCTAAACAGGAATGAATCAGCCAATCGGTAATATAGGTGGTAATTATCATATTAAACATAAAAACATCACTGAGTCTAATGATTGCAGTGTACAGCTGGCTCATGGAAAATTGAAATGTAAATAAGGTCAGGCACTACATGCTTTGTGAATGACTTATGGGCTGCAATACAGGGTGGCTACAGCTCACTGCTCATTAGCCTCTCGTGAGCTTTGGTATTGCCTGAATGACAAACTCTAACATTTCATCTTACAGAGAGATAAAACGTCACTTTCCTTATTACTCTATTCTCCTGGCTGTGCCCTCTGCTCTTTCAACTGGCCTGCAGCTCGTTCCGCAGTCCTTCCACAAAAATATTAATAACTAATATCCGTGCATTTTGATATAACATCTTAGAACAAGTGTTTACTGCGAAGTGTAGTGACTGTATTTATGCAAGCAAAATGCAGCAGCCAGTTTGTTCACAGCAATGCACCACAAACAACCTTGAAGTGAATGATCAATTTGTTCCTGGAGGATTTGTGACATTCATTCTATACAAATTGACATTTAGACGCTTTCCACGTCTGGGGGATGTTCCAGAGCCTGGGCAGGAAGACAAGTCACAAGGCAAAAGGAAAGAGTTCCAGAGATGAGGGGTGTAGCATCTTAAGGCTCAGCCACTGATGGGGAGATGTAGGGAATAATAATAATAATCCTTGTATTTGATATAGCTCCTTATTACATCATTGAGATGTCTAAAATCGCCTCAAAGGATTTAATTGTCCAATGATGGGAATGACCAATTTGACCATGGGAGAATCTCTCTAGCAGACCAGTTTGAGAAGAGAGGAGGATTCGCTTACAAGAGGAGACAGTGCATTTTGCTTACAAATATACAGTTACTACACTTTACAGTAAACATGTTCTAAGATGTTATATCAAAATGCAAGGATATTACCGTAAATACCCGCGTATAAGGCGCACTCGCATATAAGGCGCACCCCCCACTTTTGACCTTTTCTTGGTGGAAACAAACGGAAGCATTTTCGATGATATTGCCAGCAGAAGGGAGGGAGGCAGGAGAGACAGGTAGGGAGGGAGAGAGGGAGGCAGGCAGGCAGGCAGGCAGGCAGGAAGGGAGGCAGCCAGGGCAGGCAGGCAGGGAGGGAGGGAGGGAGGCAGGCAGGCAGGGAGGGAGAGAGAGAGAGAGAGGGAGAGAGGGAGGGAGAGAGGCAGGCAGGCAGGCAAGCAGACAGGGAGGGAGAGAGAGAGGGAGGGACGGAGGGAGGCAGGCAGGCAGGCAGCCAGGGAGGGAGGGAGAGAGAGAGAAGGAGAGAGGTAGGCAGGGAGGGAGAGAGAGAGAGAGAGAGAGAGAGAGAGGCAGGCAGGCAGGGAGGGAGGCAGGGATGGAGGCAGACAGGGAGGGAGGGAGGCAGGATAGGGAGGGAGGGAGGGAGGCAGACTGGGTTAGGCAGAAGGCAGGCAGCAGGCACAGCACTGAAGTCCGCTGTTGCTGCCGCTGCCCGGGCAGCCGAGGCCGAAGCTCTATCACCCGCTCCCCCGCAACCCCTGCCGGACACAGTGTCCAAACCCCGGCTGACAGCGCCGGCCGCCCCTCCTGTTTACTGTATTTCAGAGGCTCAAAATTTCTTGTACCTGCGTATAGGGCGCACCCCCAACTTTCGAGATCTTCCGCCGTGAAAAAAAGTGCGCCTTATACGCGGGTATTTACGTTAGTTTGTAATACAGGGGAAGGAGAACAATAACAATAACAATAGCAACTTGCATTATACATTATACAGCGCCCCTCACCTGGGATAGCGTCCTAGAGCGCTTGGCAAATGGAAACAATTAGAGAGATGAGGGGCATACATAACAGCTGAAGGATGGGGGAGATGTAGGGAATGAAGAACCTGGAAGATAGAATAGGTCGATTGAAGCAAGATCAGGAAGGGATTCAAAGGTCACGATAGGTCACGATGATCTCTCAGTCCATTTTCACATTGAACTTTCTCAGAGCTGATCATTCACATGCACTCCTCATGATGCCTATCCCTGATATGTGAATGCTGGGTGCTGTGAATGTGCCAGAGCTTGAAAAGACCTCAATCACTTACTGTAACGAGTTTTTAAAGAGAGAACAAAAGAGCTCTGAAGACTTTGACGTGATCTAGTCTTTTTTAACTGCTGCCAGTCTATCTACTTGCTAAAAATAATTGTTCTGTTTACAGATTTTGGCTGGAGCTCCACGCGGAATGGACTGCAGAGTCCAGCGCTGTGATTGCATTGGATAACATAACCCTCAGCCTCAACTGCTATCTGGCAAGTGAGTACAATCTGCTGGTCATGGCCTAAATTCTGGTAGTCTGACCAAAAAGTGGGAAAAGACCACCTTCTTCAAGGTATCTGCTTGGCTCAGTTGATAGCACTTGCGCTTCTGAGTCAGTGGGTTCGAAGCCTCATGTGACTCTCCAATTGGGGTAGTGCAGTGATATTAGAGCTCAGCAGGCGGTAGCCTGTTCCACGTTCCTGGCCCTCCCCACCATCGGCGATCGAGCCTTCGGCCACTCTGCCCCCACCCTCTGGAACTCCATCCTCCAGTCCCTTTGCCTCGCTCCTTCCCTTGCCTCTTTCATCACATGTCTCAACACCCTCCTCTTTGAATGAGGATGCCTTCATTCATCCTTCTATCCCTACGCTTCCAGCCCTCCACCCCTCCTGATCCCAATTCCCTGCTCAGATCCAAATCTCTCATGGTCCAGCACCTTGGGGACGTCGTCCTGAAGTGAATGGAGCTGTACAAATATAAGTTTGTATTGTGTCATCCATCCATCGTTCGGCAAAACACAGTGCTCGTCCCCCTCCCTGTACCACAATGGAAAGTCAGCCTTGAGTAAGACTGTCAGCTTAAGATCTCAGACTTCAATCCTGAACCTTGTGAAGCAGAGGCAAACAAATGAGCCAAGCTGATACTTGATAGTCTTATGTATTGTCATGAACATGGTAGAGGATAAGGCCCCTGATCTCTTTATCTCTTTCTTTCTCTGTGTCCATCAGAGAAGTTGTTTTGAGCACTGCACCCACTCAAAATAAACCAACCTTGAGTATATCAGTATTTTCACTCAGCTCTAATAATGTGTCCTTGTGCCTGAAGAGCCTGACTATGTATTTTAATTGCATGCACATGCCTAAAGTACTATAGGGGCTTTAACATTTTAACTGACCTACACATTTTTTTGGGGTATGGAGGGAAGGAAGGATGGAAGTCTTAATGAGTATAACAGCATTATAAGGAGCACAGTTGATGGCCGTTCTGATGCACTGAGACATAATTAATTGCGGTGTTAACACCTCGTCTTGGCCTTTGTGACCTTGAATTTTAATTGTTACTTTGAATGATCATAAATTGCTTAAGTGTCTTCAGTAGAAAAAGCAGAAACAGTTGTTCATTAACATTCCTTATGACAGTGAGGAAGCAGTAATACGTTTCTATGGGACATATACAGGGACTATGTAGTTCTGCTGAGTCCTGTAGTGTTGCATTCTATATATAGTTGTGTTTTAGTTATGCAAGATGGTGTGTTATGTGATACAGCATGTGCAACAACAACAACTTGCATTGCTATAATACCCTTCATATGGGATAGTTGAGACCTGTGACTCAGTGGTTAGAGCACTCGCCTTACAAGCGTGAGACCTGTGTTCAAATCCAGGCAGGACGAAACCTTGGGCAAGTTTCCTTATTCCACATGCCTAATAATAATCCCTCAAACAAAATAGTAATAAATTGGTCATTTCAATCCACGACTGTTTATGGGACTCTGCCGTGCGCAATTGGCTGCCACGTTTCGCCCACAAATATAGTCAATTAACTTTACAGCATATTCTGTGAAGCACTTTGAGACATATAAAAAAAGACGTGAAAAGTGCTATATCAGTATCAAATACTATATATTGGAATCTATAATTACAGTAAATATAGAGATGAGTGTTACATTTCTGTAGAATGGTCTGTTATATAATGCAAAAGTAGAGGAGTATTTACAGGAATATCATAATTCTGTAGAATGCTGTGTTATGCAATACAGTATATCCAGGAGTGTGACATTTCTGTGGGGGGTAGGGAGTCCATCAGTCAGTCAGTGTTTTTTTTATAGATAGTAAATTGGTGGAAGTCTCCTTTTGGCTATGACTTGGGTTTGCCCCCACCCCAACTTCCCCCACCCCCACCAATGTTTCATTGCCAAAGCTAACCTATAAACAACAGTGGTACCAGAGAATGCTCAAAGTCAGTGCCACTGCACCTCAGTAGAAAGAAAACGTTTTCACACAATAAACAAAGAGGAGAAAATTAGCAAGTATATTCTGTGAAGCATTTTGAGACATCACAGCAACATGATAAGGTGCTATATCAAAAGCCAGGATTATTATTGTTGAGACTAAATGGTTTTATAGATTAAGATTGAATAGAATTTGCCCATGATTCTGCACAGCGTGCAATTTTCAATGATCTGAATTCCAATACTATGCTAATTTTAAGACGCTGTTTAGTGACAATGGATGGATTACTTAAATGCTTTTGAGAGCTGAACTGGGTGGCACTATTTGAAATGATGTGTTCAGCTTCAGCACCTCTTTATCACTGTAATTTCAAAGGTGAGCGTTAAAGTAAATGGGAAGTTCTGCTGCTACCATCCTCATTTATCAAGTACTTAAAAGCCAGTTTATCAGAGATATTTACATACTTTAAACATCTCTGAAAATGCAAGCAAGCTGCATCATTGAAAAATCTTTACTGATTTCACTGTGTTCATCCAAATCCTTTTCCAATTCTCTCCTCTTCAACAGCTATTTGCAGCAAAACATTTTGGGGGAGAAATTCTACCTGAATCTCACTTTACTTGAATTAATTATGTAACATTTCAGAGTAGCATTTCTTTCACCTACAATATACAAGTGAATTAACGCTACAGTATATATAAGTTGTGAAGTGCTTTGAGATGTCTCAACCACGTGACAACGCACTATATCAAAAAGCACAGATGATTGTTATTATTATTGCAGCCTGTCCAGAATTTGGAAAAATGTTGAATTCAGTCTTAAATTTGAAATTGGTTTTCTGTGGTTCTTAAAAGTGACCACTTGCATTATAATAATGTACTTTTGGTGGAAATAATAGTAAATAGACAGACAGACATATATGTATATATATATAATCTATATATATTATGGAGTGGAACATGTTTATCAAGTGGAACTCCTATTCCCCCTCATAGAATGTGGTGTAACTAACATGGGATTTTTCTTCGTTTCCTTTTACCAGGTAAAATGGACACCAATAATGCTTCTGTAGATTCAAGTGCACACCTTATGAGAGAAGCCTTCCAGAACAAGAGTGATGTGGTAGTCAACACTGATGTCCCATCAACTTTGGACCTTGTAGGTATGAACTTTGGAAAAATACATATCGGGGTCAATTTTGCAAAAATTCTTAATTAAGAAATCCATGTAGTGGGAGTTTTTCTGGTAAGCAAAGCTACCTCTCACACACACCACCCACACTGACCCAAGACAGATTCCACTGAGTTGGAGCAAAAACAAGGCTGTTGACATCCTGCCCTTGTAAAAAAAAGTACCATGGTAATGATGGTAGTACCATGGTGGTACCACGGTAGTACCATGGTTACCATGGTACTACCACTATTACCATGGTACTTTTTTTTACAAGGGTGAGCTCTAAGATGAGACTAAGACCAACGATCATTTAAATGTTATTCTTATTTTATTTGAATTAAGTGAGAGGAGAGTGGGAATTTTTCTCCTGTTCAGTTGATCAAACCCAGAGATAAATCTCACACACACACAAAAAAGGTTAGAAGTTACACCCCAATGATTAAAAATTACATTTCAAAAATCATTGAGTCAAAATCAAAAGGCAGTAAAGTAAATTAGAAGAAGGAGATTTCATTTACCTGGAGAAGGGTGCTCCTCTTTCTGGTAGCTATTAAATGTTTTTTAAAAGACAAAATCAAAACACACAAAAAAATTGTATCCCTTAATTTCTTTATTTAGGATGCCTATTAAGAAAACCAGCAAAAGTGACCCCCATTAAATCGGGCTTGTGAGCAAGCAGACCGATTGTTATTAAAATGAGTAGAAACACCACACAATGCCTTATAATCTTTATCATTGATAAAGCTTTGTTTCTCATGTCTGGGATTTGGCCCCAAAAATGTTTCATTATGTGTAATCCTTAATGTGTATGGTTTGTAAGTTGCAGGTCAGATTGTGTTTGCACAGATTGACAGCAATTGGGCATGATTCAAAATGAACACAGTGCACATATTTATTTACCAAGATTGATTGTTAAGGGCACTTTTATGATACCGCGCTGTATCTATTTATTACTTCAGCTTAGAGGTTGTGGTTGGTGCACTGATTTTGTTGAATTAAAGATGGTACAGTCTTTCCACCTCGTCCCCTCCCTTGCCTCTTTCAAGACCCATCTAAAGACCCTCTTCTTCAACCATGCCTTCGGTCATCCTCCTTCCCCTCGCCCCCACCCCCACCCATCCACCACCACCCTGCCCTCCACCCTGCTTGATCCCAACCACTAGCTTGGGTGTGGATTCCTGATACGGCAGGCACTACATAAATATAACTTGTGGTTGTTGGTACAGCCCTGTACATTGTATTTGAAGTGTTGGCCAGATATCTACATTGTCTTCTTATGCACAATGGGCCCAGTGCAGATATCAGGGCATGGTACTGCACTACTTCCTCTCTACTTAAAGTCCACTTTGGTCTTTGACAAACAAGGATCCAATTGCTGCAGGTTATTTCTTGAGCTCTTTCTTACAGGTGGTGGTAACTCTAAATTATGGCGATATCAAGCACAATCACTTAATTAGGGAATCCAAATGAGGATGCCTTCCAGTAAAGAAGCGCATCAAGCTAACTCCAACATTAGTTAGCTTCAGAGCAGATTCCACGAGTCGGCACACCCTACTTCCAGATTATTTAATGAAAGAATCCCAATTGAAATGGTCGTGTTTTTAGACCACGCTAAAGCATTCTCTACATCACTAACATTCAATATACTGTGTAGATCTCTAATTTTTAGTTTGTTTGTTAAGCTTGAACATCAGCTTCTGGAACGTTACCGAAAAAATGCTTCAGTTTCTAAATCTTCAGCTGTGCTCCACCGTGTGAGGGTTTGAATCTCCAAATGTTGGTCTTTGAAACCCTGCACTTCTTGCATCTTCAGTCAATGAGGAGGGAGAAGGAACTGGTTGAACTGGCTCCAAGGAGATCCTGCTTGCCTTCCCCCAAGGTGTGAGGCTCGTCTCACTCAGCTCCTGTTAACCCTGCAAACCAAAGCCCTAACGGATAGGATGGTCTGCGCTGGTAAATCAGTGAGAAAACTTGCCAGGTAGTGCTCTCTATGCCAAGCTGCGTGGTTTTAGTTGGTTAGACCCTGCAAACCAAAGCCCTAACGGATAGGATGGTCTGCGCTGGTAAATCAGCGAGAAAACTTGCCAGGTAGTGCTCTCTATGCCAAGCTGCGTGGTTTTAGTTGGTTAGACCCTAACACACAAACTGAGGGGCCCCAAGCCCTGGCTCTTGCCAACCTCGGCCTAATATGCACCTAATTCCAGTAATACTACCACAATTAGGTAAGCAGGACCCATCCTTCCAAGTGGGCATACCATTTCAACAATCTTTCTTTGGAATCTCCTGTGTAGGTGGAATGCATGGAAATCTCAGCTTGATTTGGATACTCGTAAGCACGGTGATGGGTTTCCACATGTGTCAGACACATGCCTGATCAAAAAAAAGACTGGGGGGAAATCTCAGATGGTAATTACACATTTCAACTCCATGACTATCCAATTCCACGTTGGTTTTTCTGAACCACTATACCTTGCAGTTACCCAGTTTATACGTTATATCGCGCTACGGTTGGCATGCGTATCTAAATTAGTTTTTTCCTGTGTCAATGAGGCTATGCACTTCGATAATGCAATAGATTTCTTCAGAAATGTCGTTAGAACAAATGTTGGCAGTAGGTAGGTCTGTTTACCTAGCAATACAAAGGAACCTAATTGTTGGTTGGTTGGCAAATCGCTTTACCCAGTTTAAATAAAAATAATCATAATTTGGTCATTGTGGAGTCCTTTAGCTCAGTGGTTGGAGCACTCACCTTGCAAGTGTGAGACCTGTGTTCAAATCCAGGCAGGGCAAAGCCTTGGGCAAGTTTCCTTCCTCCACATGCCTAGTAATAATCCCTAAAAAAAACCAATAATAAAATTGGCGATTTCAGTCTAAGACTGTTTGTGGGGACACTGCTGTGCGCAATCGGCTGCCGTGTTTCACCCACAAATATAGTCAATTCACTTTACAGTATATACTCTGAAGCGCTTTGAGACGTCTAGAAGATGTGAAAAGCGCTATATCAAATGCAAGGATTGTTATTATTATTATAACCAATGGCTGATTATGGATAGGTGGAGTTACATAATAGATTTATGGAGTAAATTATTATGGTGGTGTCAGTGTAAGACAGTGACTGGCCTCCAGGTGACTCTTCCAAGCTCCACAGCACCTTTAGCAATAGTCGTAGCCAATCAACAACAACAACAACAAAATTACATTTGTATAGCCCCTTTCATGTCAGGAAGATGTCCCAAGGCGCTGAAATCAGACTCCCCCCCCCCCCCCCCCCCCCACACATGCATTTTTCCTTTGGCTCGCGACAGTACGCCTCTGGTTAGTGGGTTAACTTTGCTAGCAAAGCCACAAGTGGTACCAATAGTCAAGCAACTTCTCTGTCGCAGTCATTGAATGGTGTGGGGGTGGGAGGAGGGGTGGGTGATCTGCCATGCAGATACCTGCATTCATGTGGTACCTTTCAAGTAAAATAAATGTCTCCAGGTACTTTGCAAAATGAAATTGATTAAAAATTAAGTGAATATTAGATAAGCAAATCTACATTGCGTAGAACAGTTGATGTGTAAAATATTATAAGATTGCTAAATTGCTCCCAGTGTTAATTAGTTCATAATAGGTATAACATGCCACAATGTTACAAAACGTACCCCCCAGATAATCCGCTCAACCTATACCCCTGCACTAGCGATGAGCAGGCGTTATGTTTAAATTGTTTTCTAGCTAAGGCAGCAATCAAGTTACTTTATTATTGAAACATGCATAACGGTTTACTCCATACATTAATGAAAACCTTCAAGCTTTGGGAAATGGTGTGAAATTATGTATCTTCTCATGATGAAGAATAGCAAATCTCTTATCCTTCCCACTCTATCTATTAGAGCATCAAGGTTGAATAAATTCAGCTTCCATGACTCTAACCACTCTTTCTGGTAACTATGCGCATTAAATTACACCCGCATTAATTGCCCAGATCCTCACACCCCTGGATTTATTTTGTGTCTCCCAAGTAGCTCTGGTAGCAGCAAAGTTCGCTGCACTTTATAGTTTAGGAGGCTCTATGAGCTATAATAATAATTATAATATTAATAACCCATGCATTTGATATAGTGCCCATCATGTTGTTGAGATGTCTCAAAGTGCTTCACAGAATATATTGTAAAGTAAACTGGCTCCTTATTTTGTGGGCAAAACACGGCAGCCAGCATTGTCCCACAAACAGTCATGGACTGAATGATCCAATTTTTTTAATGGATTATTACTAGGCATGTGCTCTAACCAATACTCTACATGCCCCTTAACAGCTGATCCTTGCTCAGCTCCATTTGCTCCCCATTCCCTAGCTAATCGAGATCAAGATCCTTGATCTCATGTTCAGATCTTCCACATTCTCCCGACTTCTGTGATCTCCTTTAACCCCATTGACCCAGCTGATCCCTTCACTCAATGATTACTGGCTGCTTCCACTACTGTCCCCCACCCTATCCACCCCACCATTAGTGCCCAGACTTCCTACTATTCTGCCCCCGCTGTCTGCAACTCCATGTTGAAATCCTTCCAACTCACAATCTTCCTCCCTCCCCTCATTCAGGGCATGTCTCAAAATGTATCTCCTTGAATTTTGATACTCCCCCCACTCCTCACACCATCCCCAGATCTGGTGTCCATCCAGAATTGATAAGAGCTGTGAGACATCCTCCTGATGTGACAGGCATTATATTAATGTAAATTGCATTGTATTGTATAAAACTCTTTGTGTGCTTCCAACTTTTCCTCAAAAAGTGTAAGGAAAGAAGAAACTGTCATCTTTGTGGTGTCTTATTGCATCATAAAGTGCTTCACAGAAATTACTCTTGAGTATAGTGCTCCAGCCTTTTACACAAAGCAAGGGCCAATAAACAGCTATAAAGTAAATGACCAATTTAGTCTGGAGTATTGTTGGCTGGGACATTGGCAGAAACTCCCTTTTCTTTTCGAGTGTGACAAAAGTGTCCAGCACAAAATAAGTTAACGGAGCGCAAAATAGCAAGCTGCCCCTCATACTGCCCGTACGCTACAACTGAACGTTGCATTCTAAGATGGAAAAACAGTTTTAAATTATTGGCGGGCATCCGGTTTATTGTTTTTGTTTGGATAGCAGAGCATTTTGTTGAACTTTGGTAAAATTCTGCTGATGTGTTTTTTTTTGCAAACCTCTGTAGCATGCAATCCCCTGGACACATGCGATTAGAAGTTATGGATTTACTGCTGCGTTCACTCTGCCTAAAATAACTCCAGTTGCAATGTGATGTATTAATGGGACGCACATGTGGCCTGTTTTCTCGCAGTTCAGGCGTGGTCCACATTAACTCTAATTGGTTTTGATGGCTTTCTATTGATTTCTCAGTGGAGAAAGAGGGCAGCTTGTGAGTCATTGGGGCTGTTAATGACTGTCAAAGGAGCTGGACCGTGAAGAGATTATATTAGCTCTACCAGTTTAATTGAGGCTGAAGATGGCGGTACAGTGGGTGAGAAGTCCAAAGCAAAAGATTGTGGGGCTATGAATACAAACGAGTCTGACTACCTCATCACCCTCTCTGCTGCAAGCATTGGCATTTACTACAATGTCTGCGGTATCACTCATGGCACCAAATTCACGAGGTGCATTGTCTACAGTTTCAGTCACATGCCAGCAGTATCCACAGAATGAGTTGTAGGCATATGGAACATCAAATCCATTCTGATCACTGTTCTCTGTGCAATAGCGATGTGTGAACCATGTATAACCCAACTGCTAGAAACAGAAATGATACAACCTCTACACCTGCAAGATTTACAGAATATCAAATTGCAGACATTGTATGAAACATATTCCTGAATGTGTGCATATTACAAAGTGCATCGCAGGTATTGTATTACAAGTCAGCCACATGTTGCATTCTTTTCAAATTTATTTGGTGATAAAAGAATTATTCTTGCATTTGATACAGCGTATTTTCACGTCAGAAGGATGTCTTGTCTCAAGGCTCTTTCCAGGATTTTACCATTAAGTGGAATGGCTGCGTTTTGTAGCCAGATATGGCACAGTCAATTTGAGCAAAGCAATGTCTCACAGATAGCACTAATTTTATCTGGGGGATTATTGACCAGGACACTAGGAGAAACTTAATTAAAGTATCTCTTTAAAGCCTTGGAGGTACATTGAAATAGCAACATTGCAAACCAAACATCCCAAGACTTGTCAGAGAACCACATTTCTCCCACCCCTCACTCCATCCCACCTTGCAGAACTCATCATGCGGAACAGTTGATACCATGCCTCATGCTTTGCATCATAGAAATTGATTTATTGTCAGTAGTGTTGGCTGTGATTCCCTTTGATTTGATTCTCGCTCTGCCATTCCGCAGTCTTAAGTCATCCTTCCTCACCAGACTTCTCTCTGCAGTTTGACTCTGCACTATCACCTTCAAGTAACAGTGACACTCTAGGACAGTTTCTGAGCAGCAGTCTCCCACTGGCCAGTTCTTGTTTCGATATATTCCTCCGATTTGAACTGTACCCAACACCCGTCCGCTCTATGATCTGTGCCTGTTTCCTGCAGTACCTCAAGGCTGGACAATTGCCAGGTTACCCAGTGGTAATTAATGATTGACAGCAGGTATGCTTCAGGCGTTTTGTACCATTTCTTAACAGGGATTTGTTCTGTGGCACTCGTTCATGGGAACACCAGTCTTATCAGTAAATCTATCAAGAAATAGCGCCAGTTAGCTCCCACCCCACCAGCTATTCATGAAGCTTAGGATAAAACGATGTGCTCATTCGCAAATCTTCTTTCAGCCTTTGTGGCTCAAGGGATAGAACTTCATTGGTTATATTAAACGTGCTCAGTTGTGGTAAAGAAGCAACAAAACCAAAAGCTATATGTCTCGTAGTTTAATTAGCTCTATGGGGATACTAAGTTTAGCAGGACTGCACAGATGCCGAAAAGGCATATAAATCCTTGTATGCAATATTAATGCACAATGTGCTCAGAATTCACCGTGTTCTCAGAAATCAAATTGACTTCAGTGGTATTCCGAGGTTTTGATGAGACCCATCTTTGATCCTGAATTATGCTGATAGCAGAGGTAGCCCATGAAAGTTTAATAATCAGCATGTCTTTCCAAAGCAGGCGAGTCTCAAAATCACATGGAGCTGACTCATCTCCTCTTGAGGACAGAGAGAAAAGCTCATGGAAATTTACCACCAGTAGTTTTACCACATGTGCGCATAGAATTGTGGCGTGTTTTCTTACCGTCCCCAACGCCCCCAACACCCTCTTTTTCCTAAGCCATGCGGTTGAATGACATGACAAGCCTGGGGAAGCAGAATAAATAGTCTGAATAATAGTCTTATAATTCGAAGTTAAACGGTTTCAGTCTGCAGGACACGACACAGGGCAGAGATTTGGGGAGACCTGGAAGATAGATTGCTGAAACAACAACAACTTGAAGTTATAGAACAATGTGTATGGGACTGCATCTCTCCATAAAACTATCAATACTGCATTCGACAGCAGTAAAGAGAGCAAATACCAGATTTTCATCTAAACTAACAGTTGTCTGCCTCCAATCTGGGGTGCTAATATCCATTACTGGCTATTGTATTACAGTATAGGCATCTTGGCATTGGAGAGGGAGCAGTGAAGATCATCAAGACCGGTGGCTGGAGTTATATAACAACAACAAAATTACATTTGTATTGCATCTTTCACATCGGGAGGACGTCCCAAGGCGCTGGACAGTCAGGTGGGGGATGTGGAGTGACCAATAGCACAGTCGAAGAGGAAGGTCTTGAGGTGGGACTTGAAGGAGGCTAGGGAGGCGGTGAGGTGGAGGGATTGCGATATGGAATTCCAGAGATTGGGGGCTGAGTGGCTGAAGGCTCCTCCGCCGATGGTGGGGCGTGCGGTTTGGGGGACATAGAGCAGGCCGGACTCCACTGAGCGGAGGGAGCGGCAGGTTGGTAGGGGGTTAGGAAGTCATAGAGGTAGGGTGTGGCAAGACCATGGAGGGCTTTAAAAGCAAGGACCAGGATCTTGAATTGAATCCTCTGAATAATGGGGAGCTAATGGAGTAGGTGAGAATGGGGGAAATGGGGTCACGGAGCTTAGCTCAGGAGAAGACATAGACTGCAGAGTTCTGGATGATCTGCAGCTTATGGAGGGAGGAGATGGGAAGGCCAACAAACAGGGCATTGGCATAGTTGAGCCTGGGCGTAATTAAGGCATGAATGCGAATTTCAGCAATGTTGCGGAGGTGAGTGAAGGCAGAGGGGGTCACAGCGTGGAGGTGGGGGAGGAAAAACAATTTAAGATTGAACAAAGCACCCAGGTTCCTGACTGTATTGGTTAGGTGGAGTGTGAAACCATGGAGGTTGATGCTGCCAGTGCCTGAGGTGCAAAGGTACTGGTGTGAGCCAATCAGGAGGGCCTCGGTCTTGTTGATAACCACCTGTAGGTGGTTAGCTCTTATTCAGGCCTTGATATCAGGGGTTTCATTTTCAAGATAATCGCGGAGAGGGCAGAGGGAGAGATGGGGTCGAATGTGCATAGTGGGGTGGGGGGGTAGGTGTGGGTTGGATCTTGAGGGAGGGGTAATGGCATGGGGGGTGGGTAGCGGTGGGTAGGTTGGAGGTGACTGAATGGATCCCCTCAATTTTAGATTCAAGGACATCTAGCATCTCCTCAAAGGAGAAGAGGATGGGTGAGGTGTGGGAAGGTGGACAGAAGAGGTGGTTAGTGGTAGAGAAGAGGAGTCTTGGCCTTCAAGATTAATTTGGAGTAGAAGGAAGATTTGGTATAGGAACAGGAGTAGGCATTTCAGCCCCTCAAGCCTGTTCTGCCGTTCTATAAGATCATGGCTGATCTTTACCTCAACTCCAATTACCCGCCCTTCCCCCATATCCCTATATATAGAGAGAGGAAAGGCCACGGATGTTGGAGATATTCACATTGAAGGAGAGAAGCCTCAAGTGGGAACTTATTGAAGTATTTGAGATTCTAACTGGGTATAGATAACCTGAATCCCAATAAAATGCTTCAAATGGTCACAAATTCTATAACAAGTGGAAACAGACTCAATGCACACTTTACCTAACAACAACAAAATTACATTTGTATAGAGCCTTTCACGTTGGAAGAATGTCCCAAGGTGTTTCGGACCCGAATTGGGGATAGGCATCAGGGAATCGGGGAGGGTGGAGGGCAATGGGGGGAAGGAGGCTGATCAAAGGCACAGTCGAAGAGAAGGGTTGACATGGGTCTTGAAGGAGGCAAGGCCCGAGGCGTGGGACTGCGGGATGGTATTCCAGATGGTGAGGGGAGGGTGGGTGAAAAGCCCTCCCGCCAATGGTGATGATTATGTGAAATATGCTGCCTGGGGAAAGCAATGGAGACAGATTGTTAGCAAATTCAAGAGGGACATCAATTAAGAGTTATGAGAGATGTTGTATGTTTTATTTGCTGCGCTCCAGATGGATTGCAATGACCCTATGGAGCTTTCAGTTGCTGCCCATTCCTATGTTCCCTATGAAACAAATTGATGTTAAGAATAAATAATAATAATCTTTGAGCTTCTACGGTGCCTATTTACGATCAAAATGTCTCAATCAGTATTAAATGTAATTGCTAACAAGTGTAGTGACTGGGTTACCATAGCCAGTTTGCCAATAGCAAGATTGTCACTCTCGCCTGAGTCAGAAGGTTATGGATTCAAGCCCCATGTTAGGACTTGGAATCACATTATCTAAGCTAACACTCCAATGCAGTGCTGGGGATGTGTTACATTGTCAGGTACCGTCCTTCAGATGAGACATTACACCGGAGGTCTTATCTGCCTGTTCAGGTGGACACTAAAGATCCCATGGCACAATTCGAAAAGGGAAGAGGGAGTTTCTTCTGGTGTCCTGGCCAACAATCCCCCAAATAAAATTGGTCCCAAGCTCCATGGTTGTTTGTAGGATATTGCCATGAGGAAACTGACTGCTTTACCCACAAAATACACGGAACAATCAATTCAGTTCACAGGATAGGTTATGAATCTCATTGAGACATCTCAACAACAAGATAAGGATCTATATCAAATGCAAGAATCATTCTTATTATTATTGCACATGAAGCCACAAATCAAATGGCCAATTTATCCTTAATAAAGAACCTCTTTAAGTATTTATGCTCACCAATGGTAAATACAGTACGCTGCCAAAGCAGATGTTGTCAGACTGACATATATCTGGATACTACAAGGAGTCCTCATTCACAGTACCCCAATTCCTTATTGAGAGTTTACGTTAATAAATGCCATACATCAAAGACGATGAATTAGGCTAGCTGGTTGATCTTCAGCAGAAATTGCGTAACAGTGTGAAAACAGCAGACACCTCACTTCATTTTACATGTACGGTGAGGTTTTTCCATTGGAAGCCTGCTCTAGGGAGCCCTGCCCCTTTAGCTGAAGTAATGCACTCTTCACAGAAAAGGAAAAGTCACCTTCAGATAAAGAAATGGAAATCACCTTCTGAAAATAAAATACCATGACAGGAAGCTGTCAGACCCAAACTGAGGGCTGTGCTTTATTGCCTTTGGATCGCATTTCCTCGCTCGCTCACTTGCTCACTGCAAATGCATCCTGCTACGCCGTGAATAATTTCTTACTCTGCCACCTCTGTAAGTGTCAGATCTGCTCAGTCGCCAGCCCACATCAGAACATGAGCTCCTAGTCCAGGCTGACAATCCAGTGCAGTAATAGGCCTTGTCCAAGCTGCTGTCCTTCAGATGAGCGTTAAAGCAAATGTCTATGAGCCTGTTCCCAAATAGAAATGAAATGCAAGTCTCTGCTGGAGTCCAAGCCGCCACATAACTTGCCCAATCACCTCATGGACCTTGCTACACATGAATTGGCTACACTGCCTTTTTGTATGCAAAAAGTAGGTCATTACACTTTACAGTAATTACTGTAAAGCTCGCTGAGTTATTCGATGTGGTAAAGCGCTGTAAAAGTACAAGTTAGAACAACCCTCCTACAACCCTATCCACGCAGAGATTTTCCTCATTTCTCATGGTTTCTGGTTCCCAAGGGCTTAAAACATACAAACCATATTCACACTGAGCTTTATATTCAGAGCCAAGCTTATTTAACAGGATACGATTTGTTAGTGGAAAGCGGGCGTTCAGTTTAACCCATATGAGCACTCTGTCAGGGAGCTGGCAGATTTTACACTATCACAGGATGTGGGTTAATATGTACTGTTTTTTCATACTTCAAACTGTTATTTTTTGCAACTGAGTGATTATTTTAGATGGTGTCTTAAGAGTCAGCCACATGGCTGTGACTGTTTTGCCATGTCAAGTAAGGATGGCAGCTTTTCTTTCCTTTCCGGACGAGTGAACCAACTGGGTTTGTATGATCATTATTGCAGTGCAAGTTGATATATAGGCAAACATGGAGGCCATTTTGCCCTTGGCCAGGATGTACAAACAACAACAAGATGAATGTCCACTTTAACTACAGGAATTGTTGGCCAGGATGCCAAGAAGGATTCCTTTCATTTTTTTGAATAGTGGCACAGCATTTTTAACCTCAACTGAGGAGAGAGAGTGTCAGAGAGACAGATAGGTGATAAGATGAGATACGTATGCAATTGGCTGGCGCATTTCACCCACAAATGCACAGTCAATTCACTTTACAGTATATTCTGTGAAGTGCTTTGAGACGTCGATAAGACGCGAAAAGCGCTATATCAAATGCAAGGATTATTATTTTCCTGTGAAGCATTTTGAGACATCTAGAAGATGTGAAAAGCACTGTATCAAATGCAAGCATTATTATTATGAATAATTTTATTATTATATCCATCCAACTGAGGACAGACAGACATTTAATGTCTCATTTGAAGGATGGTATCTATACTGGAGGTTAGTCTGGACCTGAGGAAAAAGTCCAATGTGGGATTTAAACTCACAGACCCCTCACCCATCACCCCATACAACCCATCACCCCCCTTGCCTCCACAAACAAAAGGTGAAAATGCCGTCAACTGAATTGTGCTGACCTAAGTTCCTCTTGACATGGCTTGTAATGGATCAAAGGATCCTGAGTATTGGAGAGATTTCAGGCTTGTTGGATTTGGAGTGAGAGGCAGCCTGATTGAGTGAATGACAAACAGAAGCTCTAATTGATCATAAAAGCACCAACCCCCACCACTCCCACCCCACCCCCTCCCCCCGAGCCCTACGTCTCAATATTGTAAAGAATTTGATTAAGGTTTATAGGATCCTTGGCTCCCATGGGCAGGAGTATCTGGCAGGGTTACAGTGACATGAAAACGTACAAGAGATATACAGTGAACTCAATTATTTCTTACCTTCACAGCTGTCAGACTTCAAGCTCTCTTTGCCAGCACAGCAGGAAGTGAATGAGTCCCTATGACAACTTGTTACCCTGAGTGCTTGTGAAAAAAAAGCCCCATTTCAACTCCCAGAGCAGTTCTCAGTGCTGCAGATGTTAGCGCTTCGCAGTTGCGGATTCTATAAACTTTTATACTTTAGAAGTATTCTCTCCCAGGCTAGGTTCCTCAGACCTACCGCCCATATCATCCTTACCTGCCTCCACTAGCTCCTCTCCCCTTCAGTGCATTGACTTCATAATTATTTCCAATACCTTTACCCCACACCCCACCTGTACAATCTGTAACACTGTGGCTCAATCTCGTTGCTCTTCTCTGAATTGCTCCCAACACTGGGTTGTTACACAGGAACAGGAGTAGGCATTGAGCCCTGGTCTGCCATTTAATTACATCATGGCTGATCTGTACTTCTACTAATCCTTTCAATTCCAATTTCCCGCTTTCTCCCCGAATCCCTTAATACCTTGAACTACCAAAAATGTATCAACCTCACTCTCGAAGGTGTCGATGGATTCCAGATTTCTATCTCCCTTTGAGTGAAAAAATGTTTAATGATTTCACTCTTAAATGGCCTGGTTCTAATTTTAAGACTATGCCCCCTTGTTTTCGATTCCCTCACCAGAGGGAATACCTTCTTTCTATCTACCCTATCAAATCCCTACTCTCTGTTTCCTGCCTCCAACCAATTTCCAAGCTACGTCATAAGGTTACCTCTGATTCCAAGCAATTCCATTTTCGCTGATAATCTTTTGTGTGGATCCTTATCAAATGCTTCTGAAAGTCCATATAAACAACATACATAGATACTCTCGTATCCACCATTTAAGTGACCTCATCAAAAAATTCAACTCGATTACCCAGACACGAACCATTCTCCACAAAATTATGCTGACTCTCTTTGACAAGCTCATACCTCTCCAAGTGTTAGTCACTCTGTCCCTGATGATGGATTCCAGTATTTTCTCTACAACTGACATTAAGCTGACAGGTCTGTAGTTTCCTGGTTTCTCCTTCCCTCCCTTATTATTGATCTCCATAGTGTTGACCCTAACTCGGGGGTATCAGCCTTGTTGAGCTACTTTGCACTGCTATCAATGCAATTGTCTTATGTTGAGGATTTCTGTTCTCCTGTGCTTATAATAATAATAATCCTTACATTTGTCAAGACATCTCAAAGCACTTCACAGGATATACTGTAGAGTGAAGTAACTATTTTGTGGGCAAAAGGTGGCAGCCAACTGCGCACAGCTGGGTCCCACAAACATTGAGTTACCAAATTATTATTATTATTTTATTCTGCATTTTGTGGGCAAAACATGACAGGCGCACAGCAGTGTCCGGGTTGAGTGAATTTTTAAATCTTATTTATACACACGCGCATGTACACATATACACACAGACACACAGAAATACATATAAAGTACACACAAGCATATGTACACACACACAAACACACATGCACACACACTGTCTGAGAAAAACGCCCGTATCTTTTTCCTTCTGGAAGAAGGATAAACCAGTCACTGAAAAAAATATGAATTTTCAAAACTAGTCAACTCTAGAACAACACGCATGTGCATTACTTCAGTCTAGACATAGTTGGAGAAATCACTAATTAATGAAAGTGATATGCTTTGGATGAAAAATTAAACCGAGGTCCCGTCTCCTTGTTGTTAAAAATCCTACGGCATTATTGCATAATCCTCCAGATGAATTGGTCATTCACTTCATGGCTGTTTGTCCACATTGCAATTTGTAAACTCACTATCACATTTGCACAGTCACTACCCATGACAACAATTACATCTGAAGCGCTTTGAGATCTTTTGACGTTACAGGCAAGGAATATTATTATTTTTTAATACTTCTCTTAAATGAAGTGCATTTTGTCAGTAGCTCTTGGGTGCATAGTTTGGGGAAAGCAATTCTTAACCACTTCTATTTGCAGTGTTGAGGTTTTCTTGTAACATAATGACATTCAAGTCAATCTGTGGCTCAGCGTCCACTGCAGCAAGAGCTAAGTTAGAAATCGTTGGAAGATATTTTCTGGAGTTAAAAGTGATCAATAGCGAAATCATGCAAATTAAAAGGATGATTATAAATGAATCACATTTTGTAACAGTAAATCAATACTGTGCGTGCCTCTAGGATTATGTGCTTTTTGTTTCAGGCCATAATGCTGGGTGGCACTATTAGAATGTACCAGGGTCGAAATTTGAGGGGTTGGTGAGTTTCCTCATGTGAAAATTGTTGGTGCATTGTGAAACTATCTGCTGGTGTTAGACAGTAAAGCTATATTTTTTCCCAAGTTGTGGGTTTTCAGGCAATCATTTCTTTGGTATCACTGCGCTAGCAGAAGATTTGCTAAATTTTGGTAGTGAAGGCTGGCATAGGAATATAGGAGAAATGTGCTGAGGACCGTGCAAGGCTGCGTTTTGGAGCACTTAACACAGACAAGGAAATGGCCCTTTCTAATCTGTGAACAGGGCAGGTTTGCAAAGTGCTGCCATTTCAAGGTCCACTGGAGAACAAAAGCCTGTCAGTGTCAATTTCACAGACTTTTGTTCATTTTTCAAGAACAATTCTCAACATAACTTTGGAGATGAATGCGTGTATTGATCTGTTTTTTTCCCCTCTCTCTCTCTCTGGAGCGTAAACCATTTGCTATAAAAGTGTTGACCTTTTTTCCCCCAAGTAATTAATTTGAACTTTGTGTTGCTACTCTATGCAATTTATGTTTTCTCTCCCCAACTATTTATCTAACTCCCCCTCCCCTCTACCAATTCAGCATATCTACTGTTGCCTCTCTAGTCCATGCTTGGAGCAGGTATATCATACATATATGGGGTGTGAATCACAGAGAGTACTCAGTTACCTATCTTGTGTAAGGGAGTGATATAAATTGGAAATATCATTCTACTAGCCTTTCACATGAATCTCGGCAGCTCTTGATATTAAGAGTTGCCGCGAAACTAATTACTCTGAACAGGGGAGCTAATGACTCATACAATTCAGCTCCTGGATATATGTTGTTGGAGTTTCAGCTAAAAGTCGGATCTGAACAATATTGTACCATGCATTGTGGTTTTGCAATCTTTATTTTTCAGTTTGATAAAAAGGATTCAAAATGAAGACTGAATTTAAGAATTTAAAAAACAAATTTGCACAAACTTAAATTTTATATTTTAGGGGACAATGATTTATAGTTAATTAGCAAATAAGCAAATGGGGAGGTTAGGAGAATGTTTTTCAATCACAGAGTAGTGGTGTGGGGTGGTGTGGAGCGTGGATTAGAGCACTCGCTTCGCAAAATAGAAACATAGATTTGATTCTCAGCAGGGCAAAACAATGGGCAAGCTTCCTTACTCCACACATCTGATAATAATCTCTCAAGAAAAAATCCAACAACTGTTTGTGGGGAAGCTGTGCAAAATTGACTACTGCATTTTGCTCACAAATATACCGTCAATTCACTTACAATATATTCTGTGAAGCATTTTGAGACATCTAGAAGATGTGAGAAGCACAACGTCAAATGCAAGGATTATTATCATTATTATAGAGTAGTTGAGGTACAGAATGCCCTGTTGCGAGTGGTGGGTGAGGCAGAATCCATAACAGTTTTGAAAAGGGTTGGAGATATACACAAAAAAAGAAATAAACTACAGGGGCACAGACATGATAGGTCAAATGGCCAGATTATGTTCTATAAATTTCTATGGTTTTATGGTCTGAGAGCTCGAAAAACAGAATGTTCTTTCCTGAACTTGTGATATTAAACTGGTGAAGTCCTGTAGATAAATGCTTAGTGCAGGCACCTCACAAGTGAGAAGACCTAGTTCAATTCCCGGTCAGGTTGAAACTTTGCCCGGGCACGTCTGCTTACTCCACACTCCTCTGTTTGCCTAGCAGTAAGCAGGAACCTGGTTGTCAGTCGATTGACCAATTGCTTTTCGGGGAGTAAATAATAATACTTTGGTCACTCAATCCATGATTGTTTGTGAGACAGTGATGTCTTTTGCCCACAAAACATACAGTCAATTCACTTTACAATATATTCTCTATGAGATATCTCAAAGATGTAATAAAGCACTGTGTAAAATGCAAGTATTTATTGATTATTAAATACTGTATCCGATTGAGGTGATATAGTAGATGGCGGCACACTCGTTCTCTGTAATCAGGCAATGTAAATATTGAATGTGACAAAGTAATCACGCTTAAAGCAGATGATCTCCAGTGCAGACAATGGTGGGTGTTCATCGCATCTCCGCAAAGCTATCTTCCCAAGTGGCAGAGTACCCTTGCTTTTATTTCCAAGGAGAAGTTTTACTAGCAAAGACTTTTTGCTTGGTGTCCAGTTGATAACAAACCTCCAATGCTGGTCTCCTTATTAATTCAAGTAAAGGGAATCCTTGTCTTTTTTTTTACTGTATATAGGTTTTATCTGTAGCCATAAAGGAGAGGACAAAAGCTTAATAGCTTGTCAGACACAGTTTTATTTCCAGCTCCAGAGTTTAAAACAAACCAATAATGCTCTTGCTTGGGCTGAGTTCCACTCTCATTATTACCATTTCACTTGGTGTATCCAGTTTGAAATTAATGTTATCTCACGCCTAATAAACGGGTGCAAAAATACCAGAGATTTGGTTGGAGGACAATTCATAGGGAATTTTGTGTGTATCTAGTTTTGTGGGCTCCGGTCTGCTTCATGTCTCCCATCCGACCCGACCTACCATCGGAGGATGGGCGTTCAGCCTCTCTGCCCCCACACTCTGGAACTCCATCCCACAGTCCCTTCATCTCGCTCCCTCCCTCACCTCCTTCAAGGCCGGTCTCAAGACCCTCCTCTTCGATCGCACCTTCTGCTGCCCTCCCAACTCTCTCCCTCCCCTCCGCCCTACTCTGCCCCTCTCCTTTGCTTAGGTCTTGGTCTGACAGTTTCAGTGCTTTGGGACGTCCTCCCGATGTGAAAGGTGCTCTGTAAATTTAATTTTGTTGTTGTAAAGCTGGATCTCTCCATCAGCAATGGCTTTAACTAGTAGATCTATTATTGATACTGTATAAGTATCAGTAGAAAGAGATATAACGTGACATGAGAGTGTTGTACTTAGGCAGTGGAATGCTCAGGGCTGGAGTGGGTTCAATAGGCTGAATGGACTTCATCTGTTCCTAAATTTCTATTTTCCCGGTGCGTGGGACTTGTGATCAGAGGCCAACAAGCCAGCCTCCCAATATATTGGTCAGAATTCCTAGCTTCCGAGAGCTTGGAGCATTCTCTCCTGATCTCCCTGAGTGTTGCTCTGTTCCCTCAATCCAATCTTCTCCCTTCTTTCCCAACAGCACCTTATCACACCTTATTTTGTGGGTGAAATCAGTTCCTTTCCTGCTTCTCCCCTTACGAATATGCCCACTTCTATCTTATCTGATCTGCCCCTGTCCTACCTGAACTGCTTCTGATTTTTCCCCTCTCTTTCCCAATCTGTCTCCATGTTTATCAGAGCCTTTGGGTTTTGGAGTGGAAGGTATTGTTTAGTTAATGATTTAAGGAGGATTTATACCGTGTGATCATTGGAACTCTATTTACAGTGAGCACAGCTACAGATTGGCATTTAGCTGCAAAATTGCAAGTGATTTGCAATAAAATCAATTTTCCCGGGACCGTATTTACTGCGAAGCCTAGACCTGTTGTAAGCATTATTGTTACAGAGAAGGATAAGCTATCCTGCTTGTCAGCAACTGGGCAGCTTGTGTGTAATGTTATCTAATTACCAGTGGGGTCCACCATGGTTGGATACTAGGAGACAGTTCAGAATCTCGATTCCAATTTACATACCTGTAGCTCAGTGGTTAGAGCATCTGCTTTACAAGCGTGAGACCTGTTTTGAATCCAGGCAGATCAGGGCAAAACCTTTGGAAAGTTTCCACACTCCACATGCCAAAAATAAAACAATAATAAAAATTGGTCATTTCAATCCATGACGGTTTGTAGGACACTGCTGTGCACAATTGGCTGCCGTGTTTCGCCCACAAATATACAGTCAATTCACTTCACAGCATATTCTGTAAAGTGTTTTGAAATGTCGATTATTATTAGTAGTAGTAGTATTAGTATTATTAGTATTACAGAGGTCTGAAAGTCCTCAAGGTCTTATGACAACAACAACATATTTTACTTATACAGTATAGCGCCCTTCATGCAGGGCAGCATCTCAGAGCGCTTAATAGTGACAGAGCCTGACTCCAAGCCAGTGGTGGAGGGGGGAGGGGAGTGATCTTAAGCATGTTTGAAAAGGAAAGTTTTCAGGCAGGACATGAAGAAGGGGAGAGATGGGGCAAGGTGAAGGGATTGAGGGAGAGTGTTCCAGAGTTTTGCAGCAAAGTGGCTGAAAGTGTAACCCCCAAGTGGAGGGTGCGAGGGGCAAGCAGGAGGTCAGTCATAGCCTTAAGACCCCTGAATTACAACAACAACAACTTGCATTTTTATTGTGCCCTTCACGCTGGTCAGCATCTCAGAGCACTTGAAATTTTGGGGGGAATGGAATAAATTTTATGCATGGACAGAATTTCATGCTTTGCTTTCTACAATTTTTTTTGGCACTGCAGAATTAATTGGCTTCCAAATTAAGGCTGAATTTAAGAAAGTTTCACTTAAAAAAAAACACGTCTCCCAGCACTTTGCGGAATTAGATGAATTAAAAAGATGTGGAGGTAAATGCGACAGTTAATTTGCTGTAACATTGAGCTGGGTTGACAATTAATTTCAATTTGTGAAGAGGGAATATAAATCCAGGTAAATAAGAGGAAAACATTTCTTTGAAATAACAATGGGGCGGGGAGTGAATTCACATTTACCTGAATTAAAAGGCAGATAGGACCTAAATTAATAACTCAAACTTTTTGATGTAACTCGATCTATCAATAATAATCCTTGCATTTTGATACAGCATAATCCTTGCATTTGACGTCTATAACATCAAAACATCCCCAGAGAATTGCTATCAAGTGAGGTGATTTTATATTTATAGGCAAAAGAGGAAGCCAATTTTCACTCAGTAAAGACTTACAAATAACTATAAAATGATTGACCGGTTTATCAGAAGGACAGTTGACCAGAACACCAGGAGAAACTCTCTTCTCTTTCTAAATAACGTGTTGGAATTTTTAATGTTCAGCTTAACAGGCCTTGGACAGCCAAGCCTTGGCTCTTGCCAACCTGTGCCTAATCATTTCCGAAATTAGGTAAGAGGGATATGTTCTTCCAGCAGACTGTGCTTTCCATTCCAATAAACATCTTAGGAATTTTTTTATACGTAAGTGGGATTCATGGAACTCTCAATTTGGTTTAGATACTCGGAAGCATGGTGATGGGGTTTCGCAGAGGTCGGACACCCAGTTGACCAAAAATAAGATGAACAGGCAAACTGGATCTTGCTTTAATGTCTCCCTCCAAAGGATGGCACCTCCAACAATGCAGCACTGCTTTGTCGTATGAGCCTAGAGTATGAGTTCAAAGAGCAAACATGGAGCTTGAACCAACAATCTGCTACCAACTGAACCAAGCTGATACTAATGTAGGCCAAGTTTTTGTTCTTGTTCTTAAAACACAGTTCCCAAGGAGCAGGAGGAAACAATCGCTGCATTCCTGAACGTCTTCAATGAGGATCAGAACTTCCTCTCATAATGCGGAATTTGCATCCAATTCTAGGCTATTATAACTGGCTCTGCAGTGCCTGTTCCTTATGTTTGTACCCACCGAAACATCACCCTCAAATATTGGCTTTACTTCAGTGCAGATAGTCACGAGGGTCTCGGGTTATGGCATTCTAGTTTGATTTGGTCAGTGAACAGTGAGCTTCACCATTGACTTGTTTCTCCCCATTATCCTGGCCAGACCATTTGATGGAGAACAGCTGCAAGCTGTGAACCAAAGCCAAGCCACAGGTGTTAGTTAATAAAGCAACCCCAGAGGCTCTAGAAACTAATAATAACAATAACTGAACATCCAAGAGAGGTGGCAGTTCTGATCTCAAGCCAATTGACATGCTAGCTTAAAGGCCTGATTGTTCATTTTTTGTTTAAATCCATGGATATCATGCTGACAAAGAGAGAACTCCTGATGGATCCCACCTCCTACTTTTTTCTCTCCAATGAAGCAGGTATTACAAATTCTCCAATGAAGATAAATTAATTGACCTTCCCAAGTATAATCCATCCTGTTTCTGTGCAGTCCAGCATGCATTTGATGAGTTACTGCCCCACAGGCAAGAAGCAAATAACTTGCCATCTGCTGTGTTGTTTAAATACAGAACAAGACAGGTCCCAGGTTGTGTATATTTCTTGATAGATTGTAGAAAAATGCAGAGGTTTTGCTGGCACTGACTACACTTTGTAGAATTGGCTCAAATTGGACTGAGATACATCTAGGAAGTGGGATGAACTGCTACTGATGCAGAAGACTCTCAAATTTGGATGTTTTGGCCAGGTAAGAGATGGTCAACAACACAGTCAATGGTGATAAGATTTCCCCCATTAGAAATCATTCAAAATTGAGCCTTGATGTGTCAACTTGGCTTGGTTGCTGACACTGTCACCCTAGTTCAAAAGATTGAGGGTTCACATTGGGACCTTGAACTCATAGTTTAGGCTGACCTCCTATGCAGCATGGATGTTAGTTTCTCTCCAGTTAAAATGAATGATACACTTCAGCACTGTTTGTGGTATAGTTTACTAGCCGGCATGTTTGCCTATAAATGCAGTCAGTTCATTTAACAGCAATTACCTGTGAACTCCTTTGAATATACTGAATGGAAATGTTGTTAAGAGCATCGAGTCTATTTGGGTTTTCTGACCTGGCAATTCTGAGAACTCAGAGCATTCAGTGTTAAGTAAATCCTTCACCATGCTTAACCTGAGCTCCACAACTCCAATGAAAAACGGGAGAATGGAAAGGCAAGACGAGTACGATAAGGCAGATCTTCTGAGATTGGAATTCAGCTGACGTCTAAACTTCCTGATTTTCTTAGGTTTAAGTCAATTGTCTTACAATTTAAGATTGCCTGGAATTATGAAATGCAGTCTGAAAGTCAGTCTTAATTTAGAATCTGGTTCCCCACATATCATTTGGGATTACTGTAGAAAACTGTTTTCAAAAATTCCACCAAACACAAATTACTTCAGATTTCAAAAATTTAACTTCACCTTGGAATTTAAGCCACAGTCTTCAGCCAACTTCCATAAGAAATGTTAGGCTGCCAGGTGCACTACTATGCCAATGTGGAAAGACCTTTTGCATGAATCTGACCTCCCAATACATAATTGATATGATGGAGCCAACCCTGGTTTCTCCCCATTGCTGCCCACACAGTGAAATCCTCATGTCAGCTTTGCCACTGAAGCCAGGCAAAGATACTTTCTCAAGGTAGTGGCTGTGTAGAGATTTTGGCACTGTACAACTTAGTTCCCATGAAGCAGCTAATGTCTTCAATGCTACCAAACATAATATCAACTTAAGATTGCTTAGAATTGACTATTTGTGGGACACTGCTGTGCACATTTGGCCGCCACATTTTGCCCACAAAATATACAGTCAATTCACTTTGCAGTATATTCCGTGAAGTGCTTTGAGACGTATCGAAGACGTGGTAAGGCACTATATCAAATGCAAGGATTATTATTATAACCAGTATTTTAACCTAAATGTCACACCACAAGCCCAGGATTTGGTTTGAACAGCATTATTTCCAGCAACTTGGAGGTTACCAGCCGAAAAAGAAACTTACAAAACTAGGAATTGGCCATAAAAGTCACAATATTCCATGTTAGCTCCTCAAGGTTGCTATTACTGAATCCTGTTGTGAAACACCTGCTCTTTCTACCCCCCCACTGTGAGTCATTTGGTGTTTATTGCAACATACAACTGGATTGCGCTCTTACGAAAGTAGAGTTTAGATAGAATCGTAGAGTGTATGTCCTGATGTTGCCAGACTATGCAAATTAAAAGCGTTTTAAAATTCATCAGCAGTAGAACAGATGCTGTAGAATCCTAATAGGTTCGACCTCATTTCACCAAATAAAAGATAATATTAACAAGAATTTGATCTTCTCAAGAGTGGCGCTCTATTAACAAAATAATGGTTTAGAACTTCTGAGAAGTGTTTCTTTTTCAATTGGGATTTAATCATCTCACCAATGATTGGAGATGAGTTCCATTGGAGCGCTCTTAATTCATTATCTGATGCATTGCAGTTACCACAGTGACTGAGAACTACTGCAGTTTAATCTATCAGTGAATGATATTGGATTAAGGTTGCTACTTTATGTACTAATGTGTCCTTCTCCATGATCCACAGTCAGTAGTTTATTTGCCTCCTAATAATACTAATACGTTCCCCCATAGCTTTGCTGATTTGGTTAAAATGCAGGGGGTAGCTGAGTTATACTGACAAGAACATCTTCCAAGTAAGACATTAAATTCAACTGTCTGATCCACAGATGGATATTAAATATTTCACAACATCTTTCAATAGCTCAAGGGATTTTTTCCTGGTGTTCTGGCCAACAATCCTCCAGAAAAATCTAATCATTCACCAAATAGTTGTTTGTCAGTGTACAAATTAGCTGCTTTGTTTGCTTGCAAAAACAATCACTGGACTTGAGAGTAATTACCTGTCTCAACCTTTGCGATATTTCATAGTTGTAAAGCATTACTTTGATAAGGTGTTACTGAACCACAGAGTGCAAATCCTGAAGACCCGGCAGAACAACAACTCATTTCTTGTTACGACATCAACCATATTCTTTTTTGTGAGGGTCCTAAGAACGCTCCATATAGAAAAGAGTCGCCTAACCGCTCACTTTCCTTCCCTCAATAACAACAACAACAACAAAATTACACTTGTCTTTCACGTCAGGAGGACGTCCCAAGGTGCTGGACATTCATTGTTTCAGACCCGAGGTGGGGACAGGGGATGGAGGGAAGAGGAGGATTTGGAGTAGCCGATGGGACTTTGAGGCGGGACTTGAAGGAGGCCAGGGAGGGGGCAAAGAGGAGGAACTGCGTGATGGAGTTCCAGAGGTTGGGGGCAGCGTGGCTAAAGGCTTGCCCGCCACGGGTGAGTCGGGGACATGGAGCAGGCCAGAGCCTGCTGAGCAGATGGGGTGGGCAGGCTGGTAGAGGGTTAGAAGGTCACAGATGTAGAGTGGGGTGAGGTCATGGACAGCTTTAAATGTGAGGACCAGGATCTTGAATTGGATCCTCTGGATGATGGGGAGCCAATGGAGTCGGCGAGCTTGGGGGAGATGGGATCACAAAGCTTGGAACAGTAGAGGATATGGGCTGCAGAGTTCTGGATCATCTGCAACCTGTGGAGGGAGGAATTGGGAAGGCTGACAAGCAGGGTGTTTACATAATCAAGCCAGGATGTAGTGAAGACATGAATGAGGGTTTCAGTGTTTCGGGGGGTAAGTTAATGGCAGAGTCGGGCAATATTACAGAGGTGAGGAAAGGCAGAGCGAGTCATTGCTTAAATTTGGGGGAGGAAAGACAGTTGAGAATCGAACAAGACACCTAGGTTACTGACTGGCTTGGTGAGGTCGAGTGAGCAACCATGGAGGTTGATGCTGCCAGCGCTTGATGCATGAAGGCGCTGGTGTGAGCCAATCAGTGAATCCTCTATCTTGTTGACATTCAACTATAGAAAGTTTGCTCTTATCCAGAATTTTATGTCTGACAGGCAGTCTGTCAGTACAGTAGTAATCCCGGATTTGAGGGTAGAGCCGAAAGATAGATTTGGGTGTCATCTGCATATATGTGGAAGTTAAACCCATGTCTATGGATGATGTCACCAAGTGGGAGCATGTAGATGTTGAAAAGCAGGGGGCCAAGAACAGATCCCTGGGGATTGCCACATGTGACAGTGCTGGGGCTGGAAGAGAAGCCATTGGTGGCGACAAAGTGGTGACGATGGGAGAGGTATAGTCGAACCAGGCGAGGGCAGGTTCATAGAAATTGAGGAGGGAGGAGAGGCGGTGTAGGAGGATGGAATGATTGACAATATTGAAGGCGGCAGAGAGGTCAAGGAGGACAAGGAGGCAAAAAGAGCTCTCAAACTTGTCTTTAGCAGTGGAGCGGGTTTGCAGAACTTTGTGTGACAGTGCAACCTTGGTCACAGTCTTGTCCAAATCTCTCTGTTGACACCTCTAGCTTCTCACCATCTCCACCAGTCCAGCTACTCAGCTGGACACAACAAAATTCATGTTGCTTATCGCATTGGTACAGTGCTTTGTCGGCTGAGTGTTACAACTGAAATTATATTAATCTCTCAGTGAAAGGTCACCTTTGTCGTTTGCGGTGTTTTCATGGCTCAATTGGTAGCACTTTCACTTGAGGATCGTAAGGTTATAGGTTCAAGTCCCACATTCGGATTCAAGGTCTTAGTCTAGGGCTGATACTCCAATGCGATACTGAATACTGAGCGAGTCCTGCCTTATAAAAGTTGTGGTAAATAAATCTAAGTTGTTGTTGTTGCATTGTCAGAGGTGCCATCCTTCAGATGAGACATAAAACACTGATCCTGTCTGGCTTTTCTGGTGTACATTAAAGATGCTCTGAAACCACAATAATCCTTCAAAAAAAATGTTGCTACTCAATCCACGACTGTGTTTCGCCCACAGTCAATTCACTTTACAGTATATTCTGTGAAGCTGTTTGAGACGTCTCGCAGATGTGAAAAGGGCTATATCAAATGCAAGGATTATTTTTCGTATTTGAAAAGAGAATGGTGTCCTGGCCAACAATCCCCTGATAAAATTGGTAATTTACTTTATGGCTGTTTGAGAAACATTGTGATATGCACATTGACTGCTTTGTTCGCTTACAAATATATAATCATTCCATTTTGCAGTAAATTGTGTGAAGCATTTTGAGATGTCCTCCTGACATGAAAGGGGCTACATCAAATGTAATGCTAATTATTTTTAACATCTCGTATACAATGCATCTTTCTGATGCGCTTGAGAATGTGAAGTCCTTTGCTTATCCAATTGTCCTCATAGCTCATTTACCTAGCACCAGAA
Organism: Hydrolagus colliei; assembly: GCA_035084275.1. NCBI lineage: Eukaryota > Metazoa > Chordata > Chondrichthyes > Chimaeriformes > Chimaeridae > Hydrolagus > Hydrolagus colliei. The sequence continues at coordinate 67,899,680 of CM068744.1, read as the reverse complement.
ATCATTGTCATTACTGAATGGCAAATAGTATGCTGGATGCTTACCTCAATAAACACAGCAGGTAAGCATGAGATTTAGAACGCTTTGTTGTGGCAATTGCAGTTGTACCTAACAACAACAACAACAACAACATCACGTTTATATGGTGGGCAGTGGACAGTCAGTGTTTTGGATCCAAGCTGGGGGTTGGAAATTGAGGAGATTGAAGGGGAGAAGGGTGATCGTAGGCATGGTCAAAGAGGATGGTCTTAAAGGAGGCAAGCAACCAGTGAAGAGAGTTGCTTTTCAGACAGTGGCGGCAGGAACTTTGGGGTTGAGTAATTATTCTGTCGGCTCTTGAGGATTTAAACTTTCATAGCTGTATTCAGCTGAGTGACTCCCAGGAGAGTTTCAATTCTTTACAATGGGATTACTTGAATGGTCATACTATAAACCCCTGTCTGTATTAAATTACAGATGCAGCTCAAAAAAAAATCCAATTCAGGATGTTGTTTTATTGTGTGAAGGGAATAATTGTCCTTAGTTTAATGGGATCGTCACCTGCTGGTCATACATCACTCAGTCTCTTCTCTATTCAGTTGGTGCATGTGTAACAAAATAGAAATCCTGATTCTTTGAGGTATTTCTCTTATTTTCATTGTGTGGCAGCATCCGAGAGGCACAGAGACGTCAGCGCAGGAGGAAGCCATTCACTGCCTTCGAGTCTGTAATGGTTCCAGCCCCTCCTCTGGAAACACACAATTCTAGTATGCATATCTCCTAACACCATTCCCTAATAAGGATTCCCTCTTGGACGTCCTGTTGGCCCTCAGGAATTACATTATGAAACCCTGCACTGTAACTCCAATTCTTTGCTCTTTCCCCATACACTTTTATCTTGGGGTCTAAAACACCATGATTTCAGATGAGGTTCATCAGCTTAAGGGATCAGAAAGTTCTCAACGAAGACTGGCAGGTGCTCCACTCAGACAGTTTTAATCCACTTTCACCGCAATTGGGGCATGGTGTGTCTTGCAAGGATTCCCCACTCAGATACCTTAATTACGGAATCCCATGTAACATTCCTATCTTTAGAGGCCATTAATTCCCATCAAATAACATCTAATCCCCTTTTAAATATTGCTGGATGGCCTTAGCTTCTATGGTTACTAATGCCAAAGCATTCCACGTTTCCACTTGCATTGTACATTGAGTGCTTGAATGGGAAAGCGACCAAGTTTAATTCTCTTTCTCTGTGTACGCTTCTAAGGCCCATTGATTATTACCACCTGCGGTGCGACTGGACCCACAGGACCAACCCAAGCCCAGTGCAACAATGCTTACAGGAACAGAAATATCTCTGTGGTCATAGGAGTTAAGGAGCCTTGGAGAGGAATCCAGAAGTGGAAAGTGCCTTTGACTGATACGTACATGTAAGTAGGTGGTGGCTTATTCTGTCTATATTTACTTGCTGCCCCCAAAATTGTTCAATCTGCCATGATCTGATACATTGGTGGAATGGGCTTGATGAACTGAATGTACTGAATGAGAAAGAAGAATGGCCAGTCGATGTGTTAAATTATTACCAGGGCCAAGGGTGTGCAGGAACAATACAATACAACTCTTCACCCCCCCCACCCCCCCCCCACTCCGCCTTGTTTTGGATGGGCAAGCTCAATGCTGCAATCCACAAGCTGACAGTCAGCTCTTTGGCAAACCTATTCTAAAAGATGTTGCCTCCGGCACACCCGAAAAATAGCTGATAATTAGCACAACGACTGGTTGCGTTTTTCAAATGATGTGTTAATTAACACCATTGGTGGTAATTGACACATCATACTTGGCATATATGTCACCCGGGAGCAAGCGAGAGGACCTGGGTTTGATTCCCAGGCAGGGCGAAATGTTAGTCACGTTTCTTTACTCCACATGCCTCAGTTTGCCTAGCGGTAAGTAGGAACCCAGTTGTTAGTCGATTGGTGGATCGCTTTTCCGTTGGTAATGATCCCTTCAAAAAAAATATTAATAATAACTTGGTCATAACTCAGTGCGCGACTGTTTGTTTGACACTGCTGTGCGCAATTGGCTGCTACATTTCACCCACACAATTCATAATCAATTCACTTTACAGTATATTCTGTGAAGCTCTTTGAGACGCCTAGAAGGCGTGACAAAACGTTATATCACATACAAGGATTATCAAATGAAAGGATTACGGCAGGATATTCTGTGAAGCGCTTTGAGATGTCTCAAAAGTGTAAAAACATGCTGAATAAAATGCAACGATTATTTTATTATTATAATCCTACATTTTCAGATAAAACGCTCTCGCAAGCTTTAAGAGGAGATAGAATTTAAAGCAATAAAGCAGCAGCTGATGTAGTTAGCACAGCTCCATTGACACAAGACAAGCTGGCACTAAATTATCCAGTGCGCTCCTTGTCTTGATTTTGGCTGTTTCAGAGGAGCAGAAAATTGGAAATTTCTCCTCCTGTTTTAGAAGCGATTTTACAGCCAACTGTGGGAAGCTGTTTCTACGCTTGGCTGTAACAGGGCCAGTGGCAATTCCAACAGCCGTCAATGCCTAAATAAAAACGTTCCTGAACATTACAGAACCAAACTAGATTTCCAAGGATGACAAATCTTACTTAAAGTTCAGAGCTAGCCAGCAGGATGCACAGGGGTTTAATGGCATGTCAGCAGCCATCCGCAGGGCATCACTTTATAAAAATTAATGGGTCAGTCCTGATGCCCTGTGAAAACCCCTGAGCAGGTCTTTTATCATATATAAGTGCAATTTGATTTTCAACTCTCCTAAAGCACCGTTGCTTTTCCTTTTAGATTTTGGCTAATGAGAATTGATGAAAAAGTTATCTGCAATTGTAACGTACAAAAGGCAGCCTCTTCCCTGACCCTATTTAGAAAACAACAACAACTCCCTCACTGCGTGTAACTCCTGTAGCTCAGTGGTTAGAGTACTCGGCTCTCAAGCGAGAAACCTGAGTTAGATTCTTTGGTCCACCCTTTGGTCACCTTTCTACCCCTGCCCCTGGCTCGGTCCAGGGATCCACTATTGTGAAGCACTCCGAGACACCGTCTGGTATGGGGGGTGCTATATAAATCAAAGTTGTTGTTGTTGTAGATTCCTGGCAGGACGAAACCTCAGGCAAGTTTCCTTACTCCACACACCTAATAATAATCCCTCAAAAAATTAATAAATCAGTCATTTCATTCCACTGTTGTGAGACACTGTTGTGTGCAATTGGCTGCCACATTTCACCCTCTTACATATACATTCACTTTACAGTATATCCTGTGAAGCGCTTGAAATGTCTAGAAGATGTGAAAAGGGCTATATCAAATATCGAAAAGGAGTATTATTATTATTACTGCATCTATGACCTCTAACTCCACTTGGACCTGTCCTCTCCCTCCGCTCAGGAGGCTCACCCCAGCCTCCTGGAGGCTCACCACAATCAATTCTTTGCAACTCCATCCCGCAGACTCTTTACCTTGCTTCCTCTCTTGTCTCCTTCAAGGCATGTCTCATGACCCTCCTCTTTGACCATGCCTTCAGTCACACTCCTAACCCTACCCTCCCTGCCCTCCATTCTTTCTGTTTGCAACCCCCTGCTTGGGTATGAATCCCTGATTGTCCAGCGTCTTTGGACAGTCTCTCATGTGAAAACCACGATACAAATGTAATTTGTTGTTGTTTCACCCAGTATTCTAGCCAACAATCCTCCAAATAAAAAATTTCATTCTCTTGATGGCTGTTTTGGGGGAAATTGCTGTACATAAATTGGCTGCTGCTTTCACGTACAAAAATACAATCACTTTAGTATCCAAGTGAGGGACAAGCAGATGGGACCTCGGTTTTCCAATAATGCAGCAAGTCCAGAGTACTGCACTGCAATAACAGCCAAGTTCTGTGCAATTTTGTCTCAACACAAGGCTTGACACACAATCTAACACATGCATTTGCACGTGCTTAACCCAACCTGCAAATTGTACACATGATAATAATGAGAATAATTATTTGTATTTGTTAAAGTACCATATCTCATTGTTGAGACGTCTCAAATCGCTTTGCAGAACATTTTGTAAAGTGTATCTTGTGGGCGAAATGAGGTAGCCAAGTGCGCACAGCAAAGTCCAACAAACAGTCGTGGGATTGAAGTGACCAATTTATTATTGGGTTTTTTCTTGTGAGATTATTAACAACAGTCATGGATTGTGTCACCAATGTTTTTAATATATGGGATTATTACCCTCAGAAAAGCGATAAGTCAATCAATTAACAACTGAGTTCCTACTTACTGCTAGGTGAACAGAGGAGTGTGGAGTAAGGAAACCTACCTAAGGTTTTGTGACACAAACCTTCAACCTCTCGCTTGCAAGTCCAAGTACCTCTTACACATAGTTAACTTGCAAATTAGAGCCTTGTTATCATAGTTCTTTCTTATGGTAAGACTGTCAGGAAGAGAAACGCTCCTCTAAATTACACAAGCTCAGGGAAACTTATTTCGATTGACATGTGTCTAACTGCAGGATATCAGCCTATGGAGCCGCTGGGGGCAAAGGAGTAAAGAATGACTTTAAGAGATTCCACGGCATCATGGTGTCAGCCACCTTCGAGCTGCAGAAAAACGAGATTCTTTACATCCTGGTCGGACAGCAAGGGGAGGATGCCTGCCCCAATGTAAGTGTATTGTTTCGCTTGGCTGTTGCAATAATAGTATAACAATTAGACATTTGATCAAAGCATTTATTTACATAAAAGGTGCTTCGATGCCAACTTGTGAGTGTACTTCACTGTTTTTTGCAAGCATTTGATATAGACTTTGTACGTCAGGAAGGATGCATCAACGCATTTCACACGATAGTCTGTAAAGTGTAGTGACTATGTATGTTGTAGGCAGATATGACAGCCAAGTTTCCTAAAGCAATCACCCAAAGCCATGAAGGGAACAACCAATGTGGTTTGACAGATTGTTGGCCAGGACAACAGGAGAAGCTCCCTTGCCTTTTTCGAGTCCTACAGTGAGATCTTTGATGTCCAACTAAACAGGCAGACAGGACCTCAGATGCCTTATCCAAAGGATGGCACCTAACAATGCAGCACACCCCCAGCACTGCATTGGAGTGGTAGATTAGACGAAATGGTAGGACTATCTTGTAGAATAAAGCATATGAGACATTAGGATATATTATTCGCCTTTAATATTTTAACTTGAAGCCTCTTTGCTGTTGTTTTGCTAATCTAAGTTGCCCCCATTTATTCTTGCTCATCAGTCACTGAAAATCGTGTGCACTTTGTAGACTAAGAATAGGTATCCATCAAAGTTCACAAAGCCATGTATAAAAGATGCCACTTGACACATTGTGTGAACTGTTAAAACCACTATTCCCTTCACATCTTTCCCTGCACTTCAATTATTATTACTCCTCAACACAGGACAAATATCTTATTAAAATTAATCCTTATATTTGGGATAGTCCCCTTCATGTCGGGAAGCCATCTCAAAGAGCATCATAAGATTTACTGTAAAGTGTAGTGTCTGTAGACAATCCAAACCTTTCCTCAAGTGTGCATTTATTACATAAACAATCTGTCTTTATAATCCTTGCATTTGATATAATAATGAACTGTCTTAAACTATTTTACGTGTCATTGCTGTAAAGCGTAGTGATTGTGTATTTCATAATAATAAATTTTGCATTTAATATGAGGCCTTTCATTTTGGCAAAACCTCTCCAATGGCTTCACAGGATATATTATAAAGTGCATTGACTGTAAATTTTGTAGTTTAACTGGACAGCCAATTCATACACAGAATCATGAATAGCCATTAAGAGAATGACCAGTGGTTATTTGGGGATTGTTGACCAGGGCACTGGGGGAAACTCCCTCCCTTCACCGTTTTTCAATTGTGCCATGGGATCTTTAACATCCATCTGAACGAGAATACAGAACCTAAATTCAAGGTCTCATCCAAATTAATAACACCTTGGATGATGTAGCACATTCCAGCATTGAATTGAAGTGCCGTCCTTGACTATGTCTCAACATTGGATCTGCAACTTACAACCTTCCGAGTCATTGCTGAGGGTGCTACCAAGTGAGCCAGGCCCACACTACAGCAAATTATATTTGAATAGTGCATCAGGAAGATGCCCTAAGGTGCTTTTGGTTGGCAAAAGACACCTATTTGTTGGCAAATGTGTCTTTTGTAACATTGTATGTAGATTATGGGGGCTCTGTCATTATGGGTCTTATTATGGGGCTCTGTCATTATGTGGAATTTCAGGCTTCCGATTTCTTCAAATCAGCAAACCTAAATGTCAAATTTGCTCCCTTCATCTCTCCTCCGCACCCCATCGATTTGCCTTGTCCACATCTGACAGATTGAGTCCAGTCCCTGGACAGACATCGAGTGATCTTTTTTACGTGTGGACGTGCAGGAAAGTGCTCTGTGGTGCTCAGGCATCAAACTCTGATGGTCAAATTAGAGAGGATGCCAAAGATTCACTGTTGTTTACCACAAGAGACAAAACTACTAATGCATTACTCTTCCTGCCACATGGAGCCCAGAGGTCTGCCACAATGAACCGCAAATGGGCTTCCAGTTTTCATTCAGCGGTAGCAGATGATTTAAAGCCTGTGCACTCCCAACACTCAGTTAATTAAATTTGCTGATGAAGGAGCAGTGAGCCAGGTTTTTTGTTAAGTAAAATGAGTGATGATCAGGGCAGGGGGACCTAAATTGTATAATTAAATGATCAGGTTGAAACAGCATTGAGCCAAATGCATTGAGGGCTCGTGGAATGATGGCCATGACTAAGGAGGCTCTTATTGGTTTAACTGTATTACATGTCAGGGTTGGACATACAGGATGGAGCAAGTGAAGAGATAAGTGGTGGCTAGCTGTGGTAATAGCCAGCAAGTCAATGTGGGAAAAAGAAGGAGACTTGTAGTTTATTGGTTAGGGCACTAGCCTCGCAAGCGAGAGGACCTGGGTTCAAGTCCTGGGCAAGGCCAATCGTTAGGCAAGTTTCCGTACTCCACATGCCTCTGTTTACCTAGCAGTAAGTAGGAACTCAGCTTGTTAGTTGATTGGTGGATCACTTTTCCAGGCGTAATAAATAATCCCTCGAAAAAACCCAATAATAAATTGGTCATTTCAATCTACGACTGTTTGTGGGACGCTGCTGTGCACAACTGGCTGCCATGTTTCACCCACAAATATACAGTCAATTCTCTTTACAGTATATTCTGTGAAGTGCTTTGAGACATCCAGAAGACATGAAAAGTGCTATATCAAATGCAAGCATTATTTTTATGATTATAGTGTGAGTCTGATGCAAATGATGCCTGCTCCAAAGTGGGTGGCCTGATTTGCCTGCCAGCCTTCAACAGCATCCAGCTCTGTGATCCAATCACCCTGTTCTTGCGCAGCTTCACTGGCTTCCCATCCCTCAGAGGTTAAGTACACAACCTTCGTTCCCACCTTGAAGGCCCTCCATGGTCTTGCTCTCTCCTACCCCTTTGATCTCCTAACCCTATTTCAGCTTATCTACTCCCTCCCCTTGGCACTGACACCTTCAGGTCCCCCACACTTCCTGCCCCATCATTTGCGGCCGGGCATTCAATATCCCTGCCCCCAAACTCCGTAATCCCTCCACTTCACTCCCTCTCTTGCCTCCTTCAAGTCCTATCTAAAGACATTCCTCTTCAGGCACCTGCCAAACCCTGCCACTCTGCCATTTAGCCCTCCTGACCTCAACTCCCTCGGGTCTAAACTACGCACCCTCCACACACACACACATACACACACAGAGACACACACACTCCTAACTGAGCAGCAGGCTTTGTATTGGCTTGCGAAAGGCTGGCTGTATTATAAGTTATTATAATAATTTTTGTGCACTGAAGAGTCCGTAATTGGACATCTATTGCACGTTGCTGTGACAATTGCAAACTTGAAACATTTGTGACATTTTTATCATTTTAGTGGAATAATGAACGAAAGTAATTATGTAAATTCACAGCAGGACCACAAGTGTCTGAGAGGGAGAAATCATTCAATATCTTTGGGTGTGGACCTTCATCAGAATAGAGGGGCGGGGCTAAGGGAATCTCCTATATAAAAGAGGTGGACATTTTATTCTACTGCATCGTAAAACCAGTGGGACTAATAATAATAATCCTTGCATTTAAAATATCATGTCATTGAGACGTCTCTAAACGCTTCTGTAAAGTATATACCGTAAAGTGTAGTGACTGTATTTAATAAATGGGTGCGACACTGTAATAAAGGGAAGCAATTCTGCCTGAAAGACGTACAAGTCAACTCTTTGTGGTATAAACACCACAGTAAAGATTATTGTTGTTATAACCTCCGCTGACCATCTTCCCTTGGTGGTTCGTTTCCTGTTTGTCTTACAGGACAATCCCACCATCGAGAAAGTCTGTATGGGGGAGAACAATGTGATCGAAGAGGAGCTGAGAGCCAACGGGAGTGTGACGGAATGGGCTGGAGGAGGGGGAGGAGGAGGAGGAGCAACTTATGTCTTCAAGGTGCACAGTCAGAGCAAGCCTTTTCTCTTTTCCACTGTGCAATAGAGTATAAAAGAAATATCAGTTAGAAGTCCCCCCACTCACCCACCCACACACCTGTACACACACACATTGCCATAGTGTGATGGATTAAGGCAGCACTGAGCCAAGCAGACACAAGATATTTGGAGAATTCTGTCTGTGTCACGTTGGTTGATCTCAGCTGTCACAGCAGAAACAGTCACTCCAAGTGATGGAGCTCCCACCCACTCATCCTTTCCCAATGCTACACAAAGCTTAAGAATAAAAGTGAAAATCTAAATTTGTGACGATAAAGTCAGAAGACCGCAGCCCGTAAATATCAATTGGGATTCAGAAAGTGAGGACAACAACAACAACATTACATTTGTATAGCACCTTTCACATCAGGAGGACGTCCCAAGGCACTGGACAGTCACTGCTTCAGACCTGAGATGAGGACCGGTGGGTGGGGGAGGGAATGGGGGATATTAGGAGTTGCCACTGCGTCCATTGAAGAGGAGAGTCTTGAGGCGAGACCCAAAGGAAGCCAGGGAGGGGGCAAGGACAGACAGTGAGACAGACAGTGAGACGACAATCAGACGGGCAGCGACACGGACAGTGAGACAGACCATGAGATAGACAGTGAGACTGATGGGGAGATGGAGGGAGAGAAGGGTGGAGAGACGTACAGAGGGACACTGAGACATAAAGGGAATGGAGAAAAGGCGAGGAAGTGGAACGATGTGCAAAAATCAGCTGAATGGCCTCCACCTATCCTATCTTTATTAGCTTTGGAAAAGTGAAAATTAAATAATTGACAGATTTATGTACATTATTTTCCAAGTTGTAATGAAGCGTCACGATTGATTTTCAATATAAGAACTTAACCTTTGCCTCTGAGAACAAGAACAGTATGTCTGAAAAATCCTTCAGGTGCAGTGTGAACATTGTGGGACTGATTTTATCTGTCAAGCTGCATTGCTGTGTTAATAATAATAATAATACTTGCATTTGAAATAGCACCTTATCACGTCATCAAGACGCTTCACAGGCACTTCACAGAATAAACTGTAAAGTGAATTGACTGTGTATTTTGTGGGCAAAACACGGAAGCTAATTGCACACACAGTGGTGGATTGGAAGAACAAATTATTCTTATTTTTTGAAGGAATTATTGTATTACCCCCAGAAAGCCATCCAATCGACTAACAATCTAGTTCCTGCTTACTGCTTAGGTCTTGCTGTTTTTAACTTTGTGTTGATCTCCTGAATTGTTGTAGATGGAGGGCAGAGAGCCTGTGCCCCTACTGATCGCAGCGGGCGGAGGCGGCAAAGCCTACCTGAGCAAAAGCGACCACTTCTTTGAAGAGATGTTGGAGAATGACTCCTTTGTTCCGGGATTGAATGGGAAGTCAGGTGCTGCAGGTGAGCCGCTGTGTGTGTGTGTGTGTGTGGGGGGGGGGGGGGGAGTGCCCTCTTAAATCTATTGTAATGTATTCCAGGCGCTATTTGTTTCCTCCCACAAAATATGGTATGTGTAAGAATCCTTGGATTTAATACAGCACCTCTAACATGGAAACATCTCAAAGTGCTTCACAGGAAAATTCTGTTGCATCTAATGATAGTATCTGTAGGTAAATGCAACAGCTAAATTACTTAAATCATTAAGAAAGATGACTGTTTTTTGGTGGGCTTGTTCGCTAGAAGACTGGGCATATCTCCTTCCCCTTCCAAATAGTGTGATGGGATCCTTAAACTTCTCCAAAACAGATAGATAGGACCTTAATATTGAAGATCAACATGAATTGTGGAACCTTGCTCAATTCAGCCAGTTTTAATTTAGCTTTTCAAATTAATACAGAATTGTATTAATTCTTAGAATTAAGAATTTTAGAATTTCACTTCTTAAAATTGTAAGACAAAACTGCCTTCAGATTAAGTCGAATTTCCCATTGTGGGTATTAGCTTGGCTTTGTGAGTGGTACTTTTGATTTTGGCTTAGAAGATGCTTTTCCCAAATATGGCTGGATTTTGAGGTCTCTAATATTTGATAACAGATAACAAAACTCTTACTGCTCTTTGACACAAAGTCCTTTGGATCTGATGTCGGCAATTGACAATGGAAATAAGACATTGCTTGAGGTGTTCGTTGGGATGCACACACACTCTATAAGTCCTGTTTGTTTCACTCTAAACTGCCAGGTGTGTGTGTGTGTGTGTGTGTGTGTGTGTGTCTGTGTGTGTGTGTGTGTGTGTGTGTGTGTGTGTGTGTGTGTGTGTGTGTGTGTGTGTGTGTGTGTGTGTGTGTGTGTGTGTGTGCGTTTGTGGATGCATCTGTATATGTGTGTGCGCGTCTGTGTGTGCGTCTGTGTGTGTGCATCTGTGGTTGCGTCTGTGGGTGTGTGTATGTGTGCGCGTCTGTGGGTGTATGTGTGTGTATCTGTGTGCGTCTGTGGGTGCGTCTGGGTGCGTTTGTGTGTGTGTATATGTGTGTGTGCGTCTGTGGTTGCGTCTGTCGGTGTGTGTGTGTATGTGTGCGCGTCTGTGGGTGTATCTGTGTGTGTTGGGGGTGGGAGTGTTAGGCCCCCACCAATGGGGGCCAAGGAAGATTGGAATGTGATGAATGGGTCACAATTTACACGTTGTACTGAGGTGAAGTCCAATAAGGTCAATGGGATTAATGACGACAACAACTTGCATTTGTACAGTGCCCTCTTAAATCTATTGTAATGTATTCCAGGCGCTATTTGTTTCCTCCCACAAAATATGGTATGTGTAAGAATCCTTGGATTTAATACAGCACCTCTAACATGGAAACATCTCAAAGTGCTTCACAGGAAAATTCTGTTGCATCTAATGATAGTATCTGTAGGTAAATGCAACAGCTAAATTACTTAAATCATTAAGAAAGATGACTGTTTTTTGGTGGGCTTGTTCGCTAGAAGACTGGGCATATCTCCTTCCCCTTCCAAATAGTGTGATGGGATCCTTAAACTTCTCCAAAACAGATAGATAGGACCTTAATATTGAAGATCAACATGAATTGTGGAACCTTGCTCAATTCAGCCAGTTTTAATTTAGCTTTTCAAATTAATACAGAATTGTATTAATTCTTAGAATTAAGAATTTTAGAATTTTACTTCTTAAAATTGTAAGACAAAACTGCCTTCAGATTAAGTCGAATTTCCCATTGTGGGTATTAGCTTGGCTTTGTGAGTGGTACTTTTGATTTTGGCTTAGAAGATGCTTTTCCCAAATATGGCTGGATTTTGAGGTCTCTAATATTTGATAACAGATAACAAAACTCTTACTGCTCTTTGACACAAAGTCCTTTGGATCTGATGTCGGCAATTGACAATGGAAATAAGACATTGCTTGAGGTGTTCGTTGGGATGCACACACACTCTATAAGTCCTGTTTGTTTCACTCTAAACTGCCAGGTCATTGATTGTATTACCTCAGCAGAGTTGCTGGGCTCAGTTTGCAAGTGTTATCACAAGGGTTGTTGCAACACTGCTTTGTTATGGAAAAAAAACATGACCTTGCAAAGCAACCATACTGTAAAGTCCCTTTATTTATTAAGCCTTAAATCCTTGAGCCTGTAGCTTATTGATCTCTGTATAATTACTTCAGGAAGATTGTTGACACATTGGCATTATATCCCATCCCGCCAATTCACATCCAATTTGCACTGTCACAAAGAGCTTCTCTGGAAACTACTCCACAGATATTACCTTTGATATGGTATTAACACTTCACGTCGCAAGCAATTTAGCTAAAACTACTGCAGTGTAATATTTGGTGTTTTATTGCATCAAACACAATTTCGAACTGTTCTTTAAGGTGACTTCAAAGTAAATGAGAGCTCTTTGTAAGTAATTAGCTCTGAATAATTGCCTTATACTCAACCTCCACAATCCTTTTGGCTAGGTGAGTGTAATATCAGGTGGTACAAGGCATTAGTGCCCTGTGGCTTGTCTCAGGAACCCTTGAGTTTAAGTAACTTCAGTTACTATTTCCACGATGTCTTTAAAAACGTGATAATAATAATCCTTGCATTTGATATAGAGCGTTATCATGTCTTTGAGTCATCTCAACAACAACAAAATTACATTTACAGTAGAACCTCGGTAATGTGACCACCCACGGGACCACGACCAGGTGGTCGTGTTAGCGGGGAGGTCGAGTTAGTGAGGTGTCGATTTTGCTGGATGGAAGATTAAACTATTGGCTACGTCTATGCAGAGTCGGAGAGGCCGGGGAGGTGGGGTACTCGAGGCCGGGGAAGGGGGTACTCGAAGCTGGGGGGGTGAAGAAAGAATACTAATAGCAACAGGAATAGGCCATTCTGCCATTTAATTAAATCATGGCCGATCTTAACCTCAGCTAATCCTTTCAATTCCAATTACTCGAGGCCGGGGAATCTCGGGTGAGGGGGAAATACATGAGGCCGGTGAGGGAGGGAGGATACTCGAACCGGGGAGTGAGTGTCTGGAGGCCGGGGGCGAGGGGGATACTCGGAGGAGATGTCTTGGAGTCGGGGAGTGGGGATACTCGAGGCCGAGGGGAATGTTTGGGGCCGCGGGGCCGGACGCTCCGTTACCTGCAGTTTCTATTTTTTTACTGTCTGACAAAGCGGCCGCTCACGTGACCTCTTCAAATCCGCGCTGCCATCTTGTCTCGGTGACATCACGCCACAGCCTGATTGGCCAGCGTGGTTGCATTAGGATCCGGAAAATGTTGTTTGGGAACCGCCAAATCAGTGGTCGCGGTTCGGGAATCGGGGGGAGGGGGGGGGGGTCGCATCAGTGAGGTTTAACTGGAAATGAGTTAGGAAGTATTCAGGACCGATTCTGACTGGTCGCCTGGGTGAGGTGGTCGCCAACTGAGGTTTTACTGTATTTAGCGCCTTTCATGTCGGGAGGACATCCCAAGGCACTTACAGAATATATTAAATGCAAAGGTTATTATTAGTACTATATGTTCGAAGATGATCTGCTCTAAGGAGGATAAAGGAGAATGTGGAGTCCTGTAGCTCAGTGGTTAGAGCACTTGCCTCACAAGTGAGAGACCTGTATTCAATTCCCAGCAGGTCAGGTCAACCTTGGGCAAATTTCCTTACTCCACATGCCTATACTAATCCCTCAACAAAAACAGTAATAAATTGGTCACTTCAATCCAAGACTGTTTGTGGGACACTGCTGTGTGCAATTGCCTGCCACATTTCACCCACAAATATACAATCAATTCACTTTACAGTATATTGAGACGTCTAGAAGATGTGAAATGCGCTATATCAAATGCAAGAATTATTATTATAAACAATGCTAAGATTATTCCTACAGCAATAGAGAGCCGCACAAATTGGAATTAGACAGTAACTTGAATATGAATATCAGAGTCCTGAAATCCCACCCAGTCTTAGCCTCTAAAACCATTTTGTCTTAAAACTTAAGATGGCGTAGAAATATGAAGGATTCTTAAAGTCTAACTTAATTTGGAAAATGGTTTCTTGCGAAGAACTAAGGAGAAAACAGCTTCCAATTGAAGAGCGAGTTTAAGATTTTTGCACAATTCTGTGCAATTGTAAATTTTAAGACAAAATGGTTTCACAAATTAAGACTAGATGGTTGTTGGACAAAATACAATGTATTTACCACCAGACGTTTGAACACTCATACACTCACACACTCACACACACACACACACTCACACACAGTATCAATATCACCTAGTGGTGCAGAGAGCAGCATAGACATTGTCCCATCTGCCCCAAAGGTCTGAAATTGCTAAAGTCTCAGTCGTAAGACCAATGCTTTAACGTTTAAGATCAGCAACAAAGACAACTTGCGTTTATATAGAATCATTCACACAGAGAAGCATCTCAGAGGTTTAATTGTGCAAGGTTTTAGAAAATTCCTGAATCGATTCTTACTTTGGGAACTTGCTTCATACAGGCATTTTTAAGAAACTGTATGTCCTCCACATGTACGTTGTACCTAGGATTTTGTTTGCCCCAAGTGCCGCATGATCTTTAAATGTTAAGACAAAGTGGTTTTCAGGTTGAGGACAGCGAGACACTGCGAGCCTCTGCTACTCATCATGGTGAAGTCCATCATCCTGTCAGGGATATCATTGTCCTGCTGAAGTGTTGCATTAAAGGGTGTTGTGTGAAGCAAAGTGTTCGGTAGACTCCTGCGAGTGAAATGGTTATTAAAATCTCACCCCAGCTGGCTTTAAGAGGATCGGAGAATAATAGTCAGTGCTTTGCAGCATCAGCCTATCGCTGGACCATTTAGGTCTTCAGGATGCTCAGTCAGCCATTAAATTGACTTTAAGCCGCCTATTAATTTTAACAGACTCTGAAGAGATCAGGAGGGTTACTCCGTGCTGCTTTGCCCGCTCCGAGTAGCTAACAGTAAGCTGCTGATTAAGTGGCTCGTGAGCCTTTTCAAAGTATTGATGGAACTCTTTTAACTAAGAGTATTGCCTCGAGGCATATCACTGTCTTCCTGCACATTCGCCAACTCAAGTTTCAAAACTTTAAAATCTTTTTCTTCTTTAAATTCTCGCAGTTGCAGTAGCAGCCTCACCTCTCAGTAAGAGAGTGGAGTGTTGAAACGTCAGCCCTTTGATCTCATACTCCATGCTGACATTTCAGAACAGGGCTGGGTGAGTCTTGGTTTTGTCAGAGGTATTGTCTCTAGGTTGAGATCCTCCACTGAGATCCCATCTGCCTGTTCTTCAGACAGGTGTTAAAGTTCATGTGAGACTAATAGAAAAAAAAATTCTCCATAGTCCTGGCCAACAATTCTCCAGATAACAGATAAATTGGGCCATTCACCTTATGGCTTTTTATGGGAATTTGCTGTTGGCAGGCAAATTAGCTGCCACATTGATCTGCAATAAACAGAGACTGTGAGTGCTGTGAAGTGTTTTGAGACAGTTCAATGTTATGGATATCCCCCAAACATGCACATACCTTTATTTATGAATGAATAGGGTCAGATTAGTGAAACACAGTCAGAAATGTGCTTTGTCCCAAAGCAATTAGCTCATATCTGTGGTCAGAGGCGCTGACCACAGATAGCATAGCTGAACATTGATTTTGGTGGATAAAAAATAATTAGTAAAGGTGTGTGTGTGTGAGTTAGTGTATGTGTGTGTGTAAACATGTCTGTGTAAGTGCTTATCTAACATATATACTGTATATATAAATGATTGCTTGTGTACATACCCCATGATGGAACTCCTGTAGCTCAGTGTTTAGAGCACTTGCCTTACAAGCTTGAGACTTGAGTTTGAATCCAGGCAGATCAGGGCGAACCTTGGGCAAGTTTCTTTACTCCACACAAATGCCTAATAATAATCCCTCCCAAAAAAAACACAATAATAAAATTCATCATTTTTAATCTATGACTCTTAGCGGGGACACTGCTATGCGCAATTGGCTGTCGCATTTCACCCACAAATATACAGTCAATTAACTTTACAGTAGATTCTGTGAAGTGCTTTAAGATGTCGATAAGATGTGAAAAGCACTATATCAAATGCAAGGATTATTATTATTATTGTACATATATATAAATGATTATAATCCATGATAGTTTGGGTTCACTTACCCAATAGAATTGGATAGGTGGGAATATTGCAGTGCTCTGGGACACTACCCCGCTTGTATGGCTCTATATAAATGCCAGTTGTTGTTGCTGCTCTTGCCAAATCTCTTCTGTTTTTTGCTGCAGGTGGTGGCGGTGGCTGGCGTGACATCACCGCCCTGCTCCGGTCCGGCAAATCACTGAGCGAAGGTGCTGAAGGGGGAGAATCGTGTCCGCAGGCCATCAGGAAGTGGGGATGGAAGACACGAGGTGGTTTTGGAGGAGGAGGAGGACCCTGTTCATCAGGAGGAGCTGGTGGTGGCTACATTGGTGAGTCACACCAATACCACACGGCACTTCATAATGCATTCTTGGTATTACGCATTGCTGCAAACATTCCTCCCCCCTCCCCATCCCCATGTGCAGGAGTGTAGCCAGGCCAGTGAGGCAGATGATAATAATAATAATCCTTGCGTTTGATAGAGTGCCTTATCACGTTTTCAAGATGTCTCAAAGCGCTTCACATAATATCCTGTAAAGTGAAGTGACTGTGGATTTTGTGGGCGAAATGCGGCAGACAATTGCGAACAGCAGTGTACACAAACAGTCGGGAGATTGAGTGACCAAATTATTATTGTTTAGTTTGAAGGGAAAGCAATTCATCAATTGATTAACAACTGGCCTCTTACCTACTGAGATGTAAACAGAGGCATGTGGAGTAAGGAAACTTGCCCAACGTTTTGCCCCACCGGGAATCAAACACAGCTTCTCTTGCTTGCGAGGCAAGTGCTCAGAGTATTAGGTTCTGATTCCTCCCAAGAAATGTACACCTTAATAATTGGCTGCAGCATTTCGACCACAAAATATTCAGTCAATTCACTTCCCAGTATATTCTGTAAGCGTCTTTGAGACGTCTCGAAGAAGTGGTAAGGCGGTTGGGGCAAATGCAAGGATTATTATTATCCCATTATAAAATGTTATAAGTTGAAGTCTGTGGTGTGTGATGGTTTTATGAATGGGAATTACAATAAATAGAATCTTTCAATTCACAGGAGGCAATGCCACAGAGACCAATGACATTGAAAAAGATGGTGGATACGGTGTGTCGTACGTTAGCTCGCTCGGGTTCCTCTATACACCACCATTGGCAGGTATGTAACCTTGGAAACCTGCAGCGGTGACAGCTGTCGTCCCAAAGACATGATAAAGCACTGTATCAAATGCAAGGAATATTATTATTATGCTCCTGCTAACAGAAGGTGCTAGAAATAACCTTTTGAGTTGTGATATTTGTTTCATTGAATATAGTCCATATAACATAAAGATGCATTAAAGCACTTCACAGTTCAAATGGAATCCCTGTCCAGTCAGCTGTCACAAATGTGACAGTAAGTTCCCACAACAGATTTGAAGTGAACGACAAATTTATCTGGATGATATAACCATAGGAGCTGAACATTTCTGCCAAGGCTCTGACAATGCAAGTGCTTTGAATGGAGAGTCAACTGAGACAATGATATGAAAGTCCTGTTGTGGGTTTTGAATCCATAATCATTTGAGTCAGAGGAAAGAGTCGCTTGTGACTGAACCAAGCTGATACCTTTGGGAATTAAGTTCCTCCCAATACATTTGTAACCTTTCCATTTCACCACACCAGCCATCTCTGGCCTCTCTGAATCAGATCCCCTTTCGATGTTGGCACCAACCCACTGAGCAGGTCATAGGAGCATAGAAACAGGAGCAGCCATTCAGCCCCATTGAGCCTGTTCCATCACACACCATTCTATGACATTCCAGGGTAGTACAGTACATACTATTACAGCCTCTAACCTCTCTTGCCATCTGTTGCAATGTTTCATCTCCCATCTATCTTGCAATCACTTCAACTAGGATGACAGCAGCCAACAAACAGAGAGACTGACAAATCCCAGAAGTCTTGGTTAGTTTTGATATGCCATGCATGGAAGAATGTTCTATACTTTGTTTCAATAATTCTCCCTGTTTAAAAATATATATATATATATATATTATATATATATATTTATAGCAACATTATGGGTAAGTTTATTAATTTTCAGATCGTCATCAAATTTGCGAATGGTGTTTATTAATTGAAATAAATAAATGAATAATTAAAATAAATAAAAGAATAATTAAAATAAATAAATTAAAGACTAATTTAAATGAATAAATGTGCTTAAATAAATAAATAATCCTTGCATTTGATATAGCACTTTTCACATCTTCTAGACATCACAATGCGTTTCACAGAATATACCGTAAAGTAAATTGACTGTATATTTTGTGGGCAATATGTGGCTGCCAATTGTGCACAGCAGTGTCCCACAAACAGTCATGGATTGAGTGACCAATTTTTATCATTGTTTTTTTTCTTGAGGTATTACTATCAGGCGTGTGTCGAGTAAGGAAACTTGCCCAAGATTTTGCTTTGCCGGATTTCTCAAATATACGGCAATCATCTTCTCATTCTTAATTACGGATGTGACTGACACAGATTACCAACTGTGTTTGCCTCATTTCTAATTAATTTTATTTTACGTGAAAGGCAGAGCATAAGTGCAGTTATTATTAAAGGAGTAGTCATATTTAATAGTCGTCTATTATAGGAAGCAATTTAACCCACTGCCACAATGCTGTTAGATTCAAACCACAGTAAATCAAGTGTGGAAAGCACCAGAGTAGATTTTTCATTGTCAGCTGTGTCGATAGATAGATTCAATGATCGAGCACTCGGAGACATAAGAGATAAAAATAATAATTAAGAGGATATAAGTGGGCTTCATTGGTTGAGTCATTTAACCGAGGTCAGCCTGTTCAGATGGAAGTTAAAGATCTGATGGTGCTAATCGAAAAGTGAAGTGAGTTTTTCCTGGTGTCCAGGCTAACAAACCCCAAATAACATTGGTCACTCACCCAATCACTGTTTTGGGGACATTGCTGTGCGCAAATGGCTGCCACATTTCATTCACAAAATACAGTCAATCCACTTTACAGTATATCCTGTAAAGCACGTGGGACATCTCAATGACGTGAAAGGTATCATATCAAATCCAAAGATTATTGTTTTGAGAGGAATGCACTTCACAGATAAGTTAACCGGTGGAAGAGCCCCGTAATAATAATAATAATAATCCTTGCAAGGATAATAATCCTTGATATAGCGCTTTTCTCATCTTATCAATGTCTCAAAGCGTATCACAGAATGGAGCACTTTGCAGAACATACTGTAAAGTGAATTGACTGTATATTTGTGGATGAAATGCAGCAGCCAATTGCGCACAGCAGCGTCCCACAAACAATCGTGGATTGAAATGACCAATTTTATTATTGTGTTTTTTGGGGGGATGGATTATTACTAGGTGTGTAATAAACTTGCCCAAGGTTTCACCCTGAAATTCAAACACAGGTTTCATGCCTGTAAAGCGAGTGCTCTAACCACTGGAGGAGCTCCAATAATATACATCAGAGAGAGTTGGTCCTCCACACAGCTAGTAAACCTAAAAATGATGAAGAATAATCCCATGCATCATTCCCATTAGAAATTGCATTACAATTTTCATTTATATACCATATCACCCTGTGTGTCAGGAGCACATCTCAAAGAGCTCAAAACTATTACAATATGGGAAGAAGTTATTTAGCCAATTGAACCACACAGATGTGAGCAAACTCTAATAGAGCCATTTCCTTTAATCCCAAATCCTTGCTCTCTCCCCACGTTTTACTATTTATATTGTTCCCCTACAATGTTTATCCAATTCCTTTTAAATGTTGTTATGGTCTCTGCCTCAATAGCCACTTGAGGTAAGGCGCTCTAGTTTCAGATAACTTTCGGTCTCAGCTACTTTTGGCAAAGTGTTTCCCATTCTGATGACCTACTGGGTGAACGTGCTTAATAAACCTTACAGAATGATCCTAAATAGAAATGAAGTGAATGTTGTTGTGGAGGTAAATACAGCAGCTAACTTAATAATAATATAATAACCCTTCAATTTGATATAGTGCCTTATCAAGTCGTTGAGACATCTCAAAGCACGTCACAGGATTTTATTGTGCAGTGGGATGATTGTGTATTTGTAGGCAAACGCAGCATTCAATTTGTGCACCACAATATCCCACAAACAGCCATGAAGTGAATGACTAATTTTATTTAAGGGATTACTAGCCAGCAAGTCACACTAACAAGATGAGAATCCGTTGATATGATTTTCTGGGAGTGTATTTGGACAAAATAAATCAAAATAATCCAGGAGAAAGTCTCCACTTTTCTTCAAAATGTGTGTGTGTGTGGGGGGGGGGGGGGGGGGGGTAGAGGTTAGGGGGGATATTCAATGATATTCACATGAATCAACAAGGCAAACCAAACCTAAAATTAGTCATTCAAATGAAAAACTAATGAAAACCAATTCAATCTATTATTCATAAACTTGGATTTAATTTAGAAGACTAAATATGTTTAACATAGTTGCAGTCTGACCCCATGTATTTATGAAAATAATTAGAACTGAGATTAATATATTAATAGTAGAAATAATAATAATTTGGTCGCTGAATCTACGGCTGTTTGTGGGCACAATTGGGTGCTCTTGTTTTGTCCAGAAAATATACAGTGAATTTACTATACGGTATATACTGTGAGGCGTTTTAAGATATCTCAAAGACACGATGAGGCTCTATATCAAATGCAAGGATTATTATTATTATTATTATTATTATTATTATTATTACCAATGTTATTGAAGCACATGACCAAGGTAGAATATTCACAGTGCAGAATCAATAAATGTTGTAAATAGCTGAGCATTGGAATCAGCCCCTCCCTCACACCTCATTCAGAGAGAAACAATACAGCGTTTATAACATCAAAACGTCTTAAAGTTTAAAGTAATAATGAAGCTACAATATGCTACCGCTAGTGAAGGGCACCGTGTATTATGTCAGTTTTTGTTGTAGGCTTTTTAATATATATTGATGACCTGGATTTGGATGTAGGGAGCACAGTTTCCAAGTTTGCAGATGACACTAAGTTAGGGAGAATATAAATAGTCAGGAGGATAGTAACCATCTGCAAGAAGATATAGATAAAATGGTAAAGTGGGCAGAAACATGGCAGATGACGTGTAATGCAGAGAAGTGTGAGGTGATACATTTTGGGAGAAGAAATGAGGGGAGGCAATAGAGGCTAGATAGTACAATTTTAAGGGAAGTGAGGGAATCCCCTGAGAGGGATTTGTGTTAGCGACTCTTTGAAGGTGGCAGGACAGGTAGACAAGGTTGTTAAGAAGGCATATGGGATACTAGGCTTTATAAATAGGGGTATAGAGTACAAAAGTGCTGACTAGCCTCTATAAAACTTTGGTTAGGCCTGAGCTGGAATACTGTGTTAAATTCTGGTCACCACACAATAGAAAGGATGTTAAGGCATTGGAAAGGGTGCAAAGAAGGTTTACTAGAATGGTACCAGGATTGAGGGACTTCAGTTATGGGGAAAGGCTAGATAAGCTAGGTTTATTCTCTTTGGAACAAAGTAGGTTGAGAGGAGACTTAATAGAGGTTTATAAAATCATGAGCGGATTTGACAGGGTGAATAAGGAAAAACTGTTTCCACTGGTAGGCGAATCTGTGACTCGTGGTCACAGATTTAAAATAGTTTCAAAATGAAGCAGAGGGGAACTGAAGAGAAATTTTTTCACTCAGCGGGTTGTTCAAATCTGGAATGCATTGCCTGAAAAGGTGGTAGAGGCCGATTCGATAACAGCTTTTCAAAGAGAATTAGATCTTTTTTAAGGGAGAACAGGTCTGTTAGGTTATGGGGAGAGAGCTGGGCAGTGGGATTGAGTTGCTCTTTTCAAAGAGCAGACACAGACTAGATGGGCCGAATGGCCTCCTTTTGTGCCGTAAACTTCTATGAATCTATGAAAAGCTTGTGCATAGAGGAGTTGCCCAAAGAAACATAAATTGAGTGTCTAATTAAAAATGGAGGTTTATTGGCTGTAGGATCTTTACCATGTACCTGAAGAGCGTGCTCAGTATGTAGCAAACTGTGTGTCCATAACTGGAGCAGATTGTCAGAAAGATCATTGAGGACAAGACACTGGACTCATTTTAAAAACAGCCTGATGCTGTGATGGGAGTTGGGAAGGGTGGCTTTTCTGGAAAGATGAGATCAATTGGGATGAAGAGTCTTATCCATCCAAACTAATCTTGTGATCTTGGGACCTCTTTCTTCCTCTGCAGCGACAGAGAGCCATGGTGAGGTTCAGATTGCACTGAATCCGAACTGCAGCCACTGTGAGTCAAATGAATGTTTACTTGACTATGACAGCGGAGACGTGATCTGTTCCTGCGAGCATGGGAAGATACTGGCTCCAGACGGCATCTTCTGCATCGGTGAGTAAACACCATCATTTCCCCGACAGTCAGCCAAGATCCAACAAACACTGATGGGATCTTGGCTAAGTTATTGATATTCAAGGTACATCTCTACAACTGTGCCTTCAGTCACCCTCCTGCTCCAACCCTCCCTGCTTTCCACCCCTCTTGACCCCCAACCCCCTGCTCGGGTCCAAATCCCTGACTATCCAGCACCTTGGAACGTTCTCCCTGGGTTGTTGTTTTTGTTGTTAATATGCTATAAAGATTACTTCCTGATGGATTCATGACAATATTATATGACTATGATCCAATACTAAGGCATTTCATCTCTATAACTTTCTTCAACTATAAAAGAGATTTACCTGGATGATACCAGGAATAAGGGACTTCAGTTATCAGGAGAGGCTAAAGAGAAGCTAGGATTATTCTCTTTGGAGCAGAGAAGGTTAAGAGGAGGCTCAACAGAAGTTTTCAAAATTCTCAGGGGATTCAATAGGGTGAACCAGGAGAAACTATTTCCACTGGCGAGTGGGTCGGTAATCCGAGGACACTGATTTAAAGCAGTTGTTAAAAAAAACAGAGGGGAGGTGAGGAGAAATGTTTTTCATTCAGCAAGTTGTTTGGATCTGGCATGCCTTACCTGAAAGAGTGGTAGAAGCCAATTTGATAACAACTTTGAAGAGAGAAGTACTACTACTCCTCAATTAGCGTTGGGGATATGTTCTTAAAAAGTGTGATTTTAACTGAAACAATTTATAATGAAACCCAAATGACCATGGGCCTAATGGTAAAAATAGGGGTTACAACAACAACAACAATTTACATTTATAGAGCGCCTTTCACGTCGGGAGGACGTCCCAAGGCGCTGAACAAGAGGCGTGTGACCCGAGCTGGGAGGGGAGTGTTTGGGAAGGGGTGAAACACGAAGGGGAGGTAAAAGAGTTTGGGGTGGAACAAAAGGCACGATCGAAGAGGAAAGTCTTCAAATCAGCCTTGAAAGAGGAAAGGGAAGAGGCGAAACGGAGGGATTGAGGGATGGCATTCCATAAGGTGGGAGCGGAGAAACTGAAGGCCCGGCCTCCGATGGTGGGGCGGTTCGGGCGGGGGGCTTGGAGCAGGCCAAGTCCTGTTGAACGGAGGGTCCGGGTGGGCGTGTAGGGAGAGAGTAGATCGGCTAGGTAGGATGGGGCAAGGCCGTGTAAGGCCTTGTAGGTGAGGACGAGGATCTTAAACTCGATCCTCTGGAGGATGGGGAGCCAGTGGAGATGGGCGAGGGTGGGGGTTATGTGGTCACGGAGGCGGGTGCGGGATAGTACACGGGCTGCAGAGTTTTGGATGGCCTGCAGCCTATGAATGGAGGAACTGGGGAGGCCGACTAGGAGAGAATTTCCGTAATCCAGCCGTGAGGTGATGTAAGGTTACGTTCCCTCGGTACATTTCTGGTCTAAATATTCTTATACTAATATTAAATAAAGAGCAAAAACAACATTACTGTCATTGAGAATTGAAATAAATGTTTAATAAGTACCAATATATCAATTAGATAATAATACAATGAGAAAACATACTGGAGATGGTTGATGCAGTAGTGGGCAACGGTGAGTAATGGTTACTGAGGCAACTTTTCTGACACCTGTTTCAAACCCAAAAAGCAAGAAGGATCGTGAGGCCACGCTTTTGCGGTCTGTATTCGTCCTGGAAATCAAGATCATTCAGATGATGGGGCGGATGGCCGTTTAAAAAACCTGTCCAATCTTTGCTGAACTGATTTTTTTTCTTCTCCTGGTATAACTGCTGGTATTATCTTGTTGGCTGCTGATCTGCGTTCTTTGTTTGGGTCATCGCGTCCCCACACAGCGGATTGCTAGCACATGATTGCGCACATTTTTCTAAACTTTACACATAACTTTACAACAGTTGATTATTTCAGCAACAATATATAATAAAAATAATGTATATCGGGACAATGCATAGCGAGGAGTTCCAGTACTAGTAGATAGTTATTTGGGGAGGACAGGTTTTCAGGGTTATGGGGAGAGCGCAAGGGAGTGGGATTGATACAGACAGATCTTTTCTGTGCTGTATAATTCTATCATTCTATGATATAGCAACTTGATAGCTTCCATCCAGCCTGTTTCATATCCCCTGCCCAACCCCCCACTCCACGTAGCCATCTATATATAATAAATAATCCTTGCATTTGATATAGCTTTCCACATCTTATCGACGTCCCAAAGCACTTTACAAAATATACTGTAAAGTGAATTGACTGTATATATTTATGGGCGAATCGCGGCAGCCAATTGTGCACAGCAGTGTCCCACACACAGTCGTGGATTGAAATGATCAATTTTATTATTGTGTTTTTTTGGAGGGATTATTATTAGGCGTGTGGAGTAAGGAAACTTGCCCAAGGTTTCGCCCTGACCTGCCTGGATTCGATCACAGGTCTCCCCAGCTTGGTCTCCCCAGCTTGCAAGACAAGTGCTCTAATCACCGAGCCACAGGAGTTTCAGTGGTAGCAATCTACCATTGCTATGTGGGTGGGATTTCAGCCCTTCTACCACTGTTCTCTAGAACTCAATCAAGGAGTCCCTCCAAGTCACTTTCTCCCTCCCCTCATTCAAGGCATGTCTCAAACATACCTCTTTGACTGTTGTTTCGATCATCTTTCCCCTCCTCACTCCCCTCGGTTCCCCACAGTAGCTTGCGTGCCCATCAGTGTCAAGCACTTTTGAGAAACCCTCCTGATGTGAAAGGTGCAATATAAATGTAAACTGTATTGTAATTACTGTATGTAAATTAGGTTGAGGTGCCAGAATACATAAAAGGCTCTTATGTGAAATACGATCTAGTAGGAAGTAAAAGCTCTTAAGAATTTCCCACAAAATCTGCATACTCCTAACTTGAAAGACATACTTTTCGCTGTTTTCAGGATGAAACCAGCTTTCAAAGAAAACAAGTGAAACTCTGGCGTTATCCAATTGCTGTGATAATTGTCACTTGCAATTCGTTCTGAAAAAATGTTTTGGCTTTTTAGGAAAAATATTGTGGGATGTGCGGAAGGAAATTTGCTGGATTGAGAGTGATGAGGTAAATGGGTTCTGTTTGCTTGTTAGTGCTGTTCTCATAATCTCTCTCCATCATCTCCTCTAAGAAGCAAAAGTAATTCCTGAAGGCCACCTCCCACTTTCCCTGGTACTCTCCGTGGTGTCGGCTGCTGTGGTGGCTGCTTTCATTCTTGCTTTCTCTGGAACCATGATCGGTAAGTACCTCTATTTTCTGTCTTGAAGCCTGGAAAGAGATTGTATTCTTTCATGTCCAGTGCACCGTTCTCAACAGAGGTGTAAGCGAGATCCTAACCACAGGCCCATGGTCTGGGTTTAGCTTAATTGGTAACACCCTTGTCTCCAGGTCAGAAGGTTGTTCATTCAATCCCCCCAGCCTACCCCACCATCGTCAGTCAGGCCTTCAGCCTTTCTGCCCCCAATCTTTGGAACTCCATCCCACAATCCCTTCACCACAATCCCTCAGTTGCCTCCTTCAAGACCCTCCTCTTCGACTGCACTTTTGGTCACCTTCCTACCCCTACCCTCCTTGCCCTCCCTATCCCTGATTCCAACACGCTCACCACCACCACCCTCCTGCTCAGGTCCAAATCCCTGACTGTCCAGCCCCTTGGGATGTCCTCTGGACATGAAGGGTGCTATACAAATGCAATTTGTTAGTGTTGTTGTTGGTTCCCGGAGCTCACAGTCCATTCTGACACTCTAATGATGCAGTGCTGCATTCTCAGAGGTGACTTCTTTCAGATGAGACCTTAAACGAAGGAAGGTCCCACTTGCCTGTTAATAAAGGTTGAGGTTAACGATCTCATAACGGTGTTCGGACATCACACGCACAGTGACGGCTGGCCTGAGTCTGGTGGCTGAGGCATGTTAAGTAACAGGATGGATGTGGTGTCTCGGGGTCTGTTTACAGTGTATCGCCGTAAGCACCAGGAGCTGCAGGCATTGCAGGTGGAGCTGCAGAGCCCCGACTACAAGCTCAGCAAACTGCGCACCTCCACTATCATGACTGACTACAACCCCAATTACTGCTTTGCTGGGAAAACTACCTCCATCAGCGACTTGAAAGAGGTGTCCCGTAAAAACATCCTCCTGATCCGGTGAGTCAATGGAGCACAGTGGAGCAGACTCCCCATGTCCCGAGAGGAAAGAGGGTTGAATGAAGAAGGACCTTTTGGCTCATTTGATTTTATCCTTACAGAATACCTACCTTACTGTCCATTACCCCTGTAGCTCAGTGGTTAGAGCACGCGCCTTATAAGTATGAGACCTATGTTCGAATTCAGGCAGGTCAGGGCAAAACCTTGGGTAGGTTTCCTTGCTCCTCATGCCTAATAATAATCCATAAAAAAAAATTTAAAAAAATTGGTCATTCCAATCCACGACTGTTTGTGGGTCACTACTGTGCACTAGGGTCCGTCAATATGGAAATTTTCCAATATCGATATATCGGTGGGCCCATATCGATATATACCGATATATCAATATCACCAGGTTTTTTTATCCTGTGTGTGCGCGCGCATTCCGGTGTGCGCGCGCATTCCGATATGCATGCTATAGGCCCAGGAGGTATGCAATGCCGGCGACAATGTCTGTTGAAAAAGTTTTACGTTATACCGATATAACTGATATATCGCTGGAGACGATATATCGATATTTTGAGATATACCAATTTTTTTTATACCAAATGTTTCGATATACTGAAATTTCCAATATCGGCATATTGATATGAAAAATTATACCGATATAACCGATATATCACCGGACACTACTGTGCACAATTGGCTGCCGCTTTTCGCCCACAAATATACAGTCAATTCACTTTACAATATATTCTGTGAAGAACTTTGAGACATCGATAAGATGTGAAAAGTGCTATATCAAATGCAAGGATTATTATTATATATGTATACTATCCTGCTTGGGTCCAAATCCCCGACTGTCCATTGCCTTGGGACCCCCTCCCTAAGTGAAAGGTGCTGCACAAATATAATTTTGTTTTGTAATTTTGGATTAGCATCAAGCTGTTTCTTAAACGAGTCCAGTGTTCTGACCTCAAACACCATCCACGGTAACTTGTTCCAGCTGTTTATTATCCTCTCAATAAAAAGTGCCTATCCTGAAATCACCCTTTGGAAATCAAATCTGAGTTTACGAATATTCCTCAACTCTGCATGATATTACATTTTGAAAAAATGATCTTAAGCCTGAGAACATGACAAATGTGGGGTGCTTGGGTGGATGGGTGCCTGTGATTGATCTGTGTATATCTGTAAATCAACATTAGATTATTTGTAAGTTTCATAAAGTTACACACCAACAAAGATTCACACAGTAATTTTGTATACGCAATTAAGTGTGATCATATGTGTGTATAGTAGGGTCCGTCGATATGGAAATTTTCCGATTTAGATATAACGATGGGCTCATATCGAGATATACCGAAATATCGATATTTTCGGGTTTTTCGTACTGCGTATGCGCGCGCGATATTTACCTCAGGAGGTAAATATCTTTCTCTCTCTGTGTCTCTCACTCTCTCCATCTCTGTGTTTTTCTGTCTGTGTCTCTCTCCTCTCTCACATCCCCCCCCATCTCTATCTGTATATTATCATATCCACCCCGTCTCTCCCCCCACCCTCCCCCCCCACCGTCGTCCCTCTCTCGTCCCGCCGCCGTCCCTCTCTCGCACCCCCCACCCCCGTCGTCTCTCTCCCCCCCCCCAGCCGTCTCTTTCCCCCTCCCCCTCCCCCCCAGCCGTCTCTCTCCCCCTCCCCCCCCCCAGCCGTCTCTCTCCCCCTCCCCCCAGCATTGTAATTAGTGGCTTCTTGGTTGGAAATAATTGGTATTGACAGGTTGGGTTTCACCTGCAGGGGATTGGGTCATGGAGCGTTTGGTGAGGTGTATGAAGGTCAGGTGACCGGTATCTCTGGGGAACCCAGCCCTCTACAGGTTGCAGTGAAGGTAAGGAGCTGTTGTCTCTAACACTATGTATGTATAGTGTATTACCTTGTTGCAGGTGGTGGAACAAGCGCTGGGCCCATGTTCAGTGAATGCAACTCGTGTTGGCAACATATACAAATACAGAAAGGGAATAGGTTACTGAGACCATCAAGCCAACTCATTCAAGAGGCCAGCGATGAGCAAAGAATGAGACGCTGTCTTGCGTGGAAGGTGCTATATAAATCGAAGTTGTTGTTGTTGTATTGTGGACTCCACCTATCACACCCTGCAGAAACACTTCCCAACTCCCAAAAGCAATTCTTCAAAGCAAATAATAATCCTTACATCTTGTACATCCAGCACGTTTCATGGCAGTGTGAGCCCCAAAACGCTAATGTCATGCGACCGTGTGTTTTGTGGGCGAACACATTGGCCTCTGAGAGGAAGAGGGTATTCCCCCTTATAAGGCGCCTTGCTAGAGCATATGTTTGCTTCACAATATAGGTCTCCCTGTGGATCTATAGTTAATGGAAATGGGGTATACTTTTGAATTGTGAGGATGAAACCATCCGGTCAGTTACAGCTTCTCTCGAGCTTTTCTATTACTCAGTGGTCAGCCGGGAACTGGTGATCCAGACACACAGCAGTCATCTTTTATTGTGATCCTGTTATAACATTCAATCTGATTTTATAGACCCGCAGCACAGTGTTATAACAGGGTCGTTCTGTACGTTTTCCACTCTTAGTGTCTGAAATTCCACGTAGTCTTCTCCCTCAGTGCGATCGTATTAGTGTTTTTTTTAAATGTGTACGCGTGGGTATTCAAAATATGTTTACATCCTAAATAATCATGTTTCATTTCAGACCAATCCCCAAGATCCGATTGAGAAAACAAATCAGTTTGACTGACGAGTTTTGGATTCTTTTTTATTTTATAAAGCAAAATAACTGTATGCATAGTTTGCCAATTTTTGTGGACAGGCGGATTTGTTTTTGTAATATATATGCATGATTTGCATTACCATGATCTCTGCCTCAAGAACCAAGTTGTCTTAAAATTTTCTGAAATTGTGCAAATGCATAACTTGAGTAAGTCTTTATTTGGAAGCCAGTTTTCACCACATTTCCTGAAAAACACCTTCCCAAATAATGGCTATTTAAGTGTCTGGTGCTTCTAGGAGTGCATCTCAACAGATGTTAGTCTAGAAGACAGTAAATAATCCATCCATCTGCCTAATAATAATCCATCCAAAAAAAACCACAATAACAAAATTGGTCATTTCAATCCACGACTGTTTGTGGGACACTGCTGTATGCAATTGGTTGCCGCATTTCGCCCACAAATATATACAGTACAGTCAATTCAGTCAGTTCAATTCATTTTACAGCAGTGGCTTCCAAACTTTAAATAGCGGCGCCCCCCACCCTCCTTCACCCTCGGGTCCTCGGCTCCACACACTCGGGTCCTCGGCTCCACACGCACTCGGGGGCTCAAGACTCTAAAGCTCCGCGTTCCCCCAGCCAATGGTACGTGACCTCCAAGTGAAGTGCACCCCACAGTTTGGAAACCACTGCTGTACAGTATATTCTGTGAAGCGCTTTGAGACGTCGATAAGATGTGAAAGGCGCTATATCAAAATGCAAACATTAGTATTATTATTATTAAATGCCTTTCAGAAAGAGGAACAGAAATGACACTTCAATGGGAAACGTTGAAGGAGTCTTGAGTTTTACACAAACTTCTGATCACAGGTGTAGGACGCTCCTGAAGGTCAAAGCTGTTGCCTTTATTACTGATAAATAAAGCCCAGTG
The DNA here is from genome assembly GCA_035084275.1 of Hydrolagus colliei. Classification (NCBI taxonomy): domain Eukaryota; kingdom Metazoa; phylum Chordata; class Chondrichthyes; order Chimaeriformes; family Chimaeridae; genus Hydrolagus; species Hydrolagus colliei. The sequence continues at coordinate 67,869,302 of CM068744.1, read as the reverse complement.
AGTGTTGAGTCTTCACTCCATTTGACATTTAAAAGAGTCTTTCCCATTAGCTCTGGGGCAGAGGTTCATTGCTGTGGGTTGCTGCAGTATTTGTGAGCAGCGCTGACACTGTCTTTAGGTAATGGACCTTTGGACATTACAAACAAACAACAAACAAAACTTACATTTATATAGCGCCTTTCACATCGAGAGGACATCCCAAGGCGCTGTACAGTCAGGTAGGACAAGAGCAGGGTGGGAAGGCTCAGGGCAGGATAAAGAATAGTAGGAAAAGTAACTGTATTAGTGGGCGAAACGCGGCAGCCAAATTGCGCACAGCAGTGTCCCACAATCAGTCACGGAAGTAGGACTAGGGGCAAAAGGGGGTAAAGAAGCAAAAGGGGAGGGGTCGAGGCAGGGGGAAGAAAAGCAGGAAAGTCGACTGTATACTTGTGGGCGAAACGCGGCAGCCAAATTGCGCACAGCAGTGTCCCCACAAACAATCACGAAAATGGGGCCAGGGGAGAAAGGGGGAAAAGAGGGTAAGGGGGGAGAGGGAGGGAAAGGTGGGATGGGATAGGGTTAGGGAGGAAGAGGGGGGAGAAAGGGGGGTAAGGAAGAGAGGGAGGGAAAGATGGGTGGGGGCAAGATCAGGAAGAGGGAAAAGGGAGGGAAGGGGAAAAGGGAGGAGAGAAAGTGGGGAAAGGGAGTGAGGGAAGAAGAAGATGGGGGCAGGGGTGGGGGGGAATCAAACAACAATAATAAACAACAAAAGCAACAATATTAACAAAAACAGCAACAAACAATAACCAACAATCGTCCAACAATCGTCCAGCAACCACTCCCTGTCCTCGCCGCCCGCCCGGACGATCCCTGAGATGGCGGGAAAAAAAGGGCGCGGAAAAAAGGGCCCAGTGTGGTGTCAGGCCCCCAAACCCACCGGCTCCTCAGTCGATGAACCCGGGGACTCTGTGATGGCCCTGGCACCTCGGACACGGTGTGTCTGGCCGGCTCGCACAGCAGCAGCAGCAGCAGCCCGATCGCCGTCTGGATCTCCCGCGACGAGATGAACCGTCGCTTGCAGCACCTGGGCGCTCTCCCCCTCGCGGAAGACGTGCGCCACCCGCTGCCTGAGGAAAGTGCCGAGGTCGCGGCCTTCCTAGGTCCTGTCGAGGGGCCGCTCTTCGCACAGCCGGAGGAAGCGCCGACAGCGAGTGGCCGCCATTCCCTCCGCGATACTCCCCGTCGTCCAAAAAGATGGCATTCGTTGGCCGACCGCCCATAGAGGAAGAACCGGCAGCGATGGAAGCCGGCTCCAGCTGGTGGGCTGAGTGGTGCACAGCGTGAAAGCTCTGTCCCCGCGATCGTTCCAGCCCGAAGATCTCTAGCCTCGGGAGCGGGTGGTCCGCGTGAAAAACATCACCATACATCCAATATATCACCACCAGACAAAACACTAGATTAAATAGATGATATAAAATGATATAAAATGATATAAATGATTATAAAATATCATCTATCGCCAGGCGAGGTGGAGAGAGTGCAAGATAGCACCTGCACTCTCTCCACCTCGCAACCTATCCTGATCATACAGAGCTTATTATTCCAAGTCATTTGCTTTGCAAGCGAATGAAATGTTATTAAGAACAGATTTCTGCTGTGCTGTAGAATATATAAAAATGGTAATGATAAGGAGAAAATATAGGAAACAGTAGTGTATCAAATCATTATAGGGCCACTCTCTTTTGTTGTTCTAACCTATTATGTGTGTGTGTGTGTGTCTGTGTGTGCATGCTGTCACTGTGTGTGTTTGTGCATGCACGTTATCGGTGAGTTCATTACATTTCTTGTGCTCTTTCTTCCCCCTCCACTAATGAAGAACATTTTGCTCATTGCAAAGTCATTTATAGTTTTAATCAGTAATACACTGTCTGTATCTTTGGTCAGTATTACCCTCCTGTCGCTCTGGTCAGTAAAACATTGACTGTAGTACTGCTAGGCCTTATACTGTCCATAGCCCTGGTCATTCCAAACTCCGTGACCACATCTCCCCCACCTTTGCCCGACTCCATTGGCTCCCCATCATCCGGAGAATCCAATTCAAGATCCTGGTCCTCACATTTAAAACCCTCCACAAGCTTGTCCTACCCTACATCCGTGACCTCCTATCCCCTTACCAACCTGCCTGGCCCCTCTGTTCAACAGGCTCTGGCCTGTTCCACGTCCCCCGACCCATCCGCCTCACCATTGGCGGGCGAGCCTTCAGTCACTCTGCCCCCAACCTCTGGAACTCCATTCTGGTCCCTCCGCCTCGCCCCCTCCCTGGCCTCCTTCGAGTCTCGCCTCAAGATTCTCCTCTTTGATGGACCCATCAGCTCAGGTCTGAAGCAGTATCTGTCCAGCGCTTTGGGACGTCCTCCTGACGTGAAAGGTGCTTTACAAATTTAATTTTGTTGTTGTTGTCGGTATTGCACTGATATCCTGCTCTTCTTCTCAGACTCTGCCTGAGATGTGCTCGGAACAGGATGAGCTAGATTTCCTCATGGAGGCCCTGATAATCAGGTACATCATCTGAATGAAACACTGTTGAAGGTCACTCAATGATGAGTGGAGGGAGGGAGGGAGGGAGGGAGGGAAGGAGGAGGGAGGGAGGGAGGGAGGGAGGGAGGGAGGGAGGGAGGGAGGGAGGGAGGGAGGGAGGGAGGGAGGGAGGGAGGGAGGGAGGGAGGGAGGGAGGGAGGGAGGGAGGGAGGGAGGGAACATACCCGTTTCCCTCAACCTTCACCCTCGCACACCTGTCTCCCGCACTGAGTTTTTTTTTTAAAATAATAAAACTGCAACAAAACTGAGCATTCAACTTGGTTCAACTCACCACTACCATAATTGTGATCGAGGTATGTGCGTGTCTCAAAAAGTTAACTCTGCCCTTTTGCCCACGGCTGCAGTAAGTTCTGTCACCAGAACATTGTGAGGTGTATTGGGGTTAGCCTCCAGGCCCTCCCTCGCTTCATCTTGCTGGAGCTGATGGCAGGCGGTGACATGAAATCCTTCCTCCGAGAGTACCGGCCCAAATTGGTAAGATAGACTTTATTTTAATCTTAAAGTATGAGAGATGTATGTGTGTACCTCTGTGTGTGTGCGCTTGTGCCTTTGTGTATGTGCCTGTGTGTGAGTGTATACCTGCGTGTGGGTGTGTACTCCCAATGTGAAAAGCGCTATACAAATGTAATTTTGCATTGTACTGTATTTTGTATTATCTCTGTGTCATGTGTGTGCATACACCTGTCTGTATTTTCATATATATCTGTGTGTGTATATGTGTGTGTGTATGGGTAGCTGCCTGTCTCTGCGGGTAGCTGTGTTTCCTGTGCGTCTCTATTTGTCTGTCTGTGTGTCTATCTATCTATCTCTGTCTGTACCAGTCTGTGGCCCTCTACTGTTGTGAGTAGCTTTGTGCTTCGGAAATCAAGGTGAGAGGAGAAAGTAAAGTGGAGCTCCTGTAGCTCAGTGGTTAGAACACTCGCCTTACAAGCGTGAGACCTGTGTTCGAATCCAGGCAAAATCGTGGGCAGGTTTCCTTACTCCAAACGCCTAATAATAATCCCTCAAAAAAAAACACAATAATAAAATTGGTCATTTCAATCCACGATTGTTTGTGGGACACTGCTGTGAGCAAATGGCTGCCGCGTTTCACTCACAAATATACAGTCAATTCACTTTACAGTATATTCTGTGAAGCGCTTTGAGACGTCGATGAGATGTGAAAAGCGCTGTATCAAAATGCAAGGATTATTATTTATTATTATAAAGTGATTGGTCTTGTTCCTCCCTTCAGCACTGTAATGTTGGGAAAATTATTGGATGCTTTGCTAACAATTATCAAACTAAATGATGAGGGTGCTCTTGACACCCTCATGACAAGCTAGAATGTATCCTTTGTTTCCTTTCCCCAGAACAACAACAACAAAATTACATTTGTAGAGCGTCTTTCATGTCGGGAGGACGTCCCAAGACACTGAACAGTTAGGTCGGGACCCGAGTAGGAGGTGGGGGGGAAGGTAGGGTCAGTGGGATGGAGAGTAGGAAAGTGGGGAGAGTTAGGAGGGCATTTAAAGAGGAAGGTCTTGAGACAGGCCTTGAAGGAGGAAAGGGAGGAAGCAAAGCAAAGGGATTGCGGGATGGAGTTCCACAGTGTGGGGGCAGAGGCTGAAAGCCCGGCCACCGATGGTAGGGCGGTTAGTGCAGGGTACATGTAGCAGGCCAGAGCCCGCTGAACGGAGGGGATGGGCAGGCTGATAGGGAGACAGCAGGTCGGAGATATAGGCGGGAGCAAGGCCTTGAATGGCCTTGAAAGTGAGAACGATGATCTTGAATTTGATCTTCTGGGGGATGGGGAGCCAGTGGAAACCCAAATGATGCAGATTATTTCTCTTAAATTAACTTGGAGTAGGAAAAAGATCAACTTTCTTGTCTGTGCGGATGTTTTTATTGAGCAATAAATCACAGTACAGTAGTCAGGTCCTCACAGGGGTACAAGTCCCGATGATCAATCTTCAGTTTATTAAGCAGTTGACCAAAGGGACTATTATCCTCAGAACACGATCCTCCAATCGACTAACGACCAGATTCCAACTTACTCCCTATCAACATGCTCCGTTCAGCGGGCTCCGGTTTGCCTTCTGCCTTTGATTGTGCTTTCTGCCACCCTCCCAACAATCTCCCTCCCCTCCCCACCCATCCTCCCACTCCTCCCTGCTCGGGTCCCAATCCCTCCCTGACTGTTCAGTGCCTTGGGACATCCTCCTAATATGAAAGGCACTCTACAAATGTACTTTTGTTGTTGTTTGCCCAAATATCCTCAATAGAATCTAAACTGTCCGGCCTCTGCCTGTAGTGATTGCCAGGCAGTGATTGCTGCTGATGAGCTGTTGTCAGGTGAGTGGGTGGCCAGCAGTGGTGACCTTTGACCTGCACCTTTCTCACCCCTGGCCGTCACCTTGTGATGTTTCAGGGGCAGCTGTCGACCCTCAGCATGTTAGACCTGCTCAACATGGCTCGTGACATCGCCTGGGGCTGCCAGTACCTGGAGGAGAACCATTTCATCCATCGGTGAGTAGAGTGCTGGCCTCCAGGTCACTTGGGGCTCAAAGGGGTGGGGGGAGGGGGGCAGTGCCATGTGATGTGGGGGGGCAATGTAGGTGACATGTGGAGTGACATGGGGGCAATGCCTTGTGACATGGGGGCGCTGTGCCATGTAACATGGAGGGCAGTGATATGGGGGGGCTGTACCATGTGACATGGGGGGCTGTGTCATGTGACATGAGGGGGGCAGTGCCTTGTGGCATGGAAAGGTTCTTCAATGATGCATTGGATCAGCAGTGTAATAATAATAATAATCCTTGCATTAGATATAGTGCCTTATCACATCTTTAAGATGTGTCAAATTGCTTCACAGGGTATACTGTAACAACAACAACAAAATTACATTTGTAGAGCGCCTTTCACGTCGGGAGGATGTTGCAAGACACTGAACAGTCAGGGGTCAGGACCCGAACATGGGAGAGGTGGGAGTGTGGCAGGGTTGGGATGAGGGAGGGCAGAGAGGTAGGATGGCAGTTGAAGGCACGGTTGAAAAAAAAGGTTCCCGAGACTGGCCTTGAGCGAGGCAAAGGACGGAACAAGGCGAAGGGATTTGGGGAAGGAGTTCCAAAGGGTGGGGGCAAGGGGGCTGAAAGCCCGGCTACCAATGGTAGGGCAGCTCAGGCAGGAGACATAGAGCAGGCCGGAGACTGCTGAACGGAGGGAGTGGACAGGTTGATAGGGGGTCAGCAGGTCAGAGGGGTAGGAAGGGGCAAGGTTGTGGAGGGCTTTGAATGTGAGGACGAGGATTTCGAATCCTATCCTCTGAGAGATAGGGAGCCAATGGAGCCGGGTGAGGGTGGGGCTGATAGGGTCACGGAGCCTGGTGCGGGAGAGGACACAAGCTACAGAGTTTTGAATGGTCTGCAGCTTGTGAAGGGAAGAGTCGGGGAGGCCGACAAGGAGGGAGTTTCTGAAGTCGAGCCTTGAGGTGACAAACGCATGTATGAAGGTTTCTGCAGTTTGATGGGTGAGGCATTGGCAGAGTCGGGCAATGTTGCAGAGATGATAGAAGGCAGTGTATATTTTGGGGGGCGAAAAGGCCTGTGTGTTGCAGAGGGGTACCATGGGGTGGGGGGGGTTGGTGGGTGAGGCAATCACATACCTAGTGGGCAGCAGTTTTTGCCGGCATTTAGTAAGGAACACTACGAATGTTACTCTCATTGCACTTTGCTGAACTAAAAGCCCTTGACTAGAAGCACTTAGCTGACAATTATTTATCAAGGTACTGACTTTGGACTGAGTGGCAATGGCGATGATACATGTGGATGCCTCGCCCACCATCCTCTTTTGAAACATCTTGAAATCCATTCCTATTTTGGGAGGCTTTATAAGAAGCTTCGAAATTCAGCCTTGATGCTGTGCACATTATATCACATTTCAAACGAATCCTCTTCAGGAGCACTGGGTATATCAGAACTACATTGTTCCTTGTCCTGTTAATTTCCCCCTATCAGTGATATTGCCGCCAGGAACTGCCTGCTCACGTTCAAGGGTCCCGGGCGAGTGGCCAAGATCGGGGATTTCGGGATGGCTCGAGACATCTACAGGTAGGGAGAAGTTTTGCTTTCCCCTCGATGGGGATGGGGCACGTACATGGAGCATCCCAGAGCTTTAGTGTGGCCACGGTAACAGTTATTGGGGTAAGTTGAATGGTATGATCGATATACATCACGTCAACCGACCCCTTTTCAGTGGCAGGACATCCCATCCCCACCCCAGACCTCAGCTGTCCTCAACAACAATATCAATGGCAAGTTATGGTTTAGTTGGTTTGACTAGCAGTTACCCCAACACGCACTTTGGGATTCCCAATCCTTGGCTCTTGCCAACCTGCGCCTAATACTTTCTGGAATTAGTTAAGCAGGATGCGTCCCTCCAGAGAGAGAGTGTGCATTCCATTCCAACAATCTATCTCTGGGATATCCATGTGAGAAGCACGGAAATCTTAGCTTGGTTTGGATACTCTTAAGCACTGTGATGGGTTTCCACATGTGTCCGATATCCGGATGACCAGAAAACAAATTCATCAGTGACGTTCATAAAGTCAGATCAGCGGACTAAATGGATTTGGGTGAGATGAATGCCAGCTTTTCAACTGAAAAAGCAGTCTGTATTCTGTGACATGGCCATACACTATTCTCAAACCCACCCTTTTGAATGTACTATACTGTGCAGCAATATAAATCACTGTCCTTACATTTGATGTAGTGCCGATAACAACAAACCAACTCCAAGCACATCACAAGCAAATGCTGTCAAATGCAGTAACTGTGTAATTGAAGGCTCCACAAACAGTCATGTACTGAACAACCAATTTATTCGACCACGACATTGAAACAATCTGAATTCTGTCATAGTTTCATTTGTACCCTCGGCATACGTTGCGTTATATGCTCTAATATAAAAAGTTGCTGGGAACAATCAGTAGGTCAGGCAGCATCCTTGGAGAGAGAAAAATTAGTTAACTTTTCAGGTTGACGACTTTCCATCAGAATGTTCCTCTCTCCATAGATGCTGCCTGACCTGCTGAGTGTTCCCAGCAACTTCTGTTTTTATTTCAGATTTCTAGCATCTCCATTATTTTGTCTCTCATTTCATTGCATGCTAATGAACAATGTAACATTGCTCTTGGGAGGTTTATCCTCTTAACAGCTGGTCTGTTCTGGGTTTGCAGGGCCAGTTATTACAGAAAGGGCGGTCGAGCCATGCTGCCAGTCAAATGGATGCCCCCAGAGGCCTTCATGGAAGGAATATTCACATCAAAAACAGATACTTGGTGAGTGTGCCCGTGTATAGCATGTTTGTGTCTATTTCCATACATGTCTGTGCTTGGTTGTCTCTTTGCTTGTGTCCCTCTCTATCTGCGTAATTCTGTACTTTTGTGTGTCTTTTATTTATCAAATATTTGGTCCAATAACTTTTTAATATTGAGCATTGAATTATTTTCAAAATTCTTGTGCTCACCTTCAAAGCCTGCAACGCCCTTGCTCCTTCCTACCTCTGTGACCTTCAACCTGTATGCTCACTCCACTCAGCAGGTTCTGACCTACCCCACTATCGGAGGTTGGGCCTTCAGCCTCTCTGCCCCCATCCTTCGAAAGTGCATCCTACTGTCCCTTCCCCTCGCTCCCTCTCTCTTCTCCTTCAAGGCATGTTTCAAGACTCCTGTTCGACCATGCCTTTGGCCAGCAACTTGGGATGTGCTTCTGATGTGAAAGGCACTGTGTAAATGTGATTTGTTGTAGTTTCAACCATTGTGTTTTTTTGGACCTTATCAAAACCCTTCAGCAGTTTGAAATTCCTCTTGTGTGTGTATGTGTGTGTGTTTTCCTCAGGTCTTTCGGAGTGCTGCTGTGGGAAATCTTTTCACTGGGCTACATGCCATACCCCAGTAAAAGCAACCAAGAGGTGCTGGAGTTTGTCACCAGTGGCGGCCGTATGGATCCACCCAAGAACTGCCCTGGCCCCGTGTACGTGAATTGCCTGTCCTTCTCTATAAATGGGTTTCAATCTGTTCCCTCATCAAGAGGTCACCATCCAGTGAAATTAACTGTGCTGACTGAGGTACATGGAATATGGATGGTTCCAAGCTTCATCCCTTAGTCCTGAGCCGCACAGTGAGGGACAATCGCACACTCCATCTCTCCGCCATTGATGTGATTATATGTATGTACAGCTTTATAGGCTAAGGTGCCCTACCTAGATCACACTCTGCCAAGTAAACCCAGAGGAAAATAAATTCCCTTTGATTGCTAAGGCCAGGGTTGAGTGATCGCTTGTGTGGTGGTTTATTTTTAGCCCTTTGAGCTATCAGTCAACTGTGTGGGAGTAATTGTAGGCAGCAAGCTGAAGCAGTGCAGTCCCAGCCAACATTGTGTATCTGAAAAGCCTGAATGAATGGGGCACAGACTCTTTATATTTCCCTTTGTTCCAAAACCCCCTCCTTTGGATCACTCACAATGCCCAACCATTTGTGGGACGCAGCTGTGTGCAATTAGCTGCCACGTTTCACCTACAAACTAAACAGTCACTTTACAGTGATATATGCTGTGAAGCGCTTTGAGATGTCTGAAAGACGTCGTGATAAGGCACTACATCAAATGCAAGGATTATTATTATATAATTGGAGCTCTGCTGTCTTCTGCAATTCATTATACCAGCAAAGCTAAATTAATTCTAAAGGTCTTTTTTTTATAAAAATGTTCAGTTTTCTGGCATTTGTATAATAATTCTTTAAACTAGCCTGAAACTCACTACAGGCTGAGACAGATATGAGAGCTGGTGTATGGGTTGGTTAAGGCACAGAAGTAGTATTGTGCCACTATGCACTGTCGTACAGTGTTGCCGCTATTCTTACTAGCAAACTAGTACAGTAATAAGAGATCACTTGCAGCATGTCAATCATCCTCTGACAGTCTATACGCATCACACCCCAGCAATGGAGACCGACTGCAGAACTACTGGTTTCAAAGGAAGAATTCAACTAAGACATTATAATAGAGGGGGCAGGAGGGCAGCAGAGAAGTAGTAGTATAGCAGCGTTATATTTTGTTACTTATAAAATATCAGAAATGGGCATCACAGGCATCAAAAAATGGCTAGGTGGTGCCATCTGGAACAGGCAATATTCCAGTTTCCACGTTAAAGAAAGAGACATGATCATACGAGAGGGAGCATATAACCAGGAGGCTCTTTGTGGTCTATAGTGGGGAGGGAAAAGATTGCATTCAGATTATAGCTGATTTAACTCTCTTAAATGATTTTATAAAGCCATTTCTATAGTTAAAAAACGATTGGAAAAGATGACGGTGTCTCAATGTGGCAGTACAGTGGTTATTTACCTCCGGCCAGAACTTGACAGCAGCACAGAATAAGCCGAGCATTGATACATGTGTTATCTGTGCACGAGAGCAATAACTAAATTTCTCACAGTTGAGGGTATTTCACCTTTTGAGATTGCATGCTGGAAGTGTACGGACAGTTATATGTTGATGCGTGCACTGTAAGACGCTGAGTAAATGGTGTGAAAAGTGGAGAAAATGTACCTCAAGCTAGGTCTCACAGATGGTGGCCAGCAACAGCTGTTAATAAAGAGAATATACAGATATGATCCGCATTGATGGACACATCACTCAGCTTGAGTTGAGTGAGAGTCTCGGTGTCCATCATCATGTCATTGAGATGATTGTTGGTAACCTTGGTTACTTTAAAGTGTGTGCTCGGTGGGTTCCCTGAATGTTAACTGCATTTCACAAGGAAACCAGAAAGGCTGTTTGCACATAATTTTACCGTAAAGGCATCAGTGGATAGAGCACTCGCCTTAAAAGCGTGAGACCTGTGTTTGAATCCAGGCAGGTCAGGGCGAAACTTTAGGCAGGGTTTCCTTAGTTCACATGCCTAATAATCCGTCAAAAAAAAACACGTAATATTTTAAAAAATTGGTCATTTTCAATCCACAACTGTTTGTGGGACACCACTGTGAGCAATTGGCTGCTGCGTTTTGCCCACAAATATATAGTCAATTCACTTTGCAATATATTCTGTGAAGCGCTTTGAGATGTCGATAAGGCGTGAAAAGCATTATATCAAATACAAGGATTATTATTATTATTGTCCATTCCAGCGCTGGTTTCACATTGGCACATGTGTGTATATACAAATGTGGTGATGGTGACTGTGCAAAAATAAGGTGTATTTAAAACAAACTTATTTTATTTGTGTTTATTTTTAAGTTTTGTAAGTTAACAATGAAAGGATTTTGAGAAGATAGAAAGGAGGGGGTGTCCCTCTTGTGTTTGTGAATGACCAAAACAATGTGATACCTACTCTGTTCTCCTAAAATATATATAAATATCATTATTTATTTAAGACTTATTAGACATTGTAATGGTTTCACAACTTTTTGGTCACTCTGTGTGTGTATATATATAATATATATATATACATATACTGTATATGTATACACTTACACACACACAGATGCAGAACAGCAACCACAGCAAACTTACTATTAACTTCATTCCTGTTTTATTTGCAACGCTCCAGATACCGGATAATGACTCAGTGTTGGCAGCACCAGCCGGAGGACAGGCCCAACTTTGCGACAATATTGGAACGGATTGAATATTGCACACAGGTAAGGCTTCTGTTCTAAACTAAAGTGGAAGAAAGATCTGCGGGAAGGGGTGAGGAGAGAACAGGGTTTGTTACATTCACAGAATCATGCAAAGTTCGCCCATTGTGTCTGTGCTGCCGCTATCTCCTCCGCCGGATACATCTACTCCCAATCCCATTCCACTGCTCTTTCCCCCATTTTCTCTGCTGGTGCCAGTTCCACCATTGGAGCTATCTAATCCACATCTAATGACATGGGGGAAAGTGCTGCATTGTCAGAGGTGCCATTTTTTGGGTGAGACATTTGGGTGGTCTTGTTGCTTGTTCATGTGGATGTTAAAATTCCCATTGCGCTATCTGAAAGAGCAATCTCTCCCGGTGTCCAGGCCAACAATACCGAAGATAGACAATTTGTCCTTCACTTCATGGCTGTTTGTGAGACATTGCTGTGCAAATCGGCTACTGCATTTGCCAACAAAGTACACAGTCACTAGACTTCACAGTATAACTTTGGTCCTACTAAATGTCTCGGCAACATGATAAGGCGTTAGCAAGGAATATGAAAGGAGTGTTATTATTATTAGATCCAATTCCCTTTTGAATGTTGATTATGCACTTGACCACAGACCTGTTTAACTTGGACTTTCTCTTAAATGTTTATCTTTAGGATCCTGATGTTATAAACACTTGTTTGCCAGTGGAATACGGACCCGTAGTGGAAGAGGAAGGGAGTGTTCCAATGCGCCCTGATGACCCGGAGGGCATGTCCCCTCTTTTGGTTTTACCGGCTGCTCAAGAGACCAAGGATGGATCTGCCGCTCCCGAGCCAGAGCCCGTGCCTCAGCGTCCGATCAGCCTGTGCCTGGCAGATCATCAGATCAAGCCAGCTCAGAGTGACAACAGTGTCCCCATCACCACCACCGCCACTGCCGCTCCCCCCACCATTATTGTACAGACAGGGGTGCTGGGGGCTGAGCCAGGGTTTCATTCTGCCAAGGGCTACTCGCAAATGAACAGCTCGACTAGTTTGCAGCAGCCCAGGGGCTCCCGGAACAAACCAACCAACCTCTGGAACCCCACCTACGGCTCCTGGTTCACAGAGAAACCAGCCGCTCACACCAACAACAGCGCTTTGACTGATAACAGGCCGCCCGAGAGGGAAGACACTGGTGTCAAAGGCAACTTGCTGGCCCCTCCCGCTCCTCCCTCTTCCTCTGGCCCAGCTCCAGTCCTCAGACCCACGCAGGCTTCTGCCCTTTTGTTACAACCTTCCTCGCTCGCGGCCGTCACGTCGGACGTGCCTCTCTTCCGGCTGCAGCACTTCCCCTGCGGCAACGTGAGTTACGCCTACCAGCAGGGCTCCCACCCCCAGCCCCCTGCGGCCTGTGCTGTCTGCAAGGAGGATTGCAACTCGAGCGTTAACAAGGGCTTGCGCACCGAACAGGACCCACGAGTGCACCCTATGGCTGATTTACCCACCTGGGACTCGGGACTATCCCTGGCTGAGGATGTAAATGTTACCGTACTTTAAATTGGGCAGGGGCAAAGCGCAGGGGAAAAACACTTGGAAAGCTCAGTTTCTCTTCAACAAGAGGTTTTGTTCGGTGTCAGTTTGACTCAGTCAGCAGCAGTCCTTTTTGGGTCAGCGGGTTGTGGGTTCAAGCCCCACATTTGGACTTGAGCTCATAGTCTCGGCTGACGCTTTAATGCAGTATTGGGTGGGGAGGTGGGAGTGTGGGATGGTGGGGGGGGGGAGGGTGGGGTCGCTGCAATGTCAGAGGTAACTGTGTTCGTCGATAAGCTGCGAGATCAAATCCAAGTCTCCCCTATTCATCGGGCGGATATGAAAGGATCCTGCGACACTGTTTGGAGAGAGAAGGGGAGTTACTGGGTAGTGAGTTTCTCCTGTGTTGTAGCCACCGATCCACCAGTCAGATTTAATCAGCCATTCGCTTCCACAGCTCTGCGCGGAAGCTCGCTGTAAATAAGTTCACTGTTGTACACAGACACACAAACGCTACACACGGCAATAACCATTGCGAGGCGCTACGGGAAGTTTTGATGGATTAAGGAGCTGTAAATGCAGGTTCTCATATGAGTTTACGGAGAATCAGGCTGCTGTTTGTGTGTGTGTAAAGGTTGGCTCCCAGGGGAACAGGTTGTTTATAATGGTTTAAAGGTGAGCAAAGGCATGTGAATCTGTCCTTGAATCTGTGAACACAGCACCTGATCTGATGATTCCTCCTTCTTCCACCGCAAACCCTCCCTCCCCATCTTCCTGAAGACTTCAGCTGGTGGTGTACTCACTGCAGGAGGTGGTCATCTGTTCCATAGGTCAATGACAGTTGTATGGAAGAGGCATATGTCACAAGACCACCCCTCCCCACCCACCAGCCTTAAAGCGTGCCCCCTCCCCCCAAGTTTGTCAAGTGAGGTGAGTGGGGTGGAATGTGTTAGTGAGCTTGAATGCTGTTGTTGGTCAATATTCAGCTTTTCCTGAGGAGGTGTCCGCACTATGACATTGTGGGAGTATTTCCTTCATACCTTTGTAAAATTGATCTTACTTCTTTGAATGAGCGTGTTTGAAACACAAGGAAACTCTGTGCCCAAACCCAGTGATACAATGACTCTGGGAGGTGAGAGGGGGACCAGTTTGGGGTCCAAAAGTTCAGCCTTCCTGCACCAGAGCCAAATTGCTGAATACAAAGGACTTACTTTAGACTTGTTGAAGAATGTATCAAAAGTACTTGACTGAATGATATTGTCTTGTCACCGTGTGATATTCCATGCTATGCATGTCATCAGCAATTTACAGAGAGTGAAGGAACCCTGATATTACTTTACTTGACAAAAACCTGCAAATGTTATTCTCTGGCTGCTTCAAGCTGTTCGGGTCGGGTGGTCCTAGCTGCTCTCAGTGGCAAGCTTTTAGCTACACCCCCATCACGTCAGTGCTTCCCACGCCTTGACTCTTGCTCACCTGTGCTTGATACTCTCAGTAATAGGGTAAGGTGGATGAGTCCCCCCCCCCCCCCCCCCCCCCCCCCCCCCCCGGGGAGAGAGTGCGCATTCCATTCCAAAACACAGGAATTCCCATCTATTGATTGGGAGGCAGGGAATTCTCGGTTTGCTTTGGACACTCTTTTAAGCACCGTGATGGGTCTCTGCATGAATCAGACACCTGCACTCCTCCCAGGGGATGGAAACAAACCCAAATGAGTGAGGAAGGAACAATATATTCTTATTGATTGATACTGGCCTTGTGGCCACCCAACTAGAATATTCAATGAACGAAAGCTGATGACTGGGGTCCATTTTGGGTAATGGTGGTGGGTTTCAGTGGCAAGAAGATTCGAGTCTCTTTTGTGATAATTTGCCATTGTGAAAGCTCCGATCACGTGCTTGACTCTGTGCTATAACTGTGGATTGACCCAGACTCACATAAAAGCTGCAGTTGGGTCTCATGTAAACCGTTGCTTCCCATTGTGCACATGCTCCATTTAGCTTGGACATCTCGCTGGAGGTTATAATGAAAAGCATTAAAACTATAGAGATTAGACCCTCAGACTTTATCTGTTTCCTCTCTCCCCTCATTCCCCACAACCACCAACATCCCCCCCACCCCACCCCCGCTCGCCCCCCACAAGCTCACCTGATTATTGACCCGATCACCCACACTGCTTGAAAATTAAAAAAAAGCATCTGTACTTTGACCCATGGAATAATCTGGTCACTTAATCCATGACTGTTTGTGAGGCACTGCTGTGCCCAATTGGCTGCCGTCTTTCATCCACAAAATTTACAGTCAATTCACTTTACAGTATATACTTTGAGACGTGAATGATGTGGCACAATATTAAAGGATTATTATTATTATCAGAGGCCCTTAATTCCTCAAGATTGTAGACTCTGTTAAAACCAATACCTTAATATTGCATTTGAGACCGTGGGGGATAATAGTAAATTCTTAAATTCAATCTTAATTTGAATACTGATTTTCTCAAGAATATTGAAAGGCTGGCTTGTGAATTGAGACTAAATCTAAGAATGATTTAAAATCCTGCACAGTCTCAAATCTAGTATTTGTCGAGAGTCAAAGAAGAAGTGTAAGTGATTACCAGACCAATGGTATCAAGTACAGCACTGCAATGGCATTCATTGTTATTTGTCTCAAAAAAACATGAGAGATACAGTTCAGTGTCAGCCTGTAAAAAAAATTTTTTAGATTCCATGGAATTGTGCAAAATTCTAGCCTATTTCAGAAACTGATTTTCTGCCAGTTCATAAAAAGAAACTGATTCTCCCCCAAAAAATTGACAATAATGAACAATCTTAAATTTGAAGACTAAGTTTTTTTTACAGATTAAGACGAGGTGGAATTTGTGGCACATAAATTTCCTGAAAAATTAACAGAAAGCAGTTAACATTATCTGCACACATTACAGCCATGGCTTTGGTTAGGGAGATCTTGACTGTATTTGGCACCTTTACATTGCTGAAGGCAACGAGGCATCATTCTCCGGTATAATAGAGGGATTGCTAGAGTTAAGTACCATTTGCCAAACTCATACCAGTGGGATAAACACACTGTGTCTGCCAATGGAATTCCTCCAGGCCTTACCTGTGCCCCAGCAAATGCCAGCATTAATCTTATGAGACATCTATTCCTGCTTCGGCTTCTGCCACAAACAGAAATAAGACCCAGAATCAGCCTGCAGTGGTTCAAAATATCTTACAAAGTTGATTGGTCGTTAAAATCTGTGCATACGCGTTTGTACAGCTGGGTGTTGATTATCTTAACAATAAACAACCGTAAATAGTATCAGGACCTTCCCACTTAGCAGTCTCCATCTTCACCGCAATAAGCGTCTCTCTCGCCAAAGCAATAATTCAAAGTGTCTTCTCCTTTCCCCCAGAGTGCCTGGCTCACCTTGTCAAGTAAATTAAAACCTCCTGAATATCAGATTTATTAAGCGGTTGAGAAACGGTTTACTTGACTGAGATGTCAGGTTCCAGCTGCCGGGCATCTCAGCCTGACAGTAAACTAAGTGATTTCCCCCCATCTGTGTGA
Organism: Hydrolagus colliei; assembly: GCA_035084275.1. Lineage (NCBI taxonomy): Eukaryota > Metazoa > Chordata > Chondrichthyes > Chimaeriformes > Chimaeridae > Hydrolagus > Hydrolagus colliei. Next base: position 67,852,996 of record CM068744.1, on the reverse strand, counting down.
GTCAGGATTCCGAATTAGCAACTTGTGCAAATTAAACAACTCCCCCCCACCACCCTCCCCCCATCCTGCTTTAAAACAAAAAGCCACGTGTAAAGGCATTCTGTCACCACTTTGATGGTTTTCAAAGTAAGGAGCCTTAAGTATATTTCAATTGGCAAGAGACAAGGATATTTTGCTGGGTGTACACATCACACAAATGCAGGTGCTGAAAGGAGCCAGACAGATGGAAAAGCTGCCTCAGGTGCTTGTTAAACGTTGCCCAATTTGTAAAAGGTTCAGAAACTCTGCTAGTTACTAGCATCATGCTTCTTCCGACATCATATGTCCTTACTCAGTCTCTTTGAAGAGACATTCTCTGCAAGATAGAGAGGTGCAGATTGAATTAATGTTTTTTTTTACTGATAGAGCCAACGTGATGTAGGGAAGAGAAATAACAATGTTGTTGGCGCAAGGAAGGAAATGAAGTTTGAATCGTGGTTATGCGGGACAGATAAATACTCTATCTAGTTTTCTTGTTTGAAATGGACTTTCCTGAGATAGAATGGGTCTGAAGATGTGTACAATCGGATAGGCCTTGTGTGGTTTGCGGGTGGAATAAAGTTGATGGGACGAATAGTCTTTTCCCATTCCATGCTTTCATATGATCTTATAATTAATCCCACGTTCAGATCTGGAAAGTGGGATTAATAATTTTTTTAAAAGAGATTTGGAAAGCCAGGTACCAGTGACACTGATACAATTGGCCAAATGGCCTCCTGTGTAAAACGTTCCTGTTTCTATTCTGAATTTTACTGTTGTCGTTTTTTATAAATCATAATGATATCATATCGGAACTATTGGGTAAAAAGATGTTGAGGTCATCAGTAATTGTTATATGACAGGAACAGGGGTTTTTAAAAAAAATTATAAATTGTACAGTATGTGTTCTTAAAGAAAGGAATAAAAGCTCAATGAATGTCTGTAGGAGGGGAAGACAAATATAATTTTGCTGTGTATAAGCCTTCATAATTTGTCTCATTTTAGCTCACTTAGTGGCACTCTTTCCTCTGGGTCAGAAAGTTGTGGGTTTAAACTCCATTCAATTCAAAGCCAGGCTTGTTTTACAATCTATAAGGGACATGAGTTCAGTCTAATCTGACATTCTTGTCCACGCTGCTGGTGGTGGTGGTAGGAGTGGTGGAGGGGTGGGGGGGCGGGTGAGCAAGGACACTGAATTGTCAGAAGCACTGTCCTTCAAAAGTGATGTAAAACGAGGTCGTGTCTGCTTGCTTAGGTGGACATTAAAGATCCCACAACACTATTAGAAAAGAGGTTTCCTGACCAAGGAACCCTAAGGTAAAGTTGGTTGTTCGAGCACAGCTGTTTGTAGGACATTGTGTGTGAAACGGCTGCTGCATTTGTCTGAGAGCGAAGTCACTACGCATTACTTGTGACACACCTTGGGTTTGGGTAATAAGACTATGACATGCAAGTTCTCACGTACTTGTGTCGTTTAGCTCCGAGTTTACGAAGAAGCTATCCTATGGTATGTAAAGAAATTTTGATCCTTTCCTTTTTACCCATCAGCAAGTAGGAACTTGGTTGTTAGTCGATTGGCGGATTGCTTTACCGGGGATAATATTGCTTAAATTTTTTTTCAATCCATGATTGTTTGTGGGACGCCGCTGTGTGCAATTGGCTGCCGCATTTCGCTCATAAATAGACGGTCAATTCATTTTACAGTATGTTCTGTGAAGCGTTTTGAGACGTCTTGAAGATGTGAAAAGCTCTATATCAAATACAAGGATTATTATTATTATTTTGGAAATTGCACAGGCCACAATCCAATATTTGAACCCCTCACCCCACGGAGCCTGTTATGAACCACAGTGCTCGGTATAAGGTCATGTGTTTGATTGAATGTAAAAGTGGAAAAAAACAATAATGATGTCTTTGAACACTGCCTTCTCCTTCGTGTTATGGTGGGTCAACCAGAGGCAGGTCAAAGGGGAATTCAATCGCTCGTGTTACTGGGCAAAGCACTCTTGAAAAGATTTGAAAGTTACTGGCATTTTTAAATCATCGGTCAAGGAGGATTCATAGTCTACTGATTTGTCACATAAACCTAAGCATTATAAAGAGAGATTATCTGTACCTGCAGTGCTAATAATGCATGATTCTAAACAGAGCTGTAACGAACAGGTAATTCTTTCATTGAATGTGTCCTTGACTGTATTTGTGATGTAAATGTGTGTTGTGTGGGGAAAAAATAAAAACGATGCAGTCTATTTGATGAGGCCTTCAGTCGTTTTAAAGAAGTTGGGGTCAGGGATTCTATCTACTCAGCACCTGTTATACCCTAAAAAACCGTAATATGATTGGCCATTTCATCCCACGACTGTTTGTGGGATGCTGCTGTGTGCAATTGGCTGCTGCGTTTCTCCCACAAATATACAGTCAATTCACTTTACAGTATAGTCTGTGAAGTGCTTTGCAACGTCTAAAAGACGTGAAAAGCGCTATATCAAAGGCAAGGATTATTATTATTATTATCCTGTAACCAAACATTAATAAAGCTGGACAAGCAGTGTGCAAACTTGCCAGGCAGGGCTCTCAAAGGCAAACTATGATCTTTTATCTGGTTAAACTCCAGTAGTACCCCCAATGCCTACTCTGGGGTCCCCAAACCTTATCTCGCACCAACCTGTGCCTAATACTCTCTGCAATATGGTACATAGGGTCCTTCCCTTCACAGAGAGAAAGAGAGTAAGTGGGCATTACAGACACAGGGAAATTTCCATGTGCAGCGGTATAAGATATGTGGAACTTTCAGTCTGGTTCGGATATTCTTTAGCATGGAGGTGGGTTTCTGAACGTCCAGGCACCTGGCTGACCAAAACAAGAAATGTTTTGAAGGGAACAACTGTACATTCATTCAATACAGAGCCATAGAAAATTTAAATGTATTTGTTTTTTCTCAATTCTCCCCTACCTCTTTCCTTCCCTTGCAATAGTGAATCCTGGATGTTGTGAATTTAACAAATATAAACAAGGGCAGCAAACAGGGAGAGGCAGGTTTAATGAGGTTAACATGCCCACTGTTGAAGAGGAACATTTTAAAGAAGAATTTAGAAATAGAGAGCGATTACGGACAGCAAAGAGATTTTGGAAGGGAATTCCAGAAGACAGGGCCTGCACTATGAGAATTGAGCTGAAATAGATTGCATAGATAGGGAGGAGCAAAACCATGATGGGATTTGAAGGACAAGGCTCTTAAAAGTCAGTCCGCAGGGAACAAGAAATTGCATCTTCCTTCCTTTCCCATCTTCAGGTTGTGCCTGAAGACCCTCCTCTTCGATCTGCCTATAGTTACCTGCCCTTTCACTCTGGCTCGGCGTCATGGTCAAAGAAAGATTTTCGGGTGCAACCAGAAGGGAGTTGAGGGAGGGAGTTCCAAAGTTTTGGTGCTTAGTGGCTGAAAGCACGGCCTCCGATGATGGAGTGGAGGATTCAGGGGACAACAACAACAAAATTACATTTATAGAGTGCCTTTCATGTCGGGAGAACGTCCCAAAGCGCTGAACAATCAGATTGGGATCTGAGCAGGGTGGTGAAGGGTAGAGGGAAGGGGACAAGGTGGAGGCTGGACCCAGAGGTAGCGGTGACAAGAGAGGAGGATAGAGAGGTGGTGGGGGGGGGCTGGTGCGGAGAAGTGGAGGAATTTAAACACAAGAGTGAGGATCTTGAAGTCGATCCGCTCTGTGACAGTTTGACTTTGGCAAAGAGTTTGGCAAGGACTGGGGTAACCGGGGTACGAAATTTGGTGCGGGTGAGAATGCGGGCGGTGGAGTTTTGAACGAGCGGAATTTTGTGGATAGTGAAGGAAGGGAGACCAGTGAGGAGGACGTTAGAGTAGTCCAACCAAGAAGTGCATCATTTACAGGTAGTGGAGTCCTGTAGCTCACTTGCCATACAAGTGAAAGACGTTGGTTTGATTCCAGGCAGGGCAAAATCTTGGGCAAGTTTCCTTTGCCCACACGCCTGATAATAATCCCTCAATAAAATTACAAATTGATCATTTCAATCCACGACTGTTTGTGGGACACTGCTGTGCGCAATTGGCTGTTACGTTTCGCCCACAAATAAACAGTCAATTCACCTTACAGTACATTCTGTGAAGCGCTTTGAGATGTCGATAAGATGTGAAAAGCGCTAAATCAAATGCAAGGATTATTATTTTTATTAGCATTTGTCTCATTTTCTCAACTCCCTTGCACCATTCTAGTAACCCCTGTCCTTACCATCTGGCCTTGGTCAATCAATGATATTACAATAATAAAACATGCCTGCAAATAGATTTATAACCAAATAGAAATCCGCAAATTGTATTCAGCGTATAAATATTTTAAAAATAAAACTGACAGATGGATTTGGTGACTGACATTGAGAGCTGAAAATCATGGTTATGAAAGGCAAGGTTTCGCAAATGATTGAGAAAAAAAAAACTTTGAGTTTGAAAAGGGGAGAAGCCTTGGGGCTGGTAAAAAGAGATGCGGTGAACATTTGCAGACAAAGCACTAAATAAAAGGCTGCTGAGGGCCGTACTGCTCAGATTCACAGACATGAAGCCAACGCTGCAATGCGGAAACCAGCCCTACAGCTGAATGACGTGAGAGTGAACTGGGGGAGGGAGGAAGTGGGGGGTGGGGAAGAGAGGTTGTGCTATGGATTTGTGTCAAGTAGGAACTGAACTGAGTCAGATCTCTTTCACTTGGGATTTACAACAGGCATCGGAAAAAAGGTTTGACAATGGAAAAGGGCAGCTGAATACCCAACTATCGCATCTTTCTAATTCACTTAAAAATACACACCTTTGCATTGGAACAGTGGAAAATTGTTTCAGTAAAAATGTTTAGCGGCAGAGGTCAGCTGGCAAAGTAGCTGGCAGATTAGCATCATCGTTTTCAAGGGAAAACATTTCCTTTTCATCTCTTTTAGGTTTTTTTAAAAAAAGCAGTTTATCTTCAAATCTATTGGTTTTTGCTTTTAATTAAAAAATATAAATGTAGGAAATTATGGGGAAATTACATCTATCAACATTTTCACAAAATATCCTGGCATTAATGACATTTGGATATATCAAATACCACCCCCTCCCCCTACTGCACACACACATTGAAAAAAAATTATATGCTGGCCATTACCCAGGTATAATGACAGTCAGAGACAGGTACCAGATGTCTTAAAGGTCACTGTTTACTTTGTAATGAGGGAGTAAAGGATTGACTGGTGATCACAGCTGTAACTAAAGCATCACTGTCTCAAGTAGATGAAAGCCAAGGGGGTAAAACTGGCAACTGTGTCGAATTTGTGATTAAACACAAATGGCACAAAAAATCCTAATAGCCTTTTTCTGCCGGAAATATTTGCAGTAGATCTACAGGAATAGCCCACTCCTATTTGAGAACTTACTAGATGCACCGCAAACCGACTCTGAAGGTGCAGAAACCTCTGTACAAGTGCTAGAATTAACCAGCATATAGCAACTATGGCAATGTTGTACTCAAAGGGGGTGCAAACTCAAAGCTACAAACTGCATTCAAACATGGAAGTGCAGTTACCACAGACTTTGCATTTTAAAGAGGCAGTAAGACCTTTAACTTATTTTACATAAACTCTGGTTGGGGTGCAGGTTATTATAATCCTTGCATTATGTGGGCGAAACGCGGCAACCAATTGCGCTCAGCAGTGTCCCACAAACAGTCATGAATTGAAATTACCAATTTTATTATTGTGGTTTTTTTAGCGGGATTATTATTAGGCGTGTAGAGTAAGGAAACTTGCCCAGGGTTTCGCCCTGACCTGCCTGGATTCGAAACACAGATCTCACGCTTGTAAGGCGAGTGCTCTAACCACTGCACTACAGGACTCCACGATTACAATTGATATCACCCATACACAATATCTTTTTATATAAAAAAAAGACTTACCATCCCGCTTTGTCAAGGTTACTCATTCATTGGTAGTAGTGATACTCCTTGCATTTGATACAGCGCCGTATCATGTCTTCGAGATAAAGTCCCTGATCAGGACTGTCTTCTTCCACCTCCGCCACATTGCCCACCTCCAACTGTACCTTACCTCAAATGCAGCCGAAACCCTCGTACATGCATTTGTCACCTCCCCCTTAGATTACTCCCAACGCATTCCTCGTCAGTCTCCTCAGCTCCACCATCCAAAGGATCCAGATGATTCAGAACTCTGCTGCCCGCAAACTGACCTGGACCAAATCACATACCCACATCTCACCAACACCACCAACAAAGCTACATTTATAGAGGGCCTTTCATGTAGGGAGCATGTCCCAAGGCACTGAACAGTCAGGGTTTGAGACCCGAGCACGGGGGAGCGGCAGGGTAGTGGGGAGGGGAGGGAGAGAGGTGGGAGGGCAGCAGACGACATGATCGAACAGGAGGATCTTGAGACCGGCCTTGAAAGAGGCAAGGGAGGAAGCGAGGCGAAGGGACTGTGGTACGGAGTTCCAGAGTGTGGGAGCAGAGAGGCTGAAAGCCCGGCCACCGATGGTAGGGCGGGTCGGGCGGGAGACATGGAGCAGACCACCAGTTCTGGCCCAGGCTCCACTGGCTCCCCATCACCAAATGGATCAACTTCAAGATCCTCACACTCGTGTTCAAATCCACTGGCTTCCTGGCACCTCCCTATCCCTCCGACCTCCTCACTTCCCCACCCAACATTTGACTGGCACCGGGCTCCTGCTTGTCACTTACACGCTCCGCCTCACCATCGGGTTGTCGCACTCTCAGTCACTCCACCCCCAAACTCTGGAGCACTCTCCCTCAATCCCTCTGCCTTGCCTCCACTCTTCCCTTTTCAAATCCTGCCTGAAAACCTTCTTCTTCAAATGATCTTACAGCCACCCCCCCACAACCCCCACCCTGCTTGGGGGAGGGGGGGTGGTGGGTGTCAGGCTCTGCCAATGTTAAGCACTCTTCGAGACAGTACACAGAGTGTAGAGCGCTATATAATTGCAGATGTTGTACTGTAAAGTAAATTGACTGTATATTTGTGGGCGGATCAAGACCATTCCAAAAACTTTGAATCAGTTCTCAAACAGTATTGGTTTCAACGAGTCCTCCCAGCTCATCTCATTAAACAGAGGCTGACAGGCCCGGGAAGGAAATAAAAATATTCAAACACAATGACTATTTAGGGAAAAAAAAGTAACACTATTTTATTTATTTGACAATACAATTTCACCCACATATGTTAGCAGTTACAAGTCTGTCATATAACACTAAGCTGTGTTCATAATGCGGAAAACCTATAAATCGAAGTGCTCAATACTGTAATGATGTCGTAACTATGTGCTGCCTGCTGTTGACAGCTGTACATGTTTGAAGTTGACACTCGTATTTTTGTGAGGCCCCAGGCATTTCGAGAAATAAAATGTACATTAAAATAGTTATGATTCATCCCCCTCCAAAAAATATTATTTGACTTGATTCTGACTAGCTATATAGTATGTATGTGAGAGGAACCCTATTGAAAATCATCATAGTGCAAAGACGGCACGATTTCTATCAACGGCAGAGTAACCGCAGAATTCATTCAAATACCGAAGTGTAGTTCAAACAGCTTTTTGTAGATCAAACATTTGAAAGAGATGGTAAACCCTTCAGTTATCTTGCATGCAGAGTGGTTGTTCTCCTCTTTCTGTGTCCTTCAGGAATTATTTCTTCCTGACCAAATATGCCTTAACTCCCCCTCCCCTCCCACCAAGCCCACCTACCCCAACCAGCAAGAAAGTGTAGATTGAGCTGAAGGAGACAAGTGCGTGATAATAACAGTGCCAATTATTCTTCCCTCCACCTTGTAGGGTTGCATGCCGGAAGGGTTATTGAAAATAGTTGGATCTGTGATTGCCCTGGTCTGTGAGAGGTGCTACTTTGTGGGTTAACTTAGAATGACATCTAAGGCTTGTCTAAGAAGCCCTCAGCTTCTTCCAACAAGAGTTATGCTAAACTCTATCATGCTCAACTCAAGCGCCTTGGGACGTCCTCCTGACATGAAAGGCGCTCTACAAATGTCATTTTGTTGTAGTTGTAAATTGCTCAAGCTACTGAAATGACAGAAATCTTTTAATATTTAAATAATGTGTGTGTATATATACATAATATAATATATATATATATATAGATATATTCAAAAGTGCATAAGCCAAGTCCATTATAACACTTGCGGTACTTTAAACTGAGTGAAAACACAAGCAAGAAATAAGACGCAATTTGGAAAAATAACAACTTGCCAAATCTTCCTGAATGATTTGTAGATTTTTTTGAAAAATCCCATCAGAAGATTGACAATTTCTAAACGTTACCTCAAGAACGGTAAATTATTGATCATTTCATATTTAGGAATCAATGGACTGAGGTCAGATAGAATTGAGTTGATGTGAGATATGGTAGTGAATCCTTATTGCGGATCTGTCATCTCATTCCAATGGGGCAGCAGCCCAGGTAGGCCCAGGATTTATTCATTTTGGCGGAGACTCACCTGGATTCACTTTGTTTTTCCTAAGTGTTGGCAACCATCTGACAAAAATAGTTAAAATAAAAGAATGTTTTCAATGGCCTGTCAGCTGCAAATGGTGGCTTTACCAATCAGATGGCTGGATAAAGAAAGAACGAAGGAATGATTGTGTCTTTTGAAACTACCTTTTAGAACCAGTGTTTACACCTCGACAACTCCCCTCCTCCCCCCAACATGAACGGCCGGAGTGCTTATATTTAGTTCTAACATTAACATTTGAAGTGCTCTGAGACGTCTAGAAGACGTGAAAAGCGCTAGGTCAAATGCAAGGATTATTATTATTATTATGAGGTTAACATGGTACATATTACGAAGTATAACATTTCATTGCCAGGCTAATGTGCTAATGAGTTATTTGCATATGTGCTAATAAGTTATTTGCCTACATAGTCAAGGAAGAAAACACTATCGTCTATTTAACGTTAAATTTGAGAGTTCAGACAGATCTGGTCTATTCAGAAGGAATAGCACAATGAACCTGTACAATATTCAACTCAAACACTATTGAGATTTCTAAACATCTCATATACAGTGCAAGACAGGTAATAGGAACATTTTTTTTCAAAGGGGGTGGCCCCTTACAATATATTCTAATGCGTTTGTGTGTGTGTGTGGGGTGGGTGGGGGGGGGGGAGGGGAGAGAGGAAAACCAAAGGAAGGAAAGGTGAAGTTTAGGCTGAAGTTTGCATCATGGTAAGCACGGTTCTTACCCAATGATCATATCAGTTCCTGCCTCAGCAGATGTAAGGACGTTAACCAGCAATGGTAGTAAAGAGTGAATCTGCATGTGGTTAATCAAATAAAAATGTGTACAGTGTATACTTAAAACCAGTGGTCTGACTCCTTCAGATAAGTGCAGATAAGCTATTGTAAATAAAGGGAGATAGAGCAGCTTACACTGTACATTGTCACCAAACACAACAGCTGGAACTCTGGTCTTTAGATCTTTGGCACGTTGCAGGGCTCAATCCTGCCAGTCACCATCTCTTGAATGTTGTTTGTGTAATAGAAGTGAATGGTTAAAAGGAACGATCGCTGGTCACGTTGACTGTTCCCATTAAGAGGCGTGCACTGTACTATGAAGTGCATTATTGGCAATATACAAGACATCATACCTTAAGCACCAATATTCCAAAATAACAACACTCATCTTTTCTGAAAACTTCTTCGAAATATATATTATTCTTTTAAAAAAATTCGAAAGTGCATCACATTTACCTTTGCCTTCTGAACGGAATTGTTCCTCCCATTACAACGTTTACAATGCTAGATTTCTAGATTTGGGCGGATGAGGAGGGGTGGGGGAAGAGTTAGATTTCTTTGGGCGAGTGGCAGGTGGTGGGGGGGAGAGAAGGGCATGGTGGCTAGATTTCTTTGGGTGAATGGTGGGGTGGGTTGGTGGGGGGGGGGGGGGGGGGAGTAGGGGGTGTTCTCAGTGAGTAGTAAAGAAGGGCAGACAGCCTGGAGCCTGGTTACAATTTATATGCAACGTACTGTGGATAGTATTGGTCACTTTGGTATAACAAAGCATTATAATAATACGGGCTAATCAGCTAGGATCATTCTACCCTTATGGCTTTGGCTCCCAGGGTTGAATGCATGATGACCTGCCAGATTTTTTCCAATCATATCTCCTCAAAGACAGGTCAGCCTCAGGTTAATGCTGCCCCCTCCTCAAGGAAGGTTATGAAGCATCGTCTATTTAAGACTTACTGGTCTTTTAGATGCCTCCCTCCATTTTGACATTGATGTCCATGGACATCAGATGGAAGCAAAAGTTGCTTCTCAAATTTACTCCTGTGCCGAGAGAGCCACACAATACGTAGCCTGCGTAGATTTGTGTATAAACCTCCACCCATTCAAATAGCATTGTGAAGGTTTACTCATCTCCCTCACCCCCTGATTCTTGTCATGAATCTTCTACTCCGTCTCTAACCCTCTTCACTTTCCTGCTTGCACTCGTGCAAAGATTCCACCTATACCACCTTTCTCCATCTACCACCTTTATCCATCTACCTACCACCTTTCTCTATCCTCCATCACCTTGCTACCAGCAATCCTTCATCCAGGAATATCGTCCACCAATTTGCCTCCGTTAATCCCTCGGTAAGTGACCCTACTGGGTCGCACCAGGACCCCATGGTTTGATTTGCAAGTGAAGTAGCGCTTCTCGCCCACCGAGCCATCGTTCTTTCCTTTAGGCGAGCGTAGCTCCAATCCCAGCCACACCCCGGGGGCAAACTCCGCTGGCCCAATGTACCTGATGGCACCTATCTCATTGGAGCTGGTCAGGAGCACTTGCGAGCCTTCCTGTAGTTTCACGTTTCCCTCAGTTGTGCTTCCGATTGCATTGCTCCAGCTCCGACGCAAAGTCGCATTTTTTGGTCTGGAAACAAGAAATGGAGTCATGAGAACGGGTGAATCGCTTCAACACACAAGTGGACATTTACCTTTGTGCAATTGGCTGCTGTGTTTTGCCCCTAAAATACTGTCAATTCACTTTATGGTCTAGTCTGTGAAGCGCTTTCGTCTCTTTCAGACATCTCAAAGATGGGAGAATACATAAGAGTAATCCTTGCAATTGATACAGCGCTTTTTCATATCAAATGCAACGATTTTCCTGATTATTACTCTTACACGGGGAATGGGATGCCAACCTTCGCATGGGTGCTTCTGTTATGCATTATTGATTAACGCAGTAACTGTTATCAAAAGACGACCCAATATCAATTTGTCAATCTCCCAGGAAGATTACCAACGTGAAATTTGGTGCCTTATACAGAGTAGGTGACAACCAGATGGTTAAGACTAAGATACTGGATCAATTTAAGAAACAGTCTGTTGCTGTAATGGAAAGACAGTAGAGTAGCTCTTAAACTCTGAACACTGGTTGAAAATGTTAATTAAGTTTGATTTTAAGTGCTAATTACTGCAGAGTCACTAGCATCTAAATTGTACTTCAACTAGATTCAGAAATGTAGCACTAAATTGGGGCATCACAACATTGCATCAGTCAACATCTCAGCTGCAGCAGAGCAAATATGACTGATGAATATGGTAGAACATTAACGCTAGAAATGTAAAGAATGCATTAATAATAATCATAATAATCCTTTCATTTGATATGGTGCCTTTCAAGTCTCCTAGACAACTCAAAGCGCTTCACAGAATATACCGTGAAGTGAATTGACTATATATTTGTGGGGGTTACGTGACAGCCAATTGTGCACAGCAGTGACCCACAAACAGTCGTGGATTGACATGACCAATTTATTTAGCATTGAAGTGCAAGCTTAAGATTTTTGCCAAAGTGAAATTTAAACTTAGGTCCACTGATGTTGACAGTCTGTTATTGGCTTCACAGTGCTCATTATTGCATTGAATAGATGGCATACAGCCCTGTCACTTAAAGCAGAAAAGAATCTCTGAGCTGCTTTCAAATCACATTAGTTCCTTAGAAGTTACTGACATTATAGTCATAGAAAAACTGACAAAAATGACTTGTTTTTATAGCATCCACAGAAATTAGAGTACACAGTAACACAATAAGAAAAAGATCACAATCAGTACATGATAGAACAGGGGATTCGATTTACTGGATATATATCAGCAAAAACCCTAATAATTTCAAAATTAAAAAACATGCCTCTCCTTTCCACAGTATCCTTTCTCCACCCTCGCCCTCCAGGTCCAAATCTATGGTTACAGATCACATTCAAGGTCCAAAGGATTTGTGACTTTAATTTGTGGACAAACAAGCTTCAAACAGAACTGAATTATTTTTCTATATAAAAAACACAGGTCTATGCCTTTGTCACCTCTCGGCTGGACTATTCCAATGCCCTCCTCGCTGGTTTCACCTCTGCCACCATTTACAAAATCCAGCTCATACAGAACTCCTCCGCCCGCATTCTCACCCAATCCAAACTTCGCTCCCCAATTACCCCAGTCCTTCCCAGACTTCACCGTCTCCTTGCCACTGAGCGGATCGACGTCAAGATCCCCACTCTTGGGTTTAAATCCCACCACTCCTCTGCACCCTCCCAACCTCTCTAACCTCTCTCTCTTACAGCAGTACCCGCTGCCTCCACTCTACTGGGTCTGGTCTCCTCCTTGTCCCGTGAATCCTCCACTCCACCATTGGGGGTGATGATTTCAGACACTATGGCCCCCAAACTCCGGAACTTCCTCTCTCAATCCCTCCACCTGACCCCCTCCTTTTCCATGTTCAGGTCGCGCCTGAAGATCTTCCTGTTCGACCGCTCCTATGGTCACCTTCCCCCTCCCCCCGGCTCAGCCTCAGGCTCACTATTGTGAAGCGCTCTGAGATGCCATCTGGTGTGGAGCGCGTTATATAAATCCAAGTTTAGATTCATAGATTCATAGAATTTTACGGCACAAAAGGAGGCCATTCGGCCCATCTAGTCTGTGCCGGCTCTTTGAAAAGAGCGATTCAATCTCACTGCCCTGCCCGCTCCCCATAGCCTAATAGACCTGTTCTCCCTAAATAAAGATCTAATTCCCTTTTAAAAGTTGTTATCAAATCAGCCTCCACCACCTTTTCAGGTAATGCATTCCAGATTCGAACAACTCGCTGAGTGAAAAAATATCTCCTCAGCTCCCCTCTACTTCGCCTTGAAACTATTTTAAATCTGTGACCATGAGTCACAGATTCGCCCACGAGTGGAAATAGTTTTTCTCTATTTGCCCTGTCGAAACCCCTCATGATCTTATAAACCTCTATCAGGTCTCCCCTCAATCTTCTCTGCTCCAGAGAGAATAACCCTAGCCTATCTAGCCTCTCCTCATAGCTGAAGTCCCTCAATCCTGGCACCATCCTAGTAAATCTTCTTTGTACCCTTTCCAATGTCTTCACATCCTTTCTGTAGTGTGGTGACCAGAATTGAACACAGTATTCCAGCTGAGGCCTCACCAAAGTCCTATAGAGGTTAGTCAGCACTTCCTGACTTTTGTACTCTATACCCCTATTTATAAAGCCTAGTATCCCATATGCCTTCTTAACAGCCTTGTCTACCTGTCCTGCCACCTTCAACGAGTCACTAACACAAATCCCCAGGTCTCTCTGTTCCTTTACACCATTTAAAATTGTACTATCTAGCCTATATTGCCTCCCTTCATTTCTTCTCCCAAAATGCATCACCTCACACTTCTCTGCATTAAACTTCATCTGCCATGTGTCTGCCCACTTTACCAATTTGTCTATATCCTCTTGCAGATGGCTACTATCCTCCTCACTGTTTACTATTCTCCCTAACTTAGTGTCATCTGCAAACTTGGAAACTGTACTCCGTACACCCAAGTCCAGATCATTGATGTAGATTACAAACAGCAATGGTCCCAAAACCGATCCCTGTGGCACACCACTGCTCACTTCCCTCCAATCTGAAAAACAGCCGCTCACTACAACCCTCTGCTTTCTGTCTCGCAGCCAGTTGTGGATCCACGCTGCCACTGTCCCTTTTACGCCATGGGCCTTTAATTTCATAATAAGTCTCTCATGTGGCACTTTGTCAAATGCCTTTTGAAAGTCCATGTAAACTACATCAACTGCGCTACCATTATCCACCCATTCCGTTACATTAGCTATCCTCCAGTCCTCTGGCACGACCCCTGTGTCCAAGGAAGATTGAAAGATCGTGGCCAGAGTCCCTGCTATTTGCTCCCGTGCCTCCCTTAGTAACCTAGGGTGCATCCCATCCGGACCAGGTGACTTATCCACCTTGAGCGACGTCAACCTTTTTAGAACTTCCTCTCTGGTTATAATTATTCTATCCATTTCTCCTACCCTCTCCTCCAATACTATGGCATTGGCTGTATCCTTTTCTTTTGTGAAGACAGAGGCGAAGTACTCATTCAGTACATCAGCCATGCCCTCTGCCTCCACAATGAGATTTCCTCCTAGGTCCCTAATTGGTCCCACCCTATCCTTGACCAACCTTTTACTCTTAATATGTTGGTAAAAAACCATAGGGTTCCCCTTAATCTTACTCGCTAATTGTTTCTCATGCAGTCTCTTTGCCCCTCTAACTTCCTTTTTTAGTTCTATCCTACACTTACTATATTCTGCTTGGTTCCCTTCTGAATTTTGAGCCTGACACTTATCATAAGCCTCTTTTTTTTGGTTTATTTTGGCCCCGATTTCCTTAGTCATCCAGGGAGGTTTGGATGTCTTACATTTCACCTTTGTGGGGATGCTTTTGACCTGTGCCTGAACTATCTCCTCTTTGAACACTGCCCACTGCTCGTTAGTTGTCTTACCTGCCAATTTTTCTTTCCAATCCACTTTGGCTAGGTCCCACCTCAACTCATTGAAATTAGCCCTTTTCCAGTTGAGTGTCCTCACCTGTGATCGTTCCTTATCCCTTTCCATAATTATTCTGAATCTAACGATATTGTGGTCACTATTCCCTAGATGCTCACCTACAGAAATCTGTTGAACTTGCCCTACCTCATTTCCCCAAACTAGATCCAGCAATGCTTCTTTCCTCGTTGGACTGGAAACATACTGATCAAGAAAGTTGTCCTGCACACACTTCAGGAATTCTTCTCCCTCCTTGTCCTTTACTCTACTATTCTGCCAGTCTATGTTGGGATAGTTGAAGTCACCCATTATCACTACTCTATTAGCTCTGCATTTCTCCGTGATACGCTTGCAGATCTGCTTGTCTATCTCCTCCCCACTATTTGGTGGTCTATAGTATACCCCTAACAGTGTATAAGTTGTTGTTATAAATTCTCTTATAGTTTATTATAAATTTTTAACTTAACATCCTTTAGCTCTGGCTTCTGCTGAAATTAATGGAAAGCTTAGCATATCTTCAAAGGTTGGCAGAGGTGTTAGGAATTGGAGAACACCACAATCAATTCAATTAAATCAAAAGTGGGTTTAGAAGCGCTGGAGGAAACCAGAGAAAAATCATTGTGGTGGTATTCCGGCAAATGATAGTAATTGACAAGCTAAGTATTATTCAGTGGAATACCTCACTTCAGTGAAGATATTTAAACCATAGGTATCAGTGAATCATGAATTATTTTGGCAAACATTTTGCATACAACTTATTCAAGGTACTGATTACCCAGCAAAGAAACATTTAAAAAGAATTGATATCAGTGTTGCATTTATTATTGCAATATTACCCTGTTGGACAGGCAGGTACATTTGCTGGAGATGATATTGATCCAGAAAGACTCAATCATTAAGATTTGTTGATATCTAAGGGGGGGCCTTAGAGCTTTAGCAATGCCCAGAGAGAATTAGGAGCTTTCAAGCAATATCTCGTTTTGCTTTCTTCATGCTCGTTGTTCATTTTTTATGAGCTTTACTTTTTTAAAAACTAACAAGTTCCCCCACCATTTGATGGGTCTTGACAGGGAGTATAAAATATTCCAATTACTGTATTTTGCTTCATATTCCCACCAGGTCTAGGAATGCTCCTGTCTCCCTGGACCAACACGTTTTGTACATTTTAATTTCATACGCAAATGTTGAAATAAAGTTGAAAATATTAAACTGTTTTTTCTATATCATCATCGTAGACTATGTGGTTCCACTCATGCATCCTATTCTCTCAGTTATAGGTATTAGTTTTTGCAGCATGCAATACAGTCAATTCACTTTACAGTATATTCTGTGAAGTGCTTTGAGATATCTTGAAGACGTGGGAAGATACTATCACAGATAATAATAATCCTTGCATTTGATATAGTGCGTTTCACATCTTCTAGATGTCTCAAAGCGCTTCACAGAATATACTGTAAAGTGAATTGACTGTATGTTTGTGGGCAAAACGCAGCAGCCAATTACACACAGCAATGTCCCCACAAACATCGTGGATTGAAATGACCAATTTATTTTACTGTTTTGATGGATTATTATTAGTTGTGTGGAGTAAGGAAACTTGCCTAAGGTTTCACCCTGATCTGCCTGGATTCGAACACAGGTCTCACATTTGTAAGGCGAGTGCTCTAACCACGGAGCTACATGCGGTAATTTTGTGGTCATGAAGAGCTGATTTGTTCAGAAAGGACTACAATTATCAAAAGCAAAACATGAAATACTACAGATGCTGGGAATCTGAAACAAAAAGAGAAGTTGCTGGGGAAAGTCAGCAGGTCAGGCAGCATCCATGGAGAAAGGAAAAAGAGTCAATGTTTCGGGTCTACAACCCTTCGTCAGAACTGGGGCTTGTTGGGAGGGAGATTTCTTAAGGATGTTAGAAGGGGAGAGGCAGGATATGGAAGACAAAGCAGACAAAGACAACAAAGGAAAAAGAAAAAATAATGTGTTATCTGATGGGTTGAATATGTGTTAACGAATTCAGAGGGAGAAACAAAAGGGGATGGGTTTAAACGAAACTGGGGAGAAGAACAAACAAAACACCAGAGAGGCAAGGGGTGTCTGGAGTTATGATTGTGATGGGGGTGGCGGGAAGAAGGGGAAGTTCTTATGGCCTGAAATGGCTGAAATCAATGTTGAGGCTAGATGGCTGTAGTGTCCTCAGTAGATAGATGAGGTGCTGTTCCTCAAGCTTTCGCTGTGGGTCACTGGAACAGCGCAGGAGACCATGGATCGAAAGATCAGCCTCTGAATGTGAGCGCAAGTTGAAATGGAGGGAGACTGGAAGATCAGGGTTGACCTTCTGTACAGAGTGAAGATGCTCTGCAAATTGGTCTCCCAATCTGCACTTAGTCTCCCCAATGTAGAGGAGACCACACCGTGAGCAGCGGATACAGTACACTACATTGGTGGAAAATTATCAAAGGGCTTGTTTTATATAGCACATCAGAGCTGGTTGAAGGTCATGAGGACCATTAAAAGCTCCTTTGATTCGTTTCCACCAAGCAATTTGAAGGCTTTAGATCAAGTTTCTTAAATGTAAAGAAAGAAAAATAATGACGCTTATAAATATAACACCTGAGTGATTACCTACAGTAACATTATGGGCATATAGAGCCTCATTAACAACATAGTGTAAACTGCCAATTACAAATTCACCAACAGTCACACATCACTTACAATTGGTTTTCTAACATGTTTTGGCACTTTGAAGTGCTGTTAAATTTCTTGTGTCTAATATTGGTACACAAGCTCCGATTTCACACTTTCCTGCCTAAAGCGACTGAAATAGAACTCAGTTAAGTCAAGAGATTTCACTGTCTGAATCTGCTGGGATGATGGTGGCAGGTTCACACACTTCATCAAGTGCAGTCAGAACTACATCCCAGCAGTGTTTCATTCTGGGAACGCAAACAAAACAAAGGGAAGCAACAGTAACTTTTCTCCACACCGCTGCTTGGAGCAGTTGCAGGTGAGAAAGCAATGCTGCATGCAGATTCGGTGGATTCTGTTACAGGTAGATTCTGAGTAAGTTGTGGTTAATGTGATCCTTAAGAGATACCTAAGAACTGAATAAAGGCATTGCACACTAAAGAAATAGATTGGGGTTTCAGTGCATCATTTCATCCTGTGATTTCAAGAGTAAATTACTTAAGAAGTGAACTGGCACCGTTTCTCTTTAATCTTTCATTTTAGTTTATTTTAATCTTTACATTCAACTGAGTTGCTGAAATGATTTGAGAACATTATTATTGTGGCGATTCAGCAAAAGCTTCTATCCACTGAGCCTCACCCGCAACTGAAAATGAATAAGCTTTTGCTTGAGAGAAAATATCCAGAGTAAACCAGATGTCAGATATCAGGGAAAGACTTCAAAGCAATGATCATAAATATCTTAGCTGAAACCTTTCTGCATTACATTTCAACCACCACCTCTACGCACAACACTCGTCCTCCTGACGTGAAAGGCGCTCTATAGGTGTAATTTTGTTGTTATTGTAGTCTGTTTATATCCTTCTGAAGCCCTCCGAGACACTACCCTACTATTCCTAGATCAGCCTTATTACTTATTGCTGTAGGATACCACAGTTTACATCAATCCAGTCTAGAAACCATTCACTTGGTCTGACTCTTGTTTTATGTCCTCCTGACATGAAAGGCACCATACAAATGTAATTTTGTTGTTGTTGTCATGTGGTCTATTTTCTACCCATGCTCTATGTCTTCTAATACTGTGCACCTTTACTTTTTACAATAATGATAAGGTGCTGCAAAAGAGGCTGTTCGTAGGACCTATCCGTGTGCAAAGCAAAACCAACATAATCACTACACTGGGTAGCAATTCCTTGTAAGACACTTTCGTTGTTTTGACATTCTAGGCACTATATTATCTGTAAGGATTTAATGTTAACTGTTAGAACCACTAAAGCAGGTAGGGCAGTGGCTCCATCTCCACTAGCACAACACTCACCTTCAAATCAAATGTTATTAAATGATCGGCTTAGTAGTTATGCCAAAAACTAGGTCAACCTGTCCCTTCACTATCCTTTAATAAACAATAAAGAGCAATCCAGAGGGTACTCACCATTCACAAAGAGTCACTAATGTGCCTAATGCTTGTAATATAGTCTTGGAAATTGCAGGCAGGAGTAAATGAGAGTGAGCAGAAATCTAGAAACAATGTTCTTTTTTTGTGACATGCATCTATCACAAAAGAACATAAGGGAGTCTGGAACAAGAAACAGCTCTTCAGACAATCATATAAAGTGGGAAAGAAGTCGTCAGTCTACTCTGAGATGTCGATTTGTTGGTGAAATTAACTGAATCATCGATGTCTCAAAGCACTTCACAAAAAATTGTAAAGTGAATTGACTGTATAATCGTGGGTGAAACGTGGCAGCCAATTACGCACAGCAGTGTCCCATAACGTCGTGGATTGAAATGACCAATTTTGTTATTGTGTTTTTTTGGAGGGATTATTATCAGGAGTGTGGAGTAAGGAAACTTGCCCAAGGTTTCGCCCTGACCTGCCTGGATTCGAACACAGTTCTCACACTTGTAAGGCGAGTGCTCTATCCACTGAGCTACAGGATCATTCTTTGCTTCCTAACATTGAACAGTCATCTCAAATTACTTATTGTGTGACACCCATAAATTATAGAATAAATTAAAGCTGTCTGGTCAGGCTAAATTAAATTAAGGAAACATAGCTTCTAATTTAGGCAGCGGCAGCAGATTAGCACAAGGTTTGCACACTGCAATTACATAATGGAATAAGATACACTGGTATGAAAGCACGGTAAGAGATCAATGACATTGTTTTATGAATAAGTTTCAAAAACCTTGCCACTGGTTTTGGGGGAAGAATAAGGTAAATGTATTAAATACCATCAGTAACAGAAGGCAAGATATAAACGCACAGTCCTCCAAAAATAATAAAACCCCAGATTGCTTTCAAAGCAATTTTTCAGTCTTTATTTGTTATTTAGAGAGACAAAAGAATTCTCTGAATAATGAATGGCCATAGATTTCAGCCTGCGCGGTGGAGCCTAGTTAGCTCCAGTGACTTGTGGCATGGAAGTCCATTACAATTCCACAACCAGCAAGTCAATTATATTTAATCAATTTCCTCTCTCTATTCCTTCCTCATTCCTTTTCTCTTTCTTACAGCTTTACTTCCTTGCTGATTCTTTTGTCTTTTTAATAGTAATCACTCCTCTCTTCTTGATATCATCTTTTTCATCCCTAGACAATTGTACTTTTCTTCTAAACATCCTCTACCACATTGAATACGGGTTTTCTTTCTTCATCTACTCTGCGAATCCTGTTTTAATGCATCTCTTGATAAGTTTCTATATGTCTTTCACAGTACCCAGCACCGATAATGGTAGTGTGAGGAGCCAGAGGGGAAGGTGGTGGGAGAGAGTGGGAGAGGTGAGAGAGGGCAGGGATGGCGAGGGAATATGGAGAGAGAAGGGAAGTGGAGGAGTGGCAGCTTATATCTTGTACATAAACCGTAAAAAAAATCCTAGATATTTTGAGAAAACAAAATTATTCTTTAACTAAACCAAACAATAGAAATTCAGATCAGAGGCCAAAATACTCATAAGTTTCGCTGAACATGACCTGTGCAACCCCATCCCTTCAGCTGGCTTAAGCAATTCAGAGATGGACTATCACATTCCAATTGTTGCATTGTTTTATTTTCCTTCCAAAAATAAATATGCCTTTCACTGCTCACAATTTCAGTTTTCCTCAATGGATTATTCATGCCAAGGAAAAAAGAAAGATGGTAATACACACATGAATTATCATCACTAAGTGGTCCATTAGTGGATTTGACAAGATGACACCCTGCTGCATCTTGTCAAATACACCCTCGCAGACAATTAGCAGTGAAACCGGCAAAAGAAGCAGGGCACCTGCGGTGACAATGTAACTCCTGATCTGTGTGTCTCCAGCAGAAAGCAAGCACTTAGTTTAAGATATTCAAAAATAAAAGGCAGTTTCACTTTGCAAATTCATGTGTTCATCAAGGCGGAGAATGCCACTGCTGGAGAAGAGAAAGATATTGTTCTTCGTAGAATCACAGATTGTTATTAGCACAGAAACAGAACATACAGGTCAACAAGTCTGGATTTACCAACAACAAATTACAAATTTTTTTTTAAGGATTATTATCGGGCGTGTGGAGTAAGGAAACTTGCCAAGTTTCATCCTGCCAGGAATCGAACCCAGGTCTCTCGCTTGTAAGGTGAGTGCTCTAACCATTGAGCTACAGGACCACAAACATGCGTTCACAAGCAAACACGGGTTCAATTCCACACAGGGTGAAACCTTGGGCAAGTTTCCTTACCTTAAGTGCTCTGAGATGCCGTCTGGCATGGAGGGCACTGTATAAATCAAAGTTGTTGTTGTTACTCCACATGCCTAATAATAATCCCTCAAACAAAACAATAATAAATCGTTCATTTCAATCCACAATTGTTTGTGGGACACTGCTGTGCACCAATGGCTGCCGCGTTTCACCCACAATTATACAGTCAATTCGCTTTACAGTATATTTTGTGAAGTGCTTTGAGACATCTAAAAGACTTGAAAAGCGCTATATCAAATGCAAGGATTATTATTATTATTATAACCCAATCCTACTTTACTGCTTCCTCCCTACAACTTGCTTGGAGCATATCCTCCTCTTTAAGAATCTTCTATGAACTCTGATTCAATTATGGTTCATGGCAGACTAGTTTCATTCCAATCTCTGTGTGTGTAAAGGTAGAGATGTTTTTGTATCCAACTCTAGCATCAAGTTCTCCAGGGTCAGATACACCGTGGATCACATGCATCTCTTCACACTCTATCTTTTAAGTGCAACCTCATTATAATAATAATCCTTGCATTTGATATGGCGCCTTATCATTTCTTTGGGATGTTTCAAAGCGCTTCACAGAATATACTGTACAGTGAATTGACTGTGTATTTTGTGGGCGAAATGTGGCAACCAATGATACGCAACAGCGTCCCCCCAACAGCCATGGACTGAAGCGATCAGTTTCTTAATATTTTTTAGAAGAGGCAAAACAACAAAATAATCAAAAACATAAATAAATGATATTACAGAGTATAGATAGGAACACAATTCTATTTGAGAAATTATTAGTATTCCTGAGAAATTTACCGGCAGGGCCCACAGTTCTGTTACATGCTGAGCTTCACTATTTTGACACATGTGAGTGAAAAGCAGCAATCTGGCTTTGTTGCTGCAATAACTAGATGTAATTAGTAATCAATGTAATTGTTTATGCTTTATTTAAACTCAAGATGTATTAAGACTGTGAGACAATCTATTGTATCTATTGTGTCTTCACCTACAATCAATATATGCACTGCCCAAGGTCCCAGTTTCATTGCTTAAAAGCATCATGGAGCCGATATTCTTCTGGTCACTGATCTTAATGGCAGTGTTGAGATGCCAGGAGCTGAATGTCAGGTTATTGAACTAACAGACGGTTAAGCTATAGCTCTGGAACTGATGTAAAAACCTTTACTGATGTAAAAACCTTTACAGCAAACAGGCCAATTTAGCTGGTTAATTAATGCCTGGATAAAGACCAATGAATAGGTAAACATCCAACACAGCAGTGAAACACATCCACACCATTATTCACCCCAGGGAAGATCTAACTTTCCCTCTGCTTTTATTGGCACTTCTCGCTCCATAACCTCTCTTTCCTAACCCATAAGCCTCACCCCACACCACACCACCTGTTAAGCCACCCCCCCAAAAAGTTAGTAGAGAGTAGCTCACTCTGCTCAAATGGATTGGTACTCCGCGGCCTTGCTCCCCCCACCTCAGTGACCCCGTTAACTCCATATCAACCTGCCCAGTAGGCTCTGACCTGTTCCACGTCCCCCGCCTAGCTCATCCCACCATCGGTGGTCGGGCCTTCAGCCTCTTTGCCCCCAACATTTGGAACTTACCCACATTCCCTTCACCTCGCTCCCTCCATTACACCCTTGAAAGCACGTCTCAAGACCCTCCTCTTCGGCCATGCCTTTGGGCACCTTTCCACCCTCCACCCTCTCTTACCTGAACCCACTGCTCAGGTCCAAATCCTTGACAGTCCAGCACTTATAGACGTCCTCCTGATATGAAAGGCACTGAACAAATGTATTGTATCGACATACAATTGTTTGACGGATAGCAACCAAGGAGGCCATGATTCAGGACACCCACATTTTCCAAAACACAGTAGAGGGTAAAGTAACCATCTAAATCCAGCAGATACAAGCTTCCCAAATCTTTGTCTCATCACAACTTTGTATAATTACCTTCCTCAGCCTCTAACAAGTGGAGATAATTTTCAAAGGAGATATTGGTTTCCTGATATTCATTGGATCAGTAATGACAAGTATTCATAATGAGATTCTTGCCTTGGTTCACAGAATGTTACAAGTCACTCATTTGATGCAGATTGATGGTCTATTCTCCACAACAAACCAGCTCCCCACCCCACCCCCACACCCCTGCTCCACGTCTTTCCTCTATCACTGCGAGGAGATGCTGGATTTCCTTGAATCCAAAATCGAGGGAATCCATTCAGCTGCCTCTGCCCTCCCAACAGCCACTTCCTCCCGATCTTCTCCCCACACTCCGACCCCTACTCATCCTTCCTTCCACACATGTCTCCCTGTATCCCCTTCCTCTGTCATCACCACCATATCCACTATGAAGCTTACCACCTGCCCACTTGTCCCCATCTCCTTACCTCCCAGCACCACCTACTCGACCCGCTACTCTCCGATACCATCAATCTCTCCCTATCGTGTAGTACCATTCCCACCCCCTTCAAAACAGCCACAATAACCTACATCCTCAAGCAATCTTCCCTGGATGCATCACTGCTCTCCAATTACCTTTTCTTTCCAAGATCCTTGAAAGTGTCGTTGCTTAACAGCTTCGCTCTTTCCTCTTCTCCCACTCCCTG
The DNA here is from genome assembly GCA_035084275.1 of Hydrolagus colliei. NCBI lineage: Eukaryota > Metazoa > Chordata > Chondrichthyes > Chimaeriformes > Chimaeridae > Hydrolagus > Hydrolagus colliei. The sequence continues at coordinate 67,829,062 of CM068744.1, read as the reverse complement.
TATGAGCCCCTTGAATCGGGTTTCCACAATGCTCACAGCATGGAAACTGCTCTGGTCAAGGTTACAAATGACATCTCTGCCTCCTTATCCTCCTTGACCTCCCTGCCACCTTCGACACTGTGGACCACTCAATCCTCCACTGCCTATCCTCTCAACCTCAACCTTCAAGTCCCTGTCCTTGACTAGTTCAGGTGTTATCTCCCACATCAACTCCACTGTGACTCCCCCAACAGTTTCTCTTCCAGCCCCTGCACCGTCTTGTGTGGTGTTCCTCACGGCTCTGTCCTTGGTCTCCTCCTCTTCAGCCTCTACATGCTCCCCCTTGGTGACATCATAATCAAACATGGGATAAATTTCCACATTTACGCGGATGACACCCATTCTATCTCTCTGCCTCCACAGTCAATTCCAGGACTATTGACAGACTACGTGTCAGATATCAAGTCCTGGATGAGAGACAACTTACTCCAGCTGAAAGTCAGTAAGACTACAAGGCTCGACTACAGCAACTCCCTCCTTGTCAGTCTCCCCAACTCTACCCTCCACAAGCAGCAGATTATTTTGTTGTTGTTGTTGTCTCAAACTGCTTCATGTCAAGCAGCCTCAGTTTAAGCAGAGGAGACAATAGTTGATCCCGCCTAGTTGCTCCCGCCCACTGACTCTATCCATTAATATCTTCTAATGTGGCGACATTCATATTGAGCAAAGAGTTGCCAACCTCAGAGCGCATGATACGTTTTTGGCATGAATATTTCCACACATAGAAGGTGTTGGCATGAACTGTGTGGCATTTAACTGAGTGAATGCAATTGGCACTGTGAGGGTGGAGTGCACATAAAGAACCACAACTCAGGCGCTGTCTACCATCACCCACCCTTGGGAGTGTCCAAGCTGCCTGCAAGGTGTCCCCGCTTAGCTTCATTGAGTTCTTATAACAGAGCCGAATGCCACCTGTTTAGAGAGTTCTACTACTTCTGGTTGTACTTTTATCTCTTCATGCTTTACAATTCAGTAACAATCGGTGAGGCATTTCAAGACATCACAGCTGGTCCCGAGACTGAAATAACACAGGAAGCTGTACAGCCTGGGTGAGCTTTAACTGCTCATTAAACTCCGCGGGGTTCAAAATTATCTCTACTGGAAGTGGGCGCTTTTCCTGGCCCCTGGGAAAAGCGGCAGTCAACGTGAACACAGTCTACAACAAGGGAATTCCCTACATGTCACACTGATTCTTAATTTTCTGGCTCTGATGTGAGATCTCCTTGGAGCCAAGTCAGTACCAGAGATTTGATTCCCTACTTAAAATGTTGGAAGCTGCTTTATTCACAACGGCTAAGCACCAGGAATACCTCCTGCTTTCAGTTGAAGTGCTTTTTCGACCACACTTAACTTAGTTTCCTATCAGTTCAAACACTTGCAGGACTCATTTTGAAACTCAAGTTGTTGTTTTTTGGACATTCAAAATGCTGGACCTGCTTACAGCTTGTAGTTTCAAACCCTGGAGGAGAGCAAACTTTCTTTGGTTAAATGTCAACAAGTCAGGGTCTCTTCTGCTCTTCAACTCAAACGATGACCACATTGACTTCCATGGATGCTCAATCCACTTCATGAAACTAGTGTGGTCCTTCAGTACCTTACTCAACCTCCAAGTCCCAATTTTAGCTCTTACAGGCTTGGCTTTCACTCACCTCCTCAACTTTATCCACCAGTGCCACTACCTCTTTCCCGTGATCGCAAGACTCCTTGGCTAATCCATCTACAACCAGCTGTTCCTCCAGAAATCTGGGAAGCTCATGTTCTCTCATGTACCAGCTCTCTCATGTACCAGCTGATACACCTCAGCCTTGTCCTCATCCAGCATCACTGGCTCCCAATTCTTCAGCAGATCACATTCAAGATCCTCATCCGCATTTTCAAATTCCTTGCCTCATCATGCAATTTAGCTACCCCAAAGTCCCGCCAGCTCCTTTCACTCAGCAAACACTAGCTTGCTTCACGTTCCACATCCGATCCACCTCACCATCAGCCATTCTGTCATGTGCTCAGGAGCTCCATCCTGGAGTTTCCTCCACCTTGCTGCCTCTTTACCTGCCTTCAAAGCCCATGGTAAGAACTATCTTTACAACCTTGTGTTTGGATCACTTTCTTCCCCTCCCCTAAAGTCACACCACCCTCCTCCAACCAGGGCTCCAGCTGGGTAAGCACATCCTCCCAACGTGAAAGGCTTCACATAAATGTCAACTGTTGCTAATTCAGCACAACTGTTAGGTGTTAATTCAATTCCAAACCCCAGGAAGCTACAGTGAAAGGGGATTCCAGTGGGAAATGAATGCTAAGACCTATTGAGCAAGTGCTAGCAAGCAGTCACAGAATGCTGCTGTAAGGAACCTGGAGACAGCTTACCCCATTACCATGTTAGCGATGTAATGGTGCACTGCATGGAGCTGGAGCAGGGAAAGAAACATTTTTTAAAAAGGAGGCAGCATATCTCCCAAATGTTTTTCAATGCTAGTAATTTTTTTTACACACACACAGCCCTTGGAATTTAGGTGGGTGCATTTGATACAAAGCAAAAACTCCCAGCAAGTGTGATTTGAGATGTTGGATTTGCTGGTGTAATTTTGTAGAAATAGCAGCACATTATCTGACTGAAGTCAGATCAAGATCTCTGCTGCACTGCCTGCTAGTATATAATCGACCAATGTGTTTTTGTGGCTATTAGGACTGTAATTGTGTTTGCTTTATATTGGAAGTACAAATATCTATTGTAGATAGAAGTTTATGTATTAAGAGTAGAGCCAAGTACTATTTGAATTCCCTTTGTGGCTGTTCAATCTTTCTAAGAACGTTGGTCATGGTGACTTATAAACTTGTAAAAGAAAACTGTAAAAGAAAATATAGATATCTCTCTTGAGTCGGGCTTGTGCTCTGAGTATATTAAAATCATGTTGAATAAAAACAAATCCATCTCCCCTCAACCTCCACACACAATTTGTTGCACATCTATCCCATAATATTATGGTTTGTGCATTAAAATTTTTAAAATATGATATGAATACATCAGAGGCAGTGGCTGAGTAAAGATAGGTACAGTAAAAGCCTGTTTATCCGGCACCCAATCAACCGTAACTTCCATATAACTGGCATCGCAAAAAAAAGTCCACATTCGATTAACCGGAATTTATCCAGAAAAATGCATTTTTTGGTGTTTTTTTTGTGTTTTCGGCCGAATATTCGGCACGTGCTTTAAATGGCATTGGCCAGGTCCCAAGAGTACCGGATAAACGGGCTTTTACTATACTTAAGAAAACAGGTAAGAGAATGTATACCATCACTCAATAATAATAATCTTTACATTTGACATAGCGCTTTTCATGTCTTCTAGGCGTCTTAAAACGCTTCACAGAATCTACAGTAAAATGAATTGACTGTATATTTGTGGGAGAAATACAGCAGCCAATTATGCACAGCAGTGTCCCACAAACAGTTGTGGATTGAGTGACCGGTTTCTAATTCTAATTATTGTTAATAATTGTTTTTAATATAGGGGATTATCACCCCCAGAAAAGTGATCTACCAGCTGGCTAACAACTGGGTTCCTACTTATTAGTAGATAAAAAGAGGAGTGTGGAGTAAGGAAACTTGCATAAGGTTTCACCCTGCCCAGCAATCAAACAAGTCCTCTCGCTTGCATGGCAAGTGCGGTACCACTAAGCTACAGCACTCCAGCATTAATTAGGTAAACAACATCCTTCAGGGAGAGATACAGGGAAATTTCCTTGTGTAGATGGCATATATAGAACTCATCATCTGGTTTCGATACTTTTAAGCATGGTGATGGGCTTCAACATGTCAGGACACCAGCTCTGACAATTCATTATGACCCCAAAACCTAACTGTTGGGTCATTTCTCGGCTTGGGACTTGCACCAACTGAAACAAGCAGAGTCTACAAGCTGATAAGTGATGCACTTGATGACATTTAATGATCAACTAGAGAGATCCCCGAGTTGGGCTTTACCTCGGTGATGAGATCTTTCGTTTTGGCTCCCTTGGTGATGGAAGGGCTGATGAGCTGCTGAAACTCCGCTGGAAACCTGAAAAAGAGGAAACATTACTACAAGATTGCGAGCAGACTGACAACTGGCAATTTTTCTTATTGTATTAAACCTGTTTTGCCAGAAAAAACCCTCAATGATTTAAAATACTTTCATTTCAGCATGAATGCAGTACAAATCTAGTCAAATACAGTGTATGCAATCTTGACAAGTACACAAAATGCTCATTATATATTAATTTAGTCAATGATATAGACATCAATAGGAAACCAGTTCTTAATGGTAAAACACTCATGTCTAGATAAAAAGTAAATGTAAAACACTACATTTACTTTTTGATCTAGATAGGTGGATTCACACCACTGAATTTAGCTTCTGTGAATAAAGGACTCATCTATGGAGCTCAATAAAAGACACATGAAATCAGTTTGTCATTGAAATAATAACGAAAACAATGCTATTTGATATTGTGCCTTATCAGGTCAAAACTTTTGCACAGCTCCTCACACAATGAAATGCTTTTAAGTGTAATGGCTGTTGCTAAGTGAGCAGACATAGCAACTAATCTGCACCAGCCACATCCCACAAGATGAATGGTCAGTTAATGTGCTTTCTCCTGATGCTACTGTTCCCTCAGTTCCATCCAATTCACCACATAAATTCAAATAATACCTTCATTTCTGCTGTCCTGTTGCGCTTTTATTTTGTGCTTATATAGGTTTTGGCATGGGACTGATACAATAAATGTCTCCGCTCAGTACAGCCAATTGTTTTCCCTCTTTTCTCATCATGGTGTAAACATATTGTTAACCATATATTCACGCATTTATATATTTTCAAAGCATTGCATTAATATTGCATGAGGTTTTGTGTTTTGCCTTCGGGACTGTGGCAATACAATGTGTATTGTATGTGCAATACAATTTAGGCCTTTACTGTTGCATTGATGGTCTGGATGTGCATAATCTACTTTGTCATTTATCTGCAAAATAACATTAAAAAACAGAAAAAGCAGATAAAATTAAATGAAATAAATTAGGTTGGGCTCCATGGGAAGCTGATAGGAGTTTGCGTCATGTACTGTATCGCATAGACTCAGATGAACAATCTATTGAAAAAACTGTCGCAGAACAAAATTAACTTTACAAGTCTGCTCAGACTTTTTTTTAGCCTGCATACTGACTTATGCTCACTGTCCTGTGCAGTTCTGCGCTGATTGCAAACTAAACTGATTGCAACAGAACCCCTCAACTTAGTCACAGTTTTTCTACACAATGCTTGACTTATTTTGGGAAGTGTCTGATTTATTCCATTCATACACAAACCGATCATGGAAGAACAATGAAATATCAGTGTGATTACAAGAGGCGTAAGGAAGCCATGGAATGAAAAGGAGGTGATTGTGATGTGATGTGTTAATGAGATAATAATTACATTTTGAAAAATTCCAACCTATCAACTGGTCTGGAGTGTGACATCCATTTCCACCCCCACATCCCCTCCTTCCTAGATCTGTCACAGAATCTGTCAGCCCATTTGTGGGCCACCAGTCCTCCCAATGTGAAAGGCGCTCTATAAATGTTATTTTGTTGTTTGTTGTTGCTCATTGGACTTCACAGATAGGTTACTTGAACCAAATTATTTCATCCTCCCATTTGCAATGTTCAATCTTTCTCCTCCCTCACCCTAAGAACAAAAACACAACTCTGCCCGCAAAGATATTTATTCAACTCATTATCAGAAGGTATAATTAACCAGGCCTAAATTAATGTACTTCTGAAGTCAGCTTTTCATGTTTCTATTAATCTCAGAATTCAATATGACCTATTCAGTTGGCCCTCAGCCCTCACATCCACCCATGGATAAACCAATTGTTTCCTATCTCTGTAACATTGCATTTTTACGCCCCTACTTAATCTAATTAAAATATACCCCAAATTTTGCTTCCAATTGTTGTTGTTGTTGTTATTTGGGGGGGGAATTAGCTGATTGTCTTGAGACACACATACACACACACACAAGAATTTATCAACATTTTAGGAGTATTCAAGCCAGGGAAAGCTCTACATGGGTGTGTAATCTCTGTTTTTAAAATTTCTTTGTTCCCAGAATGAAATGGACACAGTCTCCCTTGGTCATACGCACAGATTGGCAAGAGGCATGGCTAGAGTTACTGGACTACCGAGTCTGCCACTAACGGGTGACTTGATTATACTAATCCAAGGCCATCACCTGGAGCCAAATGATCCCCAAGTAAACCCTGCTTGCTTTCTCCGCCTGGAATGACCAAATAGCAACTATCACCCAACAACAACAACAACAACAAATTACATTTATAGAGCGCCTTTCACGTCGGGAGGACGTCCCAAGGCGCTGCACAGGAGGCGTGTGACCCGAGCTGAGAGGGGAGTGTTTGGGAAGGGGTGAAACACGAAGGGGAGGTAAAAGAGTTCGGGGTGGAACAAAAGGCACGATCAAGTGGTCTTGATGCAAATAACATACCCACCCACATCATCTGTTTAAGTTTACACACAAATAATTCTAAGATTATTTGTGTGTAAAAAAACACAAATAATCAAATTTGGTTGGACAAACCAACTCCATCAAGACCATTTTAATAGGAGATACAACTGTCCGAGGTATAGATAGGCGTTTTTGTGAACGGAAACGCGAATCTCGGAAGGTGTGTTGCCTACCAGGTGCCAGGGTTGAAGACTTGACTGAGCGGGTCCATGAAATTCTGCTAGGGGAAGGGGAAAATCCACTTGTGGTGGTCCATGTTGGGACCCATGAAGTTGAGAGGAAAAGACCTGAGATGCTCCAGGGAGAGTACCAGAGACTAGGGAGTAAACTAAAAAGTGGAACTTCGAGAGTGGTGATCTCTGGGTTGCTTCCAGTGCCTCGAGCAAGCCAGTTCCAGAATGCTAGAATAAGGCACATCAATGCATGGCTGGAGAAGTGGTGTAGGAAGGAGGGTTTCTGGTTCCTAGACCATTGGGACCCATTCTGGGGTAGGTGGAACCTGTACAAAATGGATGGGTTACACCTGAACAGGGCTGGAACCAATCTCCTTGCAGGGAGGTTGTCGAGTTTTGTGGGGGGGCTTTAAACTAATCCCGGGGGGGTGAGGGTGGGAAACTGATCAGTAGTTCAAATACGGGAGGGGTAATAAAGAGGACAGGGGTAAAGGTAAGACGGGAGAAAAATGCAGAGGAAGTAATTTGTGCCTTAGAGTGCATGTATGTAAATGCACGAAGTTTGAGAAATAAAATTGGTGAGCTGCAGGCTCAGGTTGCTGCGAGGTGATATGATGTTATAGCAGTAACAGAGACTTGGCTCCAGCATGGACAGGAATGGGAGTTGAACATTCCTGGTTATAATGTATTCAGGAGGGATAGAGAAGGGAGAAAAGGGGGCGGGGTGGCAATTTTAGTTAAGGACTCAGTGACTGCCTTAGAAAGGAACGAGGTGGAAGAAGGACTAAAAACCGAATCTATCTGGTTAGAAATGAGGAATAAAAAAGGTGCAGTTACACTGTTAGGGGTATACTATAGACCACCAAATAGTGGGGAGGAGATAGACAAGCAGATCTGCAAGCGTATCACGGAGAAATGCAGAACTAATAGAGTAGTGATAATGGGTGACTTCAACTATCCCAACATAGACTGGCAGAATAGCAGAGTAAAGGGCAAGGAGGGAGAAGAATTCCTGAAGTGTGTGCGGGACAACTTTCTTGATCAGTATGTTTCCAGTCCAACGAGGAAAGAAGCATTGCTGGATCTAGTTTTGGGAAATGAGGTAGGGCAAGTTCAACAGGTTTCTGTAGGTGAGCATCTAGGGAATAGTGACCACAATATCGTTAGATTCAGAATAATTATGGAAAGGGATAAGGAACGATCACAGGTGAGGACACTCAACTGGAAAGGGGCTAATTTCAATGAGTTGAGGTGGGACCTAGCCAAGGTGGATTGGAAAGAAAAATTGGCAGGTAAGACAACTAACGAGCAGTGGGCAGCGTTCAAAGAGGAGATCGTTCAGGCACAGGTCAAAAGCATCCCCACAAAGGTGAAATGTAAGGCATCCAAACCTCCCTGGATGACTAAGGAAATCGGGGCCAAAATAAAACAAAAAAAAGAGGCTTATGATAAGTGTCAGGCTCAAATTTCAGAAGGGAACAAAGCAGAATATAGGAAGTGTAGGATAGAACTAAAAAAGGAAGTTAGAGGGGCAAAGAGACTGCATGAAAAACAATTAGCGAGTAAGATTAAGGGGAACCCTAAGGTTTTTTACCAACATATTAAGAGTAAAAGGTTGGTCAAGGAGAGGGTGGGGCCAATTAGGGACCTAGGAGGAAATCTCATTGTGGAGGCAGAGGGCATGGCTGATGTACTGAATGAGTACTTCGCCTCTGTCTTCACAAAAGAAAATGATACAGCCAATGCCATGGTATTAGAGGAGAGGGTAGGAGAAATGGATAGAATAATTATAACCAGAGAGGAAGTGCTAAAAAGGTTGACGTCGCTCAAGGTGGATAAGTCACCTGGTCCGGATGGGATGCACCCTAGGTTACTAAGTGAGGCACGGGAGCAAATAGCAGGGACTCTGGCCACGATCTTTCAATCTTCCTTGGACACAGGGGTCGTGCCAGAGGACTGGAGGATAGCTAATGTTACTCCCTTGTATAAAAAGTGGCAGAAGGACAAGCCTGGTAACTACAGACCAGTCAGTCTAACGTCGGTAGTGGGCAAACTTCTAGAGTCCATAATCAGGGACAAGGTAGATCTTCACTTAGAAAGATATAGGCTAATAAAGGACAGTCAACATGGATTTGTTAAAGGCAAATCTTGCCTTACAAATCTGATAGAATTTTTTGATGAGGTAACGGAATGGGTGGATAATGGTAGCGCAGTTGATGTAGTTTACATGGACTTTCAAAAGGCATTTGACAAAGTGCCACATGAGAGACTTATTATGAAATTAAAGGCCCATGGCGTAAAAGGGACAGTGGCAGCGTGGATCCACAACTGGCTGCGAGACAGAAAGCAGAGGGTTGTAGTGAGCGGCTGTTTTTCAGATTGGAGGGAAGTGAGCAGTGGTGTGCCACAGGGATCGGTTTTGGGACCATTGCTGTTTGTAATCTACATCAATGATCTGGACTTGGGTGTACGGAGTACAGTTTCCAAGTTTGCAGATGACACTAAGTTAGGGAGAATAGTAAACAGTGAGGAGGATAGTAGCCATCTGCAAGAGGATATAGACAAATTGGTAAAGTGGGCAGACACATGGCAGATGAAGTTTAATGCAGAGAAGTGTGAGGTGATGCATTTTGGGAGAAGAAATGAAGGGAGGCAATATAGGCTAGATAGTACAATTTTAAATGGTGTAAAGGAACAGAGAGACCTGGGGATTTGTGTTAGTGACTCGTTGAAGGTGGCAGGACAGGTAGACAAGGCTGTTAAGAAGGCATATGGGATACTAGGCTTTATAAATAGGGGTATAGAGTACAAAAGTCAGGAAGTGCTGACTAACCTCTATAGGACTTTGGTGAGGCCTCAGCTGGAATACTGTGTTCAATTCTGGTCACCACACTACAGAAAGGATGTGAAGGCATTGGAAAGGGTACAACAAAGATTTACTAGGATGGTGCCAGGATTGAGGGACTTCAGCTATGAGGAGAGGCTAGATAGGCTAGGGTTATTCTCTCTGGAGCAGAGAAGATTGAGGGGAGACCTAATAGAGGTTTATAAGATCATGAGGGGTTTCGACAGGGCAAATAGAGAAAAACTATTTCCACTCGTGGGTGAATCTGTGACTCGTGGTCACAGATTTAAAATAGTTTCAAGGCGCAGTAGAGGGGAGCTGAGGAGAAATTTTTTCACTCAGCGAGTTGTTCGAATCTGGAATGCATTGCCTGAAAAGGTGGTGGAGGCTGATTCGATAACAACTTTTAAAAGGGAATTATATCTTTATTTAGGGAGAACGGGTCTATTAGGCTATGGGGAGCGGGCAGGGCAGTGGGATTGAATCGCTCTTTTCAAAGAGCCGGCACAGACTAGATGGGCCGAATGGCCTCCTTTTGTGCCGTAAAATTCTATGATTCTATGATTCTATGATAAGATGGGCAATATAGTGCTGAGCTAGAAGCAATGCAGCGAATGAGCAGACATCAGGAGAAGAGCAGAGGAAATGGTAGAAAATAGTAGCAGGAAAACAATATGAAACAAACAGAGCTATGATCCAATTCAAGTTCAGCGATGATAAAGTAAGATGCATGAAATTTTAACATAAATTTCAGATTAAATTTAAGTTGATTTTCACCAGAAAGCCATCTTTATTAAGTTTAATTTACTTGAGCCTGATGAAAAATGGCATTTAACAACAAAAACTGGAAGGTATTCTTATCAGGATTCTACTATTTGTCTATGAATTCCCGCATTAAGAATACCTAATGTTCTCTAACAGTATAATAAATCAATGTCAATTTGGACCCAATCCCAAACGTAAAATAAATAGAAAACACTGGCTCTGGTTACCAACCTCGGCTTGCGAAAAGAATATTGATACTGAGGGTTGTGGGTTTCGTTTTTACCAAGATGTATTTAAACATGACAGGATTTGAAATAATGTACTGGAACATCACTCTGTGTAAAACAATCAGTGTGTGAAAAGCTTTGTTAAGAATAAAACTGAAGCAGTAAACAATCGGACATTCAAAACCAGGAAGCTAAGTACTGTATTCCCAGCAATGCTCAGAATTTAGGAAATCTGACTCCAAAATATCTTGTCAATAACAGCTGGCCGTAAACCTTGATCCCATGACTGAGGTAACATCTGTTTGCCCTTCAGGTGGAAGTTAAAGATTCCATGACATGCCTGGCAAAGCGCAGGGAGTTTTTCCCATTGCTGTGTCTAAGAGTACTGCAGACTAATTGGTCATTTACTCACAACATTTACAGTCAATTCACGTTAACAGTATATTCTGTGAAGAGCTTTGAGATGTCTCTAAGACGTGATAAGGTGCTATATCAAATGCAAGGATTACTATTATTATTCACTTCATGGTTCGTGAGGCCTTGCTCGGAACAAATCGGTTTCCTACAGAAAGTGACTACAGTCGACAGTACCCAACAGCGAAAGGTTTTAAGACCGTTTGGCACGATAAGGCACTACAAAAACGCAAGCTCTTTCTCACAGGGTCTTGTAAAGTAATGAAGCATTTCCCCGTTACTTTCAGGTGATGGTAAGCAGAGGGGATACTTTGGGGGTGAAGTGGGAGGTAGTGGTGATAAATGGGAAGTTGTGGTAATGGAATACATCAGTTCCAAAAATAAATTCAGAATAGAAAACCTTACAAATGAGATATAAAATTATTGGGATGATTTCAAACCTGTCGCACACACGTGTGGCTCAGATAATATTTATAAACCTCTCAAGCTGTATTCTTCCATTTTAAGATTTCATTCATTTCCCTTACCCATATGTGGCAACCTTTCCTGCCTGAGATACACAAGGAAACCCATCGCCATGATTAACAGTATTGAAACCAGGCTGAGTATTCCACATAAGTGTGCCACTTACAAATGGAAATGTCCTTGCGTCTATAATGGAGCGTGCACTCTCCCTCCCTGGAGTGCCCTCTGCTTATTTAATTTGAGAAAGTACTGTATTAGGGGCAGGTTGTCAAGAGGCAAAGCTCAGGCGCTCCAGGGTGTGCTTTAAGGATTAGTGGAGGTTAATCAGCTAAAACCGAGACTACCACAGATGGCCGACTCAATTCCGACTACCTCAATTGTGTGTTAGTCTGGCTCAGTTGGTGCCCACTTCCCTTTGAGTCAGAAGGTTTGGGTTCAATGTTGGGTTCAAGCCCTGTGTTGAGACTCAGAACTCATACAGTCTCACTGACACTCCAATGCATTGCTATTGGTGCCATTCTTTGAATGAGATGTTAAACCAAGGTCCAATCTGCCTGTTCAAGTGGACATTAAAGATCCCATGGTGCTATTAGAAGCGCTCTGAGACGCCATCCGGCATGGAGGGTGCTATATGAATCAAAGTTGTTGTTGTTGTTCAAAAATATTTCCCCAATAAAAGTGCTCATTTGCCCATGGCATTGCAGTTTGTGGGACATTGCAGTTACTGTTTTTTTCCCACAAAACACAGTCACTTTGCAGCATGTCCTACAAAAAGTGCTTAGAAAAGTTTCCCACTGTGAAAGGCACAATATCAAATGGAAGAACATAAGAACATAAGAATAAGGAGGAGTAGGCATTCGGCCTGTCGAGCCTATCCCGCCACTCAATAAGATCATGGCTGAACTTCTAATCTAACTCCACCTGCCCGCTTTATTCCCATATCCCTTAATCCCTTTATCCATAAGAAATCAAGGATCATTATTATTGTATGAAACCTCATACTGAAATCATAGGTAAAATTTATATAATAAACTTTCCACTGCTTGTCCAGCTAAGACACCAATAGGGCTTGCAGAGTTAACACAAGCCTAGTGGGAAGAATTTTAGCACTTTAATCCACTTCCCTCACCCACCTCAGGAGCATAGTTACTAGTTGGCCAATTTTTGAAATGGACAATGTTGCAGTAGGAGATTAAAGACATGTGCCTATGTTTTTAGGATTTGATGCACACTCACATATGAGTGCAGTTTAGGTACATCAAATGTCATTAGATGTCCATCCCCCCAATCCATTCATTGAGTGAGGACAAGTTTACACATGGCTGAAATTGCCCCCACTTTTAATTAAGCAACTTGCCCAGATTGAACCCATGGTCTATAAATAATAATAGTTGCATTTGATATGGCTCCTTATCACGTCGTTGAGATATCTCAAAGAATTTCACAGAATATATTCTAAAGTGAAGTGACTGTGTATTTTGTGGGTGACTTGCAGCGGCCAATTGCACACAGGAATGTCCCACAGTCCCACCTTTCATGTCAGGAGGTTTCCCCTCTCCCGGGAATTGAATCCGAGTCCTCTCGCTTGCAAGGCGAGCATTCTAACTGCTAATCTGCGGAACTTCAATGACTTTAATTTCATTCATAATGTGCTTCACTCTTGGGTTTCCTTCTTTGCTCCTTTGCTTTAGAAAGGGCTGTGCAAGAGCATTTGGTTTAAATGACAGAAAACAAAATAAAAGGGACCCAACTAACATTGATATCCACTGTCAGGAGAGAAAATTATAGATTGGGTTCAGAAATGCCTTCAGTAAATGACAGCTGTGATTGTCTGATGGAACATCTCAAATGTTTTTCATTAACCTTATTCACAAATTTCTTCCCTTTTTTTCATGTTGGAAACAATTTCATTTTCTATTTTAATTATTTTTCTTTTATTTTTTCTCTTTTAAAGCGAGTTGGACTACAAGTGACTGACAGGAGCAATGTAAAACCTAGACGTGCATTGTCACTCACAATTCTAAACATTTGCAATGATCAGATGACTGTGGAGGCCACATTCACTCTATAATGAGCACCGAGATACTGCGACTTACCTAGAAATGAATGATTCAATTTACTGGAAGGAGTATCGGACAGGGAATCCAATGTCCTGGTAAGCCTATAAAAAGAGACAACCACCGAGTTTAGATACAAGAATAGGCATAAAGATAAAGCCATACGTACATTCTGCTGACATTTTTAACTGTCAAGAAAAGTGACTGAATGCCTGGTATGGCATGATCAATTATATAATCCCAGATTGTTCGTATGGATGAAAAAAAATCCAACAACTTGTATTTATATAACACCCTTCACGCAGGATAGAATCTTCAAGTGCTCCACAATGACAGATTTAGAGCAAGGGTGAAGAGTGATGTGAACACTGGTGTAGCCAAATCTACGATTATATGTGGGACACTGTTGTGCGCAATTGGCTGCCAGGTCTCACCCACAAAACATACGGTCAATTCACTTTACAGTATATTCTGTGAAACGCTTTGAGACATCTCAAAGATGTCTTAAGGCTCTATATCAGACAGAAGGATTATTATTATTTTCATTGTCATTCAATTCACGATTGTTTGTGGTTGTGTACAAATTGGTTGCCACATTCTCCTGCAAATTCATAGTGACTACACTTGACAGTACTGTAATTACTTGAGATGCTTGTAGTGTCTTTGACATTATGTGTGTTACAACAAATGCAAGGATTATTATTTGTGTTTGTGGTTATAGTCCGAAGAGGAGCTTCCACAGAACAGGAGTGATAGTGGCACTAATTGTGGAAATCTCTATGCCAATACTATCTGCTGCTCAATCTAGAATTAATTTGAGAGGTTAACCTCAAGTGTAGAAATCTGGAGGGGGAAAGAAATTACACCAGAAACATTTTTAATAAATAAGACACTGAGCAGATTAATCTGTGCTCATTGTTCCCCATCATAGAGAGTAACACATTGATAGCAGCGCTGACAAACTCAATCTATCCTGGATTACATTGTTGCAACAAAATACTTGTCGATTTGCCTGCTAATATACTAATGACTAAAATAAATTTCATCATGTTTGACATGTTGGCATTCTTTCTGAAATAGAATCTGAACAACTGGATTAATCCATGTAGTGTAATGTTCTATGTGCTCACTGACAGGACAATTACTTGAATAATATGTCATCTGTTAAATGGCTTTAGATTTGTATTCCACAGAGCTGCTCAAATACCTTAGCTAAATCACCATGAATATTCCTCTCCAGTTGCCTAGTGGGTGGAGGCACGAGGGGATCCAGATAAGGAGGTTTAAAGTTCAACTCTTGAGCTGAAGTAGCTGAGCTCAGAACTGAGGCAGCATTTGGAGTTCCACAATGAGCCTTGGTTCCCCTGGCTGAAGCCAGGGGAAAATAGATCTGGGTTCCTGCTCTTCATCACTATCTACAGGTCCTGGTGGGAAGATGAGTTTGTGTATACTGATTATGTGAGGACAGGATGAGAGAATTAGTATCACCAAGTACTGTTAAGTCAGTGGGGACACAGAAAGATCATTTGCTTGATTCTTGCCTGCGCGGTTAGTAGATCTCACCACAGAGGTAGATCCCTTTGGGCTCAATTTCCCCAGGACAGGTAAGATTTAAAACTATCTCCAGAGTTCTGATACCTGCTGGACAACTGAGGTGAACACACAATCAGGCGTAATTGTGATGTTTAGATTATTCTATCAGATAGATAAATTCAACATCGACAGTTTGTTGTGAACTGATGCTTTCATACATGCTGCCACATTGATCAACATTGGTATCAATGTTTAAATATCTAGACCGGGTTTTGATGCTGTCACATATTCAGTCTTTAAACTGAGTACAAGTCTGATAAAAAGAATCCAGTGCATTTAACAATAGAACAACAATTGAAATTATGGTTGCCAGAAAGACCAAAGCCAAAAGCACTGGTGCCTTACATATAGAAAGCTCCCAGTTGAGGCTTTTTTAAAAATAGAATCTGCAGTGCACACATTACCAAGACTGAATCCCTCAGTTTCTATTCCAACACTGAACCAATGTTTGTGTTAAAACATTGCAGCGGCTTCCAACAGCTCCCGATACTGCTGCCTAATGGTTCTGCATCCTTTAATTTCAAGCTCCGTGTTTCATAAGTAGTTGCTTGGACAGGTGGAATGCAATGAGTCTGTCATGCTTGATTTGTTCCAAATGCATCTCCAACGGAGATAGATGGATGCATATCAGATTCTTCCTGAGTATTTTCAAAAAGGGCAGCTTGAATTTGATGAGGTCCAAAGAATATGGTTAGTTTTAGTTTGAGCTTGAGATGTAGTTCAACAAAGCGGAAAAAAAATCTAATTCAATCTCTCGATTTGTGCATTCTAGGTGGAACTCTGCATTGCTGCCACATCGAAGCTTTTGTACAAAGCGTCCAGAAGAGTCTCTAAAAACATACCAAAAGTCAGCTTCTGAGTGCTACGGCCAAGGTGGAACCGAAGCTGTATTTGAGGTATGTTTGGTGGCAGAGACAAGCTGGGGACTGGGAGCATTCCTTCTGACCATTGAGATGTCACTGTGTAGTTTCTATCCTTCTACAGTGTTTGGATTTAAATTGATAGCACCACTTGAGAGATAACTCGTATTTGTCTAGGGAAAATAAACATTTATATTTGTCGCTATGAACAGCTCACGTGTAAAAATTTATAAATGGTCAATGCACCAAATGTGAATAACTGAACCAAATAACTATTGCCCTGTTAGCTTAGACAGCCAGTTTGATAATAGTGAGACACGAACCAGTTCAAAGCAACCTGTAATAGGTGCCCAAAGCAACTGACCATAATGCTAACAACATGTAGCAAGTGGAATTAATTACCGTTTGGTAACAGTAAACTGAAGAAGAATTTCTAACACGGAGACTTGAACAGGGAGAGTAAAGTTTAGAGACACATGTCTAAATTCTGTCTGAAGAGTCACTCATCCAAAAGATAAATTGCTCCGAAAAATCAAGAAGAGAATTTATCAAAGAGGGTGGCACCTGATTGGATTTTCACTCTAACCATCTCAGACCAATTCGACCACAAAGGAAGGAAACTGACTCCTAATGTGGCAAAGTCCACCGAGTATATGACTGGGAAGTTCTGTTCAGAAAAGCAGATTCAAAACAGGATTCAAAGCATTTGGAAGAGATTTGAAGGGAGATTTGATAAGACCCAAGAGGTAGAGTCAAAGCCATTTTGAGAGAATTATGTCCAGAGAAATGTGGACAGGGTTGTGAATTGCCAACCGGAGATGTTATTGCCAGGATATTTTTGTGAAAATTACCCAATGGATTGCCAAATCATTAAAAATATGGAGTAGAAAAATTTTATAATATGGATTTGGGTCACATTCAGAATCACTACATTGATATCAACTTTTGGATATTTGAAGTAAGCCAGTTGATACCATTCTGAGAATTCTTCTATCTTATAACATCCACTACGGTGGTAGTTGTGGTAGTTAAAGATTCAGCCAACACTTTATGTGCTTGTACTGTGACAATTGTTAGGATATATTGAACTAATATTTTGGGGATGTCAGCCAGTGTGTCAGACTCATGCAGAAACCCATCTCCATGCTTACAACAATAATAAAAATAATAATCTGTCCAAAAAAAAACACAATAATAAAATTGGTCATTTCAATCCATGACTCTTTGTGGGGACGCTGCTGTGTGCAATTGGCTGCCGCGTTTTGCCCACAAATATACAGTCAATTCACTTTAGAGTATATTCTGTGAAGCGCTTTGAAACGTCTAGAAGACGTGAAAGGCGCTTTATTAAATGCAAGGATTATTATTATTATTGTTAGGCTTAAGACCATGGTCTTCAAATTCTTCAAAGATTGTATAAAATTTGGGGGAAAAAAATGTTCAATTCAGTATTGAGTTGGAAACTGATTTCCTGCAGATCTGTTTGGATTAAGTGGAAAATCAGCCTGTGAATTTAGGTAGAATTTAATAATATTTGTAAAATTTAGCACAACCACCACCAACAACAAAATTACATTTGTACAGCGCCTTTCACATCATGGGGACGTCCCAACATGCTGCACAGACAGTATACCAGACAACAACAACTTGCACTTATATAGCCCCCGCCCCCATCCAAGCCAGGTAGCGTCTCAGAGCGTGGAGCCATAAAACTCTTAATTGTAAGACAATGGGTTAAACATAAACAACACATAACAATACAGGAATCTGATTCATAGCTTTATTGAAAAGGGTTTTAAGGAAATTCTTCTGCAGACATTTTTTTTCAATTTTGTTCATAACGATTAAATAAATTATTCATACCAGTCTTAGAAGAAAATATAAATGCCAATTAATTTGAGCATTCACTTTTTTTAAGTGGTCGTAGAATTTTGATCACTTTCAGGGTAATTTTGATTTCTTTGCAACCTCCTAACACAACACTTGATGTGCAATTGTTTGCTGCCTTCTGTATCAGCTTGAATTCCTCATTCACAGTTTGGCAAATTGCAATGCAATTTACCTTTCGGCGAGATTTTTATTGTGCACTTCTCTTCCAATATTGTTCAAATTAAACAGCAAACACTCAGCAGCACCGAACAGTCAGATATATGAACACATCTGTGCCGTCAGAACTGCTACAATTAGCATCAATTTAATGACATTATTCCAGTCATTGTAATCTGCTGTTAATTATTCCAGATATTTGCATCGCTTTAAAGGCTTGTGAGTGGGAGAAACTGAGTCACCTCACGTCATAATGTCATGTTGATGCATCAGTAAAGGGTTTAATGAGAACTCCCTGGTGGACTGTTCCACAGTAAATTAACATACAGTATTTTATTGTGAGCAGACCTGAACAACTGAGATAAACTTATGTAGTACAAATTTATTACCTTGTAAGAGGTGTGTTTGAATGCAAGACTGGTGATAATGCAGGTATTGTAAAAAGTACCGCAATACTTATCACATCCTTGCTGCTTGTTATGCGCTTGGCTCAATTGGTAGGTCTCACAACTCTGGGTCAAACTGTACATTTAAATCCCAAATCAGATGACAAATTAAATGACATTTCCCTCTGTCTGTTCAGGTGGATGTGAGGGGTTCACATGGCAATGTACAAAATAAGAAGCGAGTTTCTCCTGGTGTCCTGGTCAAGTCTCTCATGTAAATTTGGTCATCCATTGCATGGCTGTTTGTGGGGCATTGCGATGCACAAATTGGCCGTCACTTTCTCTTACAAATACAGTACAAAGGCAATACATTTGAGAACAATTAGTTGCAAAGCTCCATGAGATATTTCATATGAAATACAGGGATTATTTTGACTGTTACCACCTTTCCTGCCCACAAACTTTCCTCTATCGTCAGTTAAAACTCCTGTGCAGGATTTTTTCTTTCACTTACAGTGACTGATCCATGCTGACAATATAAACAAATCAATTTAGAAAAAAAAACACTTTCTATGTGTGCTCATGCGTGTGAAGTTAGATTTTTCTTCAGTAATCTATCTAAACTCGAATTGTTTCAGCCCATCACCACACAGTCAGCAAAGAAAGTTGCAGTAAAAAAGTAAACTGGCTCGGGATAACAAGCTAACACTGAGAATTGCCATGGTAATAATAATAGTCTGTACTATAGGAATCAAGTGCAAGTATAAAAGTTGGTTGAATTCCAAAGGGAACAACATCCAAACATGTCCTCCCTGACCCTACAAGCAGTCAAAGACAATAATCCGTGCACAGACAGAAATAATATGCTTTATGATTGGAAAGCGCAAGGTCCCACTTATCTGTGAGGGAAGATAACTGGTCACAGTTTCACTCTTAATAGATGCATCGTTCCATTTAGTTATTCAACTAAAAACACCGATTCAACAAAAAACAACTGTCAACTCATTGTATCATACTGAGTTCTACTGCGTTACAATCATCTAGTACTATTCTCTGGTACTAACTACATTGTATTTTTTATTTGATGGATTTTTTTTGAAGCGTTAGGTCTTTATTTTTTGTATTAAGTGTATTTTTTTCACAAACTTCATCCTATTCTTCTCTTTGCTGCCAGCCAAAATAGGTTCAGGCATCAATAGGTGTCAAGCACCACACTAGAGCACCGTCTACTAGGCTTGTTTTAAATGGCAGTGAGGTGAAATGATTGCCAAGATTGATTGTTGATGAAAAAAAATGGAGGTTTTGCTCAACTCAGGAATAGAATTCCTAATGGCTCAGATTCTGCATTGGTTGGATTTGATATGGTAGGTATATGCACCATAACATTATGTTTTAAAGTAGATGGGGAATCCTGAAGGTTGCCTTCAAGTGAGATCAGACTTGGATAAGTCAAGTCATCCGTAAAACTGATAAAACAAGATTATTTCTCCCTATTTTACGATCACCTTCCCCCATCCCCGGCTCAGCCTCAGCCATTGTGAAGCGCTCTGAGAAGTCCCCCGGCATGGATAGCGCTATATAAATTCAAATTGTTGTTGTCATCTATATGCCACAGCATTGATCACTGCTAACTTGATAATAATAATAATCCTTGCATTTGATATAGTGCTTTTCATGTCTTTTATGTAGATATCTTAAAGCGCTTCACGGAATATATACTGTAAGGTGAATTGACTGTATATATGTGGGTGAAAAGCGATAGCCAATTGCATACAGCATTGTCCCACAAACAGTCGTGGATTGAAATGACCAATTTATTATAGTTTTTTTTATTTTTTAGGGATTATTATTAGGCGTGTGGAGTAAGGAAACTTGCCCAAGTTTTCGCCCTGCCTGGAATTGAACCCAGGTCTCTCACTTGTAAGGCGAGTGCTCTAACCACTGAACTACAGGACTCCACAGTATGATGATCACTCATTTGCTGAGGAAACAAAGTCTCAATCATATCTTATCTGAATTAACAAGACCCAAAGCTCTCTTCTTCCACAGTCTGAATATATTATGGTCTGTTTCTGTTATAA
Organism: Hydrolagus colliei; assembly: GCA_035084275.1. Taxonomy (NCBI): domain Eukaryota; kingdom Metazoa; phylum Chordata; class Chondrichthyes; order Chimaeriformes; family Chimaeridae; genus Hydrolagus; species Hydrolagus colliei. The sequence goes on along the minus strand of CM068744.1, from coordinate 67,808,570 downwards.
CTTTCACCATTTTACCAATAAAATGCATTCGTCACCCAATAATAGATTCATACACTACAACTTATAATGTCCTGTTACAGTTAACTTACACAAGGCCACAGTTTAGTTTTATTGTTATTAGTGCCTCACAAATCCTTATAGATGTCAATATGGTTTAGTTGGTAGCCTGCCTGCCCATGAGTCTGAAGGTTGTGGATTCAAGCCTACATAGGAATTTGAGCTCACAGTCTACATGACAATGTCGTGTTGGGGTAGTGCTGCGCTGTCACAGTTGTTTTCCTTCAGATAAGATGCCTGAAGAACAGCAATTCAGTCTGCTCACATTGACACTATATAACAATAGTCATATAATAATAATAATAATAATAATAATAATCCTTGCATTTGATATAGCGCTTTCCACATCTTATCAACGTCCCAAAGCGCTTCACAGAATATATATATAGTCTGCTCAGATGGATGCAATAACAATAATAATCCTTGCATTTGAAATAGTGCTCATCGCATTGTCGAGACACCTCAACGCAGGATATACTCACTATGTATTTTGTGAGCAAACATTGCAACCAGTTCTCACAGTAATGTCCCACGAACAGCCATGGAGTCAGTGATTAATTTTATTTGGGGGATTGTTGGTCACAACACTGGGAGAAACTCCCTTCTTTTTGAATAGTGCCATGGGATCCTTAACAGTCACCTGGATAAGCAGATGAGACTTTGGTTTAATGTCTCATCTAAAGGACAGCACCTCCGACAATGCAACAACAAATTGCAATTGTATAGCGCCTTTCACATCAGCAGGACGTCCCAAAGCACTAGGATGCAGCGCTGCATTGGATTGTCAGCATGTACCAATATGGGACTGGAACCCACAACCTTCTGATTCAGAAGAGAGAGCGCTACCAAGTGAGCCAGGCTGACATACTGATTAAAAATCCAAGGGAATTCTGCCTGGCAGTCTGACCGTTAATTAAATTAGGCATTCATAACTGGTTCAGAATTGTCCAGAAATATTTGTTGTTAATTTCATGGCCATTTATGGTGCATTGATTTGTGCAAATTGGTTATCACACTTACCTACAATTACAAAGTCACCTTTTGACGTGATAAACTGTTATATCAAATAGTATATCAAATCAAGGATTATTATTACAATGTTATTCAAAATGAATAGATGCAGTAGTCCCAACTATTTTTTGTCGGTTTCTATAAAAAAGAGAGATCAATGGCTAGTTCAATTAATCTATTAACAAGTCTTTGCTCAGTCTTCACCCATGGATCACATCGCTCTCTCCTGTATTGATTCAGGAGGATCTCTTATCTCTTCACATCTTTTAAGTCAAAAGAACAAGTTATTTCTTTAACAATCACGTTTTGTACTCAGAAATTGTTGGCAATAACGGTTTTCTTGTATTCTTGATATACTTAAGCCTATTACAAGCCCAAAGAAGCTTCCAACTTTGAAACCCACAAGGAAGGCTTTCATTCCTTCATGTCAAATACCAAAAATCCTTATGAACTAAACCTGAATCTCTGTTTAACAAGATAGACAATTCAAAAGGATTAGGTGAAAATCTGACAGACAGAGCCAATACACTAGCAAATTCCTTTCAGGTTAACAATCGCAGTTCTGTATAGCAACTTGCACGTCAGAGGACATCCCAAAGCGACAGACAGTCAGGGATTTGGATCCGAGCAGGGGGTTGGCATCAGGTGGGGTGGAGGGCAGGGAGGGTAGGGGTAGGAGGGTAGTCGAAGGCCTGGTCAATGAGGAAGATCTTGAGACATGCCTTGAAGGAGGCAAGGGAGGGAGCGACGCAAAGATACTGTGGAATGGAGTTCCAAAAGGTGAGGACAGAGAGACTGAAGGTTAGGCAGGCTAGCTGATGGTTGGGCAGGCTGGAGCTGGCCAGAGCCTGCTGATTGGCGGGATTGGACAGGTCGATATAGTATTTGCAGGTCACAGAGGTAGAAAGGAGCAATATGTGGAGGGTTTGAAGGTGAAGACGAGGATTTTTAGCTCTATCCTCTGAGGGATAGGAGAAGTTGGAACTGGGCGAGGCTGGGGATTCTAGGGTTAGGGAGCCTGTTCTGGGAGAGAACACAGGCAGCAGAGTTCTGAATGATCTACGGCTTGTGGAGGGAAGAGATGGTGAGGCTGACAAGCAGAGAGTTGGCGTAGTCGACCCAAATCGTAACAAATGAATTGATGAGGGTTTTGGCGGCCCGAGGGGACAGGCAATAACAGGGAATGTTGCTGAGGTTGAAGATGGCAGAATAGGTCATGGCACAGATGTGGGGGAGAAAGGACAGTTGAGGGTCAAACAAGATACCAAGGTTCTGGAATGAATCAGTAAGGTGGAGTATGATCCATGGATAGTGATACATATAACATGTAGCCTAGTTTGACAATCTAATGAAGTGGTGGAAGATAGTTACATTAGGAGGTGCCATCCTTCGGAAGAGACGATAAGCAAAGTTTATATGTTTACAACAGTGAAAAAAAAGTTTGGCAAGGATAAATAGCTATAATGGAAAAGTAGGAGCATAAGAACATAAGAAATGCTTGACCAAAAAAGATCAATGTCCACCCAGTTTGCTTTCCACCTTCCTGGCAGGCGCATGCATATATGTCCCAAACTACCCATGTCTATACATCCCATCATATTATTTCCTTAAACTATCTAATCTGTGTTTGAAAGAATCAATACTTCCTGCTTCAACCATCTCCACAGGGAGTCTGATCCACAGGTTCACTATTTTCTCGCTGAAATAGTATTTGGGTAGATTTGTTCTGAATTTATCCCCCATTTAATCACAGGCCACGTCCTCTGGTTTTACTATTGTGGAGTATTGAAACACCCTGTCATGATCTATATCGTCTTGCCCCTTTAGAATCTTAAAGACAGCAATCATGTCACCGCTCAATCTTCCCTTTTGCAGTGTGAACATACCCAATTTACTTAGTCGCTCCTTATAGTACAGTCCCTGCATTCTCTCAACCATTTTGGTTGCCCTCCTTTGTATCTTCTCGATTTTTCCAATATCCTTTTTGTATTGCTGTGACCAGAACTGTACACAGTACTCTACGTATTGTCTAACCAATGATTTATACAGTGGCAGGTTCACCCCACTATTTTGTTTTGTTTTTGATACATCACAACACCCGATTTGCTTGACTCACTGCCACGGAGCATTGTTGGGAATTAAATTAAAATTTAATTAAAAGACATTAAAAGACAAGTCTAAAGCTGTCTGCCTTGAAAACGTCTGCCTTGGGTTTGAAGCCTGCTTCAATATATTACAGCAAGATTGCACCATTCTAAGCAATGAGCCTTAAAGCATTACAGTTCAGATACAACAACAAAAACAACAACTTCGATTTATATAGCGCCCTCCACGCCAGACGGCATCTCAGAGCGCTTAACAATAGCGGATCCCGGGACCGAGCCAGGGGCAGGGGTAGAAAGGTGACCAAAGGCACGGTCGAAGAGAAGATACTGGAAATGGTTAATCTCGAGATTGCAATCATCTTGTGATTTCTGCAATTGAATCTCGGAACATAAAGAGAGCAGTACACTTTCTTCAAATTGCCTTCTCAGAATCTCTGAATTAATTTTGGAAGAGAACTGTCATATGATTTTGCCATTTTGCAAGTGGGCAGAATCTGGAAGCATTTGATAAATGAAAGGGGAGGAATCTCTTATCTGCTGGATGAAGAATCTAGGTTGATGAGTGAGACTTATGGCATAATTAACATGTGTATGGAGATGAATAGAGAATCCAAAGTTAAGCACAAATGCACCACTGAATTTTCCACATATTTTGAATTAGTTGAGATTTGGTTGAGTGTGTGATCTATTTTATACATTTAATGGGTGATTCCTACTTTTTGAAGGTACAGTAAAAGCTTGGTTATCCAGCAACCAACCAACCGGTATTTCCCAACACAAACAAAATTTCAGTATATGTGGTATTCGCCTCGTGTATGCTCACTTTGCGCCTGCGCACTTATTAACCTTACCAAACGCGATTTTACCGAGTGCGCTGTTTTCCAGGAGCATTCGGCAAGGGTTGACTGTACTACTTATGTATGCTTTATTAGCAAGTATCCATACAATATTCTGTTATTATTTAGTCTATTATTAATATGGTATGTTTTAGAATAAGTTAATTTTCTGTGTAGGGTTTTCGGCAACTTGTCACTCAAATATCCAGCATATTTGATTAGCAGGCACCAGTCAGGTCCCATGGGTGCCGGATAACAAAGCTTTTTACTGTATTTTACTTTTTTGAGGGCATTAATAGGTTTCAAGGCAAGGTGCTTGGGGTGATGGACTGTCAAGCCTACTTTCAGCCACAAAATATACAGTCAATTCACTTTATATTCCGTGAAGTGCTTTGAGACATCTCAAAGATGTGACAAGGCGCTATATCAAATGCAAGGTTTATTATTATTATTAACTTCCTCCAGTGAACCGATTCCATGTACAAACGGAGAAAGCATAAACATTTCAATAATTTGACCACTAATGAAATGCACCTGTGTCTTGGTTTTTGCTACTTTGAACCTGCATTCCCCGTTTCAGTCTGATAAACTTTAATGAATAAAATGATACTTTTCGGGGGTTAAAGAAAACTTTTCTCTGGGGAAAGAAACTGTTCACGGACAGACTGCTAGCTAAGAGAAATTGGCAGGTGAATAGATGAAGCATGAGAAAAAGTGGAGTATAAAAATGTCTCTGTCTGCAGAAAGATCGATAAAGCAAAATGCTGTCAAGCCTCTGCTTCAGTAAAGGAATCAGATTAATGGTCTTCCATCGCTTGTGGGCAATTCTCATTAAAACTGTTCAAGTCACACATTCTCTAAGTAAATGATCAGGATCCCAAACTGCAATGAAATACTAAAAATAGATAAGAAGAGTTGTATGAAATATTGCTTGTTCCAAATTTTTTAGTATTTTTATACTTCTCGTACCGGGGCAGGATTTAAAGGTATCATTTTCCCTGCAGTTTAGTGAATTTATGGAGATCACCCAGGAAAATCGGTTAATACTTTATTGATTAAGATCTTCACAAAAAAGGGTATAATTATCTGGTTAGGAATGAGATTGATGATAATATGGTAAGTGCAGAAAGATTCTTGCCGTTTTCATTTTATTTTGAACTGTTTCAAGTTGAGTAATCAGGAGTGTGAAGCTTTGATTTGCACTTTTTGGGGGTACATTCTAAGGTGTCATCAGTTGTTTTGGGGCAGCTGGTAGCAATTTTGCCTCTGGCTCAGAAGGTGGTGAGTTCAAAACCCACGTCAAAACTTTGAGCCAACATTCTATGATGACATTGGGGCGAGTGCTGCATCATCGCTGGTACGATCATTAGTGTAGATAAAAACACCCTTTCTCTTGAATAATGCCATAGGATCTTTAATGCCCCCAGATAGGAGCTTAGTTTAAGATCATTTGGATCTCATCCAAATGATGGCACCTTTGACAATGCAGTGATTCCCCCAGAAGTAGCCTATGTTCTCAAGACCCAAAGAAGAGTACTGTACTACCAACTGAGTCTGACTTAACATAATACAGGACAAACAAAAAAGCTGAAATGCTAGCAAAAAACGTTCCCCAAATTTTGAAGAGCACCGGCATAATTAATTCTGGTAAACTTCAGAGAAGGGTTCAAACATCAGGGGCACCAGTTAAATATTTGTTAGAATTGAGGAGTTTTTTTTAGAGGTTAATAGGCATGTGGACTGTTACATTTAAAGGCCATTACAGCCGACACTATAAACGAGTTCAAAAGCCAATTAGATGTATTTCTTCAGAGAAAACATATTGCATTGAGGTGGGGAGAGGGGAAGAAGCTTAATTAATAGTTACTTTAATAATAATCCCTACATTTCATATACAGCCTTTCACGTCAGGAGGATCTCTCAAAGTGCAGCACAGAAAATACTATTAAGTGTAATAGCGATGTATTTTGTAGCTGAACATGGCAGGACTCGTTCAGCCCTTGTACTCTTTTCAATCTTGGTAGTTTTCTGGATTATAGGCTTTGGCCCTCACCTCAGACTCAATAACTGTTTGCACTCAAAAGGCTTTTTTAGTTTCTTGCTTTAAGATGTCCACAATTCACTTCAACACAATCTCATTTCCTAAAAACTAGAACTGTGATTTTTGTAGCAATTGCTTTTTAGAGTATTGTTGCCTTCTCACAATAACACAAAATCCAAAATAATGTACAATCGCATAGTTACTGGCTTTGCATCCAGTCGCTAAACCAGATGAAGAAGAGTTCACTGATTCCTTTCACATGGAACTTTTTTTGTATCACTGTAACATCAATCCTTCATATTTGTGATAACCCAAAAATGTTACTGCAATTATTTCCTCAGCAAAGATACTCCTCCAGTTGCAAATAAGCATCTTAATCCGAAACAAGGGACATCATTTTAAAATTAGAGTTATACCATTTAGGAGTAAAATTAGGACGCAGTTTTTCACCCAAAGGGTAATGGAAAACTGGAGCTCTCCATCCAAAAAGGCTGTGGATGCTGAATCCATTCACATTTTCAAGATTGCGGTGGATAGGCATTTGTTAGGTCAGGGTATCAAGGGATATGGAACAAGGTGGGTAATTAGATTTGAGGTACAAATCAGCCATAATCTTACAGAATGTGGAACAGACTCCAGGGGCTAAATGACCTACTCCTGCTTCTATGTTTTCTTCGCATCACTGCAGGTATGATTTTAGTCTTTGTTTGCTAATCAATAGATGGGAGTTTCATTCTTCCATTATATTCAGTGACATGATAAACAATTACTGGACCGTCAAGTGAAAGAAGAATATGTGAATCTTCTTTAAATACTAGCAACACTGTTCTTATATCACTATTCCAAAACCAGTTCCCAGGTGAGGAATGCTAAGTTCCATAATACCAAGTCACAAAAATTCTGTTTTAATGCCTCTGGTAAAGCGATTAATTATGTAATCTTTGTAAACAGAAATAAGGTTGTGTTAAAACACATGAGATCAAATCATCTTATCTGCATTTCATCAGCCCTAAATCCTGTCTTATAAACAAACAGCTGGCATTTGGCCCATACTATTCGTCGTCGCAATATACATTGTTTCAATTATACATTGTTGGTGAATTAATAAATACAATAAAATCCAGTTTATCCATGACCCGAACAACCAGATTGCTCGACCCCCTCCTGGGGCAATTCCCCATTCTAACAATCGCGAGTATGCTCACTTTGCGCATGCGCACTTATTAAACTTATGAACTTGGAGGTTTTTACCGATCGGTAAAAAATGCTTTTTACCGATCTTTTTACCAGTGTGCTGGAATCTTTATTAGTAAGTAGCCATACAATATTTTGTTACTATTTAGTGTACTATTAATATGGTATTAAATGATGACATTTTTTGTGTTGGGTTTTCGGCAACTTGCCGTCCGATTATCCAATACAGTCGATTAGTCGACCCCCACAGAGCGTGCCGGATAAATGGGCTTTTACTATAGTTAGAAAAAATAATTCGAAAATTGGATTAATTGAAGGGATATTAGCTGATTACATTTTATATTAGTTGTTTAGTAAATATATAAGATAATAAATACAATTGAGAACACTTACTGGAGATAGTTGATGTGGTCAGTGGGAGGGGGCGCAGTCGTTCCAATGAAGGGGCGGGATTACCTGCCTCTTGTACGGATCCCCAGAGGGGGCCGCCCTCACGCCGCGGCCTCAAACAGCTGATCGCTGGTATACGTTTGCTCATTTGTACATTTCGACAACTTTAGAAAAAATGTACAAGTGCCAGCGATCAGCTGTATGGGGGCGCGACATGAGGCAGGGAGGGGCCCCTCTGGGGATCCGTACAAGAGGCAAGTAATCCTGCCCCTTTGTCTGAATGACTCCGCCCCCTCTCACTCACCACATCAACCATCTCGAGTTAGTGTTCTCTTAATTGTATTTTTACCTTATTTATATATTTATTAAACTTTTATTTTAATTTTCAATACTAGTGGTGTTGTTTTTGGTCTTTATTTAATATTAGTGTCAGAAAATTTAGACCAGAAATGTACTGAAGGAACGTAACCCCTATTGATAGCATTAGGGCCTATGATAATTTAGGTTTTACTGTACGTTGTTTCACTTAAAATCGCATTTTTCAAGAATACATCCCCAACAACAACAACAAAATTACATTTGTATAGCGCCTTTCACGTCAGGAGGACGTCCCAAGGTGCTAGACAGTTATTGATTCAGAGCCAAGCTGAGGACGGGGGGGAAGGAGTTGCTGATAGGTCCATCGAAGAGGAGAGTCTTGAGACGAGACTTGAAGGAGGTCAGGAAGAGGCAAGGCGGAGGGACCGGGATGGAATTCCATAGGTTGGGGACAGAATGGCTGAAGGCTCGCCCGCCAATGGTTGGGCGGGTGGGTCGGGGGATATGGAGCAGGCCAGAGCCTGCTGAGCGGAGGGGGCGGGCAGGTTAGTAAGGGGATAGGAGGTCATGGATGTAGGATGGGGCGAGATTGTGGAGGGTTTTAAATGTGAGGACTAGGATCTTGAATTGGAAAGTTCTGGATTATCTGCAGTCTGTGGAGAGAGGAATTGGGAAGGCCGACCAGCAAGGCATTTGCATAATCAACCCGGTTTGTAATGAAGGCGTGGATGAGGGTTTCAGCAGCTTTAGGCGTGAGGTAATGGCAAAGTCGGGAAATGTTGCGAAGTGGGGAAAGGCAAAGCGAGTCATTGCTTGGATGTGATGGAGGAAAGACAGTTGAGGGTTGAACAAGACACCTAGGTTCCTGGCTGGCTTGGTGAGGTTGAGTGTGCAATCATGGAAGTTGATGCAGCCAGCACCTGACGCAAGAAGGTGCTTGCGCGAGTCAATCAGTAGGGCCTCGGTCTTGTTGACATTCAACTGTAGAAAGTTTGCTCTCATCCTGGACTTGATGTCTGACAGATAGTCTGTTAGGTCAGCGGTAGTCCTGGAGTTGAGGGTAGAGGCAGAGCGATAGAGTTGGGTGTCATCCGCGTACATATAGAATGCCATGTATTCGATGATGTCTGCAGATGATGTCACCAAGTGGGAGCATATAGATGTTGAAAAGTAAGGGGCCAAGGACAGATCCCTGGGGGACGCCGCAGGTGACAGTGTGGGTACCGGAAGAGAAAGTGTTGATTGAGGAGTCCCAGTGAACTATTTCATTGCAGTGTGGTGTAATAAGAGTTCTCACGTGTTATAGAAATAATATGCAAGTATTCTGAAACAAAGTGCACTGTGCAGTCTATTGCAGAGGGTGATAGATGTGACCAATGTAATAAAAGCATGTAAAAAAAATTAAAAACTCCACTACAAAAATCAATACTGCATTGTATACTGTAGAGTGTTCTGGAGACGCAATTTTAAATTTAGGCAGGATTTAGTAATCCGGATATCAGTAGGCCTTTGGGCCCGAATGATCATTACAGTATTTGAAATGATTCAGTCTTGGAGGATAAGGGCAAAAATAATTTTGAAGTATATGAGTCAAGGACAGCAAAATTAGGAATCATGAAAAGAGCTCTAGGGAGAACTGAGATACACAACTAGAAAACAAAATAAACAGTTTGGAAAATACATGCATTTATAAGCAAAAGAAGAGTAACTACAAGACCAACAAAATCATGACAGCAAAATAAGAAGGGAATGAAGTAGGGAGCAGTGAGATGCTTACAAAAGGTGGCTAAAAATAACAGATGGCACAGAAAGCACCACTGATAGATTGAAGAGGAAAAAGGAAAGTCAGATAGCAGATAACAGCGAGAGGGATTCAAAGAAAGGTGATGCTCATAGTAGGAATCAGATGAAAGCCTAGAAAACCAGAAACTTTAAGAGGCAAAGTTGAGAAGAGAGATTGTACAGGGATCAATAGGTATCTGATATGTTACATAAATCCTTATTGTAGTAATAATAGGAATCTTTGCATTTGATAAAGCGCCTTATCACAAAATCCTTCCCTGATGTGTTGGAATTCACTCAGGAACCGGTGGTGTAGAACATTGTGGAGTCCAGTAGCTTTGTGGTTAGAGCGCTCACCTCGGAAGGCAAGAGACCTAGGTTCGATTCCCGGCAGGTCAGCGCTAAACCTTGGGAAAGTTTCCTTATTCCACGTGCCTGATAATAATCCCTCAAGAAAAAAAACAAGAAAAATGTTGTCATTTCAATCCACGACTGGATTGAAGGGATACTGCTGTACTCAATTGGCTGCCGTGTTTCGCTAACAAAATATACAGTCAATTCACTTTGATGTGAAGTGCTTTGAGACGCCTCGAAGACATGAAAAGCGCTATTATTATTATCCAACAATCAAAATGTACATAGATAAAGACGGTTAAGGCTAATGGTGTTAATGATGAGTGAGCTTGTTGGCCTAAAAAGTAGCTCTGAAATTAGTAGCAGGAGGTGGTGATAAAGGGAAAAGGGTCTCCATGTATGTGCAGTGATTAGTAGTTGAGATCGGCAGGAACTGTTCTAGGTACCCTGCTGTTTCCACTATCCAAAATGACCTAGAGGAAAGCACGTCTGGTAATAGTGCAACATTTGCTGATGATGCAAAGCTATGTTGCCAGATGACAAACATAAAACAGAACTAAAAGAGATCAGGACAAATTAAGCAGATGGGGTAGGGAACGGCAGATGGATTTTAATCTGACTAAATGTACGGTGATGCATATTGGAACAATAAACAGCAAACATGAGTATATAATGAAAGGCTGTTCATTAGCAGAGTTGGGAAAAAGGAAAAGGATTTAGGTTGATTGTTGAACGAAAAGTTCCAGTCAGCATTCATCATCATGATTAAAGCTGATCAAAAGCAAGCTCTTATCTTCAGAGAATTTCAATATTGGTCAAGTTATCTACAGTATTGGCCACTGAGATCTGGAATTCCTCTTAGTTCTGGTCTTAGTTTCCCCCTAAAATGTACAGTCAGTTCACTTTATGGTATATTCTGTGAAGCTCTTTGAAATGTCTTGAAGACATGATAAAACACTATATCAAATGCAAGGATTATTATTATTAGTAGTATTATTCGTCTCTTAAGACTAATTTTGTCTTCAAGTTTAAGTTTGGACAGAATTGTGGCAAATTCTTAAAACTAGTCTGAAATTAGGAAGCTGCTATTTTCTGCACTTGTTAAAAAACAAATCGGCTTTCATGTCAAGAATGAATTTAAGGATATTCCATAATTCTGAGGGATCATAAATTTTTCCCCAAAATTGATCTTTCAGGCAAAGACTAGGTGGAATTCCAAGCCTCTGGACAGGTCACATTTGGAATAGTATGCAGTTTGGGGCATCTTGCCATCGAAAGGATTTTGATGATCGTTGTTCTCCGCTTGCTCTGGCTTGCTCCATGTTCCCCGACCCACCCGCCCCACCATTGGTAGGCGAGCCTTCAGACACTTTGCCCCCAACCTCTGGAACTCCCATCCTGCAGGCCCTCTGCCTCGCCCCCTCCCTGGCCTCCTTCAAGTCTCGCCTCAAAGCTTTCCTCTTCGATGGACACATCGGCAACTCCTAATCCCTCCCTTCCCACCCGCCCCCGTTCTCAACTCAGGTCTGAAGCAGTAACTGTCCAGCCTTGGGACGTCCTCCTGATGTGAAAAGCGCTATACAAATATAATTTTGTTGTTGTTGTTCTCATTTAGGAGATAATTTGGTGAGTCAAAATCAAAGACACTGTTTGTGGGATACTGCTGTTTGCAACTGACTGCCATTTTTCGCCCACAACATATACAGTCAATTCACTTCACAGTTTATTCCGTGAAGCGATTTGAGCCATCTCATTGCAAAGATTATTATTATTTAAACAGACTCCAAACTTGTGATACTGAAGTGGAAAAGAATAGTGCTGGTGAAGGGTGCAGAACAACAACACTGCACTGGACTGCACTGAATAGTGAAGATGTGAGGACATATGAATACTGTAATTTATTCCATTGAAGGCTCCTGGGAGTATTTATGTACATGTTCCCCTCAGAACATTAAATGAGGAGGGTTGAATCTACAAATAATACGCATTTACACAATTAGTGTAAGGCTTGATGTGCCACAAGACAACTTCTGCACTTTACAGTCTTGTTTTCAAGGAAATGCTGTATATCTCATTTTAGAAAGATTACAGAACAATTTGTACTGCACATAAATGTGTCAACGATTTTTGAAGTGGCACTAAAAATAACATCGTGAGGATACTAAAACCATCATAAATTTCACCAGACTGACCCAATTTTTGTGAGTAATCCACAACTAACTTTCAGAGTAATACCGAACTACAAACTGCTTCCACGCACATTATCTACTCGTGACCAATTAAAAGAGAGGGGCAGAGACCTGGAAGCGGGTCGGTCGTATGTCAATGGTGTCAAGCTGTGCCATGGAGTGATGAGATCAGATTCTGTGCCTACAATTCCCTACACACTGAATTACCCATTTCAACCATGTCACTGTGCCAAAATGAGAAAAGGAAAATTGCAACAAAGGTCATCTGAATTCTCTCTAATCTTTCCTGGCAATTATTTATGCAGCAACATTGACAGAGCGCTGTGAGCAGGTCAGCGAGCAATCTGCCTAGTTGGTCAGAGATGGTGTTTTGACCGGAATAGATCATAAGAAACAGAAGGCAGCATAAATACCTAGCCACGCATCCAAAAGCATAATTGCAAACAACTGTAGATATTATTTTAAACATATTTGTGGGGCACTGCTGTATGCAATTGGCTGTCACGTTTCACCCACAAAATGTAGTCACTACACTTTAAAGTATATTCTGTGAAGTGCTTTGATATGTCTAGAAGATGTGAAAAGTGCTATATTAAATGCAAGGATTATTATTTATTTTATTTTTGAAACACTGCAAAGGCGTGATAAAGCGTTATATTAAATGCAAGGACTATTATTATTATTAAATAAGGTGAAATTTCATTAGGGAATTATTGAGGCAACATGAAGGTCCATATGGCAATCCACATTTCCATACAGTGATCCAGTGTGCTTACACATATCGGTACCTGCTAATACAGTAACCAAGCATCTATTACATTCTTCAGGACAAGATACTTTGAGAAAATAATGTGTATTCTGAATATGCATAGTTAGTTGAAAACATAATAATTAAACAATCTAGAATTCTATTAGAAGGTTTACAATTTCTGAAGGAATTGCCCAAATAATAAGGCTAGCATTTGATAAAGCACTTATAACGTCAAAATGTCTCAAGCTCTTCACAGAGATTTGCTATCAAGTGTATTAACTGTACTGTATTTGTAATGAACTACTTCACCATGATGCATGCAGCAAGGTACCAAAATTATGAGATGAATGACTAGTGATATCTGGAAGACTTGGCCAAGATACGGAGAAAAACATTCTTCTTGTTTCAAAATAGAGTTATGGGATCTTTAACATCCACCTGCACAGGCAAACAAGACCTGAGTTTAACATCTCATCTCTGGATGATATGGGATGTATCAGGTGGAGGGTACAGTGGGGAAGGTGGAATATAATCATAATAATAATCATAATACACTGGATGCAGGATATTGAATGGACATGCAGGAATTTAATTAAAAATTACATTTCCAATACTGCAAAGAAGGGGAAGGGTTTTACCTGATCCGATTTCTTCTTCATAGAATTATGCAAACCTTCTGAACATTACGACCGGTTCAAACGCTGCTCTTTTAAAGTGAATGGCACAGCTTTTGGGTTAGAAAACAGATAACAAAAGAAAAATTTAGATCCCTCACCTCTGAACTCTTGAAGGAGGTGCAAAAACTCCACGTTTTGGTGGACAGGTGAAATACTGCACTCCCCCTACAGAGCCATCATTCTTGCCATTGGGTTTATCCAGCTCAATCCCATACCAATAACCTGCAAAATTATATATGTAGAAGAGATAAGCACAACAAATAAAAATCTTAATTTCATTTTCACATTGTCAGAATCTAAAAGGTCAATAATTTACCTTAATTTAGACAATGAACAAACTGCTCATCCTATCTAAGAATGAGTATGAGATGAGAAAGAGTCATTCAGCCTAGGTCTAACAATAATAAAATCAACATAAGGCAGAATTTACCCTACCATAGGCCTAAAATTGCATTCACTGCTAAACAGTGGTTGTAACCAAGAAATCCCATTTATTAGCTGACATGGTACAGCTACTCTTCACATCCACCAGAATTTCAATTGACCATGAGCCAATTTATGGCATTGCTTCATAAACAGCCCAACAGCCAATTTTATTGTTGACAGAGAAAAACTCCCTTCTGGTTTTAAACACTGGCATGGCATCTTCCAAATCCACCTGATCAGGTAGATAGGACAACAACAACAACAACAACAATTTACATTTATATAGCGCCTTTCACGTCGGGAGGACGTCCCAAGGCGCTAAACAAGAGGCGTGTGACCCGAGCTGGGAGGGGAGTGTTTGGGAAGGGGTGAAACACGACTCTCTGTTAAACGCATCATCTGAAGGGACAAAATAATAAGCAAAGCTAGGATGTTTTGAATAATTTGAACTAGAATTCGACAAACATTTGCATATATATTTAAAAAACTTGGGGAAAGTAGCAGGAAAATGGGGTTTAATGGTAGTTAGCTCAAGCTGGAAACCTGCACAACACAGGAATGATGGTCTCCTCCTGAAAGCTGATCTTAAACTCTTAGGATTTTATGAATAAGAATTATTCATAAAATAATGCTGGCCATAAAACTAAAGGTAAGATGTGCATGAAAGAGTAAGAGAAAGATATCCAATACAAATGTATAAAGCATATATTTGTGTTTAGAATTGTCTCAATTGTTGTAAAACTGAATCACTTGAATTTTTATTATTTTTAATAAATTCCTATCCTGGGTGGAAACAGTTTGTTTTTTGAATTATGAATTTTACTGCCCCCAAAAGTAACTAGCACAATAAAGGAGTGCTGCCGTTTCATTTTAATGAACAGTTACTGACTCTCACAGCGAATTAAAAGAGCTGCACTTAGTAAAGTGCTCACTTTTACTCGCCTCCATAAATCTGCTTTCATTCAAGGTCAGGTTCTGTGTCAAATGTGTCAATGATCATATCTCACTTGATACTGTCTCTATTTAATCAATGTCAATAGACTACCTTTGGAGAGAGATGAGGGTTATTTCCTTCTATAGAATGAAGGTAATAAATGCTTGATAAATATAATGAATAATTATTATTCCCAACGCTTTCCCCATTAGTGTTCCCCTTTAGTCTTAAAATTTTATTATTTTGTATGCAATATAATCAGTTTAGTCTGCTGTAAGTGACAGATTGGACATAAGCAAATTTTGAGTTCTAAACCCTACATACAATAAACACATTCTACAAGCATGTGCGTAGTGTAGTGTCTTTTGTGTAACAATAAACATGTCAAAATATAATTCATTAGTTAAAGTTGATGTCTCAATATAGACAAACAGAGCAGCAGATATCAAAGAAACATTTGATATTTAATCTATTCCTGGAGGAAATAAAGTTTAAATAACTGAATGCATTTCAAGTCGAAAGGTTTTAAATAATAAACACAATTCTCTTGTGACATTAATTTCTAAAGTTATGCCCTTATGATGTACCAATTCATATGTCAAAAGATTCACATTTAGTTTTATTGTGCACGGTTCTCGTCAGTCGCCTATTGTAATGCTGCCTCGATTGTCTTATAAATTATGCCATCACCCCCACAATAACACGAAGACAACTAGTTTCCAGGAACAGAGACAGCAGAAAATAATAATAATAAATAATAATAATAATCCTTGCATTTGATATAGCGCTTTTCACATCTTATCGACGTCCCAAAGTGCTTCACTGAATATACTGTAAAGTGAATTGACTGTATATTTGTGGGCGAATTGCAGCAGCCAATTGCACACAGCAGTGTCCCACAAACAGTCGTGGATTAAAATGACCAATTTTATTACCGTGGTTTTATTGGAGGGATTATTATTAGGCGTGTGGAGTAAGGAAACTTGCGCAAGGTTTCGCCCTGATCTGCCTGGATTCGAACACAGGTCTCCCCAGCTTGGTCTCCCCAGCTTACAAGACAAGTGCTCTAACCACTAAGCCACAGTAAACAAAGTGATCAGAAAATCTGATGAATATGAATGCATAGGAGAAAACTGGGATAGTGGCAGGGTCAGGATTATTTCTCAGCACTTATATTGCTGAATAAAGATTCACTCCAAAATATGAAGGAAGTGGGGGGCGAAGAAAGCCCAGATAAGCAAAGTAGAAGAATCCAATGGGAGCCACCACAGCATAGCAACACAGAGAAATGTGTCACGGGGTTTTGCATGTCATTATTACCACAAGCTAGGTCCCAATCTAACTTATAGCACTGAAGTGAGGTGCTGGGTGCAAGTGAGATGTTTTTTCACTTGGAGGAAGGGAAAATAATAATAATCCTTGCATTTAATATTGCACCTTGTAACATCTTTAAGATGTCTCTAAGCGCTTCACAGAATATACTGTTAAGTGCATCGACTGTGTATTTTGTGGGCGAAACATGGCAGCCAATTGTGCCCAGCAATGTCCCACAAACAGTCGTGGACCAATTTTTTTTTGAAAGGATTATTAGCCCTGGAAAAGTGATTAGCCAATCGACTAACAATCATCTTCCTACTGACCTCTAGGTAATCAGAGACCTGTGTGTGTGGAATAAGTCAAGGTTTTGCAATGTTTTGCCCCGCCTCGCTGGTGAACCAAAGGGATAACATCACCCAATCAGTCTCGTTCATCTTCTTACGCTATCTCAGCAGCAACATTAGTGCGGCAGTGAAAGCAAGTGGCCTCACTGGGACTCCAAAGAGAGCTTGAAAACCCCAGGCTTATATTCCCGCAATAATATTAAAATTCCATCCTTCTCTGCAACAGTTTCTTAAAAGAACACCTTATTTCATTTATTTAAAATATATATATTTACAGTTCATATTGCTTTCGTTGAAAATACATTCAACTTTATGAAGGTTACAGAATAATTCCTTCTGGGTTTTTTTACAGAGGCTGAACAAAGTGCCGTCAATCCCATCCAATCCCCTGGTGGTTCTGATTTTCCATGAATATTTACCATTAGATAAAAGGAAAAATTATTCACCGAGACTTTACTGAGCATTTCCTTGGGCTATGAAACAGATTTTAGACAGATGCCTTTGTATAATTGAAACTCAAACTCTTCAGGGTTTTCCATACCTAAGAAAATAATGCAAATAATATTTTTGCTCCTGCAATATGACAAATGCTCAGAAATTTAGTCCTTCACAATTAAGCAAACAATGGTACGTATTTTCATTACAGTTGTTTTCAGCTTCTGACAAGTCGGCTTGATAGGGCTAGACTCTTGTTTGTAATGCTCAGCTTGTTTTCAATTACATAGAATCAGTTATGTAGCAAACAAAAAAATATTTACTCAATAGTCACAGTGTTGTAAATCATTAATGAACACATGAAAGAGCCCAAAACAAGGCCAACCATGAAGGACATCGTGAAGGCAGCCAGTTTTGCTTGATCGCATAATGACATTTCTCCAATTCCCTTTTAAAAGTTCTTATGGATTCTGCTTCAATTAGCTTTCTGGTGCTGGAGGTAAAACAAAAGGTGCCAAAACTGGATTAACTACACTTTGGGATTTCTACCCGTTGTGAAAGCCACTGTAGAATTGAATTTCTTAATGTTTCTTTCTTCATTCTTAGTGTCCCAGGACAGAGTGTGATTTCTATTCCAGACACAAGCAAACAAATATTTGTGGAACTCTATCTGGTTTCAATACTCCTAATGATGGAGATGGGTTTTGCGTTCATCACAGACATGTAGCTGGCCAACAAAATTTTTTAACTTTTTGTTGACATGAGGATGAATGCATGGATTCCTGGAAAAATGCATCATTCCTTTATCCTGGTAAGGCCTGTTAAAACTAAAGCCAGTAAAAGCTGGGGGTTATGAGCAACATGGTTATTCCAAGGCTAATGACTCTTCGATAATCCATGTACTCTAGGTGAGACACAAAAATACACCCAAGATCCTCACTTAAGAGACATTTGCTTTCCTGCTGACATTGGTCTTAAGATTTAAGCTTTAAAATGTAATCGTTAAATCTTTAAATTCTGACTTGATTAAAAAACGTTAACTGCAGAACTGTGTGGAAAACAGTTGCATAATAATTAAGACTTCTGAATTTAAGAACTTTACAAATAGTGGGCGATCTTAACATTTTAATACAAGGGTCTTCAGGCTAAGACATCAGGCCTCTGGAGAATTTGGATTCAAAAGCCTAAACAAGTGAAATGGGGTGATTTGACAATTCTTCTTGTAGTTCATTCACTCGCATATATGTTCCTTGTGAATTGCATAATATTTCTATTTTTACATGCATTACGTCCCCCTCAAGTCCGCAGTAATCAAACACAATTCGAACCAGGAAGTCGATGCCTTGAGTGAGCACAAGGGAAAGGGGAAACAGCAGCAACAAAATAAGACAACCTAATTTATATTGAAATTATACAAACTATTCCATTAGCCTTGCTCTCCTGAGAACAGTTTCACCAGCAATAATTTTTGCAAAATATCATAACGTGTATTTCGAATTATGTCAAAAAAATTCCCAGTAAAATAATTGAGTAATTAGTTTCATTACATTCAGCACAATTATTCAAAATTTATTCTGGAATATAATTATCCATGACGCTTCTGAATAAGACAATAAATTCATAGCTATGATTATTTTCGAGGAAAGCAAACTATATCCGGGTTTTAGCGCTTAAGAAACTACTTAAGCATATCTGATGTAATTGAAAAACTCATTCCAATAAAAAAGGGAATATGTTCTGTAACAAGTTATTTAAGGAATAATAAGCTTGACATCAGATGATCAATTGGTACATTAATATAAATTGTATGGTTGCCCCAATGTAGTCAACATAAATTTAATTTTACCCAGAATTTCACGGGTATCTGACTGAACCATTGACATCCTCAGCAATTAAGTTCTTAACAGCAAACTAGGATTTCCGAAAACAGAAACATAATTTAATTGTTCCAAAATTAAGATGAGATCTGCTTAGCAAGTTTATTAGCTGTTATAATGAGGACAACATTACAAAACAGTTTCACAGATGTGATTTTATTGCCTTTTCAAATTGGTAGAGGTCACTGTGCCATTCGCTATACAATAACTTACTTTAAAAAGTATTTACATCTTAGTGACATCTAAATAGAAAATGTGAAAGTGTTTAAATATTCCAAATTAATCAATTACTTTACTGGGTTCTTTACTTCAACCTATCTTTTCTGGTCATTTTCCACTGAGATATATACAAGATGCTTTCTAAACCAAAGGACAACAACACATCCTTTTCCGGGGGTAATAATCACTTTAAGAAAATTATAAAATGTGATCACTTAAACCACGACTGTTTGTGGCAGCACAATTGGCTGCAGCGTTTTACCCACAAAATAAACAGTACAAACTTTTCAGCGCTTTGAGATGTCTCGAAACTTGATAAGGCGCTATATCAAATGCAAGGATTATTATTATCCTCAAATCTTTAGAAATCAAATACAATAAACCCACTTGGCCTTTGGTGTCATCTGATTATTCACACAGTTGTAATCCTAGGTTTAGCTTCAGGATAATCCTTAAGTGTTGCTTTGTGCACTTCACTATATCTCTGGTCTTTGAGAGTGGGTTTTGAGAGCCAGGTCTTTATATTTTTGTCCCTTAATTCAAAGAGCCTCAACAAACAACAACAAGCAAATTCTTCTCAGGTTAACAATCCCTACACCAGTCTCTTCCATCTTTCATTACCTAATAGTGTAAGCCTGGTTCAATTGGAAGCACTCTTTCCTGTGTGCCTTGAAGGAGGCAAGTGAGGGAGAAGGCAAAATAAATGGGAGTTCCAGAGTGCGAGGAACAGAGGCTGAAGGCTCAAATGTCGATAGGGGAATTTGAGCAGATCAGAGCTTCCTGGGCGGAGGGAGTGGACAAGTTGATATGGGCTTAGCAGATCACGGAGGTCATGGGCTGAGCAAGACGGTGAAGTGCTTTGAAAACAAAGCTAACACAAGATAAAGGAACTATAAGTGAAGTTCTACAACAATAGATTTAGGACCGGTATTAGCCACAGCCTCCTGAGCGAGATTTAAACCTTAGCAAACATATTAATAATAGAACGTAAATTTGAAAAGAAGAATACAGCTGATTCCTAGCACGAGGGATGAGCAACGCAATACAATGAAAATATTGGAGTTAATGTACTAGTAACATGAGCTTTAGTGGGCCAAATGAGTTTTCCCAGCCCTAGCTTTTCTTATACTCTTCCTTCTTTAAGTACTTCAGTATTGTTTTGCATGACTTTTTCAGTTTTATTTAGCATCTGCTGTGGGTCCCTTCTGACCTTTTCAAACATCATTACTGCAAAACTTTTTGCCCACAAATTATACAGTCAATTCTTTTTGAAACATGTTTGAGATATCTCGAAGATGTGATAAAAGTGTTATATCAAATTTAAGTATTATAATTATTATTATGAACTTTCAATAGATTTGCACATGTCCTGCCATCATTTATGTGGCCTTGTTGAGTAACTTCTGGCTTGCAATCTTCAAATTCTTTGGGACAATGTTCCTTTAAGATCCTTTGAATATCTGTGAGAGCTGAAACTAATATTCAAGCTCATTTCACTGTGTGCTGTAATTCATAATGTTTCCAGCCAACCCAATAAATGAGTTGCTTCACCTTAAAATTTTAAAAATATATCTCCAGTGAGAGAAAATAATTATTGCGCAATAGCAAAATAATTTAAAGTACAATTCTGCTCATTTGTTCATGGTTCCAGTAACCAGAGAAATCACAGAAATCAGTGTATATCTAATAGAAAAGGTAGGATTATAATAACTTGCATTATTATAAAGTGCAGTTCCTGTAAACATCTCAAAGTGTTTTAGAAAAGAAAATTGATTAGAAATGATAGTGAATGTTGGTTAGGCAAATCAGCAGCTAATCTTTCCCAGCAATATTTTATCAAACACACAAAATTAAATTTGGTGGTAAATTTCGAGGACGGCAGAATCTAAGATAGTTTTTAAAAAATTAATCCTTGCATTTGATATAGCATTTTTCATATCCCCTCTATGTCTCAAAGTGCTTCACAGAATATACTGTAAAGTGAATTGACTGTATGTTTGTGGGTGAAACACAGCAGCCGATTGTGCACAGCGGTGTCCCCACAAACAGTCGTGGATTGAAATAACCAATTTATTATTATGGTTTTTGAGTGATTATTATTAGGCTTGTGGAGTAAGGAAACTTGCCCAAAGTTGCCCTGCCTGGAATTGAGCTTGCAAGGTGAGTCCTCTAATCAGCGAACTACAGGACTCCATATAAAATATATTTAATGCTCGCCCAAGATACCATCAATGGATTGTATTGTTACTACTATCATATAAATTTTCTTCTTCTACTAAAATAATTTATGAACATTGATATTAACTGCAAAAGAACTCACTATATACAAGTTTTCTATATTAAATGGCACTGAATGCATTTAATGTGTGGCTACATATTTTGTTTAATATTAAACTCCAGTATTCAGCTAGTGCAATTTAGCACCTTATCATATTTCTATAGTCCTTGACATCTGCTCATATTGTGATCTATAGAAGTGACTACTATCTTCTAGGAAAGGGATAACTGGTAGAAACAACAACAACAACTTGCATTTATATAGTGCCCCTCAGGCTGGATAGTGTCTCAGAGTGCTTGACTCCATGTTACTTCAAACTAACAATGCAGGATGTTTCCAGTTTGTCTTCCTGAATCAAAAAGCAGAAGGAACTTTGTTATATTTTTACTTCTAGACATGACTGGAACGGGTTGCCAGGAAAGTGGTAGAGACCAGGGCACTGGATTCATTTAAAGAGCAGCTTGATACAGTGATGATGGGGGGCAGTGCGGGAGTGATAGTCTGGAAGGATGAGATCCTCGGCCACACCAATCTTGTGGTCCCATAATATGCAATAAAAACAAAAGTAGATTTACTCACCTGGTGCAAAATCCGTCTTCCCATAGAATCGGACAACTCCGCTTCTCTGGCCCACCACAATCACACTATCTCCAATTTGGATCTCACTATCATCAGATTTCAGGTTTCCAACTGAAGGAGCTCTCTTTCGCAAGCCTAGATCAAACAAAGGGTTTCAGAGCAGACAGTGTACAGTAGAAGTGGACTGTTTATAGTGCACATTTCTCCCTATTATGAAATAAGACATTGGACTTGATTGGAAACCTTCTTGCGATGGCATTTACCATGCAATCTTAGTTGCACCATATTCTGAACTGCACACGGCTGCTGCTATGTAAATGAATAACTTAATGCAATTCAATACTGTATTTATATCTGGACAAACAAAATATTTTTTGAATATCAACAAGTAGGTTCCAATTATTTTTAATACAAATATCTTACATTTGGCTGTTTCTGGAGATGTATGGAAAAATAGTCAGGAATGTTTCATAGGAGTACATCAGAAATGTACTCGGGTAACTTTGTACAGACTCTGTTGGTAGCTTAACGTCTATGTTAATCTTAACGCAACCAGCAATTAATAACTGCAACATCCCATGAATGTCCGAGGATATAAAGCAACACAACTAATAAAATCATTAGCAAACCTGTAAAATAGCTGAAATCATTAAAGTATAAGCAGACTTTAGTGCTGTGTGGAAAACTTTTGGAACGACACAGTAGCTTGTTCGAGGGGTAGAGAGAGCATCTGCAATGAATTTAGTCATTGAAATGCAGGCTGGCTTTGCAACTGAAAACAAATTCTACTGAATTGCTTAATGCTGACACTGTCCAATGCTGCTCTGGATAACCAGCATAATTCTCAAGGTTGTCAAGCCCACGATATATAAATAACATAATAGGAAGAGTCATTTATGCAGCTGGAAATGTGCTAATATCATCTAGTCTATAATGTTGTGGAATATGATGCATTATATATAATGCACTAACAGCTACATCTGTTGCACTTCTGCATTGGACGATTTACAATGTATTAACATCTATTAAGATTGGTTCAATGAATTGAAGTAGTCGAAGTAGCAATTCAACAGACAAAATGTGTCATCTTGTACTTTCATTATTTTCAATGAACAAATTCTTTGAATGCCATTTCACAACATTACTGATATATTTTTCCTGCAAATAAAAACAACATTCAAAATGCACTTTTCTAACAGAATAGGAGTAAAATACCCGTGGCAGTCCTGGTAACAGCTGGCGTTGGCGTTTTTGCTGGCTTCTTTGGCTGAGACAGGTTCCGTAGCAGTGCGGGTGGCTGCCTTTGTCTCGATTGTCTACTCTCTACAGACGAGGTAGAAGAGGAGGAGCAAGTGGACCCAGGCAAAGAGGCTGGTTAGGCAGCAAGCATGGGAACAGAGTGAAGGAAAAAAAGTGAGAAAAATGAGCAAGACAAGAGAAAGCGTTATCAACAGAGAGGCAAAAAATGCAATAAGGTTGCCAGCCTGGTATTGTTTGGCTCGCATTACAGCACTAGCTAGATTCTATGAGAATAATTTAAATGTTCATTCACGAAACTAATAATACAATTCCACAGGTGTGGAATTGTATAAATTTTATGTCATTCTTAATTTATTTCTTATTTTCCATCTCAGTGTGCTATTTGGGGAAATTCGTTCTTCCTTTCACCAATTGTACTGCGTCTTTACATTTACATTTCTAAATGCCCTCCTACTTTATCACTTCATTGTCCTAAATGTCACCAGACTTTTGAACCGAGGTTCTGAAACATTTGAAGTCGCCAGCCACATAGATACAGTATTAAGAACACCGAGCAGTACTCAGAAAATGCATAAGATAAGAAAAAGAATGCAGAAAAGGGCAGGCAGAGCAAGTTCACAATGAAAATCTAGATCAATGAATTCTAGATCTGTAGAAATATTTCCTTAAACTTGTTAATTTGCAGTTGAGGTACAGATCAGCCATGATTAATATTATTATTATTATTATTATTATAATAACAGGCTCGAGGGGCTGAGTGGCCTAATCCTGTTCCTATCTTCCTTGCTCTTTTTGTAAGTCCTCTTTTGTGAAACCATCCGATTGCATTATTCGTGGTACAATAATAATGGGATATAAATTGCAACCTGCAAAGTGCTCAGTACTTCTTTTGGACAACCTAAATAACGTTACATATTCAGAATGTAAAGCACTAAGGGAGGGTGCATCTACATTCTACATCTATCTGCAAAGCACACAAGAAATCCTACGAGTTAGATACCTTGCATCTTTGACCATTTTTTTCAACAGACATTCTTTCCTTTCCTTGGTGCACAAAAAATAGGAACATGTATGTCTCAGATGACATTTCAAACAGAATTCTTTATTTAAGGTTTCCGATAGTACACAAGGCCGACTCGCGAGACCTCGGCTTCAAGTAGGTCATATCAGCGAGAGTTCACCCATGAGAGATGTAGTTGACATACTTACAGTTACCAAAAGATTTTAAGATTTTTTAATTAATTGAAATTACTGCTTTGTAGATTCCTCAAACTAAGGGTTGCCAGGGAAATGATAGGAAGACAGGCATTTATTTTCACACTTTAATTCTGCATGAACTGATGCAATATTTTGACAATATGCATCAAAGGATAATTTGGTCCAATTCTATTGCAAATGTCTCTATTTTGATGACAATCCATCACAAGTACTATGCAAGGACTTTCACAGCAGTCTGCCGACTGAAATGACTGTGGGATGGAAAGACCGAAAGTGTAAACTTGTCTTTTTCAATCCAACACAAGTGCCAGCATTAGGTCACATTGTTCTGAGGCAGGTAGACATTTAGCTCTTTAGCTAAATCCTGTCCTATAAGATAATGTCTTCGGAGTCCTGTAGTTCAGTGGTTAGAGCACTCGCCTCTCAAGCAAGAAGACTTGGGTTCAATTCCCGAGTAGGACAAAACCTTAGTCTACGCACCTTTGTTTACCTAGCACTAAGTAGGAACCAGGATTAGCGGATTTCTTTCTGGGAGTAATAATCCCCTAAAACAAAATGTGGTTACTCAATCCACAACTGTTTATCGGACACTGCTATGCGCAATTGGCTGCTGCGTTTCGTCGACATGACATACAGTCAATTCACTTCACAGTATATTCTGTGAAGCTCTTTGATATGTCTCAACAACATTATAAGGTGCTATATCAAATCGAAGGATTATTATTATTATTTAAGTGGCAACTTTATGAAGATACATTCATTCTTTTCGGTGAAGTTTCTGGTCAACAGTGTGACAGATGTTAGGAGGTGGGAATCAAACCACTGGGGCATCCCTGCTGCCAAGTGGCAGCATCAAAATCCATGAGGATGGGTGTTCAGGTGGAAGAGCTAGATGTATAGTAAGGTTTCTTTGTCATTTCCTAACCCCTTTCCACCAAATCATGGGGAATTCCACCAAGACACAGGATTCCTTATAAAGAAATCCATGTCTAGGTAAATGAAAGACTCCTTACCATAACTAGAAATACATCATCTTATATGACCTATCTCAGGTGTAGCTTGGATAATAGATATGCTAACTAGATTCCTTATTAATTAAGAAAACCACAAATGAGACCCTGGTGTATGACAACATTGACTTCACTGCTCCCCATAATGTTTCCTCTACCAGCTATTAAGTCTGGTTACTAACAATTTTCTTCCCCCCACTTTTCTTCCCCTAAAATAGAACATTTTTCTAGCAGTTAAACTATTCGTAGGTTCAGTCACAGAATAACAAAGGTATTCTACAAGATGGAATTCATCCAAACAATACTGCAGACTCAAATTTTCATCTAATGATTTTTGTTTATTTACCAAGATTTAACAGTAGAAGAGAAAACACAAAATTTAACAATATGATAAAGAGACTTATATACAAGGACCAGATATCTTAATTTGGAACATTCATAGAATTTTACGGCACAAAAGGAGGCCATTCAGCCCATCTAGTCTGTGCCAGCTCTTTGAAAAGAGCAACTCAATCCCACTGTCCCGCGTTCTCCCCATAACCTAACTGACCTGGTCTCCCTGAATAAAGATCTAATTCTCTTTTCAAAGCTGTTATCGAATCAGCCTCCACCACCTTTTCAGGCAATGCATTCCAGATTTGAACAACCCGCTGAGTGAAAAAAATTCTCCTCAGCTCCCCTCTGCTTCGTTTTGAAACTATTTTAAATCTGTGACCACCTTCTCTGTTCCAAAGAGAATAAACATAGCCTATCTAGCCTTTCCCCATAACTGAAGTCCCTCAATGCTGGTACCATTCTAGTAAACTTTCTTTTCACCCTTTCCAATGCTTTAACATCCTTTCTATAATGTGGTGACCAGAATTGGACACAGTACTCCAGCTGAGGCCTAACCAAAGTTTTATAGAGGTTAGTTAGCACTTCATGACTTTTGTACTCTATACCCCTATTTATAAAGCCTAGTGTCCCAAATGCCTTCTTAACGGCTTTGTCTACCTGTCCTGCCACCTTCAGAGTCGCTAACACAAATCCCTCTCAGGTTTCTCTGTTCCCTCACACCCCTTAAAATTGTACTATCTAGCCTATATTGCCTCCCCTCATTTTTTCTCCCAAAATGTACCACCTCACACTTCTCTGCATTAAACTTCATCTGCCATGTGTCTGCCCACTTTACCATTTTATCTATATCTTCTTGCAGATGGTTACTATCCTCCTCACTATTCTCCCTAACTTAGTATCATCTGCAAACTTGGAAACTGTGTTCCCTACACCCAAATCCAGATTGTTAATATGTATTATAAAGAGCAGTGGTCCCAATACTGATCCCTGGGGGATGCCACTGCACACTTCCCTCCAGTCTGAAAAACAGCCGCTCACCACAATTCTCTGCTTTCTGCCTCGCAGCCAGTTGTGGATCCATGCTGCCACTGTCCCTTTTACGCCGTGGGCTTCTACTTTCCTAATAAGCCTCTCATGCGGCACTTTGTCAAATGCCCTTTGAAAGTCCATGTAAACTACATCAACTGCGCTACCCTCATCCAACCATTACCTCATTGAAAAATTCTATCAGATTTGTAAAGCAAGATTTGCCTTTAACAAATCCATGCTGGCTGTCCTTTATTAGCCTATATCTTTCTAAGTGAAGATCTATCTTGTCCCTGATTATAGACTCTAGAAGTTTGCCCACTACCGACGTTAGACTGACTGGCCTGTAGTTCCCAGGTTTGTCCTTCTGCCCCTTTTTATACAGAGGAGTAACATTCGCAACCTTCCAGTCCTCTGGCACCACCCCTGTGTTCAAGGAAGATTGAAAGATTGTGGCCAGAGTCTCTGCTATTTGCTCCCGTACTTCCCTTAGTAACCTAGGATGCATCCCATCGAGACCGGGTGATTTATCTACCTTGAGCGCCCTCAACCTTTTAGTACTTCCTCTCTGTTGATACTAATCCTATCCATTTCTTCTACCCTCTCCTCCAATACTGTAGCATTGGCTGCATCCTCTACTCTTGTGAAGACAGAAGCAAAGTACTCATTCAGTACATCAACTATGCCCTCTGCCTCCACAATAAGATTTCCTCCTTGGTCCCAATTGGCCTCACGCTACCCTTGACCAATCTTTTACTCTTAATATGTTTGTAAAATACCTTAGGGTTCCCTTTAATGCTACCTGCTAATTGTTTCTCATGTAGTCGTTTTGCCCCTCTAATTTCCTTTTTCAGTTCTCTCCTGCTCTTCCTATATTCTGCAACTTTCAATACATAATCAGAAGCAAAGAATGTTGCCTTAAATAAATATCTTTACCATCATTAAAAGGGAGAAAGCTTGAAATCTCAAATGGCCTGCTCCTTACAATGTTCCTATATCTTAAGTCAGAAAGAAGGCAGCAGTTTAAAAAAACAATAGTTTAGGTTAATTACCTTCTCTTATCATTGGCTAACTGATCAGGAAAGGCAACACTTAGGTCAAACCATATCAAAGATCACACAGCGAGCTGTTTGATGCCGATCGCTTAAACAGTGTTCTTTACTACAGAGAACTATGGATATTTTTAATGCGATTAATGTAAATTAGACCTCACTCAATTGGCAAAAAAGCAGGAATTCAGGTGTTAGTCAACACATGCTGATTAGTTTAAAGATTAAAGATTTTCAGTAAGTGTTATCAATACATGCTCATTCATTCTGACTCCCACTAGACTTCATGCTGTATACCTTCTGTTCCATTTTGAGGTTTGGAAATGTCCCGAATTGGAGGAGTGCACCGTTTTGCAACATGCTTTTTGGAAGGAGGAAGACCTTGTAATGGAAAGAAAAAAAAGTGATGAAATGAAGAATATTTTGAAACAAATGAAATAAAATCTTTCAATGTTCAAATAAATACACAAGGCCTTCCTTCAGTGCACTTATTAATTACAGGTAAACCTCACTTAACATTGCTTCGGTCAACGTTGTTTCGTTATTACGTTGCTGATACATGGGGAACATATATTCATTTAACATCGCCATGTTCGCTGTTGCATTGTTCGCGCGGGTAGAAACGAACTACTTTAGGTAGCGTAGGCATACATAGACGCTGAACATCCAGTATTCTTGCGCGGGTTTGCTTAACGTCGTTTTACTTAAAGTCACACTTTTTGCAAACACAACTGCGACATTAAGCATCTAAGTACTGGGTGTATATCATAACACTGCTGTGAAGACAGGATAAAGATTTTTATGAATTCAGTAAACATTAACAGTGAGCCTAAACAGTATAATAATACTTACATTCTTGTGATAGCACCTTATCAAGTCTCAAAGTGCTTCAGAGTACTGTATGCTGTGAAGTGAATCAACTATATTTTGTTGGTATAATTGCATCAATTCCAAAAGAAGCAAGCTAGCCATTTATATTCCACATTTTATACACAACTGGGATTCTCTTTTGCAAATGTATTTTCAGTGTATGGAGCACAACTTCAGTGACAGATATGTATTGTCAAAGGAGGGCGAAGATACATTTTTAAAGGATTACCGTAAATACCCGTGTATAAGGCGCACTCGCGTATAAGGCGCACACCCCACTTTTGACCTTTTCTTGATGAAAAAAAACAGAAGCATTTTCGATGATATTGCCGGCAGAAGGGAGGAGAGACAGATAGGTAGGGAGAGAGAGAGGCAGGCAGGCAGGGAGGGAGGGAGGGAGGCAGACAAGCAGGCAGGGAGAGAGGGAGGGAGGCAGACAGGGAGGGAGAGAGAGGGAGAGAGGCAGGCAGGCAGCCAGGGAGGGAGGGAGAGAGAGAGAGAGAGGGAGGGAGGGAGGCAGGCAGGCAGCCAGGGAGGGAGGGAGGGAGGGAGGCAGGCAGGCAGGCAGGCAGGCAGGGAGGGAGATAGAGAGGGAGAGAGGCAGGCAGGCAGCCAGGGAGAGAGAGAGGGAGAGAGGCAGGCAGGCAGGGAGGGAGGGAGGGAGGGAGAGAGGCAGGCAGGCAGGCAGCCAGGGAGAGAGAGAGGGAGAGAGGCAGGCAGGCAGGCAGGGAGGTGGGGAGGGAGGGAAGCAGGCAGACAGGGAGGGAAAGGCAGGCAGGCAGGCAGGGAGAGAGAGCGGCAGGGAGTGAGGCAGGCAGACTGGGTTTGGCAGAAGGCAGGCAGCAGGCACAGCACTGAAGTCCGCTGCTGCTGCCACTGCCCGGGCGGCCGAGACCGAAGCTCTATCACCCGCTCCCCCCAACCCCCGCCGGACACTGACCAAACCCCGGCTGACAGCGCGCCGGCCGCCCCTCCTGTTTACTGTGTTTCCGAGGCCCAAAATTTATTGTACCTGCATATAAGGCGCACCCCCAACTTTTGAGATCTTCTGACGTGAAAAAAAGTGCGCCTTATACGCGGAGATTTACGGTATGTGTTTTCATTGGCACTTCAATCGGACCTACATTATATTATTCAGGTGTAACTGCTGGTGAGTGCATCAATGCTGAACTTATTGTACAATGCCTACATGGCCAAATGTAAAACATTTATCACTGTTGGCAAGGAAATAGATTTACTTTTATTATAAACTCACATTCCACATGAATGCGCATTAAGTACTTCAATGAGTTGAGGTGAGCTGAAGGCAACCTTGGAATGAATACTCCTGAGGCTGGCTCATAAAAATCATGTTGTAAGAATAACCAACATTTTCTAGTTCATAAGATAATAAACTAAGTTTAACTTCAATTCCTGTTGCAGATTTGACTTTGTATTTCACAAATCCCACATAAATCTTACATGAATCAGGTAAATGTGGAAGGTGCTGACAAATCAGCCGCCTGCTGTTGTTCCAGGCTCCAGCTACATTTACCTTGAAAATTGTGCAGTTCAGAGCTGCAGTCTCCATCAACACTTTATCTAAAATTACAACAACAACAACAACAAAATTGCACTTATATAGCGCCTTTCACGTCGGGAGGACGTCCCAAAGCGCTGAACAATCAGGTCGGGACCCGAACGGGGGAGGGGGGGGGAGGTCGGGGTAGGGGGAAAGGGAAGGAGAGTGGGAGAGGGGGAAGAGTCAGTGGGGCAGCCGAAGGCGCGGTTGAAGAGGAAGGTCTTGAGACAGGCCTTGAAGGAGGAAAGGGAGGAAGCGAAGCGGAGGGGCTGCAAGATGGAGTTCAACAGAGTGGGAGCAGAGAGGCTGAAAGCCCGGCTGCCGATGGTTGGACGGTTAGGGTGGTGGACGCGGAGCAGGCCTGAGTCTGCTGAACAGAGGGGACGGGCGGGCTGATAGGGAGACAGCAGGTCAGCGAGATAGGCGGGGGCAAGGCCGTGAATGGCCTTGAAAGTGAGGACAAGGATCTTGAATTCGATCCTCTGGTTGACGGGGAGCCAGTGGAGACGGGTGGGAGTGATGTGGTCGCGAAGCCTGGTGCGGGAGAGTACATGAGCTGCAGAATTCTGAATGATCTGCAGCCTGTGAAGGAAGGAGCTGGGGAGGACAACGAGGAGAGAGTTCCCATAGTCGAGCCTGGAAGTGATAAAGGCGTGAATGAGAGTTTCAGCGGCATGGGGGGTGAGGTAGTGGCAGAGTCTGGCAATATTGCAGAGGTGATGGAAGGCTGTGCTGGTCATGGAGCGGATGTGGGGAAGGAAGGATAGTTCATGGTCGAACAAGACGCCCAGATTCCTGATTGGCTTCGAGAGGTGGAGAGAGCAGCCTTGAACACTGATGTTGTCAGCGCCTGACGTGCGGAGGCGCTGACGTGAGCCAATCAGGAGGGCTTCCATCATGTTGACGTTGAGTTGTAGGAAATTTGCCCTTGTCAATGTTGGACAGGCATGCAGTCAGAATGCCAGTGGTCCTGGAATCGAGGGTTGACGTGGATAGGTAGAGTTGGGTGTCATCCGCATACATATGGAAATTTACTCCATGTCTGTGGATGATGTCGCCCAGTGGGAGAGTGTAGAGGGTGAAAAGCAGGAGGCCAAGGACAGAGCCCTGGGGAACGCCGCATGTGACTGTGCGGGGGTTGGAGAAGCCATTGGAAGAGACGAAGTAAAGGGGGTGGGAGAGATAGGACCGGAACCATTCGAGGACAGCGCCTTGCAGACTGAGGAGGGAGTAGAGGCGGTGGAGGAGGATAGCGTGGTTCGTGGTATCGAAGGCAGCAGATAGGTCGAGGAGGACGAGGAGGCAGAGGGAGCCCTCCCCTGCTGTGGGAGGCATGGAAACCCGATTGGAGGGGTTCGAGGAGTGAGCGTTTTGTGAGGAAAGAGCAGAGCTGGGAGGTAACCACTCGTTCAAGGACCTTGGAAAAAAAGGGGAGGTTAGAGATGGGCCGGTAGCTTGATAGCTGCGACGCATTGAGAGAAAGCTTTTTTAGGATGGTGGTGATGGTGGCGGTTTTAAAGGGAGTGGGAACGGTCCCGGATGAGAGGGACAGGTTGATAATGTCGGTGATTACACTGGGATCTGAAACACTGTGGAGTCCTGGAGCTCAGTGGTTAGAGCACTTGCCTCTCATGTTTCCTTACTCCATTATGTAGGAGCTCAATTAATAATAATAATAATCCTTGCATTTGATATAGCACTTTTCACATCTTATCAACGTCTCAAAGAGCTTCGTAGAATATATTGTAAAATGAATCGACAGTATATTTGTGGGTGAAACGCGTTGTTAGTTATTGACAGAAAGTGCTTTTCCAAGGGTTCCCTGAAAAAAATTATTTGGTCACTCGTTCAACGACTGTGTGTGGGACACTGCTGCACACAAATGGCCACTGTGTTTCCTAGATAGTGACTCTGAATCGTGTACAGATGCCTGTTGGTAATTAGAAGTGCATCCGTCTTGAGGTAGATGGTACAGAAGCAGAGCTGTGACAGAGCATTGCTCCCTAAACGTGGAGTTAACACACAACTGAGCATCACTGAAGCAAAGCTTTCCTGGATAGGAGCTTCCACAACAGAATGGGGCTCTCCTTCAGCAGAGCTTCTCTGGCCAGGAATCATAAAAATAATCATTGCATTTGATATACTGCCTCATCCCGTCAGTAATTATTATTAATAATAGTACATAGTTGCATTTGATGTAGGCCTTATCACATCTTCAAGACGCCTCAAAGCGCTTCACAGAATATAAGGTAAAGTGAATTGGCTAAAGTGGGCGAAACACTCAAAAATATTTGTTATCATTGTACCCACAGAATGGAGCTTCCAAATATCAGCGTAACACACATCAGGTTAGTTACTATCTTCAACATGGGATTCAAAATTAATCAATCCTGCTAGAAGTATTACATTTCCCACCCTCCCATTTTGTTTTGCTACAAAAGCTTCCAAATATGTCATTATTACCACTGCATTGATAGCGTGACACACATCTGGTAGGTCACATCTGATTGGAATAGGTTTATAATATGGAACATGGAGCAGAGTTTTTAAAAAATGTTGTTTGCATTATGGTTACCCTGGAGATTACCAGTTTGCGCAATAGGGTTCCTTCAGATGGAAGGACAGGTGTAAGAACAGAGACTGAACACTGCCTTCATCTAGAAATACAGTCAAGAACTAATCAAATCACAATTGGTGCATTCAAGTGTTGGGAAGCTGGGATTTGAGCCAACGAGCACTGGAGTGTAAAGCAATTTCAATAACCCATTGAAGTAGCAATTCAAATTTTTAAACAGTCTTCCACTTCTTTCTAAAATTCTACTTTCACAGATCTTTTAGGCAGGAAGAGAAAAAAAGATCAACTGGCCTCCCGATCATGCTCCAATAGATCCCAATGGAGACAAGCATGTGGGTGGATGTCGGATGAGGGCAAAATTAGACTCGGATGAATATGTAGCAGACGTTCGCTGTTCAGAATCACTGGTCCAAGCTCCATTGGTGTAGTATCCTGGCGCACAGTGGATCAATAACCCACAAAGAGGAAAGGGATCGAAAGCTCTCAGGAGAAGGAGATGAATGGCGGAGAAAAAGTTGTAAATATTGAAATTGTTGTTAAAAAAAACTTTGGGGGAAGATTTTGTTTGGTCAACAATTTGCATCTATATAGCACCTTGCATGCAGGGCAGCGTCTCAGAGCGCTTAACAGTAGTGGAGCCTGACTATGGTCGAATATTATTATTATTATTGTGTCTGACAAGTACAGAAACCCAATCCCACCACCATACTTCAAAATCTCTGTACCAGACTGAGAGTTCCTCACATGTATGCACATAAATATGGAAAGTTCCCTATGCCTGGAATTGTGCATGCTCTCTTCATAGAGGGACACTGCATACTTAACCAAATTCCAGAGTATTAAACACAGGATAGCAAGAGCCAAAGCTTGGATGTTGGGATACTGCTGGAATTTAACCGGCTAAAGCCACATACTTTGGCATTGGAAGCACTGTTTGGCGAGCTTCCTGCTGCTTGTTTAGCGAGGGCCATCTTACCCATCAGAGTTTGGGTTTGCGTGAACCAAATTCAAGAAATTCCTCTATTTACGTTCCTCTTGTATACGTTGTATTGCTTTAACGTCACTGGCGAATTAGGGAACGTAATTCGATTTAAAATTTGTCGATTTACTTTAACGTTGTTTTGAAAGAACGCAAAATTTAAATGTATGCGCGTGATCGCAAACTTTATATAATTAAGTCAATGGTTAAAAAAAATAGGTTTTGATTGAAGTTATTTCATCTAACATCGTGTTTTCCACTGATGCATCCCCAACATAAATAGAGGACTTCCTGTACTTACTCCTGTCCTGACGTTTTTTTCCCATAATTTCTGGATGAGGAAATGTTCCCCAAGCGTCCCAGGTTAAGGTGGCATGTATACAATAAAACTTCTACCTTGTCGTAACAAGGTACCTACTCAAGGTAACAAGAAGTAGCCTTGTTCTACAGGCCAGCCTTGTTAGTGAGATTAACTCATTAATCTAGTGAGTTAGATTACTAGATTAGTGTAATCTAATTACAGTTTGAGTGAGATTGTGAATTTAGTGTAACGGTGGACAGTTTAATATTGTGAGCTGCACATACAATGAAAATTGGAGTCCCAGCATCCAACCTCAATTTATACACACCATTACAGCCAAGAGTCACATATAAAGAGGGTGGGGGGGCAAGCGGGAAGCTGAATCTGTTTACCCTAATATTAGATAGTTTCTAATGGGAATCATTAATAAGAAAAACAGGAGTGTATCACATAGCCTAACAGCAACACCATTCTGATGCAATCTGATGTAGGATTCTATTGAATTGGTGTGACCTACTCTCATTTTCGTAAGGAATCTCTTTCTAGACACAATCACATATTAGTCTCCTGTCCCTGATAAAGAGCTACAAAACTGAAATATTTACATGCTGGCTGTTCTTTTAAGCAACACTTATAAGCGACAAACACACCAAAATGATTTTTTAGCACCATGAGCATTACTTAGAACGATATCTGATCTAATGTTGCAGTCAAGAGCAAACGGCCAAGTGGGAAATTAGTCATCTTGTATGCTGCTTCGTTGCCAAAATATCCATTGCAGTCTAAATGTCAGGAATAATTCTACACCTTTTAGAATAAGATTTTGAGCCAGGATTTGTGATACAGTTAATTTACCTGTCGGCTTTAATCAACAAAAACATGAATGTATGGGGTGTGAATGACACTCTGACTGAAAGCGATTTGAAAGTATCTATCTTTAAAAGAACCATATAGGTGCCACGATTGAGTGCAAATCAGGTCATTAGAACCAAAAGGTTTCATTGATTATAAACCTTGTTCATTACTAAAGCTCTTCAAATTCAAAGACAGAAAACAATTTTTTTTTACCATTTAAGTATTCAAATTGCACATGAAATTCTGTGAATCAATAAACTATTATTCTTATGCATCTTGTTAGGTATTGAAATTGAACTCCTAATATCTACCAGTGAAAATACAACTAGGTTATATCAGTCACCTCAATGGCATATGGAAACCTGAACCAAGAAAAGGTCATTCCATCCTCTCCCACCATGAACTATGCAAAACCTATGATATTGAGGACTTCACGACTCCATTTCCTTGAAGAAAGCATTCGATATATATTCCTTCACCCCCTTTGCCGAGCTCTTTCAATTGTGAGAAGAGTTTTGAGATGTCCTCCCAACATGCAGATGACACTAAGTTAGGGAGAATAGTAAATAGTGAGGAGGATAGTAGCCATCTGCAAGAGGATATAGACAAATTGGTAACGTGGGCAGACACATGGCAGATGAAGTTTAATGCAGAGAAGTGTGAGGTGATGCATTTTGGGAGAAGAAATGAAGGGAGGCAATATAGGCTAGATAGTACAATTTTAAATGGTGTGAAGGAACAGAGAGACCTGGGGATTTGTGTTAGTGACTCGTTGAAGGTGGCAGGACAGGTAGACAAGGCTGTTAAGAAGGCATATGGGATACTAGGCTTTATAAATAGGGGTATAGAGTACAAAAGTCAGGAAGTGCTGACTAACCTCTATAAGACTTTGGTGAGGCCTCAGCTGGAATACTGTGTTCAATTCTGGTCACCACACTACAGAAAGGATTTGAAGACTTTGGAAAGGGTACAAAGAAGATTTACTAGGTTGGTGCCAGGATTGAGGGACTTCAGCTATGAGGAGAGGCTAGATAGGCTAGGGTTATTCTCTCTGGAGCAGAGAAGATTGAGGGGAGACCTAATAGAGGTTTATAAGATCATGAGGGGTTTCGACAGGGCAAATAGAGAAAAACTATTTCCACTCGTGGGCGAATCTGTGACTCGTGGTCACAGATTTAAAATAGTTTCAAGGCGAAGTAGAGGGGAGCTGAGGAGAAATTTTTTCACTCAGCGAGTTGTTCGAATCTGGAATGCATTGCCTGAAAAGGTGGTGGAGGCTGATTTGATAACAACTTTTAAAAGGGAATTAGATCTTTATTTAGGGAGAACAGGTCTATTAGGCTATGGGGAGCGGGCAGGGCAGTGGGATTGAATCGCTCTTTTCAAAGAGCCGGCACAGACTAGATGGGCCGAATGGCCTCCTTTTGTGCCGTAAAATTCTATGAATCTATGAATCTATGTCAGGCGCTTTTTAAATGTAAACTAATGTTGTCCTGGATAGCATTTGTTCATCTGGAGTCCTGCAACTTAATGGTTAGAGTTCTCACAAGCGAAAGCACCTGGGTTGGATTCCCAGGCAGGGCAAGTTTCCTAACTCCACTCGCCTCAGTTTACTTAGTAGTAAATAGGAACCCGGTTGTTAGTTAATTGGCAGATCGCTTTTCCGGTGGCAATAATCCCTTCAAAATGTTTTTTAAAAATAATAATTTGATCATTCAATCCATGACACTTTGTGGAACACTGCTGTACCCAATTGGCTGCCGCATTTCATCCACAAAATATATAGTCATTACAATTTACATTATATTCTGTGAAGTGGTTTGAGATGTCTCAAAGGCATAAGGTGCTATATCAAATGCAAGGACTATTATTATTTTTTAATCAATCTACACCTATTCTGTATCTGCCAATGTAGTTCTTAAATATATTTACCTAAATATCTTGATCAAATCAATAGATGGAGGGTTGACATACTGTGGTCATCTCTCTCTTTCATTCATTTCCTTTGATCCCCCCCACCCAACTCAATCTTATAATTTTCTACTTTGCTATTTAATAATGACATTCTTCTCAAACAAGTGATTTAAATGGATGACATAATTGCAATGCATTCGTGCAGTTGGGCAAAATAGCACACAATACACAAAGTTTATTTTGATTCTTAAATTTTGCAAATCCTGAAAAGCACGTTAATAAATCATCATAAAACTTGGGTGTTTAAATTAAAATAATATGTCACTTTACTGACTGAACATTGTTGCACATTTGTATAATGTCTTTCACGTCAGGAGGACGTCCCAAGGCGATGGACAGTCATGGATTTGGATCTGAGCAGTAGTTGGGATCAGGGATTTGTGGAGGGCAGAGGTAGGAGGGTGATTGAAGGTGTGATCGAAGAGGAGCGT
The DNA here is from genome assembly GCA_035084275.1 of Hydrolagus colliei. Classification (NCBI taxonomy): domain Eukaryota; kingdom Metazoa; phylum Chordata; class Chondrichthyes; order Chimaeriformes; family Chimaeridae; genus Hydrolagus; species Hydrolagus colliei. Next base: position 67,771,011 of record CM068744.1, on the reverse strand, counting down.
CTTGAGACATGCCTTGAAGGAGGCAAGAGAGGGAGCAAGACAAAGGGACTGTGGGTTCCAAAGGGTGGCGGCAGAGAGGCTGAAGGCCCACCTGCTGAAGGTGGAGTGGGCTGGGCGGGGGACGTGGAGCAAGTCCGAGTCCTCTGAGTGGAGGGAGGATACAGCTCAATATAGTGTTAACAGGTCACAGAGATAGGAAGAAACAAGGCCATGGAGAGCTTAGAAGACAGCAGTATTTGTAACACAATGCATTCCACTAGATTGTGCACTTCACTCCAGATAAATGGGAAATGTCCATGTGTAGTTGGCATATATTCATGGAATTCTCATTCTGGTTGGATACCCTTAAGCATAGCCATGGGTTAACCGCATGTGTGAAATACTCAGCAGAGCTCAAATCAAGCCTGAACAACTTCAGCGCTGTTTTTTTAGTAAAATCTTTGCCTTTGAGATAGCAACTTATTGAGAAGCTTCAAAATTTTGCAGGATTTTACTTTGAAAAGTGTGGATTTCAAAATACTCACTCTTCCTTTAACTATCAGTGGCCGTGCTTTCAGCCGCTGCGCCTCCAAACTCTGGAACACTCTTCCTCTGCATCGCTGCCCCATCCTGCCTCTTTCTTCCCCATTTTCAGTTTGTGCCTGAAAACCTTATTCTTTAACCATTGCTACAGTCACCTTCCCCCCTCTATAACTCCCCCTGGCTCTATAACTATGTCGGTTTTCCTGCTCTCCTTCCCCCTACTCCGATCACTCCCCTTATCCTCTTTCCCCCCTTTCTCCCCTGACCCCACTTTCATGACTGTTTGTGAGACACAGTTGTGTGCAATTTGGCTGCCGCGTTTCGCCCACAAATATACAGTCAATTTTTCTACTCTCCTTCCTCCTACCCCAAAACCTCCACCTCTGTTCTGGTCCCTACCTGACTGTTCAGCGCCTTGGGACGTCCTCCCGAGGTGAAAGGCGCTATATAGATGTAATTTTAATTGATTGATCAAATGCTCTGGGACATTAGCCTAAGTGAGGGGCGAATGCAGCAGCCCATATTTTAACAAACAAGTACTAAAACAAAGAGAACTCAGAGGTCTTCGGTAAGGGTACGTTTCATCTCATTCAATCTGAAATTCAAATAAAAGCATCTCGATCTCAAAAGCCCCCGCTCACCCCATTGACTCTTAGAACTCTAAAACAAACATTCTCTTCCTTCCCTTCAATCTCCTAAATTCAACATGGCACCGATAAGTGTTTCCAGGTAAGACCCTAACCGTATGCAGCTTTACAAAGAAAAGCTTCAATCTTTAAGCCATAAAATAAGCTCTAAGTATGAGAGGGACGGATCCGTTTGAAGCATTTTTGAAAGCCCTGTAACTTTTACTGAATGATCAAACTTTTTCCATGGAGCTTGGCAAATCTAACCTTTTCCGCCCACTCCAGTTCACTATCTGTGAGTAACTAATTGTATTAACTTCAATAAGCCCCACAGCAGAGGAATGCATCAAACTTAACATTTGATGGCACATTACGTACCTAGATGAACTCCAGAGGACATCCGATCTGCGTCCCACACAGTGTCAGCCAAATAGCTAACTGCCAAGTACAGACACAAAAAGGAACCCAGTCTCGTTCTTGCCACAAGCAGTGCGTGCAATGCAGCCTTTGCAGCTGATGTGAGCCGGTAGTAAACTCTACTTGCTGTTCAGATCAGACACAAAGATTTCATTGAAAATAAAGCTTGGAGATCCCTATAATTAGAAGATATTAAGTAGGTTTTCAAGCTAAACAAACGTGTTGAACAAGGCGTTCATGAACTATTTTCTCAAAGACACTAGCAGCACCTGCTGTTCATTTCCAGCGGGTTAGGATTACAGTCACAGCTCACAGACTGTTACTGAATACCATTCTGTGGGAAAGATAAATAATAGGCACCATCAAGTGGTAGGATAGGAGCTTGCAGGTCTTAGCCTCTTGAGTTTCTGATCATAGCCTGGCCTTAGAGGAAGCCAAGTGTTTTTCCAAAAAGAAAGACTTGCATTTCTGTTGGAAAATAGCGTTGCCTCAAAATGCTTCACAGTAATTGCTGTGAATTGTAGCAAGTTTTTGAATAGTAAATGTCACCCACAAAATACATAGCCGAATCATTTTACAGTGTATTCTGTGAAGCACTGTGAGATGTCTCGACAACGTGATAAAGTGCTATATCAAAAGCAAGGGTTATTTTTTTTATATATAGACAATGGTTGGAGCTATTTTCTACACAAGATCCCAGAAACAGTCCTGAGGTAAATTAATTAACAAATAATCAGGAGGCCGATGTCCATCAAACCAGTTTGAAACTCCCTTCTATTTTTGAACAGTGTCTTGGGTTGTCCAGCTGAAGAACAGGCAGATAGAACCTGAGTTTAATATCTCACTGAAGGACAACACCTCCAACAGCTCAGTACTGCATTGGAAGTGCCAATCTGTGCAAGCACACAAAAGGCTAAAGGTTGAGATAACAGCCTAATCTTACAGAGAGCAACCCAGAGCAGCAGTCAGGAGTTTAACTGTAATTGCAGTTTACAAAAGCAGACAAATAAGTCTTAAATGTTTTCTCTGCTGTCATACAGTAGCTGTCTACACAAGAACTCCTATGTAGCATTTATAGAAAAAGAATATAATACCCTTGGCATCACTCAAAGGTTTATGCTGGTCACTGCTCTTGAGAAGTCTGGTAAATAAGATCTGACAGAGGTTAAAATGGTCTTCAGAAACCTCCAGAGCTGGTAACAATAAGGATTAATAATAATCCTGATCGTTACTCTTTTGCCTTCCTAAAATGGAAGCTGGTGTTGGGTTTCCATTCAGCACTTCTGAAATCTGTCATATTTGAGATATGACTATTTTTCTGGTGTCTGGAGCCTTCTAATCTGTTTAAATTCAGTGCAGCACCAAAAAATGTAAACACCTGCCCACAAGTTTGTTTCAGCATCACAAAGAGTTTGCTTGGTAAGAAATAAAGGATGATGTACACAGCTCATACTTTATTATATTACAGTCCAGCTAATTACGAGGCATGTGAAACATATTTATAATCCTTATAATAATAATCCTTACATTTGATATACCGTCTCGATTTAATATCGAGACATTTCAAAGTGTTTCACAATATTTTATTGTGAAGTGTAGTACAGTAAAACCTTGTTTATCTGGTACCCAACCAACTGGAACTCTTAACCAACCGGTATCTCCCAATACAATCAACCATTCCAGCAACCGGATCTCATACCATAGCCATCTGAGACACACGCGGTATGCTCAATTTGCGCATGCGTGGGCATGCGCACTTATTAAACTTACCGAACGCTGGAATGCTTTTTTACCGATCATTTTACCGTGTGCTGGAATGCTTTACTGGTAAGTATCCATACAATATTCTGTTAGTATTTAGTCTATTATTAATATGGTATGTTTTAAAATAAGTTAAGTTTTTTTTGTTGGATTTTTGGCAACTTGCCACTCGAATATCTGGCATATTTAATTAATCAGCACCAGGCTGGTCCTGTAGGTGCCGGATAACAAAGATTTTAGTGTAACCATATTTTTGTAGGTAAACATGGCAACTAATTGACTCACAGCAATGTCCTACAATCAAACAATAAGTGAATAACCATTTTTATCTGAGGGTTAGTGGACCACAGGAGAGAAACTCTTCCTGTTTTCAAATAGTGACATGGGTGGCCATATTTGTGAATACAGAATTTCAGTGCTGCTTCGCAAGACACAGAGTTAATATCAAAATCAATGCAGTATCTTTAAATAGTTTCTTTGTGTGGATTTAGGTGGCAGACTGGCTGCCTTGCTTCTAAGACAGAAGAATTTATGGTTCAAGACCACCACAAAGAGCTGGCTTGATTGGGACTTTTGTCAGTCCTTTATTATCTGAGATACAATACGAATTACATTTCTATAGTGCCTTTCACGTCGGGAGGATATCCCAAGGCGCTTGCCATCCTGGAGATGAGTTATTAAACTGAGGTTCCATCTACCTGTTCAGGTTGGACTATTCCGATAGAGAATAAGTATCTCTAGATATCTTGATCAACCATCTACCATTTAAAAAAAATGGTCATGCCCTTCACAGATGTTTATGGGACACTGCTATGCACAGCATAAATGGCTGTCAAATCCACCTAAAAGTACACAGTCTACACTTTACAGAAATAAGAATTTGAAGAGTTATAACATGATAATGTGCCAAATTAATAATAATAATCCTTGCATTTTGATATAGCGCTTTTCATGTCTTCTAGATGTCTCAAAGCGCTTCACAGAATATACTGTAAAATAAATTGATGGTATATTTGTCAGCAAAATGTGGCAGCCAATTGCGCACAGCAGTGTCCCACAAACAGTCGTGGATTGAAATGACCAATTTATTATAGTTTTTGGGGGAGATATTATTATTAGGCATGCGGAGTAAAGAAACTTGCCCAAGGTTTCGCCCTGACCTGCCTGGATTCAATACACAGGTCTCACGCTTGTAAGGCGAGCGTTCTAACCACTGAGCTACAGGACTCCACGAGGATTACGATCGATTACCCAAATTACTCTTATTATTTATCTTTAATGTCCACCTGAAGAATAGGCAAATAAGATCTCACTTAAGTGAAATCTCCAGGAGCAAGGCATGGAGCCATTTGTAGCTATATATAACTAATTACTATTTGCATTGAAGCCTAATCAAGACTTCTTGGGTGAAGATTTAAGGCTAATCCATGTTAATCTAATCTAAAAATATCTTGGCAACATGGTAATAACTCTGTCTAAAACAAGCGCACACAATTAGTTACAGCAGAATTTACTTTTTTTTAAACTGGGAGTAATTGCTCTGCCTCTGAAAAAGATAATAAATTTGATCATTTTCAATCCACAACTGTTTGTGGGACACTGCTGTGCACAACTGGCTGCCGCGTTTCACCCACAAATATACAGGCGATTCACTTTACCCTATATTTTGTGAAGCACTTTGGGACGTGGAAGACGTGGAAAGGGCTATATCAAATGCAAGGATTATTATTATTATTTAATCACACACTTCCACCTCTACCCCTCTCCCAACACACAGGCATTAAATAATCCATGTTCCTAAACAATGGGTCATTCTGTACTTTGACAATACAGGTATCCCTCCCCAACCGCGGGGGATACGTTCCTGTATCGCGGTTGGAAAATGTAGGGCCCTATGGGAAACATGGGGATAGGGGGAGTAAGTTCGCGTTTAGTAAAACTAAACACAAAACAACACATACAGTTATAACATACATAGGGTTAGGGAGAGTAAGTTTGGGCGCATCTGCAGCAATCCGCGAGGCTGTCTGACTGACTGATCTACACAGAGAGAGAGAGAGAAAGAAATCATGGTGAGTGACACGGAGGGTGGTGGGGGGAATTGATTACACGGAGGGTGGGGAGGGTGGGTGACACGGAGGGTGGGGGGGTGGGTGACACGGAGGGTGGGGGAGGGTGGGTGACATGGAGGGTGGGGGTGGTGGGCGTCATGGAGTGTGGGGGGGTGGGTGACACGGAGGGTGGGGGGGCGTGGGTGACAAGCAGGGTTTGGGGGATGGGTGACACAGAGGGTGTGGGGGTGGTGGGTGACACGGAGGGTGGGGTGGGGTGAGCAGACACGGAGGATGGGGGGATGGGTGACAGAGGGTGGTGGGGGGTGAGGGGGTTGGAGGAGAGAAATCAACGGAGATTTACCTTAATCCTAAAAGAGAAGCGACATCTCGCTGATTGATTGTGACATAGCAACTGGGTCCTAGTGTTATGCTATGCTAAACTTGAAAATTTAAACCCGCGGATTTAAATTGCGGACGCGCAAAACGCGAGGGTTGTCACATTTAGCAAACCGTGGATGCATGTGTTTCATGGTTGGCGAGGCCGCGGTGTATATCTATAAGGGTTACGTCTGTAGGGCAAGCAACTGATTGGGATTTCAAGATGATTTCATTCTCTCCACGGGAAGTTTGTCTCATCTGCAGGCCAGAGCTCATCCTCTGTTTCTAATTTACATCTGGTACAGAAGAAAAGGTGACAATTCACAGCCAGGTAGAATTTAAATAGCAATTTACTTGAGAATTTATGGGAAGGTCTGCTTTGTGTTTTGTCCTCAAGCTGACTGAGATGATGATGATGATGATGATGATGGTGATGAGAATAAGGTATGCAATTCACTGATCCTTCTGGCCTATCCTAAATCATCAGAATGGTAATTTTTGCAGAGAACATCAACCATTTCTTCAGATCGGCTTGTGCGTGCAACGCCAGATGCAAAATGTGTGGTGGGCTAGGGTTTATTCAGGATTTATATTCATTATATGTAGCATCCTGAATACTAACTGTTCTTCCTCAGCTGATGCCCTTCTAAGCAGGAATAGAAAGGAAATAATAATAATAATAAGAATAATAATCCTTGCATTTGATATAGCACCTTATCACGCCTTTGAGACATCTCAAAGCTCTTCACGGAATATACTGCAGGAATTGCATTTCAAAAACAGGCAGCTAGTAAAAGAACCAAGTGAGGCCAATACGTGGAATTCTCCAACCCTACATGTATATCAAACAATGTTTACATATTTTAAAGTCCTACAAATCTACAGTAGTGTTGTTCAGTTGCACACAACCTGCTTTGTTCGTCAGTCTAGCAATGAATGGTTCCAGATTCTACAGTATTATGGAAGCACAGTTTTTAGATTCAGATTACCAGATCACAGGGGAGATTCAGATAAAGAAGATATTTGGTCCATTTGTCCTTCCAGAATCCACACCTTATTGTCCTCTTATTGCAACATCAAGACGGGCTCTTAAAAGAGTCTTTTCTTGACCTCAGTCACTCTTTCTGACAACCTGTCATTATTTACTTCATTAGATACAGAAATAGTTTGTGGTGTTTTGGGATGTCCTCCCATCGTGAAAGTCTCTATACAAATGTAATTTGTTGTTCTTGTTGTTGACTGCCATAAAATTGCTCTTTGCAACACTCAACTTGTGCCCTCTTGTTCTTCTACCCATTACGTTCTAAAACGCTACCCTGAGTGGAAGGTGCTATATAAGTGCAAGTGATTGCTTTTAACCGAAAGTATTCTTCCGGGATTACTATCTCAACCCTATTTAATATCATATATATCTCTGTAAAGTCCCATTTGAAATATCTCTTCAACAGGCTAAAGAGTCCTAGCTTGCCTATTGTGTCTATATGTTGCTTATACTTAAACTCTCTAACATTGGGGACCATGTTTATTGCTCTCCTCTGTCTCTAGGGCAGCTTACAATACTGCTTTGGGATGTCCTCTCGACATGAAAGGCACTACCAAACACAAAGATTATTATTCTCCCAACCAGGACTGTACTGTACACAGTACTTTAGGCACGACTTGACCAAAACATTGTGCAGCTTGAGCAAGTCTTCAGGGGATCTGAGCTCAACTGATTTAATAATATAACCCAGAATCCGATTTATCTTCTCTCACTGCTGCTTCACCTTGTCTTGAATGTGAGCGATGAGTCAACTAACATCCTTTCAGTTTCCATACACTCCACAAATGAGATAGAACTTGCCTTCAGCTTCCTCCTTGGCAGGTTCTATCCCAGTCATGCAGTATATATGTCCTCTACTTCCAATATGCAGTACCCTACATTAGATATATTAAAATTAATTTGACCTTTATTGGCCAATGTGTACACCTTTATATTATACTAATATTATTAAGCTCTCGTTGTGAGAAGTTTACTTCAATCCTTTATTCAACAGACCCCTACACCCACCCCCAACTTAGTGTCACCTACAAATGTGACTACCTTACACTGGTTGTGTCTGCGAATCCAGATCACTAATCGATCGATCGATCGATCGATCCATCAATCCATCAATCAATCAAAACTTACATTTATTATAGCACCTTTCACATAGAGAGGACGTGCCAAGGCGCTGCACAGTTGGCTGGGGACAAGGCATGGGGGGGGGGGGTCAGGGCAGGATGAAGAAGAGTATGAAAATTAACTGCATATTTGTGGGCGAAACGTGGCAGCCAAATTGCGCACAGCAGTGTCCCACAAACAGTCATGCAAGTGGGAAAAAGGGGGGAAAGATGGCAAGGGGAGGGGTTGGGGCAGGGGGAAGGAGAGCAGGAGAGCCAACTGTACACATTTGTGTGCGAACACAGCAGCCAAATCTTGCACAGCAGTGTCCCACAAACAGTCATGGAAGTGGGATTAGGGGAAAAAGGGGGCAAAGATACCAAGGTGAGAGGTTGGCGTAGGGGGAAGGAGGGCAGGAAAACCGACTGTATATTTGTGGGCAAAACGCAGCAGCCAAATTGCGCACAACAGTGTCCACAAACAGTCGCGGAAATTAGGCCAGGGGAGAAAGGAGGAAAAGAGGGTAAGTGGGGGGAGGGAGGGAAAGGTGGGGTGGGGTAAAGTCAGTAACAATAAACAACAAAAGCAATAATATTAACAGCAAAAACAATAACAATCAATAATGTACACAGGATTAACAAAGGACTTCACAGAATATTTCCAGACTGCACGACATACAGACTATGTGGCTGAGATGAATCTTCCATACCAATTTTTCACTACAAAGAAATGTAAGCAAGACTTTTTGTGATTAGTTTATTGAACAATGCTATTGACAGAAACAGTAGCCCTTGGCTCTTAGAAGTTTTTCCCAGATCTTCAATTACTCTATTGTTAATGACCTAATACCCAGCTTTAAATGTACAGACCTTCATTTAACTAGTGTAATTATTTCCAATTATTTTACCATCAATCTATCTCTCAGAGAAAAATTGTCAATTCAAAGTCATTTTGATTGAGAGGATAATAAATAAATCAAACCATCTTGTAAATAATTTACAAGCTTTCATCAACCCAAAAGATAAAGCTTTTTCCTTGTTCACTCTGATTTATTTTAGCTTTCCAGCAAAATAACTCAGAAGATAGTAGATTTACCACAGCAGTTCTGCTTGCACCTACCTGTGTTTATCTTTGATGTTATATGTGACAAGTCCATTTTCTGCGATCGGACAGGGACTAACATCTTAACAGGCGATAAATTCTTAACTGGCGAATTCTTTGTCGAGCTCTTTTTCTGTTCTAGTCCTTTACTCACTTTAGAGAGTGGAGCAAAAATACCTTCAAAGAAAAAAAAAGAGACAGTAATGAAACAATTCGTACCTCAGATTATTTCTAGACCAAAGCAATGCTACTTCAACGAGCAAAAGGCAAAATACTGCAGATGTTGGAAATATGAAATAAAAACAGAAATTGCTGATCAGAAGATCAGGCAGCATCTATGGAGAGAGGAAAGTGAGGTGAAGGGTCATTTTCTGATGACCCTTCATCAGAAAATGGACTCAGTTCTGACGAAGGATCATCGACCTGAAACGTTAACTCACTTTCTTCTCTCCATAGATGCTGCCTGATCTGCTGAGTGTTCCCAGCAACTTCTGTTTTTATAGCAACTTCAACAAGATTATTCACAAATCCAGATTATTCACAAGCCCCAGATAGTTTTTCCCTGTGATTATTCTGTTTCATATTTCTCCTCTGTAATTTTCCGCTGCCCTTTTCAAAGGACTACTTAGCATTTGCTTCTGCCCAATGCCACAACCAACATCATAATCTGCCCTGTGGGAAATCATCGAGCTAAACCCATATCCTACTGCTCCACAGCACAGCGCTTTGCAGCCGTCGTACCACAATGTCATCTTCAATCTCACACATTACATCCACATTTTACTGGAGGATATTGGAATTTTATGGTCATTTCAAAATAATAAATGAAGCAAATTATATCGCACAGCACAGGTAGCAAGAAATTACTCTCCAATATCCTTACCTCCAGTGTATCTCAATAGCTTTGGGATGCCAGGCCAGAATCCATAATTAACTTTCACTAGAAAATGGCAAACGTTTTGTAATTGAAACTCTTAATGTGGTGCAAAGTTCTTTGGCTGCAAAACTGAATTTGAGATAATGTTTTAATCATTTCAATAATAAACAAAATTGTTTTTGTTGAAGTCAGTATTCAATCGAGTTTCTTTCATATTTATATGTCCTACAAAAAAAAATTGTTCATAATGTAATTGTTATTTATGATCCACATCATTGCTTTTAAAAAAAATACTTTTTATACAGATTTTTGCTTCTTTATCACACCCATTCCGAATGAGTGCAATTTCAAAATTACGCCAAACACATAGTCAGCATCTTATGCCCTTTCCCCCCCCCCCGCTCATTCCCTTTCCCCCTGGCTCTTTGTCAGACTCTCCCACTCTGTAGTGCTCCGGGACACTACCCCACATAAAGGGCACTACCCCACTGTATGAAGTCTCACAAAATCCTGCCATCAAACTGACACCTAAACCATACCAATGCCACCACCATCTCAATGTGAGCGTCTTTGTCACACTGACATTCATAACCAAGTGCAGTTTCGATTATAATCAACAATTCCCCAGAAGTAATCTACCACATTTACCAGCCAGGCAATGGACCTCACATTGTTACCAGCCAATACAAATCATGCTCCATTAGTAATGTTAGAATGTGTCTGTTCACAGGTTGTACAAATTCACCCTCTGATTTTCTTTCCTTGCTGAAAAGGTCACTGCTGACTACATTCAGCACAAGAGAGGCATGGAAAGGCACAATACAGAAGTAATTTTGTTATTGGATGGGCAAAGAAAAGCCACTGATTCTTTCACCTCAGTCTCAGGGAGGTGAATCAAATGTTAAATGGGATTGAAAAAGTAGACCCAGAAGCAACAAAAGAGGAGAATAAGAGGACACAGATTAAAGTTGTAAAGGACAATTTCAGGACAGATACCATGAAGTTTTTCTTTATTCTGGGGGTATTCAACAACTGGAATAAGATAATAATAATAATAATCCTTGTATTTGATAAAATGCCAGGAAAGGAGATAGAAGCCGGATTACTAGACTCATTTTTTAAAAATAGCTCAATGGAGTGTTGGCAGGACAGTGGGCATGCAATCAGATGGACTAAAGACCTTCTTCATCCAAACCAATCTTGTGATCTTCTGCAATGTCCATTTAACTGCCTTCCCATTACAGCTCAAGTTTGTTTCCTGAATCAACAACAGAATTACATTTGTACAGCGCCTTTCACATCAGGAGGACGTCCCAAGGCGCTGGACAGGCAATGTTTCTGACCCAAGCTGGGGTCGGGCTTGGGGAGGGTGGAGGGAAAGGAGAGGATTTGGGGTGACCAATGGGACCGTCGAAGAGTAGGGTCTTGACATGGGACGTGAAGGAGGCTAGGGAGGGGGTGAGGACTGCAGGATGGAATTCCAGAGATTAGGGGCAGAGTGGCTGACGGCTCGCCCACCGATGGTGGATCATGGAGCAGACCAGAGCCCACTGAGTAGAGGGAGTGGGTAGCTTGGTAGTGAGTTAGGAGGTCGCAGAGGTCGAGTGGGGCAAGGCTAAGGAGGCCTTTGAAGGTGAGATATAGCATTCTAGCTTCAATTTCCCTTCCTGGAATCTGTTTCAGACTCTTTGCAAAGCAATAATTCCTGATGTCTGTCTTGAAAATGTTATTCACAACCCTGAATCTGTGCCCACTTGCTATGCACTGCACAACAAAGATCAGTAGCTCCCAAAACAGCAATTTGATTTTTAGAGAATGAAGGTGATGAAGACAAAACAGAGAAAATGAATGATACAGTGGTTTGGATTAGTACATTGGTCCATAGCCTCTGGGTCCTGGGTTTGAATCCAGGCCAAGTTGGCACAATAACAATTTTATCTGTTTATCGGCTCTACATTTCCTATGTTGAAATGACTTTGAACACTTCTCAACCATGTTCACTGAAAGTATGAAATTCAAAGCATAAAATTGCCTAAAATTTGCAGTTTCTTTCAAAACTTGGTTCACTCAGCAAAGATGTCTTGTAGGAGTTACTGAAGAAATTTACAAGAATGATATCAGTTATGAGAGGCTTTAGCCATGAGGAGAGATAGGAGAAATTGAAGCAGAGGAAGTCTAGGGAAGACCTGATAGAGGTGTACAAATTTTAACAGGGTAAACAGGGAGAAGCTATTTCATCTACTAGGGAATCGATGACTAGAAGCCACAATTACAAAATAGTCATAAGATGAGCCAAAGGAGATTTTAAGAGATCTGTTTTACATCCGGAGAGTTGTTGGGATACTCTGCTAAGTATGTGGTAGAGGCCATTGTGGGTTTCAAAAAGAGAAGTGGACATATACATACGGTATATATATAGTAATATGTATATATAATATACACAGTAAAAGCTTTGTTATCTGCACCCTCGGGACCTGATCGGTGCCGGTTAATTAAATATTCGAGCGGTAAGTTGTAGAAAATCCTACACAAAAATTTATTTTAAAACATACCATATTAATAATAGACTAAATAATAACAGAACATTGTATGGATACTTAACAATAAAGCATTCCAGCACACTCGGCAAAAAGAGTATTAAAAAAGCATTCCAGGTTCGGTAACTTTAATAAGTGCGCATGTGCACTCATATGCAAAGTGAGCAGACCGCGAGTGTCCCGGATGGCTACGGTATGAGATCCAGTTGCTGGAATCGTGAATTGTATTGGAAGATACTGGTTGGTTGATCATTCCGGTTGGTTGCGTGCCGGATAACCAAGCTTATACTGTATATACATAATATGAAGGATGGAAGTGTGAAGGGGTATGAGGAAAGTGCAGGGCAATGGACTGAATGAACACCTTGCTCTCTGGAAAGGTGAAATTGTAGGCAAGTTTTCTTACTCCGCAGGCCTCTGTCTACCTAGCAGTAAGTAGGAACCTAGTTGTTAGTCGATTGGTGGATAGCTTTCCTGGGGTAATAACCTTTTCCAAAACAAAAGAATAATTTAGTCATGATTGTTTGTGGGACACTGCTGTGTGCAATTGCACGGCAGTGTTTTGCCCACAAAATGTACAATCAATTCACTTTACAGAATATGCTGTGAAGTGCTTTGAGAAGTCTCAACAATGTGATGATGCACTGCATCAAATGCAAGGATTATTATTATTATTTTATTTATCTATACCTTTTGGGATCTTGAATATCTTCAACGGGATATCCCCCCATTCCTCCAAGATTAATCTTCTTCACTGAAAACAATCATCTTATGTAGCCTCTTCTCAGAACTAATGTGTCCAGCTACCAATCTTGTTTACCTTGTAATATCTGATCAGCATATCCACTAACCATCTGGCTGTGTCTGAAAAATCACCATGTGGGCATATGGTCATTTCAATCTAATAAATGAATCAAATTATATGGCACAGCACCAGAAGCAATGAGAGGAATTATACCCGAGGAATTACACCCAAGGAATTACATCGAGGATCTCTCAATAACTCTGACTTGTCGTTCCCAGAATTTATAATTAACTTTCATTGGAAAATGGGCAACTCAAGCATAATGTCTTGATTAACCAACAGTCCTCATTGTGGAAACCTACATTAGTATGCTGGGCCATATTTGTACTCAAAATTTCAGCCAGATTTTTCTCCACAAAAACAGTCAGTCACCATATACCTGACAATAATAACTGTAAAGCGCTTTGAGAGACATTTCAACATGACAAAGTGACATAAAAATGAAATTTCTTCTTCCTTTAATTTTTCTTAGCTGTGGGTGGCAGAGACTGGTACAACTCTCCTACCAGTGGAAGCCTGGAACTTATGACTACAACAACAACTTGCATTTATACACTACCCATCACATAGCAAAATGTCTTATAGCCTTTCACAAGGGCGGAGACGGACGGTGAGCAAAGAAGGATGGAGTTGACTGTAGATGCAGTCAAAATAGTAAGTTATTTTGGTGGCACAGTAAACTCTCTGTTTACCAGATTCCAGGTATCCAGAATTTGTACTTAGCCAGACTGGGAGAGAAACGGAAACATTTTAAAAACTTTCACTTAGTCTACAGGCTCACTCTCCTAGAACGTGCTCCGCAACTTCACCTTGTTTGCAGGCCATCAGTGGCCATGGATATCGACTTTGATAAACAGTACAGAGCTTATTTGTTCATGGGAATCAAACAATTACAATGCTGATATTGGCATTTCCCAGCATGTATTGATATTGAAAAAAGCAAGCACTGAAAAAAAGGCAGTAAATGCCAGTACCAGTACTTACACATAGCCAAAAAAATTCAGCTCACCAAATCTCCCACCTCCACCCATTAATAAAGCTAGCCAGGGTTTTAGTGTATAATATAAAAGTAATCCTTGCATTCGATATAGTGCTTTTAGCGTCTTCTAGGCAAGCGGTTCTCAACCAGGGGTGTATGTACCTCAGGGGAAACAAAATTACTTCTACTATTCTATTAGTACTTCAAGTACTAATAGAATAGTACTTCTAGAACTACTGGTGGCAGTAATTAATTTATTTAGCTCTCTTATTTAGCGTTTTATAGCCTCCAAATTGTATACAGTATTTAATTGTTATTCCCCTCATTTTGTATGTGCTAGTTATTTTGTTATATAAGAAAAGCTTGGTCATAAAATGCAAGTGGAATGAGGGTGGTGGTGTGTGTGTGTATGTGGTTGGGTGGAAGTACATGATAATGTTGAAAATTAATAAGGGTACATTACTGAAAAAGGTTGAGCACCACTGTTCTAGGCGACTCAAAGCGCTTCACAGAATATACTGAAAAGTGAATTGACGATATATTTGGGGGGGGCGAAACGCGGCAGCCAATTGCTCACAGCAGTGTCCCATATACAGTTGTGGATTGAAGTGCCCTTTTTGTTTTCGTTTTTTTCCCTCAAAAATTTATAGATTCATAGCTACATAGAGTTGGAGGGATAGAGTGAGGGATTTCCTGAGTTTAGATAAAGACTCTAATAAACCTTCTAATCTAATGATTCTCCTGAAGCTTGTGTGGGTAGTTTTTCACATTCTCACCAGTTGACACGTGTTTCAATCAATCCCACTGAAACAAAATGAAAAGGGTGGATTTACTATTGTATGTTTTTTTTCTTCTCAAACGTTTTGGGATTTTGGGGGGAGGAAGGATTAGGTAATCTCCTTTGAGAACACGTACCCTCTTCCCCACCCAATTTTCTGCCCTCATTAGTTTCCTGCATTAATCGCTGTCTGCATCTCCAAGGTTGGGCAGATATTCACAGAGGCTAATATCAATATCACTAATTATCCATGGAACCAAGTTAAGAACTAGAATAGATGCTAGATTTCAGTAAAAATTGTAGTATAGGTAATCAAAAACAATTATGATTGAAATGAAAACTAAGCTACTTTGTGAACAGCAATTTCATTCCATATAAATATCCCGAAGAATTCCTAAGTATTCAAAATGTAAGTATTTGTATTCTGTCTGGAGATTTAGGTCTTTGATCCAATTCAAGATCCTGGTCCTCACATTTAAAGCCCTTCACAACCTCGCCCACCCTATATCCATGACCTCCTATCACCTTACCAATCTGCTCGCCCCTCCGCTTAGCGGGGCTCTGGCCTGCTCCACGTCCCCCGACCCAACCGCCTCACCATTGGTGGGCAAGCCTTCAGCCACTATGCCACCAACCTCTGGAACTCCATCTCGCAGTCCATCCGCCTCGCCGCTTCCTTCAAGTCTCGCCTCAAGACTCTCCTCTTCGATGGACCCATCGGCAACTCCTAATCCCCCCCTTCCCTACCCCCACCCAACCCGTCCTCAACTCAGGTCTGAAGCAGTAATTGTCCAGTGCCTTGGGACCTCCTCCTGACGTGAAAGGCACCATGCAAATGTAATTTTGTTGTTGTTGTTGTTTGAGAATGGAGAGTATACTTTATTGATGAAACACTTAAAATAGGAAATTTTAATTTAGTTAGAATGTAGTCTATACTGCATAATTGACAAGTAACCTGCAATACAGTTTGCAAATCTTTTGGATTTGAGATTAACTAATTATAAATATTTAATTGTATTTTAAAAATGTAACTTTCACTTGCAAATATTACAAAATCAAATGGTTAGAATGCACTTTAAACTAGATATTTAAACTACCTTTCTTCATACCTTCCGAGTTTGTCTGGGGATGTACTTAACCATTGACTGACCGAGGATTTAAAATACAGTAGCACCAAGTATTTATAGGAAGCCAACACATAGTTTAGGTACTGAGGTGTTGCCTTTGTATAGAACTGTGCACAGTACTAGTAAAGTCTTTTTATAGATCTTCTGCATTTTCTTGTCACACTTCTGGTAACAAGATAATTTATAGGCCAAAGCACAGCATAAATTACGAGTTTGTCTTTTAGACAGATTGCACTTTAAGACAGCTTTTAAAAGAGCTACAACTAAATTATTGTTAAAGTCTTTTCAATTTGAGCATTAGCAGAATCGTAGAATGATGCAGGACAAAAGGCCATCTTTCAGTTCATTCTGCCAGTGCCAGTTGTGCATTTCCTGCCCTTTCCCCAAATGTTAATATAGATTCCGTTTTAATCAAGATTTTAGAAGGGCATTGTGCATGCTATCATAAAATAAAATTCTTCCAATAACTTGCATTTGCATATCGCCCACATGCAGGCCAGTGTCACAGAGCACTTGGCAATGATAGCCTGACGCCGAGCCATGGTAGGAAGTGACCGTAAGCACAGTCAATCAAGAAAATCTTCAGCCATGATATAAAAGAGGGGAAGGAAGATGCAAGGCGGATGGATTGAGTTCCAAAGCTCCGGGGCTTAGCAGTGGAAAGCAAGGATGGCGATAGTAGTGGAGGAGACGAGGGAAAAGCAGGATGCCAAAACCAGCTGATTGGAAGCAGTGGGGAGAAAGCAAATCGGAAAGATAGGGAAGATCCAGGGCGTGAAGGGATTTCTAGACAAGTGAGAGAATCTTTAAATCGATTAGTTCCATGATAGGGAGCCAGTGGAGCTACATCAGATGCAAGGATTGTTATTATTACAGTGGAGACAGAATTGGACAATATTCTCCAAACGTGGTCTAACCAACATTTGCATAAATTCAACATCACCATCTCACTGTTATATTCCATTCCTTTGAATATAAATCCCAAGACCCCATTCACCTTTTCCCTTTTTTTTTACAGCTTGAGTCCTGTAGCTCAGTGGTTACAGTATTTGCCTTACATGTGGGACACTTAGGTTTGATCACAGGCAGGGCAAAACCTGAGGCAAGTTTCCTTACTAAATACACCTGATAATAATCCCCCACCAAAAAAAGTAATAAAAAAAATGTTGGTCACTTCAATCTATAACTGTTTGTGGGACACTGCTTTGCACAATGGACAGCTGCATTTCACCCACAAATGTATAGCCATTTCACTTTAAAGTATATTCTGTGAAGCGCTTTCAGACCTCTGAAAAGCGCAATATCAAATGCAAGAATTATTATTTTTATAAATACCCGTGTATCTGAAACCCCAGATTTCTTTGCTCCTCTTCTCATCTTAGGTTCCTACCATCTAGACTGCAGGCAGCTTCTTTATTTTTCCTGTCAAAGTGACTTATTTACATATTATCAGGTCTCCTCTCAATTTTCTTAACGTTTTTTCAATTTAGCAGATGCTTGTTCTAAACCATATTCGCCCCATCTACTGCATTCCCTTAATCAACACACTCAGTTGTTTCCTCAAAACAATTTGTTCTGCAAGACTTGCTTTTTTATAAATCCGTGCTTCCTGAATTTAATCAACCCATGCATATCTAAGTGATTATTAATTTGATCTCAAATTATGGCTTCTAAAAGTTATCTATCTACATTGCAATACTGCATTTGTAAAGTGTCTTTCATGTCAGGAGGGTATCAGGGAGGGTGGAGAGCAAAGAGGGTAGTCAAAGGCATGGGATGGAGTTCCAGAGGGTGGGGGCAGAGAGACTGAAGATGGGATAAGCCGGGCGGGGGACATGGAAGAGGTTGGAGCCTGTTGAGCAGAGGAAGTGAACAGGTTGATAAGGGGTAAGCAGGTAGGAGTGGGCAAGACCAAGCAGAGCTCTGAAGGTGAGGACAAGAAGTTTTGATTTGATATTCTGAGGGATGGGGCCAATGGATCCGGGCAAGGGTGGGTGTGATGGGGTATTGCAGTGGATATTATCGTACTATTCATTTTCTGTAACTCATTCTGAAATCTAAGATTTTCTAAGCTATTGTTTTCACCACCTGTCACCATAACCTTTTAAGGACATCCAAGAAAAATAATTCTCTAATGAAGAATAAAAAACAAGTTTGGTAACTCTAGGCTGTCATTGATAGAAAGGCAACACAGATTGCACAGAAGATGAACAAAATGTGACAGTTTTAAAATGTAATAACTATAATCCTTGCATTTTCACCTCATCACGTTGTAGAGCAAAGGTGGGCTTACAACCTATCATTTTAACAAAACAAATACATAAAACTGAATATGCACAGCTCACAACGGTATGATTACAGGATCCTTTTAGGAAAACAATCAACAGGAAAAATCAACAAATTCCCAAATCAACAAATTGATCTCAGGCACATCTTTGAAATCAACTTATGCCAAACACTTGAAATCTTTTTGCTTCAACACAGTTTCCCAGTACTTTATTCTATGCATTATCCTAAAACACTTGAAAGTCTGTACTGCTGATACTTATGCCTGACTAAAGCTGCCTAATTTTTGATCGATTTATTCTTACTCCTTAGCAACAGACTAATGGATTAACAATTACTTTTATATACCACCCAAGAAAATTTACACATTTTATCCATCTCGTGCTCTATGAATGCAACCTGAAGCAGAGGTGTAATGCCTCACAACTAACAGCCTTTCTCCAGTGGCTGGCTATCGGTCCCGTTGAAGCCAAATTAAATCAAAATTTCATCACTTTTAAACAGAAAAGACATTTGTTCTTATAAAATTTCAAGCCAGTGCACAACCATCCATCACAGAAACAATCTTGTATTATAATGATAATAATAATCCTTGCATTTGATATAGCGCTTTTCACATCTTATCGACGTCTCAAAGCGCTGCACAAAATATCCTGTAAAGTGAATTGACTGTATATTTGTGGGCGAAACGTGGCAGCCAATTGCGCACAGTATTATATGTGAGACCTTATAATCCAGATGAAAACGTCCTTCCTGTCTTGATTCAAATTTAACATTTTTAAAAATCTTATTCATCATTTCAACTTAGATTCAACCAAAAATTTATTACATGTAACCAAAATACCCATGGGATAGATAGATTCTGCTGTACGTCTTCACAGAGTTCTTAATTAAGAAACCCAGAGCCCACAAGACCAATTTATAACAATAATAACAGCACCAACTGCTGGGAAAGCTGCTCCAAATTAATCTATTTTTGGAGTATGCTAACCTCAAATCAGTGGTGTATGTGGCAGCTTTCCAGTCACAGGAAGAAATTCACGCTCAAATTTCTTCATTAAGAAATCAACCACGACAATTCTTAATTCAGAACGTCCGTGAAATTGACCCCTATATTCATGAAATATAAAACTACAGAACTCTACAGCGCAGAAGAAGGCCATTTGGACCACCGTGAGTCTGCTGGGTCTTTTGAAAGAGCAAATCATTCAGACCCACTTATCTGCCTTTCCCCCACACCTCTACAAATACCGTTTTCAGATATCTAGTTTGGAGTGGAGTCCTGTAGCTCAGTAGCTCAGCAATCGCCAGGCAGGGCGAAACCTTTGGCAAGTTTCCTTACTCCACACACCTGACAATAATCCCTCGAAAAAAACCCAATAATAAATTGGTTATTTTCAATCCACGACTGTTTGTGGGACACTGCTGTGCGCTATGTTGGCTGCCGCATTTCGCCCAAAAATATACCGTCATTTCACTTTACGGTATATTTTGTGAAGCGTTCTGAGATGTCTAGAAGTTGTGAAAAGGCTTTATCAAATGCAAGGATTATTATTATTATCTATCTAGTTTGCTCTTGAAAGTTAATTGATCACCAAACCGAAGGGCATTCCATAATCTAACAATATGTGGGTACAAAATACCCTCGGAAGCACCTCCTTTGCTCCATTGCTAAGTGTCCTTATGTAATAATAATAACTTGACATCACATTAATTCTCAATGGATAGTTCCTCACCTCAAAATCTTTGAGTATATACATCTTTAAATGATCCAGGTTGGCTTAAAGCAAATAGCCTTTAAACAAACATCTTTCCTTCCACAAATATTTTTCACGCTCTATCAAAATCCAATACTCCCAGGTCAAGTGCAGGATGAATGACATGGAAATTAAAACTCCCTGTGTATGTTCGGCTCCATCAACTTGGTTTAAAAGCACTTAGTACAGCACCAGTGGGAATTTTTCAGCTTTCACTCGGATTAATGACTGAAAATTTACAATTTAATATATAACCTTTAAGCTGTGGACGAAATGGCGAAGTTGAATCTGGCCAAAATTATTTCACAAAGAACCCTTCATGCCAATTGAAAAGGGATATTTCAATTAAAAATAATTCTTGATACAGTTAAGATGTCTTAAAGCACTTCACCAAGAATTACTGTCAAGTATTTTGACTGTAAATGTAGGCAAATACAGCAGCTAATTTGAGTACACTAAGATCCCCGAATAACCATGAGGTGAACAGTCAATTTAAAGATTGATGCCTTCTCTTTCTGAATAGTGTTGTTCTATCTTTACACAGATAATGATCTTAGTCGCATCCATAGGGTGGGACCTCCAACAATGCAACACATCCCCAGTACAGTGGAGCCTCATTATAATAATGCTTGGAGTTAACACAGTGCCTGTAATGTGGGAATGTCTCACTATCTTCTGGAGTGAGGGAGGGGATAAGCAGGGTCTCACTGGAGCTGAACTGGCTTGAAGGTGACATTCTTGGCAATGGATCATCATAATTGAGTCAATCCTCTTCAGTGATCTAGGTGTGGATGAGCCAGGTGGGTCCGCAGGATTGGAGAGCACTGCTGATGACAGATTAGTTGCTATCTTCCTGCTCAGCTCTTTTTAGCTCTGCAAGTCAAAGCCCTAATGAATAGGGTGATCCTCACTGGTGGGAAGCTTGACAGACAATGTTTTCAACAGTAAGTTATGCGGTTTTAGCTGGTTAAACTCCAGCAGGACCCCAACGCACACTTTGGAGTCCCCAAGCTTTGGCTGTTGCCAACCCGCACTATGTGCATGGCTTGGTGATGGATTTCCGCATATGTCAGACTCGCAGCTGATCAAAATAAGAGAAAGAAGCATCTCAAAGGGCTTCACAGGAAAATGCTGTCAAGCTGAATGATTCTGTAATTGATCAGAATTATCTGATAGTCAGTTTGATTGTTTCAGTTGGACATTAAAGACTGAATGTCACAATTCATGGAGGTACCTTTTCTCTTCCAAAAGCTCTGCTTTACAAGCATTTACCTTCCGAAACAATGTAGATTAACATCTGAAGATACAAATTTTGCTCCCTTGTTTGCAAAAGAGCTTCAGTATTTGCTATGTACAATTTGTAAAGCCAGTCACTAATTAATAAAGCTTTACATTTCTGAACACCGGCAGATCTAGACAGTCAAGTGTTACACAGAAGGGCAATTTGGAAAGAAGTTCATAATCTCATTAAAATCATCTTTCCAACCACAGGGAAATGACAATCAGATGGTAATTCTTCCATTTGAAAGGCAAAGTTCACTTCTAACTTTCCTGTCACAGCCCAAAGATTCCAACTGTGAGTGCACAAATAGCATGTAGTTATGTATCACCGATGCCATTATTTACAATTGACCAGACACTTGCCTACTGCATACCTATTTGAGGAAGAAAGGAAGCCTCAATGAAGCAATCTCAGTACTAAGCACTTCCTATTAGAATGATACATCTCCAATTGATGTATGAAACTGACATAATTATATTATGAAATTGACATAATGTTTCCCTACTTTAGGGAGATACAAATATACATATATTTTGCCTACAGTCAATTTACTTCAGTGTATATTCTGTGAAGCGCTTTCAGACATGAATAGATACAGGTATATAAGACGTGAATAGCACTATATCATAAGACGTGAATAGCACTATATCAAATGCAAGGATTATTATTATTTTATTATATAAGTCTCCATGAAGACCCAGATTTTGCTCAATCACAAAGTTTACTGGTGGATTCCAGAGCAGTTTCATTTATGTTCACAGAAGTTGGTGCTTGAGGCTAAAGTGGAGACTGATCCAGAGATACCCAAACCTAGATAAGAAAGTAGCCGACTACAGTATATAGCAAAACAGAGCGAAATTCACTTTAGTCCTGGTCTCCAGCCCAGTTCAAAATACTGACCTCAATGCTAGTGGAACACTCAGGAGCAATGCCCTGACATTTAAGCAGATGGGAGTTACCGTTTGATAGAAACCACTCTTAGGTTTTGTTTCCCTCCTCCTTTTGTTAAACATCAAATGAATAACCATATACAAAGCAATAAAACGGTGAAACAGGATGTTAAAAGGGAAGGTGGAGTCCTGTAGCTCAGTGGTTAGAGCACTCGTCTTACAAGTGTGAGACGTGTGTCGAATCCAGGCAGGTTAGGGCGAAACCTTGGGCAAGTTTCTTTACTCCACACGCCTAATAATAATCCCTCCCAAAAAAACAATAATAAAATTGGTAATTTCAATCCACAACTGTTAGTGGGACACTACTGTGCGCAATCGGCTACCGCGTTTCACAAATATACAGTCAATTCACTTTACAGTATATACTGTGAAGCATTTTGAGACGTCTAGAAGACGCCGAAAGCGCTATATCAAATTCAAGGATTATTATTATTACTATAATAAGGTTCGCCATGACAGTTTGGTTTATACAGCTACATCCTGCATAGAGCTATATAGGACGTTAGTCAGACCCCAACGGGAGTACTACATTCAGTTTTGGGCATCACACCTCAGGAAAAATATATTGGCCTTGGAGGGGGTACAGTGCAGGTTTACCAGAATGTTACCAGGCCTAAAAGGGTTAAGGAAAGGCTGCGTAAACTTGGATTGTCTTCCCTCGAGTTTAGAAGATTGAGGGTGATTTGATAGAGGTTTTTAGGATGATAAAGGGATTTGACAGGGTGGATGCAGAGAAGCTATTTCCTCTGGTGGGGGGAATGCAAAGCATGGGAGCATAGTCTTAAAATTAGAACCAGGCCATTTAAGAGTGAAATCAGGAAGCATTTTTTCACTCAAAGGGTGGAAGAAATCTGGAATTCTCTCCCCTAAAAGATCCATCCATAACTTCAAGAAACAGATTGACAGATGTTTGGTAGGTTGGGATATTGAGGGATACGGGGCGAAAGTGGGAAATTGGATTGGTAATGATTAGTAAAGATACAGATCAGCCATGATCTAATTAAATGGCGGAACAGGCTTGGTGGCCTGAATGGCCTAATCCTATTCCTATGTTCTTATCCTACCTAAATTCTGTTCATAAGAAGTTGATGATCTTAAGTGGACCGATTAAGAAGACACCAAATAAATGTCTCAAAGCATTTTCACAAGGAACAGTTGTTGAGTGTATTTGAGTGTATATTTGGTATCAAATGGAATTGGGCTATCTTTTCTCAGAACATAGGAAAGCATGGATGCCATCAAATGCATTTGTATGCCTAGCTAATTCAAGCTGGGTGAATACATTTTGCTCAATCACCAACCCACTTCCCAGTGATCAGTTTCAGTGCAATTTTTTTTTGGGGGGGGAGGGGGGGGGAGGCGGCAGGGGGGAGAGGGTGGCATCAGATGGAAGTCTGACACATGCGGAAACCCCAACACAGGTCTGGGAATCTTTTGCTTGCTCCCTAAAGGTGTTGGTGGTGGATGGGTGGGCAATATAGAAAAATAGGCCATACATGGGGAGGGTGGGAAATAAATGTAGCAAAAAATAAAACACAAGTCAAAGGTTTTATCTGACATATTAGCATGCAGGTTAATTCAAAGTGACAACCCGCCACATGACCAACAGCTACGGCTGTCACAACAATGAAAAGTTGTGCAAGGAATGAATCAGACCTCCAGGATTCACATTTCTGAGAACACAATTCAGAACCTGAAAGCTAATGTGCTGGCACACAACTCCGCCAAGGCTCAGCGAGTATATCCAGAGATTACTGTGAGATTACCAAGTGAGAGTCAACATTGCAGTCGGTAAATATTACTCTTCACCAGCGTTGCCAGACATGATTGTAAAGGCATAGAAAAGAGAGGTTTTCAAAAAATCAACCAGTACCATATTTGTCAGGACAGCTGAAATATTGAATGCCTCCAACGCTACCATCATTCTTCCCCTCTGGCTCATCCAGCTCAATCCCAGCCCACTGGCCACTGGCAAATTCAGTGGTGCCACAAAATCGCAATGTTCCGAGCTGTGAGGAAAACATAATGGAAATCAGTACAGGCGTCAACATTACTGCATTAGTTTATCCTTAGCAGACATGTCAAACTGAATCAAATTGAAATAAAAATTGTATTTTTTTTACATTCCATTGTGAAGACTACAATATAATATAGTCTAGACTCTATAATATATGGAAATAAATAGAAGCTTTCTCCCTACGGGAGTTCTCTTGAAGATTAAAGGACTGTTTGTTTTAAAATGTCGACTGGGAATAATTTACAAGGAAGACATTCACGAGAACGACTTGACATTGTGGTCATGTAATGACTATCAGAATTGTCTCAAAGGAGTTTTATGACACAAACTTTTTACCTCTCTCCTCTTCTGAAGGTGTTAGCTCCTTGTTAAACATCTTAAAGACATGGGTCATGTCTTCCCTAAACCTTGTCATCAAAACAAGTAAATGCAGCTGTTAGTCACTTGTCAGAACTAAACAGCCCCAAGCCCCAGATTTGTTCCATGGTGTAACTAAACCTATTTAGAGCATTGGTATCAATATGCTATGAGAAACATTTCACTGGAGGTTGTTATTGTTAAAGATCAATGGAGATTGTGACAATATATTCTTTGTTATGTTATTAACGCCACCTGTACCCCAATAATAACAGTCCTGTAACCCTTAGTACTTCTCTTTAGTATTGTATAATCTCTAAATTCTCTCTTCAGACAAGGCCTGAATTCCAAAAAAAGGACTCTATACCTACATTAAGGAGTAATTCGGCATGCAACTGGACAGAGTTTGACAATTCCTATCTACTCACCATTCTGAGTTACAGAAATCTAGTGAAAAAAACACCTGTAATTTCATTGTGCAAAAACTTCAAAAACTCACAATTGAGCTCCACTAAATTAACAATAATAATCCTTGCATTTGATGCAGCCCTTATCACGTCGTTGAGACATTTCAAAGCACGACACAGAATATACAATAAAGTGCATTGATTGTATACATTATGTGGGTGAAAATCAGTAGCAATGTCAACGTGACGGTCATGGCAAACCATTGTAACAAGTGAAATGTACCTAATAACATATCACGATCAATTAGATGCTTATTACTTACCACAGATTGGCCTATAAATATATAGTTACTGCACTTCATAGAAAAAAATCTGTGAAGCTTTTTAAGACATCTTCAACAATGTGACAAGGGGTAATATAGCACAATTCAAGGAGTATTATTATTATTCTCATTATTACCCTACTTGTGACCTTCTAAACCCTCTGTCTAGACAGGAGATAAATCATCCTGTGACTTTTTTCACAGCCTTGCGCATCTTTTAAACAAATGGATTCCTTCACTAAATAATCTGGTTGGAAATACAGCAAAAATTGAAAGATAGTTAAAGCGCCAAAGGTCACCAACGCATGACATGACAACACTGACTAAGGAAAGAAGTGAAAGTGGGGGGGGGAGATAAAAAAGCTGGTTAGCATTTCATATATTTTCATATCTACATTGTAACACATTGCAACAATCACTAAACTGTTTTAATTGGGTTGTTACCGAATTAAAATTCTGATCTTCTTGAAAGTGCAGAAGCTCTGTGTATTAAACAGCAGATTTTATAGCAGCAAACAAAGGCCCTTTTCCCCGGTGTGTTGTGCAATAGTTGAATAGTCAAGCCAGCCAAGCTGCTTCATATTTCACAGTTCACAGCTGTTCCGAGTAATTCAAACACAAAAGAAAAACAAAAGCAAAAGCAGCTTGACAGCACTGAACTTATCACAACTGATACCATTACGGATAATTGCAGAATGACAAAAGTACTGTAGACTTTTGAGGGAATCAGGTAGTTCACAAACCAGACTCCACACCCATAGCACAAAAACAGCTCTTGGAATTTTGACAAGACAGAAATCAGAGGCAATGAACACACACACAAACAAAAACAAGCTCCAAGTGCTCCAGACTGGAAAGAATTGATCTGCTAGCAAACACAATCCTTGTGGAGGTTGAACTCTCTTGAAAGATGAGAAAGCAAATCGTAAGCAATAAAAACATAATTCCACATAACCTGACGTTTAAATGAATTCTAAAAACAAAATGGCCAACAACAAAGAAACGTTTAACTTGATTTTGAGGACACTTAAATTACAAAAGCGCCAGAGTACAGATTATCTTGAATCACTAGAACCCAACTGGAAAAGATGAAAGTAGTAATCAGGCTTTCTAACCCAGAAAGAATCTTTGGCCTGCGGAAATAATTTCATCCCATTGAGGATTATTGCAAGAATTTGCGGTCTATTATAATGTTATTCACAAAGCCAAACTGTTGTCCTTGGCTGACTTTTGTATCAATCTACTCTGTGTATCAGTCAGTGCATTGATATAACCCATGGGGTTCAGTGTGTTGCAACGTGCACTTTGCCCTGGGCAAATATCCTGATTCCTCCCAAGTATGCAGCATCATGAGTCTTTGTATCAGGGGCCATGGTCCTTCCCCTGGTTATCATAGCTCCATCTGTGCAATAGTATTTCAGAGGAATCCATGCCAGGTGAAGACATTTTTTTTTTTTTCAATGAGGGATAAGGGGGGGGGGGGGTGGGGCGGGGAAGAGACACAAGAATAAATAATAACGATCCTTGCAATTGATTAAAGAGGAATGGAATTAATGGCAAAGCAACAGGTTACGTTCCAACTTCAGTGCTGTGACTTTAGACAAAACATTCAGTTGTGGTCTTGTCTGCATGTTCAGATGGAGGTTAAGGATGCAATAGTACTAGTTGCAAAAAGGAGAGATTTTCCTGGTGTCCCCAAAATAAAATTGGGTCACTCACTTCTTGTAAAATTGGGTCACTCACTTCTTGTGCACAAATTGGCTGTTGTGGTTGCCCAGAGAATGCACAGATACAGTAAAATCCTGGAGTTTTGGGGGATTTCCTCAGAAGTGAAAAGCAAATGCAAGAATTATTATTTATTCAGTTGCTCTCTGCAAGTTATAATGATAGGTTGATTACTAGAAACAAGACACATACCTATAGGATGTTTCTAACAATTCCTCCCCAAACAAGAGGGAATATAATTTATTCAAGATAATAATAACCCTTGCATTTGATATAGCGCTTTTCACATCTTCTAGACAGATGCCTCAAAGCACTTCACAGAATATACTGTAAAGTGAATTGACTGTATATTTGTGGGAAAAACATGGCAGCCAATTGCGCACAGCAGCGTCCCACAAACAGTCATGGATTGAAAATGACAAATTTTTATTGTTTTTTTTAGGACAGATTATTATTAGGCGTGCGGAGTACGGAAACTTGCCCAAGGTTTCATCCTGAAAGCACGCACACTGATGGTAGAGTGGAGGGAACAAGGGACAAGCGGAAGGATAGAACCAACAATTTAGGAGTGAAATCAGGAAGCATTTTTTCACACAAAGGGTAGTGGAAATCTGAATCTCTCTTACCCCAAAAGGCTGTGGACGTTGGATCCATTCAAAATTTTCAAGACTGAGGTGGACTGATATTTGTTAGGCAAGAATATCAAGGGTTACAGGGCGAGGGTGGGAAATTGAAACTGCGGTACAGACCAACCACGATCTGAAAGAATGATGGAGGAGGCTCAATCGATGACCTATTGCTGAGAATCAGCCACTTCACAAATATTGGAACATGGTTAAATGTGCAGACATCGAATGTAGTTACTAGTTACCAGAAAGTAGCAGTAATAATAATAACAATCCTTGCATTTGATATAGCATTTAATCATGTCTTCTAAAAGTCTCAAAGTGCTCCACAACATATACCATAAAGTGAATTGGCTTTATATTTTGTGAGTGAAATGCGGCAGCCAACTGCATATGGTAGTGTCCCACAAACATTTGCGGATTGAGTGACCAAATTATTATGTATTTTTTAAGGCATTATTATCCCTGGAAAAGCATTCCACCAATCGACTGACAACCGGGTTCCTATTACTGCTAAGTAAACAGAGGTGTATGGAATAAGGAAACTTGCCCAAACGTATCGCCCTGCCTGTGAATCTCTTGCGAGGCGGGTGCTTTAACCACTAAGTTACGGGACTCCACAATAAGCATCAATAGCAGGATGTGCCAGTCTCGAAATTGCTCCGTCGGAATTGGCCACAGGCCAACCAAACGTTTCAATTGTAATAACATGAGATGACACAAGTCTAGGTGGCCCAAGGCACTAAGTACACTAAAGACAATAAACTGCATTCTAAAAGCACAAGTCAACATCGAAGGTTGTGCAGAAATATGAAAAGGGCTGTGAATCTACTTTAAATAATATTATTTTGTATTAAATGTCAATGAACAACATTCGGATGGTACGTAACAACAGGAGACAAACAATGAGGTGCGATGCAGGAAAACCAAGACCATATTGGCAGCATGCACACTGAGCACTGTGCTTTTCATGCCTCCTTAGGTTAGCTAATGATCTGTTCCTTTCTATGTTGAAAATAATGAAGAATTATATTCTGCACTCCAGCAAGCCTCAAATTCCCCTGCGTGCATCAAAACACATCATCACAACTATGAGTAATATTTTATATAAAAAAACGGCTTCTGCCAATGTCTACAGTAACACTTCCGCTGGAAATAAATGTTTATTATATATCAGAAATGCTGGTTTGGGCACAGGTAATTTTGCATTCTCGGCATTAAATTGAAAGCTTATGAAACATGACCTTTATGGAATAGTTCGCAATAACTAAAATGCCAATGAGACAAATTGTTAGCGCATAGACCTGTCTAAAGCATACCAACTGATTGTTTTCTAAATTATATAACATGTTCCGCAGGTAAAGACCATTAAAGTTGCTTTCTTATCTACCAAATAAAAATCCGGGTATTTTTCAGCTCCGCTATTTTTGAGAAAATTGGGAGAGAAGAAGTGAAACATAAAAACACGGATAAATTCAAGTGAAATTCTTTATCTTTCTCTCACTGTCTCTTTCTATCTCTAACACTGTACAAAGTATCAACAGGCTGGCTTTCTATTGGGCACACATAGTTATTATTGCGTTGTCGCAAACCAACTCCGCGCCCACCTCTCCTCCCACTCCCTCTTCAAACCCCTCCAGTCCGGTTTCCGCACTGCCCACAGTACAGAGACTGCGCTTGTGAAAGTCACAAACGATGTCCTCTCTATCTGTGACCAGGGTTCCCTCTGCCTCCTTATCCTCCTGGACCTGTCGGCTGCCTTTGACACAGTTGACCACGCCATCCTCCTCCACTGCCTGTCCTCCGCCATCCACCTCAGTGGGACCGCACTCGCCTGGTTCGAGTCCAACCTCACAAACCGCCAGCAGTACATCTGCACAAATGGTTTTTCCTCCCGCACTCACCCAGTTACCTGCGGGGTACCCCAGGGATCCATCCTTGGCCCCCTCCTTTTCCTCATCTACACGCTTCCTCTTGGGGATGTGATCCGCAGACATGGGGCACACTTCCACATGTATGCGGATGACACCCAACTCTATCTCTCCACTTCACTTTGTGGCATGCCTTTCGGACATCAGGGGCTGGATGAGCACAAATTTCTTGCAGCTGAATGTTGACAAGACGGAGGCCATACTCCTTGGCTCTCGTTAACGTCTCCATTCGCACGGCTCTCACCTCCTCCACCTTCCCGGCCTGCCCCTAAAACACACCGAACCTGTGCGCAACCTTAGCATCAGGTTCGACCCCCAACTGTCCTTCCTCCCCCACATCCGGTCCGTCACCAGCACTGCCTTCTACCACCACCGTCGGATCACCCATCTCCGGCAATACCTCACCTTAAAAGCCGCCGAAACTTTGGTCCACGCCTTTGTCACCTCTCGGCTGGACTATTGCAACGCTCTCCTCGCCGGTCTCCCCTCCACCACAATCCACAAAATCCACCTTATCCAGAACTCTGCCGCCCACATACTCACCCGCTCTAAGCTTTACTCCCCCATTACCTCAGTCCTTGCCAGAC
Organism: Hydrolagus colliei; assembly: GCA_035084275.1. Taxonomy (NCBI): domain Eukaryota; kingdom Metazoa; phylum Chordata; class Chondrichthyes; order Chimaeriformes; family Chimaeridae; genus Hydrolagus; species Hydrolagus colliei. The sequence goes on along the minus strand of CM068744.1, from coordinate 67,740,658 downwards.
TTCACTGGCTCCCTATCCCAGAGAGGATTGACTTCAAGATCCTCACCCTTGTTTTAAATCCCTCCACTCCTCTGCACCCCCCTATCTCTCTGATCTCTCCCCACAACACAGCACCCGCTGCCTTCGCTCCTCTGGGTCTGGCCTCCTCCGTGTCCCCCGAGTCCTCCGCTCCACCTTCGGCGGCCATGCCTTTAGCCACTACGCCCCGAGCCTCTGGAACTCCCTTCCTCACTCGCTTCGCCTCGCTCCCGCTCTTCCCAGTTTCAGGTCACAGTTGAAGACCTTTCTCTTCGACCGAGCTTTTGGTCACCTTCCTGCCCCTGCTCCTGGCTCGGTCCCGGGATCCGCTACTGTGAAGCGCTCTGAGACGCCGTCTGGCATGGAGGGCGCTATATAAATCGAAGTTGTTGTTGTTGTTATTGAAGACTACATTCTTTCCCTAGTAACATCTGAGTTTACAGGACAGTGGGGTGCAATTCCAGTAGCATCTAACATCCCAAACAACAAAAGTAAATCAGTTAATTAAGGTTATATAAATCAAAAGAGGGAGCAAAATGTGTGTTTTTTTAAAACCAAACTGACTTTCACCAAAAAACACTGATATTTTTCAATGAAAAAAAATTGACTGCAATATTCTTTATCCACAGTTGCTGTAACTCGCAATTCAAATAGGTTTAAATACTGCCGCCACACACCAACCAGCCAGCTCTCTTAACCACGTTATGAAGTTTTATGAGTGTCCCAGTAGGATTTAAATAGCTAAGAAAGAATAAAGCGCAGATCACATGATTCTTTTTCACTTGATTCACAGACAAGGAACCAACATTTTGATATGGTCAGAACAGGACTGTCCATGCTGTTATTGCCTCGGCAGACGCACACTAACCAATGGATGCTGTCTGTGTTACAAGCTGATCTAAAATTGCTATTATGTTAGACCTTGGCTTGCAAAAATAACCAATTATTTGTAAACTGCAGGATGCAAAGAGAAGCTTTACACTGAACCTTCAAAGACCAGAATACCCACCAAGTCACAGATAAACTGGTTATCAGGGTGTCCACTTGCCTAAAAGTGACAATCTGAAAGTATAAGGGAGAATATCAGGATTCATTCGGTTCCAAATCTCGTAAATGTCATAAACATTCAAGGCCAAGATCAATTACTTATATGTTTCTTTGAACCTGTACCATTTTGTGCATTTTCAAGTCATACAAAACAGTCATATGTTTTCCTGAAGAAAATCAGGAATGGGCAGAAAAGGAGACTCTCACTGAGTCACTGTAAATGTTCTACCAAAGTGAAAAATGTATGGATTAGTGTACAAATGTAAATTGGTATAATTTTACAAGGTTTCACAAGATTTAACAGAATATTTCTATAAGTTGTGAGTGAATGCCAATTTGTGCACAGCAATCAATGCCCTACCAACAGCCATGAAGTGAATGACCATTTATTTTTATCTGTTAGAACTGTTGGTCCCATCCCTGTTGGGGTAATGCTGGAGTCTAACCAGATAAAACCACATATCTTGCCATTGATATTGCTACCTGACAAGCTTTCCCACTGCTTGTCCAGCTAGGACCACCCAAATGTTAGGGCTTTGGCTTGCACAGTTAGTGAAAGCTAAGTGGGAAGAATCCCTTCACCCTCCCAATGACTGGTGTACCCTCCAAGATCCTGCTGATGAGCCAGGTTGGCTGTGCCTGTCTTAGCAGTGCTCTGGAATACTGCGGACCTGCCTGGCTCAGGAACTGGACTAGAGACTGCCACAGAGTGCTAACTCAATCACATGTTACCTTGGAGCCAGTTCAGTTCCAAAGAACACTTGTCCTTTCCCATTGCGTGATGGTTTCACCATTTGGAGATGTGGAACTTGAGCTGCAGCTGCAAACCAATCTAGGTGGATCACAAACATAGATATGTGAACATGTGTTCCTTAACTCAAGTCCAGGTAGCACCTTCTAGCGGCTGTCTCCCTCAAACCTTAGAATTTCCTTATCAGCTAACTGATGGACATCAGCCTTCAGCGTGGAGGGAGGAACTTACAGGACAGCTTGTGGCATGCCAGCCATCTTGATGTTCTCGTGGTCCAAGTCAAATGCTGTGGATCAGTCATACTCATCAACAGCTTCTTAATCCAGGTGCTCATGAGAGAGGCCTTGGCTAATAAAGCATGCCCGCTGAGAAGCTGAATGCGCCTCCAGGGTGCTCAGTGACAGGTTAGTGTAAGCCCTCCCTACAGCCACTTCCCGTGTTTGTCACAAGTCCACCTCACTGCTTGATTCTGGATTTTTCAAATGGGCTCTCCCTCCTGCTGCATTCCCAACAGCTCAGATCTGTAAAGCAGAAAACTGGGTACCTTGGCCACCACAACTACAAATCAATGTTACAAGTCAATATTACTGCAAATCATTTTCAAATTCTATGCGGGGCATCAACCACAATCGTTAGAGCACTCACCTTACAAGTGTGAGACCTGGGTTCAAATCCAGGTAAGTCAGGGCGAAACCTTGGGCAATTTTCCTTACTCCATATGCCTGATAATAATCCATCAAAAAAAAATTGGTCATTTCAATCCACGACTGTTTGTGGGACACTGCTTTGCCAATTGGCTGCTGCGATTCGCCCACATATATACAGTCAATTCATTTTACAGTACAGGTAGACCCCACTTACCGAATGCCTGGTTAATGAAAGTTCACTATAACAAGGGTTTCTATTTGTACACTTATCCGCTTAACAAAGGCTGCTTTCGCTATAACGAATGTTTACACACTTTAAATCTTGTGAGCTTCTCGTGTGCAGCTTCTCATGGGTAGCATCTCTCCTGGATGCCCAAGCAACACACGCTCAGTCCTTAGCGTGCCTCAGTTAAGCAGTGCAGTGCAGCCCCTCCCATATGGGAGGAGCTTAAACGGCAGGATGTTTTGTGGCTTCAATAATAGTAAGTCAAGGACTGTCTGTATTTTATTTTTATTGTTGTATTTACTAACATTTTAATATTTTATTGTTGTATTTAAAGTTGCGTAGCCTTTAATAGCAGTTATATCTACCTTAGGACTTCGCTAGTACAGGTTGAGTATCCTGAATTCGGGACTGAGGCCGAGCTCAGGTTCGGGTATTTCCGGACAAATGCCTGAGCCCAGGTTGCGATATTTCAAGGCAGTAACTGTGAAGACCTGGCCTGGAGCACGTAGGATTGGTGTTTTTATTCTTGCAATTTTTGTCACATTCCAGATTCCAGAACTCCAGATTTTGGCTCAACCTGTACACCGAAAATGTTAGCGTTAGGAACTAAACTGATTTTAGCGGGGAGGCTCGGGTCGGGCAGCGTTTTGGCTGCGGCCAAATACAGTAATATAGTTAAACTCTCGCTTAACAAAATTTCCGCTTAACGAAGGGTTCTAAAGTCCCTAATCCCTTCGTTAAGCGGGCTCTACCTGTACATTCTGTGACCTGCTTTGAGACGTCTAGGAGACATAAAAAGCGCTATATCAAACACAAGGATTATTATTATTAAATAATCAGTCAAGCACAAATGAATTATTATGCGCAAGTTGGCTGCCCGGTTCACGCTACACTTCACAATAATATTCCGTGAAGCACTTTTGGGATGTGCTGACGGTGTGATAAGGCACAAAATCAAATGCAAGGATTATTCGTTAGCTAACAATTAAATGGGAAAGGGCGTGTGTTCTTTGGAGCTGCAAGGCAACTTGTTTGGCAACAGAATGTCAGAATTGAGCTGTTCTCTGGGGAGAGAAGATAAACTTCCTAAATTTATGACAAACACAAGTACGGGTATTTGCATAGCAAGAGAATCACACACACCCACACACATGGTGCAGTAGAGATATTAGAATCTTACTATCAGAACCCTCTTGGCATCAATCACCAAGCTCTCGTTACTTTGGGAATCACTAAAACATATTAACCATAAGGGTTATAGTAATAATAACCCTAAAGTGATAAAGATTAGCCCTGCAAAGTTAATTCAGCTCCTTCAGTTTCACAATGAGTAACCATGAGTAGCAGCAATATCCAATACATTGTCTTCATGACTCACTATTCAAACACATCGAATACATGAAAACAAAAGATTAACATTTGTCATAATGAGTTTCCAAAAGTTGAATTTTTTATTTTATATATATATCTACAGTATATACACAAATATTGTGAACCTGTCTAGTCGGAAGGACGTCTGTTGTTCTGTTGTCTACATTCACATATGCACTCAAACACAAATGGAATCAGTTGTGTTCTTATCAACAATCCCATAGCTATCAACTCCTTCCAAAGATTCACTGAAAATAAGCTCTGTCACTCTCAGCAAGCACAAGCAGTCTCAAAGGTGCAGATTCCTCATTCGGTGCCTTCTCTCTGCAATCTTCTCTGCAGCAATGTTACAGACGTTATTTAATCTTTTTCTGATATCTCGCCAGTTTACCTTTATTACCTAAATACTGTACTCTCTGTCCAGCGCCTTGGGACGTCCTTCCGACTAGATAGGCTCTATACAAATGTAATTTTGTTGTTGTTCGCCTTCCTATACTATACTAAGGCTCTGGGATTTTGTGGATTCCCTACAATATGTAATGATATTGCTGCATGTTAACATATGCAGTAATCATTTTCATTTTTATATAGCTAAGTTTGCTAAACTAACTTATTACAAAAAAGTTCTGATTTGATGATTTATCTAAAAGTATGAAAATCTGTGGAATATCATTATCATCCACAAAATATATAGTCAATTCACTTTACAGTATATTCTGTGAAGGGCTTTGAGGAATCTCAAAAGACACGATAAGGCACTATATCAAATGTGGGCCTTATTATTATTGGAGTCCTGTAGCTCACTGGTTAGAGCACTCATCTTACAAGTGTGAGACCTGTGTTCGAATCCAGGCAGGTCAAGGCAAAACCTTGGGCAAGTTTCCTTACTCCACACGCCTAATAATAATTCCTCCAAAAAAAACACAATAATAAAATTGGTCATTTCAATCTATGACTGTTTGTGGGACACTGCTGTGCGCAATTGGTTGCCGCGTTTCACCCACAAATATACAGTCAAGTCACTTTACAGTATATTCTGTGAAGCGCTTTGTGACATTTAGAAGAAATGAATTCGAGGATTATATTATTCAAGGTTTATATTATTATTACTATTAGCCTCAATATATTAGCCTCAGGATAAACCCTGTTAATATTTTATTTTGGCTTACCGCAATTTTCAAGATCGATTACATTCATTATATAATTATAGAAAATTATTGATTGAATTATTTATATTGAGAAAGCTCTTTTATTTTTACAGATGTTTCTGTAAAATGGTCGTGATCAGTTATTAGCAATGATGTAATAGCAAAGTACAGTAAGGTTCCTTTCCATTTTAAGGATGGAAATGTTTCCAAAAAAATAATCCTTGCGTTTGATATAGCGCTTTTGAGTCGTCTCAACGCACTTCAGAGAATATAGTATAAAGTGAATTAATTATATTTGGTTGGCACACAGCAACTGTGCCAATCGTGCATAGCAGTGTTCCACAAACAGTCAGTGGATTGAGTAAAATTATTATTATTTTATTTTATATCAAGGGATTATTGCCCCGGAAAAGCAAAATGGTGTTTCAGTGGAAACCGTTAATAGGAAAGGGATTTCCAGACCTGATGGACTGTCAATAGGAGAATTATTTCTCTTCCACTCAGTTCCTGGTTTCTGCACACTTGCCTAACTGTGTCCCTGATTTTGCTCTTAGCTCTCGCCTACTCTATACCCCCTTATTACCTCAGTCCTGTGAACAGTGAAGTTATGAGCGCCCACTGCCAAACATCAACCTCAATGGTAGCCACTGATCAAAAAATATATAAGAGGGCTCTTCCCTCTCAACCCTGGCAGCTCTTCAAAACCAGTCCACAGAACAGTGCAATAAACAGCTCCTGAGAGTTAGACATAACAATAGTTTTAAAAATCCCAACTTGTCAATAGCAACAGTGGTATCATAAGCTATTGTTTATCCTGCTTAAATCTAGTTTGCTTTGGCCCACGGGTCATTTTGAGAAGGATACCAATTCACAGTGTGGTTTTAATACACCTAAAGTGAAATAATTACAGTCTGTGGTAAGGCAAGCTACTGTGGATGATTGGCCAGGTTGTCTGGCTCTTCAATGAGTTTTAGAGGTGTAGATATGTCCTAAACCCCGTGAGCGGAAAGGGTTGAGCAATATTGACTGGAAAAGTTCTGTGAAATGAAGTTGTGTGGTTACCATTATTTGTGGAATTTTGACAACTTCTATTAGATTAACATGAAGGTCCTTCTGTTTCACCAAGAGTTTCAACTTTAATGTCGCTTCAAACAGTGATTTACATTCCTGAAGCTGGTACTCAAAAGAGTAGAGATCAAAGATGGACTCCGGTCTCAAGACTAGAGCAACAATTACACTGGAGAAGTGACACTGAGCATCTGTATTAAATATGTATGAGAAGCCTTGCACTGCAAAATTCATCAGAGTGCAATCCACATGAGGTTCATGATGGAGCTGCAAGTCAATAGGATATGGAGTAAGATACAGTATACAAAATTTAGAATAATTAAGTGGAAAAGCTGCAACTGTGCTATACTCTTTACCCTGGGATTAATGATAATAATAATTCTTGCATTTGATTTTGTGCCTTATCACGTCTTCAAGACGCTTCAAAGCGTTTCACAGAATATACTGAAAAGTGATTTGATCCTCTCACTTGCGAGGAGAGTACTCTAACCACGAAACTACAGAACTCCATGATCATTTTTGCATGGGTGTTTTTCAAAACCTCTACAGCCAAGCTCTTATGTGATCTCTGCTCGCCAGTCTTCCCAATTTTCCCTGCACATGCTGCAGACCAACCAGAACTGTGCAGCTCATATCCTCTCCTGTGCTAGGCTTTGTGAGCCGAGCACAGGAGAGGATATGGTGCTAGGCTCACAAAGAGGCTTTGTGAGCCTAGCACCCTATTCCTCCACTAGGCTACCAATGCAAGAACCAGAAAGAAACAAGGTCACTCTGACTCCAGTTAAAATCACCAGCTTGTTGGATAATCGTACTCTAGGATATTAGTGATGGGTTTCTGCATGAGTCCGACTCAGTTTGCCTATAAGTAGTGATTCACCCAATTTTATTGCAAGTTAACTTTGCTTTCCGAACATTTAATAAGCACCTTCTGCAGGAAGCCAAATGTTATTGACCTAAAATGTTACTGATCCAGTAATATATTACAATATAAACTCATTGTCTGGATCTCTAAACAGCAATAAGCTATATAAAACTTATCTTTATGCACATCCTGTTAATTACTGTAGATATGTTGACAGAAGTTTGACAAGGAATGTACATTGTTCTCTAGAGATGAGCGTCCTATTATTAAATTGGCAGGCTACATCAAGGTGAATCAGCATTATTAAATCATCGCAAATTTAACTTAGATCTTGCAGATACGAAACTTCCGTACAAGTTAGTCATTTGCTGATAGTTCTGTATGAATATCTGTTTAAGGAGATCCCCAGGTAGCAAGCCCAGGTGGGGCCCATATGGGCATGACCCGGGCCATATGGGCATGGATCAACCCATTTGTATCCCATATGGGGCCAATATGGGTTAGTCCATATGGGGATCTACCTGGGCAAGCCCATATGGGCAGAAGATATGGAAGGCTTTCAACAGTCAATTCACTTGATTCACTTTGCAGCATAGAGTATGGTGGAGGTCACAGGGTGTGTGTGAGAACTGGCACCAGTCAGTCAGTCAGTCTGTGGTTGCCATGGCAATGGCTGATGATGTCAGTGGGTGGGCGGGGCTCCTGGTCCCTGCACCTTTTAGGCGGAAACCCCACAGTTGAATCCATGCAGAGTAAAGGCACGAGAGACCTATTGTTAAGCAAGTATCTTTTTGTGAGAGTACATGACATAACTTAAAAGTAGGGAACGGCGATATGGGATTTTTCCGGATATGGATATATCGGTTTGCTCATACCTGCTTAAACCGATCTATCGAGTTTTTATACTGCGCATGCGCGTGCATTCGAAGTGCGCGTGCATTGATGGCGCGTCCGCACTGACGATGCGCGCGCAGTCGCGGTGCACGCACATTTCGAAATGCTTGCTCCAGGTCCAGAAAGTTTGTAATGTTGGTGTCAAGGTCTGTTGAATTATACGATGTTGTTTGCTCCCTACCTCCCCCTCTCCTTCTCTCCCTCCTCTCCTCTCTCCTTCTGTCCCTCCCTCCCCTCCCTCCCCTCTCTCCTTCTCCCTCCTTTCCCCTCGCTCCTTCTCTCCCTCCTTTCCCCCTCTCCTTCTCTCCCTCCCTCTCCTTCTCTCCCAACTTTCCCCCTCTCCCTCCCTCCCCTCTCTCCTCTCCCTCCTTTCCCCCTCTCCTTCTCTCCCTCCTTTCCCCTCGCTCCTTCTCTCCCTCCCTCTTCTCTCTTCCTCTCTCCTTCTCTCCCAACTTTCCCCCTCTCCTTCTCTCCCTCCATCTCTAAACACAAGATAGAACACACACACACCAAAAACAAAATCTAGAGATTTATTCTCCTCCATTTCTTGCTTGAAAGTAGCATGTAATGTCCACGTGTAAATGAGATCTATTACAATAGAAAAGAGAGAGACAGACAGTCTGACTGTTAGAGTTAGAAGCCAGATTATCACTGCTGTGTGTGTCTGACTAGACACACACATAGAAACAGTGATAATCTGGCTTTAACTCTCTCACACACAAAAATAACACTTACAACCACAAAATGCCACTTATTTTTATGTAGTCTGAAGTCTGAATTAATGTCCTTCGCCATTGGCAAGCTCTCCTTTGCTATGCAAAAAGTGACAGCGTTCGTGATACTTTGCCACTTTTTGTCCCCTCTCTGGTACAATGTTCTCCTCTTAAATAAAGCAGGAATTGTTTGAGCTGCACTGGCCCCACTACCTGTCGCTTTCTCCGAAGCGCTGGTTCGACTTCCTGCTGTTGTCGACAATGATTTCGCTCTGAGGGCAGCGTGCTGGGCGGGGTGGTGCTGCTTAATGTGATGTCGCAGGTTGCTCGTGCTCGAATCAGATGTCTTAACCAAGACCTTGCAAACTGTACATCTATACACACCATTACTGACTGCATTGTTTTCAAAGTAGTCCCATACGGGGCTTCTTTTTCCCATGATGAGAAAGGTAAATTTTCGAACTACAATTTTCAGCGATGCGACTTTGTTAAGACGCCACGACTCACGTCGAGTATACACAGTAAAGTGTGCGCGCGCATCGCATGTGCGCGCCCGTTAATTGTGCGCACGCACCGAATGTACGCGCATTCCATGCTCTAGATCTAGGAGGTTGCAATGCTGGCGACAAGGTAAGCTGGAAAAGGTCGCATTACACTGATAATACCAACAATATTGATATATTGCCAGGAACGATATTAAAAATATATCGATGTATATTTTTAAAATCGAATCTCTCGATATAACAGTTTTTTTAGAATCACCATATCGGCATACCGATCTGAAAATCATATCGGGTTTAATCGAAAAACCGATTAATCGCCGTTCCCTACTGTAAAGCTTAGTGTTTATCTAATGTGTAGAAGAACGTGGCAGCCAGTTTGCACGTTGCAATGTCCCACAAGCAACCATGAAGTGAAAGACCAATTTTATCTGAGGGATTCTGGCCAGGAAACCAAGAAAAACTTCTGTTATTTGACAAGATTGAGCTCATCAAAGGCCGTTCATTTATATTGGGATCTTGCCGATTAAAGAAATAAGGTCAGTCTGGCTTGTTGGCAGTATCCTTAACTCTGCATGAAATAGTTAAGGGTCTTCACAAGACTTGACCCAAGTTATAACTTACTGAATTGTTGGAAGTAGGGAACGGCGATATGGGATTTTTCCGGATATGGATATATCCGTTTGCTCATACCTGCTTAAACCGATCTATCGAGTTTTTATACTGCGCATGCGCGTGCATTCGAAGTGCGCGTGCATTTATGGTGCGCGCTCAGTCGCGGTGCGCGCGCATTGACGGTGCGTCCGCACTGACGATGCGCGCGCAGTCGCGGTGCACGCACATTTCGAAATGCTTGCTCCAGGTCCAGAAAGTTTGTAATGTTGGTGTCAAGGTCTGTTGAATTATACGATGTTGTTTGCTCCCTACCTCCCCCTCTCCTTCTCTCCCTCCTCTCCTCTCTCCTTCTGTCCCTCCCTCCCCTCCCTCCCCTCTCTCCTTCTCCCTCCTTTCCCCTCGCTCCTTCTCTCCCTCCTTTCCCCCTCTCCTTCTCTCCCTCCCTCTCCTTCTCTCCCAACTTTCCCCCTCTCCCTCCCTCCCCTCTCTCCTCTCCCTCCTTTCCCCCTCTCCTTCTCTCCCTCCTTTCCCCTCGCTCCTTCTCTCCCTCCCTCTTCTCTCTTCCTCTCTCCTTCTCTCCCAACTTTCCCCCTCTCCTTCTCTCCCTCCATCTCTAAACACAAGATAGAACACACACACACCAAAAACAAAATCTAGAGATTTATTCTCCTCCATTTCTTGCTTGAAAGTAGCATGTAATGTCCACGTGTAAATGAGATCTATTACAATAGAAAAGAGAGAGACAGACAGTCTGACTGTTAGAGTTAGAAGCCAGATTATCACTGCTGTGTGTGTCTGACTAGACACACACATAGAAACAGTGATAATCTGGCTTTAACTCTCTCACACACAAAAATAACACTTACAACCACAAAATGCCACTTATTTTTATGTAGTCTGAAGTCTGAATTAATGTCCTTCGCCATTGGCAAGCTCTCCTTTGCTATGCAAAAAGTGACAGCGTTCGTGATACTTTGCCACTTTTTGTCCCCTCTCTGGTACAATGTTCTCCTCTTAAATAAAGCAGGAATTGTTTGAGCTGCACTGGCCCCACTACCTGTCGCTTTCTCCGAAGCGCTGGTTCGACTTCCTGCTGTTGTCGACAATGATTTCGCTCTGAGGGCAGCGTGCTGGGCGGGGTGGTGCTGCTTAATGTGATGTCGCAGGTTGCTCGTGCTCGAATCAGATGTCTTAACCAAGACCTTGCAAACTGTACATCTATACACACCATTACTGACTGCATTGTTTTCAAAGTAGTCCCATACGGGGCTTCTTTTTCCCATGATGAGAAAGGTAAATTTTCGAACTACAATTTTCAGCGATGCGACTTTGTTAAGACGCCACGACTCACGTCGAGTATACACAGTAAAGTGTGCGCGCGCATCGCATGTGCGCGCCCGTTAATTGTGCGCACGCACCGAATGTACGCGCATTCCATGCTCTAGATCTAGGAGGTTGCAATGCTGGCGACAAGGTAAGCTGGAAAAGGTCGCATTACACTGATAATACCAACAATATTGATATATTGCCAGGAACGATATTAAAAATATATCGATGTATATTTTTAAAATCGAATCTCTCGATATAACAGTTTTTTTAGAATCACCATATCGGCATACCGATCTGAAAATCATATCGGGTTTAATCGAAAAACCGATTAATCGCCGTTCCCTACTGTAAAGCTTAGTGTTTATCTAATGTGTAGAAGAACGTGGCAGCCAGTTTGCACGTTGCAATGTCCCACAAGCAACCATGAAGTGAAAGACCAATTTTATCTGAGGGATTCTGGCCAGGAAACCAAGAAAAACTTCTGTTATTTGACAAGATTGAGCTCATCAAAGGCCGTTCATTTATATTGGGATCTTGCCGATTAAAGAAATAAGGTCAGTCTGGCTTGTTGGCAGTATCCTTAACTCTGCATGAAATAGTTAAGGGTCTTCACAAGACTTGACCCAAGTTATAACTTACTGAATTGTTGGAAGTAGGGAACGGCGATATGGGATTTTTCCGGATATGGATATATCCGTTTGCTCATACCTGCTTAAACCGATCTATCGAGTTTTTATACTGCGCATGCGCGTGCATTCGAAGTGCGCGTGCATTTATGGTGCGCGCTCAGTCGCGGTGTGCGCGCATTGACGGTGCGTCCGCACTGACGATGCGCGCGCAGTCGCGGTGCACGCACATTTCGAAATGCTTGCTCTAGGTCCAGAAAGTTTGTAATGTTGGTGTCAAGGTCTGTTGAATTATACGATGTTGTTTGCTGCCTACCTCCCCCTCTCCTTCTCTCCCTCCTCTCCTCTCTCCTTCTTTCCCTCCTTTCCCTCTCTCCTTCTCTCCCTCCTTTCCCCCTCTCCTTCTCTCCCTCCCTCTCTTCCCCCTCTCCCTCCCCCTCCATTCTCCCTCTCTCCTCTCCCTCTTCCCTGTCTCCTCTCCCTCCTTTCCCCCTCTCCTTCTCTCCCTCCCTCCCTTTCCTCTCTTCCTCTCTCCTTCTCTCCCTCCTTTCCCCTCTCTCCTTCTGTCCCTCCCTCCCTCCCCTCTCTCCTTCTCTCCCTCCTTTCCCCTCGCTCCTTCTCTCCCTCCTTTCACCCTCTCCTTCTCTCCCTCCCTCTCCTCTCTTCCTCTCTCCTTCTCTCCCAACTTTCCCCCCCTCCTTCTCTCCCTCCATCTCTAAACACAAAATAGAACATACACACACCAAAAACAAAATCTAGAGATTTATTCTCCTCCATTTCTTGCTTGAAAGTAGCATGTAATGTCCACGTGTAAATGAGATCTATTACAATAGAAAAGAGAGAGACAGACAGTCTGACTGTTAGAGTTAGAAGCCAGATTATCACTGCTGTGTGTGTCTGACTAGACACACACATACAGTGATAATCTGGCTTCTAACTCTCTCACACACAAAAATAACACTTACAGCCACAAAATGCCACTTATTTTTATGTAGTCTGAAGTCTGAATTAACATCCTTCGCCATTGGCAAGCTCTCCTTTGCTATGCAAAAAGTGACAGCGTTCGTGATACTTTGCCACTTTTTGCCCCCTCTCTGGTACAATGTTCTCCTCTAAAATACAGCAGGAATTGTTTGAGCTGCACTGGCCCCACTACCTGTCGCTTTCTCCGAAGCGCTGGTTCGACTTCGTTCTGTTGTCGACAATGATTTCGCTCTGAGGGCAGCGTGCTGGGCTTAATGTGATGTCGCAGGTTGCTCGTGCTCGAATCAGATGTCTTAACCAAGACCTTGCAAACTGTACATATATACACACCATTACTGACTGCATTGTTTTCAAAGTAGTCCCATACGGGGCTTCTTTTCCCCATGATGAGAAAGGTAAATTTTCAAACAATTTTCAGCGATCCGACTTTGTTAAGACGCCACGACTCACGTCGAGTATACACAGTAAAGTGTGCGCGCGCATCGGATGTGGGCGCGCGCTAATTGTGCGCGCGCACCGAATGTACGCGCATTCCATGCTCTAGATCTAGGAGGTTGCAATGCCGGCGACAAGGTAAGCTGGAAAAGATCGCATTACACTGATAATACCAACAATATTGATATATTGCCAGGAACGATATTAAAAATATATCGATGTATATTTTTTAAATCGAATCCCTCGATATAACAGGTTTTTTAGAATTACCATATCGGCAAACCGATCTGAAAATCATATCGGGTTTAATCGAAAAACCGATTAATCGCCGTTCCCTAGTTGGAAGGTACCATCACCTTGGATGAGATATTAAGCCATGTCTACCTTTTGTTTGAATGTTGATTAAACACACTATTTTGAGTTCTTCCTATGTTTTGCTCAACATTCCTCCATCATTCAAATTAACAAATAATAAATATTAATAAATTAATAAATTATAAATAACAGAATCATTGATCAATTGCCTCATTCCTGTTTGTGGAATATCACTGTCACAGACTGATTACTGAGGTTGCTTACACTTTACAAAGTAACTCATTGTGTTGAAACACATATCGTTTTGATGTAGCATTATATTACCATTTCGTAGACTGGATTTAGAAAGATCATCTAACGTTAAGTTGTAAGTAAGTGAATGAATGCAAATTCTTTAAGACTATTAATTCCTTAAGACCATTAATGCCCCTCAAGATTCCACAAACACTTTCAATTTCCCTCCTGTCTTTAAAAAAGCTTTCTGTGAAGTATTAAGAGACATTTTGATTAAGTGATATGGCGCTCTGTCAATTGTGCTACATTAAATTAGTATACCAGTACTGTATTATAAAATAACAGCTCCTTCAGGTGGCTCTATAGAGAAATCCATCCATCTGTGGCCTGCAACACTCACACAGCCCAGGGGAAGTTTCAGGATCCAGCAAATTTCAAAATTATTATCACTTAAGTTAGATCAAGTTACAAAGTGCTTTGAGATGTCCTACCTACATGAAAAGTATTGTATACATGCCTACCGTATTGTGTTAATTATAATTACAGCAAGATATTCCTATCAGAAAAACAGAAGGAAAAATAAAACCTGGACTTTGACTTAGACTGAGAAAACGGTCCCATCTTTATGTAAATACAATTCGATCAATGGGAGCCTTGAAGTAGGGTTTGGCTAAGCAAGTGTAACAAAAAACAACAAAGCGCTTCACCCTTTCAAAGCAAATCCTTTAAATCTGAACTTAATGATCTACAGTCAGTCATTTCATCAGGTGCCAAGTGGCAGATTCTCCAGCTAGTAAGCCACAAATGAGATTTTTCCAGAAGCATTAGTGTGCCATCAGATTTCACTGGAGAGACTCAATTCCCTGATCAATTTCTCATTCCCTATTCTGAATCTTATTAAAAAAAATCTTGCCCAGAGCTAATATTCAGGAAAGCAAAGGCAACTTATGCATCACTTTCTAAAAATACTAAGTGCATATTTCAATTTCAATAAGATTTATACAGGGATTGTTGTGAAGTCGAAGTGCGAGTCTTTTGTTGCATCAAAGCATAAACAAACAAAATCCAATTTAATACCGTTTTACAAAAAGAATAACTCGATGCAGTATTTATTTATATTGTAAAAGGTTTTTCCTCCCCTGAATTCAAAAGAATTATCATGCTGTTAGCAATTTTCATCCAGTTAACGACGCCCCAGTTTAAAAAAACGTGGCAAGAAGAAAAATTGAGATTCTACAATTTCACATTATCCACATGTATTGCCCTGTGACTGTTTTATGGACACAGGCAAGAGTAATAACAGTATTACCTCACCAATTAGATGTGATTCTATGAATTCTGCATGGCAAACTGACCTACTTGACAAAGCTGCCAGAATCTCATCTATGTGGTGGGCTGGCTGGCTACTTTGCAAATATGAATAATGTGTAGCCCTGAACTTTATTATTCTAAGCAATTTATTTTCAACTTTAACTGGCTACTCTCTTACAATGAACATACTTTGAAAGGCTGGGAAGCTTATTAAAAACGTACAATTTACTTACAAGTGTTTTGTATTCATCTGAGACAGAGGTTGACTGAAAAGTTATCTGCTGACTGAGAAATTACATTGCATGACTTGCGTACTAGGGTCTGGCGATATATCGGTATATCGCTAAAACCCGATATAATTTTCATATTGATACGCCGATATAGGCATTTCAAAAATATCGATCGAGGTAAAAAATCGGAATGCACGCACACTGAACTACAAGACCCAGAATGCTCATCTCTATACACAATGCACAGACCGAGGTGCAAAGCCGCCATATTGTATTTATAGTCCTCGAATACAATATACAGATATGCAAGGGGTGGGGTGGGGGAGAGAGACGGCTGGGGGGGGGGGGGGGAGGGGAGGGGGAGAGAGACGGCTGGGAGGGAGGGGGAGAGAGACGGCTGGGGTGGGTGGGTGGGGGGGGAGGAGAGAGACAGCGAGGGGAGAGAGACGGCGGGGGGGTGGGAGAGAGGGACGGCGGCGGGGGGGGGGAGAGACGGGGTGGATGTGATAATATAGATATATAGAGATGGGGGCGATGTGAGAGAGGAGAGAGACACAGAGACACAGAGAGAAAAACACAGAGATGGAGAGTGAATGTGAGAGACACAGAGAGAGAAAGATATTTACCTCCTGAGGAGATAGGCCCCGAATGCGCGCGTACCCCGAATGCATGCGCACCCCGAATGCGAGTGCACCCCGAATGCGCTCATCTCGCATGCGCAGTATGAAAAACCCGAAAATATCAATTTTTTCGGTATATCTCGATATGAGCCCGTCGATATATCTAAATCAGAAATTTTCCATATCGACGGACCCTATTGCGTACTAAACTACCGATTTAGAGATCTTCCGGGCAACGTCTAAAATGGGTTTAATTTTTAATGAACACGACCAATTATTAGTGGGAAATAAATGACATTAAGGAGTAATTATTGTTTCCTTTCCTTTTTAATGTTTGGTTGCCAATATTGTCATCTAATGCAAGCAAACTGCCATTCACAATTTATACCCATTTAAATACTTAGTAGAGTAAATGCACCGTCCGAGTAAATAGAATAAATGAAACCGACTGTGGGAGCAATTTAAAATGGCCTTTGTATTATTAAAATAATTTTAATATTATTAAAATAATTTTAATATTTTAATATTATTAAAATAATATTTTAAATTATTGCAATTTAAAGTTTTCACAACTGAAATTGGGAACCCGCTTGTGCGACACCAGGAGGGAGGCATTCCACTTCAGAACCACACGTTACAGCACTTTCTCACTATGGGTTCTTTGTGGTTTAAGATAGGATTTGCCTCAAACTATTGTATTCTTACATCAACACAAATGGATTTTGCTCTCAAGTTCATGGGGAAAATCAAATTGAAGATTTTGTTCAAAATACAGAATACTTTTTTTTTTATCTCCAGTGCCTTCCTGCCCCCAACTGGTAGCAGTGAATATAGTGGGATTTCAGAACAGGGTGGATTCACTCAAATCTTTTTAGGAGACAAAGTGATAGGGCTGCATGCAGTTGGTGCAACTATTCCAAGCGTCCAATATCTGACCCTTGTTGACCGAGAATGTGGATGATGTTGCCCCTTAATGAAGGCTTCATCAAGATGTGGGGGTCCTGTGGCACATGGTTAGAGTGCTCGCCCGTAAAGCGAGAGGATCTTAGACACGTTTCCATACTCCGGCAAGTTTCCATATTCCTCACGGCTGCCTCGAGCTGTAAGTAGGAACTTTGTCATTAGTCAATTGGCAGATCGCTTTCCTTATTTAATAATCTGTTCAACACATTTTTTCTTTTTTAAATTTGGTCAATCTACCACTGCTTGTAAGACACTGCTGTGTGCAATTGGTTGCCGCGTTTCACATTCAAAATACAGTTACTGTACATTACATTATATTCTGTGAAGCGCTTTGAGACATCTCAACAATGTCAAAGCTCTACATCAATGACAAACTTGTCAATTGGGAACAAACTTCACAAGTACTAGCAGCACTCTTTCCTATTAGCTATTCTCAAGCCTCTTGGGTTCACTTTCATTAAATTCCCACTGGTATTTTCTGATACTAATCATCCTAATAATGCTTTTCAAGTCAGGAGGCTGTCTTAAAGCGCTTCACAGAATATTTTGTGACGTGTATTGTGTAGGTGATTCATTTTGTAGGTAAATTTTGCAACCAATTTGTGCACAGCAACGTCCCACAAACCAGCATTAACTGAATAACTAGTTTTATTGGGAGGATTGTAGGTCCACACACAGGTTTTCTGCCTTGGATCGTACTATGTGATCTTCATTGGCATATGGGACCACCATTTTAATCTCTTATCCAAAGGCGGCACCTTCACCAATGTGGTGCTCTGCGAGCTGGTACCTAGTCCACTCGCTTGTCATTTCTCTGCATATTTTAAAGCCCTCAATCAGATCACCCTTAACAACAGCAACAAAATTACATTTATAGAGCATCTTTCATGCCGAGAGGACGTCCCAAGGCGCTGAACAGTCAGTTAACTTCCTCAACTCTAAAGGAATATAATCCAGCCTTTCATTCCAATCAACTTCAATTATCCTCACACTCTTTGATGAACCATTTAAATCCCTGATACCTCACTGCCTCAACAATCTGCACCAACAATCTGCACAAACAATCACTCCGCTTCAATCTCCTTACTCAGCCAGCTCGGGCCATTGGCAGGCCCCCTGACCCATCCGCAATCAGCCATTTGCACTGATCCTCTGGAACCCCCTACCTCAATCCCTCCGCCTTGCCCCCTTTGCCAATTTTCAGATCACACTTGAATACTTCCTTCTTTATAATCCTTGCATTTGATATAGCACTTTTCACATCTTTTCAACGTCCCAAAGCGCTTCACGGAATATACTATAAAGTGAATTGACTGTATATTTGTGGGCGAATCGTGGCAGCCAATTTCGCATAGCAGTGTCCCACAAACAGTCGTGGAGTGAAATGACCAATTTTATTATTGTGGATTTTTTTGGACGGATTATTATTAGGCTTGTGGAATAAAGAAACTTGCCCAAGATTTCGCCCTGACCTGCCTGGATTCGAATACTTGGTCTCCCCAGCTTGCAAGACAAGTTCTCTAACCATTAACCCACAGGAGCTCCACTCACTTCTCAAAATCAAATTATGCTATTGTTACAAACTCCGACACACTATCACATGTGAAGGGCCCTATATAAATACAAGTTGTTGTTGTAGTCATTCATCTGGTCCACAGTTCCAATGACAAAAACAGAATTATACATGTTAAAGAATAGGCCTTTAGTCATCTTTAATCCCCCCCTCAGCAACAATAATCCTTGCATTTGATATAGCGCCTTATTTACACACGTCTGAGTCATCTCAAACTCTTCACATAATATTGTAATGTAAATTGACTGTATATTTTGTGAGCAAAATGCAGCAGCCAATTACACCCAGCAGTGTCCCACAAACAGTCATGGAATGAGTAAGATTTGAACCTGAATTTCCTGCTCCATGAAGAAGAGGCTAAAAGGAAAAAACAGTATTATCAATTGAACAGGAACAGGGACAAGTCCACTCAATTACTACAACTTGGGAGTTGCACAGCCCTACAACTTGGTGTGAATTCATTGACAATTTGTTTCATCCCATCTATTGAATCCTCCGCTCCATTTGACACAATGCTTAAGATATTAGAATTGCTCTGGAGTTACTGTATGCCCGAGGAGATCTCTGCTCTATCAGATCTATTTCCAACCTTCAAAAAAGCTTTGTGTTTTACAAGCGGTTGGCCCAAAATATACAGAGCACAGCATTTTAAAACCTAAGTGATACATATTAAGTACTGCATCTATCTTCCCCTTGTTGCAACACAAAAATCTATTCATATTTTATTTAAGAACAAAAATAAAACTTACTGGTGTTAAAAGTCAGATCATTACCTTCTAAATGGAATAACATATTGCATACATTGCATAAGACTTTGTCCCAATGCACTTTAACCCAAAAAATACCTTATCTAATTTTGGATGTGAATGGCAAATTGTATTCCTACAACCAGGTAACGTGCAAGTGCACACTACACAGTGGGAGTTAGCCATCATTTTTACTGCTGGCAATTCAACTTCTGTTGTGATTATCACTCCCATTAAAAAAAGTTAAATGTTCAAGTTGGAATTGCTTCCCGCTGCCTTCCTTCACCAAATCTTGGCTTCTGGTGCCAGGACCGATACATTTTCACGACTCTTCTTCAGGGGTTCACTTAAGTTGGAAGTACTAACGAGACCATGTAGGGAGAGTTCTTCCCTGAATTTAAATGTTATTGAGGGGATAAATCAGTGTTCAAGAATCAAATGCTTCCAAACCCAAATTCTACTTACTGATTATTTCCACTGTGCCTTCTGAAAAAAAGCTCAGGCACATTAAAGTCACTGAAGTCATTTATTGAAATCATCACTTTTCACCTACAAAATACAGTATTTCTCCCATAAATAGACAGTCAATTCACTTTATAGTATATTCTGTGAAGTGCTTTGAGATGTCTAGAAGACATGAAAAGTGCTAAGGCAAATGCAAGGATTGATTTAGATTATTGTGGAGACAAATTGTCTGCAAATACATAAATAACATACACTGTCATCCTCAAAGATTGACATTTATTACACATTTGCAGCGACCAACATTACATAACAATAAATGGTACAGTTGATCCTCCCAGTTTGTCTCCCAAGTCAGAATAAAACCTTTCCAATTTCCTGATAAAATATTTAACCTCAGCTATAATGGTGGGAAACTGAAAAATGCCATATGCATATCTCCAGACATTGGCTACAGGAAAGGCTGGTACATTGCATGGGCAGGTAATTTAATGCTGCAGAGACCAAATGTTGGACAACCATAAGCAAACATAAAAGATGTATGAAACAAAAATAGAAATGGCTGGGAACACTCAGCAGGTCAGGAGAAAGGAAAAGTAAGTCAACGTTTCGGATCCCCGACCCTTCGTCGGAACTGGATGTCCCATTTTATTAGAGTTCTCAACAGTTTTCAGAATCTTAACTCACCATTATGCTGACCTTTTTGGTGCTGGTGCTTGTGCTTTTTACTGCACCAGGGCCTAATAATAAAAATACTACTAATAATAATCCTTGCATTTGATATAGTGCTTTTCACGTCTTCTAGACGTTCCAAATATACTGTAAAGTGAATTGACTGTAAAATGTCCTTCATTCACATCCCTGGAGTCCAGTAGCTTAGTCGTTAGAGCACTCATCTTCACAAGCGAGTTCAATTCTCAGCAGGGCAAAACGTTGGGCAAGTTTCCTTACTCCGCACACCTCTGTTTACCTAGCAGTAAGCAGGAACTCAGTAGTTAGTCAATTGGATCACTTCCCCAGAGGTAATAATTCCTTAAAAAAAAATTAACTGGTCACTCAATGCACGACTGTTTGTGGTACACTGCTGTTCACAATTGGCTGCAGTTTTTTGCCTACAAAATATAGTCAATTCACTTTAGAGTGTATTCTGTATTCGATTTGAGACAACAAAAACAACACAATTACATTTGTATAGCACCTTTCACATCGGGAGGACGTCCCAAGGCACTGATGGCCCAAACATGCGATAAAAGCACTATATCAAAATGCAAGGATTATTATTAAGGCGATGACAGTAAAATGTTCATCATTAACATTCAGCAACACTTTCTGCAAAGTAAGAAGAGATTGGGCTTCCTCTCCCTGTTAATGAAGTGACTGGCTGATGCTCACCATTTAGTGTCATTTGTGAAAAACGGCAATTTAAGTGAAGTACCAGAGATTTTTATAGTCCTTGTAGAACTGCATCCCAATGAATTGCCATATAGTGGAGAGTGGCTGAAATAATCACTGATATTCCAAATGATATTCTCCTCTATTTGGGGATTTACAAAATCCTCTTTAAAAAGTTTATAAATTACTCCATGGTTTCACGCCAACCTAACTCTGAGATCTCCTTCAAACCCACCAGCCCAGTTACATCACTCAGCAAGACTGTTTTATGTTCCCCACCCTATCTGCCCACCATCGGAGGGTGGGCTTTCAGACCTTCTGCCCCCACTCTCTGGAACTCCATCCTGGAGTCCCTCCAATTTGCTCCCTCTCTCTTCCACGCCACTTTTCAAGTATATCTGAAAACGTACCTCTTTGACCACGCTTTCAGTCATCTTTCACTATCCCTTTAGCTCCCATTCCCAGCTTAGATGCCCATTCTGCCCTTTTAGTGTAATTTTCTCAACAAGAAAAGGTGTGCTATATAAATGTCTGGTTGGGGGGAGGTTATTAAGAGTGTTTAGAAATCATGAGGTTTCATTTCTTTACACATATGTAAAGAGACACAGACAGGCCCTCACACATGAGCAGTGCCTCCATCCTCTCACATGTTTCACCAGGTCATCTTCACACATGGAGGAAAGGGAAAGGCAGAGAGCAACGCACGGGCAGTTGGCACACCAGGACACTGGCGAGAGCAAGCAAGAGAGAGAAAACCTCACCTTTCAGCTGAGTAACTTTCTGGTTACTTTTGGTGTGTTTTAGTGTTTATTGGACAAACACTGATTTCATTTGTTTGTATTGGAGATGTTTTATCAGGGTTTGCCATTTAAAGGGTTTAAGCCTTCCGAAACACTGTCCGGAGTGAAAGGTGCTATATAAATGCAAGTTGTTGTTGTTTCACGATCCAGACTTGACTATGCAAACTCCCTGCTTGCCATCCTCCCCAACTCCTCCCTCCATAGAAACTCTAGCCGCAGTCCCTCCGCCTCGCCCTTGCCTCCTTCAAGACCCATCTCAAGACCTTCCTCTTCGACTGTGCCTTTCATCGCCCTCCTTCCCCTCCTGTTCTTCACCTTCCCTGATCAGGCCTCCAGCTCAGGTCCGAAACAATGATTGTACAGCACTTTTGGATATCCTCCCAACGTGAAAGGTGTTATACAAATGTAATTTTGTTGTTGTTCAAACCGAAAATCAGGAACCCTAATTATATTTCCATCCATACAATTGGGATTTCTGATTTTTGGTGTGTGTGTGGATATATATATGTGGATATATATACACGAGGGAACGGCGATATGGGATTTTTCCGGATATGGATATATCGGTTTGCTCATACCTGCTTAAACCGATCTATCGAGTTTTTATACTGCGCATGCGGGTGCATTCGAAGTGCACGTGCATTGATGGCGCGCGCGCATTTATGGTGCGCACTCAGTCGCGGTGCACGCGCATTGACGGTGCGTCCGCACTGACGATGCGCGCGCAGTCGCGGTGCACGCACATTTCGAAATACGTGCTCTAGGTCCAGAAAGTTTGTAATGTTGGTGTCAAGGTCTGTTGAATTATACGATGTTGTTTGCTCTCTCCTTCTCTCCCTCCTTTCCCCCTCTCCTTCTCTCCCTCCCTCCCTCCCCCCTCTCCTTCTCTCCCTCCCCCTCCACTCTCCCTCTCTCCTCTCCCTCCTCCCTGTCTCCTCTCCCTCCTTTCCCCCTCTCCTTCTCTCCCTCCCTCCATCCCCTCTCTCCTTCTCTCCCTCCCCTCTCTCCTTCTCTCCCTCCCTCCCTCCCCTCCCTCCTTCTGTCCCTCCCGTCTCTCCTTCTGTCCCTCCCTCCCTCCCTCCCCTCGCTCCTTCTCTCCCTCCTTTCCCCCTCTCCTTCTCTCCCTCCCTCTCCTCTCTTCCTCTTTCCTTCTCTCCCAACTTTCCCCCTCTCCCTCCCTCCCCTCTTTCCTTCTCTCCCTCCTTTACCCTCGCTCCTTCTCTCCCTCCTTTCCCCCTCTCCTTCTCTCCCTCCCTCTCCTCTCTTCCTCTCTCCTTCTCTCCCAACTTTCCCCCTCTCCCTCCCTCCCCTCTCTCCTTCTCTCCCTCCTTTCCCCTCGCTCCTTCTCTCCCTCCTTTCCCCCTCTCCTTCTCTCCCTCCCTCCCTCCCTCTCCTCTCTTCCTCTCTCCTTCTCTCCCTCCTTTCCCCTCGCTCCTTCTCTCCCTCCTTTCACCCTCTCCTTCTCTCCCTCCCTCTTCTCTCTTCCTCTCTCCTTCTCTCCCAACTTTCCCCCTCTCCTTCTCTCCCTCCCTCCCTCTCATTCTCTCCCTCCCTCTCCTCTCTTCCTCTCTCCTTCTCTCCCAACTTTCCCCCTCTCCTTCTCTCCCTCCATCTCTAAGCGCAAAATAGAACACACACACACCAAAAACAAAATCTAGAGATTTATTCTCCTCCATTTCTTGCTTGAAAGTAGCATGTAATGTCCACGTGTAAATGAGATCTATTACAATAGAAAAGAGAGAGACAGACAGTCTGACTGTTAGAGTTAGAAGCCAGATTATCACTGCTGTGTGTGTCTGACTAGACACACACATAGAAGCCAGATTATCACTGCTTCTATGTGTGTGTCTAGTCAGACACACACATAGAAGCAGTGATAATCTGGCTTCTAACTCTCTCACACACAAAAATAACACTTACAGCCACAAAATGCCACTTATTTTTACGTAGTCTGAAGTCTGAATTAATGTCCTTCGCCATTGGCAAGCTCTCCTTTGCTATGCAAAAAGTGACAGCGTTCGTGATACTTTGCCACTTTTTGTCCCCTCTCTGGTACAATGTTCTCCTCTTAAATAAAGCAGGAATTGTTTGAGCTGCACTGGCCCCACTACCTGTCGCTTTCTCCGAAGCGCTGGTTCGACTTCCTGCTGTTGTCGACAATGATTTCGCTCTGAGGGCAGCGTGCTGGGCGGGGTGGTGCTGCTTAATGTGTTGTCGCAGTTTGCTCGTGCTCGAATCAGATGTCTTAACCAAGACCTTGCAAACTGTACATCTATACACACCATTACTGACTGCATTGTTTTCAAAGTAGTCCCATACGAGGCTTCTTTTCCCCATGATGAGAAAGGTAAATTTTCAAACTACAATTTTCAGCGATGCGACTTTGTTAAGACGCCATGACTCACGTCGAGTATACACAGTAAAGTGTGTGCGCGCATCGGATGTGCGCGCCCGTTCATTGTGCGCGCGCACCGAATGTACGCGCATTCCATGCTCTAGATCTAGGAGGTTGCAATGCCGGCGACAAGGTAAGCTGGAAAAGATCGCATTACACTGATAATACCAACAATATTGATATATTGCCAGGAACGATATTAAAATATATCGATGTATATTTTTTAAATCGAATCTCTCGATATAACAGTTTTTTTAGAATCACCATATCGGCAAACCGATCTGAAAATCATATCGGGTTTAATCGAAAAACCGATTAATCGCCGTTCCCTAATATACACACACATACACAGGATGCTACAACAATGCAATGATTATTATTAGTATTATCATCATCATCAATAACAAAAAATTTTAAGTAGACACCAGAATTTATGCTTTGGATATTTTAGCGTGTTTCACCGTTTTCTAATATTCAAGTGACCTTGGATCTGCCGATATGACTCTGTTGAAAGCTGTGAAGAGGTATATAAAATGAAGAAGCAATTATTTCCAAAACCTGGAAATTTTCTCTTAAACTGGTGGAAGCAGCTTGTACCCTGCCTCGAGAGATCTGATCAAACCTACATGGGAAAGTCGGGAGTCCAGTCTTTAGATACTAACACACACTCAGTGTCATTCATCAGACTATACACCTGGAATTCTTAAATGACCCCAGGTCAGCCTCTTACATTAATTATAATGCATTAAAAAAAATACCTATATACTGATCCACTCAGCAGAATCTTTGCCAGTGTGACGCCTCCCATCTAGTCACTGTATGTCAAAGCTCACATGCTAAAATTTAATGTAGAATATTTAAGAAAGCTGCAATGTTTAAGTAATCATGAACTTAGCCATTTTGCTCAATGAGTCAAATAACTTTCGGTGTCCTCTTCCAACCCATCCTAAGCTGATGCACCCAGTAGCATTATGAAGGCTATGGGTATTTGTGCAATATATATTTACAAAAACAATGAGAGCACAAGGAACACTGTAATTACAATACTGCAGCAATTGGTAATATCAAGAGCAGCTAAAGAAAAATCAAAAGATATTGCCACAGGTAGATTCAGTTTGATCAGCAATTTTTATTTATCATTTGGTAATTTGGATTGTAATTTTTTTAAATTTCATTTTATTCACATTTTAGTTACAAATTATTCATTTATTGTAACAATATGGTCCAAAATTCATCCTCTTTGGTTTCTTTTGATCATTGACTTGCATCAAATTTAACTTATATACTCTAGGCACGATTTTACAGTGGTTATGAAATACAAAGACAGACAGACCAACAAACAGGTAGGTGGGCAAAAGGGAGTGAGAGTGGGAATGGTGGTAAAGAATCCTGTGTCTTACTTGAATAAGTAAACAAAAACACACTTTGTAGCTTCCACTATGACCAGCATTCTCACAACAAAAGAGCATGATAAGTACACAACAGAGGATTAAACCAGCCTTGTGCTTATGCATTATTTACCTTTTGCCCTGCAATCATCACTCTCTCTCCCAGCTTGAGACCCAGTGACATCAGTAGTGCCTTCCCTGAGATGTGATCATAGTTTGTCAACAGGGCCATCGATAAGTCACATGCCAGAGGTAATTCATCCAAAAGTAGCTGCTTCAGTTCTTTAGCAACTGCAGCCGCATCTGCCATCTCCAGGGGCATATCCAGTGGGTCAGGAACAATATCAGCCGGCAACTGCCCTTTATCGTTCTGTCAAGAGAAGAGACCGGGATTATGAATATTTGCTAGTAAAAAAATCTGGTGAGAATTTTCCTTTTGAGTACTGAATTCCCTTTACAGCCCTGAAAAATCACAGCCAGTCTCTGAGCTTGAATTCATAAGAACATAAGAGAAGCCAGGGATTGGAAAGGGCCATTCGGCTTAGTCACACCATTTCAACTATTTTTAGAGAATTCTTATATGTCCCACTTGAGCAAGTCAACAAAAGCACACTTTGACATATTAGTAGCTTCAACTATTACTATATTGAATACTTGCTGATCTCCAGATCAGTCACCAGCTAATGTTCTTTCACACTTACAATAGAAATGAATTATTCAATCCTGATAGTAGCCACTACAATAAGGAGTACAGGACCGTGTATTAGGAATTTGATTCCTAGGCATGGCAAAACGTTGGGAAAGTTTCCTTAATCCACACACCTTTATTTATCTAGCAGTAGGAAACTAGTTGTTAGTTGATTCGCGGATTGCTTTTATGGAGATCATAATCCTTTTTAAAAAAATGGGATTGATGGTCTCTCAATCCACAAATGTTTGTTGCTGCTGGTATGCTGCTGTGTGCAATTGTCTACCACATTTCTCCCACAAAATACAGGTGGATTGCGCTTAATGTCACCTCAGTTAACTTTTTTTCGTTATTACAGTAAAAGCCCGTTTATCCAGCACCCTCGGGACCTGGCCAATGCCAGTTAAAGCAAATGCCGGATATTCGGCCGAAAACGGAAAAATAATAATAATAATAATTTCAATGCATTTTTCCGGATAAATTCCAGTTAATCGAATGCGAACCTTTTTTTTGCGATGCCGGTTAAACAGAAGTTACGGTTGATCGGGTGCTGGATAAACAGGCTTTTACTGTACGTTGCTGATACATTGGGAACATATATATGCATTTCCACGGTAATGGGGTATATTGTGCGAGGCAAAATATTCATGCCATTTTCTGAGAAAGGGTGGATTATTTTTTTTCCCCCAAGCATGAAAATCAGAGATAACACACTCTCATCTCAAGAGATAACCCAGATCATTTCGCCTTAAAATTAGACATGTTTTTTTAAATGACAATAAATTAAAGATCATGTCCACCCTGTCTAGAGACCTCTAAAATGTGACACAGCAAAGAAGGCTGCTTTTGAAATCTATTTCAGATCTTATTTTTAATTCTCACTATCATTAAATATAATGAGATCCATAAATCAAGTGTTAAGACCGAAAGCTGATAAGTTTCTGTTTCATTTAAGAGCCTGTTCATATTTGTTTTGTCCCTTTAAAAAATGCAACAAGCTCGCAATCCCGTCCGTCCAAAGAATCACGAATGAGGAAAACGGGATTTCAGGATTTAAAAAAATTTAAATCCTATTTTGCTCTCAATTCATAAAGTTATGAAGTAACTACTTCGTGGTTTGATTTATTTTGGTAAGCTCGATGAATGCTTACTTCTCCAACAATTTGAAAATTCACTCATGATGTTCCATCCTCTAATGTCCACGTTCGTAATGTCTGTCCCTTTCAAAGCGTTAACTGCAAAATGTGTGAACTTTCAGAGGTGGTAAAAATAATTCTGTTAAAAAAGTTATGTATTTCTTATAAGATACATACAGTATGGTCTCTCGGGCACTTATGTACAAAAAATGAGTGTTCAGCAATCAATTTGATTTTCTGACCTCTCTGTCACACACGTTTACCCCTTTATCGTGGAAATGCCCATATTCATTTAACATTGCGACATTCGCTATTATGTCATTCACCAGCGGGTGGAAAGGGGGCATGACTACGCTAGGACCTGGGAGTGAGCAAGGTCGACAGTGAGAAAGAGCCAGGCCGGCAGCAAGTGAGACCGTCAGGGAGTGAGTGAGTGAGCCGGGCAGGCAGTCAGGGAACGAGTATAATGTTTTTGTTTTAGAAACATTTTGATGAAAAATGTCCAAAACAACCTGACTCCAGTTTTTGCATTCATTCCTATGGGAAGCATGTATTATTCACTTAACATCGTTTCGCTGAAAGTCGCACTTTGCAAGAACTAAACTACAATGTTAAGCGGGGTCTACCTGTATACAGTCAATTCCCTTTGCAGTATATTCTGTGAAGCTCATTGAGACGCTCTAAGACGTGATAAGGCGCTATATCAAATGCAAGGATTATTATTATTAAATATAAAGCATTACCATCCAGAGATTATGAAACTGTTTAGCTAGTTACTAACATTAATTTGTATAGATACCTTTGTCTCTTCTGAAGACCTATCTTATCTGGGGTTCTGGAACCACTACAATGACATGAGTCAGAAGTGTAGCCCAAGAGTCTGTGCAGGGGTAAGCTAGGTGACAGATCTCAGTGCTGGAGAATTAACCCTTTTGCTATTTTAAGTGGTGGCTTTGAATTGGGAAAGCAGGAAGCACAAATGAGCAACTATGAAAATAAAGTATTCAAAACAAGCAGGAGAGTTATCAAAGGAAAATAACTGCAGGAAAGAAGAATAAGGGAGAGGAGAGGAAAAAAATCAACAAAAGGAACTAGAAGAAGCAAGAATAGAAAAAAAAGAGAAGAAATGTGAGAGAAAAAGAGGAAGAAAAGACAAAGGGTTGGGCAGCATTTTGGTTTGAGGAGATAACCCACTTCCAAAACACTTGGTATAAACCTGGATTATCATCCACATATTTTAATTGTAAACTTTAATGGATTGCTGCTTTAAAAAATTTATATTCTAAACACTGAGCTGTTCTTCGCTTAAGTCAAGTACTTAGATTGTTTTCTAATGAAAGAAAATTAGATTCTACAATGCATTTTGTGCAGCACACGCTGTGCCGTGGAATACGTTTAACCTTTAGCTAGCTGAAAACCAACCTGAATACAATAGCCATCGGAGTATGGCAGACTTGAGGCTAATTAAACCATTCCCATTCTCCTCGTTTACACAAATGTTAATCCAACTTGTATTCCTGCTCTGTGATCCAAAGACCTTCAAACCAGCTGAGCAACAAAGATGCACAGGATCAACTACTCAACTGCCACCGCATCTGTGCAGCTGATCTTATAGTAATAATCCTTGTATTTGATATAGCACTTTTCACATCTTCTAGATATCTTAAAGCACTTCACAGAATATACTGTATGTATGTGGAATATACCGAAAACGCAGCAGCCAGTTGCACACAACAGTGTCCCACAGACAGTCGTGGATTAAAGTGCCCAATTTATTATTGTTTATTTCCTTGAGGGATTGCAACATGAGGAAATTTGTTCAAAGTTTCACCCTGCCGAGAATCAAACCCAGGCCTCCCATTTGTGAGGGGAGTGCTCTAACCACTGAGCCACAGGACTCCACATGCATCTTGATATCGTAGAATCAAAACATTTTCTCACCATGTTGCATATTGCAGTAGTATTGTACTGTTGGTAACAGAATGGCAGAAACACCACTCTCAATAGCTTGTGTTGCAAATGTGTATGACTGTATTTATAATGCAAATTATTTGTAAACCATAAGAAACCTAAAATATAATGTGCAATGTGCACGTTAATGTCCAGACGAAAATAAAACTGGTTCAGTTACTTGTCAGTGCTGAGCTCGTTGGTTATTTTCAGTAGGTAGCTGCTTGGGAGATGCAAGCAAATCCTTAGGACCCATGGGCGACAGAGAATCAACCTGTATTCCTGCTTCTGCTGGTTACCCAGTGAATCCCGACAAAAAGTGCATACATGAGTTAGCAAAAGATTTGGTTTTTAGCTGTACATCACAGTTGGGTAGGCAGCCAACATACTCGCACACCCAAAAAAAAACAATTTGTAAACAGCGTTGAGGGGCCCAATGAACCACAAGCCACAGATGAGTCAGAAGATAAGAATTGGGCCAAATTGTCGTTATAGTGCTGGATAAATATGTGGTTACAAATGAGAATGTTCCAAGAGCAGTCAAATTCAAATACACTGTGGAAATGATTATACCTCAGCTGCTAAGACAATTGAAATGGCACAGCAGGGAAAATAGCCAGAAAAGAATGCATAGATGGATATGAGTTTAGAGGCAGTCGTGTCACCGGACGGTGGGAGATGCATCTCATATCCACAAGGTTCGGTTATTCAATACAGTTTCTAATTAAACCCTACCATGTGAGTAAAGCACCAAGCAGAGGTCAAATGCTTCTCCACAATGTATGAGAACACCAGAGAGAGCATTATCATCTGAGCCTCGCCCTCATCATACTGAGCAAATCAAGAATGAGCAGTGGTCTTCAAAACTGATAGATGGCATAAAGAAACCTGTGAATGGGCAGGGATAAATAATATTTTAAAAATAGGACTAAATGCTCAGCGTGCGTTCAAACATTCAAATATTTCATTCATCCCCAATCATCCATGAATTGAGGCTGGTTGTTTAATTTAATGCAACATGTTGCTTGACGTCATTTAAAATTCATTAAAACAACTAAATAAGACCGGAGCTGGAGTTTCTGCACGGTGTCTGACAGAATACTGCTCACAGATAGCTTACGTGATGCAGAGGCAAAAAAAAATACACAACTCTTTCTGTAGAGAGGCTTAGCTATATGGTGCAGTGTTATGATTCACCCTTAGCTTACAAATGAGGCACCTTAACCTTTGGGTATTAAATTTGTTCTGCAGCTTAGAGGACCACAAATTCATTTTACTCATAACCCACAAGAGACGTGCGATAGAGATTTGTTTTCCCCTGTTATTTTTCATTACACTTGCTACAGGTGAACTCAACTTCATGACTGAAGAAAACATGATCCAGCTTGCAGGTTTTTTTCATTACAGTCAGAGCACAAACTTGACTGAGCGCAGTATTGATGCTTTATGCCAATCGCGATTGCTTCAATCCATTGAATGGAGAGTTATTTACTGCAATCACTGTCCAAAATAAAAAGAATTTTCCCTGCTAGATAGACAGGGAGGCACAACAGTTCCATTGAATTAGCAAATAGGGCACCATAGTACAACATGGTCATTGGGACGAAGAAAATTCTGAACAAGGAAGCTAATCAGCTGCCTCCAGGCAGCAATACTGCATTGAAGCCAGAGCTCATCTAAGATATATTTACTCTTCACAGTATTCTCTCAATGCACAATCTAATCTACTGGAGTGAGTAGGTTAGGGTGACTAATCAAGCATTGCACAATCCAACCTTGTTGACCAGATGGAAGCCACTCTCCTTGGCTACTCTCAATGTCTTCTCACCTGTGGCTCCAAGTTCCTTACCCTGCCAACCTATCCCTCAGACTCACTGAACCCCCACAAAACCTGAGCATCAGGTTCAATGCCCAACTTTCCTTCCTATCCCACATCAGATCCCTGACCACCTCCACTGCTTTCCTCCACCTTCTCCATATCGCCTGCCTCTTACCATATCTCACACCTAATGCAGCTGGATCCATCATTCATGCTTTTGTCACCTCCCGCCTCAAATTATCAAATGATCTCCTTGCCGATCTCCCCAATTCTACCACCCACAAAATCCAACTGATCCAAAACTCTACTGCCCATGTTCTCAACCTTACCAAACTCCACAACCCCATCACCTCAGTCCCTGCCAGGGTCACTAGCTCCCTTTTGAGAAACTAGATTGATTGTAAAAAAAATCCTATCGTACAAATCAATCTGTAATCTAACACCTCCCCACTGTAAATTGTGGTTACACCATCTTCCCAACCCATTTACTGCTCTACCTGCCCCCTTCTTTCAGCTGCCTTCTACACGTCCCTCTCTCCACTCCACCATTGGGAGGGGGGGTTGCTTGAAACTATCGAATTCTCTTCCTCAATCCCTTTGCCTTGCCCCTTTTTCATTTATCTTCAAATTCTGTCTGAACCTTCCACTTTGTTCATGCCTATGGTCATTTTCCCTCTCTCCCTGGATTGATGTTATGCTTTGCCACTGTTAAGCACTCCGAAATACTACCCGCTTGAAGGGCGTGCGTAAATGCAAAATGCTGTTGTTGTAACCTACTAAAAAATGTAAAGCTTGTTTCAGACAAGCAATTTTCAGGGGTATAAGGGCTGAGCTAAGTGCTGGAGAGTGGAAAGCATTACTCAAGAGTGAATCAGTTGATTATAACTGACCATTGTTCAAAATACTTTATAGAGCATAGAGGGCAAGTACACACTGAAATGTAGCAGTATATTAAACAGAAATGGGTCAACAGAAAAATAAAAAGAGTGAGACCACTGGGCTGTACTGGACTGTACAAGCAGATTGGAGAGCAGCAACAGAACCGGGGAGTCTCTTCTGCCATTCCTCAGGAGCGAACGCAATACAAACATCCAAAAATTCTTCAAGTATCATAATAACAAGAGGGTAGTCAGGAGAAAGATTAAAGCCCTAAATCACTCAAAGGGGTTGAAAAAGAGTATGTACAAAAGATAGGAAAGATATTAAAGAAATACTCCCTGGAGGCTTTTATACCATGATGCTATTCCATGCTCCTTCAACGTACAGCAAACATTATTTGAGCTCCAAGAATTTATAGTAAGACTGAGATTCCAGATCAAGGCTCAAGGGCCTGCAAAATAATAAATCCCACAGGAGTGATAATAATAACAATAATCTTTGCATTTGATACAAACCTTATCACATCTTCAAGGCGTCTCAAAGCACTTCACATAATATATTGTAAAGTTAATTGACTGTTTTGCGAACATAACGCAGTAACCAACTTCACACTGCAGCGTCCTACAAATAATTGTGAGTTGAGTGAGCGCATTTTTTTTGTAATTTATTTTTTGTTTCAAAGGAATGATTTACCCCTGAAAAAGCAATCCGTCAATTGACTTAACAATCAGATCCTACTTACTACTAGGTAAACAGTGTGTGGAGCAGAGAAACTTGTCTAACATTTTGCCATGCTAGGAATAGAACCATTGATGAACTGTACCTCAGGGGATTCAGAGAGACAGCACCAACAAACATGATGGAGAAGTCAATCTTTGAGATGTCTGAATGACGTGATAAGGCGTGATATCAAATGCAACAATTATTATTATCAATCATCACTGGCAAGGTTCCAACAGACTAAAAGCAAGGAAAAGTAGTTATCATATTCAGGAAAGTTGGCAGAGCCATACCTGGCAACTACAAACACAATAGCCCAACCTCAATTGGGAAAAGAACATTTTTATTCATAAAACTAACAGAACAGAAATGTAAAATTCCACAATGTTTGAAGTGTGTATGCATGGGTGGCGGGGGAGAAGATCAGTTAGGTTCCAATTAAAAAAAGCACAAGAGATGCTTCGATGAAAACCGTTTAGCCTATTTGATCTCATCCTTACAGAATACCCACCTTAATTACCTTACCATCCTCCCATCACAGAATCAAGCTGTTTACTTTCTCAATCCCATTTAAAAACTTATACACACACCTCTATAAAGTCCTCTCTGAGACGTCAGATACCTCAATGTGGGACCACTGCCATTAACATCTGTGTAGTGAACTGAATCCTACAGTAATCAAGTACTGTATCATTTTTTTTTAGGAATTAACTGTTATTGGTTTCCCAAGCTCATCGAGGACCTCCAGTGAGACAAACCTGGTACTGAAATAATAATAATTCTTGCCTTTGATTATAGCCCTTATCACATCTTCGAGATGTCTCAAAGCGCTTCACAGAATATACTGTTTCACCCTGTTGGAAATCAAACCCAGGTCCTCTCGCTTGATAGATGGCCAACCACTAAACTTTACACCACAAAGTATGAATGCCTTGAATTAATGTAATCAAGATTTTTCACTCAAGTTATGGAAGTAAATCTCATGTAACTATCTAAAATTTATCATTTGTATTCTGAAGCAGGTTAACTCTAAGTACACCGTTTATATACAAAGTATAATGAACATCTGTACAAGAATTATTATTTCTCACTGGATTCCTAGGGAAGATAAAGTAATAATAATAATCCTTGCATTTGATATAGCGCCTTATTACATCTTCTAGTCGTCAAAAAGTGCTTCACAGAATATATGGTAAAGCGAATTGACTGTATATTTGTGGGCGAAATGCAGCAGCTGATTGGGCACAACAGTGTGCCATCGGTACAGTATGTTGAACAACATCTCAAAGTACTTAACAGATCATTTCTATCATGTGTAGGTACTAAGACTGTAGGCAAATGGATATGTGATTATGTGTACCTAATATAGTCTTAATTGATCATCTAGTTTCAAATTCAAATTCTGACTACAACTTGTAGCTAAAACATTTTAATTTAGACAGCATTTTATTCGGAGGTCAAAGTTTGCAGACTGGTGGATAGTGCGACAAAGTAAACTAAATGGAAGTTAAATCACAGGCAGTTTAAAAGAGAACAAGGGTTTCTTTGAACAGTGGAAAACAATTTTTTGCAGGGTTTCTTACCCTAAAGACAGGATTGGCTCCATGTTCCAATAAAGATTTAACAGCTGACAAGCAAAGGTTTGATGCTGCAATGTGCAGGGAAGTTCCAAAGCTGAAATCACTGCAGGTAGCATCCACCTCTGTGAACAGGAAAAGAATAAATGCACACATTTTCTGAACATTTTTGTCAGAAGTCACACTCCAAAGTAGTAGACACAGGGTTTGTTTTCAGTTCTGTTGGATCACTGATAGTCTGTGAAATTGCATTTAGCAGTTCCAAATGGAAGAGAAATTGAGACTTTCTGATATTAGGGTTCAATTATGAAGTGTGATGTGAATATCGCATGCTTTCAATGGAAAGTATAATAAAATAGTAAACCTCACATAAGTCGTATCAACAACAACAAAATTACATTTGTATAACGCCTTTCACATCGATAGGATGTCCAGTTGGGACCAAATATTTAATATGACTTGTATATGCAAAGTATAAGTACAGGTTCATACTTATAACAGAGGTGTGTGGCATAAGAGAACGTTGCCAACATTTTGCCCAAACCCAGGTCTTCTTGCTTGCGAGGGGAGTGTTCTAACCACTAAACTATAGGACTCCACCATACTGCACAGATATGCACAGTACCACAAGGTAAACAGTCTGTGGCTTCAAGTCAAATTTTGAACCAATGTTCCTCTATTTTCTTTTTCTTTCTCATTTCAGGATTTGCCTCACAAAACTGGAGAATCTGGTACTTCTGATACTTCCTCATGAGCAATTGGTGGTTAGTTGGGAGTATCTGCATTGTCTGATGCCATGATGGCTTGTCAAAACCTTGTCTTCTTTACTTGTTCACTGTACTGTACTGCGCATGGGGTCGTTTGCCACTGCAGCCAGTTACTACACGTGATGGATTGGGGCTTAGGCTCCCATGATTGTCTCATGGGAGCCTATAAGAACATAAGAATTAGGAGCAGGAGTAGGCCATTCGTCCCTTCGAGCCTGCTCCGCCATTCAATAAGATCATGGCTGATCTTCTCACCTACTCTAATTACCTGCCCTATCCCCATATCCCCTAATCCTTCTATTTTTCAAAAATCTATCAGTCTCAGCCTTGAAAATATTCAAGGACTGAGCATCTACAGCCTTCTGAGGTATTGAATTCCATAAATTCACTACCCTCTCAATGAAGAAATGTTTCCTCAACTCTGTTCTAAAAGGCTGACCCTTAATTTTAAGACTGTGACCCCTGGTTATAGATTCTCCTACCAGGGGAAACAGTCCCTCAGTGGCTACTTTATCTAGCCCTTTAAGAATCTTATATGTTTCAATAAGATCCCCCCTAATTCTTCTGTTCTCTAGAGAATACAGCCCTAGTTTGTTCAACCTGTCCTCATAGGTCAGTCCCCTCATCACAGGAACTAACCTAGTGAATCTATGCTGCACCCCCTCTAAGGCAAGTATGCCCTTTCTTAAATAAGACCAAATGTGCACACAATACTCTAGGTGCGTTCTCACCAGAGCCCTATACAGTTACAGCAAGACTTCCCTACTCTTGTACTCTAAACCTTTTGAAATGAACGCTAGCATGCCGTTCGCCTTCTTAGTTGCTTGCTGCACCTGCAAACTAACTTTTTGGGACTGGTGTACACGGACACCCAAATCCCTTTGAATACTAACACTATCTAACTTCTCCCCCTCCAGAATTTTATTCTTGCTACCTAGGTGAATAATTTCACACTTGCTAACATTGAATTCCATCTGCCACCTACTTGCCCACTCCCCTAGCCTATCTATATCTTGTTGCAATCTTTTTGCATCATCCTCAGAGCTCACTCTGCAACCTAGTTTAGTGTCATCAGCGAATTTAGACACATTACATTCAATGTCCTCGTCCAGATCATTGATGTAAATAGTAAGTAGCTGAGGCCCAAGCACTGATCCTTGTGGCACTCCACTAGTTACATCCTGCCAATTCAAGAATGACCCGTTTATCACTACTCTCTGCTTTCTACCCGATAGCCACTCTTCTCTCCATGTTAATATTTTCCCATTAATCCTGTGAGCCTTAATCTTGAGTAACAGCCTTTTGTGTGGCACCTTGTCAAATGCCTTCCTAAAATCCAAATATACCACATCTACTGGTTCCCCCTTATCCAACCTGCTGAATACATCCTCAAAAAATTCTAAAAGATTAGTCAAGCATGAGTTCTCTTTTGTAAAGCCATGTTGACTCTGCCTAATCTTTTTATGGTCTTCAAGGTATCCCATAACTACGTCTTTTATTAAGGACTCAAGAATTTTCCCTACAACTGACATCAGACTAACTGGTCTATAGTTTCCCATATTTTCTCTCCCACCCTTCTTAAATAGTGGAGTTACGTTCACAATCTTCCGATCAATGGGGACTTTTCCAGTATCCAGAGAATTTTGGAAGATTATAGACATGCCATCCACTATCTCAGTTGCCACCTCCTTTAAAACTCTAGGATGCAGATCATCCGGTCCAGGGGATTTATCAGTTTTAAGACACGACAATTTACCTAGAACCATTTCTTTACGAATATTAATCTCTCTAAGTTGCTTGCTAACATTGTCTTCTTGGTTCTCCTCTATTTTTGGTATGTTTCCAGTGTCTTCTACGGTGAAGACTGTAGAAAAATACTTGTTTAATGACTCTGCCATGTCTTTGTCCCCTATTATAATTCCTCCGGTCTCTGGCTGTAATGGACCACATTCACCCTCGATAGCCTATGTATTGTATTGCAGACTATGTATCTGCAAGACAGGTAAGTGCACATGTGATGAAGAGTCCCCATCGCTCTCCACTGATCAGACATTCTTGTTCATCACATGATCAGGTGACATTCTTTCATCTGTTAGACACCCTACCCACCCTCTCTCCTCACAATATGTGTGCTGCATTGTTGGGACAACCTCCTGACGTGAAAAGCACCATACGTGTGATTTGGTTGTTGTTGTTGGGAGCTCCTGTACTTCAGATGAGACTTTAAACTGCTATCCTGTCTGCCTGTTCAGGAAGATATTAAAATCCAGTTGTACTATTTATCTTGCTCAGTCCCTATAAAATACAGCCATTATACTTCACAAAAAAGATTCCTGAAGTGCTTTGAGGCATCCTCCAGATGTGAATGGAGCTATGCCAAATGCATATAAACGTAATATCAAGATACAGTAAAAGCCCGTTTATCCGGCACCCGATCAACCGTAACTTCAGTATAATCGGCATCACAAAAAAAAGGTCCCCATTCGATTAACCGGAATTTATCTGGAAAAATGCATTGAAATATTATTATTTATTTTATTCTTTTTGCGTTTTCGGCCGAATATCCGGCAGGCACTTTAACCGGCATTGGCCAGGTCCCGAGGGTGCCGGATAAAACAGGCTTTTACTGTACATGGTTTTATTTCTTCGATGAAAGAAAGAGGAAATTGGAACCTTTCGTGGGGAGAAAAGAGGTACTGTACTTACCTCCAGGCTTAGCACCCTTCAAAACAACTCTGATCAGTTCAGGGACGTCAAAGTAAGCTGCGTAGTGCAGGGCATTCATGTTTGTCCAACAGCTACGGAGAGTCACATCAGCCCCCATGTCTATCAGCTGAGCAGCAAACTTGGCTGCAATCTCGGCATCTCCTGCAAAATGAGATGAACGTTTTAGAACGAGCATTTTTGAGTGCTCAACCCAGCGGAAGTGACAAGCTGAGTGCTATGTGACACAGAAGATATCACTAATTTGTTTTGCCTGTTGTTTAATGTTAAGCGGAAACTGTTTGCTCCATTCAGTTGATCGTTGCAACATTATGCCACTAGATTTGAAACACATTTAGAAATTTTACTTTTAAGTGGCAATTATCTAATTCTTGAATGAGCTATGAACATCAAGGCTTTAAGCACTGCTTCCCCAATCGTCCAATGACTCAAAATAGAGCCCAGAATAACATGGAGCAATAATATCTAAAAGATTGCAGATTTAATTCCTAATCTGTGCTGAGCTAATCTCAAAATCTGTTATACTCCTGGGATTGAATATTTCACATACTGTACATTTCAAGACATACAATTGCTCCCCCGAAGGTCTAATGGGTAATAGCACCACCAAACAAACACTAAGCCATGCAGTCTGTACGGTATTGAATCACGGTCTAAAGCAAAAGATTTAACTGGGAAGCAGTTTAACAATTTTTCAAGTGACTTCAGCAAGACATTCATAGTTTAACACCAGGGGAACCCACTGCACAGTTCTCTGTAAAGTGCTATAGCTGTTACTGAAGTTACAGGTGCAGTTTTAAAAATCTGCTCTGCAGCCACCAGAACTGTCTGCAGTGCTCCAGATACAATATCACCATAAGCATTATATAGCACGAGAATAACATCTGGCGATCTAACTCAAGTGATTTAGCAATATAGCCGAGCAACCTGTCTACCTTGTTTATTTCTGCCTATGATTGCTGCCTAGGATTGGTCACTTACAGTTAACAGAATAGGTGCTTGTGATATAGTAATATAACTGGTCCAAGCATTCAATGGTCTAATATATTACTTACACTAACTAGCAAAGCTGGCTGCACTGAATGAGAAACTGGTGCTGAAGGTTAACTTTCCTTCCGTTTTTTTTTGCACAACACATTTTCACACAAGACGTCTGTCAGACACAGATACTGTCAGTCTCAACACATAAAGAGAGTCAGTGGAATTTCTGGTTTACTGAAAATAATCCACCTTAGCCTGATCCACATTCCCCGCTCAGCATTCAGGCATTCATCCTCTCTGCCTCCTGCCCTCTGGAACTTAATCTCACAGTCCTTTCACGTCCCCGCCATCTCCACCTACCTCCGTCAAGGCCCGACTCAAGACCCTCCTCTTCAACCATGCCTTCAGTCACCCTCCAACCCCTACCTTCCACCCCTCCTGATCCACACCCTGCTTCAGGTCTAAATCCCTAATTGTCCAGCGCCTTGGGTCATCCTCCTGACATGAGAGGCGCTATACAAAACATAGTCATTCACTTTATAGTACATTCTGCAAAATCCTTTCAGACGTGTAGAAGATGTGATAAGCCGCTTTATCAAATGCAAGGATTTTTATGATAACAAATGTAATTTGTTATCATAAAAATCAATAATTTGTTATTGTTGCTGTCCATACTAAGTTAACAGCTTTGCTGGAATTATACCCAGTACTATACATTATATTGAAAGGCACTAATACGCATTTAATTTTTAGTTAAAGGGGTAAAATTGTCTTTCCCAATTTTAGGCTATCCTTAGTTACTTCTTCAAATATTGTGGGAATCTTGCAAGCATCTTTGCTTTGTTTTTTGTTGCAAGAACAGCTGGGACCTTATTTATGCAAAGGCAGAACCTGATGCAGTTGCTGTTGATGGCGACATTCATACATTGTAAGCCAATTAGGTCAACATTTATAACCTTCACTGCTGCTATTTGATTGCATTACAGTAGGATATTCAGTGTTGCTAAGCAAATAATTCAATAATTGTAGGTCAATATCACCACAGTACTTCCCTGTTCAAGCAACAGACAATCTGTGGACACGTAACAATACTTAATAGGTACTTACCCACAGAATTCACATTTAAAAAAGGTATAAATTTAATGTCTTATATATGTGATTTGATGGTAACTATTTCCATCCGCCTTCACTGATCACATCAAAACAATTTTTTGTTAAAATACGTAATGATATGAAAATTTATCGTTCACTGTTCCTTTTCTTTCCCCCTCTCTCCTAATTAGACAACATCACAATATGTCAGTGTGCCATCAATGGAATTGGTTAGAAAGAAAGAGTTCTATTTTAAAAATGAGACGCATATGTTTTGTGACTACAAACACTTAGAATAGTTGAGGTGCGCTGTAATAATAATAATCCTTGCATTTCATATAGTTGCATTATCGAATCTTTGAGATGTCCAAAGCACTTCATAGAATATACTGTAGAGTGAATTGACTATAATTTTGGGGGTGAAATGTAGCAGCCACTTGCGAATAGCAGTGTCCCACAAACAGTTGTGAATTGTGACCTAATTATTATTACCGTATATCTCCGCGTATAAGGCGCACTTTTTTTCAGGTCGGAAGATCTCGAAAGTCGGGGGTGCGCCCTATACGCAGGTACAAGCAATTTTGAGCCTCGGAGATACAGTAAACAGGGGGGGGGGGGCCGGCGCGCTGTCAGCCGGGGTTTGGTCAGTGTCCGGCGGGGGTTGGGGGGAGCGGGTGACGGGGCTTCGGCCGCGGCCGCCCGGGCAGCGGCAGCAGTAGCGGACTTCAGTGCTGAGCTTACCTTCTGCCGAACCCAGTCTGCCTCCCTCCCTCCCTGCCGCTCTCTCTCCCTCCTTCCCTGCCTGCGTGCCGGCTTGCCTCTCTCCCTCTCTCTCTCTCCCGGGCTGCCTGCCTGCCTCTCTCCCTCTCTCTCTCCTGGGCTGCCTGCCTGCCTCTCTCCCTCTCTCTCTCCTGGGCTGCCGGCCTGCCTCTCTCCCTTTCTCTCTCCTGGGCTGCCGGCCTGCCTCTCTCCCTCTCTCTCTCCCGGGCTGCCGGCCTGCCGCTCTCTCTCTCCCGGGCTGCCGACCTACCGCTCTCCCTCTCTCTCTCCCCGGCTGCCGACCTGCCTCTCTCCCTCCCTCCCTCCCTCCCGGGCTGCCGGCCTGCCTCTCTCCCTCTCTCTCTCCCGGGCTGCCGGCCTGCCTCTCTCCCTCTCTCTCTCCCGGGCTGCCGACCTGCCTCTCTCCCTCTCTCTCTCCCGGCCTGCCTCTCTCCCTCTCTCTCTCCCGGGCTGCCGCTCTCCCTCTCTCTCTCTCCCGGGCTGCCTCTCTCTCTCCCGGGCTGCCTCTCTCTCTCCCGGGCTGCCGGCCTGCCTCTCTCCCTCTCTCTCTCCCGGGCTGCCGACCTGCCGCTCTCCCTCCCTCCCTCCCGGGCTGCCGACCTGCCGCTCTCCCTCCCTCCCTGCCTGCGTGCCTGCCTGCCTCTCTCTCTCCCAGGCTGCCGCTCTCCCTCTCTCCCTCCCTGCCTGCGTGCCTGCCTCTCTCCCTACCTACCTGTCTCTCCTGTCTCTCCTCCCTTCTGCCGGCAATATCATTGAAAATGCTTCCGGTTTTTTTCACCAAGAAAAGGTCAAAAACGGGGGGTGCGCCTTATACGCGGGTGCGCCTTCTACGCGGAGATATACGGTATTTATTTTTATTATATGGCACATATCAATGGCACACTTAAAAGATTATGGTGACGCTGCAATATTATTCAACATGCAATAATATAATATAATCCTTGAATTTAATTTCACGTTGCATGGACATATCAAAGAGCTTCACGGAATATTTACTGTAGTGTATTGGCTGTGTGAATTGTAGGCAAATACAGCTGGCAATTAGTGCAGTGTTCCACAAACAGCCATGAGGTGAAAATGAAATTGATTCAGCATCCACGGTTTTTGGGGGATGGGTAGAATGCAGTCTATTGTGGGAAACAATGCTCCTGGTTTCCCTCCTAACTGGCCTAACTCTAATATTACGTCCCCTCATTCTGGATTCCCCACCAGAGGAAATTGTTTCTCTGTAGCTACTCTACTGAATCCATTAAGCATCTTAAACACCTTGAAAAAAATAAGAAGAATTTGGTCACTCAATCCACAAATGATGTGCGTAAATGGCGGCTGCGTTTTGCCCACAAAATATACAGTTATTCCACTCAAGGAGTATGTGGAGCATTTTGAGACGTCTCAAAGACATAATAAGGAGCTATATCAAGGATAATCATATTATGAACTCCAAGGAATACAAACCAAGTTTATGCCACCTGCCCTCATAAATTTAACTGCAGTATAATGCTGATGAATCTAGTGCTACCTCATTCAAGGGGGTTTGGGGGAGGTAAGTGGGGTCTCTGTGGAGCCGAACTGGCTCCAAGGTGACCTGTTTAACAACAAAATATCAGCCCTCGGTGGCTGTCTCGATAGTTCGGTTCCTGAGGCGGATGGGTTTGCAGTATTCCAGGGTACAGCTGGTGACGGCACAGCCAGCCTGGCTCATTAGCGGGATTTGGAAGGGCAGACCAGTCACTGGGTTACAGGGAAGCTTCCCATTCAGCTGCCAAGCAACCCAGCACGCTAAAGCAATTACGGGTAGCCGTTACAACTCCAAATGCAGTCTATACAAGGCCCTGTACAACTGAAGTATCCCTTCCTCGCTTTTGTATTCCAATTCCCTTGAGATAAAGCCCAACATTAAGCTTTCTGATTGCTCTTGCACCTGTGCACTAGCTCTCAGCTATGTGTGTAATTGGAGACCAAAATCCCTTTACTCTGCCACAGCTCCTGGTCCTCACCGATTAAGGAAATATTCTCATCAGCTATTTTTTGTTCCAAAGTAGATGACCTCAGACCCACCTCATATGGAAATCTCAGTGACAGATTGTTGGAATGGAATGTGCACTCTCTCTCTGGAGGGACGCATCCTTCTTATCTAACTCCGGAAAGTATTAGGTGCAGGTTGGCAAGAACCAAGGCTTGGGGACTCATGAATGTGCATTGGGGGTACTGCTGAAGTCTAACCAGATAAAACCGCATAGCAATCCATCGATAGTACTGTCTGGTAAGCTTTCCTGACACTTGTCAACCTACTTCCACCCTACCCATAAGGGCTTTAGCTTGCTGGGTTAACAGCAGCTGAATGGGAAGAGTTCCTGTAACCCAGTGACTAGTTTGCCTTTCCAGGTCCTGCCGATGAGTCAGGCTGGCTGTGCTGTCATCAACTGTGCCCTGGAAATACTGCAAACCTGCCAGCCTCAGGAACTGGCCTCTCAAGACTGCCACACAAACCTGGCTCTATTATGATATTTCGTTGCTAAACAGGTCACCTTGAAGCCAGTTCAGCTTCAAGGAGAACTCACTTACCTCCCTCCTACAAGGAAGTTAGTTTGTCGTTTGGTATCTGACAAGCACAGATTTGATTTAACTCAGATTCTCTCTATGCATTTGGTACAATACCATTTTTATCACACACTTATCTCTTGTACACACATTCTGGATAAATATATGGAAGATTAGCTGCATGCACTGCATCTCTGTCAGGATTTTAACCTACAGTATTGCCAAAAATCAGCAGTGATCAACATTTACTGTTATAATATTGCCACCAAGTGTTAGAACCATGTAATTACATTCCTGTTAACTTTTTTAAGCAAGTTTCACAAAGAAAGTTTTGAAGAACCTTTACCCCATTTAATCATCTTTCCAAAAGAATAACACAACCAT
Organism: Hydrolagus colliei; assembly: GCA_035084275.1. Taxonomy (NCBI): domain Eukaryota; kingdom Metazoa; phylum Chordata; class Chondrichthyes; order Chimaeriformes; family Chimaeridae; genus Hydrolagus; species Hydrolagus colliei. The sequence continues at coordinate 67,696,957 of CM068744.1, read as the reverse complement.
CTTTACATAATAGTGTTACCATAACTTAAATGAATGCACGTCCTGGCATCAATCAACTGGGCCGGCTAACCCAATCATTAGCAATAATAATAAAACTCCTTGCATTTCGTATAGCGCCTTATCACGATGAAACTCGGCAGCCAATTGCACACAACAACCAAATTACATTTTTACAACGCCTTTCACATCGGGAGGATGTCCCAAGGTGCTGAACAGTCAGGTCAGGACATGAGCAAAGAGAAGGAGCAGACTAGTGGGGAGTGAGAAAGTTGGGAGGGCGGCAAAAGGCACGATCGAAGAGGAGGGTCTTGAGACCGGCCTTGAAGGATGCAAGGGAGGAAGTGAGGCGAAGGGACTGTGGGATGGAGTCCCAGAGTGTGGGGGCAGAGAGGCTGAAAGCCTGTCCACCAATGGTACAGAGGGTCGGATGGGGGACAGGAAGCAGACCGGACGAAGGGGGCAGGGAGGTTCACAGGGAAACCATAGGAGATAGGAGATAGCAAGGCCGTGAATGGCCTTGAAAGTGAGAACAAGGATCTTGAATTTGATCCTCAGAGGGATGGGGAGCCAATGGAGCCGGGCGAGAGTGGGAGTGATGTGGATGCGGAGTGTCCCACAAACAGTCATGGACTGAATGACAATATTTTTTTTAACAACTGGATTCCCACATACGGCTAGGTAAACAGAGGCATCACATTTTATTCAACGAATTTTCTGGTGTCTGTCCTAAATTTGTCCTTCATAATCCTGAAACTATTTCCTGTCATCAAAGTATTTTGCATTACAAATATTTAGAAGCTGTAATCTCTAATTAAGCCCATGCCTCTTTCCTCCATTCTCTTCTCGCTTGTTCCTACAATCTCTCTTTGGCTCAGAAATATGCATACACTTCTTGTTTCACTTTTAAAATTTGCTTTTGTAATCTTCCTTGGTAATCTATTTCACAACCCAATTACCCTTGGTATATAAGATGTTCCACCCTGACCTTTTGTACTACTAATTAATGTGCTATGATAAATTAAATCCTTGAGCATAATGAACAATTCCCCTGAATCGACAATGCCAATTCCATGTCTTCAGAACCTCTCTCTTGTATCCTGACTTTGATCAACAAGCTTGCATTCCCCTCCTGTCCTCCCCACTTGGTAATTATTTGTGAAGCATTTCAAGACATGTATTTTACATAAAAGGCACTATTAGAAATGCAGGTTGTTGCTAAAGCATTTAATTGAACTGATTCAGATTTACCCACAAACTCTTTCCTGATCAGCACACTGTACATTTGCTCCATTTAACACAATTTATCACTTTAAATTTAATAATTTTATATGTATCCACACTGAACAAGATCTGCCACCTAATGGTGCATGGATTCAATTTTTATTTTAATGTTTTACAGAAGCATTAATTAAATTACTTAAATATCAGATTTGCTTTAGAGAAAATTAGTTGATCAAGATTGATTTCCTCGGCATTTCGAAGTCTTTGATATATCAAAAGAGGATACGATTGGTTGAAAATAGTAGAAGATGATACCTGCTATCTCAGCCCCATAACAATCCTATCCGCTCGTTAAAGTCAGTCAGTAATAAAGCTACCAAAGGAACACAGATTCAGGCTAAAAACTGAGGAGGGCAAAAAGGTCATAAAGCACGGAGTAGTTCTTAGACACAGCAATTCTGTCTCAAAATAAATATTTGAGCAATTCACTGGAAAAAAGTCAATTCTCTTTACAATATATTCTCTGAAGACCATGAGATGTCGCCACAACATGATAAGGCCCTATATCAAATGCAAAGATTATTATTGTTACTATTGAGGTACTATTGTGACAAAACTTACCAATCCCTTGAGCCCCAGCTTTGCAGGCATAGTGTAACAGAGTCATATCGGTCAAACCATCTCGGTCATTAACGTGACATCCTCGTTTCAGAATCTAAAAAAGCAAGGATGGGAATGATGTGCTTACTTCCTTGCTCACATTTTCACATCCATGTATTTAAAACAAATGATCCAGTATCACTGTGAGCACTAAAGTAGGACTGTGTTAGATGTGGCAGAATCCTCATTCAGAATGCAATGTAATTTTCTTTTCAAACTATAAACTTAATGGGTACATTTCTTCCTAATGTAACAGAGAGTACAGTTTATATCAGCTCCCATATCTGGTACTGCTTCTGAAATATCCCTTAGAGATGAAGTCATCATGATAGACAGAGTAGCAACAGAGCTGGATGGTCAAAAGAGAAATACAATCTCTTTTGTCAGAGTACAAGTCTTAAAATTTAAATGTCCTGTCATTGGACTCAATTAAATTCAAGATCCTGTAATAAAAGTAAACACCCAAACTGGAGCTTTACCAAGCATGCGGCTACATTTCACACTTGACAAGAAGAATAATGTCAGCCTTTTATATCTTATTCAATATTTACCTTCTGCATGAATCATTGAACAAGAAACTCAAGCTTGCTGATACATGACAACCAGAGAGCATCTTGCAGATTATATTTGCAACAAGGTTTTTGTCCAATCCATACCTGTAGCATCTTACAATACTGACAAAACATGTATAGCAAATGAAAAATGCTGTAACGAGGAGATTAAAAGAGCTCCCTAGTCCATTAAAAAAAAGTCTACAGCCTTTTTAATGTTCAGCTGAGTGTCTGACATATTCAGAAACCCTTCACCAGCTTAAGAGTATTCAATAGGCAGAGTTTCATATATGCAACAGTGAACTGGAACTACACATAAAAATTCCCATGACTGGAATATAGAATAGGCACTGTTAAATAAAATCATACTCCAATGGGTCAGAATTATAAGGAATATGTGTTGCAGTCCACTGGAAAATTATGTTTATCATTACATCTTTATTAAGGTCATTAAATAAAAAGGTAAAACATCCAATCCATCTGTTTACTTCGCGATAATATTCTCAATCTCATGATATAAACAACATAACAGCTCAAAGATATCACTTTCATTATTCATTCACATCACAGTACCTCAATAGATTCATGAAATCTGATATAGTTTTAAATCCCACACTATGAACAACTCATTTGTCAATCAATTGTCATATAAAATAGAGTTAGAGTTCAAGTATATTCCAAATATTTTAAGCATATTCTTTCCTTCAAAGACTCAGCATGATTCATCAATCATCCCTTGTTCTGCTTGTCTGCCCACCTCCTCTGTGACCAAATGGAGGTCACGCACAGTTCTAATTCTAGGCTTTCCTAAATGCATATGAATTCTCAACTCAAGTCACTATTATTACTGCGTCAAACTTCAAGTCTGAAGAATCCAACAGTGAAACCCCAAAAATGTACCACATAATTATTACTTCCCCAGTAGCTTCACTCATTATTTGAGAAATATGTGGTGTAAATAGCCAGCCTTTTAGTTATATTCAGCAATTATACCTATCATCCTCCTTACATTAAAGGTATCTGCTGTTTCAGTATCAATAAAGCTTGTGATCAAACTATTTGTTATCTTGCATTCAAACTAAATGAAAGGCATCATCAGAACAAAAAGGATCAGTCATCTCAGCATATCTAAATATGCAGTATTTGACACTTGGTGTGTTTTTTAGGATGCAAAGTATTTAGGAATCTGGAGGTTTTGCTTTACCTCATTTCCAATCACATCAATCACCTGCTGGACTTGTGGGACCCATTGACGTAAAATAGCAAAGAGCTCAGAAACTGTTGATTTAGGATCATGTAGGATTCTCTGGCATGCTGGATCTTGTGGATCAAAGAAAGAAAACTCTGGAGATAAAGAACAAAAATACAAACTGAGAATAGCAGAAATAGCACTGCATTGATAAACAAACAACAGCAGCATTCAATGGCAAGCTCAACAAATGAGGAGTGTTGTTAACTAGTATCCTCTCTGGATAAGAAGATTACAGGTTCAAGTTCCACATCAGAATTTAAGTTCATAGTCTACTGACACTGCAGTGGAGAACAGTAAAGCTCACACAAATCATGTCAGTCAAGATCATAACATTCAATACGACCTGTACGAAGTACGAGATGCAGAAAAACAGTAGCCACTCATCGAAAATCTGATTCAAGCAATAATTTCCACTGCGCAGGCGTGCTTTAGTGTGACCGCTAAGTGCACATGTGGTAGCACATCACTGCAGCCAGTCAGTGTGCACAGGGATGGGGCGAGATGACATTTCCCATGATTCAATGTGACTTGGCCCGTTACCACATGAGCATTTACCATCAAGCGTTGGAATCTCAGGGAATTAAGTTCTTCTGTGCATGTGTCGACAGATTAAGATGACTTTTCAGGTGATTCAAGGCAGTTGGCTGGTACATGCACATGCATGCACAGGTCGGGACATAATTTCCGACGAATCAAGGCAGCCAGTAAGTGTGGGAGTAATGGAGGGTAGGGAAGCAACATTAAGAGTTAGCAGGTGATTAATATGAGTAGTGCAAATAAATCTAAGATTCTGACAGGAAACTGAATGGGATTCTGGTCAATTCACGACAGGCGATGATATGATTTATACAGATTAAAGAGTTATGAGAGTTTTACTGTTCCAAGAGATTGCTATATTGTCGGATTCACCATCCTGCAGATGAGACATTTATCCACGTTTGCTCGTTGTTTAAATTAGCTTTGAATGTCTCATGACATTATTTTAGGAGAGAATACAATTTGTCCTTACCTATGAACCTCAACTTGACTGCTTCCTACTATACTTATCAACAAAAAACATACTTCATTTGGAAGAATTTAATTAACAAACACTCATTTGGAAATGTACTATGAAAATAAAACTTTTTATTTTCTTTCAAAACATATCAATTTAAACAAATAATTTTTTTTTAAAAAAAAAGCTCCAAGGGAATAATAACAAGTCACCAAAAATGGCTTAGCATAGAGTAAGATTCTAATAATCATAAAACAGACATGCTTCATTTCTGATTTGTTTGATCGCGCCTCGTTGTACTGCGCTTCTGAGAATCGCACTTCACTTCTGGTAACAGGTCCAAAGGACACGAGCATTCAGAGCTCATTCGTGCTCCAGCAATGTGCTTTATAAGAGGTTGCTTTGGATGTCCATTTTTATATCCATGGAGAAGAGGAAGTTGCAATCTGGATGGAAAATATTTTGACACATTTTATATTCTCAATCAGTATCAAATACAAGTACAGGTATTCCTTGCTTAACATTGTAGATTGGTTCCTGAAAAGTGCGACTTTAAGCAAAGCAATGTTAAGCGAACCAATTTTTCCCGATAAGAATTAATGTAGAAAGTTGAGTTAGGTTCTTTTAGACATTTTTCATAAAACATTTATTTAAAAAAGCCCATTATACTCACTCCCTGACTGCCTACTCAGCTCACTCACTCCCTGACTGCCTGCCCGGCTCACTCACTCACTGCTGGTCTCACTCGCTGCTGGCTGGCTGATCTCACTCGCTGCTGATTTCACTCACTCCCAGCTGGCTGATCTCACTCGCTGCTGGTCACACTTGCTGCCAACCTGCTTTGCTCTTGCTGGCCTGGCTCACTCCCAGCCTGCTATCACTCTCTTGACGGGCAGGCCCTAACGCCGTCGTGCCCCCATTTCACCCGCTGGTGAACAATGTAATAGCGAACGTCGCAGCTTTAAATGAATATATTTTCCCAATGTATCAGCAACATAATAACTAAAGAATGTTAACTGAAGCAATGTTAAGTGGGGTTTACCTGTACTGTACTTGACTTTCTTGCACTAAGCCACACCATGCATAACACAGGTAGACCTCACTTAAGGTTGCTTTGGTCAATATTGTCTCGTTAGTACGTTGCTGATACATAGGGAACATATATCCATTTAACGTTGAGACGTTCGCTATTACGTCGTTCGCCAGGGGGTGGAAATGAACTACTGTACTTTGGGTAGCTACTGTCCGGTATTCTTACGCAGCGTCCATCCTCAGACTTAAAGTCGCCATTTTAAGTTTATGTGCAGTGTGATGTCGGTAATATTTTTTAATCGTGGTTTATTTGTGCAATCCTCTATAAACATGTGTCAAAAATGCCCAGGAAGTGACAGTTGTGAGTCTGTGAGTCTTTACTCTCAAAATGAAATTACATATTTTTACCCGTTTTTATGCCGTGAGTGTTATGTTTTGTTTAAATTAGATTTTAGATTGTACACGTATTTCAACTTATAATTTTTTTAAAGAAAATGTTGACAAAAAATGTCCAAAAGAACCTAACTCCAGTTTATGCATTAATTCTTATGGGAAAAATGGGTTAGCTTAACGTCAGTTAGCTTAAAGTCGCACTTTTCAAAAACACAACTATGATGTTAGGCAAGGACTAATTGGACAACCTCATAAGGCAAACACAGTGGACTGATTTGTTTTATTAAGAGCTTCTAAACTAAAACAATGTTTTTTTTCCCTTCTATGGCAGCGGTTAGTTATTTTAAACAACTCTTAAAATAAAGATAAACTGTTCGGTTTAAAGCATTTGAACAGTGGCTTTCTTGCATACCGTAAATAGCCGCGTATAAGGCGCACTTTTTTTCACGTCGGAAGATCTCGAAAGTTGGGGGTGTGCCCTATACGCAGGTACAAGAAATTTTGAGCCTCGGAAATGAGGAGGGGCGGCCGGCGCGCTGTCAGCCGGGCTTTGGTCAGTGCGGGTGATAGAGCTTCAGCCTCGACTGCCCGGGCAGCGGCAGCAGCAGCGGACTTCAGTGCTGTGCCTGCTGCCTGCCTCCTACCGAACCCAGTCTGCCTCCCTCCCTCCCTCTCCTGCCTCCCTCCCTGCCTGCCTGCCTCTCTCTCCCTCCCTTCCTGCAAGCCTGCTTCCCTCCCTCCCTCCCTGCCTGCCTCCTTCCCTCTCTCTCTCCCTCCCTCACTGCCTGCCTGTCTGCCTCCCTTCCTGCCTGCCTCCCTCTCTCCCTCCCTACCTGTCTCTCCTGCCTCCCTCCCTTCTGCCGGCAATATCATCGAAAATGCTTCCGGTTTTTTTCACCAAGAAAAGGTCAAAAGTGGGGGGTGCGCCTTATACGCGAGTGTGCCTTATACGCGGGTATTTACGGTAGCTTCCCACACAAACAGTAGAACAGCCAACCTTAAAAAAACTTATCATTTCTCCCCCTTAAAGATTTTCACGAACAGTTTATTTTTAAAAAGTGTGAAAATACTGCTTCCAAAATTAAGAATTTTCACAGATTAAGTTGACGAGAACTTTCCAGGATTTTTCTGCATCAGTATGACTCCAGTTTTACCTGGAATCTGAGTACCTTTCCACCAGGATATTGCTTGCTATACTCCATGGAAATGAACAAAATGCAATACAAAATTACATTTGTAAAGCACCTTTCACCTCTCGAGAGGACGTCCCAAGGCGCTGGACAATAGAATACAAAATTTGTAGATGTCTTCAACAAATTAGTCTAAAGATTGGGCAAAGTATTTCGGTGGAGATACTCTTTCCAGAAAAAGGCAATACACCATCAAGAGGAACTGAATTAATTAACATTAATTAAGTGTTAATCGTCTGCTCTTTCCTAATGCAGGTGGTTGAAGCTAACTACTGTACGTACCAGAATCTGTAGGCATAGGTGCAGAAGCTACTGGGTAGACAACTGCTCTGTCAGAATCTGAGAATACTGGGCTGTAATTTCTGCACACAGAGTTTCCGTCATGTGAGGCTTCGACAAAGGGGTCTTCTCTTGTCATATCAACGCCTGTTCCTGCAAAAGATAAAATAACTGACACTTCATATTTTTTTGCTACAACTGCAACAAAATTACATTTATAAAATGCCTTTCACATCGGGAGGACGTCCTAGTGTGTTAATTAGTTTGTTTGGCAAAAAAGAAATCTGTTGGATCAGACTCTTCCCCCACCAACACTACCCCTCTTTTTTTCGCATTTGCCCTGCCATTAAGAATAACAATAATCCTTGCATTTGATAAAGCACTTTATCACTTCTTCGAGACATCTCAAAGCATTTCACAGGATATTCTGTAAAGTGGAGTGACTGTGTATTTTGTGGAACTAACTACCAGGTTCCTATTTACAGTTATATAAACACCGGTGTGTGTGGAGTAAGGAAATTTGTCTAAGGTTTCGCTTCGCCTGGGATTCGAACTCGTGTCCTCTCGTTTGCAAAATGCGAGTGCACCAACCACTACGGTACGGGACTCCTGTGCCTTGAAGAAAAAACACAATTGTAGTAGGTTGCCCTACTGCTACTCTACTATTTTCAATGACTAATCATGAACCAATTTCAACTAATCAACTAAAGTTCAAACGTTTATGGTTGCTAACTATATGGTTGGCTTTAGATATACAGGTAGAGGGAATATTCTTCTAGTACCAATATTGCTACCAAAAACAATTGACAGTGGAAAGATTCCTCAGCTTTAAATAACAAATTAATTAATTGACGGGCACAGTAAGTGGAAAAGATTGTAAGGCAAAGGCAAGCTTGGCATATGCAAAATAGCTGGAGGCACACATAAAATGACATAAAATCTGTACCAACTACTTCATTTCAAAGGATTTGTTGGCACTGCAGAATCAGAAGTTGAAAGCATTGACTTGGACGTTCTTCAACAGATCGAATAGTAAAGATTAGACACAGGGTACATTTCTCTATATTTCTGTGGAATTTACCAAATGAAATTGTTGAATCATAAAGAGAGATCAAGTATATATATGGGAAATACTGAATATGATTATTGAATGTGGATTATTAGTAAATGTACAAAGTCTTTACATCTAATGTGTGCAAGGATCATAAAGCTATCAGGTGAATAGCAAAACAGGAAAGGTTTGAGTCGATAAATAACTAATAAATAAATATTTAGAACAAGGACTTATTTTCCCACTTTTACATTATTTTTCTTAACATATTCAGTTCCTCCTTCTGTGAAGGAAATCGTTACGTTTATGATTGACAATTAGCACCACAAGTAAAGGCTTCTTTTTATAAGTATGAATCTGAGGCTAGCATTTCCTTAAAAGGATTAACAACAACAAGTTGCATTTATACAGTGCCCACCATGCCAGGTGGCATCTCAGAGCATTTCACAATGGCAGAGTCCGAGTACAAGCCAGGGGGTGAGGGAAAGTGACCGTAAGCGCTGTCAAAGAGAAAGGTCGTTGGGTGCAACTTGAAGATGGGAAAGGAGGGGGCGAGGCCTAAGGGTTGAGGGAAGGAGTTCCAAAGTTTGGGGGCATAGTGGCTGAAAGCACAGCCATCGATGGTGGAGCAGAGGATACAAGGAGATTTGACCCAATAGAGTGCAGGCAGTGGGTTTAAAGCGGAATTAAGGCATCATTCAATGGCTTTCAATGTGATTTAATAGGACTGATCAAGATTATAACATTATTTTGATAAGAAAGAGAGAAGCCAATCACTGACTGCTAAGTCAGGAACAAGAGGGCAAAATGATGCAGGAAGAGATTAGAAGCAATATTTTCTTTTACATATGAGGTTATTAGGATGTTAAATGCCTTACTATAAATGGGATAATAATAATTAAAAAATGGGATGTTGAGCCAGGTCCTGTACAGCTTTTAAAAGGGAATTGGATAAATCCCAAAGAACTAATAAAGACTTAATAGCTATACCCCCGAATAACATACGCGGTAGTGTTTTTGAACACGTTTATTCATATACAGTTTTCAAAACGTTTTTTTAAATAATGTATTTGTTGTTTACAAAAAAAAGGTGAGCTTTAATCATCAGAGTTGTTTTTCTTTGTTTTTTTTAAGCTGTATTGGTTTTTGTTTTCCTTTTAGAAGTTCATTGTTACAATTGCGGAAACATACCTAGGCTTTTATACAGATTCTGCAAAGCGCTTTGAGAGGTTTCAACGACACGATAAGGCGCTGTATATATGCAATTATTATTAATATTACTACACTATTCCAACTCTAACCAGGCAAATGAATTGCTGCTGTGTCTCACTGCGTATCTCTCACACATACACAAATAGGCAGCTCAGCTCCTATCCCCGCTTTATCATCAGATTTGACACAGCGCCATCAGCGTCAGGAGGACATATTTGCGGAAACATACCTAAGGCTTTTATATATAGTATATAGATATGGGGGGGGGGGAAGGGAGTGGGAAGCAAGAATGGGCAGGGATATAGTCCAGTCGAGGATTAGCATGGGTCAAAGGACTCCATCTGTGCTATAATTTTTTGTTGATTCTAGAAGTGAGAATTGTCTTTTGATTCTCAGTTGAAAGTACAGTACTGTATATGGAAAATACTTGTTTATTTTCGAGAGAATCAAAGGCCAATTTTTTTACTTCAAAAATTAGGAAAAGGTAGCTACATACCTGTAGTTATTGTAGTTTCAATGGTTATTAAGTTTGCAAGATGTAAAATTGATTTTAATCCTTTAAATTGGATTGGTGAAAACTACTGTATATAATGTAAAGTGAGTTGACTGTATTTTGTGGGAGAAATGCAGCAGCCAGTGCATTCAGCGGTATCCCACGAACATTCATGGATTGAGCGACCCAATTTTTTTTAAAAAGGGGATGATTACCCCCTGTAAAAGGTTTGACCCCAAACTGTCCTTCCTTGGAGCTCCTGTGGCTCAGTGGTTAGAGCACTTGTCTTCCAAGCTGGGGAGACCTGTGTTAGAATCCAGGCAGGTCAGGGCGAAACCTTGGGCAAGTTTCCTTACTCCACACGCCTAATAATAATCCCTCCAAAAAACACAATAATAAAATTGGTCATTTCAATCCACGCCTGTTTGTGGGACACTGCTGTGCGCAATTGGCTGCCGCGATTCGCCCACAAATATATACAGTCAATTCACTTTACAGTATATTCTGTGAAGCGCTTTGGGACGTTGATAAGATGTGGAAAGCGCTATATCAAATGCAAGGATTATTATTATTATTATCTGGTCCCTCACCAGCACCACTTTTTTCCACCTTTTGCCTGTCTCCAGCAATACCTTGCCCCAAAAGCTGCTGAAACTCTGGTCCACGCCTTTGTCACCTCTCAGCTGGACTACGCAAATGCACTCCTCGCTGGTCTCCCCTCCACCACAATCCATAAAATCCAGCTCATTCAGAACTCTGCTGCCCGCGTTCTCACCCACACCAAACTTCGCTCCCTGATTACCCCAGTTCTTGCCAGACTTCACTGGCTCTCTGTCCCGGAGAAGATCGATTTCAAGATCTTCAGTCTTGTCTTCAAATCTCTCCACTCCTCTGCACTCCCCCTACCCCTCTGACCTCCTCTCTCCCCAAAACAGCACCCGAAGAATGCCTTCACTCCTCCAGTTCTGGTCTCCTCCTTGTCCCCCAAATCCTCCGCTTCATCATCAGCGGCCGTGCCTTCAGCCATTACGCCCCGAAGCTCTGGAACTCCCTTCCTCACTCCCTTCCTCGCACACTCTCCTCCTAGTTTCAGGTCTCAGCTAAAGAACTTTATTTTCAACCGCCGCCTTCGGTCACCCACTTGCTCATGGCTCGGGCCCGGGATCCGTTATTATGAAGCGCTCTGAGACGCAGTCTGGTGTGGAGGGCGCTATATAAATCAAAGTTGTTGTTGTTACCACCAGGTTACTGCTAGATAAACAAAAGTGTGTGGAGTAAGGAAACTTGCAAAACGTTTTGCTCCAGCCGGAAATCAAAGCATAGGTCCTCTCACTTGCAAGGCAAGTACCTAACCACAAAGCAACTAGACTCCACAATAAAGACTAACCAAAATCAGTGAGTCTTGAACCGACCCTTTCAAAGTTAATCTCTTGAGATTTAATATGATTATTTTAAAAATTGTTCTTCGCATTTACCAATGACAGGTCCAGTAAAACCAGTTTGTGTTTGTACCACTCATATGCATTTGCTACCCTCTCATATTCTTTTCCTTCCTCTGCAGTTTAGCTCAGTTCGGCATTTAAGATAAGGGACAAGTTCTATGGTTGCTTCTATCCTCTCCTTCTATAGATCAAAGGAAAATCTGTATTTCTTCTTTTCCTTTTGCCTCCAAACAGATTCAGTTATTTGTTTTTATGGCAAAAAGTGCCAGACAGAGCACTCTATTTTCCCCAATTACAACATTCACACTGCAGAGCTAACATATAGTCATAAAACACAATTGGTATCATGCAGGTCTAGAAAATTGCATTGCCTGTACATATTATACTTTTTTGATGGTTTGTGTGGGTGGAGGGGAGGAAAAAGATTGATTTGTTCAGCAATTTCAGCGCAGCATTACAGCTTTTTATAGCACCGCATTTTACCTGAATCATAAATGACAAAAAAGACAAAAAGCTTATTGTTTTGACTTGGGAATGAATAAGACTAGACGATGCAAACCAGTTATTAGAATGCTATTTCTTGGCAATAACAGTGGTAATGCAACACAGAGAGAATGAGCATTATTATAATAATGAGCGCAAGCAAGGTCCTTATTTAGCACAATATCCAACTCCACAATTTCATAAAATCACTGGATAATAACAGCCACACAGCAAGGAAAAACTCAGATTCATGATTAGGGCAAGCCTTTAGAATCAATCACAAATACAGCATTCACTTTATTACATCAATTCAATGCTGAAAATAGCCATGGAAATCAAATATCACAATATCATGCCAGAAAATGTGAAGCTAACACAAAGACTGAACTATTTTTAAGAAGTACCCTGATGGGCAGCCAATTATGTTACTAAACTGACCAGTTTACACTAGAATAACATCATGTGATAAATAATAATTGCTGCATTTGATATAGCACCTTATCACATCTTCGAATTGTTTCAAAGCACTTCACAGAATATACTGTAAAGTGAATTGACTGCATATTTTGTGCGCAAAACTCGGTAGCCAATTACGTATTGCCCACAAACATGGATTGAGTGACCAAATTACTATTATTATCATTAATTTATTGTTTTCAAAGGATTAGTATCTCCAGAAGCCCCCGGCAAGACTTAGGAGACTTGCCCAATGTTTTGCCCTATCCAGGAATCAAACCCAGGTCATCTCACTTGCGAGTGCTCTACAAGACAGAGTACAAGACTCCGCACAAAAGCAAAAGTTTTACCCCCAATTCCCAGCACATTGACTTCCTAATCTGTCCATTCAAGGGAAAATTATGAGAAGATCAGACGCCAGGTTATTCCCCATAAAGCAAAGAATATACAGTAGACCCTCGCCGAATGCGGGGTTTACGTTCCTGGAAAATAGCACACTCAGTAAAATCGCGTTCGGTAAGCTTAATAAGTAATGGGACAAAGTGGGTTAGGGGAATCCATCCACAGGCTATCCAATCTCAAGCCTCCAGGCACATCCACACCCAACCAACACAAAGTACGTACTGAAGCAGACCCGCTCTCCCCGCTCGTCACTCTCCCCGCTCTCACTGGAGACAACAAAACAGCACCTTACAATACCACAGCTTGGTTAAATTATTTTACCTTTGGTCCTGGAAATGTTAGGAGACTCTCTCTCTCTCTCTTCTGTTTACCATGCAATGCCATCAAGTTGCTCCAAGGCCGAGGAATCATTGGACTTAGGTGGGGCCGGCAGTGTCCTCCCAAATGCACATGTGCGTGGGGCCAGCCAGCCGAGGAATCATCAGACGTAGTCGGGAGCTGCTAGCGTGCTCCCAAATGCACATGCGCGCCGGGCCAGCCAGTGCGTATACGCAAATTTTACTCACATATACGCAAAAAAGTGCGACATTTATTTATTCGCGTATAGGCGAATACGTACTCGAGAAAGTCGCATTCGACAAGGGTTGACTGTACTGCAGTTAGCAGACTATTCGCTCATGTCATTTTATCAACCAATTACATAACACTAGCAGAAGTCTACGAGAGGTTGATGACTTCCTAAGAACCAAGTAACAGTATACAGTAAACAAAAACTGAGAGCTGGGAAAACTCAGCAGGTCAGGCAGCATCTAAGGAGAAAGGAAAGTAAGTCAACATTTCGGGTCCACGACCCTTCGGCAGAATAGTATACGAGGTCAGACTTCTTAAAAACAATTAGATTTTTGACACAGTTATAATAGTTTCCACATTAGCAATCCATGATGCATTTTGGTCAGAAATGAATAGTTATTTATTAGCATTTTGTTTTACAATTGTAGAAATTAAACTTACTGTCTCGCACTAAGTCAAAAGAACGACTCCAAGAACGACCCCAAATTAGATGAATGAATCTGTGCTACCTGATAATAATCCCTCTAAAAAAAATTGGTCATTTCAACCCATGAATATTTGTGGGACAACTGCTATGTGCAATTGGCTGCTGCATTTTGCCCACAAATATACAGTCAATCCACTTAACAGTATATTCTGTGAAGCGCTTTGAGATGCCTTAGAAGACTTGAAAAGCGCTATACCAAATACAAGGATTATTATTATTATTATTACTACCAGTTGTTCGTAGTATTACATTAAGGTAATCAGGTAATCAGTATGTCCTAGCTGACCCAGCAAGGAAATGGATTAACTGACTAAATTTAGAGCCAGTAGTGCAGCTCATATCAACACTATCACTGGAGGATTCAAAGGTTAGTGGTAACCTTTAAATAGTACAGCAAGCTATTTCAGGTGCTGAAAACCCTTCCAAGTACTTATTTTACTCAATGTATTTTAAATCATAGAAACACGAGCAATACACATATTAACTTGAAGCCAAATTAACTGTGACCATACCCACCCTATATAAAACACTGCTAAAGCAAGAATGGGCAACAGGTACATGATATGTGTTTCATTAAAACTGCAAAGATGGTCAAATAAACCAAATAACACTTTAAAGATTCTTAAACTCTGATCAAGTTAAAACCAAACTACAAGTCTCTACTTTTCCATCACATCTCAATATTGAGAAGTATTTCAAAGAGTGAATGCATTCTAAAACTTGCAACGTTGTAAGATACTGCTTCAAAGTTATCTAATGTATTTTGGGGGTCATAAATATTTTAGCTCCTTTAAAGTATGTAGGCGAAACGTGGCAGCTAATTGCGCCCACGGTCACTGCTGGGCGCAATAATTAATAATCCAAACAGTCTTGGATTGAGTGACAATTTTGTTTTGGAGAGAATATTACCCCCGGAAAGTGACCCGCCGATTGACTGATCACCAAATTCCTACTTACTGCTCGGTAAACAGAGATGAAGTATGAAAAACAGTAATTTGATTATACCAGAAACAATCAAAATAATATCAAGTGACAAACGGGAAGGTCCACATCACAATTTAAATGGCAGTCCTGTTTCAAATAATAAGTATTAAGAACCAATGCTTATTAATGGTTTGAAACCTGACTATGGTTGTTCCACAAACAGTCATATTTTAGCCTCCTAAGTACGACACTGTGAAAGAAAACACTTACGTCTGTTCCTTCCAGTCTACATTTACTGTTTGCACTTATGGGAAGTAGAGCACACAGCACATACTGAAGAGGAGCGACGTTGAGTGCAACTGAAAATGATAGGAGCTCCTGTGGTTTAGTGGTTAGAGCACTTATCTTGCAGGCTGGGGAGACCAAGCTGGGGAGACCTGTGTTCGAATCCAGGCAGGTCAGGGCGAAACCTTGAGCAAGTTTCCTTACTCCACACGCCTAATAATAATCCATCCAAAAAAACACAATAAAATTGGTCATTTCAATCCACGACTATTTGTGGGACACTGCTGTGCACAATTGGCTGCCGCGATTCGCCCACAAATATACAGTCAATTCACTTTACAGTATATTCTGTGAAGCACTTTTGTACGTTGATAAGATGTGAAAAGCGCTATATCAAAATGTAAGGATTATTATTATTATTATAGCTTCCTCTGAAAGCAAGAATGCTCTAGCAGGCAACTGATAGCTGAAATCACACAAATACACATAATTGTGTCACCCACCTTCTTCCCACGTCACTCGATGCTCCACAAAATCCATGTAAAGTTATTTGAGAGTCTGCTACGTTCTGTTAATGTAGAAGGTGCATAACAGCTAGGATGTTCACAACTATATTAATAAATGACATAAGTCAGACCACTCTCAGTCTCTCAGATATCAAAAAGTGGAGACTCAATTCTTGAGAGATCACTAGCCAAACAGTTCACTACAATTTTAGGAACCAGTTCTAATGCAAGTCACTGGATTAAAAAGTACTTGTACTCGGTGTCTTCTACACAAGGAGTATTGATTGGTTGACCTGAAAAGGCAGATGGTGAATCTCACTTCTCTGGGACATGAGACTTAGAAATATGATGCCTGAAATCTGAGCAGTCCCACTACCTGGTTTCTATTGGAGACGTTTAGTTTCCATCCATCTGCTAAACCAGCACAGCTGTCCTGCATAGTGTGTTATATCCAGAGTAAATAATGTTTCATCAGCCAAGTTCCTGCATAACATTGAGTTGCAGGAGATGTCCTTGTGTGATTTAATAATGTCATTACTTTGGAGATATTCCTGTTTAACTGGAGCATCTCAAACTTTCTGCAATTCAAGGCTTCCTGCCAGGTACAATCTGAACATTTTAAAATTTGCTCACATCTTGCAAAATAATCTATCATCTTATGTTGTGTTCATGATTCCCATCCAGTAAATATTTTAGAGCTGTCTTTCCCCAGGCAAAATATTTCATTTTTAATATTGTTTATCAAATTTATGAATTTGACGCCCATTCTACAAATTATTTCCTATTTTTTTCTATGATTTATATTCACTGCTCCATCCTGCCCTGTAACAGTATTTTATAATACCCTTGCATTTGGTATAGGAGGCCCTGAAGCACCTCACAGGATTTACTATGGAGTGGAGTGAGTGTACATTTGTGGACGAGCATGGCAGAATTTTACATGGGAGTGTGTTGGTCAGGTTATGGGATAAATCCCTTCACTTTTTGAATAATGGTAAGAGTTCTTCAAAGTCTACTTGAACAGGCCGACGAGGACTCACTTTAATGTCTCAATCAAAAGAGGGCACCTCCAACAATGTAGCACATCCGCCAGCACTGCATTGAAGTGTGAGTTCCAAGTCCTGATATGGGACGTTTGGGATGTCCTCCTCATGTGAAAGGCACTCTATAAATGTAATTTTGTTGTTTTTGTTGTTGCTGTTATTATGGAGCTTGAACCCACTACCTTCTGAATCAGAGGTGAGAGGTTTGCAGTTACTTAGCACTTGACAAGTATAAAGGTTAGCATTTCATCTTTATTCGTTAAAAGATATTAAAGGCTAAGCGAAAGCGATATGCGTTTTGCATTTTGAAGGCAAGGAGAATGATAGCAAAGTACAGTAAAAGCCTGTTTATCCGTGACCCGATCAACCGTAACTTCCGTATAACCAGCAGCTCAAAAAAAAGGTCCCCATTCAAATAACCGGATCTTATCCGGCACAATCGCGGTGGCGCATTTAATGAGTTGATTATCGCAGGAGAGTACAGTACAATTAGTTCTGAATGCTGCCAGTAGTGGCACTTCCAGGTTTTCATCTTAAAGGTGTTTTTTCTCTCCCTCTCTCTTATTTCTCTCTCTCCCCCTCTTTCTTTTTATTTCTCCCTCGCACTCTCCTTCCTTCCTCTCCATCTCTTTTCCCCTTTCTTTCTTACTCAAAGTTCATCATGATATTCTGAAACTCTGCAAGACAGACGCTGAGCAAAAAGAGGAAGGATTTTACAATAATTATAATCCTTGTATTTCATATAAGATCTTATCACATTGTTGGGATGTCTCAAAGTGCTTTCAAGATATTACTGCTATGTTTTGTGCCTGTACTTTGTAGGCAAATGGGGCAGCCAATTTGCACATAACAATGTCTCACGTGCTAAAATTATTTGGAAAATTGTTGATCAAGGCACCAAGAAAAATTTGCTTCTCTTTTTGCATAGTGCCGTGAGATCTCTAACATCCACCTGAACAGACAGACGAGACTCTGGTTTATCATCTCATCCAAAGGATGGCACCTTCAACAAAGCAACAAAGTTTCAACCTGGCATAGTGAGGCCAATCTTTTTGGTCGGACAAAAAAATTTCTTATAATTTATTATTATTATTATCTTATTGTGATTTATGCCACAAACCAAGAAGTATTAGGGAGTCCTTCTTGACAGCACCGCAAGCCACTTCGCCATGGTTTGGCATTCACTGGCCTCGACTGTGATCTCAATGTCCCAATGTGGGACTTGTATCCACAAACTCAGAGGCAAGAGTGCTACCAAGATCCAAGGTCATAATGCTTTTCATTGCACTGATATAGGCTCAAGACTGATTCCCATGTTTATGTACAGTATCGAATTGCAATTGTGTGGCTCATTAACTTGTTCCAGACTTGTTACGATAAAAATTCTTACATCTGGCATAGCACCTTTAACGTCAAGAGGACATCCCAAGGCACTTCATAGGAGAGACTCTGTTTTTGTGGGTATTTGAGGAAGCTAATTCGCACACAACAGTGTCCCACAATTAGCCATGAAGTGAATAACAAATTATATTTTGGGGTACCTATTAGTGGTACTGTATTCTTGTGTTCCAAGAATACCACTAGCCACACACCGTTAAATCTACACAGTTTGGCCCTACATTCCATGAATACACACAAGCAGTCTCACAGTTTTGAGTTTTATTTGAACAGTTTTCTCACACATTTCTCACTATTTTCTTTTGACCCAAACAATACCGCATACTTCTGACAAAGGATCATGGGCCCAAAGCTTTGACTCACTTTTCCTTTCTCCATAGATGTTGCCTGACCTGCTGAGCGTTCCCGGCGATTTGTTTTTGTTTCATACTTCTATGCTTGTCTGTTTATTTTTCAGAACTGTATGACCCAAGAAGGAAACATTTACTCTGCTTGTAGCACTTTCCTACCACAGTATATCAGTGTCTCATATACCACAATGGAATCTCTAAGAAACAAGAAGATTGGAACACAAATCAAGTTTTCAAACTGAAGAAACTAATTTAATTCAGAAACGACCAATTACATAAGAGTAACATAACTTTAGGCATCACACCCTTTTAATCACTTACTTTTATTTAAAATTTGTTCAATTACCCATTTCTTTTCCAGAGGCCTTGCAGATTGCTTTCATTTCTCATCTCAATTAGTTTGATTTACAGAATTTTTCTAGAATCATGTACAGCCTCGCAAGTGCTGCAGTCTTCACAGTGTCAAGCTACCAGAAGAACTCACACACTGGAGGAGAGTTATATCCCTTCGTGCCATACATCTTACAATTGAAAACTTGAGTTCAAATAAACGAACATTACAGGCAACAGGCCCTGCCTGAATTAATCACAATGTTTGATCATAGGCCTATTATCCACTACAAC
This sequence comes from Hydrolagus colliei, assembly GCA_035084275.1. Lineage (NCBI taxonomy): Eukaryota > Metazoa > Chordata > Chondrichthyes > Chimaeriformes > Chimaeridae > Hydrolagus > Hydrolagus colliei. The sequence continues at coordinate 67,677,659 of CM068744.1, read as the reverse complement.
ACCTTTGCTGGCAAATATTTTTTTAAAAAAAGGTCCTAAAAGAAATTCATCCTCACAGATTTCAGTTATATGTTAAACAAAGCATAAACTGCAAATTGACAAAAGCACATCTTGAGTATACAATGCAAATCAGAGTTGGGATCACACCAATAAATTGAAAAGGTTTACAATATGATTTGTTTCATGTACTGAATGCTCTTGGGAGGAGCGGAGAGACTCCGTGTAGCTAAGCTCACTCAAAGGTGACCTGTGGCAGTCGAGGTAGCCCAGCTCATGACCCAGGTGATTTTGCAATACTGCAGAACACTTCTGATGTAAGACACCACATAACCAATCTCATTAGCAAAACAAGGAAGGTCAGACCCCAATCACTGCCTTATAATACTACTATATTATAATAATACTATATTATAATACTACTATATTAATACTATATTATAATAATACTATTATAATACTAGAGTATTTTGTTACCATTCATGTAAATAAAGGAAATACAAATTAAAATGTCAGCATTAGGCCAATTATATCACTATCATCAAAATATTTTACAAATTATCATTCTCATTCACAAGAAATGTAAATACATATTATGTTGGTTCATTGTTAAATGTGACGTCTTTGCCATAGGCTCTGGGAATATGCAGCTTTATTTTGCAATCCAGAATATATTAGGGAAAGGATACAGTAGCAAAATGGAGCACCAGTGCTTGATACCATAATGTTAGGACATGGGTTTGATTGTTTACTTGGAGCTCCAAGTGTCAAATACTTATTCTGAAGCATGGGAGCAGGTGCTCAGAGTAATGGATGCCAAAAGCATGAGTGAAAGGAAATTGGAACATCAATGTGATGTTTTTGCGCACCTCATAGTTCCCGGTACCAGAGCACAGTGGAAGACCAGACAGCAGCCATCATCAACATACACTTTACCACTGGCGAAAAAAAAAGGTGGAACAAGGAAGATGTGAACATACAAAAATTAGGTGTTGGGACACGCAGGTATCATTAAATCCTCATTCACTTACAACAAAAAGTGGAAACGGTAGTGCTAGAGGCACATGATTCACAGAAGTCACAGAATATGGCACAAAATGCTTCACAGGAGTGTCAACTATTTGTTTGTGTTACATCAGGTTAATATTTTGTAAATTGTTATTTATTTATAAATGATTCTATTTATTTAATAAAGTATACATTGTAACAAATCTAAACATAACCAACAAGGTATCTGAAACTAAACATGAGGCCGAATACTTTACATTGAAAAATAAACAAGAAATTTGGCAACTTGTTTTTGCAATAAGACTGTGCACTAAGAGTATGCTATATTTGTAAACAAACAATGCAATGAATACCTGACTGAGTAACAACATTATATTTGTAGAGCACCTTTTACGTCAGGAGGACATCCCAAGTTCTCCAGACGTGAAAGGCGCTCTACAAATGTAGAACAGTCAGGGCATGGGGAATGTGGGAGGGTAGAGAGGTGGGAGGGCAGCTGAAGGCACGGTCGAAAAGGAGGATCTTGAGACCAGCCTTGAAGGAGTAACTAACATAAGGTGAAAAAAGGCAGGATTGAATCTGGTGATTTACAGCAGTATTCAGCAAGTCATTTTGTTTTTGTTCGGCCGAGACTGGCAGAACTCCAAAATTAAAAGTATTCAACAACAAAATTACATTTCTAGAGGGCCTTTCATGTTAGGAGGACATCCCAAGGCAACTTCAAACCGGACTCCCAACATACGTATGCCATCAACACATGGATTGCCAACAACAAATGTCTTTTGTGTCTCCAATGGGAGAGAGTAGTTTACTTATCCATGTTCATATAATTCTGGAGAGTAATAGGCAGAGGTTGGAAAGAGCCAAAGTGGCCATCGCATCACTGCAGGCATTTAAAAGTTAAAATATAGCAATGCCATTGAAAGCACTGTATGGCAAGCTCTCCTCCTTGCTGCTTGTATAACTAGTTCCACCCTAGTTGCTAGGGGCTTTGGCTTTCTGTGTTAGCAGGAGCAAAGTAAGATTAATCTCTGTGTCTATGTGATGAGTCCGCCCCTCATGTCTAACCATATCTAACCAATGATCCAGCCTGATCAACTATCAAGTTAAGTAAAAGGTTGGGGGGTAGGGGGAGCAGACTACACCATCACACTGGCTTCAATTAAATAGTACATGTATAACATTTGCTGTCAAAGCTTTTTTCCGGGGTAATAATGCATTCAGAAATGTTTTTAAAATGCAGCCACTCAGTCCACAGCCGTTTGTGGGACATGGCTGTGTACGCAATTGTCTATAAACAACTACAATTCTGTTGCGCAACAACTTCAAAAACTTCAAAAACTCACAACTGAACTCCACTAAAATACTAATCCTGGCATTTGATGGTAGTGCCTTTTCACGCCTTTGCCACGTCTCAAAATACTTCACAGAATATACTGTAAAGTGTACATTTGGGGGATGAAGCGCAACTGCCAATTGTTGCACAAACAGTCACGGATTGAGTGACCCAAATTATTATTATTGTACTTTTAAGGAATTATTTCTGACTCGTGGAAAAACGCTCGGCCAATCGACTAACAACCGCGTCCCTCCTTCACCGCTGGGAAAACAGAGCAGTGTGGATGGAGTAAGGAAACTTGCCCAGCGTTTCGCCCTGACCGGGAATCGAGCCCGAGTCCCTCTGGCTTGTGAGGAGAGTCGCTCTAACCACTGAGCGACAGGGACTCCCTCGGTCCTGTCAAGCGATGTCAAACGTCTCGACACGTGATGAGGCGCTATCTATCAAATACGAGGATTATTACTATTATTATTATTACTATATTATTATTAAGCGTGAACTAGTGAACCAGGCCTCCATTTGCGGGCCAGTTATTACCGGGTGAGGATGACACTCTCTCTCTCTCTCGGGTGTTTTTATTTGTGTTGTCAATGTATATATACTGTATATAGAAACACAGCCAACAAAAGCGACGTTGAGCAACCGGGACCAGGAGACGGTAAATAAAACCACTGAGATCAGCGCGGCTCCTCACCCAGTGCAGACGGCGCAGGCCGGTGGTGTGGATGTAGTCAAGGCTCCGGTGTAACATGGCAGTTGGCGGCGCCGTTCCTCCTGCAGCCGTTAGTTGGCGGCGCCGTTCCTCCTGCAGCCGTTATCTCCCAATTCGAGCGCGGGGGGGATCTGGGTCTGCGCATGCGTTACCTCCCACCTCCGCCCGCCCCCGGCGGCTTGATCACCTTGTACGCATGCGCCAGCTCCCTCCTCCGCTCGATTACCTTGTGCGCAGGCGCCAGCTCCCTCATTAGCCCCACCACCCAGTCCACCTGCCAATCATTCTATCCACCTTAATCAGGGCAGCATCTATGGAGAGAGGAATGTGCATTGATGGTTCTGACAACTCACTTTACTCTCTCCATAGCTGCCGCCTGACCGGCCATGTGCTCCCAACATCTTGCAGCTCTTGTAGCTCAGTGGTTAGAGCACTCGCCTTACAAGCTCTGTTTGAATCCAGGCAGGTCAGGACAAAACCTTGGGCAAGTTTCCTTACTCTACACGCCTGATAATAATCTCTCCAAAAAGAATACAATAATAAAAATTGATCATTTTCAATCCACGACTGTTTGAGGGACACTGCTGTGCGCGATTGGCTGCCACGTTTCACCCACAAATATTGCCGATTCACTTTGCAGTGCTGTATATTCTGTGAAGCGCTTTGAGACGTTGATAAGATGTGAAAAACACTATATCAAATGCAAGAATTACTATTATTATATATTATCTTCAGTTTTTATTTCAGATTTGCCTTTTGCAGCTTAAAAACATTGATGAAAGGCACCGGGGGGTAAGATAAGTTTTGTAAAAGGGAGTCAGGGAGGATTTTGAGGAAGGCTGATAAGATTTTGAGTTTCAGAGAACAAGGGCACCAATCGCTAGGCTGCATCTCCAATGATGTAAACAGAAACAGCAACTAGTAATTGACCCAAATGCAATTTCACCTGACGCAGGCAGCTTTTATAATAATAATCCTTGCATTTGATTTAGCATTTTTCACGTCTTCTAGATGTCTCAAAGCGCTTCACAGAATATACTGTAAAGTGAATTGATTGTATATTTTTCGGCAAAACGCAGCAGCCACTTGTGCACAGCAGTGTCCCACAAACAGTAGTGGATTGAAATGACCAATTTTATTATTGTTATTTTTGAGATTATTAGGCGTGGGTGGCATCAGGAAACTTGCCCAAGGTTTCGCCCTGACCAGCCTGGATTCAAAACACAGGTCTCACGCTTGTAAGACGAGTGCTCTAACCACTGAGCTATAGGACACACAAATTTATTTAATGCAGTTGCTCTTTCATTCCCCCAACTCCCCACTAACCTATTTAATAAATTAGGAAACTAGGCTATGAGAAGCCAAGAAGAAAGATTTGTAACATGAGGGTTGAATTTAATCAGAAGGAATTCATTTACACACCCACAATCGCTTCCCTCGATACCAGCACATCTTGTGGTACATGTTAATTGCAAAGTCCCAAAGGACATATAGTGGCCATTATGTGTACTGGTTTAACTGTAATCATCTTTTAAGAAAGGCCTGGAACAAATACAGCTGCTGTACTTGACTAGCTCAGGATTCACATACAATTTTGAGCTAGTCTGTGAACTACTAACCACCTACCAACCTGCCCGTTCTCTCCACTCAGCAGGCTCCGCCTGAACTGCCCTACCATTGGCGGGCGGGAGGACTTCAGCCACTCTGCCCCCATGTCCTGGAACTTCATCTGGCTTTCCTTACAACTCACCCCTTCCCTAGCCTCTTTCAAGACCATCTCAAGACCCTCTTTAATTGTGCCTTCAGTCACCTTCCCCAATCCCGATCCCCAGCTCAGGTCCTAAATAATGATTGTCCAGAACCTTGGGACGTCCTCCCGACGTGAAATTAAGCGCTCTGAGACGCCGTCCGGTGTGGAGAGCGGTATATAAATCAAAGTTGTTGTTGTTGTTGCTGAAATACCCTACAAATATAATGTTGTTGTTGGTCTGACATTATGCTAGTGATCAGAATACTATTGTTCATTGGAGTACCTCACTATATTAAGAACCCAATGAGAAATTATTAAAAGTTGAACAAGTTTAAAATGATCCCTGAAAAAAAAATTAAGAGTTTCAAAATCTCCTGTGCCTTCTCCCCAGCCATATCAGTTCAGAACACTCTTGGTCAGTAAACATTTCTTAAGAGGACAAAGCTGTTCTACAAAATCCTCAAACAGTTTGAACTCGAGCTTTATTCCAAGCAAAAATGACTCATTCATCAGCAAAACGGTTGCCAACAAATTTAATGTTTGCATCAACCCTTTTTAGAATGAGCTTGTTCCAGCAAGCAGACACATTAAATGTTTACTTGTGGCACAGTTATTACCAATTCAATGCAAACTTTTCAGGAACAGACAGATGTATTGTTAGGCTGATGAGCGATGTATATGAAGTGCACTAGCCAAGATCCAAATTCATTGTCTGGAGAGCCATAATGATCATCAGAAGCAATGCCCGGATAGAATACAACATGTATGTGTAACTTAAATCAGGATCACAGGTTCAAATCACCATCAAAATAAGAGGCTTTTTGCAACAGTAAAGTTTGCACTCACTTAAAATAAAGTGAATTTTTAATTCTCCAGCATTCCAGCCATTAATTTTCAATCAGATAGTTGGCAGCTGTCTCAATTGACCAACATTGCACTTGGTTTCACAGCCAACAAGTTATTTATTGCGACCAAGCCTGTAAAAGCTTATCATTTGGAATACTTTTTTAAATGTATTTATTGATTAAATAAAAATCAAAGCAAGTGACCATATTTTCTTTCAATTCATATTTGCTTATGAAAATGTTCCCAACAAAAGTTTTCACCAAGGAAAAACAGACTTTAAAAAGTATTTTAAAAAATGAGAAATAGCATTTAATTTTGTAGTGCTCAACCCAATAGGTACACTATCCAAACAAAACTACAATTCTGCCATTGAACTACTGACAATCAGTTTTAAAGTCAGTTTTCATAAGGAAGCATGCAACATTACCATAACATTCCCCAATAGAAGTATAAATCAAAAGTGATGTGCAATACAAGGCAAAACAGCTGAAAGTTAGTTTCAACATGGAAAACAAAATGGCAGCTAGTTTATAAGCTCAATGAACTTTTCCAGATCAAGTTACAATGTACTAAAAGAATGCTAAATACTGATATTATTTCAATGTATGTGGGCCACAAACTTTAAAAAAATAAATGGAAGCCTTCATGACAATGAACATTAATCTTTCCTTACATCACAAAAAGATATTTGATGCTGGTGCAAAGTCAGCTCCTTTATAAACAGAGAAACTAATTTCAATATCTTACATGTAAATAGATAGCAATTAGTTGATTGCAGTGAATATTTTTTTCCCCAAAAGTGTCTATCTACTAAATGCATGTGTTTCAGGCATCCATGGGCAAGTGAGAAAAGATTGTGAGAGCCACACTTTAATCTACATGAGCTTTTATGAAATAAAGTTGTAAAGTTTACACAACCCTACAATATTGTTACTGCACTGCTTGTGTTCCAGAGCACAGAGTAAGGAAGACAAATTCCTGCCCCCCTCCCCCCAAACTACTGATGCTCAGTTTATACTGGGAGTGGGATACAGTTGTCAGCATCACAATTAATTCTTTATCCTGCTGCTTTTCGCTCTTAAAAGATACACCAAGACTTATCGGAGGACAGGATCTAAAGCAACCTGGAGGTAATAACATTGACATTTTATATCAGTTCCGACAAATGCAATTATAAATAGAACACATGTCCCTTCACCCATAACTGTTAGCTACAAGATACTAAAGCAACTCAACTGGCCAAAGCAAGTTAATAAATACAGACAAAATAGGGGTAGCTGAAGAGAAAAGTGTCATTAAAACGCAGGAGATAATTTCATTGTACGGTCTGCTTCCTTTAAAATGTTATTACACGATTCCCGAAACGTTTCCAACGACTTATGGAAGAGAACCAACATTGTAATTTCCCAATTTATCTTCAAACCTATGTTGATACTACAGAAATAAGTACTATATTAACTCTTTAAAATGAAGTTAGCATTTAAAAATAAAACAATAGCTTGTTATTTTCTCTTCCGAAATGTTACCCGTCTGAACCCATGCACATAAATCAGATTAAGATGCAGTTAAGACTCAAAACATCAACAGGTCACAAGGATCTAGTTCTCCTGACATGCATTAGAAGATGAAAATCAAAAAACTAGTTTGGCATGTTTAATATTAACAATGGTGTACAAAATATTTTGACAAAACCTGTATTTTCATTTGATTTTTGTTTTAATTCAAAGAGCACAAACAGCCTGTGAAACAGATTGCTGCATAACAGAACTATTGTCTGCAACATTCAGACTTTTGCCCAAGTGGTTTCTGGAAAGAGAAAGGCTTTAATCATTCCACTTCACTGAACTCAAAATTGTGCTGTATGCAATCTTTGCCACATATCAGTTTACTTCCTTCCACAGGTGTATTTGGAAGTTTTATAGACTGCACAACACAACCATTCTTAGTAAGATTTTGATGTGTTTAGTAGGGGGCACTAATTATCTTTGTTGTCAGCAGTCAATCAGCTATGTAGCCTAAATATCTGGCTACTAAAGTAGTAGTGTAGTTGCTATCTTGGTTTCGTAAAAGTATTTTTGGGCGAGCAATTATTTTTAACATTGCCATTGGCCAATGGATGCTAATTTCCACTATGCTAATGTTGCAGAACACTTCATAACTAAGACAGACTACAAGTTAAAAAAACAAAAAAGGTCCATTTATTTCTTTAAACAAGAGTGGAAGCAAACTGGATTCAGCTGCTGTTCACATGTCCTGGGCTCTTGGGTCAAATAGTGAAGTTATGCCATTATCTTCTGCTGTTTCCTCTTCAATTGGTGTGGGTGGTGTCTGCGGTTTTGGTTTCTTAAAAAGGGAGGGCAGGTTTTTAATATGCACCTCCTTTTTGAACTTTTGCCCAAGTGGTTTCTAGAAAGAGAAAGGTTTTAATCATTCCACTTCACTGAACTAACCAAATTGTGCTGTATGCAATAGCCTTACAGACATCGAAGCTAATTATTATGGCATCGTGAAACCTTTCCCCTTACAAGAGTTGCCTAATCTCAGGATCGTAGTGGTCAGCTCAAACAAACCAAGCTTTTGGCACCAAAAGAAAGCTAGTACACAGCAAAAAATTGTGGTTTGAGCCAACACAATTAGCCACCGGAAGTTTAAAATAAGAGCATTAATTTCATAACGTTCTTTTTGCTGTTCATGGCATCATTTGAAAAGAGAAGCGAGTTTCTCCCCATTTTGTGGCACACAATTCCAACCAGATTTTTTTTAAAACTCACACTACTTACATGTTATGAATTGCTTCGACACATACATATTGCAAGAATTTTTACTGTAGTAGGATGTCTTTAATAGGGACAGATGTACCAAGTACCAGGTGTGAAAGGCACCTATGTGACCTCCTAACCCCCTACCAATTTATAATAATAATAATCCTTGCATTTGATATAGCCCTTTCCACATCTTCTCGACGTCTCAAAGCACTTCACAAAATATACTGTAAAGTGAATTGACTGTATATTTGTGGGCTAAACGCAGCATCCAATTTAGCACAGCAGTCTCGCACAAACAGTCTTGGATTGAAATTATCAATTTATTATTTTTTGAGCAATTATTATTAGGTATGTGGAGTAGGGAAACTTGCCCAAGGTTTTGCCCTGCCAGGAATTGAACCCAAGTCTCTCGCTTGTAAGGCGAGTGCTCTAACTACTGAGCTACAGGACTCCACAACTTTTCAGCTCAGCTGGCTCCAGGCTGCTACATGTCCCCTGAAGCACCCGTGCCCCACTTTGGCGGTTGAGCCTTCAGCCACTTTGCCCCCAACGTTTGAAATTCCATCCCGCAATCCATCTACCTTGCCCCCTCCCTAACTTCAAGTCTTGCCACAAGACCCTCATCTTCGACCATGCCACCGGTCACCCACCTTCCCCATCCTTACCTCCACCATCCCCGATCCCATCTAGGGATCTGAAATACTGATTGTCCAGTGCCTTGGGACGTCCTACCAACGTGAAAGGCACTATACAAATGTAATATTATTGTTATTCTTATACATTGCACACCCTAATATCTGGGATAGTTGTAGATTCTTACATTAAATATGACCCAATTAATGTATAATTATGCACACCTTTGTGCACGCACACAAACCTGAAACATGTATCCCTTTGTAGTTACGACCTAATTTTACGCATTTTGCTGCATATGGAACAAACGCTCAGAAACGATCAACGAACTTACCCCAATACAACCTGACAAAAGTTTCTTGAAGAGATCCTTCCTCCTTTTATCACCCATTTTATGAGACGAAGGATTCAAAAGTTTCTGGTCAAACTGTTCCAATGCATCGATGGAGATGTGCGGAATCTGCTGCATCACTGTTTTGATGTCAGGGTGCCGTGGTCTCTACAAGAAAGAGTCCACACAAAAAAATAACCTCTGCAATACAGGAATTAAAGTAAAGAAAAACTGAATCATAATTTAAAAAAAACCCCGGTATTTAATGTTAACTACTGAATTCTCTCTCTCCCTCTCTCAATTGTTAAGGGTCATACAAACCTGTATGCTCTGGGCAATGGATTAAAATTACAGAAAATATTCAAATTGGTTTTGCTTTAGTATATTTGAAAGTGCAATCTTCCACTAGTATCTGTTTAGTGAACAATACCTATAATCTAATCTACAAAAAAAACCTAGATATAATCTTGACAACTTTAATATCAGCAAAAATAATCAACTCAATGCATAAGTTAACCTAACACAAAAAATGAGAACTTTGTTTATACAACAACTTGCATTTACATGGCTTTATTAACGAGTCCTCCTGACGTGAAAGGCGCTCTATAAATGTAATTGTGTTGTTGTTGTGGCATCTTGGGGCACTTAACCGTGGCAGAGCCGGACAGCAAGTTGGAGGGAGGTGTGACCATAATATGCAACATCAATTTTTTTTAATATTGTTCATCAGCCTGGGTATGTATAATAGTATTAGTACTAATTCAAATGCTTAAATTTTCAGGAACCAATATTAACTACCTGAAGGTCCCTGATAGTTTTTGATCTACCAAATTACCAAATGGTGATCCTTTTGCCTCTATTTTGGACCCATAAGACTCACTACACACAGTATCTGATATATACCTTACCAGAACCCAGTAAACATGGCTACCAGCATTAACCAGCTGTTTCCTAGTAATCAGGTCACTCATTGCTGAAGTCACTTCAAAGGATACATCAGTGCCATTTCCTGTACACAATATGCACAGGGAAGGATGTCAGTGGCAACTTGACAACCCACAAGTCTGCCATTTATTTGTGTTTGTTTGCAGCCTGTGGAATACTAAGACCTGAGTGATTGCATTGTAATTAGGTTGACCTTTTATGTGAACACTGCATGCAAGCTAATGTCCTGAACAAGTGTACGTGCACCTACATTTATTTATGAGAAGTGTATTTTCAAGTGATATTTCAAAACAACTTGAATTCTGTATTTGCAACAATTATAATGCAGATCGTTCACAGAAAACATCACATACCATAGCCTCGTAGATCAGGAATGCTAGATTAACTAGTGCAGCCAGGCAGCCTTCGTGTTGTCCATGCATCTGCAGCCCTCTGAGTACACTCATCAAAAACCAACTGGCTGCATCAGAGTGTAGGTTTGACAGTGTCACCTGCACAGAATGGATACCATTTCAATAACGGCTGAGCATGTAACAGTCAAGACTAAATACTTAAGAACAGTTAAGAACCGCATGAAAGAGTTGCAGAAATTTAACAATATCCAACAGCTACTTTAAAAGTCGTTACAGAACAAAGTTACTGAAAAAACATGTAAAACAGATATTAAAGTGGTAAATCAATCAATCACCACAAGCAATAGGGTATTACATGAAGAATAGCAACTACGTGGGAGGTGAAAAGAGAGAAGTTTAACTATTATTTTTGGACAATCCTAATATGAATTCAAAAATGACATTGGATCATTTTCTAAGTCCTGATATAGCAAATAATGAAACAAAATTCCATTTGTTTAGCGCCTTTCAAGTCGGAAGGACATCGCAGGCTGGAGCTTGCTGAGAGGAGGGTGTGAGCAGGTTGGTAGGGGGTTAGGAGGGGTAAAGCCATAGAGGTAGGATGGGGAAGGCCATAGAGGGCTTTAAAGGTGAGGAAGTTGATCTTGAATTCAATCCTCTGGATGATAGGAGCCAATGAAGTCAGGGCTGAATGGGGGAAATGGGGTGACAGAACTTGGAGCCATAGAGGACACAGGCCGCAGAGTTCTGGATTATCTGCAGTCTATGGAAGGAGGAGTTGGGATGGTCGAGCCTAGATGTGATGAAGGCATGAATGAGAGTTTCAACAGCCTGAAGGGGAAGCAGTGGCAGAGTTGGGCAATGTTGCAGAGGTGAGGGAAGGCAGAGCGGGACTTGGCTTGGATGTGAGGAAGGAAAGACAGTTGAGGATCATTCAAGACACCTAGAGTCCTGACTGGCTTGGTGAGGTTGAGTGTGCAACCATGGAGGTTGATGCTGCCAGTGACAGATGCGTGAAGATGCTGGCGCGAGCCAATCAGGAGGGCCTTGGTCTTGTTGACATTCAACTGTAGAAAGTTAGCTCTCATTCAGGACTTGATGTCTGACAGTCAGGACAGTAGTGGTCCTGGAGTTGAGGGTAGAGGCAGAGAGATAAGAGTTGGGTGTCTTCCACATACATGTGGAAGTTGACCCCATGTCTGCGGATGATGTCACCAAGGGGGAGCATGTAGATATTGAAAAGGGGCCAAGGACAGAGCCCTGGGGGATGCCACAGGTGACAGTGCGGGGGCTGGAGGAGAAGCCATTGGTAGCAACAAAGTGGAGACAGTGAGAAAGGTGAGAGTTGAACCACGTGAGGGCAGGTCGAAGATTGAGTTGGGAGGCGAGGCGGTGTAGGAGGATGGAATGGTCGACAGTGTCGAAGACAGCAGAGAGGTCAAGGAGGAGAACAGCTTGAACCGTACACAACACATGACAGCACCACTGACCGACAGAGATTCTCACCTGTTTAATTAGTGGCCAACACAGTTGCAGTGTTGCTCTCTGACATGTTATAGTGTCATTCCACGAGATGGCACTATAAGCAGTTACCAGTAATGTCTTGCAGATTTCCTGAAAGAAACAACTTGCTTTTTTTAAAATCTTAACTGAAAATGTCAAAGGAAGCAGTCATAGTCAGCACTCAATTCTAAAAGAGTGGGCAGTGGAAATTAAGACTGCCCTCATAGCTCCATTAAATGCAGTGCATGTTCAGTGGAGTCCTGTAGCTCAGTGGTTATGAGCACACGCCTTACAAGCGAGAGACCCGAGTTCAATTCCAGGCGAAACTATGGGCAAGTTTCCTTACTCCACATGCCTAATAATAAACCCTCAAAATGTTTTTGGTAATTTCAATCCACAACTGTTTATGGGACAATGCTTTACGCAATTGGCTGCCACGTTTCGCCCACAAATATAGTCAATTAATTTTACAGCATATTCTGTGAAGCGCTTTGAGACATCTAGAAGACGTGAAAAGTGCTATATCAATGCAAGGATTATTATTATTAGTAGTATACTGTTCTGGCTTACACTCATTCTCCTGTCTCTCGAGTTCCCTTATCATCAAAATACTCTGCCCAGTCTAAAACACATGAATGTCCTATGAAACTCTACCTCAGATTTCAAGAGGCTTTTCCCAAGTTCAGTGAGTTCTTCGGCTCCAGTGTGTGGACCATCATTTGTGCTCATCATTTCATCATCTACAAAAGAGCAAATATTTAGCAGACTAGCAATTACTTTTTTCACCAATGCATCAGATGTAAATACATTACTCTCAACTCAAGACAACCTGAAGCTAAATTTGACATTGGATTGATTAGCTAGTTTCCAGGCTTCATAGCAAGCTAAACCATAGCTAAATTCCAGATCTTTTCCCCTGAACGCAGGACTTTTTTCAAAGGTTTTTTACAAAAGGTCACATGGGTTAAAACCCAAATAAAAATTCTTAAAATTGTGTCTTGGCTTTACCTACTCTTAAAGGGCTTCTGAGCTCACAGTTCAAGCTGACACTCCAGTGCAATGCAGGGGGAGCGCCGCATTGTCAGGAGGCACAGTCAAATGAGTGAGACCTTAAATCAAGGTGCAATTTGGCTGTTCAGGTGGATGTTAAAGATCCTGTGACTGTTAGTAAAGGGTTTGGTTGGTGAGATTGTGGAACTCGCTACCTGAAGTGATGATTGAATCAGACAGTAAAGGTGCTTTCAACATGTTAAGACTTTCACATGAGGGAGAGGAGAATAGAAGGGATGCAAGGGAGTTGAAGTTTCTTGTACAATATGTACATTGGTGCAGACTGGTTGGATCTCATGGCATGTTTCTACATAGTGAAACAAAGGCAGCTATATCCACTGCGAATAAGGCCAACTACAAATTAATTGGGTATTTTATGGTTGTAGAAAGCTGCTATCGTTGAACTTCAAGCATGATCGTTTACAGTGTAAATAAAACTAAAAGCTTACAATCTGTGCCTGATGTACCTTTGTCCGCAGAATTGATGATTGTTTAAACGGAACATTAAGTCTCCAATAAAGTGGTAAATCACATACCTTCCATGTCACCACAAAAAGGCTCTGGGCCCCTTTTGACACAACAACAAACTGCTGCAAACATACAAGAAAAGCCTTTTAGAAAATATTTTCACAATTACAAAACTGAATACTTTCAAAACATTTGGTTTAGCTTATTTTAGTACAACCTGCAAGGAAATTGAAGATAGTTTCACAGGAAACACAAACTAAATGTGCTTGAGAATACTTTAATTTTCTTTCTTTGCACCAACCCCCATTCAAGATGCAATAAAAATAAAATAATTAATAATGATGGTCACAGCTGATTGTTCGCTATGGCGGATATGTTTCACCCACAAAATATACAGCCAATTAATTCCATTTACAGTATATTCTATGAAAAACTTAAAAACATCTTGGAAGACACGAGAAGCCGCTATATCAAATACAAGGATTATTATTATCATCATTATTATCACCACCATCATCATTAAAATACTGCAGATCTTTTTCAGAATTCTGCAGAATGATCTAAAATCACTTAAAAGAAATTACCTTTCCTTCTTCCTTGGTGAGGATGAGGCAAGCTTCTAATCTATCTATCTATCTATCTATCTATATAATATACAGTATATATATATATATATTATACAGTATATATATATTACATACAATATATATGTATTATATACAGTATATATATAAATATATTATATACAGTATATATATAATATATAAATAAATGTCATATATACAAACACATGCATACATAGATTTAGCAGGTGGAAGATTTCACCTAATGCCCCCCAAATTTGTGGCAGTCAGTCACAGAGCAGGCAATTTTACATATCAGTATCTGTGATCAATCTGGATGCCCATTAGAAGATATCTGCGGTGGGGAGAAAGCAACCACTGGCTAAATACAACAATCCTCAAAATGTCTAGAAACAATCTCTCCTACCATTAATACCTATAACCCTATTTTTCTTAAAAATCAAACAATCTGGAAAATCGGGAGCCATTCCTTTACATTTGCCAGCACCCGTCATCTGGACTGTAATCCACCATTTCGTCAAAAGGGAGCAGATTGCAGCCTCACCCACATTTTGGCAGTTTGGGTGTTGGGTTAGACATCATTGTTATATGATGCCATAGGTTGCAGGTTGGGATCCCAAACTTTAAAACATAGATCAAGACAATTTTTTGGTTTGGTTTGGAAATGATACAAGAGTTTTATCAAGACCATGTGGTTTTGCTAGAAGGTATAATCGTTGCTGTGGTACAGAATGAGGATCAAATGCAAAAACAAAAGGAACACAATTAGAACAGCAATTTTTAATATATTTTCTGGGAGATACTGGAGACAGTTTATCTTTGGCAAAACGCTTGAATTCGGAGTCCTGTAACTCAGTGGTTAAAGCACACACCTCACAAGTGATAGACCTGGGCAAGTTTCCTTACTCCACATGCTTAATAATAATCCCTCCAAAAAAATAATAATTTGGTCACTCAATCCACGACTGTTTGTGAGACACTGCTGTGCGCAAATGGCTGCGACGTTTCACCCACAAATATACAGTCAATCACTTTACATCATATTCTTTGAAGCACTTGAAGATGTCTAGAAGACGTGAAAAGCACTATCAAATGCAAGGATTATTATTATTATTATTAAGTCCAAGTTTTCCATGATTCAATGCAGGAAGTGAATCAGCGGATGAACTCGAATCAACGGGTTAAAACATTGCTTTCCACGATTCAAACAATACGTGTGGGAGTAAAGGAATGCAGGGGAGTAGCATTATGAGTTAGGAGGTGATTAATACAGGCAGAGCAAAGAAATCTAAATGGTTTTGCCAGGAACCTCGGGTGAACGCACGAGTTAGGCAATTATATGATTGATAACATTAAGACTAATGTTAAGTTTTACTGTAGTATATATTGCTCTGCCACATCTTGCTTAAAATATTTTCTGTACATACTACTGTTTAGAATTGAACCAATTAAAGGGAACACAACAAACAAATGCTTACTCATCAGATCAATGGATTCACGAGTCAAGAGGCGAGTCAGTTGTTCCTCCAGCATTTCCTGTGATTCTGGATTCTCTTCGGCATCACCACTTTCAGCTCTAAAAACAACAATTATGAATCAAATATCTATATGTGAGCAAATTGTGAGCCTGAAATAAAGCACTATTCACAAGAGCTACTGGTAAAATTGACACCATTTGAAATCATCAACCTCGAGGGGTTTTGCTTGCAAGTTAATACAGAAGGAAAACCCAGCCTTGGAAGAGAATGGGCGGCAATCGGAGGGGAAAAAAAATAGCAGTGAGATCACAAGGGCAATTGTGTGTAAATTTTAGGTTTCATCCATACATTGGAGGGCTCAAACAGAGAGAACAGAGAAACTGAGAGGATTCTCAAGGCTCTTAACTTTTGGAAAAAATCTTGAGCTGAACTTGCTCCATGGTACTTGTTCGTGGTCTCCTGTAGCTCAGTGGTTAGAGCGAGAGACCCGAGTTCGATTCCAGGCAGGGCAAAACCTTGGGCAAGTTTCCTTACTCCACATGTCTAATAATAATCCTTCAAAAAAAATAGAAAATTGGTCATCTGAATCCACGGCTGTTTGTGGGACGCTGCTGTTCGCAATTGGCTGCTGCATTTCACCCACAAAATATACAGTCAATTCACTTTACAATGTATTCTGTGAAGCGTTTTAAGACATCTTGAAGACGTGAAAAGCTGCTATATCAAAAGCAAGGATTATTATTAAATGTACAGAAACAGTTGAAGGAATAGATTAGCAGAGAACATGAGTTATGACCTGCCTTTACTGAATGCTCTCATCTTATTCCATACTTTACGTTCCATTGAGTCAGAGCTATTAAGTCATTAAGGCATTGTGTGCCAACTGATAAAACCATTCTCACTTCAACTGATCTGTGCACACATGCACTTCAGATCATGGAGCAGACCCACCACTGGAGGATTTTTCTCAAATGGCATTTGTTAATAATCCAATCAAACACACAACCTGGCCACTTCCTCCACTTAGCTAGCTCTGGCCTCCTTTACGTCCCCTACCTTCGATGGGTGAGCTTTCAGCCATTCTGCCATTCTCTGGAACTCCCGCTGACTTACTTACTTGTCCCGTCCTGACTGTTCAGTGCCATGTGAAAGGCACTCTTTAAATGTAATTTTGTTGTTGTTTTTCCTTCTCTAATAATAATCCTTGCATTTGATATCACTTTTGATAGCACTTTTCATATCTTATCGAAGTCTCAAAGCGCTTCACAGAATATACTGTAAAGTGAATTGACTGTATATTTGTGGGAGAAACATGGCACTCAATTGCACACAGCAGTGTCCCACAAACAGTCATGGATTGAAATGACCAATTTTATTATTGTGGTTTTTTGGGGTGCTTTGTTAAGCCCTCCTTAAGATTTACTTCCTTTGACACTTTGGGTCTTTGCCTCCTCCCAAACGCTCTTCAATTCCTCTCCCTCCCTCACCAACCTCCATCAAAACTAAGGATTAGACTAGCAGGCAGGCGATTCACTCTTCATACCAGACAAGCAGAAACCATAATCTTAGAAATCTCAGCAATTTGTTTTGGAGACTCCAGAATGGTGAAGTGATATATTTGTAGTTTTGACATTCAAAACAATATGCGGTTTGATACTTACTCCAACAGCCCCCTCTGATTGATATCAATCCACTTGGCACTTAGTCTCTGGAAAGAGAAAAAGTAATTTATAACACAAATCTGTTAATACAAAGTGTTGGGATATGGAGGTACTGTATTAAAAATTAATTATAGTTAATTCCAATCAGGCACCAATTAAAACAATCTATCCACAACACAGGCATGGTCAGCAACCTTGAGCAAAAGGGAGAGAAACAACTTGCCTACACAAAACACCTGGTGCACATTCCCCTGCGCTGAGACAACCTTGGGTACTGGTCCATGCCAATAATCCAAGGAGCGTAATAACATCAGTAGCTTCGAGGATAAATAATTGAAGGAGAGCGGCTCGAGATATAGATAGGGACAGAGGACTCAATTATCAAAGGCGCAAAGGAATGTACTCATTTGGGAAGTGAGTAGCAGGAGAGCCATCTCAAGGTCTGGGAAAGCAAGGAGGCAGACAAAACTGCTCTGCTCGTCGAGATAAGCGAGGCTGGTAGAGAAGTATAAAGATAGGAGAGAAAGAGTGGCTCATTACAACAGTTGGGGAGTGTCTCAGGGTAAACCGAGATCTCCAACCTGCCAATGTTGTCCAGAACTACTGGAATGGATCACGGTTCCAGTTGTTTTGTTTTACAGGCAGAGAAGGGTCAGTTAGAGAAGGGTCAGTTAGAGAAGGAAAGTTAGAAGGAGTGAGTATTGTGAGAAGCCTGAACCTGATTTATGGTGTAACAGCCTGAATCCGGCATTGTATTCTACACAGAACTGGTATTATGATTCTTTTATTCTATCATACATTGTATGTGAATCTATTATTTATGAATTTACTATTACATAATCTTTAATCATTTGTGTACCTTTTAAATCATACTTATTGTAATAAAATCATTTACACCTTTACCAAGGCTTGTTGGGTCCTGACTCTCAGAATCTGAAATCCCAACCAAAGTCTATAGTATATATCTGTAGCAATGAGATTTTCTAAAGGGAATTCCGCAGAGAATTGTGGAATATGTATTTGGGGGATGAAAAATACTGTCACATACACTAACAACTGATCGCTCTGTTTTGTGTGTATATGTATCTATATATTAGGGTCCGTTGATATGGAAATTTTCTGATTTAGATATATCGATGGGCTCCTACCGAGATATACCGAAATATCGATATTTTCGGGTTTTCGTACTGCGCATGCGCTTGGGTCCGGCCATATATCGATATATCGCTAAAATCCGATATAATTTTCATATCGATATGCCGATATAGACATTTCAAAAAGATCGATATATCGAGGTAAAAAATCGGGATGCGAGCACACTGAACTTCAAGACCCAGAATGCTCATCTCTATACACAATGCACAGACCGAGGTGGAAAGCCGCCATATTGTATTCACAGTCCTCGAATACAATATACAGGTATGCAAGGGGGGCGAGAGAGACAGCTGGGGGTGGTGGTGGTGTGGGGGAGGGAGACGGCTGGGGGGAGGGGGGGAGAGAGACGGCTGGGGGGAGAGGGGGAGAGAGACGGCTGGGGGGAGAGGGGGAGAGACGGCTGGGGGGAGAGGGGGAGAGACGGCTGGGGGGAGGGGGAGAGAGACGGCTGGGGGGTGGGGGAGAGAGACGGCTGGGGGGAGGGGGAGAGAGACGGCTGGGGGGAGGGGGAGAGAGACGGCTGGGGGGAAGGGGAGAGAGACGGCTGGGGGGAGGGGGAGGGGGAGAGAGACGGCTGGGGGGAGGGGGAGAGAAACGGCTGGGGGAGGGAGAGGGGGAGCAGGACGGCTGGGGGTGGAGGGGGAGAGGGGGAGAGAGACGGCTGAGGGTGGAGGAGAGGGGGAGAGAGATGGCTGAGGGTGGAGAGGGGGAGAGTGACGGCTGGGGGGGGGGGGGGGACGGCTGGGGGGAGGGGGAGGGGGACGACTGGGGGGAGGAGAGGGGGAGAGAGACGGCGGGGGGGGAGAGGGGGAGAGAGACGGCTGGGGGGAGGGGGAGGGAGACGGCTGGGGGGAGGGGGGGAGAGAGACGGCGGGGGGAGGGAGGGAGAAAGAGACGGCTGGGGGGGTGGTGGGGAGAGAGACGACGGGGGTGGGGGGTGCGAGAGAGGGACGGCGGAGGGGAGGGGAGAGACGGGGTGGATGTGATAATATACAGATAGATAGAGATGGGGGGGGGGATGTGAGAGAGGAGAGAGGGAGAGAGACACAGAGACACACAGACAGAAAAACACAGAGATGGAGAGAGTGAGAGACACAGAGAAAGAGATTTACCTCCTGAGAAGATAGGCCCCGAATGCGCGCGAACTTCGGATGCGCACGCCACGGGCTCATGCGCAGTACGGAAAACCCCAAAATATCGATATTTCGGTATATCTCGATATGAGCCCATCTGTATATCTAAATCGGAAAATTTCCATATCGACGGACCCTAGCATGCACGCGCATTCGGGGAGCGTGCGCATTCGGGGCCTATCTCCTCAGGAGGTAAATATTTTTCTCTCTCTGTGTCTCTCACACTCACTCTCTCCATCTCTGTGTTTTTCTGTCTGTGTCTCTGTGTCTCTCTCCTCTCTCACATCCCCCCCATCTCTATCTATCTGTATATTATCACATCCATCCTGTCTCTCTCCCACCCCCCCACCCCCAGTCGTCTCTCTCTCCCCCCCACCCCCAGTCGTCTCTCTCCCCCCACCCCTTGCATTCTAGGACTATGAATACAATATGGCGGCTTTGCACCTCGGTCTGTGCATTGTGTATAGAGATGAGCATTCTGGGTCTTGTAGTTCAGTGTGCGCGCATTCCGATTTTTCCCCTCGATATATCGATATTTTTGAAATGTCTATATCGGTGTATCGATATGAAAATTATATCGGGTTTTAGCGATATATCGATATATCGCCGGACCCTACTATATATATATATGTATATATAATATATGCTGTTAGTGTGGCTTATATCTCTGACAGTATTTTTCATCCCCCAAATACATATTCCACAATTCTCTGCTGAAATGAAATTCAGAAAATTTCAACTGAATCAGTATTTATTGTACTGGATTGCAACCTACTCTCCAAGCCAGTGTTTCCCAACCATTTTTTGCTGCAATGTAAATTAACCACCAGTAGGTCCTCGCGACCCAAACTTTTTTTGCTGCGACCCAAATTAGCCTTCAACCTGTCCTCCACCACTAGAGGGCGACATCGTAACTGAAGCCCAGCTCAGCCAAAACGTTATCACCCGTCTGTTTTGTGGACTCAGCGCAACTTGTAAGTACGCTCTTTATACAAATTGGTCAGCAGTGTCGTTTTTTTTTAAAAACGTTGAAAGCTTTTTTTTGTAAGAGTTAAAAGCTTTGTTTTTTTAAGTGTTAAAAAAACATTTTCAACATTAAAGCAAGGGAAAACAAATTCTGATGGCCCTTCGCCATCCTACTGAGGACCCCACGACCCTGATTTGGGTCGGGACCCAAGCTTGGGAATCACTGCTCTAAGCCTTTAAGAAAATCTGAAGACATTTTTCCGTGGAGCAGTGGTATGAACAGAAGAATTATAAAATCACCTCCATTTGTTTTGTTCTGTTCATTCTATTGCCTTTTTTATATTAAAAAAATGTGAAGTTTTTAAAAAAAAATCTGTTTGCTTAAAGATTTCACAACATTTTAAGCGTGTCCAATTTGGAGTATTAATCCTTTACCAGGGGCATTAGCTGAGTGCCATGGGGACATTTTCCTGTTGCTCTGAAACATCTTTGTCACAGCTGTCACAGCAGTGGACGAAACCTCCTGGCGCCCTGTGGTCTTGCTAATTGACGGCCTGCTCACATGGGAGAACGAGCGACAATTCCCAGCCTCCCTTCGCGGCTCGAGGATCCAGGTCCTCTCCATGGGAGGAGAATGTAAACTGCAATTCCCAGGGTGCCTCCGTTCCCCAGCGCAGAGCCATTGATCAATCACGAGTTCACTCCAGGCCCTGGCACAGCTTGCCGAGTGGCTTGGCAACATTTTTCCACAGAGCAGGATAGTTCACTTCAGGTCCCAGCAATTTCACAGAAAATTATAACACAGAAGAAGGCCGTTCAGTCCACTTTTGCCAGCTCTTTGGAAGAGCTACCCACTCCCCCATTCTTTCTCAATATCCTTGCAAGTTGTTCCTTTTCAAGTACCTATCTAATTTGCTTTTGAAAGTTTTTATTGAATCTGTTTCCACTAACCTTTCAGGCAATAGATTTTTCCAATCTATTTTAATTACGAGAATTTAGAAGATAACTTATGTCTTAATCAGTGATGAATGAAGATAAGTCCCTTATTCAACAACAACAAAATTACACTTATTCAGCACCTTTCACGTCAGGAGGACATCCCAAGGCGCTGAACTGTTTCAGACTCAAGCTACCACAGAATCCAACACCTTGAAATACAGTACATACAATTGCAACATCATACTTACTTCGAGTAGCAACAAAATTCTTATGAAACTTTACTTCAAAAACATTCTGACTAATGAATGGTTTGAAGAGATTAAACAATCAATATCAAACCAATGGCAGAGGGATAGAGCCTGATATTTAAAATATTCTAATACCATTTGACAAGTAAAACGTATTTTTTAAATATTGAAGTGGAACACACATGTTTATATTTTACCTGCAGTAAGTAGGAGAACAGTGGTCCAAGAATTGGGCACAACACAGATTCGTAATGTTCAGGGGGACAAGACTGAACCAAAGGCTTCACAAAAACACGTACACATTAGTTAAGGGAAATATTGAATTTTTGACGTCATGCACATTTCAACCATGATAAATACCAAGGCAAAAGCAAAGCCACTTGCCTTTCTTGTCCCCGGTACCCGCTGCTCCGATGGCCGAGATTGTGTTGAAGTAGCAATCGCACTGTACAATATGCGGTGTACAATTATAACAACTTGCAATTTATATAGCGCCCTCCACACCAGGTAACATCTCAGAAAGTTTCACGATGGTGGAGCCCAATGCCAAGACAGTAGGAGGGGGAAGGTGACCATAGGCACAGTCGTAGGTCTTCAGCCTCAACCAGAAAATGGGGAAAGAGGACGAGGCAAAGGGATTGAGGGAGGGAGTACCATCGCTTCAGGGCATAGTGGCTGAGGGCACGATGTGATGAATAGTGGAGGACGGGAGATCAGTGAGGAGGGTGTTTGAGAAGTCCAGCTGAGAGGTGACAAAAGAGTAGACAAGGGTTTCAGCAACTTGTGGAGTGAGATATTGTCGGAGACGGGTTATGTGACGGAGGTGGAGAAAAGCAGTCCTGTTCAGGGACCGGATTTGAAAGAGGAGGGATAACTATGGATCGAACCGGACGACTAAGTTGCGCAATTATACAGCACAGGAGGCAGCAAGTGATTCTTCCTGTACCAGTCCTTACACGGCCTTGCCCCGCCCTATTTAACCGATCTACTCTCCCCCTATAAGCCCACCCGGACCCTCCGTTCAGCAGGAATTGGCCTGCTGCAAGCCCCCCGCCCGAAACCGCCCCACCATTGGAGGCCGGGCCTTCAGTTTCTCCGCTCCCACCCTATGGAATTCCATCCCACAATCCCTCCACCTTGTTTCTTCCCTTTCCTCTTTCAAGGCCGGTCTGAAGACTTTCCTCTTCGACTGTGCCTTTTGTTCCCCCCCGAATTTTTTGACCTCCCCTACGTGTTTCACCCTTTCCCGAACACTCCCCTCCCAGCTCGGGTCACACGTCTCCTGTGCAGCGCCTTGGGACGTCCTCCCGACGTGAAAGGCGCTTTATAAGTTTAAGTTGTTGTTGTTGTTCTCTGAAAGTACAATCAAATTTTGCCCCACTTGTCTGCTCTGTCCACATATTCTACTGTCCTCCTCGAGCCCTTTAATTATTAACTGTCAATTAATGAAAATAGGTTCTTCCCAAAACAGTACAAGTTGCAATATAAACAGTGAGTGCCTTACATAACAATAGTCACTAGTATATTGCCTACAAAAGCAGCAATAGTAAGAACCTCCAAATGACCTGATTTTGCCAGTGAACACCGGTACACAGGGCAAAGCAGTGGCATCTGCAAGGCCTGATTTTAGCAGTGAACAAGTCTATATGGCCTTTAAGCCAGGCTGCCATTACATAAAGCAAAGTAAAGGAAACTACAGGTATTCCTCGCTTAATGTCGTAGTTGTGTTCTTGAAAAGTGCGACTTTAACAAAACGACGTTAAGTGAACATATTTTTCCCATAAGAATTAATGTATAAACTGGAGTTAGGTTCTTTTGGACATTTTTCATCAAAATTTTGTTTAAAAAAACATTATAAGTTGAAATACACGGACATTCATAAATTAAAAAAATTAAAAATAAATTTAACAGAACACTCACAGCATCAAAACTTGTTAAAACATCTAATTTCATTTTGAGAGTAATAGTTTTCCTGTTTTTTTTACTACCAACTGTCATTTGGTACTCACAATTGTCACTTACTGGGCGTTTTTGACTCATGTTTATAAAGGATTGCACAAATAAACCACGATTTAAAAATATTACCGATATCACACTGCACACAGACTTAAAATGGCGACGTTAAGACTGTAGATGGACGCTGCGTAAGAATACCGAACAGTAACCTATGCTACCCCAAAGTACAGTAGTTCATTTCCACCCGATGGCGCACGACGTAATAGCGAATGTCGCGACGTTAAATGGATATATGTTCCCTATGTATCAGCAACGTACTAACAAGACAACGTTGACCAAAGTAACTTTAAGTGAGGTCTACCTGTAATTTTATGCAAAATTACATTTTGTATCAAACAGATGAATCTCCCATATTTGATGTCAGATCGAGTTTACACAACAACATTACACTTGAATAGCGCTTTCATGTCAGGAGGATGTCAAAGGGTGCGTTGGACAGTCATAAATAAAGGATATGCAGCACTGGGCGCAGCCTGTAATCAGCAATGTTCTCCAGGTTCACAAAAGCAGAGTTTATCACAGATTCGGCAAAGTTGTTTACGTTGAAAAAATCTTGAAGCATGCTGGGGCCAGCATTCCCAAGGATGTGGAAACTGTCCAAGAAAAAAAAAACAGATAGAACAAACCAACTCATCCTGCACTGGTAGAAATTTATTTAATTTTTTAAAAATTGAACTAAGCAAATGAGAATCTTTCAGCAGCCCTGCATCTATTCACATTGACAGTCCTTGTACTGGGCTGCCCAGCTGAATGTCTTGCTGGTGCTGAGATCTGTGCAATTTAGGTAACAGTAATATTTTATCAAGAGCATTTAACCATTTGTTTGTTATACAGACCGGGCTAAATGTTCTGTGGAGCTGGGGGTGGTAGAGGCATGGGGAAAGAAGAGTGGAAACATATTTAATATTAATGTGACCAGTACCGAGTCCACAGGCTCAACAGGATGGATAGAGGTATATGGACAAGTCAAATAAGATTTTTCAGTGTTGATTGTTATTCAGTAAGTAAGCCGCTTTTAAATGTGCTCGTACAGAACCCAGGTTCGGCTAAGATATTGCTTAACACAAGACGAGTTTGAGATGAGTGAAATTTGAAAACAAAATGCATCAAATCGAATAACATTTATGTTAATTCTGTACTAGAATTCACTAAATAAACACACTGGTAATATATTAAATATGTTTCCACTCTTCTTTCCCCATACCTCCACCACCCCCAGCTCCACAGAACATTTAGCCCGGTCTGTATAACAAACAAATGGCTAAATGCTTTTGATAAAATATTACTGTTACCTAAATTGCACAGATCTCAGCACCAGCAAGACATTCAGCTGGGCAGCCCAGTACAAGGACTGTCAACTTGAATAGATGCAATGCAATGCGTTTGTATATATTTTTTTTAAAATCAGGAATAATATGCTACTGTACTAAAATGTTATGAAAAGAAAATGTCAAAACGCAGCATACACAAATAAAATTATTTCCTACCAGTTGTCATATAGCGTACAGAAGAATCCTTGCATACGTTCCAGCACAGATTTGTACACGGGAGCATCAGCGTGATCCAACAGGGGCTGAGGAATGCCTGTTTACAACAATATTTATTGATTTTTTTTGGCAAATTTACCCAAATTATATACTAGCCCAAATATTGTAAAACTTGAAATGTCTCAAAAGCTAGATTTAAGCATAACCTCTCACCCATAGTATCATATGTTCAAACCTACACTTACAAATCGTTTTAGCCCTAGCTCCTTTCTATGTCCTTTCATAATAGAAACTAAATATACTACTCCCAACTATGACCTAATGCCTGTCCAATATGAATCTATCACCCTAACATTTAATGACACTACACACGTCAGAATACTTTTTGCCTTTTCTATCTTGATGCCCGTAGATATATCTGCAATCCAACATTCCAGTTGCTCAACAAATTGAAAAATAGTCAAATAGTCATGTCACCATTTTAGATGTACTTATTTTCTTTATTCCCTTTTCCCCTACGTCACATTTTATATTAAACAGTTTTTTGTCACCTATTTTCCCCACCGTCCAGCTTGGCCTTTGTTTGTCATTAACCTTAATTTTATATAAACAAAACAAAATTATTTTCCCTTGTACCCATTCCCAAATCATTTTGATGTCCCAGATCATTGGGATGTGCCATAACTGCATACAGCCAAAGAACCATCCATTTACCCAGACCCTACCATTTATCTTCGAGTTACCTTTCATCTTAAACAAAGCTTGCTTAATTTATTTGGTTTATTCCCAAATTACAGCAGCAATACCACTTTTGTTATTATTATTGTCAGTCACAATGCGCAGCCCATATTACATTATCTTCAAATCACAGGCATGAACATCATGTGTTTTCTGGGTAAGTGAGGAACCCTTGTAATGTAACCAACAACTGAAATGTGCAATGCACAACCCTAACCCTAAGGATTATGCAAAAAGAATGAGGAGTTGTAACATTGTGAGTTGGCATCAAGCTACAAAGTCATTTATGGTGGCAATCTTCATGTTCTTCAAGTAATTAGGAGAGCAAATCCTACAATTGTTGTCAGCAGAAAATACTTTGAACCTTGATTATAAGTTACTATACTAACTATTGTACAAGCTACTCACAGCAACTTACAAAAGTTGAATGTCAAACTTGATGCTGCTACTACATATTTTTCAAGTGGTGCCATAGCCTTGTGCCACTCATCCCAAGTTGCAGTGAATTGCCTTGAAATTTTAAATCATTCAATTTCTAGGATGAACCAGTTTTACACAAACACTAAAGCATGACAGAATAAGTACAGTATCATTGACAACATGGATAACTAATCTATCAACCACATGATGGTCCAACTCATCCAAAACTCTGCCGCCCGCATTCTCACCCGCACCAAACTTCGCTCCCCCATTACCCCAGTCCTTGCTAGACTTCACTGGCTCCCTATCTGCGAGAGGATCGACTTCAAGATCCTCACCCTTGTCTTCAAATCCCTCCACTACTCTGCACCCCCCTACCTCTCTGACCTCCTCTCTCCTCAAACCAGCTCCCGTTGCCTTCGCTCCATTGGGTCTGGCCTCCTCTATGTCCCCGAATCCTCCTCTCCACCCTCGGCGGCCGTGCCTTCAGCCACTTTGCCCCGAGGCTCTGGAATTCACTTCCTCACTACCTTCGCCTCACCCCCTCTTTTCTCAGCTTCAGGTCCCGGTGGAAGACCTTTCTCTTCGACCATGTCTTTGGTCACATTTCTACCCCTGCCCCGGGATCCGCTATTGTGAAGCGCTCTGAGCTTCATCCAGCATGGAGGGCACTATATAAATCGGAATTGTTGTTGAATTCTGAGTTTTCAATGCACTCACAACAAACAAGCAATTTTTTCAAAATATGAATGTGGAACAATTTGCTTGGTTTAAACTATATCATTTTGGGGCTTGTGAGTAGAAAAAACTGAAACACAACCGAAGCACATGGCAAATTTTGCCAAATTAAATTGCAATACTTTGCAATGGTAGCATGGTATTCACATGGGAGAATGTTTCAAAGTGCTTCAAAAAAGACTGAGTGGAAGCAAGTAAGAAAATCTGCTCTTGAAACAGATCATTTCCAATTAAAAATATCTGCAGTTTTAAATCGAAAGGTCTTGCTTCGTTAAATCGAGGGGCTAATGATTAAACGTTCTCTGAATTTACAACAATCCACACAACAACAAAGTTACACTTGTATAGTGCCTTTCACGTCAAGAGGATGTCAAGCTGGTTTACGTAGCACGACCTCAGTAGTCTCACTTGAGGGG
This sequence comes from Hydrolagus colliei, assembly GCA_035084275.1. Classification (NCBI taxonomy): domain Eukaryota; kingdom Metazoa; phylum Chordata; class Chondrichthyes; order Chimaeriformes; family Chimaeridae; genus Hydrolagus; species Hydrolagus colliei. The sequence continues at coordinate 67,649,980 of CM068744.1, read as the reverse complement.
GAAAAAAATCATTACCAAGAATTGCATTTTTTTCCACTTCCAGCATGTCGTGAGCTCTCCTGAAATGTGGGCTGAGCTGCTCCATCACTTCTGGCTGCCAGAGGTTATTGTGTGTCCTACAGATAAGAATACATCACAACAATAATTAAGTTACAGCTCCAGATCACAAGGGAAAAAAAACACAATTTCAATTGTGCATCCCACAGACAAAATGTGTCCAAAAAAAATTCACTTCTAATTGGTAGTCTTTTCAGTGAGGTATTTGGGGAACATGCTTGGAAGAGCTCTCCCAGGATTCTATGATTTTTTTAAATATAAAAATGCTATCTTCTCTTAAAAAAGTATTTCTGCGCAGCTTTACTCCAATGAATGTAATGGTTGATGTTTTCAACTGGATGATTCTCTTCAGAAACTCCATTCCACAGAAGTCACCCTTCAGTGCCGGTCTATGATTTGGTCATGATGGAATTTTGTCTTTTCACAAGTATCAATGGATTATCAGTTTAATTTTTTCTTTTTTGTTTTAAACTCCTGCAATTGGAATTAGGTTATTTTCCAAGCTTGAAAACAGGTTATTTTCCAAGCTTGAAAACAAGTTTGGCCAGGACATAACTGGGCAAAATAAATTTAGATTGAATTCTACACAAGCTACGCAAATCAACCAACCCCCTGGCCAATTAACCTCTATGTCAACCATTTGAAACCAATCAATATCCTCAAGATTGAGAATACCAGTTCCCCTCCCTTTAAAACATGTTGCCCAGAACCTCTCAAGTTTGATGAAAAAAATATTGTTTTGCATAGATTCCAAGGACACTTAAAAATCTGAAAGGGTTAAAAAATACAACTTCAAATAACATGAAGCAGTAGAGGTATGATTCGATATCAACTGCTGCTAATCAAGACGGATACATGAATTACATAGATCCCAGCTCCCATCCTGCTACAGTCCACATCTCAACCACATGCAGTGAGGTGCCAGCTTACATTAGACACACACCATCAAATACCTTCCACAGGACAGCAACAGCTGCAAGGCTTGAACAAAAGCCTGAAGATTCAGATTTTCACAAATTCAAAATCTTTTTTACAGAGACATTATAACTCTAAAACCACCAATGAGCCACTCAGCTGTTCTGAACTTTTCAACAATTATCCTAATGTACAGTAGATTGCTGGATGCTTCAGCAGCAGTGTACATACACACAGAAACAGCTTGTTATACAGACCTTTCACAGAACGAATGTGGTTTAACTCCCTTTGGAAGTCTTCATAGAGTCTCCAACCCAAAACCAATTGAACAATCGCATCGCTAGCCAAATGTGAAAGTATTGGTCTTACAAAATACATTTTAATAATGCTTTCTACTCTTTCCGGTGGCATAACTGGTAGTGAAGCTGTACAGTGTGCAACTAAGCTTGGCAGAGCAGAGTGGTCCAAGGACCTATGTTGTTTCTGATCACAATGAAGACTTAGACCCAGCTGTAGTATTACCTACAACTGCATGACTTGCCAGTAGCCACTAGTTCTGTGAGTATTGAGAGGCGACCACGGAATCATACCCAAACACAATTTAGTACCTTTCTCATGGTGGAAATTGAGAGAGGAAAGAATGGGGATATTAGGTCATTCATTAAAGGACTTTTTAAAAGAGCTCCTTGCCACTCTATTTCTTATTCTGTGTCAATGATAATAGCATTTTTTCTTTGGAACTTCATACTAGCAAACCTGTAGAGGAGAGAAAAGACAATTCTGGGGTCAACCCAGTATTTACCATCAAAGTGACTTACCTGCACACCATGATCATGTAAAATGACACAGTCTTTTGAGTCCTCCAGGTATCTACTTCACATTGAATAATAATTACATGAAAACATTACCTGGATAATGTATTTTCTTAGCTCAAAGCAGAGCACATTTGGCCAATATTCCAAACTATTGACCAATTCTAAAACGTTGCTCCGTGTCTCTGCAGAGCACCCAGTCTACCCTGTAAAGAACTAAAATTGTCAACCATTTCACAAGGGGAGGTTTAAAATAAACTGAATTTTGCTGCAGGCAATAAAGGTTCCATTTACTTCCAATTGATCTTCAAAACAACTGTTGGAAGAAAAAATTAAGACATGTAGAATGATTTCAAACTGGACCAAGGTGTTTTTAGCTCTGAAGCATTGCTGTTTACACCCCAATGAATGCTATATCACTACAAGCGCATCAAGTTTCTCCACACAACTTTTATTACCACAATGAAGTCTTGAACTACCAAGCGATTCTGAACCTTATTGAACGAGGATCAAGCAACCTTGAGATAAAATGCAATGCAATTTCCACAACAGTTCAGTTAGAAAAGAAAACAAAGTTACCATAATACCACATTAATACACACCTTTGATACGCCAGTGACAACTGATGATCAATAATAAATTTTTGACTTTTAAATGTATAAAATAATTATCACACCATCTCAATACTAAAGCACAAAAGCTAGTGTTTTGTCCTAAAGATTACGACATGGATACCATTAGCTTTCATACTTCAGTACTTCCTTCACCATAGGCTCACTTTGTAGTCTAGGATTATCAGGTCATCCAATATTGTTACCAACAAAACCCAGACCTGTATTAAACTCAACTTCCAAATAACTTCCAGTACAAGGAAACACTCTTCTAGTGTCCAGCAACGTTTGTGTTATTTATGAAAACAGTAAACTACAGAGGGCAGAAAGCATCAACTGTATGACAATCATTCAGTCTTTTGTTGCCAAATCATGGCCACGATGTAATTTACCTGTATATCTGTAGTTGTGAAATATTCAGTCACAAGAGACAGACAATTCACTAATCCATTAACTGCAGTTAATGGCAGTAGTAGTGCTGCTATCAACTAAACATTGCCATATTGCCTTTATATTAAATTAGAAGTTGTTTGAAGTCTGAAGTTTAAGAAAACTCACGAAAGCCATATGAAGTAACCGTTTGCAAAGCATTAAAAGTTACGCGCTCCTGGATTTCTACCACTTTACAACGACAGAATCCTAATGGGGCATCCGCAAAAAAATGGACAACATACAGAAACGCCAAGTATGCAAAGTAAATGAATCAGTCATAAACTGCTTTTCACCAATAAGAACAGCGGTACGAGACACTGCTGCCACACAGGCTGAAAAGTATTTTCTTAAAAAGGATGCCAAATAGCAAACCTGTATACAATCCCTTCACTGCTAGTTATACAACCCCTTTTCCTAATAAATTTGGCAAATGGGGAATATCAACTCAATATGGAAAAAGTGAATGAGGTTGATACGAAGTCCAGGATGACCAGACTTATTTTAAAATAGCTCAACAGAAATCATTGAAATTCAATGTGGGATTAGCAATTCAAACCAGCTACAACTACAATTTTTGACATGGAGGAAAAAAAATGTTTTCCAAAAAAAACTCATCTAAATTTGTAGGTTTACAAAAAAATCACACAAATAGAAATCATTGCAATCAAATGCACTATGCTCATTTAAACTAAAATCTTGTTGTGAGAAGGGTGAAATGCACAAGTGGTATTTTTTTTAAATCAAGTCTATGTTGGGGAGGAGGAGATATCAAGTTCAATCATTAAATCTTTCCACCTCATACACTCATTGGGTAGTTGGTCAGCCATTCTTGATTCAGTCTGAAGATCACCAGCAGCTCCTAGGGACTTACTTACCTGTCCCGGCTCAATTACAAATTAGTTCAGATAATCCAGGTTCACAAAGCTGTCCGGAAGATAATGCAAGCTAGGTAAGGCAGTTAATTTCAAAAGTATTAGGAGTTTCTTATTTCAACCCTGTAAATTGATTTAGGCAATGCAAAACAAATCACACTGTCTAAATGATTGCTCAGCCTCACAAATAAAAGGTTCTGTAAAAAGAGCACTATGCGGACGGGTGGATAGTGTTCTTTGTCCTGATAATTATTTTCACTGGTTCAAGACCATGGTTTCCTGGCCTGGATCCAGTGTTGGTGTAATAATGGCTTTGGTTCACATGTTGCTACTCTTGTCCAACTCAATTCACCTTATCAGGGCGAGCAGGTTGTCAAGAAGTTTGATGACATGCTCAGTGCAGGCGTTGCGGTACATCGGAGCCCCGCTGGGTGTGAATCCGACCACGAACCCTCCGGCCTTTGCCTCCTCCAGGTCACTAGGCCAGCGAGCCCGCTTCACAACTCCAAGTATGGTGTAAACACACAAGCTGATCTGTTAAAATAAGGTAAAAAGCAGAGATGAAAGGTCTGGCAACATTTCATTGAGCTTTACCAGTAGCACCTTGGGATAGGGAGGGGTGGGGCAATACCTCCAGGATCCTTGGTGATAAATGCCTGACTGCAACCAGTAGCCTTCTGACAAGTGGGGACAGTAGCTTTCTGTCAGGAATAAATGGCTCTTTGAGATTATGGGGCAGAATTTGTGTTTGCAACATGTGCATAGAAGTGTTTAAGAACCTCTCAATCTAGTATCAAACCAACTATGGAAGATTTTAAGACTTTCTGCGCTACACATTACTGATGATTTTTCCTTCGTGGAAAAAGAGTCTGGTTCAATTCTTTAGTATGAATCAATAATCCAACCAACACAACTGCCCACAAACTGCACTTCCAATACTAATACCACAACTAAACATATTCGCTTCACTTCCACCGTAAGACAAACAAACGAACCATGTTCGCTTTAGTTCCATTGCTAGCAACTGAACCAACATTCTTTGCATAATTCCAACAAAATTCCACACTTGGGTGCTTCATATACAATCACTCCATCCTCAGATGCATTAATAGCACTATCAAAAAATCACACAACTGCAATCAGATTTCCAGGACAGACCATTTCTCTTTGGAAAGCTAAGACATTCACCCATGAAACATGCAACTTTAACCGTTAATTAGAAGTAAAGATGACACATCACTGCCTGCAATTAAACCTACACATTTAATAATATACAACCCTATTGTCAAGTATAAAAAGCTGAGTCCACCCACTCCAACAGAAGGAAAAATAGGTTCACAAACAATTTCACTGGAGGCTGCAGAATATTTTCCAATCACAAGGTATGTACGTTGTGCCTCGAAATAAAGATCTGTGGATTAATCAAACAGTTACTGCGCTGTACAACCGGCTCTCTGAAAGTCACCGTGGTGGGATTGTAAATTTGCAGTTCCTTTTATTGTCACCGCATAGGGTGTTTTCAATACATTCGGCAAGAAAAATAAATTCACCAACGGCATCCATTTGGCAGCAAGTCATTTCTTTCTGGAATTACAAGTACAAACCTCTTCAGCACAGACGAATGGATGATACAAACGGTGGATTTCATGACCACTCCACAATAAGATGATCCGTCATCCCCGTTTCAGCGTTTCTGAAATTTCACAAAAAGCAGGGCAACTGCACAATCCTTGACAAGTTACCTGAATCATTTCCAATTAGAACCAGTAATACAAAATCAGAGTCAAGACGAGCACACTGTAAATCAGATATCATTATATTTCCAAAAAGCCATTGGTGGTACTGTGTTAGCATCTTCCCGGTATTGCCCATACCAACAGAACAGTCTTTGGAAGCACTTTTAGTTACAAATAATTCACACATACCCTAGACCTGTTGATGCCTGATGGGTCTTCCATAATCGGGTCTGCTGGAGTGACGTCTGCACCAATGTACGCAAGGAACAGCCGTGGCTCAGAAAGCACTCTGCAAGGCAAGAAATTTAATGTGCATTAGTGCTGTTTGGCTAATTCTAATGACTAGTTCTCCACGCCCCTTTCACTCTGCCATCAACGGTCGTGCCTTCAGCCACTCTGGAACTTTCTCACTCAACCCCTCCGCCTTGCCCCCTTCCTCCCCAATTTGAAATCCGGCTTAAAAGTCCTTCCTTTTCGATTGTGCTTATGGTCACTTCCCGCCTCCCTCTCCCCCTATCTCGGTGTCAGACTCCACCACTATCAAGTGCGCCGGAATCCTGAAAGTTGCTGTAGTTGCTGCAGATCTTCACGGTATAGCTGAGATTAGATTAAACAATTGTTGGACAATGTGGCTGGTTTATCTAACTACAAACTCTCGCAATTGGTCTGGTTTTTTTAAAAAATTCCCCTTTCCACATTCAAGAAAAATCAGACTGCACAAAGTGTTCTTTGATGATCAGCCAGCTCCACCACATGCAACCCTGGTAATTAAACCTCGTCTTCAATATGCAACTGATTACAATCCACAAGTCTTGCATTAATTATTTTAAAGCAATAATGCAGTATGATAGCAGAAGGCCTTAAAAATACCTGTGCATCTCCTCAGATAGCCAAAGACTGGTAACTGGGCACATAAGCTCCTCCAGGAAGGCTTTCTGTCGCTCATAATTCTTGAACTGATTACTCAGGAGAACAAGAGACTCCATCAGGGCACACTTCTCCAATTGAGTAAGTTGTCTTTCGTCTTGTTGCAGGCGCTTCACATGAGCGTAGAACATGTCAAAAACTGGCTAAACATAAAAGCAAAGCGTATTAGTTTAGATAAACACTTGCTGAATAGGGAAACACCCATTGCAAACAACAAAACAGTGTTGTAATTAAACATTATTCAAATGCGTTAATGGACAGTGAAAATGTGGCAGTAAATCACATGATCTTCTTTAATATTAGACGATCGTCAACAATTTTAATGTTTCTACAATCTTGCCAATCTACACTGAAGCACATTTGAGATTCTTCTGATTTTTAATCCCTTTGCTTTCATTCCAAACCCACTGTATTCCCAAATAGGGAACAGTAGACAAACATCCAAGTCACCAGAGAAACTGCACAACGAAAGACACAAACATGTTTAAAGCACTGAGAGAATGACATTTGGAACTTTTAAGCTGTAGACGTTTTATATTGCAAGTTTGGCTCCATTGATAGAACTCAACATTGGGTCAGAACATTGTAGGTTTGAACCAATGTCAGGACTGGTGATAATACTTTAGGCTCACACTCTAGTGGAGTGCTGATTGCCTGAGGACCACCTTGTGAAGAAAATATTAAATCAAACTTTAGTCTGCCTGCTATTCAGATGAATGTAAAATATGCTTTTGAAAAGAGGGAGTTTCACCTATCTGACAATCATCCAGATCATTTGTTTGTAAAACTTTCCTAGCAAAAATGACTGCTAGTTTTGGCTACAAAACCAATAAGTAAAGAATGTGGTTAATCACTTTGTGAGCTTGCTGTGGTCAACAAACTATTAAATGTGAACTGAGGATTATTCTTCTAAACAAAATGATTCTCTACCTCCTGGAAATATATCCAAATGAAAGTGGTCTAGTTGCTCCCAGCATTTTACCACCAATCATTCCCAGACACACTCTATGCAGATTACACATCGATTGCTAAAAGCAATAATTGCTATTACAGTACCAATTGGAGCAACACAACTCCCAAAAGCATAATTTCTCATCAAGCCTCTCAGCTGTTTAGAACAAAGACTTTTAATGTACTCAAGCAACTTATGCCAATATAGGGAAGTGAACAGTATTAGGGCAGATCATGAACAATACTACTTGAATATGATGAAAGCGTGTTTTGCCCTGGTACAAGTGATGCTGGCTCTCATTCAAGTCTGACTAAAAGGCATCAAACTAGTTTGGAGTTAGTAATATTTGATTGGGTACATTCTACAGTAAAAGCCTGTTTATCCGCACCCTCGGGACCTGGCCAATGCCAGTTAAAGTGGGTGTCGGATATTCGGCCGAAAACGGCAAAAACAAAAAATAATAAATTTTAAACTGCATTTTTCTGGATAAATTCTGGTTAATCAAGTGCGGACTTTAGTTTTTTTGAGGTACCGGTTATACGGAATTACGGTTGATCAGGTGCCGCATAAACAGGCTTTTACTGTATTTAGATTAGTAGATCTTCGAAGACAACTAAAAGTATATTTCTATTATTACAAGAAGAATAAATTTGCTTTGAGAGACGAATGTTTTTGACACTTACCATGATGAGTTCTGGGTGATCTCTGCACATTTTCAGTATGGATGAACAAGCATGCCTGCGAACATTCTTTACTGCACGAGTTCTTGGAGCCTAGAATTAAAAATCGCAAGTTTCCAATTTAATTTCCAACTAAAAATGTTAAGGACATTGTGTTTTCGCCTCCAATATACATAAACACCCCAATTTCCAGTAAATCTTGTGAATGTTTCGAGACATTGTCCCGAGGTAAACGCACTGTACCAAATGAAAGGATTGATGTTATTATAGTACAGAATGTTGCCCTACCTGACTCTCTTCAATCACTTCAAAAGTAGCAGATGCAAAGAGCTGAAAAGAAAAATGACACATTAATATATTGAACCATGACAGTAGAAGAGGCCATTTGGCCTACCGTAATTGTGCTGTTGCTCCTGCCAGCCCTGTGTTATCCACTCTAACTTTATTCCCCTGCACCCTATCATTTTCTTCAAATTTTTTAAAATGTGATTTCCTTTTAGACTTTAGCTCCTGGAAATATTTCCCACAAAAGCCCTAAAAAATTTCTACAAATGACGCTTTTCCACCATGAAATGTACAATTGTTTGAATCAGTCACTTTAACTCACGAGTTGTCTTTACTTCACACCGATTCTGCATTGATTGCTAAAAGTAATGATTATTATAGCACCAATTGGAACAGGATAAGGAAAACTGGCAGGAGCATCATCTCTTATCAAGTCACCAGCTGCTTGTATACTGAGGCTAAGGACTCAGCAAAAACACTACCAGCTTTTCAAGTGTCCCCAGATAACTATAATCCAGAGCCCTGATTAAACCTCTGCTGTCCTTTCTCTAGTCATGTCTTTTCTAGTGGTGTCCAAAACTAGATGCAGAATAACAATTATTGCATTGCTTTAACATATTCAGCAAAGGCTCCTGAGCACAATAAGGTAAGTAAATTGCCCCACAGCCAGCTCTAGACTTTTTTTAAAAAAAAATTAAAAAATTTGAAAATTAATGAGACCATGTATATACATTTGTAACGTTGACAACTGCTGAACATAATTGAATTGTTGAATTAACATTTTGTGAGTAACTGACACATAATCAGGCTCTAGCTCATAATATAACTATTTATAATCAATTTGAATCCAAGACAAACTATCCTACAGAATCCCCCAATGTTGTACTAATTACAGTAAAAGCCTGTTTATCCGGCACCCTTGGGACCTGGCCAATGCCGGTTAAAGCACGTGCTGGATATTCAGTCGAAAACCCTCCCCCCAAATTTTTTTAATGCATATTTCCGAATAAATTCCGGTTAATCGAATGTGGACCTTTTTTTGCGGTGCCGGTTAAATGGAAGTTATTTTTCTGATTTTCTAAATTCCTCAATGCTCTGATTGGAGAATGGTTTCATGAATTTAGATGAGTAGATCTGATAAGACGTGATAAGGAGCAAATGCAAGGATACAATCATTATTATGAGTGTTAACAAATGGCTCTTCTTCTCAGTGCAAACCAAAAACGAGGTTGTCTGCATATCACAGCCAAGATCAGACATAAGAGCATATACATACAGTATGCCAGTAGGAGTCAATGGATCTTTATCAGCAGTAGAAACATGGCACATTCTTCTTCTTATGCTTATAAAAAGTGCCATTTGCAGTAAGACTAACTGCTTTCCCCCAAAAAACTACATCAACTCATACCAGGAGTTGCAGTTAAGGTCTCATGCTATACCAGGCAGTGGCAGTACTCACTAATTTATCCAGATTTTTCCAAATTAAACGTCATTTTAATTAACATGTGCTACAGAGTAAAGTCGAAACATACCTTTTCAAGCACTTGTGGCAAAACAGAGGCATCATGGAGAAGGAAAGGACAGAGGGTTGAAACAGCCGTCAGGATACAAGAAAGAATCAGGGGATCATGGGTATGATAACTCAATACAGCTTTAAGGAGCTCAACTCCCTCTGCTACTGGAAGTTGCTGTAAACGGGAAAAAAAAACTTATTAAGTTTCTTCCAAGTTATATCAATCCTTTATAATGCATTAAGGTTAGGCAAGTGCATGATTAAACTAAATGTTCTCCATATTGTTAACAGGCTGGTATTTTAACCAAGTTTTCTTTTTTGTTTAAAAAAAACACTATCTTTCCTATCAGTTGTATTGTCCTGCAAATCTCTTGTCGGTGGAGGATTTGGGGAAAATAAAGTTCCATATAAAATGGTAAACACAGCATTCAGTACCTTTCTTGCCTATATTGTGCTCCGATCCTAGCCATGATATTATCTTATGGCAAATTCCTACCACAAGGTTATGTATGCTTCCAGCCACAACATCGCTCACAAAGTGTTTGTCTATATATAGCAGATGCTTTGAATAGCATTATATGAAATGCTTGAAAAAGCCTGGATGAGATCAGATGCTACTTTAAAATTGCAAGCATGATTTCATAACATGCAATTTGGAAAAGAATGTTGTTAATTAGATTTTAAGGCTGTATCAAACGTCCTTCTTTCCTTGGAACACTGCTACAAACAATTCATACACACCTCTGCATCCAAGGTTCTGAACAACTGGCTCATGACACTTTCCATGAAGAAAGTCAGTGCATCCCACTGCACGAAAGATGGTGAAAAGATGGAACACAAACCTGTCCCAGTCTTGGCTGTAGAAAGAAAAAACAGGTTAATTTACTAAATGCATCTGAAAACTAGCCTATTCATCTAAACATCCAAAATGTCAGGATGTACACAAAAGATCATCACCCCCACCTCTATTACTCCAATCCCCTCCTCACCAGCTCTGTCATTCATAAAATCCAGCTAAGTAAAAACTCTACTGCTGTATCCTCACCATCACCAAACTCTGTACCCATATCACCCCAGTCTTTTCCAGGCACCACTGGCTCCCTGTCACAGAATTATTAGTTTTAAGATCTTCACACTCGTTTACAAAATTACTTCATGCCCTGGCACATCCCTCCCTCTTGAACCTGTTTACACCCCACTCCACATGCATTTAACTGGCGTTGCCTTTAGCCACTACATACCAAAGTTACGGAACTCTCTTCCTCAAATCCCTCCACCTTACTTCCCCTTACCCATCTTCAGATCACACCTGGAAATCTTACTCTTCAACACTGCCTACGGTCAACTTCCCTCTCGCTCCAGCATCACGTTATTAAGCCACTATTAAGCACTCCTTGACGCTATCTCACATGAAGGGTACTGCTATAAATGCAAGTTGTTATTGTTACTTATGTTAACTTTCACCTCTTCCCTCTGCTCCAATACATTAGCCAGAAATTACACAAAACAAAATGGTTAAACCTGCTTACACATAGTTGGGCCAACATCAATGGCTGCTGTAAGCTGATATTGCAGTGCTTCAGATGCCATGTTGAAACCAGTCATTGGTGCCAAACGACAAGAGAGTCTAATAGTCTCTCCTTGCTGAGCTCGGAAAGCTAGAAGCAGAAGTTGTAACACCACGTTTTATTAAATTATTATTGTATTGGACAAATCTTTGATGGAGGTCTACTGATTTTGCCACTTCAAAACAGAGATTTTTGCAAAAATCTCAGTGTTTTGAAGTTCCCTCTAGAGCAGAGTAATTTGAAGATGCATTATATAAAGGCTCATTTCTGATCAATGGATCATCATAAAAGTATTCCTACTCAGCTGAAATCAACTCACGTCATAAATTTTCATTGATTTAAGTTAAAATGTTCCCACTGAAGCTGCACATTGTTTTACTCAGTTAAAGTTTGTGCGTATCTATTATTTATAGCATAATCCATTTAATTGCATATCAGATCATTGAATACTCCATTTAATCACACTGCAATTGCTATACCTCCTAAAATTTGGTATTCCACTCCACTAGGGTCCGTCGATATGGAAATTTTCCGATATCGATATATTGGTGGGCTCATATCGAGATATACCGATATATCGATATTTCCGGGCTTTTTTATACTGCTCATGCGCACGCATTCGGGGGTGCACACGCATTCGGGGGTGTTCGCGCGCATTCGGGGGGGTGCGCGCACACTGAACTAAAAGACCTGGAATGCTCATCTCCCCCACAAAGTGTCGCCACCGATTGTCCGAGGTCGCCATTTTGGTTGGTCCTCAACGCAACGAGAGAGTGTGTGACAGGGTAGTGAGAGGGACAGGGGAGAGAGAGACTGAGAGGGGAGAGAGAGACTGAGTGGGGAGAGAGGCACAGAGAGAGAGAGAGAGAGAGGGACAGAGAGAGTGTGACAGGGGAGAGAGAGTGTGACAGGAGAGAGAGGGGAGAGAGAGAGAGAGAGAGGGGAGAGAGGGACAGGGGAGGGAGGGGGAGGATGTGGATCTGGCTCAGGTGTTGGCCTATGTCCTCAGGAGGTAAATATCTCTCTCTCGCTGTGTGTTTCTCTGTCTGTGTCTCTGTGTCGGCGTCTCTCTCCTCTCTCACATTCCCCCCCCACCCATCTCTATATCTTTCTATCTCTCCATTATATATGCTGTACATTATCACATTCCCTCTCTCTCCCCCCACTCTCCCTCCCCCCTCTCCCCTTGTCTCTCTCTCTCCCCACCTCTCCCTCCCTCTCCCCGTCTCTCTCTCTCCCATTGTCTCACCCCCCCTCTCCCACTGTCTCTCTCTCTCCCCCCCCCTTCCCCTCTCTCTCTCTCCCCCTCTCCCCCCACCCCTTGTATACCTGTATATTGTATTCGAGGACTACGCAATATGGCGGCTTGACGACGACACCTCGGTCTGTACATTGTGTATAGAGATGAGCATTCTGGTTCTTTTAGTTCAGTGCGCGCACATTCCGCTGTGCACGCGCATTCCGATATACGCGTGCATTCCGCATTCCGTGCTCTAGGCCCAGGAGGTTGCAATGCCAGCGACAAGGTAAGCTGGAAAAGATTGCATTATAACGATAATACCCATAATACCGATATATCGCCAGAAACGATATACCAATATATTTTTTAATACCGAATTTTTCGACATATCGATATATTTTAAATTCCGATATCAGCATATCGATATGAAAATTATATCAATATAACCGATATATCGTCGGACCCTACACTCCACTCAAATGCATATCAAATAATTGAAGAATTCGCTTAATCACACGAAGGACAGGCAATATTATTCACACCTGTACAATTAGCTCAGGTAATTGCATTGGTTAAGGAGTAGACCAAGTAACCACAAACAATTTGACTCGCAGTTAAGGCAACTTCTAAACAGAGGTATACTATCCTTAATGCAATCCTTCCTTCCCTACATTTGCACCATGACATGTACTGCCTTCCACCACCTTCGCAACATCACCAAACTCTGGAAATGCCTCATCACTCAGGCTGCCAAAACCGTAGTCCACACATTTGTCACATCAAGACTCGCCTATGGAAACTCCCTCCTGGTCAGCTATTCCCTCCACAAGCTCCAGAACTCTGCAGCTCGTGTCCTCTCCAGCACCAAGCTCTGTGACCACATCACTCCCACCCTCACCCAGCTCCATCCCCTACAGGATCGAATTCAAGATCATCGTCCTCACTTTCAAGGCGATTCACAGCCTTGCCCCACCCTATCTCTCTGACTTGCTGTCCCCCTATGAACATGCCCACCCCCTCCATTCAGCGGGCTCCGTCCGGTCTGCTCCACGATCCCCCGCCCGACCCGCCCTACCAGCGGCGGACGACCTTTCAGCCTCCCTGCCCCTATACTCTGAAACTCCACCCCATAGTCCCTTTGACTCTCTTCCTCCCTCACCTTCTTCCAGGGAGGTCTGAAGACCCCGTTCTTCGATCGTGCCTTCTGCATATACACTTTGTGATACAGTCATGAAACAGCCTCAGTAGAACTTTGGGTAAATGCACATTTTGTATAATTGTATGGCGTCTGTCCAGTCCCAACTCAATGCAATTATACAGCATGAATTGTAATACATAAATATGTATGCACATAAGAGTAGAACCAAACGCACACTATAATGATCATTATAATCCAGCCTCACTTATAGCACTGGTCAACTCAGAAATATACAGTCAATTCGCTTCACAGTATGTTCTGTGAAGCGCGTTGAGACGTCTAGAATACGTGAAAAGTGCTAATATCAAATGCAAAGATTATTATTATTATTAGTCTCCTCCATGGTCTCACTCTAATCAGAAGCATGCCACATCAAACATCCAGTGCTGACTTGTGGTGGAGTCCCTGTAGCTCAGTGGTTAAAACACTCGCCTCACAAAAGGCCCGAGTTCAATTCCTGGCAGGACAAAATGTTGGGCAGATTTCCTTACTCCACACCCTCTGTTTACCTAGCAGTAAGCAGGAACCTAGTCATTAGCTGATTGTCAAATTGCTTTTCTGGGGGGTTAATAATTCCTTCCAAAAAAATAAACTTGGTCACTTCAATCCACGACTGTTTGTGGGGACCCTGCTGTGCACAACTGGCTCCTGCCATTTTGCCTATAAAATGCAGTCAATTCACATATACTCTGTGAAGCACTTTGAGACGCCTCAAAGACGTGATAAGGTGCTATATCAAATGCAAGGATTATTATTATTATTATTATATGGCATCCTGATGCTAAAACAAAACTGACTTCCAGATCATCAGTTCACTGACAACACTTTTTGCACGCTATGGTAGAAATCTCTGCTGATCTCACTTTGCAAAGTGGCATCAGCCACTCTACTTGGGACACATAAGCAAAGCGCTTAGGCGGTGACTTGCACAGCGTTTCTTGCAACCAGCGCACAACATGCAGGAAAGCAATACACAAACAGCAACCCAATGACCTAGAATCCAGCCAATTTTTCCTAGTCATGGAACTACATCATACTTGGTACTGAGATTTTTTTTCAAAGACAAAAAGAACACATTTTGAATCATTTGTACAGTGTGTTGCCACTTACAATTGAAGAATGCATTGAAGTCTTCATCGTTGTCAAAATCAACACGGGAATACTCACAACTTGCACTGTCAGTTTTGGAGGGAAAGCCAACCTAGTTGAAAGCAGAAGTCATTCAATTATAAAACCTTATAATACCTGCATGCATTTTCAGTTATAATAGTACAAAACAATAACAATTCTAGCATTTGATACAGAGCTTTTCATGTCTTCTAGATGTCTCAAAGCGCTTCACAGAATATACTGTAAAGTGAATTGACTGTATATTTGTGGGCAAAATGCAGCAGCCAATTGCACATAGCAGTTGTCCCACAAATATTCATGTGAATTGGCTGTATATGTGGGATACCTTGGCAGCCAATTGCGCACAGCAGTGTCCACAAACAGTCCTGGATTGAAATGACCAATTTATTTTTTGAGGGATTATTATTAAAATAGATACATTATTAAGATGAGAGCAGCAAAATGTTGCAGCAATTAGGAATTTGTAATTAATAGCAGTGAGTCGACGTCCAAGAAAATAAATTGACCCTCAAATCTCCACCAAGGCTGACCTCTCAGCTGACTATGCAAAGCCTCCTTATGGGAGGTACACCAGTGTGGACTGGATTGAGCTCAGTTCCTTCTCTTCGTTCCCCCTTCACCCATCATTGAAGAGTTTCTAACAAAGATACAGGGAATGTATCTTTGTTGGGAAACAAAGAACACATTCGGATTGAGTATATGTTCAATTCTGTGGGTCTACTATGGATCTATGCTATTCTGGAATGCTGGTACTGCTCCTTTGGACGTCCTCCCGACATGAAAGGCACTCTATAAACTTAATTTTGCTGTTGTTGCTTAGCCAGCTTCCTGCCCTAAAAAGGTGAGTCTGGCAGCACTTTGTGTAGGTGTGCACATGAAATGACATCAGTGCAACCTGACAACTCAGAGGTTGCCTTATTCTCATGTTTTGTTTTAACACTGGGGACTCAGATTACTGGGTTATAAAAGGGCTTTCCTGTTATCAGTGGAATCCAAACAAAGATAGAATTCTAACAGGAGACCAATATTTAGGATTTACATTCAACATGCAGGAGACTAGTCAACGGGGAATTGTTAATTACCGTTCAAAACTTTTATGGCCAAGTATTTTGAAGCATTAATACAATGTGTCATTTACCACTCTCATCCTTTTAAAATCTCCCAGGTGATTAGCGAAACATACTCCAGCCCAAGCTATCACTGTTTTCAGAAAAGGAAATTAACAAGAAAGGAGAACAGTGGAACCATTTCGAGTCAAGTACCTTCAGGAGGTTAGCCATTGTTGCATGCAACAACTGTGGAATTATCTCCAGCATTACAGAATCCTTGGAGATATATTCATGTCTTAGAAATGAACACCAGGCTATCTGAGTTGACGATCTTAAATACTGGAGAGAAGAAAAGTTGTAAGTAACTCACCAATTCTTAAAATCAGCCATTTTATTCTAGCTCACACAATCCAGTAGTCCTTTAAAAATGATCAAGTTCTGGTCTTCTTTTAAGTTTGTAAAGCACCATATACAGTCTCATTAATTGTTCATTCCATCACTAACTGCTCACCCCTACCCTCACTGATGAACATTAGAATAACTAAGTTTTTTTTAAAAACTGAAACTAGGTCCGGGATGCAAAACATTTCATCAAAGCAGTTTGTAATTCAGTTAAGAGAACTGCCAAGAAACAATTACCAACCCTTATTACACAATACTACAAGCAAATAGCACAAAGTTCACTGACAAGTGCTGTGGGTCTACTGTGGATCATAACTTGTATAATAACAATATTGTACACAAACATTACCAAGCCGAAATCAATATTCTAAAAAAAGGAAGATTTTACAGTTCGATTGACAAAGTAAAAGAAACAAATTACCTGGCTTGGGTGATTGGTGAAAGCCAAGAATGCCTGCAAATATTTGCTGAAGTTGGGAGGTTGGCCAATGTCCTTCTCACCACCCTGAGTAATGATTTACAAATTAATGCAGAGTATACATTCTTAATATTGTACAGATCTACTTTTGTTAGAGAAAAAAACTTGAACTATATGTGTACTAAAAGCACTGGACATATAATCAGTTTTTTTCCACCAAGTTATTCTGTTGTGAAACATCTACAAACCAAGGAAAAAGAGTAGGCTATTGAATGGATTTTCATATGGAACGGATTACCTTGGCTTTGTCTAAAGCCATACATTGATGCTGTTCTACATATCTATTTTAAGCTGCTTGGCAGTGGATTAATTTTAACAAAGATGTCCATTTTGGCTTCAGTAAGAACATGATGGCTCCAAATCATAGCTTAAAATTGCCCAAATTTATACCATTGCACCAAGAACAAAACTGGAAACAATTGTGATCATTAAAAAGCAGATTACACAGTGATTAATTACTAACAATTGTCTGGTTAAATCAATTAATCCATCTGTGAACCAAGTCCTAATACTGAATGTGTAAACAGAGGGTAAAGACACTCACTCAAGCTCATATGAAACAGAGGCTACATACCCACAATGCAGTCAGTTGTCCTCCCAGAGCTGTAAGTAATTGACAAAGCCTTTTCAAGAACATATAGTGTTGTTCCACGAGTCCAGCTCCATGAGCAGTCCTGCAGCAAGAAACATTAATAATAGTAATAATCATCGCAATTAATAAAGTGCTTTTCACTTCTTTAGACGTCTCAAAGTGCTTCACGGAATATACTGTGATGTGAAGTGACCAAAATGCGGCAGCCAATTGCGCACAGAAGTGCCCCATAAACAGTCGTGGATTGAAGTGACCAATTTATTATTGTTTATCTTCAGGGATTATTATCGAGCGTGTGGAGTCACGAAGGTTAACTGATCACACGGTTTCGCCCTGCTGCGAATCAGACCCAGGTCTCTTGCTTGTGAGTGCTCTAACCACTGAGATACAGGACTCCGTACATTTAAGTCAGCAATGAAGATTTAGCCCCAATCATGCTGAAACCGCTAATCTATCTTCATAATGAATGATTTTAAATTTCTAATAAAAGGCTGAGGAGGCTCTGAAGTTTAAAATATTAATAATAATAACAATCCTTGCATTTGATATAGCGCTTTTCACATCTTATCGACGTCTCAAAGCGCTTCATTAAGACAATATCTTAAAATCTGAATGCAAAGTTAAGTTCCCAGAAACAAATAAAAGCCCAGCATCTTCTCATGTAGTGTTAAAATTGAAGACAATTGCGATCTTAAAACACCAAAAAACCTGCAAAATATAACTTAAATATCAGTTGCTTCTTTCTCCCTCTATAGTGCTGCTCTGAACTCCTATCCTTTTAGCTCAAGTACTCTCAATGTAGACCAAGATGCAAGAACAGATTTCTAATATCCTTGCTCCAGTGTTAACTGGTGTCCTATTTCAAGGGATGCTTGTCTTGCAGCTAACAGTCCTTAGTTGAACCAATCTGTGATTGAATTAATTGATCACACAGTGAAAAAACTGTGTTACAGGCACTGGCAAGTGGCAATGAAAAATCAGTCTACTTTTCATTTAAACGGCGATTTACTGAGTGTGCAGAGATATGACCTGTACAGAAGTTCATCTGGAATATTTGAGGCATCAAATTTGGAACAGAAGATTAAGGCCAGATGCAAGAAGAATAACTCAGAACAGGTTATTTCCATAGTCCTCAGCTCATCAGATCTGGCTATTTGTTTTCTTTCGTAAAAAAAATCCCTGAGAACAAATATCTATTGTTTTGTGAAAAGCAAAAAGTTCAAGATGCTGATCATAGAAAAATATGAAACTATCATCTAATATAGTGAAACACATGGGGACATCTTGAAGACGTGGTGAGGAGCTGTATCAAGTGCAGAGATTAGTATTATTATACAGGGCTCTTTTCTGAAGTGGGTGGAAACTTACTGTGCAGCTGATAAAATGCAGTGCATTGCAGCATCACTGAAGAGCACCATGAACGGCTTACGATCCTCCAGCTTGCCCTACCAAAAGAGAGAACGGTGAACAAAAAAATTACATTTGTATAGCGCCTTTCACATTGGGAGGACGTCCCAAGGCGCTGGAAAATCGGACCCGTATTTTGGACCTGGAGCACAGGATCCGGGACAGTGGAGGGAAAAAGGAGGGTGATCTAAGTACGGGGACGTGAAGTGGATTGGAGCCCATTTAGTTGAGGGAGCGGGCAGGTTAATAGGGGGTTTGGATGTCACAGAGGTAGGCGGAGCACAGCTATGGAGGGCTTTGAAGGTGAGGATCATGATCTTGAACTGTATCCTCTGCATGATGATACATGCATATATGTATAAATAGCCAGTGGATTCAGGCAAGGATATGGGTGATAGGGTCATGGTGCAGGAGAGGACATGGGCTGCAGAGTTCTGGGTGATCTGTACGGATTGATCACACAGCTCAACAATTACTTAAGGTTGTTCTATCAATTGGTATGCTAATGGTAGTAATTTGCTCAGTCCTTCCCACAAACACAATCAGCTTCTCAAATTTAATTCTCCCAACAGCATTGGGTCAGTGTAAATAAATCGGCAACTCCCTGGCAACAGGTAAAGGACAGAGATAATAATAATCCTTGAATTTGATATAGTGCCTTATCACGTCTTCAAGACGTCCCAAAGTGCTTCACAGAACATATTGTACATTTGGTGGGATAATGCGGCAACCAATTGCACATTAGGGTCCCACAAACAGTCATGGATTGAGTAACCAAATTATTATTTTTGAATAAATTATTTCCCCTGAAAAGCAATCCGCCAATCCACTAGTGTCCGGCGATAGATCGGTTATATCGATATAATTTTTCATATCGATATGTCGATATCGGAATTTAAAATATATCGATATCGAAAAATTCGATATTAAAAAATATATCGGTATATCGTAAATATCGGTATATCGTTTCCGGCGATATATCGGTATTATCGGTATAATGCGATCTTTTTCAACTTATCTTGTCACCGGCATTGCAACCTCCTGAGCCTAGAGCACGGAATGCGCGCGCATAGCGCGCGCACACCGGAATGCGTGCACGCCTCCGAATGCTCACACGCCCCCAAATGCGCACGCACGTCGGAATGCGTGCGCACCCCCCCCACGCCCCCAAATGCGCACCCACCCCGATATGAGCCGACCGATATATCGATATCGGAACATTTCCATATTGATGGACAATACAATCCACTAACTACCTTACCACTAGGTAAACAGCAGCATGTGAAGTAAGGAAACCTACCCAAACCTTTGCCCTGCCAAGAATCGAACCCAGATCTCTCGCTTATGTAGCAAGTGCTCTAACTACTGAGCTACAGGATTCCACAGATGGATGAATGAATAAAAAAGAAAACTGAGGGAAAAGGTTTAGGTGATGATTGCCACCATAATCCTCTTATTAAACCCTACGACATAAGAACATAAGAATTAGGAGCAGGAGTAGGCCATTCAGCCCTTCAAGCCTGCTCCGCCATTCAATAAGATCATGGCTGATCTTCTCACCTAACTTTGATTACCTGCCCTATCCCCATATCCCCTGATCCCTCTATTTTTCAAAAATCTATCAGTCTCAGCCTTGAAAATGTTCAAGGACTGAGCATCTGCAGCCTTCTGGGGTAGTGAATTCCATAAATTCACTACCCTCTGAGTGAAGAAATGTTTCCTCAACTCTGTTCTAAAAGGCTGACCCTTAATTTTAAGACTGTGACCCCTGGTTATAGATTCTCCTACCAGGGGAAACAGTCCCTCAGTGGCTACTTTATCTAGCCCTTTAAGAATCTTATATGTTTCAATAAGATCCCCCCTAATTCTTCTGTACTCCAGAGAATACAGCCCTAGTTTATTCAACCTATCCTCATAGGTCAGTCTCCTCATCCCAGGAACTAACCTAGTGAATCTATGCTGCACCCCCTCAAAGGCAAGTATGCCCTTATTAAAATAAGACCAAAACTGCACACAATACTCTAGGTGCGGTCTCACCAGAGCCCTATACAGTTGCAGCAAGACTTCCCTACTCTTATACTCTAAACCTTTTGAAAAGAACGCTAGCATACCGTTCGCCTTCTTAGTTGCTTGCTGCACCGGCAAACTAACTTTTTGGGACTGGTGTACAAGGACACCCAAATCCCTTTGAATACTAACACTATCTAACTTTTCCCCCTCTAGAAAATAATCTATTCTTTTATTCTTGCTACCTAGGTGAATAATTTCACACTTGCTAACATTGAATTCCATCTGCCACCTACTTGCCCACTCCCCTAACCTATCTATATCTTGTTGAAATCTTTTTGCATCATCCTCAGAGCTCACTCTGCTACCTAGTTTAGTGTCATCCGCGAATTTAGACACATTACATTCAATGTTCTCATCTAGATCAGATATAAATAGTAAATAGCTGAGTCCCAAGCACTGATCCGTGTGGCACTCCACTAGTTACATTCTGCCAGTTCGAAAATGATCCATTTATCGATACTCTCTGCTTTCTACCCGATAGCCACTCTTCTATCCATGTTAATATTTTCCCATTAATCCCGTGGGCCTTAATCTTGAGTAACAGCCTTTTGTGTGGCACCTTGTCAAATGCCTTCCTAAAATCCAAATATACCACATCTACTGGTTCCCCCTTATCCAACCTGCTGGATACATCCTCAAAAAATTCTAAAAGATTAGTCAAGCATGACTTCCCTTTTGTAAAGCCATGTTGACTCTGCCTAATCTTTTTATGGTCTTCAAGGTATCCCATAACTACGTTTTTTATTAAGGACTCAAGAATTTTCCCTACAACTGACGTCAGACTAACTGGTCTATAGTTTCCCATATTTTCTCTCCATGTGCTTAAAGTAAAAGTAATGCACTCATGCCATTCCAACTTTCCTTCTCTATACAAAAACTCAACAGCAAGGTGCCATATGACATTTGAGAGACGTCCGAAAATCCAGTAAATGAAAGGGATCCAATGAGTATAGCTCTTTAGGAGCCAATCCTTAAAATTACTCAAAACTTCTTATTCACAAAGCAGCCTTTCCACCAAGAAAAACAATACCATCTAGTCGAGAAGGGCCTCCAAGTGGCAACTGCCTACAGTGTGCCACTATGTGGGAATCCATGGGCACAGGGATTTATCTTACACCTTTTATTTGAGCGGGTGGGGGAAAACAGCTTGGGATTGTATCTCCATAAAACATTGTACATAGTTACTAGAACTAACTGGAAATACAGTATTAACAGTTTGGGTGTTCATTCGCATGGAGAACCAAGAATTTACTGGTTTTACATTCAATGTAGCCCATGTCCCCTTCCTTTCATTATAAAAGGTGATAACTTGGTGTAAATATATTACCTTCCTGATGACAGCGATGAGAAGACACTCAGCTGCCTCGAACTGGAATTCTGGTTCAGTTAGTAACATGCACAGCACTTCCAGCAGCTTGCAGCCATCAGCCGTAAGATGGTGTAAGCCAACCCAGTCCACATATCCAGCCATAGTGCTTAGAGTCGCGATGGCTACCCGGCAATGTGACTTAGCCTGAAAGAAAAATGTTCATTTCGACTTGATTTTGAAAATTATATATTTCTACCCCCACAGCGGACAAATCTCGCACACAGACTTTTTGTTTCGTCCACAAACTACACAGTCACTACACTTTATAGGATATCCTGTGAAGTGCTTTCAGATGCCTCAACGACATGCTAAGGTGCTATATCAAATGCAAGGATTATTAGTATTACCACTATTGCGTGAAAACATGTTAGCAAGTTAATTGCACAAATTATAATTGAACACAATTATTTTACCAATTATTTGCTCCAATCCCTATTATAATAAATTGAGTTGATATAGCACCTTATCACGTCTTTGAGATGTATTGTTCCAATATTATTGCTAATAATATTATTAATGATGAAATAATATTGCTCCAATCCCTACAATGAACCACCCCGAGTGTAAAGGCTGGCGAGTGGACCCATCTGGAAATAGTACATATATGTAGCCAGCTACTAGGAACTGTGAAAGCAGCTCCCCTACATTTGGCCTAAGCACCTAATCTCTCCTTCGTGAAGAAGCTTCACAAAATACACTGTAAAGTGGAGTGACTGTGTATGAATGAATCCTAACATTGTTACCTTCCAAATAAACCAATTTTGAAAAGTTAATAATTTATACGAGGAAACCTTTAAATCCAAACTCACCTTATTTTCTTGAGTCGCATCTGCTTTCTACAAGAAATAAGAATTCTTTTTTTAAAATATGAAGTTAAAATCATAATACAGGGCTCTTTTGATGGCCAAATTGGTAAAGCTACATTCATGAGTGCACCAAGTCATACAGACTAAATGATCAGAGGCTCAATTCCCAAGCATCGCATGAAGCACATACAATTCGCCATTGTACTCTTACATTGGCAGGTGACAAATGGGAAATTTCCATACCTGTAGGTGATGGGTATATATGGAATTTAGAAAATGTGGGACAACCTTAAGTGTAGGGTCCGTCGATATATCGATATATCGATAAAACCCGATATAATTTTCATATCGATATGCCGATATAGACATTTCGAAAATATCGATATATCGAAAAAACTATATATCGAGGTAAAAAATCGGGATGCGAGCACACTGAACTACAAGACCCAGAATGCTCATCTCTATACACAATGCACAGACCGAGGTGCAAAGCCGCCATATTGTATTCACAGTCCTCGAATACAATATACAGGTATGCAAGGGCTGGAGGGGTGAGAGAGACGGCTGGGGGTGGGGGGGTGAGGGGGAGAGAGACTGCTGGGGGGAGGGGGAGATAGACGGCTGGGGGGAGGGGGAGATAGACGGCTGGGGGGAGGGGGAGATAGACGGCTGGGGGGAGGGGGAGATAGACGGCTGGGGGGGGAGAGGGGGAGAGAGCGGCTGGGGGGAGGGGGAGAGACGGCTGGGGCAGAGGAGAGGGGGAGAGAGACGGCTGGGGAGAGGGGGAGAGAGACTGCTGGGGGGAAGGGGAGAGAGACGGCTGAGGGGGGGAGAGGGGGAGAGAGATTGCTGGGGGGAGGGGGAGAGAGACGGCTGGGGGGGGGGGGAGAGGGGAAAAGAGACGGCAGGGGGGAGGGGAGGGAGAAAGAGACGGCTGGGGAGGGGGATGAGAGGGGGGGAGAGAGACGGCTGGGGGGGAGGAGAGGGGGAGAGAGACGGCTGGGGGGGGGGGGGGGGGGGAGAGGGCGAGAGAGACGGCTGGGGGGAGGGGGAGAGACGGCTGGGGCGGGAGGAGAGGGGGAGAGGGACGGCTGGGGGGAGGGGGAGAGATGGCTGGGGGGGGGGAGAAGGGGGAGAGAGACGGCTGGGGGGAGGGGGAGAGAAACGGCTGGGGAGAGGGGGAGAGAGACTGCTGGGGGGACGGGGAGAGAGACGGCTGGAGGGGGGAGAGGGGGAGAGAGACGGCTGGGGGGAGGGGGAGAGACGGCTGGGGGGGGGGGGGGAAGAGGGGGAAAGAGACGGCGGGGGGGAGGGGAGGGAGAAAGAGACGGCTGGGGGGGGATGAGAGGGGGAGAGAGACGGCTGGGGGGGAGGAGAGGGGGAGAGAGACGGCTGGGGGGGGGGAGAGGGGGAGAGAGACGGCTGGGGGGGAGGAGAGGGGGAGAGAGACGGCTGGGGTGGGAGAGGGGGAGAGAGACGGCTGGGGGGGGAGGAGAGAGACCGCTGGGGGGAGGGGGAGAGAGATGGCTGGGGGGAGGGGGAGAGAGACGGCTGGGGGGGGGGGGGGGGGAGAGAGACAGCTGGGGTGGTGGTGGGGGTGGGGGGTGCGAGAGAGAGACGGCTGGGGGGGGAGGAGAGGGTGAGAAAGACGGCTGGGGGGAGGGGGAGAGAGACAGCTGGGGGGAGAAAGACGGCTGGGGGGGGAGGGAGAGAGAGACGGCGGGGAGAGGGGGGCAAGGGAGAAAGAGACGGCTGGGGAGGTGGTGGGGGAGAGAGAGGGACGGCGGGGGGCGGGGGGGGGGGGGGGATGGATGTGATAATGGGATGGATGTGATAATATACAGATAGATAGAGATGGGGGGGATGTGAGAGAGGAGAGAGGGAGATTGACACAGAGACACACAGACAGAAAAACACAGAGATGGAGAGAGTGAGAGACACAGAGAGAGAAAGATATTTACCTCCTGAGAAGATATGCCCCGAATGCGCGCGCACCCGGGATGCGCGCGCACTCCGAATGCGCACGCGCATGCGCAGTACGAAAAAACTGAAAATATCAATATTTCGGTATATCTCGATATGAGCCCATCGATATATCTAATCGGAAAATTTTCCATATCGACGGACCCTACTTAAGTGTAGTGCTAGATTTCCACATGTGTCAAATCAAAAGAATATATTGTAGTTGGGGGGTAGAGAAGAGAAATGAAAAGATCACAGGGTTCCTGGCAGTTGTTTTCTGAGTGCCAGATTACTTCTGATGTCTCTTCCTCCACACTGCATGCACAGAAACATTAATGATGCCAATTACTGTGCACAACATGCGGGTAACACAATTTCCTGCATATGTACACTACACGCAAGAAAGCCAGAGCTTGCGTCACAAAGGAGGCAACATGAACGGCAATTCCAAATCACAGCATGCACAACAAACTTCAGTCACAACTTATGAGTTGGCCAGTTATTCATACATTTTGCATAACAGATGAGCCAGATTGGACCCGATTTTTAGCAGGGTTGACCTGTTTTCAGGATGCAGTATTTTGTATAGCAATGTGTAGAAGCAGCAAATAACATTGTGATCTATAAGGCTGTTTAGATTTGGCACAGGAAAGGGTCTGTGGAATGGGAAATAAAATTCTAGGGAGAATAATTCTAAATCTTGAGGAAATTCAATCCAAAGGGAGTTTGAACGTTTGCACAAATGTTGCCTCAAATCACAATAAAAATCATTAAAAATGATATTAATTACCAGTTGTTTATAATTCTGGGTGTGCTCCTGCAGGATGTCCAGCAGGAAACCAAAAAGCTGGGACATGTTTTGAGTCAAGGCATGCTGAATGTCCTTCCTACGCTGAGCTGGGATAGTCTGGAACGTCACCACATCTTCCACAAGCCGCAAAAGGATCAGCATCACCAGCTCAGTCTGCGTCTCCTGAAAAGAGAATCGAAAGTAGAGTTGAATGCAACTACAATTATTAATACTACCACTACTACTAATAATCCTTGAATTTGACATATCATGTATCAAAGCACTTCACGGAATATACAATATAGTGAATTGACTGTATATTTTGTGGGCAAAACGTGATCTTGAATCAAGTACAGAGCAAGTAATAAGTCCCAGGACTTCACATTCGAAAGGATGAAGAGGAAACATACTTAAACGTGATGATCACAGAATACCAACTTTTTTTTTGACTGTTGAGGTGTCTCAAAGCGTTTCACAGAATATACTGCAAAGTGGAGTGACTGTATTTTGTGGGTGAAACATAATGTTTGCAATTATAACTAAACTGGGTCAGATTCAGAAAACAGTAAGACAGTGTACATTAAAATCCCGTTTATCCGGCATCCTGGGGGGAGTCGTCTAATTGACTGTGTCGGATAATCGGGCGGCAAGTTGCTGAAAACCCAACAAAATTTATTTATTTATTTTAAAACATACCAGATTAATAATACACTAAATAGTAACAGAATATTGTATGGATACTTACCAATAACGATTGCAGCCCACTCGGTAAAATTATTGGTAAAACAGTATTTTTTACCAATCGGTAAAAAAAACCAAGTTTGTAAGTTTAATAAGTGTGCATTCTTATGCATTGCACGCATGTACAAAGTAAGCATACTCGCGATTGCTGGAATGGGGAATTGCCCCAGGAGGGGGTCGAGCAATGCAGTTGATCGGGTCACAGATAAACAGGCTTTTACTGTACTCACAGCTTCTGAACTAAGTAAAAAAATCAAACCTGAACAAAAATTCAATTGTCTGAATTCTCCCTTTTCACCCCTGGTAATCTGTTTTCCAAAGACTATTTAAAGCAACAATAACAAAATTACACTTGTATAGCGCCTTCCAAGTCAGGAGGACGTCCCAAGGCTCTGAGAAGATATACAGCATTTTCTCAGAGCCATGGCAGCCAATTTGCACAAAACAAGGATGTGCCAGGATCTGCAGCAACCTGCGAGGCTGTGTTTGACTGATTTACAGAGAGAGAGAGACACGGAGGGTGGGTGGTGGGGTAGGGAGGGGTGACATGGAAGGCTGGGGAGGCTGTCTGACTGATCTACAGAGAGAGAAGAAAAACGGAGGATGGGGGGGGGTGACACGGAGGGCTGGTGGGGGGGCTGTCTGACTGACTGACTAATCCAGACACAGAGAGAGGGGGAGGGGGGGGGGGGGGGGGGGGAAAGAGAAGGTGAAATAGAGAGATAAGTCAAGAGAGTGATACACTTACACACAGAGAGGATGCAGAGAAGCAACAATAAATTCATGTTATTTACCTTAATCCTAAGAGAAGCATTGTCGCTGGTTGATTGCAACATCACAACTGGGTCCTAGTGCTATACACTAGCGCGAAGCGACATTGAGGCTGGTTGATGCAACTGGGTCCTAGCACTAAACGCTAGTGTTAGTGTTAAAACCCGTGGATAAGCAAGGGTTATAAGCCATGGCTGGCAAGGGTTGTCACATTTTGCAAACCGTGGGTGCGTGAGTTTCGTGGTTGGTGAG
Source organism: Hydrolagus colliei (assembly GCA_035084275.1). NCBI lineage: Eukaryota > Metazoa > Chordata > Chondrichthyes > Chimaeriformes > Chimaeridae > Hydrolagus > Hydrolagus colliei. Next base: position 67,622,362 of record CM068744.1, on the reverse strand, counting down.
GCCGCGGTTGGAGCGGGGTACCTTTGTTGGATCTTCAAGTCCACCAGGGACTTGCCCAAATAGGCAGAGTTTGGTTTAACGTCTGACAACAAACTACACCCTGGCACTGCATTGGAGTGTCATCATAAACGCTATGGGTTCTAAGTCCTGAAGTGGGGGATTGAATCCACAGCTTTTTAACTCAAATGCGAGAGTACTCACTACTGAAACATTTAATACTTTTTCAGTTTAATGTGTGTTGGAACATTTGGTGACTGTTCGAACATTTATACGTCTTGAAAAAAGAACATATTCCTTGCTATATATGGAAGAGAAAGGAAGGAGGTGGAAACTTCTCTTGGATGGAAGAAAGATCAGCAGTGCATAGGTTGAGTGGCAACACAGAACACACGTGCACAAGGTGTACTTACCCCCATGGCTGTTAGCTTATCCATTTCATTGAGCATGTCTGGCCATTGCTGTGGCCATTCTCGCTTTATCATCTCCACCACAATACGGGAGAGTGCATCTTTGATGTAAGCCTCTTCTACCATAATATTATGTGTCCCCTGGAAAATAAAAGATTTGACTACCAGTAATCTTTCCACATGATTACAGACTTACTTTAGAAAACTGCTCTATAAACATTTGCAGCAATAGATCTGCCTCTCTGGCAGTAACAGTTGCTTTAGTTACTGAATAAATCAAAACTTAACCCAGGAACACTTACCTAACCTCAAAACATGCAACTTCAAGCAGGGCAGTTGCCATATTCTATCTGAAAAGCTTTAAGCTACAGAAATTATCTCTAACGGCTCAGCGATCTCATCTAGTCATAGTCATTGTAGACCAGGCCAGTTCCAGGTTAGTCCCTAGTTTGCTTCAAACTAGTTGATCTCACTGGGTGTTTACAGAATTGACATGAAGAGAAAAATATACAGTGCCACCCCATTATAACACACTTCTTTGGTGAAAACAGTTGCATCCTGGACTCCATTCACTACATACGCATGCAGACATTACATGCTAAATTTATCAACTTTCGAGCCATTAGATCACCACCAACTCAACAGCCAACATTGATTTCCTTTAAATAATAATCCTTGCATTTGATATAGCGCTTTTCATGTCTTCTAGACGCATCAAAGCGCTTCACAGAATATACTGAAAAGCAAATTGGCTGTATATTTTGTGGGTGAAACACGGCAACCAATTGTGCACAGCAGTGTGCCACAAATAGTTGTGGATTGAAATTACCGATGTATTATTGTTTTTATTCGAGGGATTATTAGGCATGTGGAGTAAGGAAACTTGCCCAAGGTTTCACCTGCCTGGAATCAAACCCAGGTATCTCACCTACAAGGCGAGTGCTCTAACCACAGAGCTACTGGACTCCACCCCATTTGTTGTGCATGTACAAGGCTCCACATACCAAGGCCATAATATTATGTGTACCCTGGAACTTTCCATGAAACAACTTACACGCGACAGGAGGGTCATTACACTGTTCTTCAGTTGAACCTTTTCTCTCTGCACCATGCCATTCCAGCGGAACCTAAAAGAAATGCAATCCTTACTCTATCTTTGTCCAAGCTGATGAACATTGAAGGGATTGTCCCCTTTAAAGACTTTTGCACATTCAAGGCAGCTAATTTTTAATGTTGCAATACAGAAATTGCATGAGTGTGTAACACACAACAGCAACAAATTACATTTGTATAGCGCAGTTCACATCAGGACGACGTCCCAAACCGGTGGACAGTCAGGGATCCACACCTGAGCTGGTGGTTCGGATCAGGAGAGGTGGAGGCTGGGGAGGATTGGGGTAGGAAGGTGATTACAGCGAAGCAGCAATGAAAGCAGTGTGATTCATTTTCAGTAGGCTAGGGTAAAGAAGGGGAACTAAATGGCGGGAAAGTTACCACTCAAATGATTGCAATAATACATTGCATGTGGATAGAAGACATTAGAATTTACAAAATCACATTCCACTTGACAACCGTATCAACACAAAATAAAACAAATTGTAACTGATGGCTGCCAACACCTGTGCCAACCCCAACGTGACTTACACCTCCAGGAAAGGAACAAAATAAAGGGTGAAGGCTAGAGGAAAAGGAATTACAAACGATTTCAAAACTACTCCATATTCTTCATGACCTCAAACCCATCGTGGATGATAGCAGGCTGGATTTTTAGCAATAAATTCCAAAACCCCGCAAAAAATCGCAACTCCCCATAAATCCAAAATTAAAGCGCGGGCAGAATCTGTTAGAAATAGCAAAGACTCATTTAAGGAAAACTGCTCAGTTTTTGTCTTCCACCCCACCCACCACCACCCACACGCCCCAAGAACATAGTAATAGCAGGGACACCCGGGCAGGTTCCAAACTGTGTAAGTGCATGTCAAGAGAAAAACAGGACTGAGCTCAACCGTTTTCTCCCTGTAAACTCACAACGAAGACATGGGCTTATAATACTAAGGTTCCAGAATGACAAAATGGAGTACATGTGTGATAATTTCTTACAATTTCTTAAGTCTGCTGCACAAAGGTACAAATTTATATGGTAGATATTAATAGGAGAAGCTCCCGTCCACAATTAAAAATCTGATTTTTGAATGGGAGACAAAGCATTAACCCACTGGCCTCGCAAAGAGATCTTATGAGATCAAATAACTATGACAGCAATGGCAGCAAAGTATGAGACAACCTTTCTGTCTCTTGAGGCGCCACAGTCCACCAAAGATTCTTATTGGCACCCCTAAAAACATGACCCAATTACATATACAGTAGTAACAAAGACCTTGGCAGCAGTGGCTACTGTACTGCTTGACATCAGTATACCGTATATCTCCGCGTATAAGGCGCACTTTTTTGCACGTCGGAAGATCTCGAAAGTTGGGGATGCGCCCTATACGCAGATACAAGAAATTTTGAGCCTCTGAAATACAGTAAACAGGAGGGGCGGCCGGCGCGCTGTCAGCCGGGGTTTGGTCAGTGTCCGGCGGGGGTTGGGGGGAGCGGGTGACGGGGCTTCGGCCTCGGCCGCCCAGGCAGCGGCAGCAGCAGCGGACTTCAGCGCTGTGCTTGCTGCCTGCCTTCTGCCTAACCCAGTCTGCCTGCCTCACTCCCTGCCGCTCTCTCTCCCTGCCTGCCTGCCTGCCTGCCTCTCCCTCCCTGCCTGCCTGCTTGCCTCCCTCCCTTCCTGCCTGCGTGCCTCTCTCCCTCTCTCTCTCCCTGGCTGCCTCTCTCCCTCTCTCTCTCCCTGGCTGCCTGCCTGCCTGCCTCTCTCCCTCTCACTCTCCCTCCCTGCCTGCCTCTCTCCCTCTCTCTCTCCCTGGCTGCCTGCCTACTTCCCTCCCTCCCTCCCTGCCTGCCTCCCTCCCTCTCTCTCTCCCTCCCTCCCTCCCTGGCTGCCTACCTGCCTCTCTCTCCCTCCCTGTCTGCCTCCCTCCCTGCCTGCCTCTCTTCCTGTCTGCCTGCCTGCCTGCCTGTCTCCCCCTCTCCCTCCCTGGCTGCCTAGCTGCCTGCCTCCCTCTCTCCCTCCCTGCCTCCCTCCCTCTCTCCCTCTCTCCCTCCCTGCCTCCCTCCCTCCCTCCCTCCCTCCCTGCCTGCCTCTCTCTCCCTACCTACCTGTCTCTCCTGTCTCTCCTCCCTTCTGCCAGCAATATCATTGAAAATGCTTCCGGTTTTTTTTCACCAAGAAAAGGACAAAAGTGGGGGGTGCGCCTTATACGCGGGTGCGCCTTATACGCGGAGATATACGGTAGTTATCAGGCTGCAGGCAGCTTTCCAAACACTGCTTGGTTAAAGCCTTTTACAGTCAATGAAGTTACCACCTTGTTGAGACCACTAAACTTGTTCTGACATTCTGTTGCCAAGCATACCAACTTGGAGTCAACCAAGTCCCCAAATGAAACCTGCTTAACTAACTCTGTGCCAAAATGAACCCCCACCCCACCACCACTCTCTAACTCCACTCAAGGAGAACAGTCACTAGTTGGTTATTTGACAACAACTTTGCATTAATTTACACAGAGCCCCTCAGAGTGCTCTGATGTTTGACTAGGACATGTTTGAGCCCTAATTCTCTGGATGGCAGGTACCAGGTACCCTTCAAGCATTCTGATAAAAAGTACAGCTCAGCATGAAATGTGAGAACATCGATGTCTTCCTTCTGCCCACAGCCGACATACATCCCTGCCCATAGTTCCAACAGTTTGTGGTGCTGCGCTTGGTACACATTCAATTTACTGACATATCCGTGCAATTAATATTCTCCACAGAACAAAGCATAATGTTTCAGACTTGAAAACTATGAATCCCATTTGATAAAGTAATATACTTCCAAAATATTATACTTCAACATGTTAATTTGCCTATTTAAAATAATCTTCTATGGACGCAATTGAATCTTCCACCATTTCCAAGCCAAGAAGCTAAAATAGCAAATTGCAAGAACTATCCAAATGTTGTCTTGTGCATGAATGGTATTTAAAAAATCAACACAAAGAGAAATAGGGAATCATTTCTGACAGAAGCAAATCTTACCACTACGCAATGCACCACCAATGATTGTTAGAATCTATGCAGTATTTCAGTGTTTTGCAAAAGTCCTTTTATTTCAGCTGTAGATAGAAATTGCACATGTATTTTACTTACTTGATAGAATGTTCCAAAATCTGAAGTCCAAAGTGACGGACAATTCCAGTGTTGTTCTTCTCAGCCAGGCGCAACCCACACTGTACAGTTTGTGGACATTTCTCCTTAAACTCCTCGCAAAACTACATGAAAGACAAGCAGTGCAAAATTCAGTAGTGTTTCATAAACATTGTAAAATTATGAAGTTAACAACCTGACCTAGCAACAAATACATCTGTATTTCAGAATTGTAATAATGAGAAGAAGAATCCTTCATTGATATAGCCTTACAGGTGAGAGACCTGGGTTCAATTCCAGGCAGAGCGAAACCTTGGGCACGTTTCCTTACTCCACATGCCTAATAATAATTCTTCTAAAAAAAATTGGTCATTTCTAATCCACGACTGTTTGTGGGACATTGCTGTGTGCAATCGGCTGCCACGTTTCTCCTACATATATAGTCAATTCACCTTACAGTATATTCTGTGAAGCGCTTTGTGACATCTAAAAAAAAACGTGAAATGTGCTATATCAAATGCAAGGATTATTCTTATTACAGCCCTTCATTGAGTCTTTTTACCAAATTACTTTCAACGCTATATGCACATTTTGAAGAGAACATGCTGGATCTGGAAAGCAACAGGGACAATAAACAATTTAAAATTTGTAATTGTAGGATTTTACTTGTAAAATATTTTGTAAAATATGCCAATTATTTTACGTGGCAATTTCTAAGAAACACTTAAATCAGAATAACATAAAATTTATTTTTCCAAAAGATTTAATAGAGCAAATGTTTCAATATGGTTGGAACTAACAAAGGGAATCAAAGGGCTTGATTTAATGAAGGGAGCTCCAATCTGACCAAAACTAGCACATCATTACTGGTCCATGAATGACAATAAGTTAAATGCTGAAGGTATAGAAGCAAAGAACTTTCTTGTCCTCACTTGATGTCCATATACTGTACTGTACATGTGCTTTCCAAGATCAGGAAGTGTAACTATTTTTGCTGCACATATTTTTACCCTGGGACACAGAAGAAGGGTGCATGGTTTTATCCAAACAGTTATCATAAAACTCACCACAACCAGGAACATATCCATTTTTCATATCAATTTGTCAGCCAGATGTTTGACATATGTGGAAAAGCATCATTGAACTCACAACTATCCAAATAAAACATGTATGGAAATTTCCATTTATCTGTTATGCAGTCCACATTCATTCCCCAGAGGGAAGCACTCTGCTTTAATAAGTCCAAGGCTTGGGGATCCCAGAACGTGCATCGCTACTACCACAAGGGTTTAACCAGAAGATCAACTCAATTCCGATATTCCAATGCCATGCATATTACATTGGAGGCAGCGCAGCTTCAAGGAAACTCCATACACCTGCCCCTATCCTTTGGTGAACTTGTCATTAGCCCAGTTCTCAACCGGAATCCACAAACGTATCAGGGATTGTTAAATTGTGATCAATCGGAAGAACCCCAACAAGGGATATAGAACCAAGACCCTCAACTGTCATCTTACCTAAGATTAACCAACTAATTTCAAATAAAGTGTGATGTAATAAAACTGATGTGAAAGCTGCTATACAAGTGTAATTTTTGTTCTGGTAAACCAGCTGAGAACACCTACACCCCACCAAAATAAATTGGTTATAAACAGTTAGCATACATTTTATAAATTTACAATAACACTGCTAAATAGAATTTGTCCCACAAACCCAACAGCCAAGTCTTAACTCATGTTCCTTCTATTTTCTTATCTAATGTCACATGAAGCTAAACTTGATATAGGCTGAAGCACCTGTTACTGCTTTTCAATAATACACTGCATAACAATGCACTAAACCAATGTTGTTCTTGCCATTTCTCATATCTCAGCTAGCTGTCTAGACCTCTAATTTGCATCTCAATTCATGCATCAGCTAACCCTGGTGCTCATTTTACCACAAAATTGGGGTTGCATTGCCGAAATTAATTCATATAGACTGGTGGACGTGATTAAGAGCTATATCAAATCCAAGGATTACTATTATAAACTTGTTAATGGGCATCCATCAGGCTTCGAGAATCTGACCCAAGTTCCAGAAACGGCAGTGTTACAGTGGCACATAAATAACAACAAACAACACATTATACTTGTACAGTGCCTTTCAAGCAGAGAGGATATCCCACAGGCTGCATTTTGGGGGGCAAATTGCTCGGATTTTCAATTTCTGACCATATTCATTACCATGAATGGTATTAAATTTGATCAGACTTGTCATTTGTTGAAACTGCAAAACACCAAATAAAACCACCTAGTTTCTGAGTGGTGTAAAATTCCATGAGCTTTCATTCATATTATTTCTAATAGGAGCCTTAAAAAAACTTTTAAAAATAATACTGCTGTGGAGATAAATCTTTTTCTTTTTTTTAATCCAGGAAAAATAATATTGGATGATTAAAAAGTAAAACAATATGGCTCTTCCACACTTCTGAATAAAATGGAGGTATAAACAAATTGACTAGTGAAAGATATAATATACCCTGACATGACATGAGGGGTGAGGATAAACGCCAAAAAGGATATGGGGAAATCTGAAAGGACTTCCTTTTTTCATTTTTTTAAAAAAACACTCACGAGAAGCTGCCGTGAATGAATGAGAGAAAGAAGAGTTGCAATATGGAGATAGGTGTACCACAATGGAAGGAGTCTGCCTTGTGATGTACTGCACAGTACATTTTTATATACTGTACACAGTATTCATCCACAAATATTCAGTCAATTCACTTTATAGTATATTCTGTGAAGCGCTCTGAGACGTCGATAAGATGTGAAAAGCGCTACATCAAATGCAACGATTATTACATATTATATATACTTTAAAACACACACAATTTACTCTGAACTGAACCAACTAGAATAAATGTTCGCGTGTGGCATTTAAAAAAAACATATTGATTGCCTCTATTATTAAAAAAAACGAAATGTGTGCAGCGGTGTATGTTAAATGTCCCGATGAATGGGATGGGTGTGTGTTTGTGTGTATGTGTGGAGGAGGGGGAAGAGATTCACCCAACAACACGCACCAGCCCCGTAGCAACCCATTGAAAAATAAGGCCTGTCCCACCTCCACACACACACACACACACACACGAGAAGCCGGTAGATTGAAAGCTTCTTCACACCGTAAACGGGTTACAGAAGTGACAGGTATAATGGGGGGGGGAGCTTTTCTTTCGTGTAACACACACACACACAGGCAGCCAGACAGAGGAGACCCAAACACCGCACCGCTTCCTACTCGCCTTCAGGGCCTCCAGCCGGTAGCGCGAACTCGAGCCTCCATCCATGATCACATTCACCGCCTTCATCAGCTGCTCGCACAGCGTCGTGATCTGCTCGCCCGACATGATTATGAAACCTTTTTTGTGTGTGTCAGTGTGTGTGTGTGTCAGTGTGTGTGTGTGTGTGTGTGTGTCAGTGTGTGTGTGTGGGGGGGGGTGGGGGAGGGGGAGGGGGGGGAAGGGGAGGGGGGGAAAAGAGGTAAAAAAAGTCGTTTTTTTTCCTGAACCGGTGGTAAAAGGGGGAAACAGAGAGATGGGAGAGAGAGGGGGGAGATGCGGGGGGGTGGGGGGGAGATGCGGGGGGGTGGGGGGGAGATGCGGGGGGGGGAGATACGGGGGGGGCGGGGGGGGGGGGAAATTAACCGCGGGGATGAACAAAGAGAGAAGAGAAACGACCGTTCGATGGCGCAGCGTCTTTATTGTCTGAAACACCGGTGGCGTGGAGGGGCCGACGGTTAGAGAGAGAGAGGGGGGGGGGGCGTCTGCGCATGCGGCTGACCAAGTCACACAGCGTGGTGTTTGGTGGGGATGTGAGTGGTGGTGGGGGGGAGGGGAGTGTCAGAGAGAGGGACCGGGAACAGGTTGGGAGTTGTAGTTCCCCCTGGGATTCCTGTGAATGGCTGCGGTCCGCGGTGATGCCAGGGCGGACTATATTTCCCAGGATACGATGCGGGAGAGGTACAGTATACAGCTGCGCGTGCGCAAATATAAGGACTTTCGTGAGGTTCAGGAGTTCCTTTGCAGGTGCACAGTGATGTTCTACTGTTCAGCCCCATTGATGATTGAAAGAGCTATTACAATAATGCTAATAAATATTATTATAATCCTTGCATTTGATATTACCCTTTTTACGTCCGCTAGACGTCTCAAAGCGCTTCATAGAATTTACTCTCGTCTTCAAATCCCTCCACTCCTCTGCACCCCCTATCTCTTTGACCTCTCTCCTGAAAACAGTACCCGCTGCCTTCGCTCCTCCGGTTCTGGTCTCCTCCGTCCCCTGCTCCACCATCGGCGGCCGTGTCTTCAACCACTATGCCCCGAAGCGCTGGAACTCCCTTTCTCACTCCCTTCGCCCGCCCCCTCTTTTCCTAGTTTCAGGTCTCGGCTAAAGACCTTTCTTTTCGACCACACCTTCGGTCACCTTTTTCCGCCTGCCCCTGGCTCGGTCCCGGGATCTGTTATTGAGAAGCGCACTGACATGCCGCCTGGCATGGAGGGCACTATAATACAAATCAAAGTTGTTTATTGTAAAGTGAATTGACTATATTTGTGGGCGAAACGCGGCAGCCAATTGTGCACAGCAATGTCCTACGAACAGTCTTGGATAGAAGCAATTTTATTATTATTTTTCTTTAGGGATTATTATCAGTTGTGTGGTGTAAGGAAACTTGCCCAAGGTTTCTCTGCCCTGCAGGGAATCAAGTCCTTGTCTATTACTTGCAAGGCAAGTGTTCTAACAACAACAACAAAATTACATTTATAGAGTACCTTTCATGTCGGGAGGGCGTCCCAAGGCGCTGAGGACATCCCTAACCACTGAGCTGCATTATTCCATAATTATTTATAATAGATAAATTATCTAAATTATTTAAATCCCATTCGCCACCTCTTACCCCAACCCTTTTCCAGCTATTTATCAGATTCCCTCTGAGAAAGCTAATACAGTGGATTCAGCCTCCACCTCCTTTCTTAGCAAACCATTTCTCAGTGGAGAAAGTCCTAACAATTCTCTTAAAGAACTGGAGGATTGTTGGTCAGTTCACCAGAAGGTGCCTTTTATTTTTGATGAGTAATGTAAAATATTTAATGTCCTTCTCAACAATCCTTTAAACAACAATGATTGATGGAATGGAGGAACTGGACTAAGGTAGAGAGCTGGGTTCGATTCCCAGCAGGTCAAAACCTTGGGCAAGTTTCCTTACTCTACACGCCTGATAATAATACCTCAAGTAAAAAATAATAATTTGGTCACTCAATCGACAACTGTTTGTGGGACACTGCTGTACGCCATTGGCTGTCATGTTTCGCCCACATATGTTCACTTAATTCACTTTACAGTGTATTCTATGAAGCGCTTTGAGACGTCTAGAATACATGAAAACACTGTATCAAATGCAAGGATTATTATTATTTACAGTCTTAGGTGAACTGGCCAAGTTCAACTGGAGAAGAAAAGATTGAGGGGTGATATGATTGTGGTCTTTTAAGATTCAAAAAGGTTTAGATAATGTAGATCTGACGAAGGGTTGTGGATTTGTATGTTGACTCACTTATCTTTTTCTGAAAATGCTGCCGAACTTGTTGAATGTTCCCAGTGATTTCTGTTTTTGTGTTACATCATGATTAGGTTGTACTGAACAGTAGAATCAGAAGACATAGATAGCCTTTGATTGAAGGGAAGTAAATTCGAAACAAATCTATGCAAACACAACTTTAGTGAGAGTAGCAAGTATATGGAACAGGCTCCTTAGGGAGATGGTGGAAGCAGAAACTGTTGATTCTTTTCAGAACAAGTTAGATAAGGTTTCAGTTAGGGAATTATATCTCGGGATACAGAATGCAGTTTGTACATGACGTGTGCATGTGACTGCAAAGATGGCAAACTGGATGGACCTTGGAGTTTTTTTTTATCCAGCAATTTTTATATAGGCAGATCGTTTAATCAACCTCATGGCTCTTTGCTGTGCACAAATTGACTGGTATGCAGTGGTTGCCTGAAAGTAGAGGTGGCACACTTGACAACAATTATTCTATACTGTTACCTGCTTGCTTGCAAGATCTGCTTATCTCAAGCTAACCACTAGGAGACACCCAAGCGTGGACTAGACAATGGTAAAAGCACTACGTCCTTTATTAAGAGAACCATAGAAATTCATAACAGAAAAAAGCCATTTGGCTATCATGTCTGTGTTCTTTGAAAAAACAATCAGTTCAGACTCATTTACCCACCCCTGCTCTTCCCCGAACCCCTGCAAATATTCCTTTTTAGAGATCATCCTCCTTCTAAAGCCAATACTGATTTTGACCATGTTATCAGGTTCTGGTGTAATAGTTAGCAATGAACAGCACACATTAAAAGTTACATAATAAAACCTTATTACTTGGTAATAAAGACAATAGAGTAAAATAAAGACACAAAACAAAATGCATCATGATACACAAACCTACACTCTAAAATTAGTAACCAACTTATCTACTCCGCGCACACGTACCCCACAGTATATGGAATATACCACTGGGTTCTGGGTGTCTGACAAGAAGCACCACCTCAAGGTTCAGTTCTCTGCTGGTAGATCTCATTGACTCTGTTCTACCCTGCTTGCCTTTTATTCAACTTCTGGATGTTTCTCTCTCACAGTCAGGTTGTGTATTGGCTTTGATGGTTGAGTTGATATTCTGCTTGACGGTCAATCTACGCTCTCTTTCTCTCACTTTTGCCCTTCAGTGCTATTGTCCAGGCTACCGGCTAGTACCGGCTGATCACATAACAGCTGGACTCTCTCAGCAGCACAAGTCTTTGATAGTTTGATTTTTGGTGTTGGCTGACCACACGACCCCAAACAACCAAACCTATCCTCTTCTGACCGTTGTCTCGCTGCTCCACTGTGTACTGTCCTCCTGCTGGCCTGACCTCTAACTCTCCTGCTCGTTCTCTTTGATTCTCTCGATTGTTTAAAAGCGTGTGCTTTGTCGATTGTTGAAATGATTGTTAGTTCTTAGTTGATTGTTGAAATGATTGTGACTTTACGCCTCAAACCTTCCTATCTTTATACCATTTTAGTATTAATGTTAGTATAATATCTCATTCACAAGGGTGGCACATCTTAACAAAGCAGCATTCACCCATTAAGGCATTGGTGGGTAAACCCAGACTGTGAGCTTTGGTCCTGATGAGAGCCTAGAACCCACAATCTTCTGAGGCAGAGAATAAGTGTTCTACTCACTCAGCCAAAATAGCACTAACCTTCAATCCTGTTGCTTTAACATGCTGAACTACCACTATAATAATCTAATAATCCTTGTGTTTGATATAGTGCTTTTCATGGCTTCTAGATGTCTCAAAGCGCTTTACAGAATATACTGTAAAGTAAATTGAGTGTACATTAGTGGGAAAAATGCACATTGTCAATTGTGCACATCAGTGTCCCACAAACAGTCGTGGATTGCATGACCAAATTATTATTTTGAGACAAGGAAACTCCTGACATGAATGGTGCTATACCAAATGTAAGGAATATTATTATTAAACCCTGTTGAGTTTGGATGCTCTTAAGCAATGCCAAACTAAGGCCCTGGATTCCTACTTACTGGTAGGTAAACATAGGTTTGTGGAGTCAGAATCTTAACTAAGATTTCACCCAGTTTGGGAAGCGTACTTGGATCCTTTCATTATGCAAGGTAAGCATGCTAACCACTAGCATGATATTTATTTATTATTTAAATCAAGAAATATGAAATCAAGAACATTCTTGGTGTAAAATCAGGTTATTTTGATGTCCCACCAAAAGATTGGCCACCACTGCTCTTTATTGTGGTTATGGATTTCAAAATAGGATAGTCATCCAGCTGCTCAAGAAAAAAGAACAATTGCTCCAACCTATTGTTTTACATTGCTGCCTCTTCACAAAAAATGTGTTGTTCTAAATCACAGACCTCTGAAGAAACTGGAAAATTATTTTTAATATATTTTTACTTGTTCAGGTTGTATAAACGTTACTGTAATTCTCAGAATTATTGCTGTCATTTGTAAATTGCCTCGGTGCACAAGTAGATTCTTATGTGAAGTTACATTTGCAATTTACCAGTTATTTTATAAAATATTTGGAAAAGTTAGTAGCGGATTGTAGCCTTTGCTTGGATCTTGATTGGCAGGAAGCTTCAGTTCTAAGATTTCCTATCTGGGTCAAAAGGAAAATTGTTAGCTTCAAACCTAAATATAGGTTGTTGAAGACAATTTTTTCAAATCCTTATGTAGGCTAATGTTAGTGAAGAAAGGAAAATGACAAGTCAAATAAATTAGATCAAAATATAATCTTATCTCAAGCTTCAGGAATGAAGTTAAACTTCATTTAGGTAGGTAGGCTGAGTGTCACTGTCTGGCAAGTTAAACTTCATTCCAGGTGAAGTTAAAACAACAATTTCTAGGGGTCATCCAGGTGTCTGACACATGTGGAAACCCATCACCATGCTTACGAGTTGCCAAACTAAACTGAGAATTTCCAGAGATACATCCTGCTTATCAAATTCTGGAAAGCATTAGGCACAGGTTGGCAAGAGCCAAGGCTTGAGGACCTCAGAAGTTATTGGGTTGGGGGATTGCTGGAGTATAACCAGCTAAAGCCATTAGAGCTTGCCATTGTGTGGCAAGCTTTACCAGACCTCCAGGCTCAGGAACTGGACCACAGAGGGCGGGCTCCAAACTAACACTACATTACAAAGCATGTCACCTTGGAGCCAGTTCAGCTCCAAGAAGGCATATTTATCTCCCCACCAAGGGGATACTCACAAGTGGAATTTCAATGTTAGCAAGTGTGAAATTATTCATCTAGGTAGCAAGAATAAAAGAATAGATTATTTTCTAGAGGGGGAGAAGTTAAATAGTGTTAGTATTCAAAGGGATTTGGGTCTCCTTGTACACCAGTCCCAAAAAGTTAGTTTGCAGGTGCAGCAAGCAACTAAGAAGGCGAACGGCATGCTAGCGTTCATTTCAAAAGGTTTAAAGTATAAGAGTAGGGAAGTCTTGCTGTAACTGTATAGGGCTCTGGTGAGACCGCACCTAGAGTATTGTGTGCGGTTTTGGTCTCCTTATTTAAAAAAGGACATACTTGCCTTAGAGTGGGTGTAGCGTAGATTCACTAGGTTAGTTCCTGGGATGAGGGGACTGGCTTATGAGGATAGGTTGAATAAACTAGGGCTGTATTCTCTAGAGTACAGAAGAATTAGGGGGGGATCTTATTGAAACTTATAAGATTCTTAAAGGGCTAGATAAAGTAGCCACTGAGGGACTGTTTCCCCTGGTAGGAGAATCTATAACCAGGGGTCACAGTCTTAAAATTAAGGGTCAGCCTTTTAGAACAGAGTTGAGGAAACATTTCTTCACTCAGAGGGTAGTGAATTTATGGAATTCACTACCCCAGAAGGCTGTAGATGCTCAGTCCTTGAACATTTTCAAGGCTGAGACTGATAGATTTTTGAAAAATAGAGGGATTAGGTGATATGGGGATAGGGCAGGTAATCAGAGTTAGGTGAGAAGATCAGCCATGATCTTATTGAATGGCGGAGCAGGCTTGAAGGGCCGAATGGCCTACTCCTGCTCCTAATTCTTATGTTCTTATGTTCTAAATTGGTTGTTCAACATCCGACAAGCGCGGGTTTGAGCTACAACTAGGTGGATGGTGAGAACAAGGAACTCCCTGCAAGCGAGTGGCCAACGCAGCTCAGCATGAAATGCATGAGAGCAAACAACCATAAACAAATTCACTTCTGGCATTGTTCTCCACACACTCTGCTTTAATTAGTGATTTAGCTTCAAGCCAAAGCAAATCTGGATTTTATAGCCACGTATCCTACTCCACTGACAAAATTAGTGAAGTGTGTAATTGCTAACAGTATTATGCACAAGAGGCTCATGCTTAATAACGCTGGTTGATTTTTCAGTCTTTCGGGAGTTACATCATAGTTAGGTCAGTAAAATGAAAACTAGATCCTATTTCAGATCATAAATCATAGGTAAAGTGAGTCTGTGTAATATATTTAACACAATCAATATATCTTCCACAAGGAGACACAGAGATGAGCCCTAAGAGAGAAGATGAATAGAGAGAAGTTGTTCTTAATTATTTTAGAACAACAACTTGCATTTCTAATAGCGTTTTTCACCTGGGCTAGCACCTTGGATGCTTAACAGTGGCGGAGCTTGATACCAAGCCTGGGGGAAAGGGGATCAAAGAGGAAAATCTTCAGGAGTGATCTGAAGGGAAATAAGGAGGAGGCAAGGCAATGGGATTGAGCCATTCCATCGTTTGGGGATATAATGGCTGAAAGCACAGCCACCGTTTATGGAGCGGAGGGACTGCGGATCATGCAGGAGCCCATACCCAGCTAAGTGAAGGGGGCAGATAGAGATGTGAGGTGTAAGCAGGTCGGAGAGGTAAGGCATCGCGTGGTAAGAGCACTTGCCTTGCTTTCGAGTCCCTCCACTCCTCTGCACCCCCCCTATCTCTCTGATTTCTTCTCTCCCCAAACCAGCACCCGCTGCCTTCACTCCACCGGGTCTGGCCTCCTCCATGTCCCCCGAATCCTCCGCTCCACCTTCGGCAGCCGTGCCTTCAGCCACTATGCCCTGAGACTCTGGAATTCCCTTCCTCACCACCTTCGCCTCGCCCCCTCTCTTCCCGGTTTCAGGTCACAGCTGAAGACCTTTCTCTTCGACCGCGCCTTTGGTCACCTTTCTACCCCTGCCCCTGGCTCGGTCCCAGGATCCGCTATTGTGAAGCGCTCTGAGATGCCGTCCGGCTGGAGAGCGCGATATAAATCAATGTTGTTGTTGCAAGCAAGAGACCTGAGTTTGATTCCAGGCAAGGAGAAACCTTGAGCAAATTTTGTTACTCCACACACCTAATAATAGTCCCTCGAAAAAACAATAATAAATTGGTCATTTCAATCCATGACTATTTGTGGGACGCTGCTGTCTGCAATTGGCAGACAGCAGCGTATATATATCAATATATATATATATATATTGATATATCAATCGCCTGCAAAAAGTTGATGCTCAACTAGGCCTTGATTTTACACTAAGAATTATGTGCATGTGGAATAACCTATTGAGTGAGGCAATTCTTGTCTAATCTCCAGCCAAACAGACACAGATAAAGTGACCAGAATGTAAACTATACTTTTCCCATCCAAAACAAAATCCTTGCTTTCACCAAACTCTGTGCTTTACATCCCATCACTCAGATAAATCCTAATTCATCCCCCTGAATGCATAAAATCTATATCTACACAAGGGAACAGGAGTTACAGCATAGTGACAACTAGCAGGAACATTGATGTCATTTTCTTATAGCCCAAGGCTAATATAATGCTCGGTTCGTCATCCTAAACGAGAACAGTTGATAATGCAGAGAAGTTCAGTTTCCCCATTACTTTGTTGAAACACTGGAAATGATGCGTGATTACATTAAACATCACATACCTATGGTTTCTCAGAGAAAACACAGCCCAAATAATTTCCTCCATTAACTTTTAAATGAAATTGCTTGTAGAAGTATCAGTTCTTATCAGTAATAAATGGCAAAGCCACCCACCTGCATTCAGCTCCATACACTCTGCATTTACAGGTGCACAAACTATTCCATCGCTCATCTCCATATCCCAAAATTTCATTCAGGGCTAGCTGCTTCTCTAAAGCTGCCATACTGTAAGTCAATTCTTTAATAATAGATTAGAACACTTTGTACTGGGGGGGGAAGACACTCGCCGTTTGGATCCCATCGTTTGGTTAGTCAGCTGCTGTTCTAGCATAAATAATTTGCATATTATAGGAGGCGTGACTCTTCTATACTGTGAACTGTTGATTTTATTACTTGTGTTCTAATATACTATACTTGGTAATCTTATCTTCAATTATTCCAATACTATACATAGAATTCCATTGTGTGGAAAATGGTTCAATAGAATAACAATTAGCACTTATATAACCACTTTTCATGTAAAATGATGTCTAGGAGCGTTTTATAGGAATCGTGTGAATGGATCTCTAAGGGATAAGGAAAATAATAATAATCCTTGTACTGAATATTCAATATTGTGAATTAAACAAGGACATCTCGAAGCACTTCACAGGATTTTATTATGGATGAGTGACTGTGCATTTAGGCAAACATGGTTGTTTCATAAACAGCCATGGAGTAAGTTACCAATTATATTTTGGAGGATTGTTGGCCAGGACACTGGGTTGTGCAGCGATTATATTTGTTGAGGAAACAAGATCATTTTCACATAGAAATGTCCCACAAATAGCCATGAGGTGAATGATGAATTATTTATTTTATTTTCAGGTTATAAGAAGACACCTTGAAAAACTCCCTCCACTTTCTAAATCATGCTGTGAGATCTTTAACATCCACCTAACAGGCAGACGGATGTGCATAACCTTCATTTTAGATTTTATCCAAATAGCACCTCTGATAATTTACTGCTGCATTGGAGTGTCAACCGTGATGGTGATCTTGAAGTCCTGACATGGGCTTGAACTCACCAATTTCTAATTCAGAGATGAAAATGCTGTCAATTGAACCAGGCTGCCAATAGGATCTGTGAATGTTAACTTTTCAGGACATTTTAGGACTATTTGTAAATATTGTCATAACGCTGTTTGAATAAAATATGGATTTTCAAAAAATGCAGTTTCTGTAAGCACATTTTAAATTTAAAAACATGCTTTATTTTCTAGGGAATTTTTTGTGGTTAAATTTCAGAGCTGCTGGATGAAAGGACTGCCCTAATTTATATTGTTTCTCGAGACAGATGTACTCACCCAATGGAAAAAGTTATTTTAACTCACAATTAGTGGGACTCATGGACATCTTAATAATAGCTGTATGATTCATCAGATTCATGGTTAGTTAAAATTGCTTGTCTAAAAATAACTAACAAAGATTGCAGTTCACTGGCAAACAGATAAGACAAATACATTATATCTTACTAGTACTCTCTATGTCAGTAATTACAACAACCCATTGATTCCATGCAGGACAAATGTCTACAACAATAACTTGTACTTACATAACACTTTTCACACAGGAACACTTCAAAGCTACTGATTGTGTCATGAATTGCACAACAGTGCTAGGTTGTGTCAAATAACTTCACACCTAAAAAAAATCTTTTTTAGGTGTGAAGTTATTTGATTTATGTAATCTGCTGGGTGACCAATCTCATTGATCTCTGGTTTTCAGCTCTGTTGAACCTTTCATCCAGAATCTGTCCAAATCTGCTTTCTCCCATCACCACAGCATTGCCCACCGCTCTCCCCTAGTCCAGTCCACCTGGAACTCCACAGATCAGGGGTAGTGTGTGTGCATTGCATGTGTGATGTGTGAGGTGGTGGGGTATGTGTGTATTGTGGGAGTGGTGTGTGTGTATGGTGCGGTGGGGGTGGTGTGTGTGATGTGTGAGGTGTGTGTGATGTGTGAGGTGTGTGTGTGATGTGTGAGGTTTGTGTGTGGTGGGGGTGATGTGTGTAGTGGGGGCGGTGTGTATGGTGTGTGTGTATGGGGGGGGTGTGTTGGGGATGTATGTGTATGGGGGTGGTGTGTGTGTATGGTGGGGGGTGGTGTGTGTGTATGGGGGGGGGGGGTGTTGGGGATGTGTGTGTATGTGGGTGGTGTGTGTGGTGGGGGTGGTGTGTGTGTGGTGGGGGCGGTGTGTATGGTGTGTGTGGTGGGGGTGTGTGTTGGGGATGTGTGTGTATGGGGGTGGTGTGTGTAGTGGGGGCGGTGTGTGTGGTGGGGGTGGTGTGTATGGTGGGGGTGGTGTGTGTGGTGGGGGGTGGTGTGTGTGTATGGGGGGGGGGGGCTGTGTTGGGGATGTGTGTGGTGGGGGCGGTGTGTATGGTGGGGGTGGTGTGTGTGGTGGGGGTGGTGTGTGTGGTGGGGATGTGTGTGTGTTGGGGATGTGTGTGTATGGGGGTGATGTGTATGGTGGGGGCGGTGTGTGTGTGTGTGGTGGGGGCGGTGTGTTGGGGATGTGTGTGTATGTGGGTGGTGTGTGTGGTGGGGGGGTGTGTGTGTTGGGGATGTGTGTGTACGTGGGTGGTGTGTGTGTGGTGGGGGCGGTGTGTATGGTGTGTGTGGTGGTGTGTGTGTATGGGGGGGGGTGTGTGTGTTGGGGATGTGTGTGGTGGGGGCGTGTGGTGGGGGCGGTGTGTTTGGTGGGGATGTGTGTGTGTTGGGGATGTGTGTGTATGGGGGTGATGTGTATGGTGGGGGCGGTGTGTGTGTGTGGTGGGGGCGGTGTGTATGGTGGGAGTGGTGTGTGTGGTGGGGGGTGGTGTGTGTGTATGGGGGTGTGTGTGTTGGGGATGTGTGTGTATGTGGGTGGTGTGTGTGGTGGGGGCGGTGTGTGTATGGTGGGGGTGGTGTGTGTGGTGGGGGGTGGTGTGTGTGTATGGGGGGGTGTGTGTTGGGGATGTGTGTGTATGTGGGTGGTGTGTGTGGTGGGGACGGTGTATGGTGGGGGTGGTGTGTGTGGTGGGGGTGGTGTGTATGGTGGGGGTGGTGTGTGTGTGTGGTGGGGGCGGTGTATGGTGGGGGTGGTGTGTATGGGGGTGATGTGTGTGGTGGGGGTGGTGTGTATGGGGAGGGGGGTGTTGGGGATGTGTGTGTATGGGGGGGTGGTGTTGGGGATGTGTGTGTATGGTGGGGGTGTTGTGTGTGTATGGGGGGGGGGGTGGTGTGTGTGGTGGGGGTGGTTTGTATGGGGGTGATGTGTGTGGTGGGGGTGGTGTGTGTGTGTGGTGGGGGTGGTGTGTGTGTGTGGTGGGGGCAGTGTGTGTGTGTGGTGGAGGTGGTGTGTATGGTGGGGGTGGTGTGTGTGTGGTGGGGGTGGTGTGTGTGTGGTGGGGGCGGTGTGTGTGTGGTGGGGCGGTGTGTGTGTATGGTGGGGGGGTGTGTATGGGGTGTGTGTGTTGGGGATGTGTGTCTATGGGGGGGGGTGTTGAGGGGGTGTGGAGGGTGTGTGTGTATGGTGGGGGTGGTGTGTGTGGTTGGGGGGGTGGTGTGTGTGTGTGGTGGGGGCGGTGTGTGTGTGTGGTGGGGGCGGTGTGTGTGGTGGGGGCGGTGTGTGTGTGTGGTGGGGGCGGTGTGTGTGTATGGTGGGTGGGTGTGTATGGGGTGTGTGTGTTGGGGATGTGTGTGTATGGGAGGGTGTTGAGGGGGTGTGGAGGGTGTGTGTGTATGGTGGGGGTGTGTGTATGGGGTGTGTGTGTTGGGGATGTGTGTGTATGGGGGGGTGGGAGGGTGTGTGTGTATGGTGGGGGTGGTGTGCGTTGTGTGAGGGGGTAGTGTGTGTATGTGTGTAGGGTGGAGTGTGTGTTTGGCGGGGGTGTAAGTGTGTAAGGTCAGGTGGTGAGGGTCACGGTGTGTCGTTGCCGGATGTTGTTCGGTTCCCATGGTAACACGCGGCGGGGTTGGGGGAGGGGAGGAGAAGGAGGAGGGATTCTCGGGAGTGGATGGCAAATCTCGCGATAGGTAGTGGGAACAACAAGAGAAGCTGGAGCGCGAGAGAGACGGTTAATCAGTAAGAGCGCGAGCGAGTTAGTCAATCACAGACCGTGAGCGAGCTTCCTCACTGACACCCTCCCTCCCTCCACACAGGCAACGCCTCGTCAACACGAAAGACCACGTCAGTGAGTCAGTCATCTCACTCGATCGACAGGACGGACGGGCAAAAGACTGAAACTCCCGTTACAAGCATCCGACTGAGGAGGAGAAACTTTACAGCCCCCCCCCCCCCCCCCCCACACACACACAGGGAGAGGGAGAGACCGACCGAGCGAGTGAGCCCGGGGCTGGTGCTGAGAGAGCAGGCCGCGGCCACACAGCCCGTATTCGGCTTCTTTCCTCTCACTTACTACCCACTCCCCACTCATCACCACCTTCACCTCCCTCCCTCCTAAGCCTGGGCCACGGGTTTTGTGAAGGTTTTCCCCCCGGCCCCCAATTAACGAGGATCTCTCGTTAACTTCCATTTGTTTTAGAAGAACGAAGGGAGACGAGCGGAAACTCGAGGAATCCTGTTTAAATGAGGTTCGGGTCCAAAATGATGCCGGTAAGGTTTTATCATTTATTTAATTGAATGAAGTCGATGTGTATGTAGTGAAGCGTGTCCTGTTTTGTTATTAAACATTCCCATTACCTTGGACAACAAACTATTCCCGTCTGCTCCGTGTAAACTGCGTGTGTAAAACAAAAAGTTATCAACTGCGGTATTGTTGCTGACCTCCAGGAATGAGTGTGTCGTCGTTTAGAGTTTTGTGTCCTGCACTGTTTTGTATACACGCACCTGTATTTTGCAGGTCAATACTGTACATCCAGCAGCCTTTCTGCTCTAAATATTGTACACGTGTGTATTTTTGTATTATATATACTGTATATATTAATCGCAGCCTCATCACTGACTACGAATAACTACGCATTTGTATTCCTGCAACAACCATTTTATTACAAAGGCACCTTTCCCAAGTCCTTTGAAAACTCCAACTTGTGTGCACATAAAACAACCATTGACTTTAAGTAATACTGAGTTTTTTTTTGTTCCCCTTCTTCCCCTACTTCTACGAATGGTTAAAATTATGTTTATTCACAATTTTTGGATCAGAATTGGTAAATATCAGATCATTTTATTTGCATACTATACCTTATTTGTGGGTGAGAATTGTGTCACAATATTTTTCCCCACCGAATATGCAGTCAATTCACTTTACACTATGTTCTGTGACTCTTTTGATGCATCTCAATGATGTGATAAGATGCTTGATCAAACGCAACTATTATTAGCATCAGGTTTGGTTCTGGTTTCCCTCCACAAGTGAAAGAATCATCGGTTGACATTGATGTCTGAGTTCACATGAAGTTAATTGTTTGGGTGGAAATGGGAGGGTTGTTAGTACCATTAAAATAAATTTTCATCAAAAATATGTCTTGAACAGAAAAATAGAGAACATGTAGCTAATCATGTAGAATAACTAATAATATATGAATTATTATACATTGTAATTATAAAATACAGTAAAAGCCTGTTTATCCGTGACCCGATCAATCGTAACTTCTGTTTAACCGGCACCGCAAAAAAAGTCTGCATTCGATTAACCGGAATTTATCCAGAAAAATGCATTATTTAAAAAAATTGTGTTTTCGGCCGAATATCTGGCACACGCTTTAACTGGCATTGGTCAGGTCCCGAGAGTGCCGGATAAACAGGCTTTTACTGTAGTAAATCCCAATTACTCCAGTCCTTGCCGAACTCCACTGGTTCCCTGTCACAGAGTGGATTGACTTCAAGGTCCTCACTCTAGTGTTTAAATCCCTCTACGCCTTGGCAGCCCTTCTTTCTCTCCAACCTCCTCTCCTCATAGCACTACCCCCTGCTTTCGCTCTACTGGCTCAAGCTTCCTTGTCACTCAAATGCTTTGCTCCACCATTGCCTTCAGCCATTGCTCCCCAAACCTGTGGAACTCCATCCATTAATTCCTTCGCCTTGCCTTTTTTTCCCCATTTTCTGGTTGTGCCTGAAGAACTTCCTGTTTGACTGTGCCTACGGTCACCTTCCTCCTTGGCACCAGGCTCCACCATTGTTAAGCTCCCTGAGACACCGCCCGGCATGGTGGGTGCTAGATAAATCCAGGTTGTTGTTGTTGAAACCCTCATCTATTCCTCTGTCGCGTCCTGGCTAATCTTTTCCATTGCCCTGCTTCTTGGCCACCGAACCATCCAGAACCCGCACCACCAGATTCATAACAACAACAAAATTACATTTGTATAGCGCCTTTCACGTCAGGCGGACGTCTCAAGGAGCTGGACAGTTATTGATTTAGACTTGAGCTGAGGAAAGGGTGGGGGAGGAGTTGCTGGTGGGTCCATCGGAGAGTGAGAGTCTTGAGGCAAGACTTGAAGAAGGCTAGGGAGGGGGCGAGACGGAGGCACTTTGGGATGGAATTCCAGAGGTTGGCGGTAGAGTGGCTACGGCTTGCCTGCCAATGGTGGGGCGGGTGGGTTGTGGGACGTGGAGCAGGCCAGATCTTGCTGAATGGAGGGGGCGGGCAGGTTGTTAAGGGGATAGGAGATCACGGATGTAGGGTGGGGTGATGTTGTGGGGGCTTTCAATGTGAGGACCAGGATCTTGAATTGGATCCTCTGGATGATGGGGAGCCAATAGAGTTGGGCAAGATGGGGGAGATGGGATCACAAAGTTTGGAACGGTAGACTCAACTGTATCTTTGAATTTAAATGACTTTGTGATCTTTACTACCTGACCTCAATGACATGATTCCACCTTACTCATCCAGTTACTTCAGCCATTTTAACTCTGGTGTGCTTAATGTCTCTCATTATTTTAAACGACCACCGGGATGTGAATTTTAAGTTACGTTGCCCTGCCCTCTGAACTCTTCTTGAAATCCATCCAATTTGCTCCGTCCTTCTCAGATTTCATAACCTGCCTAAATACCCATCCCGTTGATTGTGCTTTTGGTCACTGCCTCGTTATTTCCAACGTGGCTTATGCTTCGAATTATAAAGTACTTTAAGATGTTCTCACTGTGTAAAATACATGATGTAAATATAAAATGTTGTAGTTGAATGCCTATTTCTAAACAATTACATAATGACTACATTACACATTGTTTTCATGTATATTGAAGACTGAATGAATTTAAGCTGATTGTATTGAAAGCATTCAGAAAGTGGCCTTTGTACAGTATAATTGTGGTGTGGCTACTTCTGCTATGTTAAGTAAGATGAAATATTATAATAATGTTTTATTCTCAACAAAAAATGTGCAATTCTTCTCTGCAATGTATGAGTTGCTTTTGGATAGCTCTGTTGCAACAGAAGCCAACTGTATTGATGCAACTTGATTGGTAGTAGTTTGAGAAAGTGGGGGAATGGGATTCAGATGAATGTTAAAGTGTCTCCTGCCAGGATGCCTGTGTAATCCTCCAGTATTTGTACAGGAATTCAGTATAAACGAAAAACTTGTCATTTTTTTTATTTTCCCTCCTTTACATAATGGATGTGGATAGGGTTCCAAAGATACTGCCCCTCCCTCCCACCCTCCCCCTCAACACACACACACACACACACACACGATATATCATGTAAGTTGTATAAAGTGTCAACTGACTGTTTGACTACAATTCATTTGTGTTCTCACCAATCACACCAAATCCAATTGTGCCTTTGCCTGACTTCCAGGACTATCTCTTCCGAGAACAATGATTATTGATTGGTTGGTGATGACGGAGTCATGCAACTCTGGATTGTTCTTTGCTTCCCCAGCTCAAGAGTTCATCCACAGTTGTACAAAGGTGTTTGTCGTGCTTTGAACTTTGTTTATCCGCATATGGTTCCTGAAGTGGTAGTTGGATGTCAGGATCAGCGCAGATTCTATAGTGGTAGAGATGCTATACTGACCATGTGCAAAATTAAGCTTTGATGCTAGCTATGTCATATGAACAATTGTGTGCATGCATGTACATGTACCCAACCGTACACATTATATGTACCAAATATGTTTTTTTTGGCCAGGGCCAAATGTAGACTTAGATTCATTATACAGTTTAGGGTTTGAGATGAGGAAAAATACTCGTGAGGAAAAAGGCAGTGTGAGAAATAGAGTAAAAGAAGTGTAAAAGTTGGCGAGAAAGTAACAGAGAGGAGCTGATACAGTGTGATACTATATAAATTTTATAATTTACTGATCAATGTTTTAATGTCCTCCCGACGTGAAAGGCGTTATATAAATGTAAATTGTTACAGTGTGATACTATATAAATTTTATAATTTACTGATCAATGTTTTAATGTCCTCCCGACGTGAAAGGCGCTATATAAATGTAAATTGTTATTAATTGGTACTATAGTCAATTTTGTATTACATGTCCGATTATCCTCACTGTCTGCTTAAATGTAAAAGATTCTGTCACATTAATTGCAGATCATGCTTTCATCATATCCATGTTTGACAATGGGTTTCTCTCTGGTTTTTCCATGTCTTCACTGGACTCCCTGCAATACTTCAATAACTCTGCAAAATAATTATCTGGAACTCTGCCTGTGCCCTCTCCCATACCAGGCTCCCTATTCAGGATCAGCATTCTCACTTTTAAACCCCTCCGTGGTCTCATTCCACCTAACCTCTGTGACCTCCTACAGACCTGGTTGTTCTCCTGCTCAGTGAACACTAACTTGCTTCTTATTCTCTGCCCCACCATTGGGCATAGCTTTCAGAATTTTGTCCCAAACCTTTGGAGCTCCATCCTGTAGACCCTCCGACTCTTCTCCCTTATCCTCCCATTTTCAAAGCCCATCTCAAGACTTGTCTCATTGACTCGCCCACTTCTCCTTTTCTGGTATCTTTCCGTTCCTCTTCAGCTCCAATCCCTCAGCTTGGTTGCCCAGTCAGAAGCATGAAGCACTTTGAGAATCCCTCCTGATATGAAAGGCATTAATTAAATGATATGATCTACCCTAAGACATTACCTAAACAGGGACTGTCTGGATTGGCTGTGTTTCAATTTCATGCAAGATTGTGACTTTACAAGCTAAGACATTAGGAGCTGCCTTTTAACCATTATAAACATGATAGAAAATGGAAATCGATTGATGGAAACATAATTGATTTGGTTTCTGTTTTCCTAAACAAACAATTTGTCAGAATTTCAGAATCGATAACTTGTACCTTCCTGTTATATTGGTGTTTTGCTGGTATAGAATCATGACACAGTTAGGAACTTGGGGATTTATGCATCACTTGACTGATGCATCACTTGGAATAGGGAAGGTTGCCCAAGATTTTGCCCTGTTGGGAATTGAACCCAGGTTTCTCGCTTGCAAGGCGAGTGCTCTAACCACTGAACTACAGAACTCCACTATTTTTATTGTAGTTATGTAGTTTATTGTGATTGTTTAAGTTTTAGATAATGTTTCTGTTCAATTTTCAATTCTGGCAAAATGCTTAGTTGTATACATGGATAAAATTTGCAAAGCTGTACTAATGCATCTGTCTGCTATACACGTCAAGATACCAGTGAAACTACAATAACATCCATCAACGTCTTTGCATAACTTTGAAGTTATATTTTTCTCTTTCCCCCTTTGTTCACTTTGTAACCTGGATTTTACCCAAATTAATGGTTGAATGATTCAGATAGTGTGTTCTCCATTGGCTTTGTGAATTCTGTGTTTTGGTTTGAAATGGGAATTTGGCTTGCATTTTGTTTGCTGTAGATGGGCAGTTGCACTAATGTTCTTAACTAACAATTTGAAATGAGGTTTGACATATTCCCTCTTGCGAATCTTGCCAAAGAATAGCAGCTGTTCTTCTGACTGTCATCTTACAGGAAGATAAAGCGTCCTCCCCCCACTGGTGACTGCTATTTATAGATTTAATAATTCGATTAAAGTGAACATGTATAAAATTGTGCAGTGAAAACTGAATTTTTTAAATTATTGACCTATTACATTGTATCCCAGTTGATTTATTATTATATCTGGCAGCTGCTGTTGTGGAAAGGAGATAGGCATGTTTTCTGAGGTTACTTCATTGAACATTTTTTAAAAGATTCATGGTGTATAACAGTTTATTCAATTTTCTCCTAATAACAAAAAAATATTTTTAAAACGTTTGGCTTGATTTCCATTACTGTAATTTTGTATTACGGGTACCTGGGTTTTCTCAAGAAAATAGACTTTCTGTCTGAATATTTACATGTTGACTCCAGATTTTCTCAGCAATTTTTTAAGCCCCAGATTTGATTGTCACCTACCCATTTTCCAGTTTGCTCTGGAGATTATAATGTGGACAATTATATTGTCATCTCTTTTAACAACAGCATCAAAATGAAATCAGTGTCTTTACACTTCAACTTTCCATGGAAAAACTGGTTACTGGGTCATTGTGATTGTCATGTTTTGTGACCGTCATGTTTTGTGACTGCCTTTTTCTCGCTCACTGGTTGTTTAGTTTCTTAAATCTGATTCAGATGGAGTGTTCTGAGATTAGGTTGTATGGGATTTATTTAGTAAATTTATACGTTCACCATTTTAATAATGTGGCACGAGTTAGCCAAGTGAAAATTATGCACAAAGGTGATTGTGGTTTGCCTCAATTTGCTGGGGAATGCTTTTCAGATTTAATGCCACAACTGAAATGGATCCTATTGAAGATTTAGGCTATAAAAGTTGAGGTTTTGGTTGTTGCATTTCTTAATCAATTGACTCAGTCAATGGGTCCCAGAACCAGAGCAGGAAGAGACAAATCGATTCCTTCGAGGATTGATCTGAGGGGCCTGATTTGAGTTCTCAACCTACTATGGGTTTGCTGTGTTTCATCTGTTGGAATGTTCCTCCAATCCTGGATGTGTGTTCCTACTTTCCCATCTATTACTCATGTTTCGCTGATTGTCTTCTGCTCCTCGGATAAAATCTTCTCGAGTATTTTACATCTGTCTGCAATCCAGGTGCCTGATTGATCCCTGCTGAAAGATGACTGTCAAATCGGGACAGAATTGAGATCAACTGTAATTTACTGCTAGGTGCCCTTTTTTCTTTTCTCCCCACTCCCACCATGAACTGACAAATGAAAACAATGAAATAATTCCTATTTGTGGAGGTACCATGGCTTCCCAACAACAATAGAAGCTTGTACATCAGGAGCGGGAATAGCCCAATGCAATCAGGAGAGGATATTGGAGAAGATATTGGATAGGATTGCTAATAAATACATTCAAAAGGATTACAATGACTTAGTTGCTAACTTATTCTTTGAAAGATTTTCAGATCTCTTTACAAAATAAAAAAGTTCTAAGTGTTACCATATATCTCCGCGTATAAGGCGCACCCGCGTATAAGGCGCACCCCCCGTTTTTGACCTTGGTGAAAAAAAACGGAAGCATTTTCAATGATATTGCTGGCAGAAGGGAGGAGAGACAGGTAGGTAGGGAGAGACGCAGGGAGGGAGGGAGAGCCGCAGGCCGGCAGCCTGGGAGAGAGAGAGGCAGGCAGGCAGGGAGGGAGGGAGGGAGGCCGGCAGCCCGGGAGGGAGGGAGGGAGAGCGGCAGGTCGGCAGCCCGGGAGAGAGAGAGGGAGAGAGGCAGGTCGGCAGCCCGGGAGAGAGAGAGGGAGAGCGGCATCCCGGGAGAGAGAGAGGGAGAGAGGCAGGCCGGCAGCCCGGGAGAGAGAGAGGGAGAGAGGCAGGCCGGCAGCCGGGGAGAGAGAGAGGGAGAGAAGCAGACCGGCAGCCCGGGAGAGAGAGAGGGAGAGCGGCAGGTCGGCAGCCCGGGAGAGAGAGATGGAGAGAGGCAGGTCGGCAGCCCGGGAGGGAGAGAGGCAGGTCGGCAGCCCGGGAGAGAGGGAGAGCAGCAGGCCGGCACGCAGGCAGGGAGGGAGAGAGAGCGGCAGGGAGAGAGGCAGGCCGGCAGGGAGGGAGGGAGGGAGAGCGGCAGGGAGTGAGGGAGGCAGACTGGGTTCGGCAGAAGGTAAGCACAGCACTGAAGTCCGCTGCTGCTGACGCTGCCCGAGCGGCCGAGGCCGAAGCCCTGTCCCCCGTTCCCCCCATCCCCCGCCGGACACTGACCAAACCCCGGCTGACAGCGCGCCGGCCGCCCCTCCTGTTTACTGTATCTCCGAGGCTCAAAATTGCTTGTACCTGCGTATAGGGCGCACCCCCTACTTTCGAGATCTTCCGACCTGAAAAAAAGTGCGCCTTATACGCGGAGATATACGGTAATGGAATAAATGAATCTAGCAAAAGAAATCTTCAGAATATGAACAGCTTTGAAACTACATCTACAAAGAATTCCAGGTTAGCTTGTACAGACTGTTTATTATGAGAACAAGTTCCTGGAGATGTCTAAAGTGAAAAGATTGTTGGTTTAAGAACAATCTATCCTGCTCTGGATCTATAATAATAATAATCCTTGCATTGGATATTGCGCTTTTCATATCTTATCGACGTCCCAAAGCGCTTCACAAAATATACTGTAAATTGAATTGACTGTATATTTGTGGGCGAATCGCAGCAGCCAATTGGTGGCACAGCAATGACCCACAAACAGTTGTGGATTGAAATGAACAATTTTATTTTTGTGTTTTTTTTGGATGGATTATTATTATTACTATTGGAAGTTTCTCCAACTTGCTTCCTGCCCACTTCAGGGCTCACCTCAAGATACACCTCTTTGACTACCCTTTCAATCCTCTTTCTTGGCTCCCATTCCCACCTCAGGTGCCCATCCAGTGGTGTCAAGAATGTTTCATGCCAGGCATGAAAGGCTATGTAAATTGTGTTATAATGGGTTATCCCCAAACTTTCAGCCCCAAAATTAGACTGTTAGTTCATAGTAGGGTCCGGCAATATATTGCTAAAACCAGATATAATTTTCATATCGATACGCCGATATAGGCATTTCAAAAATATTGATATATCGACTTTTCGATATATCGAGGTAAAAAATCGGAATGCGCGCACACTGAACTACAAGACCCAGAATGCTCATCTCTATACACAATGCACAGACCGAGGTGCAAAGCCGCCATATTGTATTCATAGTCCTCGAATACAATATACAGGTATGCAAGGGGTGGGGGAGGGAGAGAAGGCTGGGCCCGGGGTGGGGGAGGGGGAGAGAGATGGCTGGGGGGGTGGGGTGAGGGGGAGAGAGACGGCTGGGTGGGGGGGGGGAGAGAGAGACGGGTGGGTGGGGGGGAAAGAGACGGCTGGGTGGGGTGGGGAGGGGGAGAGACGGCTGTGGGGGGGAGAGAGACGGCTGGGGGGCAGGGGGAGAGACGGGGTGGATGTGATAATATACAGATAGATGGGGGGGATGTGAGAGAGACACAGACAGAACAACACAGAGATGGAGAAAGTGAGAGACACAGAGAGAGAAAGATATTTACCTCCTGAGGAGATAGGCCCTGAATGCGCGCGCACTCTGAATGTGCGCGCATGCGCAGTACGAAAAACCCGAAAATATCGATATTTCGGTATATCTCGATATGAGCCCATCGATATA
Source organism: Hydrolagus colliei (assembly GCA_035084275.1). NCBI lineage: Eukaryota > Metazoa > Chordata > Chondrichthyes > Chimaeriformes > Chimaeridae > Hydrolagus > Hydrolagus colliei. The sequence continues at coordinate 67,592,602 of CM068744.1, read as the reverse complement.
TCTAAATCGGAAAATTTCCACATCGACGGACCCTGGTTCATAGTGCTCTGAACATGCAGATTAATTTAATCCTGTCCACATGCCTGTTTTCCAGCAATCTGGATTAAGAATTTTGTCTAATTTTGTTTTTCGTTTCTCTGCACCATCCCTGATATTTGATATGCTACACATACATTTGAGTGAAATTTGTAGATAATTTAATTTTGTTTTGTAGACCAAGGCTGATTCAGGTGTTAGTTTTGTTTCGATATCCTTGCAATTAATTGGTTTTACTTGAATTGTCTTTCTAGAATTAGTTTTGATGTTTAAAAATTGGTGATACTTTCTTTGCCCAAGTTACAAATTTTCTTAATTTTGATATCAAGACTACACAATCAAACTGGAGAATTGTTTTAAGATGCATTAACTAATCTTGTGGAGACTATTGAAGTGTATTAGTCAATCAAGCCTTATTAATACTGTTGCTGTGGAAAGCTTATTTTGAAAATCAAATGGTTTTCTCTCCCGAGGATAGGAATAATTATGTATTGTCCATTTTAGGCATTTATTGTCTGGCTTAGACATTTCCTGCTGCAGATGGAGTTTTCCCCCCAATTATTTCCTGTTCCAGTAAACTCTTTACATTTAGAGTTGCAATATTAAAGGGGCACTTGGGTTTCTTTCTGTAAACATTGATCTTTGATTTTCATAAGATTTGAAATTGTGCAGGAATCATTTTTAAAGCATAACAGACTGAGATGCTTTGTAGACTAAGTAGTTATTGACCACAATAACCTTGTAAACTGGTAGTTTTGTATAGATGTGTGTGGGATTTTTCTAAGTGGTGATGAGTGAATCTGGGGGGGAAACATTATGTTTACAAGATTATCTGAGGTTTTGATAAAGAAGACTGTTTGGTCAGTTTGATCTTGTCTCTCCAGGGAACATGCATCATAAGATCAAGATTTTGTTATAAATTTAAATCCAGCTCACTGTTAACATTTATTGATTGCTATCTCAGTAAATAAATTCTTCTTGGTCTGTCCTGAATTGCGCATTGCAACTCTAAACCCATGCGTGTACTGTTTTGCTGCCTTGGTGTAAATGAAAGTATTGTTTACTCATAGTTACATTTTAAAACAACAACAAAATTACATTTGTATAGCACCTTTCACGTCAGGAGGTGCTGGACAATTACTGCTTCAGAATTGCATGAAATAAAATTGTCCCTTCTGAGACATCTCCTTTCAAAACTGAAGAGCTGTGTGTCTGATTGTTGCTCCTGTAACTCATCTATATTTAATAACATTCATATTTGTTTCACTCACATATATAGTCAATTCACTTTACATTATATTATGTAATGCTTTTTGAGACGTCTAGAAGATGTGAAAGTGCTATATCAAATGCAAGTATTATTATTATTATTCCTCTTAACATTAAGATAATTCTCACTGCACCACCTCTAGGCCCAAGTATTGCAGGAACTAGAGCTGTATGTACAGTATTACTCTAGGTGTGGCCTGATTAGGGCACTGTACAGCTATGTATAGATTTCTGGGGAGCTGAAGTCAACTGATTTGGCAATGTAGCCCAGCGTTTCGTTTGCTTTTATTGCTGCCTCACTCTTTATTGAGAAACTGCCAGAAGTTGTCTGTTGCACTTATTGATTGTGTAATCTTGATATCAAAATGGGCCACTTGGATATTATTTGTACCACAAAATTCATCAATTATACGGAGATGCTTAATGTGTGGATCAAAGTATTGCAGTATTGTAGAATATAAAGACTGTTAGAAGCAGAATGGTACTGAGAAATTATTCATGCAATAATTTTTGTAGTTGGCATAAATATCCTACTTTGGAATAGGAACAATTCAAGGCTTTGGGCTCCAGTACAGTAAATAGACTATTGACTACATTAGAAATTTGTCTGAAAATTCAATGTTAGCTACTGCTGTTTAAATTTCAGATGGTACCAAAGGTGTTAGTCGTTAAGTATTTTTTCCCTTTCTAGCTGTCATAGTGTGTGTGTGAAGCAGACTCACAAAAGTATGTGTAACATTGCTACTGCAATAGTAGGAAGTCAAAATCAGCTCAGTATACAATTCAGGATAAATGTTTTCCTGTGACTGAGAAGTATTGTGATCCTGGAATTGTTCACAGGGCACATAATTTCTTATCGTAACCCCACCTACGGGACATCATTTCCTGTTTTCTGAGCTAGCTGAATGTATTTTCATGTGAACAGTAAAGTTGAGAGCCCAGGGCTAGCAGAAGCAAACTGAACATTGTAGATAAATGGATAGTCGTGGTGTTTAAAGTTTACTTTATTGTTTAGAAAAATTTGTGTAAATGAGAACCTAGTTCTTGAGAACAGATATACTCACCATGATTTGCATTATGACTTTGAAAAGAATATAGCAGTGACCTTCTCTCTGAGTGTTTCTAGATAGCAACTGGGTGCAGTATACAAGTTTAAGATTCTAAGGAAATTATTATCTAAGAACAGAAACTCTTGCTCTTCTCTGACCTTCATTTTAAATGTCTGCTGTTGTATGTCTGTAAACCTATTTTCACTAAAGTAATATGGTGATTTTTTTAAAAAAATACTCTGACGTTATATTCTTGAATTTTACGTAATGCCTTACCTTTAGGCGTCTCAAAGTGCTTCCCAGAATTTACTGTAAAGTGAATTGTATATTCTGTGGACAAAACTAATTGAGGATTCACACAACACTCCATACTGTTCTGCTGATGGGAGGAAATTATCACTACAGTATTTATCTTAAATTAGGGGTTTGGTTGATGTCAAATGGAGAATATCTATGTTAGCTCTGGAAAACTAGAAATATTCTATGTTTCAATTTCTAATCCGAGGCAGGTATCACTTGTAATGGAGATTCTTTGTTTCCAATGTGGTGTCTGTATTGAGGTATAATCTAACTGTTCCTACCCTTTTAGAATAAATTTACTTCCATGTGCTTGGGCTCCACTAAAGCTAGAATTAAAATTTGGGGCATTATGCAGTAGATTTTTCCAATTCAAATTTTGTACAGGGAGAATTTAGGTGAGGAGTTTTTGTTTTGGAAACCAAACTGAGTTGCACCATAAGGATGCAGTTTTGTGTTTGATCCATACAACTTGCTCTTTTCAATGCTGCTGTTAATGCATGGAATTCGGGTTCACATAGATCAGTGGTGGCCAACATTTTTGGTTGATCAACCACATTTTTCTTGATTTAATAGTTCTAGATTTATGGCCACGGTATAAATATTGCAACTCTAGTTACTGGAAGCAAACTATTGATTTATAAAACAGATGTACTTAAACTAGTGCAATTGTTCGATATACCACTTCTTGACACCCCTGCAAGACAATTTTGGCCTTCAGGCCATGGATTAGCCATCATTGCTGTAAAGGGGGACATTTTGGAGATTTAGTGAACTTATAGTAGGATTTAGAAATTTAAAACCAGAAAACTAAAACCTACAAAATCCCGATTGAAGCTTGTAACCTATTAAATTCAGGATCGCTTCATTTTCATGGATGCACAGGTACATTTTAAGGACTGCTTAGCCAGAGTGAATTCCTTCAGTTTGAAACTACCAGAATTAAAACTATCACTTTGACATTTATTAATGAGCTCTTTGAACAGTGCTATATTGTACGATTATGAAAGTGTATAAAGGAACCAGTCATGAACTTGCCCAGCACTCACAGCTGTGTAAAATAAACAATGTGAAATTAAACCTCCAGAGGTACACTTTTTAATTGCAAACAATTCTTATTTTTTAATGGTTACCGATCCAGCAGACAACCAAACTATTAAGGAACAACATTGAGATACATCTCCTTAAATGAAGTGTATTTATAGTAATTGTTAGCTCATTAACTAAATAACCAGAAAATGAATGTGAGCCAACCAAAACTGATAGTATAACTCCAGGTAGATAATTGCAGCATATTTCATAGTTTAGTAATTTACTACTTTCCTAAAGTGACGATCCAGTGTAGCAGCCGTGGAGTGTGCCAGCGCCTTAGGGCGTCCTCCTGACGTGAAAGGTGCAATACAAGTGTAATTTTTTTGTTGTGATGTATTGTTGATGTGTCGATCCTTTGGATAAAACGTTAAAATGAGGCTCTGTCTGCCTGTTCAGGTAGAATATCCCATTGTGCAACTCAAAAAGAAGGGAGTTTCTCCCAGTATGCTGTCTAACAATTTCCCAAATTAAATTGGACATTAACTTCATGGCTGTGGGACATTAGAATGTGCAACTTGGTTACTGTGTTTGCCCATAAATCACACTGTCACTACACGTCATAGTAAAATCCTTTGAAGCACTTTGGGATGTCCAGACATGAAAGATGCAGAGCTAAATGCAAGTCTCCATATTGGGTAAGGTTCCAGAGATACCGATTTACATGTTGATTTATCAAGTTGCTAATGTGCGAGCAGGTGGACTGGAGAGGCCATCACAGCTGAACTTGATTCTGTTCTCACTGCATTCAAAAGTGGTGATAATTCCTGGGAATTTTGCATTCTGAAGAAGTCTTGAGATTTGGCAACAAAATATAGTAAGGGTTTGCAGAGTGAAAGAATATTTAAACTTTTTTTCTGTAGATGTTTCTCACCGTGTACCTGAGTAACAGCGAGCAGCACTACACCGAGGTACCCATCACTCCAGAGACAACGAGTCGAGATGTTGTTGGTTACTGCAAGGAGCCAGGAGAGACAGACTGTCACTTAGCTGAGTGTTGGCGTGGAGGTGGTAAGTTTTATATATTGTTTTAAAAAAAAGGCTTCACTTGTCACTGTTCATGCCACCGTTTTAAGGAAAGTTATCAGCTTGGCTTTCTGCTAAGTCCTTCCAAAGAAGGACTAATTGACACATAGGAAATTCAACCGCTTAATTCCTTATGCAGGTTTTGATTGGAATTTTATAGTACTTGATATTCCTGCCAGCATAATGTTGAGGAATACCAGAATCTTGTCAGCAAAAAGTTGAGAATAAATATGTTCTCGCAAATTGGTATATTCGCACATTCATATCTGTATTCTTAAATTTACATACTTCTATCCTAGGCTCTTATTAAGCTGGTTCAGGACATCATTGGCAAACCCAGGGAACAAGTGGCATTCTTGTTTGTTCTTGAGGTGCTCTAGGGGAGAAACATTGCAAAATGAAATAGTGTGGTCGAAGGTTTTGTATACCATTGTGCTCAATAGCTTCCTTAAAGGTTTTTAAAACTGCTTTTTTTGTACTTTTCAGAACGTGCCTTGGCAGACAATGAGCGAATATATGATGTCCTGCAACAGTGGGGAGCACAGAGAAATGAGATTTATTTCTACTTGCGTCATGATCGCCCAGCAAATGCAGCCAGGGAACCAGGTGAGAATTATGTAATGCCACACTTGTACTAATGTTCATGTTGAAGACTGGAGTCACAGCTGAACCCAATACTGTCCACCTAATGCCACGGTGTTTCAGTAAGGAGTGGGAACTCATTTTTACTGAATATTGAGAATATATGCAGTATCTATTTTGGGTTAAGAGCAGGGGAGAGCGACTAGTTGGTAGGTCTTTTGAAGAGCTGGAGGCACTTCTTAGCCTCTTCTGTGCTGTAAGATTCTATACCTCATTTTGCTTCTACACATGCATTTCATGTATTATATTCTGTGTCTGTAAACTGGATCTCGGACCTGCTCAGATCCAGGCAACACACATCTGAGATCAAAAGCAACTATAATTTCAGTTTACAGTTCCTTGCTTGCTTCAGGCTTGTTTCTGTTTCAGATTGGAATGACCATATGTACCAGTCAGTCTATGCAATGTGTCCATCATTTAGTGCAAGTGAATGACCTACCTGATGGTGTGAGAGTAAACCAGACTGCTTAGTTCATATTTTTAGAGGGTTTCTAATGAAGTGGTTGCCTCTGTGAGCAGAAACATTGTGTTCTGATTAAACACAAGGGTTATCATAGCTTTGCCTTTTCTTGCTTGTCATTGTACTGAGGGTATCTTCAACCAGCGATCATTGGATAATAATTGGGAGTGGAGTCACTACCTTTCTTCTCTTCCCCTCCCCCCCCCACCTCCCCACCCCACCTTGCAAGCCCAGGACTAAAGGTGAGCAGAGATTGGGATTTAAATTTATCATCCTGTTTTGGTGCTTTGTTGTTAAACTGGGTCTTTATAGTCCTAGAAGTTTACATGTTTTAATTTGGGAGTTCTGCAGAGTGGGGCTGCAACCTGCATCTTATCATTCATAAGAGATCATAACGTAGAACTTTATCAACTTGTTTTTTCCATTCTTAGATCGTTTTATAAGATTAATTGGTAGAATAGTTTTATATGGTCTATCAATGGGGTTTGAGAGCTAATGACACATTGGTTTCAGATAACATGTCTACCAGTGACATCTTTTAAAAAAAATTAAAAAAAATTTAAATTAAATATTGCTTGTACGCAGGAATACTTGTGCTGGTCAGTGAAACCGTCATCCTACTATAGAAATGCCACCTCATTGCCATTTGAGTCTCCGAAGATTGTATTGAGATTGTGTTAGGGAATGTCTGAGCTAAACTGTACAGTTTACCCTCGTCGATCACAGGGGTTCCTGGAAAACTGCGCAATCGGTAAAATCGCATTGGATAAGGTTAACAAGTAATGGGAAAAGGGTTGGGGAATCCAGCCACAGGCTATCCACCTCAAGCCTCCAGGCACATCCACACCCGACCGATGCAAGGTACGTATTGAGGCGGGCTACAGCTGGCTGGTCTGCTCCTCCCACTCAGCAATAAAGCAACAGTATCGCAAAGCAATCAAGAATAAAGCAATAAAACCACAGCTAAGCTAAATTATTTTAACTTTGTTCCAAGAAGTATTAGGAGACACTCTCTGTCTCTTCTGTTTACCAAGCAATGCTCTGAGGCTGAAGACTCATCGGATTTAGTCAGGAGCAGCCGGCGCGTCACAAGTGCGCATACGCGCGGGGGCCAGCCAAGCGCATCCACACAAGTGTTACGCGCCCTGCGCAAAAAGTGACACTTTTTTGTCACATATGCTTTAATTTGCAATCGGTAAAGTCGCCCTTGACGGGGTTAACTGTACATATACAAATGCTGGACTGATTTTTAAAGAAGCTTGAAGCTGTGGTGGTAAAGACAATATGGTGGACATTCAGGAAAGGTTACATCAAATAGCCCAAAGGATTTCCAATCAAACCTTGTGATGTATCCAATGTTGTGGTTCAGTAGTCTAGTAAACTTCATGCATACAGTTCCCAAGTCTCAAATTGACTGTATTCTGGCTGTAAACATTTCCAGTTTATGAGGAAGATCTACACAGGCCCACAATGATGGCCAGTGTAGGTGGAATGAGAAATCTGCTTCACAGTAGGCTAGAAAAACATGACAGAACTCGGTGATCCTCGTGCCAAGCTCTGTCTGCTTCCTTCACAGAGGTGCGGAGCTGCTTCTCAGTGCAGTGATCAGCAATGAGGCAATTTCTGAAATCTCTGTACTGCCAAAACTCTTGTGAAGCATCTTTCCATTATAATTGTAACAGCTGGATCTTGTGAACAGTTTTGTATGTATATTGGGTAGATTTTGAGGTAAAGTTCACTGATGTGCAATAACTAACCATTCTTTGCTAATTTGAATGACGCCATAAGGCTTTTCAGACTCTGTATTTTCTTTGTTCCACTTCCAGAAACCTAAATGTTTACTTTATTGTATTACTCTTGTTTAATTTTGGTGAGTCACCCTTTCAGGAGACTGATGCCTTTCTGCTCCTTCCCCAGTTAGTTAGATGCTTGCTGCGTGATGATCAAACGTATTGTTTCTGTTGAACAATTTGTTTTTCAGTAAGTCGACAGTCACAGCTGGTGAACACAATGAATTAAATTGTTTCTTTGTCATTTACAAAAAAATATTCCAGGTGGAGTGAGACTCCAGGATCAGTTGGTGAAAAGAAACTGGGCCAAGGGTCCCACAGACAAGCGGGTAGAAAATGGAGTAAGTACTAAGTACATTAAATTGTGTTGTAGAAATATTGGCTTACTGACAAAAGTCTGCTTGTCTTTCCGTTTGCTTCCTCCTACCCCTCTTGCAATCTTCCATTTTCAACTTGGTTGGCTCTACATTCTTTCCTTGACTGGTTGCATGGAAATTTTTTTTAACCATTTCTAGACCTGAGAGTAAAATTGCAAGTCTACTCAGTTGAGGAGTAAGTTTTTTTTGAATGAAGGGAAAGATATGATCTGGAGTAAATGCGGTGACTGTTTTCCTGTTATGTAAGTGGTTAAGTGCCCATGAAAAGATTACCAAACACATGACATGTCTTGAGACTGACCTTGAATGAGGTGAAGTGAGGAGTGCGTCGGAAGTGCTCCAAGGATGGAGTAGCAGAGTGGATGCAGAATAACTGAAAACCGACTCACCAATGGTGGTTGGATATTAACAACAAAATTACACTTGTATAGCACCTTTCACGTCAGGCGGATGTCCCAAAGCGCTGGACAGTCATTGTTTCAGACCCGAGCTGGGGTCGTGGAGGGAAAGGGGGAATTTGGGGCAACTGGTGGGACCGTCGAAGAAGCGGAACTTGAAAGAGGCTAGGGAGGGGGAGAGGCAGAGGGACTGTGGGATGGAGTTCCAGAGGTTGGGGCAGAGTGGCTGAAGGCTCACCCTCCAATGGTGGGGCGGGTGGTTCGGGGGACATGGAGCAGGCCAGAGCCTACTGAGCAGAGGGGACGTGCAGGTTGGTAGGGGTGTAGAAGGTTGCAGTAATAGGCTACAGGACATTAAAGCAGGTCATAGCCTCGCTGAGTGCAGTGGCCAAATGTGTCTGAAAAGCTGTTAATTCCCTCACACAGCATTGAAAGATTGAAGCCCCTCATTACAATTAAAGCAGCTTTTTTTTCATCATATAGGTAGAATTAGTTAAGATTCTCATGTGAAAGGAAGAAATTCAATTAAATCAAAGTTATTTTGATCTATGGCACTGCCTGAGATATCTTGATATGTTATAACCTACAAACAACTCGCCCACAAATATATACAGTCAATTCACCTTACAGTATATTCTGTGAAGCGCTTTGGGATGTTGATAAGATGTGGAAAGCGCGATATCAAATGCAAGGATTATTATTATTATTATAACAACGTTTCACCCATTGCATTATACTATATAATCTTGCATTGCATAAAGCCTAATCCTATATCATATGTCTCAGTGCTTTACTTTATTTGTGGATAAAGTATGTAAGTTTCTGAGTAGTGCATGCAAAGTATTTAATTTGCTGGTACAGGTTGTAACTATGCTCATATCTGTGAAGAGATCTATTAAAGCACTGAGAACAGGTTAGACTGAAAATAAGTGGAACATCCCATTCTGTGATTTTTATGAAAGGCCCATTTGGGCATGGAAATCAGTGTGACTTTAATACAACAACAACTTTGATTTATATAGCGCCCTCCACGCCGAATGGCGTGTTAGAGCGCTTCGCTATAGTCCATTTCACCCACAAAATGTACATAAAATTTTTTATACAGTATAATCTGAAGCGTTTGAGACATTATATCAAATGCAAGTATTATTATTGCTATTGCATTGACAGTGCATGTTGTAATATCCAAAGTATGTATTTTTTTGCCTTCGTAATAAAATGCTTCACAAACGAATAAACTGGTTTAGTTTCAAATCAAGCTCATCTTCTGAGTTTAAAAAAAAATTAAAACACGTCACATGTCTTTAGTTATCTGGACCATGGACTGGCATGAAAAAACTGCTTTTATTCTTTCAATGGAAAAATGCTGTGATACAGATTGAGAATGATACCTCGGGCGGAGACGGGGCTTTTACAGAGGATAAGGAAGCTTTTGTTATGGCAATATTTCCATTACCATGGTAACTGTTTTAGTCAATAGAAACTGCAGTGTTGTATACCAGAGATACTTGTATGACTTGTTTTTTTAAGACGCAAGACTTAAGGAATTTATGGAATGTGTGATTTGTGTTAGTGTCGTACATCTCGAGTTTCTACTATCATTGTTCTGCTTATTTAACATCAATAACTGTTTTGAGGCAGTAGACACTTGCCAAAGCTAGGTATTTTCTGGGCAATTGTTGCTCGCACTGTTACTATAGGAAGGATCACAAAAACTAGCATGTGATGTTTAAATTTGAGTTTACAATATTTGAAGTTGTGTTGAATTAAGAAGAAATTTATCAAACTACTAAAAAGTGAGAGGCTACAACATGGAGTAAAGTTGAGTGTGCAGACAAAACTGCTTGAAGCAATTGAGCACAAGCTGTAGCTTGTGATACTGTGTGGGTGAGGATTATTATAGGCTTTCTTTCAAATCACTGTTAAACCTAGCGTGTGACCAAATAAGTGTTTTTTTAAAGGCTTAAATCAAAGATGTGGAGAATCCGCCTTCTCACTCCTGCTTCATATCTAGCTTGCAAGCCCAAACATTTGTGCAGTTCAGCAGAAATGTAAACTGTGGAATATCTCAGAATGTTATGATACACTAGGTTTTCGCAGTTTTGCCCACAAATATACAGTCAATTAACTTCACAGTATATTCTATGAAGCACTTTGAGATGTCGATAAGATGTGAAAAAGCGCTATATCAAATGCAAGAATTATTAATATTTTATTTCAGAAACATTTTACCTAGGAACTCAGTTGTTAGTCCATTGGCAGTCGCTTTACGGGGGCTATAATCCCCCCAATTTAAAAAATAATAAATTGTCGCTCAATCCAAGACTGTTTGTGGAATGTCGATCTGCGCAATTGGAGCAGTGCCACATTTCGCCCGTAAAAATTCACAGCCACTTTACAATATATCTTGTGAAGCGCTTTGAGACAACTCAACGATGTGAATCAAATGCAAATATTATTATTTTTCTGCAAGCTTTAACAACCCCAATACTAATTGAAACAGGATTGTGAGTTTAGATGCATTCTGCCTTCCGTGTAAAGGTCTCTTTCCTCCCAACTTGAAAGAAGCTTTTCAAATACAATGTTGTTTCCATGTTGTTTCAATCAATCCAGCTGTTTGTTAGACTGAAGAATTTCAGTACAGCATTTCTGTTTTGAGACAACTTTGCTGGGACTTCCTCCTGACGTGAAAGCCACCAAATAAATGTAATTTTGTTGTTTGCTTGACTTACCAATAAAAGCTTTCTCAAAGCTAGTTTTATGGAAAGGTAGCTGGTAATTTTGCATATTTCTTTGTACCCCACTTTGTGTTTAATGAATTGAGATACAAAGGCCTATCTTGAATTAGATTTCTGTCTTTTGTTTTAATTATGTTGTGAGATTAGCCATGAAAACTTCTGAGAATTATCCTTTTTTGTAGGTGAGTGGGCCACGGATGGACATGACTCTTGCTGAGTTGCAGGAAATGGCAGCTCGACAACAACAACAGATTGATGCTCAGCAACAGCTGCTGGCAACAAAGGTACATAATGTATTGCATGTGTAATATAATTGTTAACCAAGGTTAATACGTTCAAAAAATAAGGTAATATTCTGGCAAATAAATCTGCAATGATGGTGCATTTAAGAGTGGCAAAAATTCTAGTTGAATCTGTCATGTGGTCTGAAAATGCTGGTTATAAATAACTTAATGCCATGTCAATACATTTATCAGATTGAGTAGATGTAATAGCCTGAATTTTATTGCTTATTATTCATTTGTAAAATTACACTTCTACAGAGGAAGCTCCCAATTCTGAGCCACAGCAATTGTTTAATGTTTAAATTGTATCAACAATGAGCATTGTGCATGTATGTCTGTTACATAAGCATCTTGATAGATTGGGCATTGGAGAAGGGTCATGACTCGTTTCTCATGTGCAATACCATGAGTAAGAACCTCCAGTATGTGTTGGTATTGGGAGTTGGGTCTTGGGCTATATTCCCATTAAAAACATACACCACCAAACTTTTACTTTGCAGCGCCTTGGGACATCTTACTGACATGAGAGGCGCTATACAAATGTAATTTTGTTGTCATTTATTGATTTGGCAAAATTCTACCTGTTTTGGGAACGCTCGCCCACAAAATACAGTGACTACACTTTACAGTAAATTTTGTGAAGCTCTTTGAGACACCTTGAAGACGTGATAAGGCGCTATATCAAATGCAGGGATTATTGTTAAGGAAGGTGTGAAGGAGAATTGCAGAGATTACTGTATCATTGCAGTTTGATTCATAATTTAGGTTGGGCATTGTAAAGATGGTTGCCATTTAAGGGATTTATTAATTAGATTTGTCGCTATTCTAAATCTTAAAGATTTTGCAGATGTCCTGTTCTCTCATTTCTGTGAGGTTCTTTTTATGGCTAAAATGTTGTGAGCAGCATAGTTTGCTGCATTCTTAAATTATAGCATTAAGTCTCCTATAAGGTGATCAGAAATGTTTCTTTACGGTCCCTGAAGAGTACATTTGCTTGAAAAAAATCTGTTCCTAGACAACCTATGTTGAATATAAAACTCTTGAAGTCTTAAGCATTATGGTGAAGATTATTATGTGGAAATATTAGGTGTACAAATGTAATGTTGTGTATTGTCTGAATTCTCAGTGCGTTGGCAATTCCTCCTGATGTGAAAGGCACTATGCAAATGTTGGATGTTGTTGAGAATGACATATTTCTAGTAACTAGCAAATATAATCAAGCACTATGCCATGACTACTGTGCAGTTGTTGAAATTACTCTTATCCTAATTTAACTATCCATATTTGATAGTATTCTTAGCCAAGTATTCTAGACCCCTTGATGTGAGTTTGAAGGGTGTTGCTAAGCTTAATAAGAGGGTTATCGCGTTGTTTCAAAGTGCATTCTTGCCTGAGTCATGTCACTATGATTGATTTGCTTACTGCAGCTAGTTTATTCAACGTGAAATTTATGCATCCTCCACATATACCAGAGGCTGTTCAACAACCGAAACCTTAAAGTAAGGATACAAATTAAATAATGGCCAGTTCATGCAACTTTTCTTTTGTGTGCTTCACAAACTATTTGCTGTTTGTCACAGTTGGTGTTAATGTGGGTAAGGTTTATGCCTACCCAATGTTTTGCACTACTGTTGTGGGTCTTTAATCTTCCTCCAATGCACTTTTTTTTACACAAACTTTGTTTACCCATTTGTCATTCTTCCCAAAAGGATGGGGATGCCAGAATTCTTCTATCTGTGCTGATCCACAACCACTGCAACATGATGCAATGTATCTGCACATCATCTATGTGTGTCAGTCTGGCTTAGTGATTGCACTCTCACCTGAGTCTGATGGTTGTGGGTTGAAGCCCCATGTCAGAACTTGAATCACATACAGTACTCTTAATAAGCTGATACTCCAATACAATGCGAGGGTGGGTGGGGGGAGGGCAGTTGTAGATGAAGTGAATTGTGTGTATGTATAAATATATATTTCATTATATTTTTCTTGAGGGATTATTAACAGGTGTGTGGAGTAAGGAAACTTTGCCCTACTGGGAATCAAACCAAGGTATCTTGCATGCGTGACAAGTGCTCCAACCACTGAGCTACAAGATTCCTGTTAAAGTTAATTTCTCATTTACCTGTTCAGGTGAATGTTAAAGATCCCCTGGCACTATTTGAAAAGAGAAGGGAGTTTCTCCTGGTGACTTAGTCACTAAATCCCCAAAGTAAAATTGGCCACTTACTCCATGGCTGTTTGTGGGACATTGTTATGCGCAATCTGGCTGCTACGTTTTGCCCACAAAACCATCCATGCTAGTTTATTTGGTCTACAATGAATCTTACTGCATGGTAATTTAACACTATAAGGTTAAGAGACGGGAGAGAGTCTGACGCAATAGGCTAGTGCATTTGGCACTCAGCTGTACTTTTATCAATTGCAAGAATTGTTATCTCCATATCAGATTGTCAGTGTCTCAAACCCCTTCACAGGAATTATGGTCAAGTGTAATGACTATTTTGAAAGCAAATGTGGGAACTAATTTGTGTACGGCATTGTCCCACAAACTGTTATGGAGTGAGTGACCAATTTTATCTCAGATCATTGGCCAGGACATTGGGCTTTCTTTTCAAATGTAGTCCAAATTTACATTTGTATAATGTCTTTCACATCAAGAGAACACCCCAAAGGGCTTAACAGTACAGTACTAGCTGGGTACCTGAGCTGAGGGTGGGAGCAGAGCAGGTGAGAAGTGGAAATTTGACTAAAAGCGCACTTTAACGAGGGTGGTCTTGAAACAAAACTTGAACCAGGTGAGAGAGGGACTACTGAATGGAGTTCCAGAGAGCTGGGGCAGGAAAAGCTCTAAGCCCATTTACTGGTGGGGAGTAGTGAAGAAAGCTGGTGCTCCCTGAGGGAAGGGAGTTTGTAAGACTTGAGGTTATTGTATAGGTAGAGTGGGGCGGGGCCTTGGAGGGATTTATAGGTGAAATTGGAACCTTGAACATGATCCATTGGGAGATGGGGAGCCGATGAAACTAAATGAGGATTGGGGTGACAGGATCACAGAGCCTAGTGCAGGAAGGATAGTGTCATGGGATCTTAAATGGCCATCAGAACAGGATCTCAGTTTAACGTCTCATCTGAAAACAAGTACCTCTAACAATGTACTTCTCCCCCAGCATTGCCTAGACCTGGAGCTGCAGTTGAATGTCATAAAGCATTTGGACCCCAACATTACAATTGTTCTATTGTTGCTGCACAGTTTAATGATGTTAGAATTTTTTGATGAGGTAACGGAATGGGTGGATAATGGTAGCGCAGTTGATGTAGTTTACATGGACTTTCAAAAGGCATTTGACAAAGTGCCACATGAGAGACTTATTATGAAATTAAAGGCCCATGGTGTAAAAGGGACAGTGGCAGCGTGGATCCACAACTGGCTGCGAGACAGAAAGCAGAGAGTTGTAGTGAGCGGCTGTTTTTCAGATTGGAGAGAAGTGAGCAGTGGTGTGCCACAGGGATCGGTTTTGGGACCATTGCTGTTTGTAATCTACATCAATGATCTGGACTTGGGTGTACGGAGTACAGTTTCCAAGTTTGCAGATGACACTAAGTTAGGGAGAATAGTAAACAGTGAGGAGGATAGTAGCCATCTGCAAGAGGATATAGACAAATTGGTAAAGTGGGCAGACACATGGCAGATGAAGTTTAATGCAGAGAAGTGTGAGGTGATGCATTTTGGGAGAAGAAATGAAGGGAGGCAATATAGGCTAGATAGTACAATTTTAAATGGTGTAAAGGAACAGAGAGACCTGGGGATTTGTGTTAGTGACTCGTTGAAGGTGGCAGGACAGGTAGACAAGGCTGTTAAGAAGGCATATGGGATACTAGGCTTTATAAATAGGGGTATAGAGTACAAAAGTCAGGAAGTGCTGACTAACCTCTATAGGACTTTGGTGAGGCCTCAGCTGGAATACTGTGTTCAATTCTGGTCACCACACTACAGAAAGGATGTGAAGGCATTGGAAAGGGTACAACGAAGATTTACTAGGATGGTGCCAGGATTGAGGGACTTCAGCTATGAGGAGAGGCTAGATAGGCTAGGGTTATTCTCTCTGGAGCAGAGAAGATTGAGGGGAGACCTAATAGAGGTTTATAAGATCATGAGGGGTTTCGACAGGGCAAATAGAGAAAAACTATTTCCACTCGTGGGTGAATCTGTGACTCGTGGTCACAGATTTAAAATAGTTTCAAGGCGAAGTAGAGGGGAGCTGAGGAGAAATTTTTTCACTCAGCGAGTTGTTCGAATCTGGAATGCATTGCCTGAAAAGGTGGTGGAGGCTGATTCGATAACAACTTTTAAAAGGGAATTAGATCTTTATTTAGGGAGAACGGGTCTATTAGACTATGGGGAGCCGGCAGGGCAGTGGGATTGAATCGCTCTTTTCAAAGAGCCGGCACAGACTAGATGGGCCGAATGGCCTCCTTTTGTGCCGTAAAATTCTATGATTCTATGATGTCTTGAATTTTGTTACCCCTTTATTTTTGGTGAAAAAATTAGTCTGATCTTTAATAATAATAATAATCCTTGCAATTGATATAGCGCTTTCCACATCTTATCAACGTCCCAAAGCGCTTCACAGAATATACTGTAAGGTGAATTGACTGTATATATCTGTGGGCGAATCGCGGCAGCCAATTGCGCACAGCATCCCACACACAGTCGTGGATTAAAATGACCAATTTTATTATTGTGGTTTTTTTTTGGAGGGATTATTATTATTAGGCGTGTGGAGTAAGGAAACTTGCCTAAGGTTTCGCCCTGACCTGCCTGGATTCGAACACAGGTCTCCCCAGCTTGGTCTCCCCAGCTTGCAAGACAAGTGCTCTAACCACTGAACCACAGGAGCTCCACAAATCAAAGCAATACATGTGGAACTGATCTCTTTGAGTAAGCTGAACATAGTTTATTGCTGACTGAGAGAGCTCTGCTGATCTAGCTCTTTCACCTCTATAGAAACCATCTATGCCAGATTAGAACACAAATGTAATGTTTAATTCCTTTAGTGCTGTTTCATGCACTTCAATTCTCCACTGTCGTGCCTAAATTTGTTTCTCCAATGCCTTCTGTGCATAGTCTTGAGCCCAGTGGATTTGTGGAATCTTCACAGTACAACATGCTATCAGATGGGCTCTCTATTGTTGGAGGTTTGGGGCTTCCATGACCGCATTGATTTTATGTGACCTGACTGTCAAATGTGAAGATTCTGTACATTATTTCTGAATGATTACAATGTGGCTAAAATGTGCTTTTTCCTTGGCTCATTTGTTCTCTATGTAGGACAGTAGCTTAAATCTGATCCTTGCACCTTCTTTTCCTCTGTAGGAACAACGCCTGCGCTATCTGAAACAGCAAGATCATCGGCAGCAACAGGCGATGGAGCAGGAAAAACTACAAAAGCTCCGTGAGATTGCCGAGAGTCAAGAGGCTAAGCTGAAGAAAGTGCGTACGCTCAAAGGGCAGGTTGAACAAAATCGGCTTAGCAATGGGAAACTGGGTATGTCTGCACCTTCATATTTGCACCTATGCTATTTTTCTGTTCTTCAGCCCACAGCTTGTGATCAGCATTATGCAGCCCACAAACCACAGATGAGCATGTTCTCGCAATTGGGATTTCAATCAAAATCTCCGACAGGGATCAGCATATCAAAATTCCGTAGCGAGAGATTTTAAGGCAGCTAGCTTGACTAATTGCTGAGTTTGAAAGTCTGTGTTTAATTGGACTAAACCGGTTACGGCATCACCTCCATTTGTGGATTAGTTTAGAAATTGCTGACTATAGCAATATAATGAAAGTGGAACTCCTATATTGGCATGTTGCATAGGATGGTACAGACACCTGGTAGCTATTACTTTTTGTTCTTTTATCCACCACTACAAAGAGGAATCTTTGCTTTTACCTTTTTTGTTTTTGCACGACCAGTGTCTTGCAGGGTATAATCCTCAGTATTTGCTCCACTACCACAACTCATTGTGACATAACTTGCAATGTACCAATTTAGAAATTAATGCTTTCTGTTTAGAGAATAGTATAATTGGATTCAGGTGAGTACTAGGGAACGGCGATATGGGATTTTTCCGGATATGGATATATTGGTTTGCTCATACCTGCTTAAACCGATCTATCGAGTTTTTATACTGCGCATGCGCGTGCATTCGAAGTGCGCGTGGATTGATGGCGCGCGCGCATTTACGGTGCGCGCTCAGTCGCGGTGCGCGCACATTGACGGTGCGTCCGCACATTTCGAAATGCGTTCTCTAGGTCCAGAAAGTATGTAATGTTGGTGTCAAGGTCTGTTGAATTATACGATGTTGTTTGCTCCCTACCTCTCCTTCTCTCCCTCCTTTCCCCTCTCCTTCTCTCCCTCCCCCTCCACTCTCCCTCTCTCCTCTCCCTCCTCCCTGTCTCCTCTCCCTCCTTTCCCCCTCTCCTTCTCTCCCTCCCCTCTCTCCTTCTCTCCCTCCCTCCCCTCTCTCCTTCTCTCCCTCCCTCCCCTCTCTCCTTCTCTCCCTCCCTCCCCTCTCTCCTTCTCTCCCTCCCCTCTCTCCTTCTGTCCCTCCCTCCCTCCCCTCTCTCCTTCTCTCCCTCCTTTCCCCTCGCTCCTTCTCTCCCTCCTTTCCCCCTCTCCTTCTCTCCCTCCCTCTCCTCTCTTCCTCTCTCCTTCTCTCCCAACTTTCCCCCTCTGCCTCCCTCCCCTCTCTCCTTCTCTCCCTCCTTTCCCCTCACTCCTTCTCTCCCTCCTTTCCCCCTCTCCTTCTCTCCCTCCCCTCTCTCCTTCTCTCCCTCCCTCCCTCCCCTCTCTCCTTCTCTCCCTCCCTCCCTCCCCTCTCTCCTTCCCTCCCTCCCCTCTCTCCTTCTGTCCCTCCCTCCCTCCCTCCCCTCTCTCCTTCTCTCCCTCCTTTCCCCTCGCTCCTTCTCTCCCTCCTTTCACCCTCTCCTTCTCTCCCTCCCTCTTCTCTCTTCCTCTCTCCTTCTCTCCCAACTTTCCCCCTCTCCTTCTCTCCCTCCCTCCCTCGCCTCTCTCCTTCTCTCCCTCCTTTCCCCCTCTCATTCTCTCCCTCCCTCTCCTCTCTCCCAACTTTCCCCCTCTCCTTCTCTCCCTCCATCTCTAAACACAAAATAGAACACACCAAAAACAAAATCTAGAGATTTATTCTCCTCCATTTCTTGCTTGAAACTAGCATGTAATGTCCACGTGTAAATGAGATCTATTACAATAGAAAAGAGAGAGACAGACAGTCTGACTGTTAGAGTCAGAAGCCAGATTATCACTGCTGTGTGTGTCTGACTAGACACACACATAGAAGCAGTGATAATCTGGCTTTAACTCTCTCACACACAAAAATAACACTTACAGCCACAAAATGCCACTTATTTTTATGTAGTCTGAAGTCTGAATTAATGCCCTTCGCCATTGGCAAGCTCTCCTTTGCTATGCAAAAAGTGACAGCGTTTGTGATACTTTGCCACTTTTTGTCCCCTCTCTGGTACAATGTTCTCCTCTTAAATAAAGCAGGAATTGTTTGAGCTGCACTGGCCCCACTACCTGTCGCTTTCTCCGAAGCGCTGGTTCGACTTCCTGCTGTTGTCGACAATGATTTTGCTCTGAGGGCAGCGTGCTGGGCGGGGTGGTGCTGCTTAATGTGTTGTCGCAGGTTGCTCGTGCTCGAATCAGATGTCTTAACCAAGACCTTGCAAACTGTACATCTATACACACCATTACTGACAGCATTGTTTTCAAAGTAGTCCCATACGGGGCTTCTTTTCCCCATGATGAGAAAGGTAAATTTTCAAACTACAGTTTTCAGCGATGCGACTTTGTTAAGACGCCACGACTCACGTCGAGTATACACAGTAAAGTGTGCGTGCGCATCCGATGTGCGCGCCCGTTAATTGTGCACGCGCACCGAATGTACGCGCATTCCATGCTCTAGATCTAGGAGGTTGCAATGCCGGCGACAAGGTAAGCTGGAAAAGATCGCATTACACTGATAATACCAACAATATTGATATATTGCCAGGAACGATATTAAAAATATATCGATGTATATTTTTAAAATCGAATCTCTCGATATAACATTTTTTTTAGAATCACCATATCGGCATACCGATCTGAAAATCATATCGGGTTTAATCGAAAAACCGATTAATCGCCGTTCCCTAGTGAGTACTAATAGCTAATTCACTGAAATAACTGATTGGTTCTGACAACAGTTTCAAGTCACTGATTTATTTTAAAAGTACAGTAGTACATTTTCTTGCTAGAAATTTGAAAATATGCAAGTAGTTTGTGTTGCAGAACATTTTTATTTAGTTGTGGAAACCTGATTGCCAAATAGTTTTCCAATGCTGCGCCTTTTTTTTTGTAGTGGAGGAGATTGAACGGATGAACTCCGTCTTCCAACAGAAACAGAGAGAGTTGGTCATAGCGGTTGGAAAGGTGGAGGAATTGACCCGACAGCTGGACATGTTAAAAAGTGGAAAGATCGATGGTTACCATGACACCCAGTCTGCTGTAGCTGAACTTGATCGACTCTACAAAGAGTTGCAGGTAGCACATTTTTCCTTGTTTGCAGTAATTGTTTATTTCCAGGAACATAGACCTTGGAAGAGAATAACTTTTTTTTGATAAATACATCTGGAATTATTATTGTGGAGCCCTGTATTTTAGCGGTTAGATCACTCGCCTCACAGCAAGAGGACATGGATTTGATTCCCAGGCAGGGTGAAACGTTGGGCAAGTTTCCTTACTCCGCATGCCTCTTATTTACCCAGCAGTAAGAAAAAAACTGTCACTTTTCTGGGGGTAATCTCTCAAAAAAATTTTTTTAATTAGACTTGTTCACTCAAACCATGACTGTGTGTGGGATCCTGCTATTCACAATTAGCTGCCAAGCTTCATCCAGAAAATATAGTCAATTCACTTTACAGTATATTCTATGAAGAGCTTTGAGACATCTCAAATATGTGATAAGCTGTTATACCAAATGCATTATTTCTTCTTCTTCTATGTTCTACCATCAGGTAAGAAACAAACTGAACCAAGAGCAGAATGCCAAACTTCAGCATCAAAGGGAGTCCCTAAACAAGCGCAACTCTGAAGTGGCCTCGATGGACAGACGCATTGGGGATCTGCGTGATCGGTTGTGGAAAAAGAAAGCTGCCTTGCAACAGAAGGAGAATGTGCCAGTACGTGTTTGTATGGTGGGGGGTGGGGAAAGTGAAACAAAACTTGAAACTGAATCAACACAACATTAATTTATGTTAGTAATAAGCTGCTACACAAAGGTAGTAAATGATGGTATTTTTAATTCCTTGATATAAAATTATTTGTTTAGGTATCGTCTGACAAGAATACTCCTCAGCAGGTGACATCATCTTCACCCAGCCGTGTTGCTGCAGTTGGACCTTATATCCAATCATCCACCTTTCCTCGGGTCCCAACAAGACCTGAACTGTTGGTGAAGCCAGCCTTTCCCAATGGATCCGCAACCCTACCTTCTACACACTCATCTCATGGCTCAGTAAATGTACCGGTTCTCCAAACTGTGAAACCTGCTGTTTCACAGGTGAAAACTTCTATTGGTAAGGAACCTGGTCAGTCATTTGACTCTGGCTTGTTCAGATTGTAGTGGAGGAAAGCATATGTAATATTCACCTACAAAACAGGCACTACAATTTACAGTAAATTCTATGAAACTTTTAAATGTCCTTCCTACCTGAGACATCAAATACAAGTATTAAACTCGCAATACATTGGTAAATTAAACATTCATTTGAATTTTAGAAATATTTTACAGTTTAGCTCCTTTTTGTTGATGCATTCCGTAAGGTTTAATTTATACATTTCAAGAAGAAAATGGATGAAATGATATTGCAGTTTTACATATGTTACCATGCTTTGAAGCATTTCAAACAAAAGGGAGAGATGAAATTAAAATGGATTTTGTAGGACAAAGGCATGATATTTTCGATGGTGTTATAAATAGTGTAGATCTCCAGTTGGTATTCCAACATAATATGCACATGTAGCATACAATAGACAATGAGTGACTGTTCCTCTTCCAGTATAATTACCTGTCTTTCTGTTGTATCTTGATTTATGTAATGAGCATTTGTTGCCAAAGGATGTTGGATGAAACCCAATGAATTGCAAACAATTCATTGTTTTAATTCTTGCATTGTAATCTTGACATTCAGATTACTTTTTTTTAAAAAAAACTTGTCTTCCCTCAGTTATTCCATTCACAGTTATCTAGTAAGAAGCAATATCTTACAGTTTGTGTAGTTATTTTGAATAAGTTATCATGAGTACATATCTGAACGTGATAACTGGGGGAGTTTAATGTTACAAGAAGCTTATTCTACATTGTAGAGTTGTAAGATTGAGAGTCAAAGAAAGAAAATTAGAAATTCAGAAAGACTTGGTGCGAGGCGAAGCATTTTTCACCAAATTTTGCTTTTTATTTTTTCTTATGTATTCACCCCACCCTCCCATATCTGGATTATTATTTTGTGAATGAAAAAACAACCTTTAATAGTTCTAATCAATACATTAGGGAAACCATTATGTAAACTTACTGGCTTCAGTTCAGATTTTTGTTTGGCTAGTGCTGCCCTCTAATGTGCTTGAAGAGTAAGAGTGCCATCTTCGTTTGAAAATTAAAAAGTTTTACAATGATTTTTGAAATGTGGGATTGGTTTTAGGGGATGGTGGGGTAACATGCCTGCTTTTAAAATTAAACTGTACAAACTAGAAAATTTCAGGTTCGATTCCTGGCTTGTTGGAGATATGCAGCCAAACACGATACAGTAGAAGATTTGACCATAGTTTCAGCTGCTGATGCCCGTCTAATAAATCTTGCTAAAAGTCTGCAGGTATGCACCTGTATTGAGAACAGAATCAGTTTGAAAATGAATAATAATAATCATTGCATTTGATATCTTAGATGCCTCAAAGAGTTTCACAGAATTTACAGTTTCACAGCATTGACTCTTTTGTGGATAAAACATGGCAGACTATTTGCGCACAGCAATTGAAATTAAGGTGGGGGATATGGATAACAGTATATTATTGGAGATGTAAATTATTTCCCTTTTTTCATCTTTAACTACCTATTCTAATCTCTCTTTGTTTTTCTTTCTGCAATTAAAATTGCATGCTAGTGAAATATGAAACCTGCTATTTGTCCTGACGCCTTTTTTTTGTCTGGAGTTGTGTAGAATAATTGGAATGCATTGTTTTGCTTCAAAATGTGCAGGATTATTTAAAGTAATTATTAACCAAATTCTAAATGTTCTGGAGTAGTTTGAATTGGTGTTGATCATTTTATGGTAATTATCTTGTAATGCAATTTTGGTTTAGCTGAGTAGACATGTCTTAATATTTTAATATGATGAGTCTGGTGCCATTTATTATGTAGTCATTTAACAGTTCTGTTCTTTGCCTAAGTTTGGATGTGTGAAGACTGGAAATATTATTTCCGCTCCACCACCATCTCTTTTTTAAACTTACTTGAAATAATTATGCCCAGTGAGTTTCAATCAATGTCAACCTGCACGGTCAAACTTTGCACAGCAAGAGATTTAACTGAAGTAGAGCTGGAATTTTACCAATGAGTGCACAATAAAAACATTCAACAGAAGTTTTAATACTGTTGTTTTGCTAACTGCAAATTTTATTGGCTGTAGATTTCAGATTGAAAGTCGATTTGGTAGTCCAAAATTTCAGGTCACTGACAGCCTTATTTCACTCTTGTTAATGCTCACTTCAACAGAATGTCAATAGCTAGTTAATCTCCCAGAGTTCTAATAGTGGGTTATTGTTCAGAATTCATGGAGGAGGGATGGTTTCAGTACGAATATAAAAAGATTATTGTGTGCTGGCATGTACAGAAGGTCATTAATTCTTTTTCTTTTGATTTAACCGTGGAGTTGGGGGCAAATTCAACTTTTTTGTACAAGATTAAGCTTCTGTTCCCTCTTTTATAGATTAATGATTTAGAGTACAATAGTTGTAATGTCGTTTTAAATTGTGAAAAACAAAGTCTTAATTTTTTTTTCAATTCACAAAATGGAAATTTTTAATCTTGGTGTCTCTTCAGTTTCCAAACTATATTGCATGTGAAGGAGCAGGTGAATTGCAATAAAGCCTCTGTTGTAAAGTGTATAAAATATTAGGTCTGAGTGAAAGAATATTCATTTAATGGGGATCTTCGCCTGAACGCTCTATGCGGGGTTGCAATTGTGTTGAGAAGTTGTGAACTGCAGACTAAGTAGGCTGGACACAGCTAACAGAAGGTGTTATTGTCTCTGGACATTACAGCCACCAAAATTCCAGGGAGCTGCAGCGAGTATGTTTGCAGCAACAGTGAAAAGTTCTGTTCTCCAAAGTATTTATAGTATGTCACTTTTTCCCTTCGTAGCTGGCACTGGGACGCAGGCGCATTTACAGACTCCACCTCAGGCTGGTCCTGAGAGGAAGGAATCTGTTGTGGATGTTCGTCAGCCTTCAGCATCAGCTTTCTCAAGTAACAGCACCTCTACTTTGAGTAAAGGCGGAACTGTACCCAATACAGGACAAGGTAACTGTCTCTACCCTGTATGAGACTAATTTTGCCAAAAAGTTTCCTTGATGAAGCAAGGATTCAATCTACTGCACCACACGCATTTGGCTATTTTCCCCGATTGCTGAAAAGGAACTATTGTAAACAACATTTCTTTCAAGCATAAATGGTCAGATGACTCACTTCAAAAACAATTTTGGAAAGGCCGTGACCATGCAACACCAATTGCATTATTTTAAGGAAGTTTGGGAACATTTTTATTATTTATTTTAAGTGTTTAATTTCCTATTCTCTGTTGTGCTCCTTTCTCCGACTGAGAATGTGGGTGGGTGCTGTGCTTCCAATGTTTAAATGATTAATATTCTTGAGCTGGTTGTTCGGATGTGTGCTCAGATAGTCTATGTGACCCCACTTCAATTTCTTATGAGAAAGCATTTACTCAAGTCTTTGACTTCTTCCTGAATGAAAATGTGCAAATTAAGGGTAGAGAAGAAAATGATTCTAATGCTGTAATTATCATTTAGAAATTGGATAAATCTGAGCATTTTCCTCTGCTAGTGTTCCTTTTATTCCTATCCCTCCCTAATTCCCAAATTGAGAATAGAAGATTCATTCGAATGTGGAATTATGTTTCATAACTGAGGTTTTCTTGTCCACTTGGATTTGATTTCTAGGTTTTACCTATAATTATTTAATCATAATCCTTGCATTTGATATAGCGCTTTTCACATCTTCTGGATGTCTCCAAGCGCTTCACAGAAAATATTGTAAGGTGAAATGACTATATATTTGTGGACAAAATGCGGCAGCCACTTGCAGTGTCCCACAAACAATCGTGATTAAAGTGACAAATTTATTATTGTTTTGGTTTTGACGGATTATTATCGAACATGTGGAATAAGGAAACTCACTCGGGTTTTACCCTGCCTGGAATTGATATCAGGTATCTCACTTGGAAGGCTCTAACCACTGAGCTATTATTGTTGCCATTCTACACTACACTTGTTTTAGATGTTTTGCACCAATCTTAATTTTCATTATGTTCTTTGTAAGTGTAGGGAACATTTCTTTACCCTTATATTGATATGATCTGCATGTTGGATTTCTGGAAATCCCACTATTGAGGATTAATGCATTTGTTCTGGCTAAGTGCTCCTTGACTAACATTATTTTAGTTCCTTGTCAAACAGTTGAGTGAATTTTTGGCACTAAATATCACAGGATTACAAAGGCAGGTTTAGAAATTGCATTTAACATTTTTCATCTGGATAGTTATAGTTTACCCAAGTAAATATAATTGAGCAACCCCACCCCCACCTGTAGAGGTATATTTATTTCTGTGCCAAATTCCCTGGGTTTAAAATATTTTATATTGGATTGGAACATTTGAAATCAATTAGTGGCAATTGTTTGTTGGTGAGAGGAGTTATTTTAGTGCATATGAAGAGAGAACTCTGTCAAACTATACGTTTACTTTTTAATGTTGAAATTGGGATTGTATTCTCCCAAGTACCAAAAAGCATTTATTTTTGGTTGTCAACATGCTCTAAACCGAAAGCTTTTCAAAAAAATGTCATTGATTTCTTTGCAGCTGATGATGATGTTGTGATGCGAGACAAGAATGATAAGAGAGTGCGGTGTGTCTCCATGTTTGAGGTTATGGATTCTACCATAGGGATTCCTTCTGTTGGAACACTAAGGAAAAACCAGAGCAGTGAGGACCTCCTCCGTGATGCTCAGGTACACACTGGCTAATAAAGTTCATTAAACAGTAAATCACATGATTTCCCTCTCTTGTACCTTAATCATCATAAACCTCAATGTATCGAATTATACAGCACAGAAGGAGGCCATTCGGCCCATAGTGTAGGCTCTTTGAAAATCCAAATCAATTCCACCCAACTGTGCTCTATTTGGATTTCAAATTTTTTTAGTGTCTCTTCAATCAGTTTTACATTGGTTACTTTATATCCTGTAGAAATTTGGAATGAGGAACCTCATTTATATGTTATACTACTTTTTAATAAATATACTGCATTTTTACTATTTGGGAATACTGGGACTTTAAAGGGAAGTTATTTTGCGTGCATGTAAAGAGACCTACTAAACTATACTAAAGTTTATGTTTAATATTCTAATGGGTTGATGATTACAGCATATTTTTCAAAAGCCAGTACTTAATTAACGAGGATAGTTTAAAATCTTTTTACAGGTCAACTAATCTTTGTCAAACTTTTCTTTCAGACTGGTAATAAGAATGTGGTCAAAGTGCCGCCACCTGTCCCTTCTAAACCCAAACAGATTTCTTTACCTTATGGCACTTCTAGTCAACTTCCTGCCTCCGAGAATAAAATTGAAATTAGTCCTCAAAAGTCACTTGGGAATGTAGGAACAATAGGCAGTAAAGTGAATCCACCTCCGTCTACGGGACCACAGCAAATGCTGAATCGCGCCACACCAATACAGGCTCCTCCGGCTCCAGAGACAACACCTGCAGCTACTGTTCGACCCTATCCTTCACAGCCGTCTAAAGAACCCCCATTGCAACCATTCAGAAAGCCCAAGACTGTGGCTACGATCTACAATATGTATACCCAACAACCAACGCTCGGCAAGAACTTTCAACTCACTATTCCAAGTGTACTGACAAGGGCACCGATGAGGCCACCATTCACAAGCTGTAAGTTAACACTATTTTAACTTGAGCCTCATGCACTAGAGAGGATATTTTAGTGTGATTCTAGTTTGAGTTCAAAAATTTGCTGCATGGGGCTTGAACCCACAGCGTTCTAACACAGAGGTGAGAGTGCTCTCAAATCAGCCAGGCTGAGGGTTAGACTGGGAAAGAATCTGTTTTGAACACTTCACGCGGTGTTTACTGAGTTCAGGAAGGCCTTCACAGAGGTGTTAAATGCTTTCATGTTGGAGAGGAAAATCAATCTGCTTTCCACTCCTGAAACAAAAACAAAAGTTGTTGGGGAAACTCAGCAGGTCAGGCAGCATCCATGGAGAAAGGAAAAAGAGTCAACGTTTTGGGTCTACAACCCTTCATCAGAACTGGGGCTTGTTTGGAGGGAGAGGTTTCTTAAGGACGTTAAAGGGAGAGAGGCAGGACATGGAAGACAAAGAAGACAAAACGTTTTTTAAAAAGTGTTAACTGATGGGTTGAATATGTGTTAATGACTTCAGGGGGAGAAACAGAAGGGGGTGGGTTTAAACAAAACTGGGGAGAAAGAGGTGTTTAGTGGTGATAGAATAAACAAAATACCAGAGAGGCAAGGGGGTGTCTGGAGTTATGATTGTATGATTGGGATGGGGGGAGGGGGTGGGTGGGGGGAACTCCTATGGCCTGAAATGGCTGAAATCAATGTTGACCCGAAACGTTGACTCTTTCCTTTCTCCATGAATGCTGCCTGACCTGCTGAGTTTCCCCAACAACTTTTGTTTTTGTTTCAGATTCCCAGCATCTGTATTAGTTTGTGTTTTGCTTTCCACTCCTGGTTGCAATCCAGCAATCGCTGCTGGAGATGGGTATTTGTGTGTCTGACAATCCTAGACCTAGGCTCCTAACAGGGATTTAGTTCTTTTTAAAAAAAACTCTTAAGGATTTAGGGGAGGGACCAAGGTTGAATTCAATCATGCCAGCAATATAAGTGGTTAATCAATAGATCATCAACTAGTTTGTAATTGGACTCAGTCGGTCTGCCTTTCAATGTTATAGAACATTTCAGCACCTTAGGGTGTCCTCCCAACATGAAGGGGACTCTTTAAATGTAATGTTGTTGTTTGTCAGTGCCTTGGGACTTCCTCCTGACAAAAGGTGCAATGCAGATGTAATTTTATTGTTTGTTCAGCAATTCAACAGAATATCT
Source organism: Hydrolagus colliei (assembly GCA_035084275.1). NCBI lineage: Eukaryota > Metazoa > Chordata > Chondrichthyes > Chimaeriformes > Chimaeridae > Hydrolagus > Hydrolagus colliei. The sequence goes on along the minus strand of CM068744.1, from coordinate 67,564,659 downwards.
GATGATGCACATTTTCCTTATGCCTGTTTCAGAGAAGAGTGGGAGAAGAAAAAAAAATGGTTTGCTTTACAAATGTAAAGCATTTGCTGCACAAATGTTCAAAGTATGCAAGACTATTCTCTAGAAGTTTACCTTTTCTGCTCTAAGCAGTTACTATTAAACAATGGCTGGTAATTTTGCCAAACTATTAGTCATCTTGAATTCCAAGATAGGGTATCATTCATTTGGGGTAGAAAATAGGAAGGGATAGTACTATTGCTCTCATTCCAGTATTGTGCAGACATCAATTTTGTTCATTTTATTCACTCCAGTGTATGGCAAGCCAGTGATTCCTGGATCCTCACAAAATTACACCAGCAGCCAGCAAGACCAAGAAATTGGAGGCATGTATTCAAAGAGCCTGGATAAACTGGATGGTCCAGATTCTGATTTTGAGAATGCACCTTCTGTTGGAGACCACTCTGAGACAGAGCGTATTCCACGACCACTCAGTCCCACTAAGCTCCTACCTTTTATGTACAATCCATATCGAAATCAGAGTGATGCTGATTTAGATGCATTGAGGAAAAAACTGTCTAATGCTCCAAGGCCATTGAAAAAGCGCAGCTCAATCACTGAACCAGAGGGACCAAATGGACCTAATATGCAAAAATTAATGTATCAACGCACCACGGTGGCCGCCATGGAAACAGGGAGTTTGATGCCATTCTATCAGCCCAAACAGCCTGCTCTTTCTCCGTCTGCTGAAGAGAATATCATAGATGAAAACCAAGATCTTCGCAGTAAAGCAGAGGATGCAACTGCGGCTATAGATGTTCTTCCATTACACCCAGAGCTAGCTCCAGCAAAAGAGACTGAGGTAACTGATGAAGTCAGGTTGTCATCTCCAGTTAACGCTGGTGCCATTCTGGATGGACTACCAGAGACAACTTCTGGTTTACCTTCTGTGCCAGAGCAACCGAGTCAGGAGAGTGCACTATCTCCAGAGGAATTGGCGGAAGAATATCCACCTTACCCACCTCCTCCGTACCCAGTTTCTGGTGACCCAAATACCCTAGGAGATGAGTTTAATATGCGCCCACCAGAAATTACCAGTCATACCATCTTACCACCTGTAAGTATCAAAGAACTGTTTTGAAGACTAACCATTAAAATATTTACGCAGTGGAATGATGTCGGCAAGTGATGCAGTAATATTGACTTTGCAGTAACTTTAACCATATTGAAAAAGTATTGTAGGGGGGGAAACCCCACATGAAGTATCTTTCATTCTTAAGTACAGTAGAAGCCAGTTTATCCATGACTCGATGCACCAGCACTTCCGTACAACCAAAAAAAAGTCCCCATTCAATAAACCGGAACTTATCCGAAACAATAGCAGTGGAGCATTTGTAAATGCATAAATGATAACATAATAACAGAATATTGCATTGGCACTTACCGTCCAAACAACTCTCCTGCGCCCCCCCACCCCCGCTGGTAGATGCTGAGCTTAAAGCCATGCTGCGGTTGAGGTTTACAGTCCAACGACCCCTCCCAAAATGGAGCACGCCAAGCGGGCCAAAAATACGGAGTGCGTATGACTTCAAAGTCATACTAGCGGCAAACCGATAACGCTAGCCGATAACCCACATTATCGCGCAGGTGCAGTATTTTGGTTTGCCGCTAGTAGAGTCTAGGTCTTCGGCTTGCAGCTAGTAAAGTCGCATGACTTTAAAATCACATTGCCACTTCTTTCACCCGCCTGGCATCCCTCATTCAAATAAGAATCGCTGGACTGCAAACCCCAATCAGTAAAGGTGAGAAGTGCAAGAGAGCAGCCCCAACAACAAGCACCAACACAATACTCTGCCACTATCTGCTATTACCTAGTCTGGTGTGTGTTAAAAGAACTTGAATTTTTTTGTAGTTGGTTTTCAGCCGCGGGCCACCCAAATATCCAGCAGGTGCTTTAACCGGCATTGGCCAGGTCCTGCGGGTGCTGGATAAATGGGCTTCTACTGTACTTGCCTTTTTTTTCTGTACAACAAACAGTGCTTATATTTAACTGCTATTGGGACTTGCTTCCTCATCCACTGTTGCAGGAAGTGTTCGGGCGGTGGGGTAGGGGTGCTTTTGAATCCATGGCCATGTATTAAACTGTAAGATTTCTCACTGTCGGTAAAATGTATATTTACATTTTCTATGCCATAGTGGGTTTTTCTAAATGACTGCACTCTGACTTTCTATATCAGCTTTTTGGATTTCATGTAATATTTGGTTTATTTTTCACTGTGTAATGTATTTGAAGTCCTCTTCCAGATGAACCATATGTCTCTTATGCATATTTCCATTTTGTTCCCCTTTATTTAGGGAAAAAGAACAAACTTGAAGAAAGATGGCTCTGAACGCATAGGTCATGGAATGAGAGTGAAGTTTAATCCTCTTGCTCTGCTGCTGGATTCTTCTCTAGAAGGCGAATATGATTTAGTTCAACGCATCATATATGAGGTAGGTACTCTCCTTTTGTGAAACTTGAAGAGGAAGGTGTAATCTGAAGACTGGCAAGGCAGAGGGGTTTAGGCAGAGAGTTGCATGGTTTGGGGTTGTAATGGTTGTAAGCATTGCTGCCAACAATGGAGCCGAGGGATTGAGGGAAGTGCAAAAGGATGGAGCCAGCTGAATGAACGCAGAGTGGTAAGTAAGCAGGAGGTAGGGATGTGCAGGGCATGAATTGGTTTTTTGAGAATCTTGAATTCAATCCGTTCTGCAATAGGGAACCGGTAGAGTCTGGTAAGGACTTGGTGATGGGGAACAGAGTTTGGTTCAGGTGGTGATATAGTGGAATTTTCAATTAATTGTATCTTACAAGTGGTGGTGCCAGTGAGGAGGGCATTGAAATAATGGAGACAGAGGTAATGGATAAGAATTGAACTGTGTTGGGTGTGAGGAAAGTGCCGAGGCTTGCATTGTAGGGGTGGGTGGAGGAAAGCAGTCTTGGTCAGGGACTAGATGTGGTTTCTCACAGTTCAGTGTGACTGAGGGGTAGGTTTGGGAAGTTAGGAAGGTTAGAGCCACAGGTAAAAAGTAGCTTCTGTCTTGTTAACATTCAGCTGTGGAGAGTTGGTGCTTATTCAGTGCTAGATGTTTGACAAGCAACTCGTATTTGAAATGCTGAAGCTGTTACTTGTGGAAATAATTAGTTATATTGCATACCAATTTAGTTAAGCTTAAAAATCTTGACAATGTGTGAGACCTATTTCAAAAGATGGCATCCATCACTATCAGTTGATCGTACAAAATAAGTGTGGAAATGATGTAGTGGATGTTGACAAACGGTTATTTCAACCTAGTATATGTATGTCAGTTGGTTAAAGGCTTATATGTATTCTATACATTGCAATTTACTGTTGTTTTATAGGTGGAGGACCCAAGTCAACCAAATGATGAAGGAATCACAGCACTACACAATGCTGTATGTGCAGGACACACTGAAATTGTGAAATTTTTAGTGCAATTTGGAGTAAATGTTAATGCATCTGATAGTGATGGATGGTAAGTTGAAAATACAAACAGAAACCTGTGCTGGTCACAATTTAGTTTCAAAATTCTAGGTGCACAACTGTATAAAGCTTGCCAGTACTGTTGTCCATGCCGTACACCTTTATAATTTCTGTATCCTTCATTGAGTCACTTTACCATTGAAGTATCCAAACTGCCTGCGACACCTTCTCATTTTATGTAAATCCTTACATAAAAGCAGTTCCAGGGGAATCTGAGTTGGCTAGCATAATGTAAATTGGGATTTGAATCCTTGCCCATCCAAGCCGTATTGATGAATCAAGCTGTCTGGTCTACTGTCAATAGAGCTGGTGAATACTATGGACTTGCCTGGCTCAGAAACAAGACTATTGAGACTGCCACAGAGGGTTGACTCGAATCCCACATTTAATTGCCAAGCACATCACCTGGAGCCTGTTCACTTCCAAGTAGTTTCCACTTAACATCCTCCCCACCCCACTCCCAGGAGGATAGTCACTTTATACACAAATTATTATTCTTCCTATTATCATGCTTAGGGCTTCCACTGCAAACATCCCCTCTCCCATTGTCTTCATAATCTGTGGTCTTTTAAATCCCAAATTTAGAATTGCCTAACTGCTTTCTGTCGTCTTATTTGCTGGTTTTCACTTAAATCTTAGTTCCTGTAGCTCAGTGGTTAGAGCACTCGCCTTACAAGAGAGCGTGAGACCTGTGTTTTGAATCCAGACAGGTCAGGGTGAGACCTTGGGCAAGTTTCCTTACTCCACACACTTAATAATAATCCCCCCCCCAAAAAAAATCCCCAATAATAAAATTGGTCATTTCAATCCACGATTGTTTGTGGGACACTGCTGTACGCAATTGACTGCCACGTCTTGCCCATAAATATACAGTCAATTCACTTTACAGTATATACTGTGAAGTGCTTTGAGGCGTCTAGAAGATGTGAAAAACGCTATATCAAATGCAAGCATTATTATTATTATATCTTGCACCAATTGCCTGAGTTTCCAGTTTATTTATAAATAAATACATAGCATAAAGGAGAATATGCCCTCAAGATCTGAGAGCACTTTAAGACTCGCTGCTTTCAAAAGTGCATGTTATGTTTCTTAATACAATTGCACACATCATGTTTGTCTCTCATACCTGGTAGCAAGCATGTTAGGAGTATGAAGCTACTCAATGCTTCAATGCTTACTGTGAAATCTGTCTGGTTACTACCTCTGGGATTGACCTCAAATTGATTCTAATCTCATTAATTGAATTTCTGTTTGAAAATCATGTTAAATGGCTATAACTGTAGATGTTTTACAGTAACTGGTTTCACCGTACTGAAATGTAGTTTGGATATTGATCAAATAATTGCTGAAATATGCATATGAACCTTTCATTGAAGTAAACCTGTGCAGTAATTTTAACTATGTACATTGTGTTCATGTAGGTAAACAAAAAGTGGGCATTGCTGAAAACATTAGCTGTACTCTTAATGTTCAGGTTATTGTACTATTACAGTATGGCAGCTTCTAATCTTACTACTGCCAGCGCCTTGGGACGTCCTCCTGATGTGAAAGATGCTATACAAGTGTAATGTTGTTGTTGTTGCCAGGCTTGTGCTTGGAGGTAAACTGAATTTTTAAATTCATAATGTGTTACCTAGTTTAGGGGATGAAAACCTATGAGTATGCATTTTCAGTTAAGTTCTTAAGTATTGCATTTAATACTTAATCCTTTCAGGTCAGGGGGACGTCCCAAGGCATTGAACAAAACTTGGATAGTTTTTACAAGATAAACTCTAGATAGCATGGAAAAACTAGCTAATCTACTTTTTATATTGAAAATAATTAGTAGTATAAGCTTTTTTTCCTTAGTCTTCCTCTTCCTGCTTTCTCACCACAAGTCTTGCGATGTTGATTACCACTGTTTGAGATATCTCACAGGGGACTTTGTAGAAAGCATGTTAAATGGGATTGAAAATGTAAATCCAAAACAATACCGCAAAACAAGAGGACATTAGCTTAGACTTGCAAAGAGCATTTTCATGATCAATGCCAAGAAGGTTTTTTTTTACCCAGTTGGTAATTAATCACTGGGTAGTTTGCCGAGAATTATGGTAATTGCTGTGATGGGGAGACATAGCATGAGTTGTGCCTGTAAAGTGTTCTGAGGCACTATCCTACATGAAGGCTGCTATCTAAGTACTTCTTTTTGATGTATTCTGGAAGGATGTGATAAAATGCTTGAAGGGCCTTCTTCATCCAAATTGATCTTGTGTGATTTTTGTTTAATCTGACGACTTTATTTTTCTTCCATTTTGTCCTTCTGAGAAAAGTGCTTCTCCTGCACTGCAGTGCTCCATCTAGTGGTACAAATTTACCAATGAAGTCAATCCAGATCTAATATCACTTGAGACTGTAAATGCAGAACTCTTTGTGAATACCATGTGCAGTAAAAACCTGTTTATTCGGCACCCTCGGGACCTGGCCAATGCCAGTTAAAGCGTCTGTTGGATATTTGGCCAAAAACAGGGTGGGTGGGGGAAAATTCCAATGCATTTTTCCAGATAAATTCTGGTTAATCGAATGCAGACTTTTTTTGCGATGCCAGTTATATGGAAGTTACGGTTGATCAGGTGCCGGATAAACGGACTTTTACTGTAAATATATACTGTTCAGGCTACTGTTTTCCCACTTCAACATTGGATTGTACAATGTTACAAATGCAGGATTTCTTTATGGTACTTAATTTAGCACACAAAATAGTCAATTCACTTAACAGAACATTCTGTAAAGTGCTTTGGGAAGCCTCAAAGACATGATAAGGCGCTATATCAAATGCAAGGATTATTTGAATTAACGATCAATTATTTTCTCTCTCCCTCTCCCCCCTAGGACCCCCTTGCATTGTGCAGCTTCCTGTAACAATGTGCAGGTTTGCAAGTTCCTTGTTGAGTCTGGTGCTGCGGTGTTTGCCACCACCTATAGTGATCTGCAGACAGCTGCTGATAAATGTGAGGAGATGGAGGAGGGATATATCCAGTGCTCTCAGTTCCTGTATGGTATGTACATTACTACAGTATTTAATAGAATGGTTTGAGATTTTGTACTTCTGAAAATAAATTGGATGCTTTTGATACAATGGTGCTGACTTTACCAGATAAACACAGTAAACCCCTGGTTTGAAAAATTCCATGGACTCATATAAATATAATCTAATATGAATTGCACTTGCCCCATGCTGAACCTGTACTTATTAATGCTGAGTCTTGGCAGAATAAATTGGAAAAATCCCAGCAGATACTACTCTCCATTTCTGGCTACAAACTATTTTCAAACTTAGTGAACATTTCCTATCACCTGGTATGCAATTTGTATTTTTTTGAAAAGGGGGGAGGATGACCAAATAGTCGCGATACCATTACAATGTCTAATAGATCTTAATTTTGTTTTAGATAATATGGTAGTTACCACAACGTTTTGGTCACCCTGTAGAAAGATATTACTGTAATGTTAATGGTTTCAGAAATTGTTCAGCATTTATGTTCAGTGTTTTTCTCCACAGGTGTGCAGGAGAAGATGGGTATTATGAATAGAGGAGTAGTATATGCACTGTGGGACAATGAGGCTCAGAATGAAGATGAGTTACCTTTTAAAGAAGGAGATTGTATGTCCACCATCCGACGTGAAGATGAAAATGAAATTGAGTGGTGGTGGGCACGGTTAAATGATGGGGAAGGATACGTGCCACGAAATTTACTTGGGGTAGGTACATCACAAGACTAATGTTCTATGTTTTGTGATGTTTGTGGTGTTTATGAATTGAAAGTGTAAAAGCTTAATAAAGCAAAGACTGAAGATGGGTGTTTCAAACCATGAAAATGCTTAAGATGACGGTGAACATGCAATGTTTCTCTACTTAACGGTTCCGGAGACCCAAAATCTTATGCGATGATCAATATGATGGAATCTGATCCTGCCTTTACCTGATGTAAATGAAGCAGATACGATAGTAGTTTTGAATAGGGAATTGGATAGGTACTTGAAAATAATATAATTTAAAAAATTGCAGGGCTGTGGGGTAAGACCAGGAGAGTGGGACTAGTTGGATAGCTCTTCCAAAGACCTGTCACCAGTACAATGGCCTCCTTCTGTACTCCATAATGTCCAACTTATTCTTGCTTTCAAAGCTGCTTAGGGAGTAATACCGGAAGCTTTTTTTTTTATCCCCCCTCTCTTTTCTTTCCCCCACCCATAGGAAGAGCCTTGATTTGCTGAAACTAGTCAATGTAATTGATTTCCTGGACTGTAATCTGTACCACAAGGAATACAATGAGTGAGTTAGAAGCACAAATTCAGTTTGAAGAGTATGATGTACTCAATATTACAGAGACCTGGCTATAAGCTGCGTATGATTGGGAGCTAAATATTCCACACTCTTGTGAGTTTTAGAAAGGACAGAGGATTAGCGAGCTTGATAAGATACAATTTATGTTATAAAGAAGGGATTTCAGTAAGTCATCAGGCAGTGGAAACAATATGGGTAGAAATTATGGAATGCTGCAGCTTAGTGGTTAGAGCACTTGTCTCGCAAGCAAGAGACCTGGGATTTATTCCAGCAGGGCAAAATCTTGGGCAACATGCTCCACATGCATGATACTAATCCCTCAAGGAAAAAAGAATAATGATTTGGTTACTTCAATCCACGACTGTTTGGATCAAATTGGCTGCAAATTGGCTGCCGCATTTCACCCACAAATAATCACTTTACAGTATGCTCTGTGAAGCGCTTTCAGACTTCCAGAAGATGTGAAAAACACGATATTAAATGCAAGGATTATCATCATCTCCAACCTCCCATTCTTTTCCAAGGTCCTGGAACCATATGTTGGCTTTGCTCTTCTTTCTCGCCACTCCCTCTTTGAACCCCTTCAATCCGGCTTCCGTGCTGTTCAAATCTCTAGTGACATTCTAAATAATATAAATAATACTCCATAAACATCTGCAATCAGGGCTCTCGTTGCCTCCTCAATCTCTCTGCCGCCTTCTGAACTGTTGACCACTCCCATCCTCCTAAACCACCTCTCTCAGTTCAATCTTTGCGGACCTGCCATTGCCTGATTCGAATCTTACCTCTGTCTTCACTTTGTTTTCACTAATGGTTTCTCCTCCAGCCACCGCAGTATCACCTGTGGCATCCCCTAGGGCTGTACTTGGCCCTCTCCTTTTCAATATCTATTTGCTCCCCCATCCGCAGACGTGGGGTCAACTTCCATATGTATGCAGATGCCATCCAATTCTATGTTTTCTGCTTCACCTTCGATTCCAGGACCACTTCTGTCCCAATAGACGGCCTATTGGGCACCCGCTCTGCGTTCCCTCACCTCTGCAACATTGCCTGACTCCACTAATACTTCACCCCTAAGGCCACTGAAACTCTCATTCATGCCTTCATTATGTCCAGGCTCAATTATGTCAACACCCAATTATGTTGGCCTGCCCCAATTCCTCCCTCCATCGGTTGCAGATCATCCAGAACTTCGTCCTCTACCGCACCAAACTCCATGACCCCATATCCCCTATTCTGTCGATTCCACTGGCTTCCCATCACACACATGATTCAATTCAAGATCCTGGTCTTCATCTTTAAAGTCCTCCTAACCACCTACCAACCCATCTGATGCCTCCACTCCGCAGGCTCCGTTCCTGCTCCATGTCCCCCTCCACCCACCCTCCCCACCATCAGTGGGTAAGCCTTCAGCCACTCTGTGCCTAACATTTGGAATTCCATCCTACAATTGCTTCGCCTCACCCCCTTCCCTAAGCTCCTTCAAGTCTCACATTAAGACCCTCTACTTCGACCATGCCATCGGTCACCCCCTTTCCCCTCCCTTCCACCCTCCTCGATCCCAACCCTATCTCAGGTCCAAAACACTGACTGTCCAGCGCCTTGAGATGTCCCCCCGACGTGAAAGGCGGTATACAAATGTGTTGTTATTATAACCAAGGAATAGCAAAGGATGATAGTCCTGTAGTGCATGTGTGTGGTCTACAGACCTCCAGATAGTGGAAGTGACCTACAGACCTCCAGGTAGTAGTGGTCCAGTGGGGGAATGTATCAATGTAAACCAGGGATGCTGAGAGTCAGGCCGATTAAGAGTGAAGCCCGATAACCAGAATTTTTCAGAGTTTGGAAACCTGATATTCTCTTCCAACCAAGTGGATCCCGGATCAATTGAGATTTGCAAGACTGGGATTGATTGGTAATTGTTTGATAAGGATATCCAGGGATATGGGAAAAAAATGCAATGGAGTTGAGGTGCAGATTAACCACAATCTAACAGAATGTTGGAACAGGTTCGAGGACTAAAATGCCTACTTCTGTTCCTATCTAATTGAGCTTTGCAGCAACTCTTAGAGTAATTGTTTATTCTTGATATAGAATATTAAGGCTTACTTAAGATTTTACTTAAACCTTTCTGTTTTACAGCTTTACCCGAGAATTAAACCAAGACAGAGAAGCCTGGCGTAGAATGTACACAGTGGAAAATACTGCAGATATGAACTATAAATCCACACCACTATGTCAGTGGATTTTGCAGTTCAAATCCAACAGAATACCTGAATGCAATAACACGCTTGACTCTAGAAGAAAATGAAGGAAAGTCCAACTGATATGAAGAAAGCTTCTCTGATGAAGTGAATGATTTATGTTCAGTGTTAATCACCAAATATAAATGGTGAATTTAAGTTTTTGTTAAATGTTTATTTTACTATATCCTAAATGACTTTGTTAATGTAGGTTCAGAGAACTTAAGGGGCCTTAATATAAAAGCACAGATTTTTTTAAAAAAACTGTTTTCTCCCTGCCAACACATTACTTTTTTGAATCAAGCCTAGTATTTGTATTGTTGTGCTATTTTTGCTTAATACGAAGCTTGTGCTTGAATATCTAGGGACCACGTTGGCCTGTTTGATTGGTTTACCTTTGTTTATGTGAAGAGATCATTTAATTCATCTTACTTTTACTGGGAACCTTTTTATGCAGGTAACTTGGACTTCTCGATCTGTGAGACTTCTTATCAAGCAGATCTATGAAGGGAGGCAAACATCGTTTAAAGCATTGTATTAAATCAATGACCTAATTAACAATACAGCTAAGATTTCATTTTGTGTAAGCAATGCACTCATTCACTTACCTGGTTCTTTACAGGCTGATTTTAAATATTCACAATGGCACAGGTTTGGTTTTCACTGCAGGCTACATAACAGCCTTTTAACTTAGAAATGCACCTCTTATTACCTCATTTGACACATCTTGCAACTTTACAAAAAATAGTACCTTGCGTTTATTTTAAAGAAAGGTGGTAACTGATGAGCTCAGTTCCAGGATCTTACTTTGGACTAACTTCCTGCACCTTATAAACCATCCCAAAACATCCACTTATGTTGTAGCAAAATAAATATGGTCTTCTAGCTGCAAGATGTTTTATGTTAAGCTTTTATGTGCAAGTTATTGAATATTTCCTAGAAGTTATTTGAATTGAAAATCCTACTATACTGTAGCCATTAGTAGCGTAGACTCTTTGTGTATTGCTGAAGTTTAGTTTTTGCTTGCACAGTAATGTATTGTTCAAATAACAGTCCTGGTGGTTATGTAACCAATGTACATTTGGCAGATGGGATAGTGTCAAATGTTGGTGAACATCAGCTTCAGGTTTGACATGCCCTTGGTAAAGGATTTCTTGCGCTGAATTTTCTAGTACCCTATTATGAAGTGCCTTGTATGAGGAAATTGGGCAAAAAAATACAAAATTAAGGTTGGAACACAATAAGAATGTTTTCATTCCAGTCGTAATAAATTCACACATCGACTCAACCTTGGAAAACCATTGCAGTAAATGTTCCTTGAAAGCTGATGTTGAAACTATATACTAACCCCCACCCCCATTCTTGCTGGTAATCTTGAGGCTGCAATGTCAAGTGATTTGATTCCCACTGGCTTTGATCGCAGGATTGGAAGGAGAGTGTTGGTTTGAAAATACTGATCTGAAATGACTCCTCTAGGACTGAACCGGCCAGTTACCTTATCAAATGTGTTGAGAATTCAGTAGGTGTACAACTGGTAAATTTGTTAAGAAGCATTAGGTAACCTAAGTCGGGTGATATCGCTAACTTTTAATCAAAGTTTTGCTTGACAAGTTGTGCCTGCAATGGGATGTTCAAGACTGGAAACCTGCAACACTTGAATTCCTTTTAATTAATTACCTTTATTTGTCTAAATTGTTTAATTCTCTAAATAATAATAGTCTAAAATGCTCCCATCTTACAGAACATTCCCCCAAACTTTTGCCGTCTACATCTGAAATTAGTGATTGGTTGTGTATTAGGCCATAGTTGGATTTGGATATTAAATTGTTATCCTAAAGAAGCAGGGGATAGATTAGATCATTCTGTTGCAGCAAACGCCTTGGATTGCACTGCTGTAGTTATTTGTACGTCCTTGAGCTTACCTAAACCAGTGTTGATTCTTCAGTGGGTTCACGTATTTGGAATAAGGAGGGCTGCAGAAAATAACCACAACTGTTACAATGTACCCTGTACCATCAAAGCAGGAGGATGTTTTTTTTAGTGAATTACTAACTTGTGTCTCTTGGTGGATTTAAAGTGTTAAAACCGATATTGTTTACTGATGCCTGATTACACACTGCTACGTAAAGCTGTCTTATATTGGAGCTGTTTTACTTACAGCTCATCTCCCTGTGCAGATTATTTTTTCAATTTAACAGGTGTGTGAACCATTGGCATACTTTTAATGCCTTTTAATTTCCCTTTGGGAGAATTGATATTTAGCAAAAGAATCCAAAGCAGGAGATCTGCATATAGTGTATTCCAGGAATACAGTGAGGTGAGACCAGTTTGGCTTAGTATGTTTCTTGCATTTATGTTGACAGAAGTGTACAGCAATTTATTTTTGCATACAGATAAATTGAAGTGTGTTTTGATGAAGGGGTTAAAAGCACAAGTTAGATTTTGTATTGAATGATCAGAAGAGTACTGTGTGGTGGGGAGGATGTGTAACTGGCCCACCATTGGGGTGCATTAACTGTTAACTACAGTAAAAGCCTGTTTATCTGGTACCCTCGGAACCTGGCCAATGCCGGTTAAAGTGCGTGCCGGATATTCGAAAACACACACACTTTTTTTGGAAAAAAATGCATTTTTCCAGATAAATTCCAATTAATCGAATGCAGACCTTTTTTGTTGAGGTGCCGGTTATACAGAAGTTACGGTTGATCGGGTCACGGATAAACAAGCATTTACTGTACTAGGTTACTGTAGGTAATTTGCTGAAACTATTGGTGGATTTAGTTGCTTTAGGGAAAGGTAATTGGAGGTACGTTGACGTGTTCACATCTTCAAATTTTCCCATAAAACCCAGAATTTTGGTTTATTTTAAAAAAAGTCAAATTGATTTAAGAGTTAAAATCAAAGAACTATATTTTTCACCCTTTTCTGTCTAATGATGTATGAATATTTTACATTCAGGAAGTTTATAAGGATATTGTGAAAAGGTTTTCAAATGGGGGGTAGGGGGGCCCTATTGATAGCATTTTTTTTTACCCTTTGTATATATTTTTGAAATGCTCAGAATTGCATATGCTTTGTGTTCTGTTGACTGCTACTCCTTAATTTAATCCTACTACTCACTACTCAAATGCATCAGTCGAAAGACCACATAGGATCTATAAAATTTAAAATTTGTAATCGGATTGTCATGCCAGTAACATGATGTCTATTGCTGTACATTTTTACTTTGGAAACTGATAGTTTCATGGTCTCCTGGTTACAGGTGGGAATGACTATTAGTATACCCTCTCCATTGACTAGCCTTTCAACTTATAGAAAAGTGCTGAAATTTGCACTTTTTTAAAGAAAGAAAAAGTGCATAGAGCCACCCAAACCACGGGCAAATTGTGGACATGTCTGAGCAGCTGGTAGGATTTTGCAGTAGTAGATACTAGTAAATTACTAAACTTTCTGTTTTAGTTATAGCATAAAATAGCAAGTTCTCTCTTGTGTGTATACATGTGTTATCCGCCACTGTGTTTGCCAGTCACTAAATGTTTTTGTGTGTAGACCAGTGTTATGATAAACTTGATTTAAACGTAGTTGGTGTAGAATCTATATCACAAAAACTACCATGAATATTTATTTGTATTCCCTCTTTTGTCTGTTTTGATATAAAATGAATAACTTTTTTTTTAAATACCTCATGTAGAAGTTAGTGAGGATTCCAAGGAAAACCTAACTTGAATAAACTGTAATGAATAAAAATATACTGTTCAATTACTAACCATTTTACTGAACTGTACAATGTGTCAGTCTTCTGGAATTAAAGTCTTCAAACCCAAGTGTGTTTGCTAAGTGTGTTTCTATTTTCTCTGATCTTTAACAGAAAGCTAACTTAACGCCACCTTTCCCTATCCCTGCAGATAATTTTTTTATCTATCTGAACAGCATCATCGCATTCAACAACCACAACTTTCATTTTTATAGCGCCAGTCATGGAGGGTAGTGTCCCAGAATGCTTGACAGTGGTGGAGTGTACGCCGGTGGGAGGAGACCATAGGCACAATCAAATAGGAAGGTCTCCAGGCGCGACCTGAAAGTTTTCGGGATCTAGTGGTTGAAAGCGGGGCCACCAACAGGCGGAGGGGTTGGCGAAATGAGATAATCTGCATGTATCTGCGGTTGAGCTGGCTATGGTGTTCAGGCTTTGCAGTGTGTGAAGGTTGTGAACCCTGGTACTCTAGGGAGCTTGGTTATACAGCGTCACTGGAAAACCAACTCTTGATGATTTGATAATAATAATCCTTGCATTTGATATAGCATTTTTCACATCTTGACGTCTCAAAGCGCTTCACAATATACTGTAAAGTGAATTGACTGTATATTTGTGGGCAAAATGTGGAAGCCAATTGCGCACAGCAGTGTCCCACAAACAGTATATAGTGTTATGAGACGCAGTCTGTGGAGGGCGCAAGTTGTTATACGCACACACACACACACACACACACACACACACGTTCATCTTTGATTTATACAAATGAATCCTTGTAAAAATATATGCACATTAGTTAGAGAGTAATCAGAAATATAAAGCATGATGTAAGAAGGCAATTAAAGGAATCCAAAACAACTAACAAAAAAGCCTGATGAGGTTGGACTTATGGAGTTTTGTGTTTTTTAAAAAAAAATAGAATCCTGAGTTGGTCAAGTCACTCCTCGTGTGTTAAGACGTATGGACTCCCCATGATTATGCTTGATCATTATTGTCCCATTATTTGTATTTAGAATTTGGGGTCTGAAATATTATCTGTCTAGTGCTTTGTGGTGTCCTCCCAACGTGAAAGGTGCTGCACAAATATAATCTTGTTTTTACAAGGAAGATCTCAAAGCAAAACTCACTCACCAAGATAGTATTTTATTTGTAGATACATTTTACTTTTTCTCCAACATGTTCAGGTAATTCTAACTTTTAAATTCAAACCCTTGTAAGATTATTATTAATCAAATTGTAACTTGATTAACCCACTCTCCCAAAGCTGGCCAAAAATTTGTACAAAACACCATAAGCCAGTACAGTATTTGTTTCCCCCACCATGATATCATGACTGGATCCCCAACCGGTAAAATAATCCATATGAGCCTGTAACAGCATAATCCCTTTGACAATCGAATTCAAAGCAAGTGCCCTCCAGTTGAAGATCTCTCCTTAGTTACAATGTTAATTTTGCACATTGGCAAACAGCAAATAATCTTGTTTCACAACAAATCTGTGCACCATTACTTCTGTACAAAACATTTCAGGAATCTTGACACTTCAGAATTTGCATTGGGTGTGAAACACTCATGTCTCATGTACATAATTATATCACATGTGGTTAGAGCACTTGTCTTGCAAGCTGGGGAGAACAAGCTGGGTTGATCTGTGTTCGAATCGAGGCAGGTCAGGGTGAAACCTTGGGCAAGTTTCCTTACTCCACACGCCTAATAATCCTCCAAAAAAAAACACAATAATAAAATTGGTCATTTCAATCTACGATTGTGTGTGGGACACTGCTGTTCGCATATGGCTGCCGCGATTCGCCCACAAATATATACAGTCAATTCACTTTACAGTATATTCTGTGAAGCACTTTGGGACGTTGATAAAATGTGGAAAGCGCTATATCAAACGCAAGGATTATTATTATTATTATTATTACATGCATTCCAGATAAATCCCAACTACCCAGACTAATGGAGGGGAGGGGGGGGGGGTCCAGTCCAGAGCTGTAATTTCCAGCTAAGAGTATTACAATACTGGTAATGTAATGCTGGTTAATGCATTTTATGGCACTCTATAAATTTCTACTGTTGTGAAAACCATAGAGTAATTCCTCTTGTGGATAGTAGATGTCAGACAAAGGACTGGGTCTTTTGCTTTAAGCTACTGATGTAATGAATGACTTACTGATTCATTACTAATGTAATTGCTACAGTTTTTTTTGCTGATTTAAGAAGCTGTGGAAACGTGGGATGCTCAGCGCAGTGTTGGGGCCTGCTAAGAGAGTTATTAGGTGTCTAATAATACTTGCATTTGATATAGCCCCTATCACGTCTTCAAGATGTCTCAAAGGGCTTTGTAAAGTGAATTGACTAGATTTTTGTGGACAAAATGCTTCAGACAATTGCACACAGCAGTGTCCCATAAACAGTCATAGATTGAGTGACCAAATCATAACAATTTGGGGGGGTTTACGGCTGAGTTGGGCTTGGGCTCAAAATCTGGATCCTCGGAGTTGGGTAAACTGGGGCTTTACTGTAATTGCAATTCAGTAAAGGATAGAACCGTAATACAGTACATGCATTTGAAAAACCTTGTCCCTCATTCTAACATTATAAATGTCTCTAACACCCCAATTTCAGCAATCGCATTCCCCACAAAAACAAACCACAAAACCAACAATCCCTTAGCATCTCCAGTTTATTTGCTGCTTTGGTGAGAAAGATTTTCTCAGAGTCTCTTGTAACATGGTGATTCTTCAATTGAAGACCAGAGTCAGCCACTGTTGACAAAGAAAGGAGGTGATCAGTATTTTACTGGTGAACTTAGCCAGGCTTGTCATAAAACGGTTTAATTTGCACCAAGGTTTGTGATAATAATAATCATCTGTGCATTTCATATAGCACGTTTGAGACCTCTCGAAGCACTTCACAGAATATGCTGTCAAGTGAATTGACTGTGTATTTTGTGATGAGTAGTGGAGACCTCATAGTAATTAGAGCTGCTAATATCACACTTAGCTGATACTGCCTTCAACAATACCAACATTCAGAATGGTAAAATAACATGTCAAAGTATTTCACTACAATGAAAGAACCAATCAACTTCAGCTTCTACTGCGAAATTCCACAAAAAAAACTTATGAATGAATGGCCATGGAAAGACTTTCTAAGTACCTGCAGTTTAAATGTGCTCTATTCATTCATCTCCAGCCTAACCTTCTTGAGTTCTCTGAACACCCAATGTTTTGTTTATTGTACTAGAATTCAAGATCTTGGTCCTCACATTCAAAGCCCTCCATGGCCTTGTTCCCCCCTACCTCTGTGACCTCTTAAACCCCTACCAACCTGCCCGCTCCCTCCGCTCAGCAAGCTCCGGTCTGCTCCATGTCTCCTGCCCTAACATTGATAGCCGGGCTTTCAGTTTCTCTGCCCCCATACAGAGAATGGGGGAAGAGAAGCTGGAACTCGATCCCACTCTTGCCTCCTTCAAGGCTGGTCTCAAGACCCTCATTTTCAAATGTGCCTTCAGTTGCCCCCCAACCTCTGCCACCCCTACCCTGCCCCTCCCCTCCCCCTTGCTTCGTTCCCAATCCCTGACTGTTCAGCGTCCTGGGATGTCTTCCCAACATGAAAGGCGCTCTATAAATGTAATTTAGTTGTTGGTGTATTACACTAATAGTACTGTACACGACTATTAATAATAACCCTTGCATTTGATACAGAGCCTTATCACATCTTCAAGATATTTCAAAGTGTTTGTATATGTAGTGGCTCTCACAACAAAATAAACATCTCAAAGTGCTTTACATACCTGAAGAAGATCAAGCTCCACGATTCCTTCCCCTCCTACATCTAATGATTTGAATATTCCTGAAAAAAGCAAAGGCAACATGAAATAAATTGGAATGAAACAGAATTACAACTTCTGCATTATTTGTTCTCGCTAATCCGTGCCGTCGGCTGCTGTCTGATTGATCTCGGTAGGATTATTTTTTGGTCAGCTTGGTGTCTGACACATGCAGAAACCCATCACCGCACTTAAGAGTTTCCAAACCAAATCCTTCTCCATGCATCCCATCTGCAATAATAATAATAATCCTTGCATTTGATATAGCGCTTTTTGCATCGTCATCTCAAAGTGCTTCACATAATATACTGTAACATGAATTGACTGAATATTTGTGGGTGAAATGTGGCAGTTGTGCACAGCAGTGTCCCACAAACAGTCGTGGATTGAAATGACCAATTTAATTGTTGTGGTTTTTTTTGGACGGATTATTGTTAGACGTGTGGAGTAAGGAAACTTACCCAAGGTTTGGCCCTGACCTGCCTGGATTTGAACACAGGTCTCACACTTGTAAGGCAAGTGATTTAACCACTGAGCTACAGGAGCTCACTCTCACTCTCTCCCTGGAGGGATGCATCCTGCTTACCTAATTTCCAGAGATTATGTTGGGTACAGGTTGGCAAGAACCTAAGCTTAGGGGTCCAAGAGTGAGTGTTGGGGTAACTGCTGGTGTTTAACCATCTTAAACTGCATAGTTTGCCATTGATAGCAGTATCTGGCCAACTTTCCCACTGCTTGTCCAATTAGGACCACTCTACCCATTAGGGCTTTGGTTTGTAGGATTACCTACAAGCGCTTTGAAATGCTCTCTGGGTCCAGTTGATGAGCCATCCTCAGCAGTGCCTTCAAATTCCGACTGGATTTAAGACATTTTCCAAGACTTATAAAACCTTTTTAGAACACAAAATGCTTTAATCAGACTGAGACCACATTGAATAATTTTAAGCTCCAGCTCGCATGACTTAACGCTGAGACTCTGTTGATTGAACGCCCAAGAGTGAAAATGCAGCCTGCGATGAGTGCTTTCCTTTCCAAAGAAGATATTTAACATGAAACTCACTGAACATGGTTTCCAGGCGGATCAAAGATCCAACAAAGTTATCAAAGTCGATCTCTAAATCTTTGTTGGCATATCGGGCAACGAGGATCTGAACCAAATGATTGTTCAGATTGAAACCTGGAGAAAATAAAAGTGTATCAGACAGTTCCTGTGGATTTCTGCATGAAAGAGATAAATTCTCTAATCTGTACATCCAAAAACCCTCAACTGTGTTTTATTTTCTATGGACTCTCCTGCTCTGTACCATTTCATATTACACACTGAGATGCAGTAAATAAATTTATATCCACCATGATCTTATTGAATGGAGGGATAGGCTCGAGGGGCCGAATGACCTACTCCTGCTCCTAATTCTTCTCCCATCCTGCTGCCACCCTGCCAGTTCCACCATCGGCAGCTGGGCCGACAGTCTTTCTGCCCCCAACCTACAGTCTCTTCAACTCGTTTCCCACCCTTGCCTCCTTCAAGGCACATCCCTTCGGTTACCCTCCTACCCCTTCCTCCCCCCCACTGCCCGAGCAAAGGGAAAAGTGGGAAAAGGAGGTGACCATCAGTACAGCCAAAGAGCCGGTAATAATAGTACTGTAATAATAATCTTTGCATTTGATATAGCGCCTCGTGTCGTTGAGACATCTCAAAGCGTTTCGCAGAATACTGTAAAATTTATTGACCATGTGGATGAAATGCAGCAACCAATTGCAAACTCTTCTAACTTTTTGCCCTGCCCTCTCACTTGCAAGCTGAGTGCTCTAACCAATATACTACAACAGGTAGTTCTCAAATGCCCCACAGAATCAATATGAAAGCAGTTCCATGAGGTTTGGATGAATGGTGCAAGTAAACAGTGGAGTAATCCTCACCCAGTTCCTGAAGAGACAATCGCATCTCATATGCACTCATGGTACCAGACTCGTCTACATCCATCTGTTTGAACGTGTGCTAAGTGGAAGGGAAATTTTTAAATTAATCCATCATGATTTCTGCCACCTGAATCTTATCACAGACTTGATAATAAATAAATTTTAATCCTTACATTTCATATAGCCCCTTTCATAACAGGAGGAAACCCCAAAGTGCTTCACAGAATCTAGTATAAAGCGACTATGTGTTTTTGTGTTTAAATGTGGCAGTCAATTTGATTACAGCAATGTCTCATAAATAGCTATGAAGTCTTATTTGAGGATTGTTAGCCATGACACCAGGAGAAATTCCCTTCTCTTTTTGAATATGGCCATCGGATCTTCAGGTGAACAGGGCCTCGGTTTAACGTTTCATCTAAAGAACAGTACCTCTGACAATGGAGGAAGCACATCCCCAGTACTGACTTGGGGTTTGAACCCACAACCTTCTGACTCAAAGGCGAGAGATAGTGCTACCAACTGAGGCAGGTTGACAGCCTTACATAGATTGTCTTAAAATGTAAGATAATGCAGAATTTAGAAAACAAATTATTTTGAAATCCTATTTTCTTCTATTCGTAGGAAGACCTGTGGGTGATTCACAGGGTCACTCGGGAACTAATCACGAGTGTGAGGGGGAGGATTCTTGGGAAGTTTCCCAATTTTCCATTTACCCATTTCGCCCTGGCACCTCAGTGGTAAAAATAGCTGGCTGTGGAAACTCTGAAATTTCACTTACCACATATTTCTGTATCTTGGCCCAAAATATCCGGAATTCTACTAATCCAATCTTGCCAGATCCGTCTTTCTGGTTTTTTTTACAAAGCGATCTGTTAAGAAAAGTACCTTTGGAAGCATGTGTCCATTTATAAAATATATTGGGGTCTGTCTTGCATATGTAGACATTTGCACATGAATGGTCTAAATATGCGGAGGCGGATTCCTCTCTTCCCCCAACTATTGACTGTTCTAAAGACGGGACATGGATTTGACTGCAGGTTAGCAGAACGCTGATGCTATCTTGGATGGCTCACAATGAGGTTCCTTTGGAATGGAGGTACCTCTGTTGGCCCAAGTCACTCATGTCTACCCCATAGCTTATTACCAGCACACCCCACCCTGATCAATGCATGACACATGATTCTCTCTCAGCATGTTAGTTTCATGATGTGAGCCGTGCCATCTGAGCAGGCAACACGTGACTAATGAAAAGACCAATGGAAATGTGAAGGGGAAAGAGAGTTGAGTGAAATGTTGCAGATTTGCTCATTCAAAGGATACATCTAGGAGAGCAATGACATTTCGACAGGTTTCCAAGGAGAATCCATCACTTTTAAGGTCTGCTCCTGAAATATAATAATACTATAATCCTTGCATTTTGAAATAGCAATTTTCACATCTTCTAGACGTCTCAAAGCGCTTCACAGGATCTACTGTAAAATAAATTGACTGTATATTTGTGGCGAAATGCGCCAGCCAATTGCTCACAGCAGTGTCCCCAAAACAGTCGTGGATTGAAATGACCAATTTTATTATTGTGTTTTTTTGGAGGGATTATTATTAGGTGTGTGGTGTGGAGTAAGGAAACTTGTGCAAAGTGTTGCGCTGACCTGCCTGGATTCAAACACAGGTCTCACGCTTGTAAGGTGAGTGCTCTAACCACTGAGCTATAGTTCTCAGAGCAAATATCATTCCTTGTTACTGGTTAAGACTGCGCCGGGCTAACTCATCTCTTTCAACAACAAATTACATGTGTATAGCGCCTTTCATGTCTGGAGGATGTCCCAAAGCCCTAGACATTCAGCAAGAGTATGGGTAGGAGGGTGGCTAAAAGCATGGTCGAAGAGGAGGGTGTTGAGATGTGCCTTAAAGAAAGGGAGGGAGTGAGGCAAAAGGACTGTGGGATGGAGTTCCAAAGAGTGGGGCGGAGAGGCTGAACACCCGACTGCCAATGGTGGGGGAATCTGGATGGGCTATGTGGAGCAGGCTGCTGAGAGGAGGGAACGGACAGGTTAATATGGTATTAGTAGGTCACAGAGGTAGGAAGGGGCACGGCTGTGGAGGGCTTTGAAGCAGGGAGTGAGGATTTTGAACACACGTGTACAAAACTTTCATGTACAAAACATATTTCTCTCTTATAGTTTGCTAGTATGACATCAAGTGACACCAATCAGGAACCATCAACATGCTTCCTCTTTACTTACTTTGGCTTAGAATTTTGTTGAGTATTTTTTGGAGTTCAAAGGCAGAAATTTCCTGGTCCTGAAGGTGGTGGAAAAAAAATGCAAAGTTGAAATAACGATTTTCCATTTTGGAAAATTTGCCAGAGATCAATGCGTCAGTGGTGGGATTCAAATTATATTAAATTATTATGATATGTTATTAACTAGAGGCAATCACTGTGACCTGTGGAAACCCTACTCCATCATTAGATCGTCTATACTAATAAACCTTGCATTTGCTAAACAAACAAATTTTCGTTGGTTAGTACTTTCACATCGGGAGGAGTACTTTCACATCGGGAGGACATCCTAAGACACTGGATAGTCAGTGTTTCAGACCTGTGCTGGGGTTGGGATCGGGAATGTGGAGGTAAGTGGGGGTGGGTATGTGGGGCTGACCGATGGCACAGTTGAAGAGCAGTGTGTTGAGGTGGAATTTGAAGGAGGCTAGGGACAGGGCTGCGGGATTGAATTCCAAAGGTTGTGGGCTAAGTGGCTGAAAGCTCACCCGCCGATGGTGGCATGGGTAGGTCGGGGATGTGGAGCAGGCCGGATCCCGCTGAGTAGAGGGAGTGAACAGGTTGGTAGGAGAGGTAGAAGTGGTGGGTGGGGTGCAAGGCCATGGAGGGCTTTGAAAATGATGACCAGGATCTTGAATTTAATCCTCTTTGTGATGGGAAACCAGTGGAGTCGGGTGAGGATGCGGGTGATAGGTTTGCGGGGCCTGGTGAGGGAAAGGACACTGGCTGCCGACTTCTGGATGATCTGCAGCTTATGGAGGGAGGAATTGGGAAGACCGACAAGCAGAGCATTGGTATAGTCAAGCCTGGTTGTGATGAAGGCATGAATGAGAGTTTCAGTGGCCTTGAGGAGGTGAGGGAGTGGTGGAGCTGGGTAATGTTGCGGTGGTGAGGGAAGGCCGAGCGGGTCATGGCTTGGATGTGGGGGAGGAAAGACAGATGAGGATCGAACAAGACACCTAGGTTCCTGACAGGCTTGGTGAGGTGGAGTGTGCAACCATGGAGGTTGATGCTGCCAGGGCCTGATGTGTGAAGGTGCTGGCGAGAGCCAATTGAGAGGGCATCAGTCTTGTTGAAGTGAAGTGTAAAAAGTGCAGTCTCTTACCTGTCCAGATAACTGGTCAAACATATTCTCAAAATTGCTGCTAATATCATCTTCTTCAATCTACAAACACAAAGGAAAATAAATAATCAATAAATATTTAAACTCAAGGTTGGCATTCAGGTTTCTTAAGAGGCATAAAAAAGCAAACAATGAAGTGAATCCTTGTTGGGATGAAATATTTGGCATCCGTAAAAATCCCAACTCTGTGTTGTAACTTATAACGGGTTTCCCTTGGACCTCTGACATCTCTGCTGCCTTCAATACCATTGACCACTCCATCCTCTTCCACTGCCTCTCCTCTCACTTCAACCTTCATGGTCCTGTCCTTGAATGGTTCAGATCCTACTTCTCATACAGTCTCCATTTCATCTGCACAAATGGTTTCTCCTCTAGCCCCTGCACTGCTTTGTGTGGAGTTCCTCATGGCTCTGTATTTGGTCCTCTCCTTTTCACTATCTCTATGCTCCCAGGCATTTGGACTCCCAACTAACCTTTCTAGCCCACATCCATGCCATGTCATGCTCTGCCTTCCCCCACCTCCGTAACATCGCCTGGCTGTGTCACTGTCTCACATGGCAGGTCACCGAAACCCTCATAAACACATTCATAACATTCAGGCTCAACTACGCAAATTCCCTACTTGTCAACCTCCCCAAATCCTCCCTCCATAACAACAAAAATTACATTTGCATAGCGCCTTTCACGTCGGGAGGTGAGGCTATATGTAGATCATCCAGAACTCTGCAGCCTGTGTTCTCTCCTGCATCAGCACACCAACCCTATCACCCCCATCCTCAACCAACTCCACTGGCTTCCCAACACACAGAAGATACAGTTAAAGGTCCTGGTCTTCACTTTCAAAGCTCTCTATGGCCATGCTCCCCCTCTAATTCTGCAACCTCCTAACCCCCTACCAACCTGCCTGTTGTCTCCGCTCAGTGGGCTCCAGCCTGCTTCACATCCTGCGCCTTGCCTGCCCTGCCACTCTGCCCCCACCCTCTAGAACTCCATTGCACGATCCCTCCATATCGCCCCCTCCCTTGCCTCCTTCAAGACCAGTCTCAAGACCCTCCTCTTCAACCGTGCCTTCGATCATCCTCCTTCCTCCCCCACCATTGTAAGCACTGAGCTACTCAAACAAGGTCTTCTGCAGTGGTACAGAAAGTGGAACTGAAAAGTCTTGTACCTCTAAATCCTCCAGTTGGGCATCAACCTCATCATCCATCTCTCTGAGGAAGAAAGAAAGGTGTGGATCAGCTGGCAATGCTTTTCAGTCAGAGGTTTTTGGGTTTCAAGCCCCACTTCAAAGACTTTGAGCTCATAGTCTAGGTTGACACTAATCAGCCAGAGATAGAAGGGTTTGGACTAGTCTGCAACTCAAGCCCTAGAGGTGAGAAGAGAAATGTGCCAAGCCAATGCCCCCTTAACATTAACATCAAAGCGTTCCACAGGGAAGTAACATCAAATGTAGTGACTGTAATTTGTAGGCAAACAAGATAGTTAAGTTGCACACACAATCTTCCACAAACAACCGCAAACTAAAAGACTAATTTTATCTTAAAATGTAAGGAGTACTTGAAGTATTGTTAGCTAGGGACCAAGAGAAACTCCCTTCTCTTTTGAACAAGCAGAAGGGGGAACCTTGATTTAATGTCTCATTTGAAGGATGGCACCTCCAACAATGCAGTGCTCTCTCCAAAATGTGTGTTCAAAGTCTTGATGAGCCCACAGCCACTAAGCCAGAAGTGCTATCAACTGAGACAAGCTCAATCTTAAGCCTGTGCCACTTCTGTTCGCAAGCGATATGTGAGTCGGAGCCAATAGAATCATCCAAAGGGACTCAGGTAAGCTCCTGAGAAGCAAAAAAATTAAAGGATAACAATAATAATCCATGCATTTGATATATCGCCTTATCACATCTTGACGGTATAATTAGTGGGCGAAAAGCGCAGCCATTTGCACAGAGCAGTGTCCCGCAAACAGTCGTGGATGTCGAGAAAGAGCAGGGAAGAGGCATTAAATCAATAAATAAAAGCAACTTACAAACACAGAGGTTTCGTGAATCAATGGCCTCCTTCTATGTTGAAAATTTATATTTCTCATTAAGTGCCATGCCTATTCCCCACTATACCACTCGCATCTCTGCAGGTGGTACTTACTGCACGCCAGCTTGCTTCTCTGTAAACAATCGGATGGCAAAGTTTCCGTCTTCGTTAGGGTTAAAGGTGGATGGGACAATCAGGTAATCTCCTTCTGTAAGAGCCAGTCGGGTTGAGACCTCTCGCTGGTTGGTGAAAACGTTCGAACGAGCTTTGGACGCATGCCTCATGAAGAAATCCCTCTTCAGGTGAACATTTGTTTGGCCTGCATACTAATCTCACAAAAAGAAAAGAATTAGCACCAAGCAAAACGGACATCCATCCCTCCTCTTGATGGTGACACAGCTTCACTATCGGACCATACAAACCACAAAATTTCAGTTCACTCATTCTCTCTCTCTTCAGAGTGAAAGTTGTATCATTTTTGCTGTATTGATGACAAGAGCTATTATTTTTCTGGATGAAATGTTTCTTTGCTTGTTCAAGTAGGTGTTAAAAGAGAGGTGAATCACCAGATTATTTTGCTTCTAAATATAATCGCTACACTTGACAGCAATTACCCATGAAGGACTCTGAGACTTTGGAAATGGGAAGTGCTGTATCAAATGCTAGAACTATAACCACTGAAGATTGCGAGGGGAAGCAGTAGAACACAACAACAAGACTACCTTAGAATTGACTAAAATTCCCTGTTTTGACTAAGGTGCACCATTGTGAACTGGTATTTTGGAGTTAGGATTGGGTTGAGTGGACGGTGAAGAGGGAAAGAAAATTTCAACTCTTATCTAAGGAGCATCCATTCATTGTTTCAATTGTAATAATACTAACCCCTGCATTTAATATATCCGAGATACCTATCCCATCCCGTGAGAATGGCACTGTATAATTACAAGTTATTGTTGTATGAAGAATTTCACGGGTAATTGTTGAGTACAGCTGTGACTGTGTTAATCGTTAAAGATCGTCTTAACCCGCCTTGTTTTGACTGTATTAATATAATGGGAAATGTAGGAGGCAGGAATCGAGGGACTTGTAGGAAACTTAACTTTTCTCAAGCAAGTTTACTGTAATGGTTTATTGAGGAGATGGAAAGCTATTAACAAGCGCTTGGGCATCCAGGAAAAGTATTAGAAGTGTTTTGCAGAGACACAGGTGCACCTCACCAGTAGAAGTCTTTACCCTGACAGTGAAGTTCAATGAAATCACTGAGTGGAGATCAAGAAAAGAGACTGTCAATCACCTGCCATTCCTCCCACCCAACTAACAACAGTAACAACTGATTTATAGACTGGGGGGGGAGGGGCACAAGCCATCTTCCTGCTCACATGCAGAGAATCAATGACCCAGTTTAAAGACAATTATCCAGAAATAAGATGAGTTTCAAAAATGAGTTTCAAAAATTCGCCAAAGATTGCGAATGTGTTTGCAGGTCTAAATCTCAGTTTTTCTACCTACCTCATCGGGGACCTGCGGATTGAAGAAAAAGACAATTTAGTTCAAACCTGGAACTTTTACAATAAGGTTAAAAAGTCCCACAAAACAATTAGAATCACAACCACCCTTGGCTCATGGAATAAATAATCCACAGTTTTAAGGAAATAAAATATTTGCGCTTTCAGAGCAGATTATCAGAGTGTCAAAGTGCTTCATACAATTTCTCCATGAAATGCAAAGTGTATACAATCAAACACAGCAGTCAATCATCCGTGACTCTGAGAAAGGAAGTTCGCTCAAATTGTCCACGAAATATACAGTCAGTTCACTTTACAGAATATCCTATGAAGCACTTTGGGACATCTCAACAATGTGATGAGATGCTGTATCAAATGTAAGGATGATGACGATAATTATTATTATTATTAGTATTATTATTGCCAATTTCAAGTTCTGACCCATGAAGCTGGAGCCTGTACAAGTTCCTAGAGGGTCAGTCAAGTTATGGCATAGAGATTTGCTATTCACACAACCTTCAATACTTTTGTGAGTTGCATAATTTAGACCCCGAGATAATAAAATCCCATGAACATCCCAATAACCTGCCTTATAGACAGCGAACCCAATGGTTAACATGTCTTGCCCCATCTTCCTCTTAGGCCTGCGATTCTTCTGGATCAACCCGATCAGGAAGGTACACGACTCGTCATCATCATCGGGATCATCATCTGCATCCCTGAGCTCAATCTTAAACTGAGGGTTTATCCAAAATGTGCCTGGAACCAGAAACAGACCATTCTCATAATAATGTCGGCACTCAATCCACGACTGTTTGTGGGACAATTCCGTGCTGCAGCCTTTCACCCACAAAGCACACAGTCACTACACTGTACAATGTAACTTGTGAATTGCTTTGAGATGTCTTGAAGACGTGATGAGGTGCTTAATCAAATAATAATAATAATCCTTGAATTTGATATAGCGCTTTTCACATCTTCTAACTATCTCAAAGTGCTTCAGGTGGAAGGTAATCATAGGCACAGTTGAAAAGGAAGGTCTTCAATGCTGTGTGAAAATGAGGAAAAAGAGGAAGCAAGGCGAAGGGAATGAGGGACGGAGTTCCATAGTTTCCGTGCGTAGTGGCTGAAGGCACGGCCAATGATGGTGGAACTGATTGTTGAGAGACAAGGTGGAGGCTGGAGCCAGTAGAGCGGAGGCATTTAAGGAGAGAGGTTGAAGAGGTAGGAGCATGCCAAGACATGGAGGGATTTAAACACTAGAGTGTGGATCTTGAAGCCAATCTGCTCCGTGACACAGAGCCAGTGGAGTTTGACAAGGACTGGGAGCCAGGAAGCTAGGAACAGAAGAAAGCCATTTAGCACAACAAGCCTGATCCCCCAAAGACCACTCCAACATTGTCTCAGTGACCATGGGATGAGATCACTAGTAATTTTAGATCTCTGGCTTTTTCATGAACTTTCTAGCAGGAATTAATAGCAGAAAACATGGCTGATTATAACATTTCCTATCCCAGTGGGTGCTCGACATTAAGGCCAATTGGAAGCAGAAACTGTTGATTCTTTCAAGAACAAATTAGCTAGATTTTGTAAGAAAATAATATCTCGTGGACAACATATAGTTTTGGACATGATGTTTGCATGCAAATGTCTGGATGGTGGAAGATGCACTGAATGAACATTGACACATAAAATATAGAGTCAGCTCACTTTAAAGTATATTGTACAAAGCGCATTAAGATGTCTCCAAGAAGTAATCAGGCGGTATATCAAATGCAAGGATTATTGTTATTACTTTGTGATTCTTTCATCTAGCAATTTTTATGTTTTCAAGTTCGACTTGTAGCTTCCCACCTGTTGACTTGGCTGAAATCAACTAGGCCAAAAATGTTCAATATTCTGGACTGTGTGGCTTAGTGCCACACAACACCAAGGCAGTGTCTTTATCAACTAGGCTAACAAGACAACTTCTAAGCTAGAGCTTGTACCTGGAAAGTTTCGACATCCTCCAGCTGTAGATCCACTTCTCCAGGTGCCTTCAAAGATTTTTAAGCTCCATTTGCCGACCTCATCTCCACACAGGGTATCCGGGGTCAAGTTACAGATTTCCACTCGGGAGTAATGACTCATAAAATCCGAAAATGACATCCTAATAAGCAAAGATAGAGACAGACAGACAGAGAGAGAGAGAGCAATCAAATTAAATACAACCAACCAGGAACTATTATTGGGCAAAGGTTGTCTGTATTAAACATTAAACAGGAAGAAGAGGTTTAGACTCTTCAGGTAATCTCCAACACTGATGAACCTTCTATGTTCATGCTGTATTGGTGATGACAAGATCAGAAGGGACAGAAAGACAAGCAAAAATTGGCTCCAAGATAAAGAATTGAAGGAAAAAGTATTTCCTTCAGTTGGTGGAATTGGACACAGTCTCAGGATTGCTAGCAGGAAAATCAGAGAAGAGGCTACAACAAACTTTTATAGAATTACATGGAATTATAATAAGAATGATCTTTGCTTTTAATACAGCACATTATCACGTTGTTGAGACATCTCAAAGGGCTTCACAGGATTTACACAATGTGCAGGATGGAAACAGGCCAAGCTAGTTGGTGTCAATGGCTTTATCTCCACATGATTCTTCGCTCCTTACTGCCGCCCATAGCCTTCCTCTATTCCTTACTCATCATATGTATATCCAGTTTCCTCTTAAATGCATCTATACTATCTGCTTCAACCACCACTACCGGCAGCGAGTTCCAAATTCACATTATTCTCTGCATGAAGAAGTTCTTCCGAAATCCTCTTTTAGATCGCATCTGTATAATAATCCCTAAAAAAACCCCACAATAATAATATTGGTCATTTCAATCCTCGACTGTTTGTGGGACACTGCTGTGTGCAATTGGCTACAGCGTTTCCCCCACAAATACACAGTCAATTCACTTTTACAGTGTATTCTGTGAAGCACTTTGAGAGGTCTAGAAGATGTGAAAAGAGCTGTGAAATGCCAATGCAAGGATTATTATTACTATAATTTGTAATAATTTAAACAATAGAATTATTTAGTAAGATATTTCATATCTTGAAATGCTTTGGGACGGCCTATCAATATGCTGTACAAATATAAGAATTATTATTATTCTGCATAATAATCTGCTTTACCAGAACTCCCCATCGTCCGCTCGGGAACATAGTGCCTCTTTTTCTTCATCGAGGACATAATTCCACTCATCCGATCTGGAAAGAGATCAACCAACATTATTCCTGAAAAGCACAGATCTTGTATTACAGTTGGAGCTCCTGTAGCTAAGTGGTTAGAGCACTCGCCTAACAAGCATGAGACCTATATTCAAATCCAGGCAGATTTAATGTCTCTTCTGGAGGATGGCACTTCTGACAAGGCTATGTTGCACTATTACCAAAGTCGCAATATAAAAAGATACATCTATGACTGATCGTGGATTCCATCTACATCAGAGAGAGCAGAGAAGGAATAAGTTTTCTCCTCAGTTACAGATTTCCACTCGTTCATCACTCCATTTCAGGCAGAACACTCACACCTTATATTCAGAATATTTTCCGACAGACTTGAAAAAGGATCGATAATTCCATAGCACAGCACTGAATTAGAATTTCTCTCTACAGTGATATCTAAGTTTAAAAATTCCATCAAGACACAGCCTGCAAACCCATTTTGTCTAGAAATTTATGGTTGGCCAGACTTGTGTAAAGGTTGTTAAATTCGTATCTAATTCAGAAGCCGGATTCTTTTCAAAAGTGACACTAAATTTAAGAATTTTCAAAACTTCTGAGTGATCTTTCATCTACAAAATATTCTGCTAAAGCCCTTTGAGATGTCTCAATGATGTGATAAGGTGCTATATCAAATGCAAGGATTATTATTATTGTTAAATTTTAAGACAAATGTTTTGAAAGGCTAAGACGAGATGGAATATCAGGCTCACTGTTAGATCAAGGCCCTGGTTGAATGGCACAAAACCCTGCCTATTGTTACAAGTTATGAAATGAGGATCTTACCCATCACTCCAAGGTCCAGTCCATTCCACTTGGCCCCAAGGATTCCGGATTCGGATCAGTTTTTCTTCCTCACCGTTGTATGTCACCTGCAGGTTTAAATGCAATACCATAGTCAGTTTGCTTGCTATTTATTGCTTGTCCACAGAATCCCGTAGCTCAGTGGTTAGAGCACTTGCCTTGCAAGTGAAAGATCTGGGTTTGATTCCAACAAAGGTTGGGCAAATTTCCTTTCTCCACACGCTTCTGTTTACCTAGCAGTAAGTAGGACTAGGGACCCTGTGCTACTTTTCCGGGGGGTAACAATTCTTTCAAAATAATAATAATAATAAATTTGTCACTCAATTCATGACTGTTTGTGGGACAGTCAATCGCGAATTGCTGTGAGAATTGGTTGCCGCGTTTTGCCCACAAAATATACAACAACAACATTACATTTCTAGAACGCCTTTCACATTGGGAGGACATCCCAAGGTGCTGGGACATCACTATATGTCAACATATAGTCAATTCACTTTATACTTTATAATATATTCTGTGAATCACTTTGAGATGTCTCAAAGATAGTGTGATAGGTGCAACATCAAATGCAAGATTCATTAATAGTATTATTATGACCTTCACTTCAGGAAAGAAGTTCATGCTCAGATTATCATGTGTGTATATGGTAGTTTAGTAGGTAATAGCAACACTGAACCAAAGAGTACAGTTCAAATCATGAGGGTAGACACCAGGAAGTATTTCCTTATACAAACAATAATTAAGAGAAAGAACAGATTACCAGGAAGGGTGGTTAAGGTGAGCGCACTAGACTGATTTAATAATGAATTTAGTGCCATGATAGGAGGATGGTATGATGGATATTCTGGAAAGATTAGATCAAATGAGGCAAGGGACTTTCTTCATTTGAACCTCTCTTTTAATCTACGAGGAGTAAACTGTTTGTCTGGGGGTAAGAGACCGGTCAATAGCATGTGTGTGTGTAGCATGTGTCAATCTCTGCACATAAGTGTGTATCATGTCAAGCTTTGCGCATATATGTGTGCCACCTGTCAATCTCTGTACGTACAGGTAAACCTCTATTTACGACGGGGTTACGTTCCTGAAAAACTGTATGTATATCAAAACGTTCTAAATCGAAATGCAATTTCCCATGCGGTCCCATTATATAACCAGAGATGCGTTCTTTTCACAAAATTTTCGGACCTTAAACCCACTAAATATCACACAAAACCACACAACTTAACACACAAATTAACACATATAGGCAAGAAGGGGTACTTGGGTTATCTGTATGGTAGGGTCCGGCGATATATCGATATATCGCTAAAACCCGATATAATTTTCATATCGATACGGTGATATAGGCATTTCAAAATTATCGATATAGCGAAAAATCGATACATCGAGGGAAAAAATCGGAATGCGCGCACAATGAACTACAAGACCCAGAATGCTCATCTCTATACACAATGCACAGACCGAGGTGCAAAGCCGCCATATTGTATTCATAGTTCCAGAATACAATATACAGGTATGCAAGGGGTGGTGGGGGGGGGGGGGGGGAGAGAAGGCTGGGGGGGAGGGAGGGGGAGAGAGACGGCTGGGGGGGGGGGTGGGGGTGGGAGAGAGACGGCTGGGGGGGTGGTGGGGGAGAGAGACGGCTGGGGGGGGAGAGAGACGGCTGAGGGGGTGGGGGGGGAGAGAGACGGCTGGGAGGGTGGGGGGTGGGGGGGGGAGAGATGCGGCTGAGGGGTTGGGGGGGAGAGAGACGGCTGAGGGGGTGGGGGGGAGAGAACGGCTGAGGGGGTGTGGGGGAGAGAGACGGGTGGGTGGGGAGAGAGACGGCTGGGGGGGGTGGGGGGAGAGAGATGGCTGGGGGGACATAGGAGGGGAGAGAGATGGCTGGGGGTGGGTTTCGGGGGAGAGAGACGGCTGGGGGGAGGTGGGGGGGAGAGACAGACGGCGGGGGAGGGAGGGAGAGACGGCTGGGGGGGGTGGGTGGGGAGAGGGATGGCCGGGGGGGGGTGGGGTGAGAGTGACGGCGGGGAGGGGGGAGAGGGAGAGAGACGGCGGGTGGCGGGTGGGGAGAGACGGCGGGTGGCGGGTGGGGAGAGACGGGGTGGATGTGATAATATACAGATAGATAGAGATGGGGGTTGTGAGAGAGACACAGAGACACAGACAGAAAAACACAGAGATGGAGAGAGTGAGAGACACAGAGAAAGATATTTACCGCCTGAGAAGATAGGCCCCAAATGCGTGCGCACCCGGAATGCGCGCGCGCTGCGTGCGCATGCGCAGTACGAAAACCCTGAAAATATCGATATTTCGGTATATCTCGATATGAGCCCATCGATATATCTAAATCGAAAAATTTCCATATCGACGGACCCTCCTGTATGGTATATTACGCTGGTTCTGATCCTCAATCCAGACACTCACCATTCTTTCCATGTTTTCCATCACATCACTCCTATGTTTCGCTAATCTGCTTGCACCTGTAGCTGTAACACACCTTGAACTTGGCAGTATATTGTCCTTATTTATAGTAGCCACCGTTGATCTAGCTAGCCCTAAAGACCTCCCGACGTCCGTACCTTTTTCCACCAGAATCTATGCGCTTTATCACCTTGAATTTGGTATTTAAAGTGATGACTTTGCAGAGTTTCTGGCCACTAGCGGTATTACTGCTGCTTATTTCACTTACTGCTGTCTCTTCCCCAACTTGGTAGAAGTGCAGTAGAGGCTGTAAATCGCTCGGGAATGTTAGGAAATTACTGTAATACTGGCGCGGTATCGCTTCAAAATCAGCTGGCTTTTAAACAATGACGAAGCGACATGCTATTGGCCAGTTCAAATGCTTGGATATCAGGTGCAAGCGCGATTTACCCACGAATACACTATGGACTGTGCATATGGACAAAAAGGACGTGCAAAATGCGATCACGATATTCAAAATATGTACTGCGCATGCACAAAAAAATTTGTGATTCTTAAAATGAATCCAAGTGTCATATATCGATCAAAAGGTGTTGAAAAATTATGGTCCTTCAATTGAAATGGCCTAAATAGAAGCGTCATAAATCGAGGCTTACCTGTACATGTTTTGCCAGACACATGACCTTGGAGGCTGTTCAGTTCCAAGGAGACCCCCTATTCAGCTCCATCCATGGAGGAGAGCCACATGTGTGCTTATACCATGCATTGAGTTCTGTGTAATCTGTGTGTATACTGTGCGTGAGGAACATAGAGCCCTCAGTGCAGATCTGTGTGTCCTGAACAAATGCGAGTCGGGGCAGGAATATTTAAAATAAACACAAAGTATATAAGACCTACCGGTTCTGCTCCAGTAATGGAGTAAGCATGACCTTTGACCAACTTCTGCGATGTAATTGCCTCAGAATCCTCTGAGCTCGTGATCTAACTTGTACAACCAGAGGTTCAATTAGTAACAGTCTTAACCCCAAAAAACTCCAACATTTAAGGCTCTACTTCACTCATGCCACAATGCCAATTTATTCGTCAATCAATAGCGTTACATAATTTGTCCCATTTTCTTTTCTGTTTGTCCTACTTTGAAGTCTATGGATCCAAATGTAACTTGGTCTTAGCCACAGGACCATTCTCTTACAATTTAAGGTTGTTCAGGGTTTAGAAAAATTCTCAAAAACACAGTCTCAATTTGAGAAGATTGAATGTAGTTTTTGGCACATTCCAAGCTTCAGAAATTTGATAATTATACATTTCTCATTAAGGAATCTGTTTGAAAATATCATATTTTAGTCCCAATCACATATTGATAGGTTACATTACACGCCAAGTTTGCACAAGATTTCTATTACAGTATTTCTAAGCAAGTGAAAAATAGTAAGGAAATGCTAACTTGTTGATCAATCTATTTATAAACATTACAGAGCTTGGCTGAGCAGCAATAAACATCATTTCAATCCACAACTGTTTGTGGGACACTGCTGTTCGCAATTGGCTGCCACGTTTCGCCCACAAATATACAGTCAATTCATTTTGCAGTATATTGTGTGAAGCACTTAGAAAACGTGACTAGCCCTATATCAAATGCAATAATTATTATTATTATCTAGAGTCTGGGCCTGAAGATGAACAGTTATGGAGAGATACAAGTAATGGTAGAATAGACTGACATGAACTGGCAAAGATGAATAAACATTTAACAAGAGGCAATAGTTTGTGTTACAGTACTAGCACCAAGGTATGTGGGAAGTGGAGGAGGGCATGGATGATGAAAGTTTGCATATGAAGGGTTGGAGGCCAGGCATAAGGTGGTTATGAAAATGGATACGTGTAATGGAACAGTGGAGATTGGGACTTTGTAACCTTTAATTACCTTTGGGTTTCAGGGAGTGTTTATGTGGAACATTCCCCTGGAGAGTGACAGGAGAGGGGTGGGCATCACTGGTTGATGGATCAGGTTTGGTACAGCCTGTGGAAGGAGCGGGTTTGTTGAGTTGGCCTTTTCTCATTCCTTATTTTACCATTTTATGTGAGACAGGGGCAGCGGGCAGGCTCATGCTCAGTGGGACTCAGACAAAACGTACATTTATGGAGCATCCCAGCAATGAGCCACGACTTATTGCTTTTCGGATGATTTTAAAGATATTGGGTGGAGCTTTGTCCAGGTCGTAGCACTCTGCGATCCCCCCTGTGAAATCCTCAAACCCTTCAGTTGTTGTTCCTCCCGAGAGAGATTCATAGGATCCATTCAGTCTGGGAACAAGCACAGCTTTGGTTAGACTGATAGGCACTTCAACACAACAAGAGCAAAAAATGTTTATATTTATGACGTTTAAGGGTATCTGAGACTCTTTTCAAGCAAAAACGTGCAGAATGGTAGATGTATATATTTATCACTGCTTAAAATGTTGAAACAGTTCAAATCCATTCATTGCTTTTCTGGCAGCCAATTTTACTTGTCAATATCCCACAAACAAATCAGGAGGTGAATGGCCATTTCATCTGGAGAATTGTTGTGTCTAGAACATCAGCAACCAAATTACACTTGTATAGCACCTTTCACATCGGGAGGATGGCCCAAAGCACTGAACAGTCACTGTTTCAGACCCGATCTGGAGTCAGGATCGGGGAGGGTGGAGGGAAAAGAGGGGAATTGGGGTGATTGATGGGACCATCGAAGAGGAGGGTCATGATGCGGGACTTGAAGGAGGCCAGGGAGGGGGCCAGGGAGGGATTGTGGGATGGAATTCCAGAGGTTGGGGGCAGAGTGGTTAAAGGCTCGCCCACCGGTGTTGGGACGGGTGGGTCGGGGGACATGGAACAGGCCAGAGCTTGCTGAGCGGAGGTGAGGGCAGATTGGTAGGGGTTTAGGAGGTCGCAAAGATAAGGTGGGGCAATGCCTTGAAGGGCATTGAAGGTGAGGACCAGGATCTTGAATTGAATCCTCTGGGTGATGGGGAGCCAATGGTTGGGCAAGAATAGGGGAAGGTGTAGACATGCAATTTGAAGCAGTAGAGGTCATGGGCCACACAGTTCTGGATTGTATGCAGCCTATGGAGGGAGGAATTGGGAAGGCTGACAAGCAGAGAGTTGGTGTAGTCGAGCCTGGATGTGATGCATGAATGAGAGTTTCAGTGGCCTGAGGGGTGAGGTTGTGGTGGAGTTGGGCAATGTTGTGGAGGTGAGGGAGGCAGAGCGGGTCATAGCTTGGGTGTGGGGGAGGAAAGACAGTTGAGGATTGAACAAGACACCTAGATTCCTGACTGGCTCAGTGGGGTGTACAGGTGCAATTAGGAAGGCCTTGGTCTTGTTGATATTCAACTGTAGAAAGTTAGCTCTCATCCAGGACTTGATGTCTGACAGGCAGTACTGTAACAGGAACCACTGTTAGTGTGAAAGCTAGAATAGCAAGTAGTAGTTGCAATTCTGAAATTTCGGTGCCATTAATTTCGTGGATCCTATATGGTCATGGTGCTTCCAAAATCTCTGCATTATAATCCATAATAGCAAATAATAGCAATAACAACAAAATTACATTTGTATAGTGCCTTTCACATCAGGAGGACATCCCAAGGCGCTGGGATTAATAGAGTATTCACATTTTATGTTATCACAGCCAAGCCCCAAGTAATCCTGACGTTTAACATAGCACTCATCATCTCAAAATATCCCAATTTGGAGTCAGCCTGCCTCAGTTGTTAGCATTCCTGCCTCTTGAGTCAGATGGTTGTGGATTCAAGATCCAAATTGGGTCTTTGAACTTACAGTCAATGCTGACACTCTGATGTAGCGCTAGGACTGTATTGCTGGAGATGTTATCCTTTTGAATAAGACATTAAACTTAGGTCCAGTCCACTGATTTCAAACAGACACTAAAGATCCCATGGTTCAAATCGAAAAGAGAAGGGAGTTTCTCTTATTGTTCTGGCCAACAATCCCCCACAAATATAATTGATCTCACACCTGTGTTCAAATCCCTTCACTCTCTGGAACCTCCTATCTCTCCAACTTCCTTAATCCCCAATTAAGGAGCATCTGCTCTACTGCCCCCGGCCTCCTGCCAGTTCCTCGCACCCTCTGCCTCACCATCAGAGCTCTCGCTTTTAGCCACTATGCACCAAAACCCTGGAACTCTCCCTCAATCCTTCCACCTTTCCCCTTCTCTCCTCCTTTTCAAGTCCAATGTGAAACCTTCCACTTGGTTCGTGCTTACAGCATTCCCGTTGAGTGTGTGTATTTGTAAGAAAACACAGCAGCCAGTTTGCACATAATGATGTTTCTGTGTGATCCTCAAACCTGAGTTATTGTATTTCAATTCACAGAATGGGAGGAGGAGGTGTGAGGTGAACACTAACTAACTTTGCAAATGGGGGACAGCAAAAAACGCTGTCAGAAAACCATGCTGTCGTATTCCTTGCAACCAATGAATCTTAACTTCCATGAGGAGACAGGACTTACTTGGAGTAGGCCTTCTCCAGCAGAGCACTCCAGAACTCGTTGCCTGAGGCTGAGTGCACAAACATCAGCTGGCCGTTCATGGTCGGCAGCTGATCATCGATCACCACATCCACCCATTCTCCATACTGCCAGAACTGTGGGCAAAGGGCAGAGGGAGGTTACACTGTGACTACCCACTGAGATCCTTTTTCTCCTCACATACTGGCAACAATTAAACAGAGAGACCCATTTCCTCCCAGCATCTGTACCTCCCACACCCACTCCTCATCAACACCTGTCCTCACCTGGAAGTGGAAGATTCCAGCATACTCGGAGTCAAAGCTTTGGTTGCTTGGGACCACCCTGCTCAACACCTCATTATTCAAGGTAAGGGAGGCAATGGCAGCCAGGAGCCAGCAATCACCTGCAGACAAGTGAGATTCGGGGGTTGAAAATTTGCGACTTGCGATGTGTTAATTAACAACAACAATAATAATAACCCTTGCATTTGATATAGCGCTTTTCATATCTTCTAGACTGTGTCTCAAAGCGCTTCACAGAATATACTGTAAAGTGAATTGACTGTATTTTTTGTGGACGAAATGTGGCAGCCAATTGCGTACAGCAGTATTTTTTTGAGGATTATTGGGCGTGTGGAGTAAGGAAACTTGCCCAAGGTTTTGCCCTGACCTGCCTGGATTCGAACACAGGTCTCACGCTTGTAATGCGTGTGCTCTAAAAATTAAGCTACAGGACTCCAATGACAACAACAAGACATTGTATTTATATAGAGCTTTGAGCATCGGGGGACCTCCCAAAACATTAACATCCCAAATTAACATGCCAGATAATTGTCATATCATTGACACTCTATCCATTCGATGCCTTGTGTGACCCTCCCGTACTTTCCTTCACACACCCTCCCATTCTGTGTACACTGCGCGCACACACATCACACCCATTCCGAAAGGGTACAAAATTCAGTTACCACACTTTACATTATATCATGTGGAACACTTTGAGTCACCCTCATCACATGAAATAATAATAATCCTTGCATTTGATATAGTGCCTCATCACATCTTCAGGACATCTCACAGCGCTTCACAGAATATACTGTAAAGTGAATTTACTGTGTATTTTGTGGGAAGGAGTGGGGGAAAGGCACCATACTAAATGTAAGGATTGTTATTATTACGATTATTATATTCTGTTTATCATACTGTGTGCTACTGTGTACACCGTACACATTGAGATAGCTTGTCCTATTGTAGAGTGAAGGTCCTATTACAATCATAATAATCCTTACATTTCATATAGCGCCTTACCACATCTTCAAGACATCCCATATTTTTGTAGGTGAGGTGAATAGCTCTATGCTATGCCGAGAATGGTCAGAATTTGAATCTTCTTGGGTGTTACCTGTCCACTCCCGATGTGCCTATTTATCTGCTGATGACTTCATGAGCCATCAGCTTGCAATTTGCTTTGCAAATAGAACAATGCTGCCCTTTCTAACCTAATTTACATACAGATCCAATATTTTATCAAGTAAGCATGCTCATTCCTGCTCTAATTGAATTCTGATATTCCCTAATCATTGTGCAAAAAGAACGGAATCTATTTGGGCAAGCGCATGTGACCTTTACTTGTTTTTCTGGTTGAATTTGACATAAGGGAGTCAGGCCATTGACTTTTATTTCGTCAACTGGGTGGAATCCTATCACCATGTTTAAGAGTACAGTAGAACATCGATAACCCAGAATTTGGAGTTTGCCGGTATATAGAAAAATTATCCTAACATTGCGTAATAATAATAATCCTTGCATTTGATATTGCGCTTTTCACATCTTCTCAATGTCTCAAAATGCTTCACAGAATATTCTGTAAAGTGAATTGACTGTTTATTTATGGGGTAAATGTGACAGCCAATTTATTATCAAATGATCGTGGATTGAAATGACCAATTTATTATTGCTTTTTTTCGAGGAATTATTATAAGGTGTGTGGAGTAAGGAAACTTGCTCAAGGTTTCGCCCTGACCTGGAAGTGGAACACAGGTCTCTCGCTTGCAAGGCAAGTGCTCTAACCATTGAGCTACAGGACTCCACAATGGTAATTTCCATGATTACTTTACCATAACTTTACAAATTTTGTTTTATTTACCCGATATAGCTTTTATGTGTTATTTAACATGACTATGTGTAAATATATAAATATATAAAGAAATAAGTGTAAAAAAATCATTTTTAATGGTACTATACAGTATTTATAATTAGTTTTTTAAACTTACAAGAAGGCTAATCTTTGAAATCATGCCAGTTTCAGGGAGTTGCCGACTTTTGAGATCCCAGATTATCAACGTTCTACTGTATCTATCACTTTTAACTCAGTGGTTAGAGCATTCGCCTTGCAAGTGAGAGACCTGGTTTCGATTCCAGGCAGTGCAACCCTTTTCCTTACTCCACACTCTTGATAATAATCTCTCAAAAAAAATTGGTAATTTAAATCCAAAACTGCTTATAAGATACCACTGTGCACAATTGGCTGCCTCGTTTTGAACATGCACATACAGTCAATTCACTTCACACTATTATTCTGTGAAGCGCTTTGAGACATGTAGCACTTTGAGATGCACCAGGCTCTGCGACCCCATCACCTCCACCCTCGCCCAGCTCCACTAGTTCCCCATTCCTCAGAGGATCGAATTCAAGATCCTTGACCTCACTTTCAAGACCTTCTATGGCTTTGCCCCCTCCTATCCCTCTGACCTGCTGACTCCCTATCTGTCTGCTTCCTCCCTTCAGCAGGCTCCAGCCTGCTCCATTGTCTCCTGCCCGACCCACCCTACCATTGGTGGCCATGCTTTCAGCCTCTCTGCCCCTATGCTTTGGAACTCCATCCCACAATCCCTTTGCCTTGCTTCCTCCCTTTCATCCTTCAAGACCGGTCTCTAGAACCTCCTCCTTGACCGTGCCTACAGTCG
Organism: Hydrolagus colliei; assembly: GCA_035084275.1. NCBI lineage: Eukaryota > Metazoa > Chordata > Chondrichthyes > Chimaeriformes > Chimaeridae > Hydrolagus > Hydrolagus colliei. The sequence continues at coordinate 67,524,146 of CM068744.1, read as the reverse complement.
TTGTCCTGCCTCTCTGCCTTCCCTCATCCCTACACTGCCCCCACCTCCCCCCATGTCCCCCCACTATGTTCGGGTGCTGACCCCTGACTGTTCAGCGCCTTGCAATGACCTCCTGAAAGACGCTCTAGATATGTAATTTTCTTGTTTTGTTGCTGTTTAGAAGACATGAACAGCACTATATCAAATGTAAGGATTATTATTATTATCTAAGCCAGACTGAGATTTCCCATTGGTACCACCTATCCATGGAAATGACCATGTTGGAAGGAAATGAACATTCTCTGAGGAGGGACACATCCTGTTTACCAAATTCCAGAGTAAATGAGGCATAAGTTGACAAGAGCCAAGGCTTGGGGACCCCAGAGTGTATGTTGGGGTAACTGCTGGAGTCTAGCCACCTAAACCCGCATAGCTTGCTAATGATAGAACTGTCTGGCAAGCTACTTGCTGTGTGTCAGCTACAGCCACCCTACCTGTTAGGGCTTTGGATTGCAGAGAGCTAGTGAGCTGGCCCCCAGGGTAAAGGGAGAACTTGTTCAGCAACAATGTGGTGAGAGGCTGAAACAGATCTGCCTGTTTGCAGGTGTGGAGCAATAAATCCAACTTTGAATATATCACAGAGCCACATACACTTATAGCTGGGTTGTTGAATACTTCCTGGGCAACCCCCCTCCCTCACAATGGTTCAGGAGGCTTATCCGGATCAACTTGCTTGCATTTTGAATTGACCTCAAATAGTTCCTGTCAGCAATAAAAGAGGCCTCTGCCAATAGTGGAATGAACAATGTTAGAATAATTTCTGTTGACTTACAACACAGGAGAGGTAACCTTGCATTCAATTTGTTAGATAATAACAGCAGTATACAAATTGAAACCTTCAGTGAATAGTCACACCCAATTCTTTTCTTTCTCCAGCTGTGAAGGAAAGCTGTGATTGGGGCTATGTGTTTTGCATGGGTTGTGTGGGTCCTATATATGTATGTGTGTATGTGTGCGCGCTAGTGTCCAGCGATATATCGGTTATATCGGTATAATTTTTCATATCGATATGAAGATATCGGAAATTTGAATATATCAGTATATCGAAAAATTCGGTATATAAAAAAATCAATATATTGCAAATATCGGTATATCGTGTCTGGCGATATATCGATATATCGGTTATATCTTGGGATGTCCTCCCGACGTGAAAGGCGCTCTATAAATGTAATTTGTTGTTGTTGTTATATCGGTATAATGCGAACTTTTTCAACTTACCTTGTCGCCGGCATTGCAAATCTCCTGGGCCTAGAGCACGAATGCACGCGCATATCGGAATGTGCGCGCACCTCTGAATACGCGCGCATGTGCAGGATAAAAAGCCCGGTGATATCAATATATTGGTATATATCGATATGGGCCCACCGATATATCGATATCGGAAAATTTCCATATCGACGGACCCTAGCGTGCACACATGGGATGCACTCAATAGTCCGAAGGTTCAATAGTCCGAACACACAAATTTCCTAGACCCGGCGCGGTTACTGTGGTTACCGCTTGATAGTCCGAAAATAAGGTTCATCAATCCAAACATTTGGTGCAATAGTCTGAAGGTTTATTAGTCCAAATGTTAGGGTGAGGGTTAGTGTTAGGGTTACGGTTACAGTAAGGTTTAGGGGAAACCTCGGACTAACGAACCTTCGGACTATTGAACCTTCGGACCAATGAACCTTTGGACTTTCGGGCGGTATCCCACGCACACACATGTAGGAATGTGCATTGATTGTTTGGGCTATAATTCAATTGATGAGTCTGTTTTCAATCTATGTGTGAATAAAACACTTAGTCTAGTTCCAAAACATCTCTGATTTGTTTATTGCCACGTGCCCGTTATAAAATATGTACAGACCACCCGAATCAGCATGTTTAGGAGTTAAAACTGGAATAAACTGGAGTTTAGTGGTGCCACACTGCGTGATTTTTTGCTGGGAAGGCACTGAGGCATCACTGAAAGTACGGGAGCGAAATAATCAGGAGATAAAGCTTGGGTCGGGATGGACAAAGATAAACCGCAAGGGGCCCACTGTCTAAACTATCCTGTGATAGTTATGTACTGAGGATGTGGACACCCGACAACCGTAAATCAACATCTGAAGTGCTCATTGGACTTCAGCTTGCATCAGTTCAGTGTTACAGGTGTATACACAGTGTATATATATAGATATATATATCTATATGCACACATATATATATATGTATGTGTGTAAGGACAGGTGGCCTACACAACAGTAGCCAAGGAAGGAGTCCGGTTGTCCCTAGGGAACGAAGGGTTCTCCTAGGTAACGTATTGTTGTTACAGTTTTTTAAGTTTATAGTTAGTAAATAGGTCAGTTTGTCAGGGACCTCAGGATACTTTTGATTGTAATGGTATATTAGATGCACGTTTGTATTAAATAAATAAAGCGATTTTGTTACGCCATAGTTGGTTTTCGTGGGTCTGAACTTTCCAAACGACATCAAGGTATCATACGCTGGTAACCTGGGAATGACAGCAAGTTCTGTAATATCAGAAGAAATTCTCTCCTCCAAATTGTTTGATCAACGAGAGTTCCAAAGCAGATAAAAGTGAAGTGTAGTGGATGCTATTGATAAGTGGTAACAGAACAGCATAGCTTGAAGAATTGTAATGAGCATCAATAGGCAAGTCATAGATTCCTGGTTCACATATGAACCTTACTGTAGTCTTGCCTCTGCAAGTTACAACTAAATAATCATTGCATTTGATATGGCGCCTTGTCACGTCTCAAAGCGCCTTCACAAGATATAGTGTAAAATGTACAGTGTACATTTATCGGCAAACACAGCTGCCAATTTGCACAGAGTGATGCCTCTCAAACAGTTCTCCCTCAGCTTTGCCCTGGAGTATCAGCCTAACTGGGAGCTCAAAGACCCAAACCTGGGTATGGACCCACAATCTTCTGTCTCGCAGGTGAAAGTGCTGCCACCTGATCACACAAGAGGTTTCGATCAACAACACCTCCTAGCATACCAACCCTATCTTACTCCCTGTTCAGCGTCAAGCTTTTTTGAAAATGAGTCCAGTGACGTCGCCGGGTCCATCTTTCCCGTGAACCTGTTGCAGTTGATATTATTCTCGGTGAAAATAAATACTTCCTGGTGCCTGTCCTGAATTTGTCAAATACAAGCTTGAACCTGTGCCCTCTTGTTCTGCTGCCTTGGCATTTCTGAATATGTTGGTACGTAAAGTATTTGTTTCCTCAATCTCAATCTCATTCAGTAATTCATATATACAAGAAAAACAGCCAAGTTACATTGGTATGGTGCCCTCTATAAGGTTCACCACCGCATCATTTCTTTTCAAAGCTAAATAGCCCAATACAGGTAAACCGCGCTGAACGTTGTAGTTTGGTTCTTGCAAAGTGCAACTTTAAGTGAAACGACGTTAAACAAATAGATTTTTCCCATAAGAATGAATGTAAAAACTGGAATTAGGTTCTTTTGGACATTTTTCATCAAAATTTTCCCAAAAAAACATTATACAGTACTTGCTCCCTGACTGCCTGCCCAGCTCACTCACTCACTCCCTGACTGCCTGCCCAGCTCACTCACTCACTCCCTGACTGCCTGCCCGGCTCACTCACTCGCTGCTGGTCTCACTCGCTGTGGGCTGGTTCACTCACTCGCTGCCGGCCTGGCTCACTCCCAGGCCCTTGTACCGTCGTGCCCCCTTTCCACCCGCTGGCGAACGACGTAATAGCGAATGTCGCAATGTTAAATGAATATATGTTCTCAATGTATCAGCAACATAATAATTAAAAAATGTTAACTGAGTCGACGTTAAGCAGGATCTACCAGTGAATAGTCTTTCCTTTTAGGTCATCCCACTGACTGCTGATCGTCTTTATTTGCTCTCTTCTGCAAAGCCTCTAGGGTTTGAGCCAAGAGCAATGGTTAACTCTACCATTGATTGCAATGGCTAATATCCACAGGCGACAGGGTGAAGATCCTGGTTTGAATGAGTTCCCAAGATCCTGGAATGAGGCTTTCCCAAACAATAGAACTTCATTAATCTGACCACTCAAGTGAATGGACAAAAGTGATCTACTTAGCGAGGTGACCTGTTTACTGTAACAACAACAAAATTACACTTGTATAGCGCCTTTCACGTGAGGAGGATGTCCCAAGACACTGGACAGTCACTATGTCAGACCTGAGCTGGGGTCGGGGTGGGGAGGGAAGTGGGGGATTAAGAGTTGCAGTCTAGCTTTTAATATTGACAATGGAGCGTGAAAATGTGCAATTCAACCAACTGGCGTGGGTGTGGGGGCAAGCTTAATGTAAAGCTTACATTGGAAAAGAGACATCCATTTCACTCATACATAACAATGACCCCCTCTCCCTCTCCAACTATGTGACTTGATTCCATAAATCCTGCTCTCTTACTTTCCATCTCAGGACAAACCTGTTTATCTCAAGGGTTGTACAAACCTTTATTAGGGAGGGGCTGCCATTGAAAGGCTTAGGCTTTCTATTCCAGGGCTTTTATTTTTTTTAAATGCAGCCAACTGGAGGCCTAGGTGTGCTCCAGCCCAATTAGAACTTAGTTCTTGTCATCTCTGTGTTCCATGCACATAGCAGAAAAATTACTCATTCTCCTTTTCTCTCTTTTGCTTGAGTGCTTCATCCCACACGTTCTCTCTCTCCATTCCTCTCGCTCTCTCTCTGTCTGTCATGCTCTCCCTATCTCTTGCGTTTTTGCTCTATCCTTCTCTCTCTATCCCTTGTCGTCTCTCTATCCTTCTTTCTCCACCCCCACACTCTCTCTATCCCTCGCTCCTACTTTCTATCCCTCATAGTTGTCCTCTAGCCCTCACATTCTTCTACTTTCACTCCCTCTGTCTCTCCTTCCATTTCAAAGTTCCTTTGTAAAACAGATAAAAATCACACTGACCTGGTGTGATAGGAGGGGTGGGGGAGTCTGGATATGGAGGAGAGAGGGGATTGGGTGAAACACCCCAAATTGCCCCCAAGCTACGAGTAAGACAATTACAGGCTTTCAGAAATCAATCTGGATTTCAAGTAATATCTGTTGCCTTTACTTCACATTGTCAAACACTAATGCCCAGCAGATAAAACCAATTCCCCAGCTTAACTCCCCCTCAGGTGAGTATAGCACAAGCTGATTAAGTGCTCCACCCAGTAATGGAAACCACTGTCAACCAACAGCTGGAGCTCTAGACTAAGGCTGCCCTCATTTCTTTCCCTCCCCTGTTAAACTAAAGCTGAATTACTATGCTGCAAGACACAGAGTGCCTCAAGGACATTAAAAGCAAAAGACAATGGCAAAGGTGAATAATTTCAAATCAGTCAATGTCTTTTTTTGTCCTATTGTCAATTCAGGACAGCTCTTTATCCTTCTAATAATGGGAATGATATATCACATCTACACAGCAACAAAAAAGTTGTGAACAAAAGAGTTTGGAAGGAATCTTCGATGGGCGTCTGCTGCTTACACTACACTGCCTGAGGCTATACTGCACCTGTATTCGGCTGAAACCCTTGAACATCCAAATCAAATGTTTGGGACTGACAGGGACAGTGGGAAGCCATTCTGCCTGATGAGCCTACTCTGCCTTCCCACACTCATCAATTCCATTGCCTCACCTTTCGTCCAAATCAATGAACTGATTTAACAACTGCAACAACAAATTGCATTAATATCATCCTTACATTTTATATTTTATATTTTATATTTTATTATCAGGTCATTGAGAATGTCTCAAACTGTTTCATGGGATTTGCTGTAAAGGAGATGGACAGTATTTTGAAGGTGAAGCCCAGCAGCCAGTCATGCACAGCAATGTCCTGCCATGAAGTGAGGGACCAATTTAATTGGGTGATTGTTGGCCAGGACACCGAGAATCTCCCTTCTTTTTTCTAGTGCCATGAGATCTTTAACATCCACCTGAACAAGCAGATGGGATCTCAGTTTAATGTCCCATCTGAAGGACGACACTTCCAAAAATGCAACTTACTCCCAACATTGCTTTGGATATGTGATTTCACATCCTGACATGGGGCATGAACTCACAACCTTTTGACTCAAGAGGCAACAGTGCTATCACTGCGCCAGGCTGATACATATTAACACATATAGTGCCTTTCACGCTGGGAAGATATCACAAGGCGCGCTAGAGCAATGGTTCCCAACCTTGGGTCCCGACCTAAATCAGGGTCACGGGGATCCTCAGTTGGGTCGCGAAGAGTCATCAGAATTTTTTGTGTTTATTTTTAGTGTTCAAAATGCTTTAGTAATGCTAAAAAAAAGCCCTCGAGAAGACACCGCCGACCAATTTGTATAAAGAGCGTACTTACGAATTGTGCTGAGTCCACGAAAGAGACGGAGATAATGTTTTGGCTGAGCTTCACTTCAGGCGCGATGTTGCCCCCTAGGGATGGGAGGACCTGTTGGAGACTAATTTGGGTCGCAGCAAAAAAAGGTTGGGAACCACTGCGCTAGAGGGTCAAGGGTTTGCACTTGAACTGGGGATTGGAGCAAAGGAGGTGTAGGTGAGAGGATGACCACTTTTGTAAAGGATATTTTTCTGCATTCCCCTTTTCACTGACTGAAATCCTGATTTATGTCTTATAATGTTATGTATTCTGATCCTGGATTCCACATCAGGATTTCTTTACAAACAGACAACTGTGGACCACCTGGGGTTGTGGGGGTGGGGCAAGGGTGGGGGTGGCTGGAGAAATTCTCAGACCAGCTAAGGGTGGAGGAGGGGATTCTTGTCAACATTGTAGTGTGTTACTAGAAAGGGTAGTTGAGACCAGGACTATGGACTCATTCAACAAAACGTCTGAAAAAATCCTGATCATGACCAATAGGGCTTGTGAGCACAGACGAGGGGTATCAAATCACTTTCTTCCATGCTCTAAGTTCCCGTGGTTCTGTGATTTTATCTAAATCCATCCAAAAAATGTCAATATTTTTTTCTAACAAGCTTCCTTGTTTAGCTTATGTTTGCCCTCAGGCTGATGTTGATTGAAAATCAAGATTGTTTTGTGGAAGTCAGCAATTCACTTACTCACAGCTCATAGCAACTTTGGGTGTGCGGAGATCTTTTATTGCAGGATCATAGACCAAACAAATCTATACTGTACTGGCCTTAAAACCACGGTCTTCAAATTAAGACTGCACAATTTTGGGAAATTCTAAAATTCAGCCAAACTTGGAAACTGGCTTCAAAATTAATACTGAATTTAAGAGTTGTTCAAAATTCAGTGTCATCTGAAATTGTACTGTAAGTCAATTAGACAATTTCAAGGCTTCTGAGTGAGGGGTTGGGTTAGGTTAATGATGGATTATCCCCAATTGACAATGTAAAGGAGGGGCAGTGAAAGCTAAGCTGTCATCAGATCTCTTACTGTGAAACTGACTGTCTGTTTGCAAGACTCCCTTTGATACACCTGGGCCAGTCACTGGCAAATGAAGTTCAAGCAGAAAATGTGACAGAGACCTAGGAGCTATACAAATGTAATTTTGTTGTTGCAGTATCAATACCCTTCCTCGCCTCCTTCAAAGCCGGTCTCAAGACCCTCCTCTTTGACCGTGCTTTCCTTCCTCTCCAAACTCTCTCCTGCCCCTCCCCCCTACCCAGCCCCCCTCCCTTGTTCGGGTCCCGTCCTGACCGATCAGCACCTTGGGATGTCCTCCAAACATGAAAGGTGCTATATAAGTGTTATTTTTGTTGTTGTTATTGTTATTGTAATAATTGGCCCACCAAACACCACATCCAAACAGTGTGAGACAGTAATCAACAGAACAAACAGAATGCCTGACGATATTAACCAATTCCCAAAGATCAAATCCCCAGAACCCGCTCTTAAACGAGTATTCCATTGGTTGGATAATAGCTGGAGTATTGCATACCAGTTCTGGTATAGATTGATGTGGAGAAAAGATGGGTTAATGAGATTAAAGATCTGCCGTGATCTAATAAAATGGAAAATCAGGCTTGATGATCTCTTTGTGGTCCTATTATAAGATGGAAATCCAAAGTACACCAGTGAAATGAACGCTAGACCCCAATAAGGTCCTGATGAATAATAATTTCAGGTTTTCAAGGAAGGAGGAAAAAAAGAATATCTCCAGTTATTCAAACCAAACAAGAAAATAATATCAATATGTTATAACAAGAGCAGGAAGTCTGTACTCCTTTCAGAATTCCTGTAACATTCACATCTCTGAAGAAATCAGAGTAATTTGCTATGCAACAAGTTTGTTCCTGCATAAAATCAGGCATTGAATTCCAGGTATAATCAGAGAAAAATATAATGACTTCAATCACATTACCTTCAGGGCATTGCACACCACAGCAAAGCCTTATAGACCTGAGCGAGAGTTGTCTGACAAGTGTGTGTTTGTGTGTGTTTATGAGTAGTTGTGTGTGTGTGTCTATGAGGTTTTTTGTGTGTGCAAGGTTGTGTGTGTGCAAGGTTGTGTGTGTGCAAGGGTGTGTGTGTGCGTGCGTGTGTGAAAAGCAGCCTCATGAGAATCAGGTGGTGTATTTTGGTTTGGGGATGGGATGTTTATTTATCCATTCAAAACCTGTTCAAAGTCCAATTTTCCACCCACCGAAATATTAACACTTCAAAGATCGTAAAATAAGGAACTGAAATGGGGCAGCAGTGGGATGGGGGAACGGAGTCTCTGAACATGGACATCAAGATACAACAGTTAAGTCACTAGTGGTGCTCAAAACTGTGCAGCAAATACATTGAGGGGGCTTTACAGTGAGCTCGAAGAGTAATTAACAACTTGGAACAGTTTGATAAGAATGATGGCAGGGCATTAGACTCAATGAAAAAAAATGAGATCAAACCTATGTTGAGAGCTTTTGAGAGAGGCTGGTAGTCGAACCAGTTCTGCAGTTGGCAGCAATCCATGCCAAAGAGAATACTACAGTGTTAACTCATGAAAACTCCTGAATTACTCACTGCTGAATTGAATGAAATCTTTTCTATTAATTTCTTACCAGGAAATAAGAATAGCCTGCAGGCAGGTTCTAAGAGTTGAGTAATGACTGCACAGAAACTCTTTAATGAACCTCACTCTCTTTCGCGCATATTCTAATAATGATAATCTTTGCATTTGATATGGTGCTTTATCACTTCTTCGAGACGTCTCAAAGTGCTTCACAGGATATATTGTAAAGTGAATTGACTGTATATTTTGTGAACCAAACACAGCAGCCAATTGCGCACAGAGTGTCTCATGAAGAGTTGTGAATTGGGTGACCACATTATTATTATTTGTTTCCATTTTTGTTGAAGGGATTATTACCACTGGAAATGCGATCCGCCAATTAATTTATAACCGGGTTTACTTACTTCTGGGTAAACAGGGGCCATGTGAAGTAAGTAAACTTGCCTAACAGGTCTCTTACTTATGAGGTAAGTGCTACTTATGAGGTACCCCTGAGCTACAGGCACTTCACAAATACAGTTGGTCAGGTGAGTGCTGTTAATCTCCTGCAAACATTTCACACTGGGCATGGAGTCCTGGAGTCTTAAAATTCAAAAACCTGGCTGACTGTCTCTAATGTCGGACCCATTTTTTTTTTTCCGTGGGACGAAGGCGAGAAGGAGATAAAAATGGCATCTGGTTCACTTTATGTTACTGCTGTTGAAGTGGGAGACGTGACCAGGCACCAGCGCGGAAACTCAGAGCAACACCAAAGGGAGAGTTCACACCACTCACCCAGAGCTCCCTGGCAGATGTCAGTACGTGAAGCTCCTCCAACAATAAACTGAGGGTTCGAGCTCAGCTCCTGCAAAATAAAAACAAAACTTATTGATAACCATGAAAAAATAAGGAGAAAGAGGCTGGATTTTCACTAGCACTTTCACTCACTAGCACAGGAAAACCAGCAAAAGACACAGGGAAGTTGGGGGAGGCACTAGTTGGGCCAAATGGCCTCTTCTGGTGGTGCTTATGGATCTGTACTGGATCATTAGAACCAGGAGACAGAGGAAACTGTCACCAGCCTGAAGCAGGACTCAAGTCCAAGTATTTTAAATGTTCTCATATTCTTAAGCTCATGGCCAATCATGTTAAAGTTTAATGTTGTGTGTAACTCTGGAAAACATTTGTAAAATCAAGCTTAATTTGCGAGCTAGCTTTCTTCCAAACTACAAATTTTCAGAATGAGTTGACGACTATATTCCAAAATTTTGCACAACCTTAAATCTCAATCCACCCCTGGCCTTAACACTTCCCTTGTGAAAAAGTACCATGGTTATGGTGGTACTACCGTAGTATTACCACCATAACCATGGTACTACCATAGTACTACCACCATTACCATGGTACTTTTTTACAAGGGTTAGAACAGGCAAAATGTTGTGCCTTTAAATACTACCGCATTACATCACCCTCTAGGCAAATGTTTTCTCAGATCAGGAAGTTGTAGTGGGCTTTTCAATGCAGCACTGAATAACTTTTGATCCAAATGCTTAGATGTCCTCAATTTGTGTTGTACAGTATCGTAAAACTTTATCATTTAATTGAAACTCCAATTATGTTTAATTGAGAGGAATTAGACTTGAGCTCCCAGACTAGGCTGACAATTCAGTGGAGCACTGGGGGAGTGATTGCTATTGTCTTTAGGTGAGATGTTAAATTTATGTGTCATCTGTTCAGATGGATGTAAAAGATTCCATTTACTGTATATTTTAAAAAATAAGTTTTTTTTTCTCTGTGTCCCAATTAATTCACCTTGAGTTTTTTTTCTGTGGGATCTTGCTTTGTGCAAATTAATTATTGACAGTCCCGTAGCTCAGTGGTTAGAGCATTCACCGTACAAGCAAGAGACCCGGGTTTGATTCCAGTCCAGGTGAAACCTATCAAGTTTCCTTACTCCACATGCCTGATAATAATCTCTCAAACACCCCCAATAATAAATGGGTTATTTAAATCCACGACTGTTTGTGGGACATTGCTGTGCTCAATTGGTTGGCATGTTTTCGCCTACATATATACAGTCATTTCGCTTTACAATATATTCTGTGAAGCACTTTGAAATGTCTAGAAGACGCGAAAACGCTATATCAAGTGCGAGAATTATTAGTATTATTATTATCTTGCAAAGCACTTTCAGGTATTTTGACATTAAAATTGGTATATTAGATGTAAGGTTAATTATTATTTTTGTATATCACTGAGCTGTTACTTGACAGTGGAGCAGTTTCAGATTACAGGGCCACAATAGAGAGCCTGTCTCATCATAAATATTCTTCCTCGTTCTCTAGTTACAGAGAGACAGCTGCTGTGTAATGGAAATATCAACTGTAGGGAACCTGGAAACCACAATAATGGCACACATAACATGGCACGCTAATATACTCACACAGAAAATAATCAATAGATTTTATTTCTGGAACCATCTATCCTTCTCTCCGCATTGTGTCATTTTTATACCATAACATTGACATCCTTTTTTCACTTGAAAAGCACTATATCTTTTGCAGGAGATATTATAATAATAAAATAACAATGCATTTGATGTAGAGCTTTTCATATCTTCTAGACGTCTCAAAGCACTTTGTAGAATACTGTAAAGTGAATTGACTGTATATTCTTGAGTGAAACGCAGCAGCCAATTGCGCACAGCAGTGTCCCACAAACAATTGTGGTTTGAACTGATCAATTTAGGATTGTTTTCTTTTTCGGGGGATTATTATCAGGCGTGTGGAGTAAGGAAACTTGGCCAAGTTTTGCCCTGTCTGGAATTGAACACAGATCTCTCGCTTGCAAGGCGACTGCTCTAACCACTGAGCTACAGGAACCCACCATTATTATTACTTTTATTATTATTGTAAGACCAAACACAGGGTGAAAATGACTAAGTAGGTTGTGATAATTATCACCCATACTATCTGCTCCTTTGCTCACACTCTGGATCAAACCACAAAAATAGGTAAACCTCTTTTTGTGAGAGTGTACTCTATGGAAAAAACATCCTCCCCACTCCACCCCACCCCACAACCACACACACAGTGATACACATTCATATTCAGAAGAATAATAATTCTCACAGTCTTTATTTAGCCCTCTTCTAAAAGAGTTCTGTACTGTATTTAAAATTTCCTTTTGTGTGTTTTTATTGAAAGGCTTGTGCTAGTTATTGAGTGCTATAAAGGTGCAGACTATTGAATTATTTTCAATATCCAATTTGATAATTCACAGCAAATGATCCTACCAAACAAACAACAAAAACAGCTTCACCCAATCTCTGATCTATTTGGAGGGAAGGGAAAGGTGAAGTGAGATTGAGGAAACTGTGAGATTGAGGAGTGTGATAGCCACCACCCAAACAAAACCTGATTCAAAGACTTGTTAAGTTTCCTCTGTAGATAGACACAAGATCTGACAAAGACTAGGGAGTCGCACACTGCAACCTAATAATAATCATAATAATAATAATCCTTGCATTTGATATAGCACTTTTCACGTCATCTGGATATCTCAAAGTGCTTCACAGAATATACTGTAATGTGAATTGACTGGATATATATGGGTGAAACAATAATAATATTCGCATTTGACATTGTGCCATATACAAAATCCTCGGATTTAATATAGGGCCTTATCATGGTTTGAGATGCCTCAAAAATCTTTGTAGAATAGATTGCAAACTTGATTAGCAGTGTATTTTGGGGTGAATTGCGGCAGCCAATTGCGCACAGCAGTATCCCACAGTATTGTCATACAGATCACCCACAAAATATACAGTCACTACACTGTACAGTGTATTCTGTGAAGCACTTTTAGACATCTCAAAGATGCAATAAGGTGCTATATCAAATGTAGGGAATATTATTATCACACTGTATAGCAGAGGAGGGGGGTTGTTCAGCTCTGTGCTTTTTAACCCTAAAAACAAAACTCTAACCAAACAACTTCAGGATTTGTAAACTACTGGCCCCAGCTTGTGTGGAACAGCTTCAATCACTGTTAAAACATTGTTATAGAAAATGTACTCTAGTCTTATTCTACTCTAGTCTATGTGCTGGACTTGTCACACAGTTCCCTGGTTGCTGCTGTTCATTCTGGGCAAAGCCTCAGATCTAGAGAGAGACAGGAGTTTTGCACAGTGACAGGCATTACATTGCACAGAAACAACACAAAAGGATTCACTCAAAAGAGAAATAAAAAGGTGCAAATACCCCCGGACGTTTCCATTCAACCCCTTGGGTTTTATGGGAATCTGGTCCCAGTTCCTTGAATCCCAGCGATGACGGACAGGCACCGAATGTCTGGTCCTGAAAGAGCTCCCCATTCTCCAGGCAACACTGCCGCAAAGCCTCGTAATCCTGGTTGAGGAATTTCACAGCGTTTCCAAGGGTACCTATTCCCTCGGCTTTATCCCTCTGCTTCCTGATGGCAGCCGCGACCCCTGACATCTCTGACCTATCACTTGTCACTTGTCACTGTCCGATGGGACCTTCAAAGACTTGGAACAACCGAAGCACTCGGATGATCCTCAGGCTATGGAGGAGAGTTAAGAACTGAGCTCTGGGTTTCCTTTTTGATTGCTTCACAAACAAGAGCTGGGTGTGTCTTCCACTGTAAATGTGTTCGATGGGCAGGTCTATTTCGTTCCTCCCTGAATGCCTTTCTTTATCCCTCCTCTCCTCTCCTGACAATCCCCTGCCCATGAATTCCTCCCCTTTAAACCTGGAACTCTCTTTTCTCCTCCAAAAAAAAGGCTGTAGATGCCTACAGAGGAAAAATGGATCTATTCCAATTTTCAAGACTGAGGTGGATAGATTTTTGTTAGGTCAGGGTATAATAATCCTTGCATTTTATACAGTGCCTTCTTGCGTCTTTGAGACGTTTCAAAGGAAGCACTTCACAGAATATACTGTAAAGTGAATTGCCTATATGTTTGTGGGCGCAACCCAGTAGCCAATTGCGCAAAGCTGTGTCCCACAAACAATCATGCATTGTTGTGGATTTTTCCCACAAAATTCGCCGTTAGTTTACTTTACATACAGTGTATTCTGTTCTTTGAAGCCCTTTGCGATGCCTAGAAGATGTGATAAGCTGTGATGTGATGCTATATCAAGTGCAAGGAATATTATTGTTATTATTGAGTGACCAAATTATGATTTTTAAGAAATATATTTTCAAACGGACTATTACATCTGGAAAGTGCTGCTCCAATAGACAAATAACCAAGTTCATACTTTCTGCTGGATAAACAGTGGTGTATGGGGGAGAAAACTTGCCTAATGTTTCACCCTGCTCGGGAATCAAGGGATAATAATCATAATAATAATCCTTGCATTTGATATAGCTCTTTTCACATCTTATCGACATCTCAAAGTGCTTCACAGAATATATTGTAAAGTGAATTGACTGTTTATTTGTGAGCGAAATACGGCAGCCAAATTTTTTTGGGGACGGATTATTAGTAGGCATGTGGAGTAAGGAAACCAGCTCAAGGGATATGGGGCAAGGGTAGGTAATTGGAGTTGAGGTATAGATCAGCAATGATCTAATAGAATGGAAGAACAGACTTGAGGGGCTGAATGGCCTACGCCTGTTCCTTTGATCACCCTCCTTGCCTGTCACTCTCCCTGGGTTCCTTCCCTTTACCTTCCACTCCAGAGGGTAGTTTCATGTTCGGATGCTGATGATTGCCTTCTGGTGCCCTCTCACAAGTGGCCACTTATCATGTTTGATATCTGGAGAGTGGAGTCTTGTTGAGATAAGGTCTTGTTGGGGGGAAGGTTAGGAATGGGGATGTTGTGGCGAGCGTGAGAGGGACGGAGGTTCAACAAACATGGGAAGAGGTCAAAGCTAAATCTAATCCCACCGTCATTCGTTTACACATCATCATCATCATCATCATCATAATCCTTGCATTTGAGGATGTCTCAAAGTGCTTGCTTTTTTAACAAGGAGCTCCTTTTTTATTACAGTATGTAACAAAATTTCCAAACCAAAACATTGTAGGCAAATTTCCCTAGAAAATATAAAGCCATCATCTTTACAGTAAATCACTTTAAGTGAAATGCTTTAAGACATTCTCCTCATATGAAAAGCACTTTGCCAAATCAAGGATTATTATTATTTCGAATTAAATTCCTCTTGCCTTCTTCTTTTGCCATTGGGGTTACAGGCTTGAACAAGTCAGCGAGAACAACTGTGAGCTCATGAAACTTCACTCGGTGACTCATGTGTTATTCAGTATTATGGTTGTGTTGTAATCCAGCTCCGTTAATAGATGCCCATGTTTGCTTCGAGCCAGCTCCCAATGTTCACTGTTCAAACACAACATTCAAATGTTGACTACATTGAGACTCTTGGCCCACCGGGTCCAAACTGCCGGAGGCTGCAATGCAGTGATGGAAAATCACCTCATCTTAGACTTGTGACCATTGTCTTAAACTTCAGAATTTGTCCCACCAAAAATACAGTCAATCTGCTTTACAGTCTATTCTGTAAAGCGCTTTCAGACGTCTCAAAGGTATGATAAGGCACTATATCAAATGCAAGGATTATTCTTATTATCTAAAAAATTCTTACATTTACGATCAATTATGAAGCTTCTTTTTTACAAAAAAAATTAGTTTCCTAATTAAGACTGGAAATTTACCCAATTCTATCCGATGTTCACTTTTGCGAAATTATTCTTAAAATTAAGATGATATGAGATTCTGAACCTGAGATCCCGAGGAAGGTAATTATAGTCACTGTGACGTAAGGAGGCGACAAAGCTCTGGGTGACGTTACAAATGTATTGCAGCTTTGCAGTTTCTGGTACTTTGTTGAAATGACGCAGCACAGGTTTGGTATGACCTATTAAGATCTATTATTTTGATTATGCTTTCAGTCTCCTTTCCTTCACCCAACCCCACCCGTTCCCAATCCCAGTCCGTTCTCCAAGCTTGGATTTCTGGTCAGCTGTGTGAACACTTTGAGGTAAAATCCCAGAGATATATTGTTGGAATGATGGATTGCACGGAATGCACACTTTCCCCCTGGAGGAACTCATCCTACTTACCTAAATCCAGAAAGTATTAAGAGCAGGTTGGTAAGAGCCAAGGCTTGAGGACCCCATAGAGTGTGTTGGGGTAACTGCTGGTGTCTAACTAACTAAAACAACAACAACTTTGATTTATATAGCGCCCTCCACGCCGGACAGCGTCTCAGAGTGCTTTGTCATAGTTTGTCATTGATATTGCTGTCCAGTAAACTTTCCTGCTGCTTGTCCAGCGAGGACCACCCTACCCAACAGGACTTTGGTTTGCGGGGTTAACAGGAGCAGAGCGAGATGATTCACTGCCCCCAGTGACTAATCTGCCCTTCTAAGTTCTCTAAACTGAGTTGTTGGGCTTTCCGATTCCGAGAGTTCAAAATAATGACCCAACAATCCTTAATAAAGGTATAGTGATTTATTGATTGCAAGCAATTTTAGAATGATAGAATAAAAGAATCATACTGCCAGTTCTATGTAGAATAAATGCTGGATTCAGGCTGTTACACCATAAGTCAGGTTCAGGTTTCTCACAATACTCACTCCTTCTAACTTTCCTTCTCTAACTGACCCTTCTTTGCCTGTAAAACAAAACAACTGGAACCATGATCCATTCCATTAGTTCTGGACAACAGTGGCAGGTCTCGGTTTACCCTGAGACACTCCCCAACTTTTGTAATGAGCCACTCTTTCTCTCCCATCTTTATACTTCTCCACCGTAACTAACTCAGCCAGTTGATCACTTGGACATCGTCCAGAAGCGATGTCAAAACCAGACAATCTAAAGGCCAGAGTTGTAGGGAGTTGTTTGCCTCCCTTCTTTTCCCAGACCTTGAGGTGGCTCTCCTGCTACTCACTTGGCAATTTCCCAAATGAATACAATCCTTTGCGCCTTTGTTAATTGAGTCCTTTGTCCTATCTATATCTTGAGCTGCTCTCCTTCAATTCTTTATTTATCCTAGAAGCTCCTGATATTATTGCGCTCTTGGATAATTGGCATGGACCGGTACCCAAGGTTGTCTCAGCGCAAGGGAATGTGTACCTGGTGTTTTGTGTAGACAAGTTGTTTCTCTCACTTTTGCTCAAGATTGTTGTCCATGTGTGTTGTGGATAGATGATTTTAATTGGTGCCTATAATTAATTTTTAATACAGTACCTCCATATCCCAACAGAGTGATGAATTGTCGTGACACCTATGCTATGCAATCTGGATTGTGATTATAATTCACATAAACTTGTTTTTGGGAACACCCAAGAATCTGAGTGTGATTTGCTCAGTAAATATGCAGCCCCATTGATTTAGGATCTGGAAAAGGTATTGCAAAAATGATGTAAGAGTAGGGTGTGGTCCCTAACATATTACTAATTCCTTATTCATTGTAGGCTAATGTTTCTCAAACAAACATAAGAAATCAGACACACATCAATATTTTAAATGTACTTTGTATATTTATTTTGTGTGTCTCTCTCTTGCTCTCACTGTTTCTGTGTT
This sequence comes from Hydrolagus colliei, assembly GCA_035084275.1. Lineage (NCBI taxonomy): Eukaryota > Metazoa > Chordata > Chondrichthyes > Chimaeriformes > Chimaeridae > Hydrolagus > Hydrolagus colliei. The sequence goes on along the minus strand of CM068744.1, from coordinate 67,506,596 downwards.
TAAGAGTTTTTCTCATACGCAGAGTTTTTGCCCAAATTTTGTGTGTATCATAAAATTCTTAAACCAGGGAAGCCTACAGCTAATAGCCCAATATCCACACTAATTAGGAAAGGCTTAATATTGGACAGTGCCTTGGGACGTCCTTCCAACGGTAAAGGCGCTGTACAAATGTAATTTTGTTATTGTTGTAGTTGTTGAAAAAAGTGAATATGTCTGTATCAGGTTTTGGTTTTGGAGTAAACATGTGTATGTATCTTCTCTTCTGTCTACAAAAAAATACAGTCAATTCACTTTACAATATATACTGTGAGGCGCTTTGAGATGTATCAAAGATGTGATAAGGTGCTATATCAAATGCAAGGATTATTATTAATGAATTCTAGAATTCTGTGCCATCTTAAACTTCAAGACAAGAACAACAAAATTACATTTGTAAAGTGCCTTTCACATCGGGAGGACATGCCAAGACACTGAGAGGACCAGGAGAGAATGGTTCTTAATGGCTAAAATGGTAGAATTTAGGGGCCCAGTTGGTTTACAAGCATTGGGATAAACTCACCCAGATTATGGTGACTAAATTGTATTGAGAAAGTAAATCTAGTACAATATTTTCAGATGGAATCAGGGCTAAACCTCCCCTGTGATCTCTTGCGATTTATCACCCTTCCTGATTACTTTTTTTGATTTGTTTTGTTTGTGAACTGTACAGTTGGAGAGTTCTCTTCATTCAAAACTGTTCTGACAATAGGTCATCAACCTGAAATGTTAACTCACTTTCCTCTCTCCTTAGATGCTGCCAAACCTGCTGCATGTGTCACTTTTGTTTTTATTTCAGATTTCCAGCATCTCCAGTATTTTGCCACCATGTAGTATTTCTTTACCAAGAGGTTAATTAATGACTGGAACAGGTTACTAGGAAGGGTAGATGAGGCCAGAACACTGGACTCATTTAAAAAATAGCTTGTTGCTGTGATGAGAGGATAGTTGTGTAGGAATTCTGTGAGGATAATAATAATAACAATGATAATAATAATAATCCTTGCATTTGATATAAGCGTGTTTCAGGTCTTTTAGATGTCTCAAAGTGCTTCACAGAATTTCAATCAAATTATGAAATCAAATGGGCTAAAGCAGTGGTTCCCAACCTCGGGTCCTGACCCAAATCAGGATTGCGGAAGTCTTCAGTAGGGTCGTGAAGGGTCATCAGAAATTTTTTTTATTGCTTTTTTTAATGCTGAAAAGTGCCCGAAGCAACACCTCCGACCAATTTGTATGAAAGACCGTACTAACGAGTTGCACTGAGTTCACAAAAGAGACGGAGATATCATCTTGCTTGAGCTTCGCTAAGGGTCGGGAGGTCCTGTTGGTTGCCAATTTAGGGTCGCAGCAAAAAAAGGTTGGGAATTACTGGGCTAAAGAATCCATTTCATCTGAACATCTCTTATGAATTATCATCCTTTCTGGTAACCTTTTCCTGACTTGCTTTGATTAGGAACTGTACAGTTAAGAAGTACTTTCCTTTTTACTGCCTGGAGCAGATATGTCTTAAGTGAGGAATCCTTACTTCTATTGTAATCCTAGGATCTGCTCCTCAGCTCCTCGGCTGCTTTGTTGGAATGTGACACCTTCAAAGCCCTCCATGGCCTTGTTCCCCCTTGTCGCTGCAACATTTAATCTCCCTACCAACCTGCCCACTTCCTCTGCTTGGCGGGCTCCAGCCTGCTTCATGTCCCCTGCTCACCTGCCCCACCATTTGTAAGCGTGCTTTGAGCCATTCTGCCCTAACACTCCGGAACTCTATTCTGCAGTCCCTCTGCCTCACCCCGTCCCTTGCCTCCTTCAACACCCACTTCAAGGCCCTCCTCTTCGACTGTGTTTTCCATCAACTTCCTTCCCCCCACTGCGAGAGCCCTACTAACTGAACCAAACTGATTCATCACACGCTTTGGGAACATACCATGGAATTGATGCCCCATCTGATCAAGATACAACCCAATCCTCTCAAGGATCAGGACAATTTTTTATAGTTACCACTTGTGTGGAAATCAAATGAGGAGGAGGCTGCTGAGAAAACATGTCTATCACTATTTACATTAATAGTAGAGATATTAATCAGCCTATGACTTTAAGAAAGAGGGATTGCCTCACTGATCTATCAGGAAACAAAGGGAGTTCCACAAACCACAGTAAGTGGCAAGTGGTTTAGAGGTAGCTACTTGCAGGGCAAAACCTTGGGCAAGTTTTCTTACTCCACACGCCTAATAATAATCCCTAAAAAAACCAATGCTAAATTGGTAATTTAAATCTACGACTGTTTGCGGGACACTGCTGTGCACAATTGACTGCCGCGTTTCGCCCACAAATATACAGTCAACTCACTTTAACAGTACATTCTGTAAAGCGCTTTGAGACATCTAGAAGACGTGAAAACACTCTATCAAATGCAAGGATTCTTCTTATTATTATTGCTTTACTTCCATTTCACAGAAATCCCAACAGCAGTGATGCACTTGATCACATTAAGAGCTGGTCATTTAGTTTTAGAATGTTACATGCAAATAATTGTCTCTGCCTTTGTAACTGCACATATAATATTGAAAGATCTCATAATGCTCATAGGAAAATGCTGTTGTGTGTAGGTATTCATTGAATCATAGAATCTTACGGCATAAAAGGAATCTGTGCCAGCTCTTTGAAAAGAGCAACTCAATCCCACTCCTCAGCTCTCTCCCCATAACTGCGGAAATCTGTCCTCCCCAAATAAACGTCTACCTCTCTTTTAAAAGTTATTATCGAATTGGCCTCCACCACCTTTTCAGGGAAGGCATTCCAGATTTGAACAACTCGCTGAGTGAAAAAAATTCTCCGCACCTCCCCTCTATTTCTTTTAGAAACTATTTGAAATCTGCGACCTTGGGTCACTGACACACCCACCAGTGGAAACAGTTTTTCCATGTTAACCCTATCAAATCGCCTCATGATCTTGAAAAGCTCTATTAGGTTTATTTATTTGTGGACATGAAGACCAATTAATGCCAACTCTTGTTTATTGAGATCAACCTTAATATTGGCCTGAGGGAATATTGAGTACTGAAATGCTTTGCTATTGTTATTTATTACCCTTGTCGCCTTTCAGTGTATTTCAGTGAAATGTCATCTCCACGCCCAAAGTTCACAGCAGCTGCACACGTCAAATTGATCATGTGCGTTCTTTATTTTCATTTTATTGCAGCAATTTCGTATTTTCTTTCTTTGTGTTTTAGTCCCATCCCCATATCAGTTCACATTCATTCAGTATCCATCAGTTGGGTAGTAAGGAAGGGAATTTCTCCTGGTGTGCTAACCAACATACCTCAGATAAAAAACGGTTATTAACATAATGGCTGTATATGGGATATTGCTGGGAATTTGCCTACAAAATACACAGTCACTACACTTTACAGTCAATCCTGCAAAGAGCTTTGAGACTGTGAAAGTCACTACATCAAAAGCAAGGTCTGTTTTGTTCACTTAAGGAACAACCAGCTTTCTGTGCCCTGAGCAGGAAGGATTCCCTCACCAGCAGATTCTTCCATCTGCTTCCTTGACAAGCTGGTGAAGGACACTCATTGCTTCTCCACTCGACAGTGTGATATCAAACTTAGGAGTCTTCTGGGAGACAATCCAGGAAATGCTCTACTGAGCTATTCAGGGTACTAAACTCAGTAATGATAATGATAATAATAATAATCCTTAATAATAATTATTATACAATAATAATAATTACAGTAATAAACCTTGCATTTGATGCAGCGCCTTATCACATCATTGAGATGTCTGGAAGCGCTTCACAGAATATACTAAAGTGAATTGGCTGTATATTTTGTGGGCGAAACACAGCAGCCTACTGCACACAGCAGTTTCCCACAAGCAGTCATGGATTGAGTGACCACATTATCATTATCATTTTTTTTAAGGGATTATTACCCCCAGAAAAACATATTTTAAAAAAATCCAAGAAGAATTTTTGGTGGCAGCATTCTTACTTAGGCTTAGGATATTGTCCTTTTTTATCCCAACATTGGGACTTTCAACTCGTATTCCAAGATGATTGGTATTGGAGAGAACATTGAACAGGCGGAGTGACATCCTTACAATCTGAACTCCTGTCTGCCTGTTTCGGTGGACGTTATCGATCCCATGATGTCCATTAAATAAAGAAGGGAGTTTCCCCCGGCTCCCTGGCTAGCAGTCCTCCAGATAAACTGGCTACATTAGGACCTTGCAGCCTGCAAACTGATTGCTAAATTTATGATTACATAACTACATAACACTAACTGCGATAACAATTGCCAATGAAGCACTTATCAATGTTATACTGTATTCAATAAAAATAGAATTTTTATGCAGCTTCTGTAGCTCAGTGGTTAGAGCACTCTCCTTACAACCGTGAGACCTGTGTTCGAATCCAGGCAGATCAGGGCGAAACCTTACTCCACATACCTAATAATAATCTGTCCAAAAAAAACCCCCACAATAATAAAATTTGTTCATTTTCAATCCACGACTATTTGTAGGACACTGCTGTGCACAACTGGCTGCCGTGTTTCACCCAATATTCAGTCAATTCACCTTACAGTATATTCTGTGAAGCGCTCTGAGACGTCGATAAGATGTGAAAAACACTATATCAAAATGCAAGGATTATTATTATTATATAAAATTTGGTCACTCAAACCTCGACTGTTTGTGGAATACTGCAGTGAGCAATTGGCTGCCACATTTCGCCCACAGAATATACAGTCAATTCACTTTTCATCAATACTTTCCAAAACTAGGACATTTCCTTCCAGGGAGAGCATGCACAGTTTCAAGGAAGTTTCTATGTGTAGGTGGCATATACATATATATATTCAATCAGGTTTGGATACTCTTAAGAAGTTATTGTTAATTCATGTGACATGTCAAACATTTGCCTGCTCAAAACAATAGTACTATAGGTAAATAAGATGCTTAGGAGGTAGAGTGAAAATCCCAGGAGAGCACTAAATTCAGCCTTAATTTGAAAATTGTTTACTAGAGTTCTTCAAGTTAAGATCATGTGAAATTTGGTGTTTGCTGTCTCTCTATAAAATGAAATATTCGGCCTCAATTTGTAACCTTTTCATAATGCTTTTCTTTAGTAAGACAAGGAGCCAACTTTGTTATGAAACGTCATAAATCAGAACCCTTTTTTTTTACCAAAAATTGCAGTCGTGTACAATTATTCTCACCATCATCCACATACTCCCTCCATTGAACGTCTTATACATATAATGAAAGAAAGTAGTTCAGCCCATCAATGCACACAAATCCTACCCTATAATTGACAATAACCACACCCAACCCACCTCCTGAAGTAAAAGTGTGATTAGTTATTCACTCAAACTCAAAGGTAATTGAGCAAAACCTTCAGAACATCCATTCATCTCAATATCCTACTATTCATTCCTGACTTCTTTGCTGCAGATAACTTTCCCACAGACCCCAGAATGCTGCTCTGATCAACATCAGCCGTTTTTGTTGGGAGTCTGTTCCCATTTATTTTGTGTGGGAAACAGTAATAATAATTATCCTTGCATTTAGTATAGCGCCTTATCACATCTTTGAGATGTCTTAAAGCACTTAGAAGAAAATACTGTAAAGTGATTGACTGTATATTTTGTGGGTGAAAGGCGTCAGGTAATTTTGCTCACAGCAGTGTCCCGCAAACAGTCATGGATTGAGAAACCAAATTTTATTTTTTATCTTCTGATCCTTTCAACCTGCTTGAATAGTTTAACTTGTTAAATTGATGTTCTCTCACTCGTGCCCTCACAGTCTATGTCAAATCACCAGGTTTGATACAATAGAATTGAGAGAATAAACCTTGTACAATACTTTCAGATTAACAAAGCGAATGTTAGGAAAACATTTCTGTACCCAAAAGGTAATTAATAGCTGAAACAAGTTACAGAAAGTGGGGATTGAAACCAAGCCACTAGGCTTGAATAAGAAACAGCTTGGTACTGTATTGGGTAGGACGGATATTCTCAAAGGATGAGGTCAATTATTATTATTATGATTATTAAATGGGCCAAAGGGTCTTCAAATTTCAACTAAAAGCTTGTGATTGCGTACCTTGATAATTGGGTTAAAGTGAAATGGACTTCCTAAGTCCCAATTCCCCGTGAAGGTGAACACTCCCACCTACTGGCTATGATCACCAGAGGGGTTGGCTTGCGACGTTCTCCTGATGTGGAAGGCACTATACAAGTGTAATTTTGTTGTTGTTTTTCTTGTTGTTGTTGCATTACAGAAGGAACTTGGCATTTGAGCAAGTCACAGTACAGACGAAGGCCATTCCATCCATCATCCACTCCACCTTGGTGATTTTCTCCACATGATCCACTTAGCGTAACCTTAGACACGCACTTCACTTCAAAGCAGTTACTTGTGATGTGCCTTGAGACGGTTCAACTTTTCCTATTCAAATCTTTACATTTAACAAAGATGGCTATAATCAAACTCTCTTGCTCACTTTCCCATACCCTTTAATATTTGCTCTTATAAGCAACTATGCAATTCCTTTTTGCAAATAAATAATTGTCTCAGCTGGGGCTTCATGGGGATGCTAAATTGGTTTGAGATTATCGAGGCGAAAAAGGCCAGTCCTTCTTACAAACCTTCCACTGGATGTAACTGTGTGTCGGAAGACAGATGTAAGAGGTACATTAACACCCTCTAATGTGTATACAAACTATCGAATCTTACATATAAACAACGACCACTTGGTGGAGATAATGGAGAGCATTAGAGAAAAAATAAATGGACACACTAAATTTCAACAAGATTAAACATTTTTATTTCACATGTGGATTAGATGCAGAGTGAACCTCTACCTGTCCCACCCACTAAATTTGCCATATACAACAACAACAACAACAAAATTACACTTGTATACTGCCTTTTGCATCAGGAGGATGTCCCAAGGTGCTGGACAGTCAGTGTTTCAGACCCAAACTGGGATTGAGGACTGGGAGGTTGGAAAGAAAAGGGGGGGGATCAATGGGACAGTCGAATAGGAGGATCTTGAGGCAGGACTTGAAGGAAGCTAGGAGGGAGCGAGGTGGAGAGATTGCAGGATGGAGTTCCAGAGGTTGGGGGCAGAGTGGCTGAAGGCTCGCCCGCCAATGGTGGGGTGGATGGGTAGGGGGACGTGGAACAGGTTGGACCTGCTGAGCAGAGTGGGCGGGCAGATTGGTAGGGGGTTAGGAGATCGCAGAGGTAGGGTGGGGCATATGGAGGGCATATATTGTGCAATAGTGCAGAATAAGAGTTCACCCACAAAATAAATCAGTCGATTCAATTTACAGTACTGTATATTCCGTGATGGGCTGTGAGATGTTTTGAGGAAGTGATAAAATACTATATAAAATGCAGCCATTATTGTTATTAATAATACAATGTTGGTGGATTCCTATCCAGGTCCCAAGATGTCCTCTAGATGGCAGTCATCTTATCTCTAGTTAATTGTTCCACTTAGTTATTTATGCCTTATGATCCTTGGCATTTCAATATGTTTACTTTTGTGACTAAATCTGCTTATTTGTCAATGCATTGGGAAAACAATGCAGGAAAAACTAGAATAGACCAACCTCGCTTTGACTTAAAACAAGGCAAGGAAAACGTGACCTTAATGTCCTGCTTCACAACTTGTTAATAACAAAAAAATTCCTGATTATCTGAAAGTTTAGATGTCCTAGATTCTGAAAGTAAGTGATTAGACATTTTTGGGCACACATGACAGAAGGAGATGAAGAGGTTGTGATTTGCACAGTGTGCAAATGTCTTCCAGGTGTCTCGGCGACCAGATAAGATGCTACATCAACTAATATCAAGCAATATGAATTGACTATATTTTATGGTGAAACGCGGCAGCCATGTGCGCACAGCAGTGTCCCACAAACAGTCATGGATTGAATGACCTATTTATTGTTATTATTTTTTTGAAGGAATTTTTAACCCCTGGAAATGTGATTTGCCAATCGACCAATAACTGGGTTCCCGCTGACTGCTAGGTAAACAGAGTGCATAAGATCTTCAAACAATAACATTTTGGGGCGCCAGCAATGGATGCCAGCATGCACGGCTAATCAGCTGCAAAGTACTTGTTGAATCTTTTTGTGTGCTGATACCTTCAAGTTCATGCACATTCCAGTGAGATAGAGAATGGAATTACATTGGCAGGCAGGCTCATAGTCACTGTTTGTGTCCAGTTATTTTTTGGAGGGGCGGTTGGGGGGAGATTTTGACATGTGATCCCAAAATGCTCACAACTGGAAGAAGGATTTTTTTTTAAGCGTTCAGTGTGCATTTCATAACAAAACTCTGGAACGCTCTTCCTCTATCTCTCCGCCTCGGCCCTTTCTACTGCATTTTCAGGTCGTGCCTGAAGACCTTCCTCTTCGACCCTGCCTTTGGTCCCCTCCCACTGGCTTGGCATTGTGCTCTGCCACTGGCAAGCTCTCTGGGATGCTCTCCTGTGCGAGGGGCGATATATAAATGTGCATTATTATTATATGGAGAATATTAAGAGTGAAGACCAATAGGATTGGAAATCTACAGAATGTGATTCACCCCTGTGTTACCTGCACAGTGGAGGGAATGGCTCTGAGAGTTAATATGCTTCAGAGATTTCAATTTGGACTTATTCTATATGTGAAGTAATACTCCTTACTATCGATATCGTGCTTTGCACGTGTTCTTGACGTCTCAAAGCTCTTTACAGACTGTACTGTAAAGTGAATTGACTGTATATTTGTGGCTGAAACGAAGCAGCCAATTGCGCACAGCAGCATCCCCAAAACAGTTGTGGATTGAAGTGACTAATTTTACTATCGTTCTTTCTAATTCTAATAAAATTTACTCAATCCACAACGGTTTGTGGGACACCTGCCACGTTTCACCCACAAAATACACTGTCACTCCACTTTACAGCATATTCTGCAAGTGCTTTGAGATGTCTCAACAACGTGATAATTCCCTATCTCAAATACAAGGATTATTATTATTATTTTATCGTCTTAAGATTTCAGAGAGCAGGCAGAATTCGGCAAATTGCTAAATATTTGTAAATTTTGTAAAGCTGTTTTGAGTCCTTAAAAAAACCTATAGTTAAACTGACTTCAAATTTCTGACTGCATTTTTCTCAAATTTTCTAACTCGAACTATTTTGAGTTCTAAGAGAAAAAAGAAGTCTGGACCCAAGAGGAATTTTTCCAATGTTCTTTAAATCTCTTCACAATCTTGGCCCCTCTACCTGTCCATATTCTCCACTCCTCTAACTGTTACTGCTCCTTCCTCATTACCTCTGCCTCACCAAAGCTTAGCCAACCGTGTCCTTGATCTGGGGATCTATATAGACATCTCTTTGCTTTGCACTTTCCGTTTTTCTATTTTCAAAATAGCTTTACAAACTTATCTTTTTGATTATGCCTTTGTTCAATATCCTTCCCCCCTCCTTAGTCAATGATCCACATTGTCTTTGCTAAGCTCTTTGAGATGTTCCTGCTGTTTGAAAGGTGCAATGTAAGTGAAACTTGTTGCTTATGTTCATATTATATTATAGACCAAGAGCTTTCCTTATTTCAAATGAAGATACAATGGATTCTATGCATTTAGGAGAATTGCAAATTGCCAATTCATGGGCAACGTTCTGTTGAGAATGACAATGACAATTGATTTTCTCAGATCAATGCAAACATACGACCAAATGTGGAATCCTATAGCTCAGTGGTTAGAGCATTCGCCTTACAAGCAAGAGACCTGTTATTCAAAATGTTATTCAATTCCAGGCAGTAAGAAACCTTGGGCAAGTTTCCTCACTCCACAGGCCCAATAAGAATCCCTCTAATAAAACAATGATAAATTGGCCATTTCAATCCACGACTGTTTGTGGAACACTGGTGTGTGAAATTGGCTGCTGCGTTTGGCCCAGAGATTCATTTTACAGTATATTCTGTGCACTTAGAGACGTCTAGAAGACGACAAGTGAAAAGTGGAAAAGTGCTATATCAAATGCAGGGATTTCAGATAAAAATCTTATTGCAACTGAAAGGAAGATGAAGACATTGGTTTGAATCATGGGCAAGTTTGCTTATTCTACATGCCTACCAGGTCTGGCCTCCTCCTTATCCCCTGAATCCTCCGTTCTAGCTTCAGAGGCTGTGCCTTCTAGGTCCCAAAGCTCTGGAACTCCCTTCCTCACTCCCTTCTCCTAGCCCCTTCCTTTCCCGTTTTTAGGTTGCGCCTAAAGACTTTTTTTTTCGACCGCTCTTTTGGTCACCATTTCCCCCCCCCCCTTTCTCGGCCCCAGGATCCGTTTCTGTGAAGCGCTCTGAGACACTGTCTGGCATTGAGGGCGCTATATAAATCCAAGTTGTTGTTGTTGCCTGTTTACGTAGCAATAGGTAGGAACCTGGTTGTTAGTCTATTGGCGGAATATTTCTCCATGGGTAATTTCTTCAAAATAAATAAATACTGTAAAAACAATTTGATCACTCAATCCATGATTATTTATGGGACACTGCTGGTGCAATTGGCTGAATTTATGGGTGAACAAGACAGTCAATTTACATAAGAATATAAGAAGTAGGAGCAGGAGTAGGCCATTCAGCCCCTCGATCCTGCCCCGCCATTTAATAAAATCATGGCTAATCATTTATCCCAATTCCATTTACCTACCCTATCCCCAGACCCCTTAATCCCTTTAGTTCTTTTTTAAAATGTTGGGCACAACATTATCCCACAGCCTTGACCAATCTTATTTGAGGGATTATATGCCAAGGCACTGGGAGAAACTGCTTTCTCTGTTCAAATAGGACATTTAACAATTGCTGAGACTAATTGTCCCACACGCTGGGGTTTACCACATGCATAGACTTGGTCCAATTTAACCACTGCAAGTTGGTCTGTTTGGATATTCTTAAGTCCCATGATGGGTTCTGCATGAGTCAAACATCCAATTGACCGCCCCAAAAAACACCCCAGTAACTTTGAAGCATGGCTGTAAACTGAAAGGTTTCTTGTTGACACGCTCAGCCTCCCTGCCACCACCTACTGTACCCACAAAAGGACTCGATTTCATTCAGGGAGATTAATATTGTTTGAAGTAAGTTTCCCAGGGTTCATATTCTGTATCTGCCTCAGTTTCCACTTCCCATTATAACAGCTGTGCTGTACAGAGAAGGGCTGCAGTTCAGGTCATCATAACCTTGAAGACCTCAGTCTCATTGTGTAAGATAACCCTTTTTCAATGTTGAATGTTTAACCAACATCTATGTCAATTCCACAGACAGACCACTTCCACCTTCCTTCATGCTTGGCAATGCTCCACCGAGTAAATGGATCCTGGAACAGAAGCAATTTTCCCCCCTTTGAAAATGAATATTGGCATCAGACAAATCCTCGTTAGTCAAAGCCTTTTTCAGCCTATCGTAATCCCAGTTTTGTGAGAGTTTTACAACGTATCTTAACACAATGCAATTTTTCCATTCCTTTTTAGCAACACAATCCATGGAGCCTGAGTGAGATCACCAGCTATGGATTAACTTGTGTCAGATTGTGGGCATCTGGGGGGTAGCTTGATGCTGTAATGGGAGGGCAGGTAAGGAAGGTATTCTGGAAGATGAGATCAAATGGGCTGAAGAGCCTTCTTCATCTAAATCTCTCTTGCCTTGTGGTTCACAAGTGTCCCAATGGGAAGTATCACTGCTAATTCCCCCACCACCCACTCACCCCTCCATCCCTGATAAACACTGCACGTAAATCCATTTGTGTTTTGATCTGCCGGGTAGATATCTGATACACATTACAAACACATGTATATTGTCTACAAATATATTTTGCCCACAACATATATAGTCAATTCACTCGACAGTATATTCCATGAAGAGTTGTGGGACGTCTCAAAGACGTGATAAGGCACTATATCAAATGCACAGAATATTATTGTTATTATACATAAATATTGCACACACACAGATATGCATAAACACATGTATACATAATATAAACACACAAACACAAGTTCCAGTAGCTCTCAGTAAGCAACAGAAATACTGACATGACCTTCTATATTTTACCATAGTCTAAACTGGAATTTCTAGTGTTCCACTTTGAGAATCAAAACAAACATTTACATCTAGGAAAGAGGCAATAGTAACTTTAATTAAACCATTAAACCATTAACGAACTACATGTTTTCAGCTCGTAACAAAACTGGTAGCAAAATAAAACCTTTATGCAGCGGTTCAGGAAACCTTAGAATCATAGAATTTTACGGCACAAAAGGAGCCCGCCGAGGGTGGGAGTGATGTGGTCGCAGAGCTTGGTTCAGGTGAGGACATGAGCTGCAGATTTCTGGATGATCTGCAGCTTGTGAAGGGAAGAACCAGGAAGGCTGACGAGGATGGAGTTTCCATAAACGAGCCTTGATGTGACGAATGTGTGGACGAGCATTTTGGCAGCCTGAGGGGTGAGGCAGTGGCGGAGTCTGGTGATGTTGTGAAGGTGATGGAAGGCAGCACTGCTCATGGTGCGGATGTGGGGGAGGAAGGACAGTTCAGGGTCGAACAAGATGCCCAGGTTCCTGACTGTTGAGAGATGGAGAGTGCAGCCTTGGATACTGATGCTGTCAGCGTCTGAGGTGTGGAGGCGCTGTCGCGAGCCAATCAAGGAGGGTCTTAGTCTTGCGGACATGGAGAAAGTTGTCTCTCGTCCAGGACTCAATGTCAGACAGGTAGGCAGTCAAGCCACTGATAGTACTGGAGTTGAGGGTGGAAGCGGAAAGGTAGAGTTGGGTGGCATTCGCATACATGTGGAAATTTACCCCAGGTCTGCAGATGATGTCACATATCTGCAGTAATAACAATAATAATAACCTTTGCATTTGATGTAGCACCTTATCTCATCTAGGAGACGTCTCATAGCGCTTATAATGTTTACTGCCCTTGACTACCAGCCTGGGAAATAGAGCTCATGTCTTGTACCTAATATCATTCCTGGCCTAGAAAAAAAGCCAATCCAGAGCCAAACTGGCAACACCTTTGAAAAGAACAAAAGTAATTCCTGTACTACACATCGAAAAGAAGACTTGTGTTTGAGGAGAGAAACTCATTCCGATCAGAAGGAGCCCCGAGTCAGTTTATTCATCGAGTTTCATCGTTCCTTGTAAATGTCTATTTGGGAACAAGACCAGAATCTTGAGAGGTACTGATACAGGTTTGTTCATTTCAAGGCTGAGTGCAAGGATTTTTCTATTGCTTGAGATAATGAAATGATGTTGTGTTTCTTTTCCACTTTGACTTGCCTGCGGATCTGAAGGGCAGATTTTATTCCCGTAGTTTGCTGGCTCAGATTTTTGGCTAGAGAACCACAGATATGATTTTTCCCAGTGTGTCCATGATAGAATTATAACCTTTTAGAAATTTCTGCATCAAACGAGGCCATTCAGTCCATCCTGCCTGTGTTGTGCTACCTTGCCCCATGGGAGCTCCAGTCCCACTTCCTCCTCTTTTGCAGTATTCCTTTCAAACCTTTATTATTATAACAATATTAATCATCCTTGCATTTACTATAGCATCTTATCACTTCTTTGAGACTCTCAAAGCATTTCACAGAGACAAATTATAGTCCAACTGCGAGAATATGCTGTAGTAATATCGAGACAACAGTTGTTAGACCTGAATAATCTGTCTTAGCCTTAAAATCTTTACTATCTTGAAATGCAAGATTGTGGGGAACTTTTGAAAAGTATTCTTAAATTTAGCTTCTTAAAAATGTATGGGAAAATAGCAAGTGCAAACTCTCGTGTTTTTAGTCAATGTTCTTAAGCCAAAGACTGTGAGATCCTTAGCATTGTGATGTCTCCCGCCTACTCCAACAGTAACATTGTTCCTGGAGAATTTTCTGTTCTGTTATTGTTTCCGATCATGGAGATCAATGTTTGAATGCAGCTAAAAATAAAATACTGACTTAACTTGATTGTACAGGTAACCTGTGCAGCAGCACTCAATCTTTGCCTACAGCATTTTAAAAAAAAGATTGGTCCTTCTAAGTGATACCCGAGTTAGTGAAAGAATTTCTGACTTTATCCCTCAATAATCCCTCAAGAAAAAAAGACAATAATAAATTGGTCACTTCAATCAGCGACTGTTTATGGCACATTGACATGTGCAATTGTTTCGCCCACAAATATACAATCAATTCACTTTACAATATATTTTGTAAAGAATTTTGAGACATCTAGAAGACGTGAAAAGTGCTATACCGACTGCAAGGATTATTATTATTATTTGTATTATTATCATCATCTTGCAAGCCCAGTTTCTTCTACTATCAGTCTCAGGCAATAGATCTTTGAAGGTATGCAGAATTCCTACAGTGCTTTGTCCTATAAAACATTGTCATTTCTCATGAGATAGAATTGACCTTCACCACAATGAAAGAGCCTTGTCCATTCGATTATTGACCTGGGTTCACTGTTGGCAATGATTGCTGTCCTACTGGAGCCAGGTCAAGGTGAGGCCATTCAAAGCAGCTGCACCTCAACTATAAAAGTATGTGTATGTGAGGCCCTCGTGTTGCACAAATGTGACAACAACAAAATTACATTTATAGAACGCCTTTCACGTCAGGAGGACGCCCCAATGGGCTGAACGGTCAGGTCAGGACCCGAGCAGCGGGGGAAGGGTCGGGGTAGTGAGAAGGAGAGTAGGAAAGCGGGGAGAGTTAGGATGGGAGCAGAAGGCACGGTCGAAGAGGCAGGTCTTGAGACCTGCCTTGAAGGAGGAATTGGAGGAAGCGAGGCGAAGGGATTGCAGGATAGAGTTCCAGAGTGTGTGGACAGAGAGGCTGTCAGCCCGGCCACCGATGGTAGGGCGGTGGATGTAGAGCAGGCCAGAGCCCACTGAATGGAGGAGATGGGCAGGCTGATAGGGAAACAGCAGGTCGGAGAGATAGGCGGGGCAAGGCCGTGAATGGCCTTGAAGGTGAGGACGAGGATTTTGGATTCGATCCTCTGGGGGATGGGGAGCCAGTAGAGATGGGCGAGGGTGGGAGTGAAGTGGTCGCGGAGCTTAGTGCAGGAGAGTACACGAGCTGCAGAGTTCTGAATAATCTGCAGCTTGTGAAGGGAGGAGCTGGGAAGGCCGACGAGGAGACACTTATATATGGAGTAAATTGTCGCTTTCTACTGTGTTCAATGACTCTGATGACGTGAATTTATAAAGAGAAAGTCATGTTATACATAAGGTTTGTGGCATATCATAACACATATCTTAAATTAACACAAAGAATAATACAGTAATAATAATCCTGGCATTTGATTATAATAATAATAATAATCCTTGCATTTGATATAGCGCTTTTCACATCTTATCGACGTCTCAAAGCGCTTCACAGAATATACTGTAAAGTGAATTGACTGTATATTTGTGGGAGAAACGCGGCAGCCAATTGCGTATATTATCACATAATGTATTACGAAACACTGCAAACTTTACCTCTAAAGTGCACATGTTACTACAATAATGGAAAGCACAATATTTGGTATGTTCGTTGCATATAAATTTTTGGGAGACTGAAAACGTGAGCAACATTCTGATTGTGGCCTTGGGGTGGCAATGTCACTGCAGTATTTCTGCCTGCAAGTTGTATTCACAGTCCAGCTTTGTGCACTTCCATCCAGCACTCCATTAAATGTCTTTCAAATAATTATCCTGTGTTTAGGGATGAGAAAGTCCCATGTCAATTATTCACGGGAAAAATATATTTACAGTTAACGTGGAGATCTGTAATTTATTGGTTAGAGAACTCGCCTCGTAATTCACAGGACCTGGGTTTGCTTCCCGGGTAGGGCATTAGGCAAGTTTCCTTACTCCACACGCCTCTGTTTACCCAGCAGTATGTAGGAACCCAGTTGTAAATCGATTGGTGGGTCACTTTTCCAGGGATAATAATCCTTTCAAAAATAAATTGAAATAATAGTTTTGTCACTCAATCCACAACTGTTTGTGGGACACTGCTGTATTCAATTGGCTGTCGCGTTTCACCCACAGATTATAAAGTCAATTCACTTTATAGCTTCTGTGAAGCACGTTGAGACATCTTGAAGTCGTGATAAGGCGCTCCATCAAATAAAAGAATTGTTATTATTATTATATAATTTGTTTGCTCTCTACGTTGTATTGCTATTCTTCCTGAAGAAAGGCAGCTCAGTTTCTGGCAATATATCTACAGTGTATGGAACTGCCTTCCTATCCAGATAGATTTTAAGATCCCATTGCAATAAAAGAGAAGAATTGTTCTCTCCATGTCCTGACCAACAATATAGCTGATGATTTTGTTATTAACATGGCTGTTTGTGGGATCATGCTCTGTGCAAATAGCCTTCTGCATTTGCCTAAAAATACAGGGTTTTTTTACGATCAATCACACTTGTATACTCACTACTAATACTACTACTAATGGCTACTAATGGCTGATATGGCTAGTCACCCCTTAGCCATGGCCAAATAGCATGTGAGCTGATGCTGCCCCGCTGATCTCTCATTCCCGGTCTCCTGCATGTGCATTTTGGCTGCTGCCCCAACTCGAGCCTCCCCCACCACCCTAAATGTCTCACCTCCCACCCCCCTCTCTCCGCTACTCTCACTCTCTCCTTCTACCCCTGCCTAACCACCACCACACCACCCCCCACCCTCTCTCTGCAACTCTCCCGATCTGTCCTGCTCTCTCTCCGCCCTGCCTTCAATCTCCACTCGACCCTCCCACAGTCTCACTCTGCTCCAGCCTGGGAATCCTCTGCCGCGCTCACCGTGGCACTCGGCGCTGGTGTCCTGCAGCAGCTACGCCGACTGCCCCATTCCACACCACCACAGTCAGCCACACCGGACACAGATCCGGGAGACTAACCTCTCCTCTCTCTCCCTCATCCCCACCACCCCTGCTGTCTAATCCGGTCTACCCTCACATCCCTCTGCCAACTGCTCCCTCCGCGTTGGCCTCCAAAATGTCCGCTCCCTCTGCAACAAGACCATGGCCATCGACGATCTCATCCTCAATGAGAACGTTGATATCATGACCCTCACTGAAACCTGGAACACCCCAGGGGACATCTTCCCCCTCTCAGAGGCCACACCACCTGGGTACACCTCTCACCACATCCCTCGCCCAACCACCGCGACGGTGGCGTGGCCGTCATCTCTAGGGCGCCATGCCCTATACGCCTACTCCTCTGGTTCCTTCCCCTCCTTTGAACACCTCACCCTCTCCCATTCCTCCCATCTCTCCCTCAAAATCCTCCTGATCTACCATCCCCCAAAACTCTCCCCAACCCTCATCTCTGACCTCTCCACTCTCCTTGCCTCCCTCTGCGCCTCCTCTGATCGTCTCATCATCCTTGGCTCAAATCCGGCCTAACGGTCCACTGACATATCTGGCTGGATCTCACATCTTCCTATCGCTCCACCCTATCCTCCGTCAAATCGTCCTTCTACTCCAAGATAATCCTGGAGGCGAAGGACAATACCCGGCTTCTCTTCTCCACCATCAACCAGCTCCTCTGTCCACCCTGCCTCGCCTCGCAGATCCTCTCCTCGAACTCCCACTGCGAGGAGATGCTGGATTTCCTTGAGTCCAAAATCGAGGGAATCCACTCTGCAGTTACTGTCTCTCCAACTTCCATCCCCTCCCCATCTCCACCCAACACCCCGTCTCCTAGCCATCCCTCTGTCCACATCTTCAATCGCATCTCCCTATCCTCCGTCAAATAAACCATCTCCGCAATGAAGCCCACCACCCCTACTTGATCCCATCCCCACCCAGCTCCTCACTACCCAACTCCACCTTCAAGCCCCACTAATCGCTGACACCATCAACCTGTTCCTTTCATCCGGCACTGTTCCCACTCCCTTCCAAACCGCCACTATCAACCCTATCCTAAAAAAAAGTCCCTCGATGCATCGCAGCTCTCAAGCTACCGGCCCATCTCCAACCTCCCCTTCCTCTCCAAGGTCCTCGAAAGAGTGGTTGCCTCCCAGCTCTGCTCTTTCCTCTCAAACCACTCACTCCTCAAACCCCTCTAATCGGGTTTCCGTGCTTCCCACAGCACGGAAACTGCTCTAGTCAAGGTCACAAATGACATCCTGACTATTTGTGACCAGGGCTCCCTCTGCCTCCTCAGCCTCCTCGACCTATCCACCACCTTCGACATTGTAGACCACACAATCTTCCTCCACTGCCTCTCCTCCCTCCTCAACCTTCAAGACCCTGTGCTTGACTGGTTCCACTCATTTCTCTCCCACCACCTTCACTTTGTCTCCTCCAAAGGCTTTTCCTCTATCCCCAGCACAGTCACATGCGGTGTTCCCCAGGCCTCTGTCCTTGGCCCCCTGCTCTTCACCCTATACATGCTCCCCCTGGGCGACATCATCTGCAGGGGTAAATTTCCACATGTATGCGGATGACACCCAACGCTACCTTTCCGCATCCATCCTCAACTCCAGGACCACTGGCGTTCTGACTGCATGTCTGTCTGATATTGAGACCTGAACAAGGGCCAACTTTCCCCAACTCAACATCAACAAGACGGAGGCCCTCCTGATCGGCTCACATCAGCACCTCCGCACCTCAGGCACTGACAACATTAGCATTCAAGGCTGCTCTCTCCACCTCTCAAAGCCAGTCAGGCATCTGGGTGTCTTGTTTGACCCCAAACTGTCCTTCCTCCCTCATATCCACTCCATGACCGGTACAGCCTTCCACTACCTCCACAATATTGCCAGACTCCGCCACTACCTCATCCCCCACACCGCCGAAACACTTGTACACGCCTTCGTCACATCTAGGCTCGACTACGGGAACTCTCTCCTCATCGGCCTTCCCAGCTCCTCCCTTCACAGGCTGCAGAACATTCAGAACTCTGCAGCTCATATACTCTCCCGCACTAGGTCCGCGATCACATCACTCTCACCCTCGGCCATCTCCACTGGCTCCCTATTCCCCAGAGGATCGAATTCAAGATCCTCGTCCTCACCTTCAAGGCCATTCATGGACTTACCCCGCCTATCTCCCCAACCTACTGTCTCCCTATCAGCCTGCCCCACTCCGCTCAGCAGACTCTGGCCTGCTCCGCATCCACCATCCTAACCTCCAAACCATCGGTGGCCGGGCTTTCAGCCTCTCTGCCCCTGCACTCTGGAACTCCATCCTGCAATCCCTTTGCCACACCTCCTTTCCTTCCTTCAAGGCAGGTCTCAAGAACTTCCTCTTCGACCGCGCCTTTGCCTCCCCTCCTAACTCTTCCCCCTCTCCTACTCTCCTTCCCCCTACCCCAATCCTCCACCCCTGCTCGGGTCCTAACCTGATTGTTCAGTGCCTTGGGACGTCCTCCCGACGTGAAAGGCGCTCTATAAATGTAATTTTGTTGTTGTTGTAATAATAATAATAATCCTTGTGTTTGATATAGTGCTTTTCACATCTTATTAACATCTCAAAGCGCTTCACAGAATATACCATAAAGTGAATTGACTGTATATTTGTGGGCGAAACGCAGCAACCAATTGCACACAGGAATGTCCCACAAACAGTCGTGGATTGAAAATGACCAATTTTTATTATTGTGTTTTTTTGAGGGATTATTATTAGACGTGTGGAGTAAGGAAACTTGCCAAAGGTTTCGTCCTGATCTGTCTGGATTTGAACACAGGTCTCCCCAGCTTGCAAGACAGGTGCTCTAACCACTAAGCCACAGGAGCTCCACATATAATGGCTTTCAGGTTGGGAGGATGTCCAGGCAAGGATTTGCACCCAAGCTGGCAGTTGGGATGAGGAAATGAGGGGTGGTGGCGAGCCGGGTGGATAGGGGTAGGAAGGAGAGAGGCCAAAGGCATGGTTAAAGAAGAGTTTTCTTGAGATGTCTTTCGAAGGAGGCAGGGAGGGAGGAAGACATAGGGACTAGGATAGAGTTTCAAAGGATGGGGGCAGAGAGGCTGAAGGTCTGACCACCGCTGATGGTGGGACCGGCTGGGTTGGACCAGGCCGGGTCGGGCGAGGGAATGTAGGTTTCTGATAAATCGATGAATCTACTTTCCACAGGGAAAAGGAGGCTGAAATTAACATTTTCTGGATGAAATACAAACAGTAGGTCTGAAGTCTCTCTGCTAATGGTACTTTCTGTTGTATTCACATGTCGATAACAGTCTGATAGACTCCAGGTATATTTAAAAAACAATATCAACTTAACATTCATTCATGGGTGACACTAAATTAGGAGGGAGAGTAAACACCAAGGATGACATTTAAAAATGCAGCGCGATATAGATAGGCTAGGTGAGTGGGCAAGTAGGTGGCAGATGAAATATAATGTAGGGATGTGTGAAGTCATCCACCTAAGTGGTAAAAACAATAGAGCAGATTATTTTTTAGAAAGGGAGAGACTAAATAGTTTTAGCGTTCAGAGAGACTTAGGTGTCCTTGTACACCAGTCACAAAAAGTTACAGGTAAAGCAATCAACTAGGAAGGCTAATGGTATGTTGGCATTCATTATAAAAGGATTAGAATATAGGAGTAGGGAAGTCTTGCTGCAGCTGTATAGGGCCCTGGTGAGACTGCACCTGGAATATTGTGTGCAGTTTTGGTCCCCTTATTTAAGAAAGGATGTACTTGCCTTGGATGGGATACAGCGTAGATTCACTAGGTTGGTACCTGGGATGAGGGGGATGAGTTATGAGGATAGGTTGAGCAATCTAGGCCTATATTCTCTAGAATATAGAAGAATTAGAGGTGATCTTATAGAAACCTATAAGATTATTAAGGGGCACAACAGGATAGACAGTGGGAGACTATTTCCCCTGGTTGGAGAAACTATAACCAGGGGTCACATTCTTAAGATTAGGGGTCAGCCCTTTCGCACTGAGTTGATAAAAATCTTCTTCACTCAGAGGGTAGTGAATTTATGGAATTCTCTACGCCAAAGGGCTATAGATCATTGAACATATTCAAGACTGAGATTGATAGATTTCTTGTGGATAAGGGGATTAAGGGATATGGGGATAAGGCGGGCAGGTGGAGTTAAGAACATATGAACTAAGAAATAGGAGCAGGAGTAGGCCATTCAGCCCACTGAGCCTGCCCCGCCATTCAATCGTGGCTGATATTCTACTCTAACTCCAGCTACCTGCCTTATCCCCATTCCGCATAATCGCTTTATAAATGAGAAATCTATCTATCTCAGTCTTGAATATGTTCAAGGACTGAGCTTCAACAGCCCTTTGGGGTAAAGAATTCCATATATTTGCCACCCTCTGAGTGAAGAAGTTTTTTCTCAACTCAGTGCGAAAGGGCTGACCCCTGACTTTAAGACTGTGACCCCGGTTTTAGTTTCTCCAACCAAGGGAAACAATCTCCCACTATCTGCTTTGTCGTGCCCCTTAATAATCTTATAGGTTTCTATAAGATCCCCTCTAATTCTTCTATATTCTAAAGAATATAGGCTCAAATTAATCAACCTATAGTCATAACTCATTCCCCTCATTCCAGATACTAACCTAGTAAACCTACGCTGCACTCCCTCCAAGGCAAGAACTTTCTTAAATAAGGAGACCAAAACTGCGCACAGTATTCCAGGTGCGGTCTCCGTGCTCTATACAGCTGCAGCAAGACTTCCTTACTCTTATACTCTAGTATAAGAATTAGAATAGATCAGCCATGATCTTATTGAATGGTGGGGCAGGCTCGAGGGGCCGAATGGCCTACTCCTGCTCATAATTCTTATGTTCTTATGTTATTATTCATTCATTCATTCATTCATTCATAGTAAACCGTAGAAATTTCTGAGAAGCAGAAAATTACAGTATAATAGAAATTTAGGCAATTCAACCCATTGTCAGTGCCTGTGCTGGTCTTCTGAATAAGGTGTCTATTTGTATTTGTCCTATTCCCCTGTTCTATCCACCATACCCTTATAAACTTTTCTCTTTCAAGTATGTTATTCTAATTCATTATTTGAAGCTTTTACAGAACAAATTGACCTACCTTCCCATGTTCCTACAGAAACCAGTCACTCGGCAACCAATGTTAAACTTTTTATTTGGAAATTACCAGCAGGTTACAGGACCAATTTGGGGGGATATTTTCTTAATGTATTTCTCAACAAAAAGAAATTCAATAAGGAATATACCAAAATGGTCCTATAAACTGCTGGTAATTCAAAAAGGATGTAAAAAAAAGTTTAACATTTACCGTTGACTGTTCAGTTTAATTAAATTATGACTATGTGTTTATCTTTATCTGTTCCCAGCTATGTGCCCAAAATGGTCTAGAGAAGGATGTCATTGTCAATCCCTACAGAAAAATCCTATGTTATAAGTTATTGTGTTTTATGAGGCGAAAAAAACATTTTGCACCAGTCCAGAAGAATCAGGGTCTTGCTATTAATGTCAAACACGTCAGTTTATTATCGACAGAGAGAGCGGCTTGAATAACACCATTTAACAAGGAATCATTGACTGAGACATTTTGTAAGTGTCTTTGCCACATCCTTAAACTCACAACATCTTTTGAAGTATTTTAACATATGAAAGTCACTATTAAAAGAGTAAGTTGTTAATGTCATAACATTCGCCCACAAATACACAGTCAATTCACTTTACAATATATTCTGTGAAGTGTCGTGAGACGTCTAGAAAACATGAAAAGCGCTGTATCAAATGCAAGGAGTATTATTATTATTATAGTCAATTAAAAATTAGATCTAAAAACCAAAGGATTTGGTCTCATTTCTGTGAGAAATGTTGTTACATGTAGTGTAACAACATGTGAGAAATGTTGTTACATGTAGTCTCAACACCTCTCCGCAATACTCAGCCAGGTTTCTATTAAGTGATCCTTGTTGGATATCTTAACATTAGGATTCAGCACCATGGGTTCAGCTGTGATAGCTTTCTAAAAGCTTGCCAATACACCTACCCTGTCCAGGCTCAATGGAAAAATTGGCCACGCAGATGAGGCAGAGAAGCTTAGCGTATTTGTTGTATCAGCTTGACTCAGTTAGTAGCTATTGTGGAGCTCCTGTAGCTCAGTGGTTAGAGCACTCGTCTTACAAGCGTGAGACCTGTGTTCGAATCCAGGCAGATCAGGGAGAAACCTTGGGCAAGTTTCCTTACTCCACAAACCTAATAATAATCCCTCAAAAAAAAACACAATAATAACAATTGGTCATTTAAATCCACGGTAATTTCAATCCTGTTTGTTGGGACATTGCTGTGCACAATTGGCTGCCGCGTTTCACCCACAAATATACAGTCGATTCACTTTAGAGTATATGCTGTGAAGCGCTTTGAGACGTTGATAAGAAGTGAAAAGTGCTGTATCAAAATGCAAAGATTATTGTTGTTGTTGTTGTCATTATTATTATTATTATGTCACGGGGTCAGAAAATTGTGGATTCAAACCTCAACCTCAAATTAACTCGTGGTTCAGGCTGATAGTTGACTGCAGTGGTATTGTGAGAAGAGGAGAGACAAGTACAATTTGCAAAATTACACTTGTATAATACCTTTCACGTTGGGAGAATTTCCTCAGGCGCCAGACAATCAATGTTTTGGACCCGAACTGTGGACTGGGATCAGGGATAGTGAAGGGCAGCGGGGGAAGAATGGTGACCGAAGGCATAGTTGAAATTGAGGGTCTTAAGATGGGTCTTGAAGGAGACAAGTCAGGGTGCTTGGTGGAGGGACTGCAGGATCGAGTTGCAGAGGGTGGAGGCAGAGTGAGAGAAGGCCTGTCTGCCACTGATGGGGCGGGCAAGGCAGGGGACGTGAAGCAGGCCGGAGGGAGCGGGCAGGTTGGTAGGGGGTTAGGAGGTCACAGAGGTAGGGGGAGCAAGGCCATGGAGGTCATTGAACGTGAGTACGAGGATATTGAACTGTATCCCCTGTGTGATGGGAGGCCAGGGGTGTCGGATGAGGATGGGGGTGATAAGGTCACGGAACCAAGTGCAGGAGGTGTTGCCAAGGTGGGGGAAGGTAGAGCGGTCATGGCACAGATATAATAATAATAATAATAATCTTTAAGTTTATGTAGCGCTTTCCACGTCTTATAGCCGTCTCAAAGCACTTCACAGAATACAACAACGTCCCAAGGTTGGGACCAGAGCAGTGGGGGAGGGATCGTGATTAGGGAAAGGAAAGTAGGAAAATTTACTGTACATTTGTGGGCGAAACGCGGCAGCCAAATTGCGCACAGTAATATGGGGTAAAAATGATAGTTGAGGGTCAAACAAGAACACTAAGATTCTGGACTGGCTCAGTGAGATGGAGTGTGCATCCTTGGATGATGATGCTGTTAGTGCCTGAGGTGTGGAGGTGCTGAAGGGAGCCAATCAGGAGGTCCTCGGTCTTGTTGATATTCCTCTTCGCCTACAAAACACACCTTCATTATTACGCTTTACAGTAAATCCTGTAAAGAGCATTGAGATAGCCTCTCAGACAGGAAAGGCGATAAATCAATTGCAAGTATTATTATTAGTAGTATCATAGGTACTGATAATATGTCAGGAAAGTTGAGAGAAACATTTCCACCATGTTCAAATAAAACCTATGCATGAACTAAATACAAATCTGTCAAGAATGGATATTATTTTGGGACGTCCCCCAAATCAAAAAAGATTGTTCACTCACTCCATGACTGTTTGCGGGACACAGCTGTGCGCAATTGGCTGCCGCATTTCGCCCACAAAATACACAGTAAGATGCGCACTTTGCTGTTTTCCTGCGGAAGCACTTTGAGATGTCTCGACGAGGTGATTAAGCTGCTGGATCAAATTCAAGGATTGATATTATAATAATCATTGAATTATTATCTTTGAACGGAAACATATTGCATCTTTCCATTTGATTTAGAAAATGAAGATGATAGCGCTTTTCGCACCTTATCGACGTCTCAAAACCCTTCACAGAATATATTCTGAAGTGAATTGACTGTATTGACTGCTGTGCGCAATTGGCTGCTGCATTTCTCCCACAAATGTACAGTCAATTCACTTTACTGAATATTTGTGGGCGAAACACGGCAGCATGGATTGAAATGACCAATGTTATTATTGTGGTTATTATTGTGATTATTATTAGGCGCGCGTGTGTATGTGGAGTAAGGAAACTTGCTTCATGAGCTTGGTATGTGTGTACAACAACAACAACAATTTAAACTTACAAAGCGCCTTTCACGTCGGGATGACGTCCCAAGGCGCTGCACAGGAGGCGTGTGACCCGAGCTGGGACGGGAGTGTTCGGGAAGGGGTGAAACACGTGGGGGAGGTCGAAAAATTTGGTGGGGAGCAAAAGGCACGGTCGAAGAGGAAAGTCTTCAAACCGGCCTTGAAAGAGGAAAGGGAAGAAACTAGGCAGAGGGATTGGGGGATGGAATTCCACAGGGTGGGAGCGGAGAAGCTGAAAGCCCGGCCTCCAATGGTGGGGCGGTTCGGGCGGGAGGCTTGGAGCAGGCCAAGACCTGCTGAACGGAAGGTCCGGGTGGGTTTATAGGGGGAGAGTAAATTGGTTAAATAGGGCGGGGCAAGGCCGTATAAGGCCTTGAAGGTGAGGACGAGGATCTTGAACTCGATCCTCTGGAGGATGGGGAGCCAGTGGAGACGGCAACAACAACAACAACTTCGATTTATATAGCGCCCTCCACGCCGGATAGCGTCTCAGAGCATCTCAGAGTGTGTAGTAGTGGGGAGGAGTGTATGTGTGGGTGTGAGAGAGAGAAAGCAATCCAGATTGATCAAGGGAGGAGGAGCAGGAACTTTTCTCTTACACTAGGTGATGGATAAGGTTTGGCTGTGAGCAGTGCCTGAGCAGCACAAGTGGCAGCAGCCAGCAACGGCAGCTAACAGAGAAGCAGTGAGTGGGAGCAGGGAGCAGGGCTGGGGGAAGGAACAACAGGAGATTTATTTTAAACACACACACACGCACATGTAATAGGAGCTCAGCAAAGAGGCGACACAATCTCGGCTACCCGTCGGCTACCAAGAATGGCTTCACTTATCATTGTTACGTTTGTGCTTTGCTTGATAAGTTGGACTCTGGAGCTGAGCTCTTCCATGTCCAGCTATCACTGCCCCCAGATGTGCGTCTGCACCACTGAGCTGGTCAAATGCACCAGAGAAACAGCTGCCCGGAATCCAGCTGTCACGTTCCATACCGACACCAGACTGTGAGTGCATATTTATATACAATACATACTTTCATTTAGTTTATGTCTATTTTATTAGTAAGCAATGCTTTCATTATATATATTTTTAAAAACTTTTCTTGATTCGTAATGTTTTTCGTTATATTTATATATTTTTAGAAAGTCTATTTTATTAGTAAACTATGTTTTTATTTTATTATATTTACATAAATATTTTTAAAGTCTATTTTACTAGTAAGCAGTGGTTTTCATCTGATAGTTAAATTATTTTTGTGTGTGTGTATATATGTATGTGTGTGAAAAGGCGCTCTGAGATGCCGTCCGGCATGGAGGGCGCTATATAAATCAAAATTGTTGTTGTTGTGTGTGTGTGTGTGTGTGTGTGTGTGTGTGTGTGCATGTGTGTGTGAAAAACCTTTTGGGATTTGGTTTTAAAGAACATGTAACAATCTTACAGGTTGTCTCAAGAGAGAAGTTTAGTTGGAATTAAAGACTGTATCTGTTGGCCAGAGTATTATTAGATCAAGTCAGGCAAACAGCCCAGAGGTGAAACGTACACGATTGAAAGTTGTGCTCATTGTGATAAATCTGAGTTGCTGTCACTTTTTCGCTGCACTGTCACTTCTGTGAAACACTTCACAAGAGGTAATAGTCTACGCTGATCCATTGAAAACTGAAGTGAGATAAACCTGGCAATGAGTTTCCATGAGTGTGTGTATGTGTGTGTGTGTGTGAGGAGGTGAGGTTGAAGGGAAGAACAGGGTAATTTTTTTGAATAAAGCCACCTAATTTCTGACCTCCTGTGAGCTGAGCTTATTAAATCACTTACCATTGCAACGACTTTTTGATGTATCTGTTTGCCTCCTGAATTTCCCTCCAAGATCCTGCAGTCCTCACTAATAGGTTTCAGCAGCCGACATCCCAGTCAATAATAATAACAATCCTGCATTTGATATAGTGCTTTTCACATCTTATTGACGTCTCAAAGCACTTTACACATATACCGTAAAGTGAATTGACTGTATATTTGTGGGAAAAACGCGGCAGCCAATTGCACACAGCAGTGTCCCACAAACAGTCATGTGAACAATTTTATTATTGTGATTTTTTTTATTGTGATTTTTTTCCGGTGAATTAGTATGATGTGAAGATGCTCTCAAATAATAATAACTTGCATTTATGTAGCATCTTTCATGTAAAATATATATCTTGACATGCTTTACACAATATAACTAATTAGAAATTAAGGAAATACTGTATTATAAGGGGAAACACAGAAAATAATCTGTACCAGCAATACTTTAATAACACTTATTAGATGAGTGAAGGTGCATGCGCATATAGTAATAATAATCCTTGCATTTGATATAGCACTTTTCACATCTTCTAGACATCTCAAAGCTCTTCACAGAATATACTGTAAAGTGAATTGACTGTATATTTGTGGGCAAAATGCGGCAGCCAATTGCGCACAGCAGTGTCCCACAAACAGTCATGGATTGAAATGACCAATTTTTGTTTTTTTGGGGAGGGATTATTATTAGGTATGTGGAGTAAGGAAACTTGCCCAAGGTTTTGCCCTGACCTGCTGGATTCAAACACAGGTCTCATGCTTTCAAGGCGAGAGTTCTAACTCCTGAGCTATAGGGCTCCTCTGCACAACTGCATATTTGTGGGCAAAATGCGGCAGCCAATAAACAAATAATAGGCATCTTATTGGCTTGAAGCAAAATAAATGTGGAAGTGCTCAATCAGCTTGGTCCATCCAGTCTATCAGAATTGAGGTCATGTCTACATCACTAAGTCTCATTGTACAAGCTGTTCAACCAACAATAATGCTTCACCAGGTATGTCTCTCAAGAATCCATTAATTCTATGGCGGCTGAACTGCCCCACCATCAAAGGCAATCATTTGTTTTGTGGATACCTGTAGTTTAGTGATTAGAGCACTCGCCTCGCAAACGAGAGGACCTGGGTTTAATTCCTGGGCAGGACAAAGCATTGGGCGAGTTTCCTTACTCTACACACCTCTGTTTACCTGACACTAAGTAGGCCCCTGGTTGTTAGTCGATTGACGCATTGCTTTTCCGGGTTTAATAATCCCTCCCAAAAAATTATAATAATTTGATAATAATCTGGGTTTGATTCCTTGCAGGGTGAAACCTTAGGCAAGTTTCCTTACTTCACGTGCCTGATAATAATCCCTCAAGAAAACAAAAACAATAATAATTTGGCAACTTAATCCACGACTGTTTGTGGGACACTGCTGTGCGCAATTGACTGCCACGTTTCATCCTCAAAATATACAGTCAATTCACTCTCCTGTATATTCCGTGAAGCACTTTGAGAAATCTAGAAGATGTGAAAAGCATCAAATGCAAGGTTTATTATTATATTCTGTGAAGCCCCTTGAGATGTCTTGGAGATGTGATAAGGTACTATATCAAATGGAAGGATTATTATTAATATTATTATTTTATTAATCTGAAAAGAAAACCAGCAACCACAATTTAACCCATAACATCTCGTCCTAAATGTGCTGCTCAACCAGCTAAACTACCCAGGCTGTGTTAACAACAATGTCTAGAAATGAATAGTAGGGATCCTAACATTGTTTGTTAGGTCAATGTCAAACCATTATTTGACTGGTTATAATAATGTATAATAATCCTTGCATTTGATATAGCACTTTTCATATTTTATCAATGTCTCAAAGCGCTTCACAGAATATAGTGCAAAGTGAATTGACTGTATATTTGTGGGTGAAACGCGGTAACCAATTGCACACAGCAGTGTCCCACAAACAGTCGTAGATTGAAATGACCAATTTTTATTATTGTGAGTTTTTTTTTGGATGCATTAGGCGTGTGGAGTAAGGAAACTTACTCCACGTTCTAGGATTAAACTTGCAAAGGCTCCAGATATCACAGCCTTAAAGTTCTGATATCTGGAGACTGTAACTCAAACTCTAACTGATGGCAATTTTTTGTTTTAGATATAAAATACACGTGTAGAACCTTTCATGTAAAATGAATGACCCATGAATGGATGAGATGTTAAACCAAGGTCATCTCTGCCTGTTCTTCAGCTACTGGGACGTCCTCCAGACATGAAAGGCACTCTATAGATATAATGTTTTTGTTGTTGTTGTACTATGATTCTGTTCCAAAAGAGAAGGCAGTGTTTCCCTTCTAGTTAACAATCATGGCCCCAAATCTTCTAGATAAATTGCTCATTCACCTCCCATGTCTTTGTGAGACCTTGTTGTTATAAATGGCTGCTGTGTTTTCCTACTGAAAAGGTTTTACACTTGACAGCAATTAGTGAGAAGCACTTTGAGATGTTTCAACATAATAAGGCACATTCAAATTATCTTTCTGTCAAATGGATTGTCTTTTCATCTCATTATTGGGACCCCGCTGCCTGGAGCAGATAAGCTACTACATTTGCCTATACTACAACATTCACTGTCATTTGAATCAATCTTACTTTGCAAAATGTTTCAGGACATTCATTTTACGTGAAAGGCAACTTTATAAGTATGTTTATTCAGCATCTTTGCGCCCACACTCTGGAACTCTCTTCCGCAATCCCTCCGCCACACCCCCTCTCTTCAGATCAAATTCCATCTGAAGAATTTCCTCTTCGATTTTGCCTTCAGTCACCCTCCCATTCTCCTGCCCGCCTCCCTTTCTGACCCCAATTCCCAGTTCAGATCCAAAACTCCTGATTGTCCAGCACCTGTGATCCCTGAAACAAAAACAGAAGTCACTGGGAACACTCAGCAGGTCAGGCAGCATCTGTGGAGAAAGGAAAGTGAGTCAACATTTTGGGTCCACGACCCTTTGTCAGAAATGGGCCATGTTGGGAGGGAGAGGCATGCACTGTCCTCTACTCCATTCTCTCCTTTGGCTTCCTTGCCCTGCCTCCCACCTCTCTGTTAGTCCTTAAAAGGCTCGCCATAGATGCTGCCTGACCTGCCGAGTATTCCCAGTGACCTCTGTTTTGGTTTCAGGTTTCCAGCATCCGCAGTGTTTTGCATTTGCCCAGGATTCTTTCTTTTCTAATCTGCCCGCCCCCAGCCTTTGACAATCAATGAAGGTGTTTGTGTATTTCCACCTGGATAGTACAGGGGAATCTCATTATAACATGGTCCTCCTGTGCCCAATAACTCAACACCAATAACTGGTAAGTAACTTCACTTATAAATGAAGAAAAAAAATAGCTTACATCCTGATTGACAAGATCTGGCTGGTCTCAGGGTGGCCGTGCTTTCAGGAACTATGCCCCAAAGCCATGGAACTCTCTCGCTCAATCCCTTCACCTTCTCTCCCCTCTCTCTCCATTTTCACATCAAGTTTAAAGACCTTCCTCTTCGACCGTGCCTACGATCGGGCTCCGCTACTGTTATACACTCTGAGAAGTCCATCATGAACAACAACAAAATTACATTTGTAGAGCGCCTTTC
This sequence comes from Hydrolagus colliei, assembly GCA_035084275.1. Taxonomy (NCBI): domain Eukaryota; kingdom Metazoa; phylum Chordata; class Chondrichthyes; order Chimaeriformes; family Chimaeridae; genus Hydrolagus; species Hydrolagus colliei. Next base: position 67,475,874 of record CM068744.1, on the reverse strand, counting down.
ACATCAGAAGGATGTCCCAAGGCGCTGAACAGTCAGGGGTCAGGATCCAAGCATCAGGAGACGAAGCTTGGCAGAGAGGTAGGAAAGTGCCTGAAGACATGGAGGTGGGGGTGATGGGGTCATGGAGCCTGTTGCAGGAGAGGACATGAGCTGCAGAGATTTGAATTATCTGTAGCTGGTGGAGGGAAAAGTTGGGGAGACCGACAAGGAGGGAATTGCCGTAGTCGAGCCTTAAGGTGACAAAGCCTATGTGAGGGTTTCGGCGGCCTTAGGCTGTGGCGGAATCGGGCCATGTTGTAGAGGTGGTGGAAGGCGGTGCTGGTCATGGCATGGATATAGGGAGAAAAGACAGTTCAGGGTCAAGCAAGATACCCAGGTTCCTGACGGGCTTGAATTCAATGAAGGATGCTATATAAATGCAAGTTGTTGTTGTTGGTATAACTTCTCGTGTGCCGCACATGTTTTACAAGAAGTACCAGTGACACACTTCCTTCACAAAGTGGCATGTAGCATTCTTGTTCAGTGTGCAGCAAGTGAGATTAATAAGTTTCTTAGTTTGTCATAGGAGTTTCCTGAGTTCATGTGAAGTTTGGGTAGGTCTATCCTGAAAGCGGAGCCAGTCAATGTCAGTTTTTTTGCAGAAATATTTGTGGCTATTTGTGTGGACTGGAACTCAATAGTGAATATTCAGTCTATAGCTTTAGACAAGGACATAGAGTGGAAATGGATTGATGACACAGAGCCAAAGCAAACAGAAAAGAACAATCCTTTTAAAGGAGGACAAAGAGGGTTAATAACCCTTACATTTGATATAACTCCTTTCATGGGAGGATATCACGAATTGTTTTATAAGGTTTCCTGTAACGCATACAAGAGTTCTTCTTGATTCAATATGCTGTATTAAAGTTGGAACCGGATTAGAGAACATGCTGGATTAATATTTGGCAGTGAACCAAAAATGGCAGCTTTGCTTTTGAATAGAGGTTACTGAGAATAATTTTCCTGTGTGTAAATTTTTTAAAAAAATTTTAAATCCACAATCTCAATAGAAAAAGTTCTGAATGAATTAAACTCTTCCATTTGTTTCACTTTGAAAAGAATAAAATGCCCCAATAAAATTGTATAACTACCTCCTCAGAACCATCTAACTGTATTAGTTTGGGTATAGCACCTTTCACTTCAGGAAAATGTCTCAAAGTGTTTCACAGGATTTATTAACGTGTGGTGACGGTGTGTTTTGTGGTTGAATGTGGCAGCCAATTTGGGCACAACAATATCCCACAAAAATCCATAAAGCGAATCATCAATTTTATTTGAGACGTCTAGAAGATGTGAAAAGTGCTATCTCAAATGGAAAGATGATTATTATTATTATTTATTTGGGGAATTGTTGGCCAGGATACTGGGAGAAACTCCCTTCTCTTTTTAAATGGGATCTTAACAGAACACCTCAAGATCTTTAATGTCCACCTCAATATGAAGACACAGTATGACATTTCATCTGAATATCAAACAAAGGATATTGTTTTCTTCCCCAGAATTGTAATTACTTTGCCCCAAAATGTCATAAAAGGATTCAGATTTCACTTAAAATTGAAGATTGGCCGCAATTTAAATGTTGAAAATTTCTTCAGTGAAGAAATTTAATTTGGAAACAGGTTTTCCCAGTTCTTGAAAAAAATAGCTTCCAAATTAAGGCTGAATTATAAAATTGTTCGAAATCCCTTGTAATATCACAATGGGAATCCAAAATCCTAATGTATATAATAATAATCCTTGTATTTGGTATAGAGCCTTATCGTATCTTTGAGCACCACAGAACTATATTTTGTAGGCAAAACCCAGTAGCCAATTACTCACAGGAGTATCCCACAAACAGTTGTGGATTGAGTGATCAAATTAGGAGTGATCTCCTTATTTAAAAAAGGACATACTTGCCATAGAGGGGGTGCAGCGTAGATTCACCAGGTTAGTTCCTGGGATGAGGGGACTGACCTATGAGGACAGGTTGAACAAACTAGGGCTGTATTCTCTAGAGTACAGAAGAATTAGGGGGGATCTTATTGAAACATATAAGATTCTTAAAGGGCTAGATAAAGTAGACACTGAGAGACTGTTTCCCCTGGTAGGAGAATCTATAACTAGGGGTCACAATCTTAAAATTAAGGGTCAGCCTTTTAGAACAGAGTTGAGGAAACATTTCTTCACTGGGTAGTGAATTTATGGAATTCACAACTCCAGAAAGCTGTAGATGCTCAGTCCTTGAACATTTTCAAGACTGAGACTGATAGATTTTTGAAAAATAGAAGGATTAGGGGATATGGGGATAGGGCAGGTAATTAGAGTAGGTGAGAAGATCAGTCATGATCTTATTGAATGGCGGAGCAGGCTCGAAGGGCCGAATGGCCTACTCCTGCTCCTAATTCTTATGTTCTTATGTTCTTAGTCTTACCCACGGAAAAGCATCTGCCAATCGATTACATTTTTTTTCCTAATTGCTAGGTAAACAACAACAACAACAAAATTTCATTTGTATAGCGCCTTCACATCAGGAGGACATCCCAAGGAGCTGGACAGTTACTGCTCCAGAGGTGCGTGGAATAAGGAAACTCGCCCAACATTTCACCGTGCCCGAGGTTTTTTGGAAATGAATTATTTTGCCAGTTTCCTTTAATCTAATGTAACCTGCCTTATCTGGATGGAAAATGCTAATTGCAATTATCGCAAAGTGCAAATGTATCGCAGCACACCCTGGTATATATGACAGAATAGTCCTTGAGATTGTTTGAAACTACTTCTCTGCTTCTCTGATCTATTCTCTCTTGTGTGCTTTCCCAACGCCACCAAAGAAAACCAAACATTTTGAACAATATGTCCATGTGTTTCCCTTGTGCTCACTCTCCTGTCAATCGCATGACCATTGCTGTTGACCATCCTTACTGTTGATAATGCACCTACAATGCAATATACATGTAGTGTTAAGAGCTCCGAGACCCCATCTGACGGGTGAAGGGTGCTGTATAAAATGCAAGTCGTTGTTTTTATAACAATGAAATATTGCTAACCTTCACAGGTATTTGCTATTAAATGCAGTAAATATTTTTGTAGGCAAATGCCTCTGACAGCTAGTTTACACATAGCAAAATCCCACAAACAACCATAAAGCGATTGGCAAGAAAACTGGGAGATTGTCAATTTGAATAGTATCAATATCTACTTGAGCAGGCAGATGGAACCTTAGGTTAATTTCTAATCTGAATGATGCACCTTTGACAACTTAGAATATGAACTCAAATCCCAACTCAAATCTTGATCACCGCCCAAGATACTGTACCAATAAGGCATTCAACACAAAAATAGTCAATTCATTTCACAGTATATTATTTTTACTTCACAGTATATTAAACTATAATAATTTTATCACTTAATCCATGGACTATTGTGTGCAATTGGCTCCCGCGTTTCGCCAACAAAATATACAGTCAATTCACTTTGCAGTATACTCTGTGAAGTGCTTTGAGACATCTAGAAGATGTGAAAGGAGCTGGATCAAATATAAGGATTATTAATATTATCATTATCTGTCTTTGTGGTTCAGTTCCTGAAATCTCAGACTTCCCAAGCTACCCCTGAGAAGTTTGACTTTCTATGGTACAAAGCAAGACATCTGGATTCACTTCTCGGCAGGATGAAACCTTGAGCACATTTCCTTACATGCCTGATAATAATCCTGCACAAAAAAATAATAATTTCATGTATAGAAGACATGAAAAGCACAATATCAAATGTAAGGATTATTAATATTATTACTACAGTATAATAATAATTGTTGCTTTTGATATAGCACCTTATCACGTCTTCGAGACATCTCAAGGAATTTCATAGAGTATACTGTAAGGTGAGCTGACTGTATATGTTGTGGGCGAAACACAGCAGCGAATTGCACACAGCAATATTCCACAAGTAGTCATGGATTGAGTGACCAATTCTTTTTTAAAAAAATTAAGGAATAATTACCCTGGGGAAAATGAACCCCATATCGACTAACGACATAGTTCCTATTTTCTGCTAGGTAAACTGAAGCGTGTGGAGTAAGGACACTTACCCAAAGTTTTGCCTTGCAGGGAATCAACCCAGGTCTCTCGCTTGCAAGGCAAGTGCTCTAACCATTGAGCTACAGGACTTCATATCTGTTCCAGGAACAATAAGAACCATAAGAACAGTGTTGTAAAATTACCGGCGGGTCAATTCAAGTAACTGTGACCAATTTCAGAATAACATTATGTTCAAATCCATTCACCTAAGGGCCATTACTACAGCTGACCCCGAACTGTCTAAAAGAACATTTATTAATTCTTTCTCGGGGAAAATTGGTTAATCCCAGTTAGTACATTTTGCTTTTTTTAAAAAAAAGTTCTCAACTTATTAATTCCCTGAGCACCTCCGCTGCTGAATTCACATCTTGTGTGCCACTAATACAGTTACTTTTCCTACTATTTTTCATCCTGCCCTGATCCTTCCCACCCTGCTCTTGTCCTACTTGACTGTACAGCGCCTTGGGATGTCCTCTCGATGTGAAAGGCGCTATATAAATGTAAGTTTTGTTTGTTGTTTTTGTTTGTAGTGACCCACATTTTGCTCTATACATTGACCTTGTTGAGCAAATTAACACAAGTTACTATGGGTGATTGCCTTTGTCTATTTCTCTACATTAGAAACCAGAAAGTCACACCTAGCTTCAACAATTAAATATGTAACAAGTAATTCCTGTTCCATTTGACATCACTGTTGGTCTAATAAATCATTCCTTGTGAAGTTATGGGTCTTGCTCTCTCTCCTTCTCACTCTTTCTCTCTCACCAGTATTTTTCTGATCAGCCAGTTGTCTGACACATGCCGAAAACCATTTGCCATGCTTAAAAGCATTCAAACCAAGCTTTGATTTCCATATCTCTATGCATCCCAACGACATATAGAAATCCCAGAGATAGATTGGTGGGATGCAATCTTGCTTACATAATTCAGGTAGCTAAACCAGCTAAAAACGCATGGCTTGTAATTGATGTCACTGTCTGGCAAGCTTTCCCATTGCCTGCCCGGCTTGTCCCACCAGATTTTCCCCTCACGTTTCTCCCTCCTGAAAGCTTTTAGTTCTCTTTGTGTTCAACTGTGGTGCATTTCCATAACTGCTAGTCGTTTTCTGGTACCTTGACTGAGCTATTATATTACTTATGGCTGAGCCTTTCACAGGGAGCGCCAGAAGGTTGTTGTACCATACAATCCTTGCATTTGATATAGCGCTTTTCACATCGTATCAACGTCCCAAAGCGCTTCACAGAATATACTGTAAAGTGAATTGACTGTATATTTGTGGGCGAATCGCGGCAGCCAATTGCGCACAACAGTGTCCCACCAACAGTCGTGGAGTGAATGACCAATTTTATTATTGTGGTTTTTTTTGGACGGATTATTATTAGGCGTGTGAGTAAGGAAACTTGCCCAAGGTTTCGCCCTGACCTGCCTGGATTCGAACACAGGTTCCCCCAGTTTGGTCTCCCCAGCTTGGTCGACAAGTGCTCTAACCACTACGCCACAGGAGCTCCACAATTGGGGTATTGCAGCTAAGCCTGATCCCGTCCCTATTTAATGTTCACACATGTGCGGTTTCAGTAGGTGGTTTGTGGTCTTGGGATGCAGGAACCCTGGGGTTTCCAACCAAGAGTTCACATAGCAACTTCATTGGACTTTCTTACCCATAAAATCTACCATCGTTGGTTTTATACAAAGCGTATTTTGTGTTACATTCTTCATTTGAGAAAAAATTGCTACTTAATGTCTTTGTTACCCAATTAGCTCTTCTCTCGCTCAGAACCAGGCGGATGACGTTCAAGGTCTCTATTCGTTTATTATGTGCCAAACAATTGGGAGTAACTTGACGCTGAATAAGCATTTTTACTGTGCCACTCCAGAGTGTCAGTCCGTAATCTGAAACACTTGACATGAAATAATGTGCAATTAGATGCCACTAATATGTCACTAATACACCCTTTTGTTTATACAGTTCTGAGTGAAATATGGATTTGGCACAGGATATTGTATTGCAGTTATTTGAAGAAAGCAATTGCAGACTTGGCCAAAGTCCCTGCCACGCTTAAATAATAATAGTATCCATACGCTTGATGTAGCACTTTGTACAGTCTCAAAGCTCTTTGCGGGTAATTACCATCATGTGAGGCAGCTGCTTCTGTAGGCGAATCCCCAGCCAGTCATGAGGTGAATAATCATTTAAGATGGACGATGATTGTTGGCCTGGACATCCGAAAGGAATTCAAATCTCTTTTCAAATAGCGATATGGGATGCTTAACCTGCACCTGAACAGGCAGACACCTCATATCTCTGGGACCCCTGATAATGCAATAAATGCAAATTGCCGTTGTTTATCTAGAGTGCATCATTGTTTTAAATTGTAATCCCAATAGCTAAAAGAAGGTGTCTTTCCCATTTTTGTGTTTTCAGAAGATTCACTCACCTGCCACTGAAAAAAATCCAAAGTAATTCTTTTGAGGGACTTAGCGATGTCATAAGAATGTAAGTTGATTGAATTATGAATGACAAGTTTTCATTTGATCTGTATTTTGAACTAGCACATACTGAGTACTGATAACATCGTATTAAATTCTCCAAAGTCACTCTGAATGTTAATTTAACTGATCTATGATTGTTAAATTTATGAGTCACTCGTTCAGAATATCGGGATAATAATACTTGCATTTGATATAGCACTTTTCATGTCTTCTAGATGTCTTAAAGTGCTTCACAGAATATACTGGGATTTCAGATAGTGCAAGCATAGAATTTATGGAAATCCTGAAATACTGGCTGCCACGTTTCGTCCACAAATACACAGTCAATTCACTTTACAATATATTCTGTGAAGCGCTTTGAGACATCGATAGGATGTGAAAAGCACTATATCAAAATGCAACAATTATTATATTATTATTGAGTTATACAGTTGGATTCAAGCATGAAATTCAAGCTCCTGTTGGGACATTGAGCTCATGGTCCAGATTGACATTTCATTAAAGTGCTGGGGGGGTGGTGCTGCAATGATGGGAATGCCATCCTTCAGGTGAAACATTAAACTCAGGTCCTGTCTGCCTGTGGCATGCGTCCAAAAAAATTGGAGTTTTCCTGATTTCCTGGCCAACAATTCCACAAATAAAATTTGATCATTCACTTGTTGACCATTTCTGGGACATTACAGTGGGCAAATTAGCTGCCATGTTCACCTACAAAACTTGTGATCACCTTTCATGTCAGCAGGTCATCCTAAAGTGCTTCAGGTTTACTGTGAAGTTTACTGTTTGTGTTTTGTGTAAGCAAACATGGCACTGCATCTCTACAGTAAATTCTGTGAAGGACTTTGAGGCGTTTCAACATTGTGATAAGGAGCTACATCAAATGTTATATTACTATAGGATTACTATATTTGTTGCTACGATATGTCACAGAGGTGGTGGAGGTACATTTGAACTCTGTATATTGAGAATAATTAAAAGTGATTTGAGTCCCATTGGAATTCTCTCCTTCAATTTGTTTACCGGGTTCCAGATGGATGGAGACCTTCCTCACTGACAGCTGTATAACTGCTCAGAAATAATACGTTGGTTAATTAACTTCAATTGAACAAACTGTTCCACTGCGTAGTAAGGGAACAGAACACTTTTCTATTCAGATATATGCAGAGGCGCTGCCAGTTGTTTACTAGAATATATTTATCACGTGATTTTGTGGTGGTGAGAAAGAAAGAGAACTGGTAGATTGTCCTTTTGTCAAAAATCTGTGACAAATTTAAAACCAACTGAACAAATATTTTTAAATTAGATGTGTGATTCACATTACACAGTTTCCTGAACTTCATGTATTAAACATGTACACATATAGCAATAGACGACACTGTTCAATTATGTTTTTTAAAAAACAGGAGCAAGACAAAGGTATATTTTTGTAATGTAGAAAGACAGGAAGGAATCAAGGTAAAGATAGTTTATTCCATCCACTTACCAATACAATACACAAGACCTAGGATAGATCTTCAGCCACTGGGATCAGTAAGAATTTTGGACAATGGACTTCTTAACTACAAAATCTTGTGATAACACTTCCACCGGATTTTGACTTGGGAATGACTTGTTCTCTTAACTTGCAGTGACATTTCTCAGAGTGATATCTTGGAAAGAATTGAGACTGATGCCTTTGTTGATCTCCCAGACTTGGTGGAACTGTAAGTGATAATTAAATTATTCTTAGCTTGTGCATGAACTTGAATTCTAACGCCAAAATAATTCAATCTTTACCTGCCAATAAGCAAATTTCAAAGAGAGGTGGAAGAGGTTAGAGACTGGCCTTGGCTGGTTGGTGGGTTGGATGGTACAGGCAGGAGAGAGGGTTTATAGGAGATTGGGGAGGAAGCAGGTACACAATTTCAATGCATGCTCATTGTGTTTCTGCAGCATTTTATTGCATAAGAGACAACAAAAGCAATAAGGTATTGGAGGAAGCAAGTGACATAATTGTGGGTGCATTAGTTATAATACTTCAAAGCTCTCTGGATATGGGAAAAATACCAGAAAATAACAAGGTAGTACTGTAAATGTATGACTGCTGATCAAAAAAAGAAAAAGGAACAAATCAAATAATGTAGGATTGTTCTTGAACTCGCAGGCCTGCATAAATTACTAGACTCCATCAAGGGCAGAGTAACTGAGTGGTAACTGAGTAACCGCAGCAAATCAAGAGAGAATAAACATAGTCTTACTAAGTTAGATTGTGTTTGATTGATATTGAGTTTGTTGATAGTTCTTATGTTACCAACCATTGAGGTGAGGAATAAAAGAGGTATGGTCAATTTAATGCGGATTTTCAGAGGTTATCGGATAGGTTGCCACATAGGAGATTATCAGGTGAAATGAAAGTGCATGTAATTGGAGACAATATTGTGATATAGATAGAATATTTGCTGAAGTGAGACAGGGTATTGGGTTAAATGAGCTATTGTCTGATTAACAGGCTGTGATAAGTAGTGTCCCCCAGGGATCAGTCCAGGGTTCCAGCTTTTCAATTTGCATGTGGATGACAGGATTATTGTAGATTATGATGCCCTAAAAACCAAATATTACACCAGAACTCACCTTCTAGGCTGACACATGACGAATCGATATTTAAGCCATGCCACTATTGTGAATAGCATGTAACACACACTCCAGCCATAAGATGGTGCAGCCTCGAGTGGAAATATGGAACAGAGGAAATGCATGAAATCATTATTTTAAATATTGCATTTCAATGCAAAAGATTATTTGTGTATATATTTCAAGCCCTTGCAACAAATTCTTGATTTATTTTCGAAATGTGCTCCCTACGACTTTCACCATTTATTCTAATTTTCTCTACTCAGCTCAATTCAAAATACAAAACATTTGGTGATTATCGAGCGAAAAGCCTTCAGGAATCTACCCAGGCTAAAATACATGTGAGAGAACCAAACTTGCAGTCATTTGAGAAGCATGCTTCATGTCCTTTATGTTTTATGGACTGGTTGTGTTTGATGGGCTGGTTGTTTTACAGGAATGGTTATGTTGGATGGAATAGTTGTATTGAAAGTACAGAGTGAAAATTGGGTGTGTTGCATGTGCTGGGTGATTATTTTAAGCATAGGGAATGCGCATTGTCTCAAGGGCTGCCAGTTGGCCATCTCTGCTGTACTTCCTCTGTACACCATCACAGCAGAACCCCCAGTCTTTCCCAGTACCTGCCATTCTTTGGCACCAATTTTCAATTTGAATTTATCATTTCAATGCCGCAAGGCCGAATGGAGAAGTGGGCGGAGAGAGATCAGACATTAAATCTATTATCGACCATCACAGAGAAATATGAAAAAATATACAAAAACCGGTTTCATTTTCTATAACTCTTTCTCATCATTATTTTTAAAAAGCAAAGATCAATTACAGCCGTGACGTGAATGGTCATGAATTACCAATCTGGAAAGTTTTGGGTGACAGCATACTGGGAAAACCTCACTTCTATATTTTCTCTTAGGAACTTCATCCCACAATCCCTTTGCCTCGCTCCCTCCCTTGCCTCCTTCAAGGCACATCTCAAGATCCTCCTCTTCGACCGCGCATTAGGCCAAACTCCTACCACTACCCTCACTGTCCTCCACCCTCCCTGATCCAGACCCCCATGCTTGGGTCCAATTCCCTGACTATCCTGCGCCTTGGGATGTTTTCCTGACATGAAAGGTGCTATACAAATGCTACTTGTTGTTGTCGCTAGTTGTTTCATTGGATCTCACATCAGGAACTGAGTGAATCCAGAGCTTGACATGACACCCTGCTTGTCATTCTCATCCCTTCCACATCTCTAGAATCACGCTCCAGTACTTGACTAATGTCCTCCTAGAGTGTGTGCTGGCAAATATTTCTCTTACAGGCATTATGAAGTGGAAGAGTTCAGTGTCATAATGGGGAAAGAAATAATGACTAAAAGCAGGTGATACACAAGCCATTGTCCCCGAGATCGTACAGTAATTTACACGATTTCTTAGGTTCCCACGCCTGCATTCTGCTCATTGTGTGTATTTTTTCAGACAGCTTGTGTTTTCATGACATTTCGAATCATTCGGTTAACTGTCTGTTGGAATAAAGACGTTTTATTGTACTTTTGTCTGTTCTTGAGAGTGTCTTGAATCTCTTAAGTGCCGAGATAAATACTTATTCAGAATTATTTTCTCAAACTAGGAGCATATGTAATACTGGAATACAATTTTTTCCCGATCTGACACACATACATTCAATCGCATCCAATTTTATTCTGTAAGTAGCCTTACTCTCTCTTCCTATTTTGTTTTTGTGAAGTGTGGTGTGGGTGCAATCATGATTTGGGGTGTGAGGGATTACTATTAAAACTATAACTTTTCTTTACAGTAACAAAATTCAGTTCTCTTCTTTAATTTTCAGAGAAATTTGTGATAATTTAAACATTCTCAACATACCAGAAAATGCATTTCAAGGAATGAACAATGATTCCCTGACTTTGTAAGTATAAGATATATACAACTATATGTGGAGTCCTGTAGCTGAGTGGTTAGAGCACTCACCTAACAAGCAAGATACCTGGGTTCAATTCCAGGCAGGGTGAAACATTGTCCTTACTTCACATGCCTGATAATAAACCTTCCAATTGTTTTTTAAAAAATTGGTCACTTCAATCCATGACTGTTTGTGGGACACTGCTGTGCAATTAGCTGCCGGGTTTTGCCCACATATATACAGTCAATTCGCTTTACAGTATATTCTGTGAAGTGCTTTGAGACGTCTAGAAGACATGAAAAGTGCTATATCAAATGCATGGATTATTATTATTAGGATGTGTTCCTATGTTCTGACATTGGCTTAATGCACCTAAGCATTAGAATATTCCCAAACATCCCAAAACATGGCATTGTTTAATCACACTGAATCCTTTTGCCACAAAATACTTCAAGCATGTTGGTGGTCCAGTTAGAGCAACATGAATCCAATTTGCACCCAAATGGGAAGTTCCATGTTAAAACTGAAGATAGATCACCCTGGCAGTTTCTTACAGTACTGAAACTGTAGCGGTCGTTTATAAAGCAAAATTGTCAGAAGTCCAGATAGCAACAACAACAAAACTACATAAGTAATTTATATAAGTTGATTACATAAGTCAAGTGCTGGAGCGTGACTCTAGAGATGTGGGAGGGATGAGAAGGACAGGAAGGGTGTCAAGCTCCGGATTCACTCAGTTCCTGATGTGAGATCCAATGAAATGACTAACAACAACAACAAAAATTACACTTGTATAGCGCCTTTCACATGAGAAGGACGTCCCAAGGTGCTGGACAGTGAACAACAAGTAGCATTTGTACAGTGCCTTTCATATCAAGAGGACATCCCACGGCATTGAAAGCAGTCCTGTACCATAATGGTGAAAGCACTCATTTCGCACTCACCCACCCACCCACCCACCCACCCACCCACCCACCCACCCACTCACTCACTCACTCACTCACTCACTCACTCACTCACTCACTCACTCACTCACTCACTCACTCACTCACTCACTCACTCACTCACTCACTCACTCACTCACTCACTCACGCACGCACGCACGCACGCACGCACGCACGCACACATGCACTCACTCACTCACTCACTCACTCACTCAATCAATCAATCAATCAATACTTACATTTATATAGCGCCTTTCACGTCGAGAGGACGTATCGCAGGGGCAACGACCTAAGTTCAATTCATGGCAGACAGAACATTAACAAGTTTCCTTACTCCACACGTCTCTGCTTAGGTCGTGGTGCCCATTTTCTCAGCTAATTTATGTAACAATGCCCAGATGCCCATTTTACATATTTAACCAATATCTTTACATATTGAAGCATAAAACATACAAATTTTACTTAGACTGGAAATCTTGTTGATCTCCCATATGATAATTCACACTTAACCATCTAAATTGATACTGAAGGAACTCGAGATGGACAAGAAGGTCCTCCATATCCACCAGAACCTTTGATCGTGTACTTCTAGATGCACTTTGTAGTGGGTTGGGTCAGAGGCCAAACATGGCTTGTGCTTGGAGCCTAAAGGAAATCACTTGTTATCAACCTCTACAGCACAAGCTTTTTAGAACAGCAGTTCATTTACTTAAAGGCAGAGGTGTTTCGCTGTACAGCATATATATAATAACACTGGCAGAAAATGAAGAACAAGTTGCTTGGGCGTTGGCATATTTTCCATGGTTACAGCTGCAACAACAGGAGCCTCACCTTGGTGGCGAAGGCATGATGGGGGCTTCACATGAGCCACTGAAATTGCTACAGAGAATTGATCCGTGCAATTTCCAAAGACTTTGAAATACAGTATATTGTTCAGAGCTAGATGTCAGTCAGAGAAGGTACATTTAATCATCCGCAAATGAAGACATCATCGGTTTCTTTATTGCTAAGTTTCTGAAGGTGGATGGTGTATGCACATTTGTTTATTGTATGGTAGTTTAATGTATTCACTATAATTTAGTTAACATTTTCCTAGTTGCTGCTGGAGTGCAGTTGATTTGGGATTATGTGCAGTCCTGTAGCTCAGTGGTAAGAGCATTTGTCTTACAAGCGTGAGACCTGTGTTTGAATCCAGGCAGGTCAGGTCGAAACCTTGGGTAAATTTCCTTACTCTACATACATGCCTAATATTAATCCCTCAAAAAAATACAATAATAAAATTGGTCATTTCAATCTACAACTGTTTGTGGGATACTGCTGTGCGCAATTGGCTGCCGTGTTTTGCCCACAAATAGGCAGTCAATTCACTTTAAAATATATTCTGGGAAGCGTTTTGAGACATCTAGAAGATTTGAAAAGCGCTATATCAAATTCAAGGATTATTATTATTATTGTGAACTAATATTTCTGAACATTGATTTTTACAGGAAGCTATACAGAAATGGATTTGAAGATGTGCAAAGTCAAGCGTTCAATGGAACTAAATTAGATAAACTGTAAGTTACATTTTTATTACATGCACACATGAATATGTGTATATATGTGTGTGTGTGTGTGTGTGTGTAAAACTATTGCTCACATACTTGAAATTTAAGTGGAATGTTTTAATCAGAGTTTTAATTAAAAATGTTTGTTTTAAATAAATAAAACCAACAAAAAAAGCAACAGTATTTGCACATTTAGGATTTCATTTCAACATCTTTGAAGGACGATGCAGAATCTTAACATGTTTTTGAGCTACAAGGTCTCACCAAGGACTTTCTCCCAATCACAGATAAGCTAAGAATGAAGATACAAGTGGTCCGTGGTAATACAGATCCGGGTGCTCACTTAGTCATTCTCTAAATTTATTGTATTGTAGCAGTGACCAGAAGTATTCTGAGTATTAAGTGTAATGGGTTAGGAGAATCTTGGAAAAGATTATTTTCCATTCAGTCCTAACTGCTGGGCAGGACGACCCGATTAGAATGGGCCCTGAATGAGATCTACATAAGATCTGAATGAGTGTCTATTCTCTACTGCAGAGGAGTACATAATCCTTGCATTTGATATAGCGCCTTATCATGTTTTCGAGACGTCTCAGAGCGCTTCACAGAATAAACTGTAAAGCGAATTGACTGTGTATTTTGTGGGTGAAACACAGCACACAACAACGTCCCACAAACAGTCAGGCTTCAGTGCTGTGTTTTCAGCAAACTCCGAAATCTGGGAGATGAGTGGGCCCAACCGTGCTGGATTATCGAGGTTTTACTGCACTCCTGGAAAAGCAATCCGCCAATCGACTAACAACCGGGTTCTGACTTACTGCTAGGTAAAGGCGTGTGGAGTAAGGAAACTTGGCTTACATTTTGCCCTGCCCGGGAATCAAATCTCACTTGCAAGGCGAGTGCTCTAACCACTGAGCTACAGTAATGCTCTAACCACTGAGCTAATGTAGCATGTGTTGGTGCAATGTGTGGAACTCTGTTTGGTTTGGATACTCTTAAGCATGGTGATGGTTCTCCACACTCGTGAGACACCCGGAAAAAAAAAGCTACACCAAAAGCAATGCTTTGGATATTGACTGGCCAGTTCCCATGCTACAAGATGCCTACCTTATGGGTCATCAGGTCACCATGTATACTTTACACAGGACATGGCCTGAGGCAGTTCCTCATACAAAGCGCAATCAGGGAAAAAAAAGGCTCTCTTCAAGTCACAGAACCAAAGTGTTGAATATGCCTGAATATCAACACTCAATTCCTGTTGAAAGTCAAGAAGAAACGTCGAGAGTTTCTCTAATTATAGAAGTTTTATCTATTGTTATTTACCTCCCTTGGGAGATGAAATAAGATAAATCAAGACAGTAATGGTGCAATTCATACATCATCTACTGAAAAGAATAGGCAGTAGTTGTAATGCCCTCTTCATGTTCAATGCTTTTTATCTCTTTTGGGGATTTTGTAAAATGATGTTGAAATTTGAGCAAAAGTGAAGGCCAAGCACTTAAAATTGTGAGCTTTCCATTACTGGCTGATAATGCAAATTTGTCTAAGTAATTCATGAAAGTAAATGTTTAAGGTCTTTGTGACAGATTCCTTCAGCTACTAGAGTAGGAAAGAACTTTTTCATCATCCAAATCCCTCGAAGGCTGAGATGCAACAACCAAACAGGCACATTGCAAATACCAATTGAGTTGTTCTAAATGACGTCTTGCTTTTGTATACATCCTGGAGATCCATGAACAATGACTTCCATGGTTTTGATGATGGTATTTCTAAGGGTCATTTTGAATCTAGCCTTGGAGATATGTTGTTTTAGCTTTGGTTAAAAATAAATCATCGTCCCCTTGAAGTTTCTATTATCAGAAGGTTGTAAGTCTGGAAACTACTTATCGCATAGTTATAGGGACATTGATAGCAAGAGAGGCCATTATCTCAGCTAATAGTGCACAGTTTAGAGAGGATGCAGAGAGAAATTCCAAATGTAAAACTGCCCAGGAATTAAGGAATGTAGTGGTATAGAGGTAACCCCTCAGCAGCCTGAGGAGATCACTGGCCTTTCTCAAACAAATTATAGGATGGGCTTTGTTTGAAAAGGAAACATTTGCCAGGATATGGGGAAAGAGCAGAAGAAGTGGGACTGATTGGGGAGTTCTTCCAAAGAGCCAGCACAGGCACGATGGTCGAATGTCCTCCTTCTGTGCTGTCATATTCTATGGTTCTATAGCCGCATTTGGAATGTACAGCATGGGGAGAGGGAACCTGCGGCCAAATCTGTCCGCTTCCAAAATTAAATTAAAAAATTGTTTTTAAATTATGTTAAATAATCCCACATTATTCTATCTCTCAGACCCGTAATAAGTGTGGATTAACGTGGCACCCAACAATATCCCAAACACAGCTTTGGGGGATTGTTGGCCAGGGCATCAGAAGAAACTCCCTTCTCTTTTCCCTCATGTGCAAGGTCGTGTCTTGATGAGAGCAATTCGTGACAAAAAGCAATATTTTTCTCCTTGGCTGTTACAATGCAGCGAAGGATCTGAATAAATATTGACAGACAAACAAACAACAACAACAAAACTTACATTTATATAGCGCCTTTCACGTCGAGAGGACATCCCAAGGCGCTGTACAGTCATGTAGGACAAGAGCAGGGTGGGAAGGATCAGGGCAGGATGAAGAATAGTAGGAAAAGTAACTGTATTAGTGGGCGAAACGCGGCAGCCAAATTGCGCACAGCAGTGTCCCACAATCAGTCACGGAAGTGGGACTAGGGCAAAAGGGGGTAAAGAAGCAAAAGGGGAGGGGTCGAGGCAGGGGGAAGAAAAGCAGGAAAGTCGACTGTATATTTGTGGACAAAAGTGGTACGGCTTTTGTTTCAAGAAATTAAAGTCTTTTTCAGGTAAAACAGCAGCATAAATGGCTGAAAAAGGCCCTTATTAATAATAATCCTTGCATTTGATACAGCACCTTATCATGTGGTTGAGACATCTCAACGCACTTTATGCTTTGTGCATTTTCACAGAATATATTGTAAAGTGAGTCAACTGTGTTACGTATTGGCGAAATACAGCAGCCAATTACTTTGGGAGTTTCTTTTCCTCCAAGAAACTAGTGGTATTGCACCAACTCACAAGACTCAACACTGACCTAAGCTTGCCTGAGAGTCACTTCCAGTGTGAGGTGCCATTTAAGCTGCTGATTTCCACTGAGTGCTTTTTTAACCTAATGTGTATCACCTTTGATGATGTGCCCTGTGATAGGAAAATCACATTGTGAGCTCATACCATTTAAGTCTCTGCATTTAGCAACCGGAGGAATTTCTTAACCATAATGTAATTGTGAACTAAGGACAATGGGTGATATATATATTTATTTATTCCGGGCACCAAGATCTGGGGATTAAACAATTACAACCATAAAATTACATTTTTATAGCACCTTTCACGTCGGAAGGATGTCCCAAAAAATGCCGAAACCCTAATATTGTCTATGTTCGTGAAATATGGGCATAAAATTTTGATTCTTCAAACAAATTTGAGATCACATTGAAGTGTCGCAAATTTCATTTCTAATGTGTATATTTCTTTCTGCTCAAAATTTTGCTGAATTGAATCACAGTAATTGAATCCAAATTTCTCTCCAGGGAACTGAATGGTAACACAAATCTGAAGAGGATACACAATGATGCTCTAAAGGGAGCTATTGGACCAGATGTATTGTAAGTTTTATATAAATACAGTGCTTCAAATGTGTAAATTTGTGTTTAATTCATGCAGATCCTTTGTTTGAACTTAATAAAACTTAATGTTTCCTTTGGCTATACTGACATACTATCAAGGCCTATGATAATAATAATTTGCACATGACAAAATACCTTTCACATTGGGAATTTCACATCCGATCTGACGAAGGGTCGTGGCCCCGAAACGTTGACTCACTTTCCTCTCTCCATAGATACACCCTGACCTGCTGAGTGTTCCCAGCGATTTCTGTTTTTATTTCACATCAGGAGGATGTCTCAAAGCACTTCACAGGATATACTATAAATTTTGTTTCGCTCACAACATATACAGTCAATTCATTTTACAGTATATTCCGTGAAGTGCTTTGAGACGTCTAGGAGACGTGATAAGACAGCACTATATCAAATGCAAGGACTATTATTAGGTGTGCAAACAGCGTCGTGTATTTTGCAACACAGTAGCCAGTTTGCACAGAGCAATGGTTTATAAACAATCATGAACTGAACAACTCATTTTATTTGGGGGATTGTTGGCAAGAACACTGGGAGAAACTCCCTTCTCCGCATCGAGCTAAACAGACAGGATCTCACTTCAACAACAACTTCGATTTATATAGCGCCCTCCATGCTGGACGGCGTCTCAGAGCGCTTTACATATCATCCAAAGGAAAGGAATTTCAAAATTGTAGCATTACCCCCAGTAAATGGAATGGCAGCCTAGACCATGAGTTCAAAGTCCTGACATGAGGGATTGAACCCACAACCTTCTTCTGACTCAAGAGGTGAGAGTGCTGTGAATTGAGGCAGGCTGTGCGTTTAGAATTAATAAATGACTGGTTTACCTGGAGGGTTGTGCATCAGGTGAAACTATCTTGTCTTTTGAATAGTATCATCATTGAATAGTAACTTGCATTTAAACAGATGGGACCTAAGTTCAATATCTCATCTGAAGCACCTCACCCCCAACAATGCAGGCACTCTATAGTCAGCTTTAGACGATAAACTCAAATCAAATAGCAGGACGTGAACCCACAACCATCTGAATCAGAGGCAAGAGTGCAACAAAAGCCGGCACCAATACAAGACTTTAGGATTGTGGCTTGTGCGGTGAGGTATTAACAACAACAACTTGCATTTATACAGCATTCTCCACATCTCAGAACGCTTAAACAACAAAATTACATTTGTATAGCGCCTTTCACGTCAGGAGGATGTCCCAAGGTGCTGGACAGACAATATTTCAGGCTCGAGCTGAGGGATAGAGATTGGAGAGGGCAGTAGGGGAAGGGGGTTTGACTGTGGTCCATAGTCAACGAGGAGTACATTGGGGTGGGTCTTTAAGGAGGCAAATGATGGCGAAGTGATTAAAATCTCATAATGGATCTGTTTTGTGTTTGCAGAGATGTGTCCTTAACAGCCCTGGAGTTTCTCCCATCTTACGGGTTGGAATACATCCAAAAGCTAACTGCCCGCTTTGTGTACTCTCTGAAACGATTCCCACCATTGGAAAAGTTCACCAATCTCTTGGAGGCCAACTTGACGTACCCTAGTCACTGCTGTGCACTTAAAAAGTGGGAGAAAACAAAAGGGTATATTCTTGTGATTTTGTTGCGTCCAAATTTACTGAATATTCACAGAAGCAGATTGGTTGACTTTGTTGCCACTTCGAATTTTCATTGATATATATATTGTGAGATTGCATACATACTATATAACATAATGACGGTTTATGGGACACTGCTGTGCACAATTGGCTGCCACATTTCGCCCACAAATATACAGTCAATTCACTTTACAGTATATTCCGTGAAGCGCTTTGAGATGTTGATAAGATGTGAAAAGCGCTATATCAAAATGCAAGGCTTATTATTAATAAAAATCTGTGTGTGCAATTATTATTTCATACATACACACACATACATACATACGGTGTAAAAATGTTAAGAGGAATGAAGAAAAGGGAAAATTTCTAAACTAACAGTTATTTTCCCTTCAGACAGAATTCCATACCTTTATTTAACTTTTCAAAGTCATGTGGAACCGACACCAGAAAAGCAACTCAAGATCAAGAATTATCTGTGGGTCAGGAACAGGATAAAATGCTGTAAGTAATGTGGCCAGTATTGCACAACTAATCTATGCTGTAATAATAATCCTTGCATTTGATATAGCACCTTATCACGTCCACAAACAATCGTGGATATAATGACAAAATTATTATTTTTTAATTTTGAAGGGATTAGTACTCTCTGGAAAAGCAATCCACCAATCGACTAACAACCAGGTTCCTATTACTGTTAGGCAAACAGGCGTGTGGAGTAAGGAAACTTACCCAACATTTCCCCCTGCCTGGGAATCGAACCCAAGAATCGATTGCGAGACAAGTACATTAGCATCTAAACTACAGGACACCACAATTTGTACTGGATATTAAGTGCTGGGCTTGGGGCTGGAGCAGGGTGAAGGGTTGGAGTAGAAGGAAGGAGACCAAGCTAAACTATAGATGTGGGGATGGATGAATATTCTATGAATATCGTTTCTCCACAGTATTCTATGAATACTTTGGAGGGGAATCTTTCTCTCAGACATTGATAAGATTTCATTTGCAGAATTTTTTCTCCAGGGTTTGGTAAATTGTAATCCGGTTAAAATTTGTATTGACTCTGGGAATACCACTCTTCTGGAGCAAAACAACCAGCCAGGCACAAGTCTAGAGATCTTACAACACTGATGTGGAGTGAGAGTGATGGTAAAATCCATCACTAGCCTAGTTTTGACTAACTGGGTGACATAGGTTGTGACTCTCATGTATTACTTCCCAACATCTGTATATGTTTAATAATAATAATGATGATGCTGTATTTGAGATAGCACCTTATCATGTCTACTAGACATCACAAACCGAGAATATACTGTAAAGTGAATTGATGGTATATTTTGTGGGCGAAACGCGGAAGCCAGTTGCGCACAGCAGAGTCCCACAAACAGCCGTGGATTAATTTTTAAGGGATTACTAAAATCCTGTGTATATATACATATCAAAATCCTGTGCAAAAGGAGGAAATTGTCTAATAATCATTTAGGACATGTAAGACATCTTCTGGCATGTAATGGGTTATATCAATGTAAATTGTATTGAATATAAAGATCTGATATTTGCTCTGCTTCTCCATTTAATATTCAAACATTTTGGAAAGGAATCAAGTCACTAAAACCTCTTTCCCTCCATCTGTGTGTAGTGTGAAGAGCTATGATTCTGGAGCCAATCTACTGCCACCACAGTTTGGATATCAAAGTTTAAAGGATGTTCAAACTGTCACCACTAATCTGTCAGTTGGAGTGAACAACTCTTTTGCGCAGATCCCCGAAGATGAATTTTACTATGGATACGAGAACATGGATGAAATGATCGACGACAATGCATTCGATTACGGCTTTTGTCATGGCAAAGCAATCCTTGTCTGCACCCCCGAGCCGGACACCTTCAACCCTTGTGAAGACATCATGGGATACGATGTTCTCCGAGTCCTCATATGGTTCATCAACATCCTTGCCATTGTGGGAAACCTTATTGTCTTTGTGGTTCTGGTGGTCAGCCAGAACAAGCTGACGGTGCAGCGCTTCCTCATGTGTAACCTGGCTTTCGCAGACCTGTGCATGGGGCTGTATCTGCTGCTGATCGCTGCCGTCGACATAAGCACCAAGAGCCAGTATTACAACTACGCCATAGATTGGCAGACCGGGGCGGGCTGTGCCTCCGCTGGCTTCTTCACCGTCTTCTCCAGCGAGCTCTCGGTCTACACGCTCACCATGATCACCTTCGAGCGGTGGCACACCATCACCCACGCCATGCAGCTCGACAGGAAGCTGCAGCTCAGACACGCTGTAGTGATCATGTTTGCTGGCTGGGTCTTTGCCCTCATCTTAGCATTGCTGCCCCTTGTGGGCATTAGCAGTTACATGAAGGTCAGCATTTGCTTGCCCATGGATGTAGAAAGTCTGGTTTCCCAGGTCTACGTCATATTGATACTCATATTGAATGTTATCGCCTTTATTGTCATTTGCGTCTGCTATGTGAAAATATACTTAGCCGTTCAGAACCCGGACTTTGTGTCGAAAGGTAGCGACACCAGGATTGCCAAACGAATGGCGGTGCTGATCTTCACTGACTTTACCTGCATGGCGCCCATATCGTTCTTTGCCATCTCAGCAGCCTTCAAGTGGCCCCTCATCACAGTGACGAACGCCAAGATTTTACTGGTGCTCTTCTACCCGCTCAACTCCTGCGCCAATCCCTTCCTCTATGCTATCTTCACCAAAGCGTTCCGGAGGGATTTCTTCATCCTGATGAGCCGCCTGGGTTACTGCGAAGCCCAGGCGCACATGTACAAAATGGACAACTCGAACTCCAGAAGTGGAGGTGCCATGGAATGCTCGAGAGCAGAGGTCAAACTTACCCGATTCAGCGAGCTGGACTTGTCAGGCAGTGGAGATGGTACCTGCAGCTTTGAGGCCTGAGAAACAATCTGCTGCGTGGAAGTTTTAATTGCCTGAAGGGGAGGAAGAAGGATATTGTGTCTCTAAAAGTGTAGATTCTATTTTTTTCCCGCAACGAGAAAGCAGGATTTTAGAGTCAGCTTTAATGAAATCTGTTTCACGTTCTGTATTTTTCCATTTCCAGAGGAAGTGCGTATTTTTGATGCTGTACATTGGGGATTTTTGTGGGGGGTGGTGGGGGTGGGGGAAAAGTCTATCAACAATAAGCGATGTAACAGACGTAAAGATTGTTTAAAACATGTTGAATTCTTCTTGTAGATTGTGACTTTAGCTGTGTCGTCAAGAGAGCAGGATAAATGATGTTGGTCCAGGAACTATTTTTCCTACCACTAAGCTTGTGCCAACACTTACTTAACTATTTCTAATTACCTGAACTATCTCCACCCTCGATTTCCTAAATGTAAAATATGCCAAATGTAAAGTAACCGCCTCCAGTCATACACAAGTATCACTCCCCAACCGCAGGGTTACGTTCCTGTAAACCTTCATGGTTGGAAAAATCGCGGTTGGAAAATGCAGGGCCCTATGCAAAACATCGGGATACGGGGAGTAAGTTTGTGTTTAGTGAAACTAAACACACAAAAAAAACATAGTTATAACATACATGGGAATAGTGAGATTAAGTTTGAGTGCATTGGCTGCCAGGATCTGCAGCAATCCGCGAGGCTGTCTGACTGAGTTACAGAGAAAGAGACATGGAGGGTGTGTGGGGAGGTGGGGGGGGGGGATGACACGGAGGGCTGGGGTACAGACAGACACAGAGAGAGGGGGGAGGGGAGGGGAGGAGGGGGGAAGAGAAGGTGAAATAGAGAGGTGAGAGAGGGGGGAGGGGGAATGGGGGGAAGAGGTGAGTCAGAGAGAAGGTGAGAGAGAAGTGGGGGGTAGGAGACGGGGGGGGGGGTTGGGGGAAGAGAAGGTGAAATAGAGTGGTGAGAGTGAGAAGGGGGTGGGGGGGGGGGAAAGAGAAGGTGAAATAGAGTGGTGAGAGTGAGAAGGGGGTGGGGGGGGGGGAAGAGAAGGTGAAATAGAGAGATGAGAGATCTTTCTAAAATCCGAGATGCACTCACAGAGAGGAGCGATCTGCAGATCCTGGCAGCCAATGCTCCCAAACTTACTAGCTAGGCTGCGGAGAAGCGACAATAAATTAATGTTGCTGTATTTACCTTAATCCTAAGAGAGGAGCGTTGTCATTGGTTGATTGCAACATAACAACTGGGTCCTAGCTGTACACTAGCTGTTCGCACACACACAGTACCTGTAGATCCACGAGTGCAGCTAGACCACGTGGGGTAGTAAAGATGCTGATAGGTGGGAAACGCAGAGCGGATGAATACACACCAATAAGCGGATGAATGCGGTCCCTTGTTTGAAAGAGTGAAACTTGAAAATTTAAACCGTGGATGTTAAATCGTGGATGCGCAAAACGCGGTTTGCGAGGGTTGTCGCATTTAGAAAACCGTGGATGCATGAGTTTCGTGGTTGGCGAGGCTGCAGTTGAAGCAGGATATCTGTACAGTATTTCCTTGTAAAAAAAACTTTTTATTGAAAAGAATATTTTAAATACATTCCTAGATTAAATGGATTAAATGTGGCAGCCAAATGCGCACAGCAGTGTCCCATAAACAGTCGTGGATTGAGTGACCAAATTATTATTATTTTTGGTCATATTCAAATTATTTCCAGCGAAGATTAAACAGTCCACTCCACTAATATACAATATCCTGCGGCACCAAAATTGCACCCGTGTCAGCTAACATGTGCCTTGGGGATATGTTGTCCATCCCAGCCATATAGGCAAACCTGATGCTTTAATTTGACATTGATGTGGCCGATTCAAGCCAACAGACACCAAGCACGTTTCACACATAGAGCAACAGAGCTGAGATAACAAACACAGGTGAGCGCTGAAACCCTGGTTTGGGGCCTTTATTACCACTGTACTGATATTAATATTAATATTAATATCAGTACAGTGATATTAATATCACTTCCCTCACACACAATATAAAATTATAGTACGGTAGAAGCCCGTTTATCCATGACCCGATCAACCATAACTTCCGTATAACTGGCATCGCAAAAAAGGTCCGTATTCGGTAAACCGAAATTTATCCAGAAACATGCATTTTTTTGGTGTTTTGTGTTGCGTCAGTATTTTGGATACTACTACTAATGCCGCTACTAGGTGCCTGACGGTGGCGCTAGCTCAGAATGCTGCTGGGATCGTCCGGGCGGGCGGCGAGGACAGGGAGTGGTTGCTGGACGATTGTTGGTTATTGTTTGTTGCTGTTTTTGTTGTTAATATTATTGCTTTTGTTGTTTATTATTGTTGTTTGATTCCCCCCACCCCTGCCCCCATCTTCTTCTTCCCTCACTCCCTTTCCCCACTTTCTCTCCTCCCTTTTCCCCTTCCCTCCCTCTTCCTGATCTTGCCCCCACCCATCTTTCCCTCCCTCTCTTCCTTACCCCCTTTCTCCCCCCTCTTCCTCCCTAACCCTAACCCATCCCACCTTTCCCTCCCTCTCCCCCCTTACCCTCTTTTCCCCCTTTCTCCCCTGGCCCCATTTTCGCGATTGTTTGTGGGGACACTGCTGTGCGCAATTTGGCTGCCGCGTTTCGCCCACAAGTATACAGTCGACTTTCCTGCCTTTCTTCCCCCTGCCTCGACCCCTCCCCTTTTGCTTCTTTACCCCCTTTTGCCCCTAGTCCCACTTCCGTGACTGATTGTGGGACACTGCTGTGCGCAATTTGGCTGCCGCGTTTCGCCCACTAATACAGTTACTTTTCCTACTATTCTTTATCCTGCCCTGAGCCTTCCCACCCTGCTCTTGTCCTACCTGACTGTACAGCGCCTTGGGATGTCCTCTCGACGTGAAAGGCGCTATATAAATGTAAGTTTTGTTTGTTTGTTGTTTGCTGGTACTGTAAAGCAATGCACTCTCCGGAGTGTACTCTTTGAGAGAGGCAGAGCGGGATGAGTTGATTAATTCAGATTTAATTTAGCCACAAAACAGCAAAACGCACACCCACCCTGAGCAAAGCTTGCAGATCGATTCATTGGCTTTTATTTTAATAAAAAAGACTCATCCCTGCAATGCTCATTTTACAGAGGGCAGTGTTTCAACTTAGTGCACACACACACACATAGGCATCACAAGGCTTTTTGGAAAGAAAGTTAACTGAACTG
This sequence comes from Hydrolagus colliei, assembly GCA_035084275.1. Classification (NCBI taxonomy): domain Eukaryota; kingdom Metazoa; phylum Chordata; class Chondrichthyes; order Chimaeriformes; family Chimaeridae; genus Hydrolagus; species Hydrolagus colliei. The sequence goes on along the minus strand of CM068744.1, from coordinate 67,450,804 downwards.
AGCTGCCGCCGCTCACTCTCTGCTTTCTCAATAACATGAGCTTTCCTCTCTTCTGCCCCAATGAGAACAGTGTCATTCAGACGTGTAACGTTTGCACTAGTTTTAAGATCTCTCTGAACTGCCTGGTCGCTGTGTGTAAAATGATTATAATTATTTATATATTATATTATCATGTAAATGATTATTTAGTCTATTATTAATATGCTATGTTTTTAAAAAAAATTAATTGTGATTTTTTTTGGTGTTGGGTTTTCTGCCGAATATCCGGCAGGCGCTTTAACCGGCCAGGTCCCTAGGGTGCTGGATAAACAGGCTTCTACTGTAATATAATAATCCTTGCATTTGTATAGCTTTGTTCACGTCAGAAGGACATCCCAAGGCGCTGGACTGTCAAGGATTTGAACTTGAGCAGAGGGTAGATTGGGATCAGGGAGTCTAGAGGGCAGGGTGGGTAGGAGGGTGGCTGAAGGCAGGGTTGAAGAGGAGGGTCTTGAGACATGCCTCGAAGGAGGCAGAGACCACACACCAGAATTCCGCCCACAAAAGAGCAATGTTAAGCTGATAATTGGTGCTGACACAATAACAGCTTGCTTTTAGTGTCCTTCACCTCACGTAACATCTCAGAGGGCTGTGAAATTGCTGCAATAAGGAGAAATGTGAACGAAGGAATATTACTGCAAACTGCTCTTGTGGACTAGCTAACTGTCTGCCTCACTGATCTGCTAAATACAGGAACCCCTGCAGTTTCAACAACTAGCTCCAGCATGTTTTCTATTTACCACCTGTTCAAGGTGGTGCGAAGGGCTTAAATAGAGAGGAAGAAGGTGTTCAATATGATCAGCGTTCACTGTGACAGCAGCACATGAAATGGAGCGAGTGAGCGGGTGATCGAGGGGCAGAGCCGAGGCCTTGCCGGGAAGGTATATAGGCCGAGGTGAGTTACTGCGTCGAGCGAGTGTGTGAGTGAGTGAGCGGGTGATCGAGGGGCTAGGGGTAAAACGGGTAAACACTAAAAAAGTGACATAGGCATGGCGTCACGCACAAAAAAACTAACCCGCGCGACCCCCACCCCATCATTAACCGCGCATCACCTCCAAACAATAGGCCATCAGCGCACCAGCATTAACACCTCAGTGGCGCATTAATTAGATCACTAGCAGCTCTATAAATAGACCGTTCCCACACCCCCTCCCCCCAGGATAGGTGTCAATGGCAGGACTGATTCAGCTAGTCACCCCCTAGCCAGGGCCACACATCCTCTGGGATGACGCCGCCCCGCTGATCCCTCACTCTCGGCTCCCTGCGTGCGCATTTTGGCTGCCACCCCAAACTGAGCCGAGCCTCCTCCACCACCCTAAATGTCTCTCTTTCCATTCTCCTCTATGTCTCCCCCACCAACCCCCTCGATCCATCACTCTAACTCTGTCCTACTCTCCGAACGCCCCCCCCCCGGCCTACTCTCCATCCTGGCCCCCACCACCGCTTCCCTCTGCTCCAGTCTGGGCGTCCTCCGCCAGGCACATCGTGGCACCAGGCGCTGGGTGTCCCTGAGCAGCCACCCCAACTGTCCCATCATCCACTCTCTCCGTCCAAACTGCCTCCGCAAGGCAAACACCACTTCCCCCACTGCCACACCTACCCTCCCCACTTCCTCTTCCACCTCTCTCCCCACACCCACCTCTCCCTCGCACCCTCAGATCCTCTCCTCACCACTCTCTCCTCCCTCTCCCACCTCCAGCAAACACATCCGCACTGCTCTCCAGAACGTCCGCTCCCTTTCCAACAAAGCCCTCGCTATCTATGATCTCATCCTGGATGAGAACATTGATATTCTTGGGCTTACGGAAACCTGGCTCTCCCCAAATGACCCCGTGCCTCGAGTCGAGGCCTTCCCTCCAGGCTACACCTTCCACCACACGCCCCGCCCCAACCAACGTGGTGGCGGGGTGGCCATCATCTCAAATGCCTCCCTTGGTCTCTCCCCCTACTCCTCTGGCTGTTTCCCCTCCTTCGAGCACCTCACGCTCTACCATCCTTCCCTTTCCTTAAAAATCCTTCTTTATCGTCCTCCTAAATCCCTTGGCTCTTTCATCTCCAATAAGCCACTCTCCTCTCCCCCCTGTCCCTCAGCTCTGAACACCTGCTCATCATGGGCGACTTCAACCTCCACCTAAACTCCCCCTGTGCCACCTCTTCCGAATTCACTGCCCACCTCTCCTCCCTAAACCTCACCCTCCACATTGACTCTCCGACCCACAAGCGTGGCCACGCCCTCGACCTCATTATCACCCAAGGCCTTGACATTTCCAACCTCAACATCTCGGATAAGGCCATCTCAGATCACCTTCTTGTCTCCTTCTCCTCTTCCATCCCTCTCCCCTCCACCAAGCCCTCAACCATACTTTTCCGCCCATGGAACAGTCTCCCCTGAGACCCTCACAGATGCCCTCACACCCTCTGACCTCCTACCCCTCTGATCTTCCACCCACAGCGATCCTGAAGCGGCTGACCAGCTCCTCCACTTTCAACTCTCGTTTCCCTGAAATCCTGGTCTATTTCCAACTCCACCCGCTCCCCCTGGTACAACACTCATCTCCGCACCCTCAAATGCCAAACCCAGCTGTTCGAGCACAGGTGGCAGAAAACCGGCATCACGGTTCACCACCAACTCGAGCATCTCCACAGTTACTGCCGTTCCTTGTGTCAAGCAAAGACGGCCTACTACTCCAACATCATCTTGGAGGCAAATAACAACCCTAAAGTCCTCTTTTCCACCACCCACCCACCTCCTCCGTGCACCCCCTCAGGCCTCCTCAATCTTCACTTCAAATGCGAAGTGCAAGGAGGTCATGGACTTCTTTTCTTCCAAGATCCACAATATCCGCTAGGCAGCATCATCCTCCAGCCTCTCGTCACCCTCTACAACCCCCTCCCCATCCCCCTCACCACCACTCTTCAGCTCCTACCTCAACCCATTTCCTACACTCCTCCCCCGTCTCTCCTTCCACCCTCTCACGCACTCTCACCTCTATGAGGCCAACAACCTGCTGCCTCGATCCCATCCCCACTAACGTACTGCTCACCCAGCTCCCCCTCCTCTGCCCACTGTTGGCTGATATCATCAACCAATCCCTCTCCACCGGATCAGTCCCTGACCCCTCAAAACTGCTGTCATCATCCCCCTTCCCCCAAAAAACCCTCCCTAGATCCCTCAAACCCTAGCCACTACCGCCCTATTTCTAACCTGCCCTTCCTTTCAAAAGCACTGGAATGCGTTGTTGCAAACCAACTCCGCGCCCACCTCTCCGAACCCCTCCAGTCCGGTTTCCGCCCTGCCCACAGTACAGACTGCGCTTGTGAAAGTCATAAACAATGTCCTCTCTATCTGTGACCCGGCTCCCTCTGCCTCCTTATCCTCCTAGACCTGTCGGCTGTGTTCGACACAGTCAATCATGCCATCCTCCTCCACCACCTGTCCGCCGTCATCCACCTCAGTGGGACCGCACTTGCCTGGTTCGAGTATTACCTCATAAACCGCCAGCAGTACATCTCCACAAACGGTTTCTCCTCCCACTCTTACCCAGTTACCTGTGGGGTACCCCAGGGATCCATCCTTGGCCCTGTTCTTTTCCTCATCTTTACGCTCCCTCTTAGGGATGTCATCCGCAGACATGGGGCACACTTCCACATGTATGTGGATGACATCCAACTCTTATTTCTCCACTTTGCGACCTCCAGTCCCCTGATGTTCTGTCAGCCTGCCTTTCAGACATCAGGGACTGGATGAGCACAAATTTCTTGCAGCTGAATGTCGACAAGACGGAGGCCATACTCCTTGGCTCTCGTCAACGTCTCCATTCGCACGGCTCTCACCTCCTCCACCTTCCCGGCCTGCCCCTAAAACTCTCTGAACCTGTCCGCAACCGAAGCGTCAGGTTTGACCCCCAACTGTCCTTCCTCCCCAACATCCGGTCCGTCACCAACGCTGCCTTCTACCACCTCCGACGGATCGCCCATCTCCGGCAATACTTCACCTTAAAAGCCGCCGAAACCTTGGTCCACACCTTCGTCACCTCTCGGCTGGACTATTGCAACGCCCTCCTCGCTGGTCTCCCCTCCACCAGAATCCACAAAATCCAGCTAATCCAAAACTCTGCCGCCCGCATACTCACCCGCTCTAAGCTTCGCTCCCCCATTACCTCAGTCCTTTCCAGACTTCACTGGCTCCCTATCCCAGAGAGGATCGACTTCAAGATCCTCACCCTTGCTTTCAAATCCCCCCACTCCTCTGCACCCACCTATCTCTCTGATCTCCTCTGCCCCCAACCCAGCACCCGCTGCCTTCGCTCCTCTGGGTCTGGCCTCCTCCATGTCCCCCGAGTCCTCCGCTTCACCCTTGGCGGCCATGCCTTCAGCCACTACGCCCGAGGCTCTGGAACTCCCTTCCTCACTCGCTTCGCCCCGCCCCCTCTCTTCCCTGTTTCAGGTCACAGTTGAAGACCTTTCTCTTCGACCGAGCTTTTGGTCACCTTCCTGCCCCTGCCCCTGGCTCGGTCCCAGGATCCGCTACTGTGAAGCGCTCTGAGACGCCGTCCGGCATGGAGGGCGCTATATAAATCGAAGTTGTTGTTGTTGTACCTTTGAAGACAAAAACAACCCTTTTATTGGCAAAATGACAGCCTGAATGCAGAAAGGTGATCTCAGAAAATCCATCGCTGTGGTAATGGTTCAGATTCATATCTGTGCTAACTAGAAATTCCAACCAACATCAAAAAAATTATTAGAAAGTCAAGTCAAACCTCACACTTCTAAAATTAAGCATTGGGAGGAAAAAGCTCACTTCAGGAGAAGACTATGAATTGGTCTATCAAATCTATTCGTCTATAAACTTCACTTAGAATAAATGAGTTCAATAATTTCAACATCACACAGTGTCTCCATTCTAGTTTGTCAGATAAACGTTGGGAATGTTCAGCTACCGATTATCGACCACCTCTATAATAATTGTAGGAATCCAACATAGAGAACACGTTGTTCCAACAGAAAATCTGGTTAAGTATGCCCACAAAGGAAAACAGTTTTTATGACTTTATGATAAAAAAAAATTCAAACTACTTGCTATGAAATAGGCTTCAACAGCAAGTAAAATATCCCACATCCTTCCCAATCCTCTGGTGTAACAATAAGTCTTCTGACTTCCCTTATTTTGTCTTCTGGCAACAATCTTCAAGAAGAGTAGAAAGGAGAACAACAACTACCTGCACTTATATTAGTCCTCCATTCTGGGTGGTGTCTCAGAGTGCTTAACAGGGGTGGAGCCTGAGAACAACAACAACAACAACACAGGTCTCATGCTTGTTAGGCTAGTGCTTTAACCACTGAGCTACAGGACTCCACAAGTCTTGCTAATGAGCCACGCTGGCCTTTGTCAATCTATCCTAATTCTCTCTGAAATCAGGAGTGCAGGATTCTGGGGGATGATTCCAGACACTGACATTTCCACGTTTAGCTGGCATGCATTGAACTCTCAATCTGATTTGGATACACTCAAGCAGGGTGTTGGGTTGCTGCGTGTGTGAGACTCCAGCTTACCAAAAACAAAGCAGTACAGTGGAGTACTGTATTTTGAGGCATCATGATGACGTAAAAAGATGTCAAATGCAAGAATTCTCCGAAGATAGTACGATATAGCATAAATGGGACTTGATCTGGTTGGCTATCAATAGTTTTGGAAGTTAATCTATCAGAATTGATCTAATTAAATTTTGGGTATCTCTATTTTCTTTAGTATAAAGTACAAAAAGGCAACATACCTTCAAAGGTAGCCATGTTGTTTATACTCTTTCATTTATTTCATACTATGCAGTGTAATGTGGTACAGTGCACTTCTAACATACATTGAAATGGCTTTTGTCGTTTCCCTTCAGCAAAACATTATACAAGTGCCACTTTTTTCAATGCTGAAGGTCTTTTTTTTAAACATTGCACCTTTCAACCAACTGTGTTTTCCTGTTTTGAAAGTACTGTACTTTCGTCAGAACAGCTCCTGATCAAATTTAACATCAGGATTTCAAACGTCAATGAAAACGAAGCACAAGTTGGTGCCACCATTTTCCACAAAGTGAAGAAAACAAGCCGTACATACAAATCCTGTGCAATGAGTCAACCCCATTCAGTCGAGTGGTTTCATTTTCTTTTTACCACTCTGCATCACCAACAGCTCTGGAGAACACATAATCCCTCCCATTGAAGGTCATTATTCCATCTTTAAGGTAAAATTTCCACCTGTTTTTATTTCTGTGAATCTGAAACAAACAAAAGAAAGAATACACTCAGTAAACAACTTGCGTTTGTATAATGCCCTTCATACAGGATAATGTCTCAGGGTGTTTTCTTGACCGAACTAGGAGAAAGGTGAGGGGGGATGGGGGTAGAGATGAAGGTAGGCACAGTTGAAGAGAGGTTTTATTATGGGTTATGAAGATGAATAGAGGTGACGAGGCAGAGATAGAAACAGACAGCCATTTTGTCAGCTAACAATCAGAAAGGATGAAATAATAATAATAATAATAAATGTATACCAATTTGTTCTAGAACCTATCCACGACTGGCTCAAACCGTTTTCACATTTTTTGGAGTTTATTGGGGACGAGGATTTATTTAAACAAAAGTAGATTACCATATCTTAGAGATAAAGTATTAGTACAGTTGTGGACATCGACAAGAGATCTCCAGAAGCAGTTGCATACAGAACCATATGTTACAGCATTTTTATAGCAACAACAATTATCAACTAGGTAGCACCATCACAATGTGCTTTACAATGACCAAGTGGGATCTCCTAGAGAGAGCTATGAAGGTTCGATGCAAAGTGATAGGCTGCTGAAAGGCATTTAAAGATGAGGATGAAGATCATAAAGCCAATCTGCTGGGACAAAGGGAATATTGGAGCTGGGTAATGTCGAGGGACTGATTTACATTGACAAAAATAGGAGCACTTTGTGGGAACTGCTTGGTTCCCCACAATCAGCCAGGAATAACTGATTAATCAGGAGGATGATTGGCCAAGACAATTTCCTTTTTCAGATAGTGGTATCTTCAAAGTCTGCCAGAAATACGTCTCATCTGAAGTATGGTACCTCCAGCTTTCCCTCAGTGCTATCCCCTAGTTTCAGTCTAGAGTATGTGCTCAATGAACCTTGCCAAGTCAGCACCTAACTGAACCAGGCTGATATGTCACGTTATGATAAGATTAACAGAATCAGTTAAACCGAAAGACAGTTAGAAACACAGTTTCTTACCTTGTCATACTGGCAAACAATTACATTATCAGTCTCAAACAGATCAGGGACCTCCTGCTCACTTACGTCGTCTCCTGAATTCAAAGGATCCTGTAAAATGCATTGAATGCAAATTAATCTACCTTCAGTTTGCATTTCGCATTAAAGAATTACAAAATAAAAATTCACAAAATCTATAAAAGATCTGATATGAGGCCATTTCAGGTTTTGAGAAGATGCAGATAGCCAAAATGCAGACTTGAATGGTCAATTACTTTGAAAGCATGAACATCTTGCAAAGGTGATAACATGGCCTCAGACAATGTGAAAGTAATTTAGTTGATTATATAATAAATAATAATCCTTGCATTTTATTTAGCGTCTGATCACATCTTCAGTACGTCTCAAAATGCTTCATAGAATGCACTGTCAAGTGCAGTGACTGCATATTTTATGGGCAAAATTAATATTTTGCAAAGATTCATGTTAAAATTTTAGAAGATCAAAATAAAATAAAATAAACCCAAAGGTCAGGTTGAGTATTGATGGACTGAAAACGGAGAAAGAAAACTGATATAGTCACCTCTTTATAACGTGGGAGACAAATAACATTTGTGTGATGTCCATCGTGGCAACAACCTATTGTACATTTGTGTTGAAAGAACCCTTCACATATAATGTCTCAGAACTGCTTGACACAAAGTAAAAATGTAATAGCATACATGCTGGGACACAGGAGAATGAAAGATGTTGACCAAAGGTATTTGAAGACTAGAGAGGTACTAGGCAAAAGCGGTTTTTGAAATAGTTCCACAGTACAAGGCTCTGTCTCAGGTGGATTGAAGCGAGAGAGAGAGAGAGAGAGAGAGAGGAAGCAATAGACCAAAGCGGAACCACTTTCCTAGAATTCCTAGCAACATCAGTTTTCAGTGGAGATGACTGCTTGCATTACGAGACTCGTGGCAGGAAGGGAGCCATCCTGTCCAGGTGTAACTGGACTGGCTACCCCCGAATTGCTTCACTTAGTTACATTCAGTTTCTGGACCTCTGTGATACCATGTCTTTTACATACTATACACTTGCTTGCAAAAAGTTTCTTTGCAAAGCATTAAATTATCAAGAAATTAAGAAAAATAATGTGCTCCACGTCACAAAATGCAAACTTCTGAAAGATTGTAATATTTCATGTCAGGATAGCCTGGATGACTACTGAGAATCAATACTCTCATTTGCAAAAAGGAAAGCTTTTAGTCTCCTGCCGAAACATTGATTGTCCAGTGTCTTGGGAGTCCTCCCAATGTAAAAGATGTTATACTAATGCAATTTTATTGTTCTGGTTGCCTGCACGAATAAATCCGTTTTTTTTCTGAATGACCATTTCTGTCTTAAATGATACGCGTGGCCTGATCCATCAGCTGCACACCAGAAACTGAGTAATAACTTCACAGACCAGTTAGTGTTTCACAGATTCATATATTCAGCTTCAGGAATAATATTAATAATAATCCTTGCATTTGATAAGGTGCCTTACCACGTCTTCTGGATGTCTCAAAGCGCATGGCAGAATACACTGCAAAGTGACGAAGCTTGCCCAACGTTTTGTTCTGCCCAGGAATGAAACCCAGGTCCTCTTGCAAGGCAACTGCTTTAACCACTAAGCTACAAGATCCAAAAAGTCACTAGTTGACAGCTATTATTTGAGAAGCTCTTTTGAGAAGTTTGAACACCATAAGTGCTATAAAGTCTTTATTTTTTAGTTAACAAGATCTAACTGAACTTGACTTTTCTCTCCATAGGAGGTTTGGTTCAGTCAATATTCATGTGTGAGCTTTGACAGAAAGTGTTGGTAGGATTATTTGACTGCATACCCAGTTCTCACCTGCCATTGACCCAACACCTTTGAGCAGAGGACATGCAGAAGTGCTCAGGAGCTGTGACTAATTGCTGTGTTCCAACTGAGGCCCAACTAAGATCGACTAAATTAATACAGACCAGGGTACAAACCTGTGACCTTCCACCCATACATACATCTTGGGGTGGGAGGAGGAGAGATACCTGCTCAAAATTGATTAAAACCTATCTAGGAAATTTAGCAATTATCATAAATAAAAGTAAGTATTTACACTGATTTTAGATCATGTAATAGTGAAATAGTTGCATGGAACTGGAATAGCAAAGTGTTTAAAAGCACATGGCATGTATACTAAATATCAATACCAATCAATACCAATCCTTGCATTTGATACACATAGGAACAGAATACTGGGAGAGTAAAGGCAACGGCAGTAATTAAAATCAATCTCAGGGAAAAACAGATAACAAGATCGCACACAGAGGTTTGCTACATTAGCAGCAGATAATACATTAAACTAGACTTTCTTTTTAGCCACAACAAATTACAGGATTTGGACTGGGAATGGGGATCAGGACTGGGGATAGGGATCAGGAGGTGGGGAGGGGGAGGGGGAGGGAGAGTAAGAGTAGGAGGGTTAATTGAAAGTGCGGTTGTAGAGGAGGATCTTGAGACAGGCCTTGAAGCCTTTTATGGGATCTTACCATCCCTTTTAAATTATTATGGAAGATCAAAGATAGCAGATGTATAGATTGTTCTAAATTTTCCACAAATGTGGGTGAATTCTACATCTAGTCATTTTTGGTTAGCAATATCTTAACACAAGTAGATAGCAGCAAAATGTGTGTTATGAAGAGGCTCAAATAATTAAATGTACAAAAGGAAACTAGACCAGAAAGGGTAACTGAAAGAAAATAGGTGAATCTCGTTGATATTTTTAAGACAAGATTAGAATAGCATATAAATTGAGACATCAACCAGGAAATTCTGGACCAATAGCCGTAGCGATGAATAGGTCTTGAAAGTATTGTAAGACGTGCTTTCAACGCTCATCTAAGAAGCGCAGACATTGCAAGGAGCAATAATTGTAATAGTAATCCTTGCATTTGCTATTGGGTCTTATCACGTCTTCGAGATGTCTCTAAGTACTTCACAGCATATACTGTAAAGTGGAGTAAACTGTCAAAATTATTTAAAAGTCAATATCAATATGAATTTAGCGGGAAGCCATTATAAACCTGTGGATGTGGAGGGGGCAGAGCCAATCAGCCTTCTTCATTCAAACCTCCTTTTGTGAAGGCACGCTTGATCAGCTAAATTCTGTTCTGATTCCATGCCTCATAAATGAACTTACATGTGAATTTAATTTTAATGAGAAGCCAAAAATTAAGAATCAGAATATTTAAAGGTATTTACTTCTTCAACATCTTCGTGATGTTCTTCGTTGTGACTGTCTCTCAAGGAGTTATCACTAGAACTGTCATCATCATAGCCTTCAAGAGCCTTGAGGTCTTCCACATCAATAATTCCTAGTATGTCAGTCTCTTCCACATCTCGTAGGTTAGCAATTTCTTCATCAGAGGAAGTGTCATTGGTGCCATCCATCTGGGGAATTGGTGACACATGTTCCTCCTCTGGATCTGCTGCAACCATCAGCAAAGCCTCATTCACCTGAATAAATTCAATAAAACAAAATCAACCTATTGAAGTAACAAGATCCTCTGACAAGTTGCAAGTTCCTCTGACAGTTCAGGTGGTAGAGCTGAGTCAAGCAGGATGTAAGAATGGTATAATTGGCCTTCGTGTCCCTTGGTTAGAATCAGGAGAACAAATTAGCTATAATTTCACTCCTGATATGCAATAATCTCTGCATGAATGAGCTTCAGGAGAGTAATAAGATTGGGCTTGTTTGTGAATCTCTCAATAGTCAAGCATGACCATCAGCCTTCAAATGCAAAACTGTGACACCGATAAATCATGCCACACAATGAAACATGCTTACAGAATAGTAGAGAGAAATTTGGGGGGCGGGGGGGCAAAAGGTACAAGACAAGCAATGTTAGACCACACGTGTTGTACTGTGTGCAGTTCTGGTCGAAATGCTTCAGGAAAGAGAGTGATTTATTACAATGTTACCATAAGTGGGCTGACACAGACAGCCAGAAATACTGGGCAATTCAAGGTTTTTCTCTCTGGAGATGGGATGACTGAGAAGGGTTCTGATAAGTGATATTTAGAATTATGAAAGGATTTGATATGGTGGACATTAGGGAACGGCGATATATCGGTATATCGCTAAAACCCGATATGATTTTTATATCGATATGCCGATATAGACATTTAAAAAATATCGATATATCGAAAAACGATATATCGAGGTGAAAAATCGGGATGCGAGCACAATCAACTACAAGACCCAGAATGCTCATCTCTATACACAATGCACAGACCGAGGTGCAAAGCCGCCATATTGTATTCATAGTCCTCTAATACAATATACAGGTATGCAAGGGGTGGGGGGAGAGAGACGGCTGTGGGTGGGGGGGGGGGGGTGAGGGGGAGAGAGACTGCTGGGGGGGGGGGGTGGTGAGGGGGAGAGAGACGGCTGGGGGGGGGTGAGGGGGAGAGAGACGGCTGGGGGGAGGGGGAGATAGACGGCTGGGGGGGGGAGAGGGGGAGAGAGACGGCTGGGGGGGGGGGAGAGAGACGGCTGGGGGGGGGAGGAGAGGGGGAGAGACGGCTGGGGGGGGGAGGAGAGGGGGAGAGAGAAGGCTGGGGGGAGGAGGAGAGGGGGAGAGAGACGGCTGGGGGGAGGGGGAGATAGACGGCTGAGGGGGAGGAGAGGGGAGAGAGACGGCTGGGGGGGGGAGAGGGGGAGAGAGACGGCTGTGAGGGAGAGGGGGAGAGAGATGGCTGGGGGGGAGAGGGGGAGAGAGATGGCTGGGGGGGAGAGGGGGAGAGAGATGGCTGGGGGGGAGAGAGATGGCTGGGGGGGAGAGGGGGAGAGAGACGGCTGGGGGGGGGAGAGGGGGAGAGAGATGGCTGGGGGGAGGGAGGAGAGGGGGAGAGAGACGGCTGGGGAGAGGGGGAGAGAGACGGCTAGGGGGGGAGGGAGAGAGAGATGGCGGGGGGGGGGGGAGGAGAGGGGGAGAGAGACGGCTGGGGGGAGGGGGAGAGAGACGGCTGGGGGGGGGGGGGAGGGAGAGAGAGATGGCGGGGGGGCGGAGGAGAGGCGGAGAGAGACGGCTGGGGGGAGGGGGTGAGAGACGGCTGGGGGGGGAGGGAGGGAGAGAGAGACGGCGGGGGGGGGGGGGGGGAGGGAGAAAGAGACGGCTGGGGGGGTGGTGGGGGAGAGAGACGACGGGGGTGGGGGGTGCGAGAGAGGGACGGCGGGGTGGGGGGGGGGGGGAGAGACGGGGTGGATGTGATAGTATACAGATAGATAGAGATGGGGGGGGATGTGAGAGAGGAGAGAGGGAGAGAGACATAGAGAGACACAGACAGAAAAACACAGAGATGGAGAGAGTGAGAGACATAGAGAGAGAAAGATATTTACCTCCTGAGAAGATAGGCCCCGAATGCGCGCGCACCCGGAATGCGCGCGCACCCGGAATGCGCGCGCACTCCGATGCACGCGCAGTATGAAAATATTGAAAATATCGATATTTCGGTATATCTCGATATGAGCCAACCGATATATCCATATCCGGAAAATTCCCATATCGCCGTTCCCTAGTGGACATGAATAGGTTGTTACCACTTGTTGGTGAGTCCAAAACAATGGGTGAAATAAATATTAGATAAGCCATTGGAAGATCTAAAAGAGAGTTTGAGAAAGTTCTTTACATAGAGGATGGTGAGAATATGGAGGCTGCTAGAAGCTGCAATTGATGAAGAATGTATTAACACATACTAGAGGAAACGTGATGTCTTTGTGACAGAGAATGGAATAGAGGAGAAATGGAGGAGGATATGGAGAAGAGATTAAGAAGATGGTGAGACTCATGTAGAGTATAACTTGGATGGACCGGTTGGGCAAAATTGACTGTTTTGTTGCTATGACTTCTTGTTACAAACTCATTATCATTGGAAATGGTTTCTATCTATTCACTTTATCAAAATGTCTAATTTTTTAAAAACAGAAAACCTTGGATCAACCATATGAACTTGCATTTATATAACTTCACCTTGGATTTCAGCCATTTACACAGATAGCGACTTAGAGCACTCAAAGCAGAGGTTCTGGAAGAGAAAGGGAAGAAGAAGGGAACATAGAATGAAAGGGCTAATGTTCCCTGGCTGCACAAGATTGGGAATGACAAGGAATCAGGGAAATGTCATCCGCCTGTTCAATCTGTTGACGAATTGGTACCAGGAAAGCAAAACATTAGGATTAATATGAGATCATAAAGACAATCTTGTTGCATCCAAAGTTTACTCAACTCTACTTAGAAGTTGGATTTAAATCCGGCAGAATAACATTTACTTGTCATTTTGTAAGTTTTGATGCTTAATTTTTTGACACCCTTACCTGAGGGGCAAACTGTTGGATGACACGTCGCTCTTTCTGTTCAGGCGCTTGATTTGGTGCAGTGAGTGGCTGTCCTGATGCAACTCTGTCCAAATCTGATGTTACCAGCTGCCCTACAGCCATTTGCTCCTGCACAACCTGCCCCAGGCTACATGGCTGTGTAGGAGCTCGCTGTTGTTGCTGAGTAAATGTTCGAGTTCCAACGGTTTGGTTTTGAATAGTGGGTGGCCTCATCTGTACTCCCATCCCAGGATGTTGTTGAAAGACTACCTGCTTTACAGCACCTGTCTGTTGAATGTACAGGTGTGTCGACATGCCAGGCTGCTGGAAAATGGACTGACCAACTACATCAAATGATTGGTTTTTCGTCAGCTGCTGATGTGAAGGAACTTGACATGAACTAGATTGTTGAATTGTAGTTGCTTGGTCACGGGAAGGCTTCGAAACAGCAGCTTGACCAGACACTGTGCTGTGCTGCAAAAGAGATGTCTGCCCTGTAACTGGGGTGACTTGATGAATGATATGATGAACAGGCTGCTGGAAATATTTTTGTCCTCCAGTGCTTTGGGTTACCATCACTGGGACATTGACCTTGTACATAAGACCTGTAAGTACAAAGATGAAAAGAAAGCAAGCACGTTGCATTGCAACTATGTGATGAGTATAGTATGCTGTTAGGGCCTATGTGGTGATATCTATAACAACTTGCAGACATATAGTGCCGGTTAGTATCGCAGAACACTTGACAGTGGTGGAGCATGATGCCAAACCGTGGGGAGGGGAAGGGCGAGATCACCATAGGCACGTCGAATAGGGGGGACCTGAAGCTGGGAAGGGGCAAGTCACAGAGATAGAGGAAGAGTTTTCCAGAGTTTTGGGGTGTAATGCCTGAAAGCGAGGCACCAAAGGAAGCAGGGGAAACTTGAACCGGTTCATGGAGGATTCCCAAGACACACCTGAAGCAGTTTGCAAAGTGACTCCAGCAGGGACCTGGATGGGAAGACTGATTCCAGAAGGCAAGGTCAGAGTGGTTGCAGTTGCTGAAGTGCTCTGTAAAAACAATATACCAAACAATTACTCAGCAATTATCAGCTTACATTTACGTGGTGTCTTTCACACTGGGAGAACGTCTCAAACTGCATTTTTCTGGATAAATTCAGGTTAATTGAATGCGGACTTTTTTTTGAGATGCTAGTTATACGGAAGTTACGGTTGATCAGGTGCCAGATAAACAGGCTATTACTGTATATTTTAAAAATTCAGCAAAATATAAAACACTCAGTGATACAGTATCACACCAGGAAGGGGGAAATACAATGTGCTTTAGAGTTGTCGTAGATTTGTTTAAATATGGAGGATTCTTCTGAGGGCTTCTCTCCAGTCTTTTCTCAGGTGTACCCTCCTTGTTATTGATATTGGAACAATGTTGGGAAAGACCAATCATCAAGGCAGCAATCACCTTTCTCATCCAGAAGAAATGATTGCTGATGGAGAAACCTTAAAATAAATGAAAAGTAGGATGAAAACGACAGGTAATGCAACTTTGTAATGTAAATACAATACTTACCAGCTCCGCTGTTGTAAAATTCTGCATATTTCTGCCAGCTGGTACCACACTGGAAGCTGTAACAAACAGAAGACTTGATTCTCCAATTTCATATTGTGGACCACAGCTTCTACTAAGAAGCAATATTAAAAAAGGTAATTTTGCTGTTAACTTTACTTCTCGATGATGTTGGGCGAGGGCAAATTCACCTGTTCTCAAATTTGTAAACTTTGTTGAAAATAGTAAGGTAGCAATGGACAACATGTTTAGTGGGATGCCAGTTCACCACAACAATAAAAAAAATCTGAGCTACAACATTATTCTGCTATATAGTGGAAATCTGAAATGTAAACAGAAACCCAGGTGCAGCTCAATTCACATCTGAAGAGGAATGCGGGTTAATGTTTCTGCCATGAACTTTCATGAGAGCTCAAGTTCATTTCACCTCGAATTGCAGCAGAGCATAAATGGCAGGCTTTTCAAAATAGTGATACTCCAGAAAATCTGCCTTCACCCAATGTCCATGCACTTAGCAGCAGGAAGATCACCGGAGAGTGATTTGGACTGAGATCAACCCAGCTGATTTCCTGCTCTCTAGCACAGAGTCACTGAGACAAATTGTGGAGCCTCAACAAATCCCCTGACTTTCAGCTGCTAACTCAACACAGATCGGGGATTAAACCTGGGATCTTCCGGGTGTGCATGATGCTATGAAGTGCCAGTTGCATCGGAGTCTACAGAAGAAATTCAGTAGTTTTTCTTCATAGTAAAATACTTTTGTTGTTATTTGTTGGTTTCATCTGACTTCTAAAAATTAGCAAAGTCTTCCAACAAATTATTCAGAATAAAACCCAAATATCCTTTGAGCTGAAACTGCTTATGATGCCTTAGGAGGTAGGGCTTCAATTCACTGAATGACATAGGACTGAGGCATACAGATCAGAAGATCATGGCTATTCCTGGTCTGTACTAAGATACCTAATCTCAGCTCTGACACTGTAATTTACATCATCTTGAGGAAGAGGGAAAAAAAATAGCAACTACTCTTCTTCTTTATTGCTTTTGACTGTCTGGAAAGAACACATGTGCAGACATGATCTGGTTGGTCTGCAATCCTTCAACTGGTTGGATGACCTACCATTGCTCAATATCTAACCTTTCAAACAAAGCATGTTAAGCAATGTACTGGAAGGTGGACAGCTCACATCAACACACATGGTCAGTACCTCTACTGGGATAAAACCGACTCTCTCTTGCTTCCTATTTTCTAGTATAAACCAAATGTCATTTTACTATGATCAGCTTGCGTGTCAAAATTGTGTGTTTTCAGCATCTGTCAAACAAGCCTCGTTATAGGAGCAATACAGTGGCAGCGATAATCATTGTCAATAACTATGCTGTGCGTCACAAGTTTCAAAACTTCCTGTTAATGGAGGAACGAGGGAAAGGAGAAAATTGGGACATTCAATACTTTTTCATTTCCAGCAGGACATGCTGTTACCGTATTGTTAACAAGTGTACCACAGAGTGGTTCTGAATCATTTGTACATTTCTCACAAAGTATAGGTTTGTACAGCATGTATGGAAGTACATCTTGACAGGTTTGTGCTTAGCAATCTTCAAAGTTGAAAGTTTTAAAAAAGTATTTTTAAAAACAGCGGTTCATATTATTAAATTATTATTATTAATCCAATTCTAAGACTTGTTAAAAAAAATTGCATCCCAAACAGCACTATAACTCATCATGTGATCACCGCATATACACGGAGAAAGTCTACTTGCTAAACACACATCCCACATGCTAAAAAGTAGCCAACTTCCAGGTAATCAGGTTGCCAATGCTGCCATCACGTCCTGTTCATTCCAGGACACCATCCCATGTGAATGTGCTATAGAGTTCTATTGTATTCAACAACAATAAAATTACATTTGTAGAGCACCTTTCACATCAGGAGGGCATCCCAAGGCGCTAAACGGGGATCAGGACCTAAGTATGGAGGAGGGAGAGGTTGGGTTGAGGGAGGGCAGTGTAGTAGGCTGAAGGCATGGTGAAAAAGTTTGATAGAGGTCAGCAGGTCAAAAAGGTAGGAAGGCAAGGCCATGGAGGGCTTTGAAAGTGAGGAAGAGGATTTTGAATTCTATCTCCAGTGAGATTGGGAGCCTGTGGAGTTGAGCGAGGTTAGGGGTGATGGGGTCACGGAGCCTGGTGCAGGTGTGGACATGAGCTGCAGAGCTTTCAGCCTCTCTATCCCCACACTTTGGAACTCCATCCCACAACCTCTGCCCCATGCTCCCCCCCATCCTCTCAACATGAAAAGGGCTCTACAAATGTAATGTTGCTGTTATTGTTAACTTGCATTTGACATCCCTGAACCTGCTTGTCTTGCCGACATTGCATGCTTAAAAATACTGCAGATATTTGAGTAACTTCGTTAATGCAATTCTATTTAATTTAAGCGCCACCTTGTATGAGGTAAACACATGAAAAATTATCCATTTGGGAAGGCTGAAATTTCTTGTTGGCCCACTAAAAGTGTTTGGTTTAAGAACCGTGCACCTTGGGAGACACTTCAAATAAGGCAAAAACATTTTTTTAAATCTGTGCCCTCTGCTTGATATCTTTTTTCTTCCTCTTCAATTGATGCAACAAAGATTAATTCATCAGATAAACTTGAAATAGATTGAAATATACCCCAACACAAAACAACAATTTGCATTTGTAACATAGGATAACATCTCAGAGGCTCAAACAAAAGACTTGGAAATTAACAGCCTTAAGGTTTTACATTTCTTTCTGTGCAACCAGACATGAGAAATATATGCTAATTTTTTTTTAATATAGGACAGTAAAAACCCATTTTTCTGGCACCCTCGGGACCTGGCCAATGCCGGTTAAAGCGCCTGCCAGATATTCAGCCGAAAACACAAAAAAAAAACGTTTTTTTCAATGCACTTTTCCAGATGAATTCCAGTTAATCGAATGCAGACCATTTTTTGCAATGCCGGTTATACGAACGTTACGGTTGATCGATAATCTGGCTTTTACTGTAGTTTGAAATATTCTGCATCACAAAATATTGTACATTTATTGGATGATGGACATCAGTGCAGAGGAAATTCTTTGTCCTATTTTATCACACCGAATGTTACAGCTGACAGAATAACTGCAATGTACCAAATATAGAGCAAAACTCCCTCTACTCCCCACCAACAATCTGCTTCAATCCCAACCAAAGAGCTAGAACGTGTCTTTACACCTCACGTGCCCTACTCAAAGCCTCTTCTTGAGCAAGACTGCCAATTTAGAACTGGATTATGGGCTGTTTTCATGCTGTACTTTGGTAACACAGACCATATTTTTTTCTAAATAATTTTTCAAAGCTAAGTTAAAAGAAGTCAAAATAGCAAAGCATTATCGGGTCAGAACAAGTGCTAGATCAACATGATTAATTTACAATAAATTGAAGGAAACATTTACTTTGGATTCAAGTATAAATCATTCCAATGCAATCATATGTAAGCAAATATTTCATCCGATTAATTTCAAATGACCCTGTGAGGTCTGGCCTAATAAAGCAGGATAAATAAAAAAGACTATCGTTATTGGTCAAACCTGTTGATGTTTGCGCAGTCTGATGAGTGTTTTGCTTCTGAAGATCTAATATGATCTGCTGATGATTATCCTCACTAACCAAGCTTTCCACAGCTTTAGAATGGAGGATTTTGTTCTCCCAAAGCTTATTGAGACAAAGAGAAGGTGTTAACATACATAAGTACAGGTTGGAAATCTGAAAAACACAGAGAAAATGTCGCAAAGGCACAATGGATATAAGGATGTTAATAGCAAGGCACTGAAGTGGTGAAAGCAAAACAAAAGGAAATATCCTTCAACTGTGGCCTTTCAATCTCCCTAAAATTTGCATGGTATCATAATGTTAAACTCGTCCACAATCTGTTACAGTGGTGAGTCAATTTCATCGTATTACCTTGTGCACACAAAGTGATTGCTTGCTTATATAGCATATAGATATCAGCATCTTTAACATATCATTAACCATGAACAGTGAAGAAATTCAACTGAATGCAAAGTGATAGCTCGGTGATAGTGTGGAGTTCTGTAGCTTTGTGGTTAGAGCAAGAGCCTCGCAAGTGACAGGACCTGGGTTCAATCCCGGCAGGGCAAAATGTTGGGCATGTTTCCTTATTCCACATGTCTCTGTTTAACAAGCAGTAAGTAGGAACCTAGTTGTTAGTCGATTGGTGATTGCTTTAATAATCCCCTTTTTAAAAGTAAAGAACTAAAAATAATAATTTGGTCACTCAATCCACAACTGTTTGTGGGACACTGCTGGGCACAATTGGCTGCCATATTTTGCTCACAAAATATAGTCAATTCGCTTTTCAGTATATTCTGTAAAACGCTTTGAGACGTCTTGAAGATGTGACAATGCACCATATCAAATGCAAGGATTATTATATTCTTATCATTATATTATTATAGATTTAGAAACAATTTATATGCCCAAAAGGTTATCAGAATAGGGAATGATATCCCGGGAGTGGCTGTTGGAGCATAGTCAATTATGGCATTTAAGAGAGAATTAGATCCACATCTGACATGAAAGACTATTTGAAGGTTCAGGAAAAATGCAACTAAAATGTGATAGACGGCTTCAATGGGGCAAATGACCTCTGACTGTTTTGCAAATTTCTGATTTAATTACAAAATGAACTGAGGTTCAAGATAAAATAAATCAACTTCTTTTAGTACTTACATTTAAAAAAAAGTTCAAGCAACATGCAACTATGTAACAACGGAAGAAAAAATAATTGATAGCCCAGCTTGAATTCTTCGAACTAGATAAATCATCAGGTACATGATTATGTGTCAGAAGTTCTAAGAGCCTGAGAAAACCTCTGACGTGTTAACCATTCAGGTTAGAATTTTCCGTGAAAATGGAAGATAGGTTAGCAATGTGTCATATTTTCTGAGAGTAATAAACAGGAAACGTAGAGATCAATTTAGCTTGATGAAACATTTAAATTACTGAGACCAACAAGTGGACAATGGTCCACTTGTTGGTCTCAGTAATTTAAATAGTAATAAAAGGAAAACACAATTTAAAATGTTACAATATTGCTTGCACACTTACTTGTTTCAGATCCTTTAGAATCTGATCATCGATACCCTCTTCCATAAAAACATCCTGTAAATTGCTGATGACATCTTCAATAACAGATTGATAGAATTTGGGCTGGAATAAAAAAACTGTAAGTTACCTTCAGTTATACGCTCACTTATTTAATCTTTCTTTAAAATAACTCTGTGCTTTTCCTACCATTTTTGATCGGGTAATTTTCATACAAATTATGCAGGAGATGAATTTTAATCAACTCCTCGTACAACCCCCTCCATATCCCCCTCTCCTCAGACTCCCACTCCATCTTTATTCTGCATTTTATATGCTGTGAATATAATATAGTATATTCTGTGAAGCGCTTTGAGACGTCTAGAAGACGTGAAAAGCACTATATCAAAAGAAAGGATTATTATATTATCTTTAGACATCTTGTCTGAAGACCATTTACAGTGAGTGCCTTTGTTGGTGATTGAGAAGCTAACTAACATTTGAGTCATCCTCACGCTTTCTTCATCTTGCACAGTTCTCCAACAATTTTCCCAACCTTACTTTCTTACTATCAATGACAATTTCTCCCATTAGCCGGACCACAAAATCCCCCCCAAAATTGGTCACTAATTTCATAGAAATTAGTGACCAATTTTGGTCACTAATGGGGGGGGACAAGTGGTTTATGGATTTGGATGTTTACATTCACCCACAAAATATAGTCCCTATAGTAAAAAGATATATGTTAGTTATTGTTACTTTTACAACAGATTAGTATTTATAAACAACTAGTTACTAGATAGATTTTAACCATTGACAATGTTATTGTTATTATAAATGTTTTATTTTTTTGAACGTTTTGACATTGTCTTTCACTTGAACAGTCTCTTGATCAACATCTTAAGTATCAGACTCAAAGAAACAGGAATTAGTTGCCTTTTGTCAATTTCCTTTTTATTGCTACATTTGTTTAAATGGCAAGTGAAGCATGCTTACCGAATGTATTAATTTGACATAACACCAAAAGAGATGTTGAATGACCAATTGTGAAAAAAGCAATTCAGCTTCTTCACACCATTGGGCTCACAGTATGCTGTCCGTGCCAAACTGCTCCAAGCCAGATTTCCAATATTATAACATAAAGTTAACTCCAAAAAGTCATTTTTTGTTTAACAATTATTTTATATGGAGATGCCAAAATATGATTTTTTACCATCCTAACCAATCTAACCTCTAGTAACTCCGTTATTTGCAAAATAAACAATCATGTAGCAAATGTTTACAAATGTAATTTTGTTATTGTTTACTTAGTCTTTCTTTTTTTATTTCTCTCTTCCCATGTGTATTTTTTGTAGTGCTAATTCTCTCATAGCTTATTTATGCCACAATAATATGAGGACTCATTTTTGATATAGCGCTTTATCACGTCTTTGAGATGTCACAAAGCATTTCACAGAATACAATGTAAAGTGAATTGACTGAATATTTTGTGGGCAAATGCAAGTGTATATGAATGGTCATATATAAAAAGCTGAAAAAAGTGCATTGTGAGCATTCAATGAGCTTTAAATTATCAAGTATCATTGTCCATATACAGCATAGTGCAAAAACAACTCATAGCACTTTTCAGGTCTTCTAAGCATCTCAAAGCGCTTTACAGAATATACTGTAAAGTGAATTGACTGTATATGTGGGCGAAATGCGTCAGCCAATTGCACACAACAGTGTCCCACAAACAGTGGTGGATTGAAATGACCAATTTACTATTTTTTTGAGCCTCTATTATCATGAGGCATATGGAATAAGGAAACTTGCCCAAGGTTTCACCCTGCCTGCAATTTAACCCAGGTCTCTCGCTTGTAAGATAAGCACTCTAACCACTGAGCTACAGGATTCCACGAAGCACTGTGATACATCTCAACAAGATGCTACGGCTCTCGATCAAATGGAAGAAATATTACTTACTCTCATCCAAATTTCACTGTATACTGTAAAAATGTACACTAATGGCTTCAGGGATTTAAACATAGAACTAAGAAAAATTACATATTTGAAATCATATAAGCAACTCAGACCTAAATATTGAACAACCATAGATATGGTTTCCTTACATTTCCCCTGTTTTCAGAACCTGAGCTGAGCAGAGGTAGATAATAATAATACTAATCCTTGCATTTGATCTAGCACTTTCAAGGCGTCTCAAAGTGCTTCAATTAATTTACTGACTGTGTATTCAGTAAGCGAGCAGTAAACTTATAAGACCAGGTTCCCGAGGGAGACAGTGGAAGAAGAAAAGGTTGTTTGTTTCAATTTAACAGGAACAAATTAAGATAGATTTCTGTTAGAAAATAATATCTTGGGATACAGTACTGTATATAGTTTGGGACACCACATGTCAAGCGACTACCAGGATGGTTTATGGCTAAAACTAGATGGACTTTAGTCTTCTTTCACCGAGCAGTCTTATGTTCTCGTGGTTTGTGGATGAATGGCATTCCACTGGAGGTTTATCACCCTAATTCAAAACTCTGCCGCCCGCATACTCACCCGCGCACCAAGCTTCGCTCCCCCATTACCCCAGTCCTTGCCAGACTTCACTGGCTCCCTGTCCCTGAGAGGATCGACTTCAAGATCCTCACCCTTGTTTTCAAATCCCTCCACTCCTCTGCACCCCCCTATCTCTCTGATCTCCTCTCCCCACAACCCAGCACCCGCTGCCTTCGTTCCTCTGGGTCTGGCCTCCTCCATGTCCCACGAGTCCTCCGCTCCACCCCCGGCGGCCGTGCCTTTAGCCACTACGCCCCGAGGCTCTGGAACTCCCTTCCTCACTCCCTTCGCCTCGCCTCCTCTCTTCCCAGTTTCAGGTCACAGCTGAAGACCTTTCTCTTTGACTGCGCCTTTGGTCACCTTCCTGCCCTTGCCCCTGGCTCGGTCCCGGGATCCGCTATTGTGAAGCACTCTGAGAGGCTGTCCGGCGTGGAGGCGCTATATAAATCAAAGTTGTTGTTGTTGTTTATGGTTTCTAAATTAAGACTGAGAATCAAGAGGAGATAGAAATGTATTTGTCATGTAAGACTGACTCTGAACTCAACACACAAGCAACCAATCGAGCGAGAGTGATGCACCTGCAAACATTCTTATGTTCTTATAAACTGATAAATGTACTTGACTGTAAGCCTTCCCATACGCTACGTGGGTACTTCGAAGCCCCACTACTCCAATTATATTAATAATATTATACATAAATGTTATATATATATATATATATTTACTGAAAACCTCAATAATTTGGGAGAACATTCTTTGTGAAGTAAAACAAAGTTCCCCAGCTGTGAGTTCGCTCTGTGTTCAAGCGGCTGAACTGTCAGACACACTGAAGGGCCTGGGGACAACTGAAGCCACAACCAACCCAGACCCCGTGCGGTGCGGTGTGAGGGCGGGTCAGGGCCTCGATCCCTCACTCGCTCTCTCCCCAAACCCAGGGTGAGGAGGGGAGGAGAGGGGGCTGGGAGAAGGGAGGGTCGGCTCTCACTCCCATCTTTCTGAGGCTCCGACAGATATGATCTTACCACCAGTTTGGAGTTAGCCATGTCCTGAACACCAGCTGCGGCCTCACTCCCGCCCGCCCCCCACTCCCCACCAACCAACCAGACGGCCGGTTGCTAGGCGCGTGACGTCAAGAGAAGCTGCCAGCGAGATGCGTGACGTCGTCCGCGTGTGTCTGACGTCACCGGCGTGACGTACACTAGATGACGTGAGCGGGGTGGCGTCACTGAACTGAAAAGAGAACTGCAATGCTCGTCTCCTCCACAAAGTGTCGCTACCGATTGTCCGAGGTCGCCATTTTGGTTGGTCCTCGATGCGACGAGAGTGTGTGTGACAGGGGAGAGAGGGACAGGCGAGAGAGTGTGACAGGGGAGAGAGTGTGACAGGGGAGAGAGAGAGTGACAGGGGAGAGAGTGTGACAGGGGAGAGAGAGGGAGAGGGGGGGGGAGAGAGACTGTGACAGGGGAGAGAGGGGGAGAGGGGGGAGAGAGACTGTGACTGGGGAGAGAGGGGGGGAGAGAGAGAGACTGTGACAGGGGAGAGAGGGGAGAGAGAGGGAGTGTGACAGGGGAGAGAGTGTGACAGGGGAGAGAGGGAGGGAGGGGGGGAGGATGTGGATCTGGATCAGGTGTTGGCCTATCTCCTCAGGAGGTAAATATCTCTCTGTGTGTGTCTATCTATCTATCTATCTATCTATCTATCTATCTATCTATCTATCTATCTATCTATCTATCTATCTATCTATCTATCTATCTTATCTACTGTATATTATCACATTCCCCTCTCTCTCCCCCCGCCCCCCTGTCTCTCTCTCTCCCCCACCCCCTCCCTCCCTGTCCCCCTGTCTCTCCCCCTGTCTCTCTGCCCCCTCTCCCCCTGTCTCTCTGCCCCCCCTCCCTCCCTGTCCCCCTGTCTCTCTCTCCTTCTCCTCCTCTCCTCCACCTCTTGTATACCTGTATATTGTATTCGAGGGCTACGTAATATGGCGGCTTGACGGCGACACCTCGGTCTGTGCATTGTGTATGGAGATGAGCATTCCCGTTTTCTTTTCAGTTCAGTGGGTGGCGTCCACTGAACTAAATTAGTTGAGTGGGCGTGCGCAGTGACGTTCCCACAGTACGGTGGCGTGCGTGCTGACGTTGGGTATCCCTGCGGCGGCTCGTGACGCCGCTCGCGGGATAACGGATTTAAACGAGCCGTGGTGGGAGAGGAGGTCGTTAAGCCAGGCACCGAGTTCCCGGCCCCGACCCGTTGCGACTCTGGCGGCTTTGTTGTGTGAGAACTCTTCACGGGGGGGTAAGGGAATTTACTGGAGGCCTGGGGGTCAGAGAAGTTCTGAGGTTTGGTTGCTGGTGATTTAATTTTTTATTTAGTTTGGGACGTCCTTCCGACGTGAAAGGCACTCTATAAATGTAATTTGTTGTTGTTGTTGATGTTGTGTAAGAGAGAAGGTAGTTGGGGTTTTTTGGGTGGGGGGTTATTCCTTTTTACTGGTTCGGTGACTTTTTGGTCCATCCATGGGAAGAAGGAATAGTGGGCAGAACGGGAAAAAAAGAGACTGGGAGGTGTAGTAGTTTAGGAGAGCCAACAGGTAACTCTGCAGAGCAATAGCACTGGGAGAACAGAGAGTAGAGAGAGGGGGGACAGTGGGGGACGACGACGACCCCCCCCCCCCCCCCCCCCCTGAGGTGGACCTACTCCACCTCAAACCCCCGGGGGGCCCGGGGTGGAGTAGGTCAGTCAGTCGGCCCCAGCCCGCCAACCCCCCCCCACCCCAGTGGGGCCCAGGGTGGAGTCAGTCAGTCGGCCCCACCCCATCCCTCCAACCCACTTTGGGGAGCCCTGTGAGGGCCTGGGGTGGAGTCAATCAGTCAGGCGGCACGGCACCAGCCCTCCAACCCCCTGGGGGGGCCCGGGGTAGAGTAGGTCAGTCATATCGGCCCCGCGCCAGACTTCCTACACCCAGGAGTGTGCCCGGGGAGGCCCAGGGTGGCCCGGGGTGGAGTCAGTCAGTCGGCCCCACCCCAGCCCTCCAACCCCCCGGGAGGGCCCGAGGGGACCCTGGGGTGCAGTCAGTCAGAATATCGGCCCCGCCCCATCCCTCCAACACCCCGGGGGGGGCTTAAGGGAGCCAGGAGAGTCCCAAGGTGGAGTCATTCAGTCATATCGGCCACTCCCGAACCCACCAACTCCCCGGGGGTGCTCGAGGGGACCTGGGGGGGCCTGGGGTGGAGTCAGTGAGCCATATCGGCCCTGCCCGAACCCTCCAAACACCCGGGGGGGTGCCCGGGTGGGCCCTGGGTGGAATCAGACAGTCGGCCCCGCCCCATCCCTCCAACCCCCCGGGCAGTCCGAGGGGACCCAGGGGGCTCTGGGTGGAGTCAGTCAGACAGTCAGCCCCGCCCCAGCCCTCCAACCTCCTGGGGTTGCCCAACGGGACCCGGGGAGTGCTGGGGTGGAGTCATTCAGTCATATCGTCCCCGACCCAGCCGTCCAACCCCCCGGGGGGGCTCGAGGGAGCCCGGAGAGTCCCATGGTTGAGTCATTGAGTCATATCGGCCCTGCCCGAACCCTCCAATCCCCTGGGGGTGCCCAAGGGGGCCCGGAGTGGAGTCATTCAGTCATATCAGCCCCGCCCCATGCCTCCAACGCCCCGGTGGGGTTCGAGATGAGACGGGGTGTCCCGTGGTAGAGTCATTGAGTCATATCGGCCCCGCCCGAACCCTCCAACCACCTGGGGGTGCCCGAGGGGACCCAGGGGGCCCGGGGTGGAGTCATTCAATCATATCGGCCCCACCCCATCCCTCCAACGCCCCGGGGTTACCCGAGGGGACATGGGGGGGTCTGGGGTGGAGTCAGTGAGTCATATTGGCCCAGCCCGAACCCTCCAACCCCCCGGGAGGGTTCGAGATGACAGTGGTGTCCCGTGGTAGAGACATTCAGTCATATCGGCCCCGCCCCATTCCTCCAATCCCCCGGGTTTTGCCCGGGTGGGCCCTGGGTGGAGTCAGTCAGTCAGTCGGCCCCCCCCCCCCCAGCTCTCCAGCCCCCTGGGGGGGCTCGAGGGAGCCAGGAGAGTCCCAGGGTGGAGTCAATGAGTCATATCGGCCCCGCCCCATCCCACCAAATCCCCGGGGGACTCGAGTGAGCCCGGGGACTCATTCAGTCATATCGGCCCCGCCCCAGCCCTCCAACCCCCCGGGGTGGGACGAGATGACACGGTGTGTCCCGTGGTGGAGTCATTCAGTCATATCGGCCCCGCCCCAGCCCTCCAACCGCCCGGGTGTTGCCCGGGTGGGCCCTGGGTGGAGTCAGTCAGACAGTCGGCCCTGCCCCATCCCTCCAACCCCCCGGGGGGGTTTGAGATGACAAGGGGTGTCCCGTGGTGGAATCATGCAGTCATATCGGCCCCGCTCCAGCCCTCCAACCCCCCCCGGGTGGGCTCGAGGGAGCCCGGAGAGTCCCGTTGTGGAGTCATTCCGTCAATCAGCCCCGTCCCAGCCTTCCAACCCCCCGGGGGGTCTCGAGGGATCCCGGAGAGTCCCGGTGTGGAGTCATTCAGTCATATCGGCCCCGCCCCAGCCCTCCACCTGCCCGAGGGGACCCGGTGGGGCCCGTGCTGGCGTCATTCAGTCAGTCGGGCCCGCCCCAGCCTTCCAACCCCCCGGGGGGGCTCGAGGGAGACCGGAGAGTCCCGGAATGGAGTCAATGAGTCATATCGGCCCCGCCCCATCCCACCAAATCCCCGGGGGGCACGAACCCGGAGAGTCCCGGTGTGCAGGCATTCAGGCATATCGGCACCGCCCGAACCCTCCAACCACCTGGGGGAGCCCGAGGGGACCTAGGGCGCCCTGGGGTGGAGTCAGTCAGTCGGCCCCGACCCATTCCTCTAACCCCCCGGGGGGGTTCGAGATGACACAGGGTCCCCCACGGTAGAGTCGTTCAGTCATATCGGCCCTGCCCCAGCCCTCCAACCCCCCCCGGGTCGGCAGAGGGGATCCGGGGGGGACCAGGGGTGGAGTCAATCAGTCAATCGGCCCCGCCCCAGCCTTCCAACCCCCCGGATGGGCTCGAGGGACCCCGGAGAGTCCCGGTGTGGAGTCATTCATTTATATCGGCCCTGCCCCAGCCCTCCACCTGCCCGAGGGGACCCGGTGGGGCCTGTGCTGGAGTCATTCAGGGAGCCTGGAGAGTCCCGGGGTGCAGTCAATTAGTCATATCGGCCCCGCCCCATCCCACCAAATCCCCGGGGGGGCAAGAATGAGCCCGGAGAGTTCAGATGTGGAGTCATTCAGGCATATCGGCCCCGCCCAAACCCTCCAACCACCTGGGGGAGCCCAAGAGGACCCGTGTGGCCCTGGGGTGGAATCAGTCAGTCAGTCGGCCCCGCCCCATCCATCCAACCCCTCGGGGGAGTTCCAGATGACACTGGGTGTCCCGTGGTAGAGCCATTCAGTCATATCGGCCAGGCCCCAGCCCTCCAACCCCCTGGGTGTGCCAGAGGGGATCCGGGGGGGCCCTGGGGTGGAGTCAGTCAGTCAGTCAATCAGCCCCGCCCCAGCCTTCCAACCCTCCGGGGTGGCTCGAGGGAGCCCGG
This sequence comes from Hydrolagus colliei, assembly GCA_035084275.1. Classification (NCBI taxonomy): domain Eukaryota; kingdom Metazoa; phylum Chordata; class Chondrichthyes; order Chimaeriformes; family Chimaeridae; genus Hydrolagus; species Hydrolagus colliei. The sequence goes on along the minus strand of CM068744.1, from coordinate 67,422,323 downwards.
AGAGTCCCAGTGTGGAGTCAGTCAGTCGGACCCGCCCCATTCCTCCAACACGCCGGGGGGGTTCGAGATGACACAAGGTGACGTGGTAGAGTCATTGAGTCATATCGGCCCCGCCCGAACCCTCCAACCACCTGGGGGTGCCCGAAGGGACCCGGTTGGCCCTGGGGTGGAGTCAGTGAGTCAATCGGCCCCGTCCCAGCCTTTCAACCCCCCGGGTGGTCTCGAGGGAGCCCGGAGAGTCCCGGTGTGGAGTCATTCAGTCATATTGGCCCCGCCCAATCCCTCCAACCCCCTGGGTGGGCCCGGTGTGGAGTCCGTCAGTCAGTCGGCTCCGCCCCAGCCTTCCAACCCCCTGGGGGGGCCAGAGGGGATCCTGGGGTGGCCTGAGGTCGAGTCAGTGAGTCATATCGGCCCCGCCCCAGTCCTCCAACCTCCCGAGGGGACCCGGTGGGGCCCGGGGTGGAGTCAGTCAGTCGGCCTTGCCTCAGCTCTCTAACCCCCGGGGGGGCTCAAGCGGACCCGGAGAGTCCCGCGGTGGAGTCATTCAGTCATATCGGCCCCGCACCATCCCTCCAAACCCCCGGGGGGGGCCCCAAGGGGACCCGGGGATCCTGGGGTGGAGTCAGTCAGTCATATCAGCCCCGCTCCAGCCCTCCAACCGCCCGGTGGGTCCTGGAGGGGCTCGGATGGGCCCGGGGTGGAGTCAATCAGTCATTTGGCCCCACCCCAGCCCTCCAACATCCCTGGGGGTAGAGTGAGTCAGTCATCTCTGCCCTCCAACCCCCCGGTGCCCGTTCGTGACTCTGTGTGTGTTTGTGTATCTGTCTGTGTAATTCTGTGACTTTGTGTGTGTGTGTGTGTGAAGCAGGAGCTTTGAACTGTGAAATAAACAGCTAAAACAAATATGCAACTTGACCGGCTTCACGTATCAGGTTGAAGTTTGTTTCATTTCCATTTGTGCGTATTACAGGAAACCTGTGTTCCTAATTGCATTGGATAAACTAATTGTATTTTTCAGCCATATTTTGGGAAGTTGGATGGAATCGACTGGATGGACCCTCTGGTCCATGTCTGTCTGAAGCTGTACTAAGTTGCTGTTGGTTGAGGTACTGCTATGTTCTAATGCAGGTTGAGTGTGAATCAGATCACAGACCATGGGGCCTGCATCTTGGCAGAAGAATTCCGAAAGTATCAACAGATCAAGTCACTTGAGTGAGAATGCTTTACATTATTACTGTATATGAATAGTATGCACAGTAGAATGTGAAATATTTTTTGCCTGTGTTCTCGTGCTCAAATTCTTTAATACCTTTGCACCATCACTGTGTGTTCAAACTTCAAGTTTTTTTCTGCTTTTTGAATCCAATGTAATCCATCCAAACTAAACCACAAAAATAAAAATTGGTCATTTCAATCCACGACTGTTTGTGGGACACTGCTGTGCGTAATTGGCTTTTTTTTGAGGGATTATTATTGGGCATGTGGAGTAAGGAAACTTGCCCAGAGTTTCACCTTCACCAGCCTGGAATCGAACCTACGTCTCTCCCTCGTAAGGTGAGTGCTCTAACCACTGAGTACTCCACAAATGACCAAATTATTATTTTGTCCAAATAGTCCTATGAGTGCAACCCATCAACGAAACTAAATCAAATTGATTTTCAAAATAGCACACCATTAACACTAGTGCTCATTTTTGTTTAAGACTGAGTTTGTTTTTGATTACTTATCTATCTGTCTGTGCTTGCTTCCTTTTAGCCTTTACAAAAATCATTTAAGTGATTTTGGTGCCAGAGCCATTGCTCAGCTGATTGAAGGCTGTCCCAGTCTCGGTTTCTTGAGGTAATTTACTTCTGTATCATTTAGTCACACTATTTCATTTCAATTTACATCTCAAGGTGTTTTTACAGTAATGGTCAAGGAGCAACAGGATCCTAACCACATTTGCTATGTCTATTCAGGCTGGGAGCGAACTTGATCACCCATGAAGAGGGTGCACTGCACACCTAGCAAAAGCAATCCAGAATAGCAAAACTATAGAAGACGTTGGGTAAGTAGATGGATGCACAAGCCTCAAAATATTCCAAAATAATTTCCACTGTTGTAGCTATCAATGTGCATTGGACAATACAAGGAGTCTTGCTGTCTAGGATTTTAATTTAGATTGAATATATTGTTATAATAATCCCTAGATTGGAGTCCTGTAGCTCAGTGGTTAGAGCACTCGCCTCGTAAGTAGACACCCGAGTTAGATTCTCGGCAGGGCAAAACCCTGGGCAAGTTTTCTTACTGCTAAGGTCTGGAAATAATCCCTCAAAAATAAATAAACAATAATAAATTGGTCACATCAATCCACAACTGTTTGTGGGACACTGGTTTGTGGGACACAATCCGCTGCTGCGTTTCACCCACAAAATATACAGACAATTCACTTTACAGTAGGGTCCGGCGATATATCGATATATCGCTAAAACCCGATATAATTTTCATATCGATACGCCGATATAGGCATTTCAAAAATATCGATATATTACGAGGTAAAAAATCGGAATGCACGCACACTGAACTACAAACCCAGAATGCTCATCTCTATACACAATGCACAGACCGAAGTGCAAAGCCGCCATATTGTATTCATAGTCCTAGAATACAATATACAGGTATGCAAGGGGTGCAGGGGGGAGAGAAGGCTGGGGGTGGGGGGAGGGGGAGAGAGATGGCTGGGGGTGGGGGGAGGGGGAGAGAGATGGCTGGGGGTGGGGGGGAGGGGGAGAGAGATGGCTGGGGGTGGGGGTGAGGGGGAGAGAGACAGCTGGGTGGTGGTGAGGGGGAGAGAGATGGGTGGGGGGGAGAGAGACGGCTGGAGGGGGGTGGGGGGTGAGAGAGATGGCTGGGGGGGGGGGTGGTGGGGGGTAGAGAGATGGCTGGGGGGAGAGAGATGGCTGGGGGATGGTGACGGTGGGAGAGAGACGGTTGGGGGGGAGAGAGACAGCTGGGGGGTGGGGGGGGAGAGAGACAGCTGCGGGGGGGTGGAGGGGAGAGAGACGGCTGGGGGGGTGGTGAGGGGGGGGAGAGAGACGGGTGGGGGCGGAGAGAGATGGGTTGGGGAGGGGAGAGAGACGGCTGCGGGGGTGGTGGCGGGGAGAGAGACGGCTGGGTAGGGTGAGGGGGGGGGGGGAGAGAGAAGGCTGTGCGGGGGTGAGGGGGGGGGGGAGAGAGAAGGCTGTGCGGGGGTGAGGGGGGGAGAGAGATGGCTGGGGGGGGAGAGAGACGGCTGGGGGGGGGAGAGAGACGGCTGGGGAGGGGGGAGAGAGATGGCTGGTGGGGGGGAAGAGAGACGCCTGGGGGGGTGGGAGAGAGACGCCTGGGGGTGGGGGAGAGAGACGCCTGGGGGCGGTGGGGGAGAGAGACGGGTGGGGGTAGAAAGATGGCTGGGGAGGAGGGGGAGAGAGACGGCTGGGGAGGGGGGGGGAGAGAGGGCTGGTGGTGGGGAGAGAGACGACTGGGGGGGTTGTGGGGAGAGAGAGACGGCTGGTAGGGTTTGGGGGGGAGAGAGACAGCTTGGGGGAGGTGGGGGGGAGAGACAGACGGCGGGGGCGGGGAGGGAGAGAGAGAGACAGCTGGGGGGGGTTGGGTGGGGGAGAGGGACGGTGGGGGGGTTGGGGGGAGAGTAACGGCAGGGGTGGGGAGAGAGATGGGGGGGGGTGGGGGGAGAGACGGGGTGGATGTGATAAGATACAGATAGATAGAGATGGGGGATGTGAGAGAGACACAGAGACACAGACAGAAAAACATAGAGATGGAGAGAATGAGAGACACAGAGAAAGATATTTACCTCCTGAGGAGATAGGCTCCGAATGCACGTATATATAAAGAGAAAAAGGCTAACGAGGGTGAATATGGGTCCATTACAGTCAGAGACCGGAGGAATTATAATAGGTGACAAAGACATGGCAGAGTCATTAAACAAGTATTTTTCTACAGTCTTCACCGTAGAAGACACTGGAAACATACCAAAAATAGAGGGGAACCAAAAAGACAATGTTAGCGAGCAACTTAGGGAAATTAATATTTATTTACCTAGAACCATTTCTTTAAATAGTAAAGAAATGGTTCTAGGTAAATTGTCGGGTCTTAAAACCGATAAATCCCCTGGACCGGATGACCTGCATCCTAGAGTTTTAAAGGAGGTGGCCACTGAGATAGTGGATGGCATGTCTATAATCTTCCAAAATTCTGTGGATACTGGAAAAGTCCCTATTGATTGGAAGATTGAAAACGTAACTCCACTATTTAAGAAGGGTGGGAGAGAAAATATGGGAAACTATAGACCAGTTAGTCTGACGTCAGTTGTAGGGAAAATTCTTGAGTCCTTAATAAAAGACGTAGTTATGGGATACCTTGAAGACCATAAAAAGATTAGGCAGAGTCAACATGGCTTTACAAAAGGGAAGTCATGCTTGACTAATCTTTTAGAATTTTTTGAGGATGTATCCAGCAGGTTGGTTAAGGGGGAACCAGTAGATGTGGTATATTTGGATTTTAGGAAGGCATTTGACAAGGTGCCACACAAAAGGCTGTTACTCAAGATTAAGGCCCATGGGATTAATGGGAAAATGTTAACATGGATAGAAGAGTGGCTATCGGGTAGAAAGCAGAGAGTAGCGATAAACGGATGTGCCTCGAATTGGCAGGATGTAACTAGTGGAGTGCCACAAGGATCAGTGCTTGGGCCTCAGCTATTTACTATTTATATCAATGATCTAGATGAGAACATTGAATGTAATGTGTCTAAATTCGTGGATGACACTAAACTAGGTAGCAGAGTGAGCTCTGAGGATGATGCAAAAAGATTGCAACAAGATATAGATAGACTAGGGGAGTGGGCAAGTAGGTGGCAGATGGAATTCAATGTTAGCAAGTGTGAAATTATTCACCATGTAGCAAGAATAAAAGAATAGATTATTTTCTAGAGGGGGAGAAGTTAGATAGTGTTAGTATTCAAAGGAATTTGGGTGTCCTTGTACACCAGTCCCAAAAAGTTAGTTTGCAGGTGCAGCAAGCAACTAAGAAGACGAATGACATGCTAGCGTTCATTTCAAAAGATTTAGAGTACAAGAGTAGGGAAGTCTTGCTGCAACTGTATAGGGCTCTAGTGAGACCGCACCTTGAGTATTGTGTGCAGTTTTGGTCTCCTTATTTAAAAAAGGACATACTTGCCTTAGAGGGGGTGCAGCATAGATTCACTAGGTTAGTTCCTGGGATGAGGGGACTGACCTATGAGGATAGGTTGAATAAACTAGGGCTGTATTCTCTAGAGTACAGAAGAATTAGGGGGGGATCTTATTGAAACATAAGATTCTTAAAGGGCTAGATAAAGTAGCCACTGAGGGACTGTTTCCCCTGGTAGGAGAATCTATAACCAGGGGTCACAGTCTTAAATTAAGGGTCAGCCTTTTAGAACAGAGTTGAGGAAACATTTCTTCACTCAGAGGGTAGTGAATTTATGGAATTCACTACCCCAGAAGGCTGTAGATGCTCAGTCCTTGAACATTTTCAAGGCTGAGACTGATAGATTTTTGAAAAATAGAGGGATCAGGGGTTAGGGCAGGTAATCAGAGTTAGGTGAGAAGATCAGCCATGATCTTATTGAATGGCAGAGCAGGTTCGAAGGGCTGAATGGCCTACTCCTGCTTCTAATTCTTATGTTCTTATGAAAGGAGAGCGATGTTTGATTCACTCCTGAGCCTTTCCAAACACGCTATATAACCAGAAAGCAGTATATATACAGTACTGTATAAGAATGGCTCAGAGTGCCTGTCCATTTTGATTCTCTGCTCCTCTGTCAAGACCATTCCATCTCATAGGATGGCTGGAATAATCCTATATCAACTTCCAACTAGTGTTTCATGTAGGTGGAGCATAGCATTAATTAGAGCTGAGTATGAGGAATGCTCTTGTTTTTTTAGATTTTTCTTTTAGATCGATATTTTTCTAACTATAGCCATCAAGAGGGGTAAGGTTAAAGGCACAGACCTTAAGCAAACCTTGCAGTAGACAGCTGTGTATGGCTTCAGTTCAGTCTGTCAGCGAAAAACATGAGTCCAAACCACAATTGTCCGATTGATGTTGAAGTTCCTCTCTCTCAACTCAATAGCAGCAGTGCTAGCTCAAGTTGAATTGAAACCCCATTGGTGCAGAGGTCCGGGTTATATAGAGTCCACATTGAGACTTTCAACTTGTATTAGTCCGAGCTGACACTCAAATGCAGTGCCACGGTATAATAATCCTTGCATTTTGATACAGTGCTTTTCACATCTTATCAACGTCTTAAAGCACTTCACAGAATATACTGTAAAGTGAATTGCCTGTATATTTGTGGGTGAAACGCGGCAGCCAATTGCGCACAGCAGTGTCCCACAAACTGTCATGGATTGAAATGACCAATTTTATGAATGTCTTTTTTTTTAGAGGGATTATTATTGGGCATGTGGAGTAAGGAAACTTGCCCAAGGTTTCGCCCTGATCTGCCTGGATTCGAACACAGTAAGGATTCACACTTGTAAGGCGAGTGCTCTAACCACTGAGCAACAGGAGCTCCACTGGTATGCTACATTGTCAGGGGTGCCATTCTTCCGATGTGACATTAAACTCGGGGTCTGCTGCCCTTTAGGCTCATGTTAAAGATCTCATGGTAAAAAGAGAATGGCGTTTCTCCCAGTGTCCTGGCCAACCCTCCAGATAAAATTGGTTATTCACTTTGCGACTGTTTGTAGGACATTAGCTGCCATGTTCACCTGTAGATATTAGATCTCCATATGTCTTGGTATTTAGCTTTGTTCTCATCCAGCAATAACCACATTTCTCTAAAGTGCATTCTACTTCAGAGTTACAATCTGTCCCATGTCAACTACTGTTGAGTTCTACTGAGTAGTAATAAATGCATGTCACCACATGTCACTTCACATGTCTCCTTGGTGTTCTTTGTGAAAGTGTTACTTTCAAGGCCATTCACAGCCTTGTCCCGCCTATCTCTCTGACCTGCTGTCTTCCTATCAGCCTGCCCATCCCCTCCATTCATCGGGCTCTGGCCTGTTCCATGTCCCTCGTCCGAACTGCCCTACCATGGCCGGGCTTTCAGCCTCTTTGTCCCCGCACTTTGGAACTCCATCCCGCAATCCCTTTGCCTCGCTTCCTCCCTTTCCTCCTTCAAGGCCGGTCTCAAGACCTTCCTCTTCGACCATGCCTTCTGCTCACTTCCTAACTTTCCCCCCTCTCCTACTCTCCTTCCCCCTACCCCAACCTCTACCCCGCTGCTCGGGTCACGACCTAACTGTTCAGCGCCTTGGGACGTCCTCCTGATGTGAAAAGCGCTCTATAAATGTAATTTTGTTGTTGTTGTGGTTTGTACATCACTCGTTTGAGTGGTTTCGAGGCATTCCTCTCCCTTGCCTTAATGCTTTTGATCAGTCCCAGAATGAAGTCCTATTTACAAAAAAAGATTGAATTCATTTTCAAACTGATCAAATTGAATCTGATACACAGTCCTTGCTGCTCATAGCCATCTTCCTCAACTACAGAAGAAAAATAACCTGGAATTTTATTGAGCTTAATCACATTGAAATGACTCAAAGAGCTAATCAGGCAGCAAATCAAGTTGGAGATTTAGCAGATATTCAGGGAATTAGATGAATAGAACTGAAATGCAAATAGAAGGAAGTGAATACTGGAACTAGACTGATGGTTGAGCACTGCTGAAAGGGTGGAGTGAAAATTGCAGCCTCTATTTGTAACATTACATTATTGATAAATGAGGTTGAGGCAGCAGATAATTAATGACACCTTTGGGATTTGAGGGACACATATTCACAACACCGGTTTGGACAATCGGCATTCCTCCGTTTCACTCTCTGATAATCATTCAAGCCTCGTTGGGACCCGAGAGAGAAAGAGACAAAAGTGAAATGGTCAATTCTTTGTTGATCGGATATGATATTAAATGACTTTTAGTCACATTTAATCAAATGTGTATCTTATTGTTGCCCATCATTAAAGTATTGATTCTGCAGATCACATTTTGTGCGAATAAAAGTGAGATTGTTAGCAATGTACAGAAAATCATTCATTCTCAGAAAAGCAGAGCGTATTGTGGTGAGATGGTTATATTCTTACTTTATCATTTCTATTGATCCGCCCCGGCAGCTTATCCTGCCCGTCAGTAACAAACTCAACTTTGAGATCGATTTTTTCCCCCTCTTGTCTGGAAGTGTAATGTGGGTTAAATTATAGTTTGGGGGTGAAATCATGGCAATGAAGACAAATCTTATCAATTCTTTTCATATCCCCTCAGCCTCGCAGCAAATCAGATCTCACCAGAAGATGGGAAACACTTAGCCACTGCACTCCGCAGCAACAACGCCCTGAAGATATTCTGGTAGGCAATCCATGAGGATCACTTGGGGCACTCAGCAAACATCTGTAGGATAATAATCGTTGCATTTGATAGAGATGTCTCAAAACGCTTCACAGAATATACTGTAAAAATGAATTGGCTGTGTATTTTTGTGGGTCAAACATGGCAGCCAATTGCACACAAAGTTGTGGATTGAGTGACCAAACTATTCAAATTTTTTGAAAGGGATTATTACACCTAGAAAAGCGATCCGCCAATCGACTAACCGGATTCCTACATACTGCTAGATAAACAGAGGCATGTGTCGTAAGAAAATTTGCCTAAGGTTTCACCCTATGTAGGAATTGAACCAATATGCTACAGGACTCCACTATGTTCTATATGATCTTACCCACCAAAATGCTTCGAAACATCACCATAATAATAGTAATTCTTGCATTTGATATAGGGCTTTTTACATCCTCTAGACATATCAAAGTGCTTCACAGAATATATTGTAAAGAGAATTCACCATAATAACAATACTGAGAAGAAAGAAATGTTTGTAAATTAATGCTCAGAACTAATATATTTACAGGAGATAAATTTTGTTTACCGCAATATTCTCCTGTAGTGAGTGCAAATATAGTGGTGGTGCTATACTTTAAATGTGACCTGAAATCATCCTATCTGCTTGTTATTGAGGTGGCTTTTAAAGAACCTCAGGTGCAATTTGAAAAGATAGGGAAGTCCTGGACAACACTCTTACAGAAAGTGTGTCCATTCACTTCATGGATGTTTGTAGGACCTTTATCATTCAATAAGATCAGCCAGGCTTGAGGGGCCGGATATCCTACTGCTGCTCCTTATTCTTATGTTCCTACTGCACATAAATTAGCTACCCCACGACACAAATAGTCACTACATTTGACAGTACTGTACTCACCCATGAAGCTCTTTGAGACATTTCAACGTGATTAAGCTCAATAAAAGTGCAGGTTATTTTTTCTTCTGTAGTAACAAAAATGTTCAGCCTGCAAGAATGAACTGTACGATTCCTGTGTCTGTCCTGACTGGGCCCTTTGCGACTCTAGACCTACCTCTCGACGTGAAAGGGACTCTATAAATGTAATTTTGTTGTTGTATTTTGTTGTTGTTATATCATCTTGTTCTACTGTCTCAGTGAATCTGACAGTTTTGTTTGGGTTTACTTTCCCAATCCTATTTAAAATCTAATAAAGTCTCCTATGAGACTTTCAGGACAAAGAGTCTACTGTTGCTCGTAGCTCATTCCTCTAAATACTGGGGATCTCCTCTCCACTGCCTCTAGGAGCTGGGCAACCCCCTTGAAGGTGTGGTGACACCTTCAAGGGGGTTGCCCAGAAGCTCACCAAGTCTGGCGTCTTCATTTATATGCCCCATCATGAGCATTCTCCCTCTGTGATTCCCACCCCACCCACCCCCTACCCCCACCCCACCCCACGTTTCTCAGTCTCATTGAAAAGGCAGGTGAATTTATCTTTTGCTATTTGAAGAATTTGAGGCAGAAGTCTGGCAAGGCATATCAACATATGCCTTGCCAGACTTAAAACATGGGTTGATTTTCCTCGGAGGAAACAAAAGTATAATGTACCGGTAGACAACAACAACAAAATCATTAGTCTATCCACTGACCCACGATGGGGTTGGGGCAGTGGAGGTCAAGAGATGGCAAAGGATTGGACTCGAGAATCAGAAATTTCCATCTGCTTTATTCATAAGTGATGGATGACAATATTCTTGGGCAGGGGTTGGGGGTGTGGGAGGGTTGAGTAAAACTCAGTTAAAATGTCAGTCCTTTTTAATTTAAGTGAATCTTTGTGTTGACCGACAGCCAATCAGAGGTGAGCTGAAGATAAACTGGGTGGGTGGGGAGAGGCTGAGCCCCCTCTAGCCCTAGCTTCCTGCCAACTATGTATTTATAGAATGGCCACCCACAAAAGTTGTCACATGCCTGCCTTCCCACAGTCACCTTCAGATTCTGACAATGACAATATCATGAATACCCACAGCCATATCCAGCCGGTGGTTGTGAGTGGGTTTCTATCTCCTCTGGACAGCGCTGGAGAAGTTGCCATTACTTGGTATCAATCCCGCTATAATGGGACCATTCAATCGTTGTCTGCCCCTCTTGTATTCACCGCCAGAATCACTGTTTAGCAACCGTATGAGGAGCAGCCACTTCCTTTTAGATCGTGCAGCAAGTTTATGCCGTTGCTACGAAAGATAACCAGTTGTACAATTTTGTGCCATTTCTTTCTAGCCTAAAGGATAACAAAATCCCCACTGAAGACATTGAGATTCTTGTGAAAGACAAACGTATGAGCATCTAGATTCCTCCAGGACTCCCGTGTTTCAATTTTCCTGGAAACTGAACGATTTGAAAGGATGAGAGGTCATTTACACCACGATAAACACCTGCCTGTTTATTGGGATTGTGGAAACCATGTTAAACATCGGCAACCATGTTAGCTGTTTCTTAGCTTCCCCTGGACATTGTTAGCTGTTTCTTAGTCTCCCTTAGAAATTCCAGAGGTCAATAGGGTATCAGCACACGTCAGTTGTATGACATAGTCCAGACCAAGAAGGGAGAAAGGCTTGTGCTTGAGTAAATTAGACATTCCCTGCTTGTTATTCTTTATGTGATCAATTGCTTCAGTATATGCCTGATCATTAAAGACGATTTACTTCTTACTTTGAAAATTGTAATCTATCAATTAGCAACTTGTGGTTGTCTAGTTTTGTTTTAATAGATGCTGCTCTTTTTGCACCCCATGACTAGTGTAAATAGAGTTCAACTCTCTTCCCACATTCACTTTTATTGATTAGGTGGATTGCTGTAATTGGTTAACGGAACTTATACTACTGTCACGCGGTGTGCAAACGAATAAGATATAAACTGTTGTATTTCTGTTAGTTCTTTAGAAGTACCAACTCGGGTATCTGACCTGTGAGGGTATTTCTCCTTTCGGCCATTAGTATATTAAATGACTGTTTGTGCTTTACATGAATAACCTGATCTCTTTGTGAGTTATTCCACGACAGGATCAGTAAAGTTTGTTTGCACCCCTCAAAAATGTGTGCGTTGATTGTGGCTACAGTATTATAATAATTCTTGCCATTGACCTTTCACATTGGAAGACCATCTCAAATCTTCACAAGATTTATAAGCTAGGCTGTTAATCATCATTAACCAATAGTGCCTTAATAGCCTCATCTCAATAGATGATAAGAAAAAGTTTAGAGGCAGAGGTGTTTGGTCTGTTAAAGTTTTCAAAAACTTTCTGCGTCCATTTATCACCTTCTGGCTCTGTTAATCCAATGTCGATTTTTTGGCATAGCTCCCTAGCTCCACCATTCATCAAATCCAATTAATACTAAACTGTCATCTGTATCCTCATCCGCATCAAATATCCCCAGTCACCCTAGTCCTTGTCAGGCTCCACTGGCTCCCTGTTGCAAAATAGATAAATTTAAAGATCCTCACACTCACCGACAAATCGTTTCATGCCCTCGTACCTCCCGACCTCTGTGAACTGCTGTAGCTCACTGGTTAGAGCACTCGCCTTACAAGCGAGAGACCTGGGTTCAATTCCAGGCAGGTCAGGGCGAAACCTTGAGCAAGCTTCCTTACTCCACATGCCTAATAATAATCCCTCACAAAAAAAAATGGTCATTTCAATCCAGGATTGTTTGTGGGACACTGCTGTGCGCAATTGGCCGCTATGTTTCGCCCATACGTATACAGTCAATTCACTTTACAGTATATTCTGTGAAGTGCGTTGAGACGTCCAGTAGATGTGAAAAGCACTGTATCAAATGCAAGGATTATTATGATTATTATTATATCCTACTCCACCACCTTCATTCAGCCTCCAGCCTCCTGCACATCCTTCATCCCAAATGCTCCTTCGACAGCTGGGCTTTCAGCCACTAAGCCCCAAATGTATGGGACTCTCTACCTCTAACCCACCACCTTCCACACCTGAAGACCTTCTTCGATCGTGCCGAAGTAGGGTCCGGCGATATATCGCTAAAACCCGATATAATTTTCATATCGATACGCCGATATAGACATTTCAAAAATATCGATATATCGATATTTTCGATATATCGGGGGAGGGGGAGAGAGACGGCTGGGGGGAGGGGGAGAGAGACGGCTGGGGGGGGAGGAGAGGGGGAGAGAGACGGCTGGGGGGTGGGGGAGAGAGACGGCTGGGGGGGGAGGAGAGGGGGAGAGAGACGGCTAGGGGGGGGAGAGAGACGGCTGGGGGGGGGAGAGAGATGGTGGGGGGGTGAGGGAGAAAGACGGCTGGGGGGGTGGTGGGGGAGAGAGACAGCTGGTGGGAGGGGGAGAGAGACGGCTGGGAGGGTGGTGGAGAGAGACGACGGGGGTGGGGGGGGTGAGAGAGGGACGGTGGGGAGGGGGAGAGAGACGGCTGGGGGGGTGGTGGGGGAGAGAGACGACGGGGGTGGGGGGTGCGAGAGAGGGACGGCGGGGGGGGTGGGTGAGAGACGGGGTGGATGTGATATTATACAGATAGATAGAGATGGGGATGTGAGAGAGGGAGAGAGACACAGAGACATAGACAGAAAAACACAGAGATGGAAAGAGTGAGAGACACAGAGAGAGAAATATATTTACCTCCTGAGGAGATAGGCCCCGAATGCGCACGCACCCAGAATGCACGCGCACTCCGAACGCACACGCCGCGCGCGCATGCGCAGTACGAAAAACCCGAAAATATCGATATTTTGGTATATCTCGATATGAGCCCATCGATATATTAAATCGGAAAATTTCTATATCGACGGACCCGAGTGCCGAGTCACCTCCCCAGTCTCCCCAGCTTGGTGCCAAGCTCCGCTATTTTTCGCACTCCAATTTGCTAACCGATCTGAAGGCCGCTGTATATTTGCAAGTTATCATTCTAAAACCTGATGCAGTTTGTTGACTTGTAACAAAGACACTGCCACAGATTGCCATATCAGCACATCAACATCAGCAGGCTCAACAGGCTGCCAGAGTGTGAGCAACTTCCAATCTCTTGAGCTTTACTGCTTGGAAACTGAAGAGCTGAGTTCATTCCGGCTCCTCTTCTTCAATTGGCTTCTTTCAAAGGATCATTTGGTGTACATTAGAAATAAATTAATCCCCGCAAAACTACAACTGCTCTTTGAAAAAAGTTCAGCATTGCAACTTTCAATTGCACTTATATTTTGTTGCTGCTAGTTCCAGCTCATGCATTGCATAATTCTGATCTCGATTCCATCAAGTAAAAAGGCTTCCAGGAAGATTACACTATATCTGTCGCCAGTGACAGGCAGGACTGTAGTCGAGTCCTCCTCATCCGAGTCCCTGCCACTTTTTAACGTCCGAGTCCTCAATGTCCAAGTCTGAGTCCTCCATGTAAAAATTCACGCCCATCACCAACTTATACATACTAGAATTTCAGTCTTATACCTTTATTTGATGTATATTGCTTGCTACGCTTTGTTTACAAGGGTTGGGTTCTTACTTCATGGCTTTATGCAATAAATTGACTCGTTATCTCGAAGTTCAAATGCTTAATGGTTTGGTTCAAGAACAAATTAAAACAAAAATTTAGTCCCTGAAGTACAAGGAATATTGACTTCTCAAGTTGTCAGTCACTTGTCTGATAAAACCATTGCACTGATCTCAGCACAAAAACCTAGCTAGAGTTACAAGAAAAGGTGAAACTGACAATAAATTGACAATAAATCACAATAACTACACTAGTACACAGTTGACAATTAGTGTTTTCACTCTCTATTTGAAATTTTTAATATCTTTTCTCCTCTGCTCCACCTCATATCTACATATCTCATATCTCATACTGTACGAATCAGGGAGGTTCTGGCGCGTAGCACGCGATATAAGCTTAGTACACTTATATCTCTCTGAGGATCGGAGGGTGCACTTTGACGGAGAAACTGTGCCTGTCCACCAGTGAACACCGTCAATTTAGAGAAAACAGTCACACTGCTGATGTAAAAATGACCTCCATTATCAATACTTAGAAGACGAAAATCCACTGCGTAAATAATTATACCGACTATATAATTATACCAAATATATAATTATATTATTATAACAATATTTTATTAAATCAAAATTATAAAAAATATGTTGAATTTGAGGTGAAATTTGATAGGGTAAGTGTGTTCTCTAAATTGACGTTGTGCTCCAGTTTAATTTCATACGCGCTAATCCCAAAGTAATTTTACAGACAGTGTCGTGCAGAAAATAACTCTTGCAGTGCATGGCATGCATTTCACATGAAAATATTGCTGAAAATTTCATCAAACAGGTATGAAAAATGCCTGGGAAATCACGGTAGATAGCCTCCAATCACGTGTAACATGACTGTTTTCATTTCAGTTTGTGGTATATATATTTTTATTTATTAAAATCTGGGTAGTTTGTAACTTTACTCTTTATCTTTTAGCCATGCGCCGACTGCAGAATTCGGAAAAATTGCGGGACTCGCAGCTGTCTCAAAGCCCGAGGCCTCGAATCCCTGGTGTCGAGTCCGAGTCCTGCACAGCCGAGTCCGAGTCCTTGAAATGAGACCGGTCTCGAATCCGAGTCCAGGACTCGAGTCCTACAGCCCTGGTTTCTACCTGTACCCGCTACTAAGAAGAGTGGGTCTGGTAGAAGTGCAGAGAAATGTTCCACATGATTGGAGCGCCTACATAGAGAGCTTCCTGAAAACCACCGTCCCAGAACCCCGCACAATCACCAAGTGATCCGCATGACAGATAGTTAAAATAGTTTTCAAACGGGAGGGCAGACCCGATTGGAAGGTAACCTGGGATGGCGACCACCAGCTACGTCAAACGCCTAGTCACCGGCCCTGACCAGCAAACATCAGGACATGTCCTAGCTGGTGATTAACTGAGCCCTCCCCCTTAGGGGTCATGCACGATAGAAGTCCGACCCCGAACTGTCCTTCCTCCCCCAAATCCGTATAGCCTTCCATCATCTCCGCAACATTGCCAGACTCCGCCATGACCTTACCCCTTGCTTAGTGCCGCAACACTAATCCACACATTCATCACATCTAGGCTCGACTACGGGAACTCTCTCCTCGCCGGCCTTCCCAGCTCCTCCCTTCACAAGATGCAGATTATTCAGAATTCTGCAGCTCATGTCCTCTCCAGCACTAGGCTCCGTGACCACATCACTCCCACCCTCGCCCGTCTCCACTGGCTCCCCATCCCGCAGAGGATCGAATTCAAGATCCTCTTCCTCACTTTCAAGGCCATTCACGGCCTTGCCCCTGGCTATCTCTCCGACCTGCTGTCTCCCTATCAGCCTCCTCGTCCCCGCTGTTCAATGGGCTCTGGCCTGCTCTACGTCCCCCGTCTGAACCGCCCTACCATGGGTGGCCGGGATTTCAGCCTCTCTGCCCCCACACTCAGGAACTCCGTCCCGCAATCCCTTCGACTCGCTTTCTTCCTTTCCTCTTTGAAGGCTGGTTTCAAGACCTTCCTCTTCGACCGTGCCTTCTGCTCCACCCCTAACTCTCCTACTCTCCTACCCCGACACCCGCTTGCTCGGGTCCTGACTTAACTGTTCAGAGCCTTGGGATGTCCTCCCGACGTTAAAGGCGCTCTATAAATGTAATTTTGTTGCTGTGCTAGTCAACACGCTGCCCTTGAGCCGGCTGCAGAGATGAGGAGACCACCGACCACCTCTTTCTTCCTGGATTGATTTTTGGGGGATTGATTGATTGATTGATTGATTGTAGTTTTGTGAAGGCGGTTTGGGAAAAGATGGAAGTGGATACTGTTACAGTTGCCCGCTGTTGACCCATTGTCACAGCAATCAGTGCTGTGAAGCCTCTTGGCCACTCACAGCAAAAATCCCACATGGAGCGGCCCTCGGGATCATACAGTCGGTAAGGAAGCCCTTTGGCATTCCTGAAACCAGGTGTCCAGGTGCTCACTGCCCGACCGCCAATGGAGGTACAGTGGTGGTCAAGCTGGGACGCAATGAAAGCGCGATGACTTCATGACAATAAGGTGCAGGAGGCGGCGTGCGCGGTGACGTTACGATAACAAGGCGGAGGGGAGAGACGGCGTGCGCAGTGACGTTTGATCAGAAGACGGAGGTGAGACGGCCTGCGCACTGAACTAAAAAATGAACCGGAATGCTCATCTCCCCCACAAAGTGTCGCCACTGATTTTCCAAGGTCGCCATTTTGGTTGGTCCTCGGCACAGCGAGAGTGTGTGTGATGGGAGAGAGGGACAGGGGAGAGAGAGAGACAAAGAGAGGGGAGAGAGGGACAGAGAGAGAGAGAGAGGGACAGGGGAGAGAGGGACAGAGAGAGTGTGACAGGGGAGAGAGGTGAGAGAGAGAGTGTGAAAGGGGAGAGAGGGAGGGCGAGTGGAGGACGATGTGGATCTGGCTCAGGTGTTGGCCTATCTTCTCAGGAGGTAAATATCTCTGTGTGTCTCTCACATTCACTCTCTCCATCTCTCTCTCTGTCTGTGTCTCTCTGTCTGTGTCTCTCTCCTCTCTCACATCTGTTTGTCTGTCTGTCTGTCTGTCGGTCTGTCGGTCTATCCATTTATTATATATACTGTATATTATCACATTCCCTTTCTCCTCCCCACCCCCTCTCCCCCTGTCTCTCTCTCTCCCCACCTTCTCCTCCCTTCCCCCCCCTCTCCCCCCACCCCTTGTATACCTGTATATTGTATTCGAGGACTATGTAATATGGCGGCTTGAAGGCGACACCTCGGTCTGTGCATTGTGTATAGAGATGAGCATTCCAGTTCTTGTTTTAGTTCAGTGGTGGCGTCACTTGATCCGACGAGCGACATCTGTCTGCACGAGATGGCACATGGGCCAAGTGTGTGACATGTGACATGTGCCATCACCACCACCACCACCCAGGCGATGTGTGAAGTCACCAACCTCCCCCCCCTCCCCCCGACCCCATGTTGACACTCGTGCCCACACGTGTTGTGTGAGGTGACAGACCATCCATCATTCTTGGCGACTTCAACCTCCATTTTACCCCTTCCTGCTCCACCTCCTATGAATTTTCCTCTTTGCTCTCGTCCTTTAACCTTTCCCTTCACATTCACACTGCCACCCACATCCACGGCCATCCGCTCGATCTGGTGATCACCCGAGGCCTCAATGTCTCTGGCGTCACCATCACCGACAAAGCCATTTCAGACCATTTTTTCATTTCCCTCAACACCTCTATCGCTCCCCGCTCCGCCTCCAAAACCACCACCATCTTCTACCAGCCCTGGAAGAAGATTCCCCCACAAACTTTCACCGCTGCCCTTGAAACTTCCGACCTCCTCCCCCTGTGGCATTCTTTCTGTACCAACCCATCCTCTGCCTCCACCGCCCTCCATAACACCCTCTCCACTACCCTCGACACCCTGGCCCCCCTCACCTCCAGAACCGTCTCCCACTCCCGATCATCACCGTGGTACACAACTCACCTCCGCTCCCTCAAAAGCCAAGTGAGAGCAGTTGAACGCACCTGGCTCAAATCTGGCCTCGCGGTCCACCGGCAAATCTGGCTGGACCACATCAAATTTTACCGCTCCACCCTAGCCACCGCCAAATCAGCCTTCTACTCCAGGATAATCCTGGAAGCGAAGGACAACCACCGCCTCCTCTTCGCCACCACCAACCAGCTCCTCCGCCCCCCCCGCCTCACCTCGCAGATCCTCTCCTCTAATGCACGTTGTGAGGAGATGCTGGACTTCCTCGAGTCCAAAATTGAGAGAATCCGTTCTGCGGTTTCCTCCCCCCATCTTTCCTCCACCTCTGCCCTTCCATCCGTTACTCCACCCCCCACCCACCCTCCTTTTCACACTTTCACCCCCACCTCCCCATCCTCAATCACAAGAACAATCACTTCCATGAAACCCACCACGTGTTCACTGGACCCCATCCCCACCCCCCTCCTCCGCACCCAGCTCCACCTCCTGGCCCCGCTCATCTCTGACACCATTTCCTCTGGCACCGTCCCCACCTCCCTTAAAACAGCCACCATCACCCCTATCCTGAAAAAACCCTTCCTTGATGCGTCGCAGCCTTCAAGCTACTGACCCAACTCCAACCTCCCGTTCCTTTCTAAGGTCCTTGAAAGAGTGCTTGCCTCCCAGCTCCACTCTTTCCTCTCAACTCACTCACTCCTTGAACCCCTCCAATCAGGTTTCTGCCCTATCCACAGCACAGAAACTGCCCGAGTCAAGGTTACAAACGACATCCTAACCACCTGTGACCAGGGCTCCCTCTGCCTCCTCATCCTCCTTGACCTGTCTGCTGCGTTCGACACAGTCGATCACACTATCCTCCTCCAACGCCTTTCTTCCCACCTCAACCTTCAAGGCACAGTCCTTGAATGGTTCCACTCCTACCTGACCCACCGCCTACATTTCATCTCCTCCAATAATTTTTCCTCAAACTCCCGTACAGTCTCTCATGGCGTCCCCCAGGGCTCTGTCCTCAGCCCCCTCCTTTTCACCATATACATGCTCCCTCTGGGCAATGTCATCCGCAAACATGGGGTAAATTTCCACATGTATGCGGACGACACCTAGCCGTACCTATCCGCTTCAGCCCTCAACCCCCAGACCATCGATGTTCTGAGAGCATGTTTGTCCAATATCGAGTCCTAGACGAGGGACAATTTCATCCAATTGAACGTGAGCAAAACCAAGGCCCTCCTGATTGGCTCAAGCCGGCGGAGGCACATCGGGCGCTGCCAGCATCAACATCCAAGGCTGTACTCTCCACCTCACAAAGCCAGTCAGGAACCTCGGCATTACGTTCGACCCCAAACTCTCCTTCTGCCCCCACATCCGCGGCTTGACCGGCACCGCCTATTTCTACCTGCGCAACATTGCCAGGCTCCGCAACTATCTCACTCCCCACGCTGCCGAAACACTTGTGCACGCGTACATCACCTCACGGCTGGACTACGGAAACTCTCTCCTCGTCGGCCTCCCCAGCTTCTCCATTCACAGGCTGCAGATCATCCAAAACTCTGCAGCCCGTGTACTATCCCGCGCCCGCCTCCGCGACCACATAACCCCCACCCTCGCCTTACTTGGCCTTGCCCCGCCCTATCTTTCCGACCTACTCTCCCCCTACAAGCCCACCCGGACCCTCCGTTCAGCAGGACTTGGCCTGCTCCAAGCCCCCCGCCCGAACAGCCCCACCATCGGAGGCCGAGCCTTCGGTTTTTCTGCTCCCACCCTTTGGAATTCCATCCCCCAATCCCTCCGCCTTGTTTCTTCCCTTTCTCTTTCAAGGCCGGTTTGAAGACTTTCCTTTTCTACCGTGCCTTTTGTTCCCCCCCTAATTCTTCGACCTCCCCTATGTTTCTTACCCCTTCCCGAACACTCCCCTCCCAGCTCGGGTCACACGCCTCCTGTGCAGCGCCTTGGGACATCCTCCCGACGTGAAAGGCGCTCTATAAGTGCAATTTGTTGTTGTTGATATCACCTTGCGCTGTGGGGCAACGCAACAGCTGGCGTGCGATTGACTGCCCATTTCACCTAGGCAATTTTCATTTACTTGCCTTGATGGTATATTCAGTGAGGCGCACTTTGATGTGATGAGAAGATGTGATAACAACAATAACAAAAAAGGCCTTATAATTAAATGATTAAGATGGTGGCGGATAGACGGCTGATCCCAGCAGGAGCTCCTCGACGCAGTTTATTGTGATCCAGGCACCTGGGATCGACCCTAGGTGACTAGACTCGAGCGGTGGCATCGCGAGTCCTTAGGTTCGAAGCCTCTTATGGTCAGGAGAGCCGGGAACGGGAAAACAGTTTCATTCTCCGTTTCGCACACCATGGCAGATGCCGCCAACTGTCTAACAGCACCCATCCTGACTGTCCCATCCCCCACTCGCCACAAGGTCCATTGGTCCCCACCCCTGGGAGTCAACTTCTCCCTCATCCATATCCCCACCCTCCCGATCAACTCTCCCCCTGTTACCACCGCTCCAAAAACAGCTGTTGTCACCCCCAACCTGAAAAACCTTCTCTGGAGCCATCCCTGCTCTCCATCTACCGCCCCATTTCCAACCTCCCATTCTTCTCTAAGAACCATGAATGAGTTGTTGTTTTCCAGCTTGGCATCTTTCTCACCATTCCCTCTTCAAACCCCTACAATCCAGTTTCCATGCTGCCCATAGCATGGAGGCAGCCCTGGTCAAAGTTTCTAATGATATTTTAAACATCTATGATCAGGGCTCTCTCTGCCTCCTTGTCCTCCTTGACCTTTACTGTGCTCTGCTGCCTTCAACACTGTCGCCCACTCCATTTCCTACACCATCTCTCCTCCCAGCTCAATCTTCATGGACCTGCCGTCGCCTGGTTCAACTTGTACCTTTCTCACCGTCTCCACTTTGTCGCCACCAATGGCTTCTCCTCCAGTCCCCGCACTGGTGTGTCCCAGGGATCTGTCCTTGGCCCCCTACTTTTCATTATCTCCCACTTGGTGACATCATCTGCAGACATGGAGTCAACTTCCACATATGTGTGGATGACACCCAACTCTACCTTTCTGCCTCTACCCTCAATTCCAGGACCACTGCTGTCCTGACAGACCACCAGTCAGACATCCAAGTTCTGGATGAGAGCTAACTTTCTGATCAAAGCACTCTGAGATGCCATCCGGCATGGAGGGCGCTATATAAATCGAAGTTGTTGTTGTTATTGTTGTTGTTCTACAGTTGAATGCCAACAGCACCAAGGCTACTGATTGGCTCGGGCCAGCGCTTGCACACATCAGGCACTGGCAGTATCAACATCCATGGTTGCTCACTTGACGTCACCAAGTCAGTCAAGAACCTAGGTGTCTTGTTTGATCCTCAACTGTCATTCCTCCCCCACATCCAAGCCATGCCTTCCCTCACCTCTGCAACATTTCCGCTCTGCCAATACCTTGCTCCTTAGACTGCTGAAACTCTCATTCATGCCTTCATTACATGCACGCTCGACTACACCAATGCCCTGCTTGTTGGCTTTCCCAATACCTCCCTCTATAGGCTGCTTATAATCCAGAACTATGTGGCTCATGTCCTTACTGCTCCAAGCTCCTTGACCCCATCTCACCCATTCTCACCCGACTCCATTGGCTTCTCATCACCCAGAGGAATCAATTCAAGATCCTGGTCCTCACCTCAAAAGCCCTCCATGGCCTCACCCCACCCTACCTCTGCAACCTCCTAACCCCCTACCAACCTGCCCATGCCCTCCGCTTAGCAGGCTCCGGCCTGCTTCATGTACCCCAACCCACCCACCCCACCATCGTCGGGCGAGCCTTCAGCCACTCTGCCCCTAACCTCTGGAATTCCATTCCGCAGTCTCTCCGCCTTGCCCCCTCCTTAGCCTCCTTCAAGTCCTGCCTCGAGTCCCTCCTTTTCAACGGTCCCATCGGTCACCCAAATGCCCTCCTTTCTCTCCACCCTCCCAGTCCCGACCCCAGCTCGTGTCCAAAACATTGACCATTCAATGCCTTGGGACGTCCTTCCGATGTAAAAGGTGCTATACAAATGTCATTTTGTTGCTGTTAAATGCAAAGGATTATTATTATGACAGTAGAGCATAAAAATAAGCATTCAGGGTAATAATACTAATCCTTGCATTTGATAAAGCATCTTATCACGTCTTTGAGACATTTCAAAGCACTTCAGAGAATATACTGTAAAGTTAATTTATATTTGTTGTCAAAACGCGGCAGCCAATTGCGCACAACAGTTCCCCGCAAACATTTATGGATTGAAGTGACCAAATTTATTATTGTTTTTTCGATGGAGTATTATCAGCTATGCAGAGTAAGGAAACTTGCATAAGGCTTTGCCTTGTCGGGAATGAAACCCAAGACTTTCACATGCGAGGCGAGTGCTCGTCCACTGAGCTCCTGCACTCTATTTTGTGGGTTTTATAACTATATTTTGTTAGTTCAGCAGGTTGTGGATTCAAGTACAGTATAGTGTTCAGACTTGTGGCCATAGTCTAGGCTGATGCTCAGTTGCTACACTTGACCTGTAAAGTGCTTCAAGATATTTTCAAGATATTTAAGATGTTCTGATGATATGCTAATCTAAATATGAATAACTGCTCTGCTCAGTGTCTGCTAGTTCCCCTTCTAGACACTAGATGGTGCACCTTACCTTAATAGGTGGAAAAACAGAGCGAGCCGCTACAATAGTTGCACAGTGGATTTGTACAGGTATTCCTCGCTTAACGTCATAGTTGTGTTCTTGAAAAGTGCGACTTTAAGTGAAACGATGTTAAGCTAACACATTTTTCCCATATGAATTAATGTATAAACTGGAGTTAGGTTCGTTTGGATATTTTTCGTCAACATTTTCTTTAAAAAAATTATGTCGAAATACTTGTACATTCATAAATGTAAAATATTAAACAAAATTTAATAGCATAACACTCACGGCATAAAAACTGATTAAAATATCTAATTTCATTTCGAGAGTAATAGTTTTCCTGTTTTTTGTACTACCAGACTCACAACTGTCACTTCCTGGGCGCTTTTGACTCATGTTTATAGAGGATTGCACAAATAAATCACGATTTAAAAATATTAGCGTTACCACACTGCACATAACTTAAAACGGCGACATTTTAAGACTGTGGATGGACGCTGCGTCAGAATACCGTACGGTAGCCTAGACTACCCCAAACTACAGTGGCTCGTTTTCACCCACTAGTGAACAATGTAATAGTGAACATCGCGACGTTAAATGGATATCTGTTCCCTATGTATCAGCAATAACGAGACAACTTTTACAAACGTGAGACCTGTGTTCAAATCCAGGCAGATCAGGGTGAAACCTTGGGCGAATTTCCTTACTCCACACACACACTTAATAATAATTGGTCCCAAAAAAAACACAATAATAAAATTGGTCATTTCAATCCTCGATTGTTTGTGGGGACACTGCTGTGCACTTTGGCTGCCGCGTTTCGCTCACAAATATACAATCAATTTACTTCACAGTATAGTCTGTGAAGCGCTTTGAGACATTGACAAGATGTGAAAAGTGCTATATCAAATGCAAGGATTATTATTAGTATTTATTCTCCCTGTAAATAATTTGGAGATAACAAGTTGGGTGAACCAGGGAATCAGAAGAGAAAGCAAAGATCTTATAAAGAGAGGTTGGTTGGACATACAGTACATATATATGGTCTGCTGACTGGCAAATCAAGTTTGACACAAAAAAATTAAATGACTAAAATATAGGAAACAAGAATCAGAAACACATGTACTCCCTGGATGGGAAAGAATTTGCCAAGGAGGAAGCTTAAAGGAATCTAGGGGAGTTAGTTGACTCATTGCTCACTGTGTCAAAACTGCGTGAGGCAGCAATAAACAAGGCAAACAGGATGCTGAACAATATTGCCAAATTAATTGAATTCAGAGTAGAACCCACAAAACATATTCCAGCTATGTAGTGAGTAGCTCAGGCCGAGAGTACTTTGTTACATAAAGGGGGTTACACTTCCCATAATATATCTAAGAAAATGTCATGATATACCCATGGTAGTACTGTATCAATACTTATTCTTGTTTTCAATACATTTTAATGCAAGAAGAGGGAGAATACTTCTTGAGAGACCTTCGTATTCAGCGATGAAGTGCTTTCCCAATGTTAAACTGGAATATCACTCTAGATTATAATCTCAAAGTCCCAATGTGGGGCTTGATACCTTCAACCTATAAGCAAGAATGCTACTAACTGTGCCAAGTTGACATCTGCTGGATCGATGGGTCTTTTTTCTCGCAGTTGAGTGACTGGGAGTGGGGGCTAGGATTTATATTTTATAGTGTTCAGCCCAACTTTCTTGTAATATTGAAAATAAATGTTATGTTTTATAGGACCTAACTGATTTAACACAATGCTGCTAACACCACTTAAGGCGGTGAAATGAACAATCAGCTCCTAACTATGTATCAGTGTCTGTTCACTTGGCCTGCATGCCAATTTCTGCGTGTTTACACAACAACAACAACAACAACAATTTACATTTATAGAGCGCCTTTCACGTCGGGAGGACGTCCCAAGGCGCTGCACAGGAGGCGTGTGACCCGAGCTGGGAGGGGAGTGTTTGGGAAGGGGTGAAACACGAAGGGGAGGTAAAAGAGTTCGGGGTGGTACAAAAGGCACGATCGAAGAGGAAAGTCTTCAAACCGGCCTTGAAAGAGGAAAGGGAAGAGGCGAAACGGAGGGATTGAGGGATGGCATTCCATAAGGTGGGAGCGGAGAAACTGAAGGCCCGGCCTCCGATGGTGGCCTCAACCTCAAGTTACAGTTGGGCATTTGGGGAGGCTATATTGGGACATGAGGTAAATTCAGTAGGAAAGTTTATACAACTCTTGTATACCTCTTTTCATGCACAAAATACACAGTCAATCCTCTTGACAGTATAATCTATGAAAAGCTTTGAGACGTCTCAACAATGTGATAAAGAACTATATCAGATGCAAGGATTATTATTATACCTCTGAACAACTTAAAGTGATTAACAGATATAACAGCACAGTGAACAAGGAAAGGATATACAGTAATTATGTTATCAGATGTCACCTTATCATGTCATCAAGATGTTTCAAAGTATAGTACTTGATAGGCTTTTTACTGTGGTGTAGTGACAGTGTGTTTGTAGGAGGACACAGCAGCCAATTTGCTCGCAATAATACCCCACAAACAGCCATGAAGAGTGACCAATTTGGGGGATTGTTGATGGGGATACACAGAGAAATTCTGTTCTCTTTTTGAATGGTGCTATGGGATCTTTATTGTCCACCTGCTTGTTGGGACCAAGGTCCCAACAAGCAGTTGGGACCTTGGTTTTAATGTCTCATTGGAGGGATGGCATCTCCAACAACAACAACAAATTAGATTTGTATTGCGTCTTCCATGTCAAGAGGACATCAAGAGGACATCCCAAGGCACTAGACAGTCAAGGAACCTGTTGGTTGGGATGAGGAGAGTGGGAGGGTAGGAGTAGGAGTGTGAACAAAGGCATGGTTGAAGATGAGGGTTTTGGGAGCAGGCAAGGGAGGGGCGAAGCTGAAGGACTTTGGGAATGGAGTTCCAGAGGGTGGGGGTAGAGAAAGAGATTTACAGAGAGAGAAAGAGAGGGCAAGCCTGTGTCCACCAACGATGGGACATGGAGCAGGCTGGGGTCCGCTGAGCAGAGTGAGCGGGCAGTTGTTAGGGGGGTTAGGAAGTCACATAGAGATAGAGCGGTCGCCCCCAGCATTGCATTGGAATGTCAGCTTAGGCTGTAAGATCAAAATCCTAACTATGGGTCAGGACATATTTTTATGATATGATTTTAAGAAGCTTCAGAAAGTTAGGAAAGATGCAGTGAAGCAGAGATTTTGGAAGAGATTTTTAGAGAGCGAGACTCAGTCATCAGTGTTGAGAAAGAAGAATTGAGGATTAAAAAAAACCCATAATATTTAGCATTACATGGGAAATAGGCAGTTTTCCTGCCCTCGCAACATTTATGAATATTTTGTACAAATATAGTTGTCTTAACCTGACAATAGTACTGACATCATTATTAATTTTAACAAAATGATTTGTAAACAAAAATCACTTTTTATTCTTGTTCCTACATGTATTGCATTTGTTTTACATTAACATCAGCAGGCAGTTAAATGTTAGTATTGAATATACATAGGTCGGAAACCAGTTAAAATAATTATCCACAAATACAATCTGAATAGTGTAAGTGACTGAGTTAACTGTTTCCTACAATTATTTTTAACCTACTCAGAGAAAGGAGTTAAATAATTACAGTATTACAAATTTAGGAAATAGTTTCAATCAGAAGCAATTTAATCAGGTGTGACTTGTGGGTAACATATTCAAACCACTTGGAGATAATAATAATATTGATTTGATATTTTGTACCTTATCAAGTCTTCAAATAGTTTCAAAGCACTTTGCAGAATATACATTGATGGTACATTTGTGAGCAAAACATGGCAGCCAATTACACACAGCAATGTCCCTCAAACAGTCATGGATTGAAGGGACTAATTTATTATTGGGTTTTTTTCTTGAAGGATTATTATCAGGCATGTGCAGTAAGGAAACTTGCCCAAGGTCTCGTCCTGCTGGGAGTCAAACCCAGGTCTTTCGGGTTGCAAGGCGAGTGCTCTAACCCCTGAACTACAGGATTCCACAATTGTGCGTAGCAGTCTTGCAGAAATAGTCGTGTATGAGTGACCAAGTTATTATTATTATTTTTGAAGGGATTATTACACCCCCCGGAAAAGTGGTCACCAATCGACTAATAACCAGGTTCTTGCTAACAAGACATTGCGGGGGCTACATTTTTCAATGTCGGGATTGAAAACAAGCAGTGATTAACAGAATGTGTAATCCTCACTCAATTGGAAAAGATCCACAGTGACCCCTTATGGCTTATTGGCTAATGTCACAACCAATGCATCACTGGCACAATTTCATCACCAACCAACCCCCAACCCCAGCAAATGTCTCGTTATGAATAATGCATGAGTTATCTGATGGCAGTGAAATAATAGAGAGTGGCACACCTTCGGAAAAAAAAGGAGAAAAAAGGACTCAAAAGTTGTCAAAGGAGAAGGCTTGAAGAGAGATAAATCAGTAACTTTTTTTTAATGAAAATCAAGCCTAAATAACATTCCTATAGACTACCCACTTGGCTCACATCTTAAATGTAATAATAATAATATTATACAGTAAAGGAAACAATTTGCACAAAGTACCATAATGTTGAGGTGATTAAACAACAACAAAATTACATTTATAGAGCGCGTTTCATGTCGGGGGTAAGTCCCAAGGCGCTGAACAGTCAGGTCGGGACCCGAGCAGAGGGGGGAGGGAGGGGCAGGAAAAAGGAGAGTAGGAAGAGGGGGAAGAGTTAGGAGGGGAGCAGAAGCCATGGTTAAAGAGGAAGGCCTTGAGACCAGTCTTGAAGGAGGAAAGGAAGGAAGTGAGGCAAAGGGATTGCGGAATGGAGTTCCAGGGTGTGGGGGCAGAGAGGCCGAAAGCCCGGCCACCAATGGTAGTGGTTCGAGCGGGGGAAGTGGAGCAGGCCAGAGCACACTGAATGGAGGGTGCGGGCAGGCTGATAGGGATACTGCTGGTCAGAGAGATAGGCGGGGCAAGGCCATGAATGGCTTTGAAAGTGAGGACGAGGATCTTGAATTCGACCCTCTGGGGGATGGGGAGTCAGTGGAGACGGGCGAGGGTGGGAGTGATGTGGTCACGGTGCGAGAGAGTACACGAGCTGCAGCTTGTGAAGGGAGGAGCTGGGAAGGCCGCAGAGGAGAGAGTTTCTGTAGTTGCACCTAGATGTGTTGAATGCATGGGTGAGTGTTTCGGCAGCATGGGGGGTTAGGTAGTGGTGGAGTCTGGCAATGTTGCAGAGTTGGTGGAAGGCTGTTCATGGTCAAACAAGATGCCCAGATTCCTGACTGGCTTCGAGAGGTGGAGAGTGCAGTCTTGAATGCTGATGTTTCCAGGGCCTGAGGTGAGGAGGCGCTGACGCAATTAAACCACATTACCCAGAGAGTAGGGCAACACTTTTCAAATATTGATGATACACAGAAACGTATTCAGAAAATGTCCACCAAGTTAATGAATCTACGTGTCCCTGACTAAATATTTGAATCAATGCATTGATATTGCACCACAATCATTATCCAATAGGGTAATGAGCTTTTTTTAAAAAACAAAATGAAGACTACATTTTTTATGGTTTAAGTGAATACTTTTCATTTGGGGAGCTGAAACGAGAGTCAAAGAGTGTTTGTTAATATTTCCACGACTAACAGTTTGATCGCCCTTTTGACAACAGTCATCAACATGCCCATTGCCCAATTTAGTAAATTTTCTTCCCACCCCTCACCACACCACACCCTATCCCACCCACCCCTTCTGCTCAGGGTATGCTGTATCAAGCAACATTTTATATAATCATAGAATCTTACAGCACAAACGGAGGCCATTCGACCCATCAAGTCTGTGCCAGCTCTTTTTGAAAAGAGCAATTGAATCCCACTCCCCAGTCTCTCCCCATAGCCACGCAAACCCGTCCTCCCCAAATAAATGTCTACCTCTCTTTTAAAAGTTGTTATCGAATCGGCCTCCACCACGATTTCAGGCAATGCTTTCCAGATTCGAACATTTCACTGAGTGAAAAGCAGAATTTATAGTATCACATTGGCCCCACTACGTTGCCTTTGCAACGAAGAACAGGAAACATTTGCAAAGGATGTTTAATGTTAAAGACAATGCTACATTATTGAGGGGTCAAATGGCTGCTTGTTATATCTCTGGAAAGAATCCTGAACATGGATCACTGCAAATAAAGAGTTCCAATCTCCTTTTGATTGGGTGTATGATTGTGGGCTGTGGCAGCAGTATACAATGGGAGCACAATCTTGCAGTGACACAGACTGTAGGTTGCAGGATTGATGATCCCCGTCAACCCACTAATGAGCTCAGCTACAGGAAGCAGCAAGTGGAGGTCAGGCAGTGCAAAGGGGGTTAAAATCTCTTTGGGCTTTCCATCCATCCCTCTCGATAGCAAGAAGATAGCACAGGCCATCGTTCAGTCAGTGCAGGATATATTTACTGTATTCTCAATAAAGGAAATGTGGTAATAACATGGAAGGGTATGTCCTAATAGGATCATAACATATCCTTAATAGGCCCTTAATTTCTGAAACTCCTTGACTCAGTAGGCCATTGTCTTAAAATTGTAGTCAATGTCAGCGTTCAACACAAGAGGGAAAAACAATGGTCTTTTCACTGAGTGGCACAGTCTCCGGATTTGTCAGGATCTTCTCCTTCAATCCTGATCCACTTCTTTTCAATCTCAACCTAGAACAATAAGAACCACAACAAAATTACATGTATCTTCTAGCATCTTTCACATGGGGAGGACGTCCCAGTTTCGGATCCCAGATCGGATCCGGATCGGGGAAGGTGGAGGGAAGGAGCACGGAGAAGTGAAAAAGAGAGTGAGAGCAAGATAGAGACACACACAGACACAGAAGCTACACAGAGACGTGCACTGATACAGGGAGAGATACAGACACGGAGATATATATATATATACAGAGAGAGATACAGACACACGTACAGATAGAGTTAGACAGATATAGAGACATAGGAAAAGAGATATACACACAGACAGACAAAGAGAGAGAGAGAGAGAGAGATAACATGGCCCACAAAGAGACAGAGGGAGACAGATGCAGATACACACAGAGAAATAGAGACACAGAGACACATACAGGGACATAGAGAGAAGTAGAGACAGATATCTCATTTATTGTTTTAAAATTTGTATGGATTTTTACATTACCTATTTAAACGTTGCCTTGTTGTTAAAATACAGTGAAATTAAATAATAGTTTCACTATTTTAAAACATAGCATATCTATATGATTCCTATATAATTTGGGTTATATTTCGTATGCGTCCCGCTGACGTTTCTCAAATATGGTATTCGGCGCTTTGTCAGCCAAAAGGTTGGAGCGTCCTGGGCTGTAGACAATGACCTTAACCCCAATATAGGGCTGAACACCAGAACCCACTAACCCCGGGGCAACATTGCTAACAACTGAGCTATATTTGTTAGCAATTTTGTTACAGTTAGGAACTGCTTCACAAACTGAATAAAAGGGCATTCAGTTGTCGGTCGGGCTGTGGTTTCCCTTAAGGAACCAAAAATCTTTTTTCTACTTATCAGCAATGTGGTGCTGACAGTGAGTTCAAAACAAATAGAATATTTTCCATTCCTCAGCATTTTTTGGTCTCCTAAACTTGATGAACACACAATGTACTCAAAAACATTCAAATAAAATAACAAAAAAAGCCACACAAAGGCTTCTGACATCCACATCCACAACCACACGCTGGCTTTTTACAGACACCAAGAATAAACATTTCTACAAGGAAATTTTGGCATTTGTTTCCATGGCAAGTTTCTGCATTCCAGATCTAACCAGATGTTTGAGCCAGCCCAAACTGATTCCAAACTTTTTTTTTCCTATTACTGTATATCAGTCCCAAAACCCTACATTTCCTTTCTCCAAGATTCAACACTGTCTCACAGCGCTTCAAGACGCTGATCGACGTGAAGGACGCTATATAATTGCAGTTCTGATGAAGGGTCTTGGACCCGAAACGTTGACTCACTTTTCCTTTCTCCATAGATGCTGCCTGACCTGCTGAGTGTGCCCAGCTCTCTCTGTTTTTGTGTTCTATATAATTGCAAGTTGTCGTTGTCTTTCAGGTACAACGTTAAGCTGAGGTATTGAGCCTCTTCAGCTCGACATCAGTATTCATAGAATCATAGAATGTTACGGCACAGAAAGAGGCCATTCGGCCCATCGAGTCTGTGCCAGCTCTTTGACCGAGCAAGTCACTTTCATTAACCCCAATCACCAGCTTTCTCCCCATAACCCTGCAAACCCGTCTTCCCCAGATACCTATCTAGTTCTCTCTTAAAAGCTGCTATCGAATCGGACCTCACTACCCTTTCAGGCAGATCATTCCAAATTCGAACAACTCACTGAGTAAAAAAATTTCTTCTAACCTCCACTCTGCTTCATTTGGTAGATATCTTAAGACTGTGACCACAGGTCACAGACACACCTACCAGCAGAAACAGCTTTTCCCTATCTAGCCTGTCGAAACCTTTCATGATCTTGAAGATCTCTATCAGGTCCCCCCACATAACCTTCTCTGCTCTAATGGGAAAAGTCCTAACTTCTCCAGTCTGTCCTCATAGCTAAGGTTCCCCATTCCTGGTATCATTCTCGTGAATCTGCTCTGCACCCTTTCCAGTGCCTTAATGTCCTTCCTGCAATAAGGTGCCCAGAACTGGACGCAGTACTCCAGTTGAGGCCTAACCAGTGTTTTGTATAGGTTAACCATAACCTCCCTACTCTTATACTCTATGCCCCTCTAATAAAGCTCAGTACAACAAATGCCTTTTTTACTGCCTTATCTACTTGCCCTGCTACCTTTAATGATTTGCTTACTTGAACACCCAGATCTCTCTGTACGTTCACCCCCCTTAAGATTGAGCTACCAAGTCTATATTGTCTTCTTTCATTTTTCCTACCTAAGTGTATCACCTCACTTATCCACATTAAAATCCATCTGCCACATGTCAGCCCATTCCAACGATCTGTGTATTCTGAAAAATTCTGATCAATTTCTCATAGTTCCCTGGCCAATAGTTCACCAACATCATGACAAAATGAAGTGGAGCTGAAGAGGCTCAATACCTCAGCTTAACGTTGTACCTGAAAGACAACGACAACTTGCAATTATGAAGTAGGAGCAGGAGTAGGCGATTCGGCCTTTCGAGCCTGTCCCACCATTCAATCATGGCTGATATTCCATTCTAACTCCAGCTACCTGCCTTATCCCCATATCCCTTAATCCCTTTATGAATGAGAAATCTGTCTATCTCAGTCTTTAATATGTTCAAGGACTGAGCATCAACAGCCCTTTGAGATAAGGAATTCCGTACATTCACCACTCTCTGAGTAAAGAAGTTTCTTCTCAACTCAGTGCGAAAGGGCTGACCCCTAACTTTAAGACTGTGACCCCCGGTTTTAGTTTCTCTAACCAGGGGAAACAATCTCCCACTATCTACTTTGTCGTGCCCCTTAATAATCTTATAGGTTTCTATAAGATCCCCTCTAATTCTTCTATATTCCAGAGAGTATAAACTCAAATTAGTCAACGTATCATCATAACTCATCCCCCTCATTCCAGGTACTAACCAAGTAAACCTACACTTCACTCCCTCCAAGGCAAGTACATCCTTCCTTAAATAAGGAGACCAAAACTGCACACAGTATTCCAGGTGTGGTCTCACCAGTGCCCCATACAGTTGCAGCAAGACTTCCTTACTCTTATACTCCAACCCTTTCATAAAGAAAGCTAACATACATTCCTAATTGCCCGCTGCACCTGCATATTAACTTTCTGTGTTTGGTGTGCAAGGACACCCAAGTCCCTCTGGACGCTAACACTTTCCACTCTTCCCCTCTAAAAAATAACCTGCTCTGCTGTTTTTGCCACTTAGGTGGATGACTTTGCACTTCCCTACATTATATTTTATCTGCCACCTACCTGCCCACTCACCTAACCTATCTATATCGCGCTGCATTTTTTTTAGGGCGTAGTGGCTGCAAGCACGTCCAGAGCAGAGGATTTGGGGGACAAGGAGGAAGCTGAACCCAGCAGAGCGGAGGCAGCGGGTACTGTTGTGAGGAGAGAGGAGGTTAGAGAGGTAGTGGGATGCCAAGTAGTGGAGGGATTTAAGCACTAGAGTGAAGATCTTGAAGTTGATCCACTCTGTGATATAGAGTCAGTGGAGTTTGGAAAGTACTGGAATAATCGGGGAACAAAGTCTGGTGCAGGTGTGGATGTGGGCGGCGGACTTTTGGATGAGCTGAATTTTGTGAATGATGGACCGGCGAGGAAGGCATTGGAGTAGTCCAGCCAAGACATGGCAAAGGCAAGTACAACTTTGGCGTGTCATTGAGACATTTCAAAGCACTTCACAGAATTTACGAGTAATTTGCCATTTGTAATTTATAGGTGATCAAGGAGGCCAATTTGCATACAGTAATATCCCATTTTATCTGAGGGAATTTATTGGTCAGGACAATATTCTCTTTTCTTTCATGAATAGTGGAATCTTATAGCTTAGTGGTTAGAGCACTTGAGTGGACCTGGGTTCGATTCCGTGGCAGGGTGAAATGTTAGGCAAATTTGTTTACTTCACATCATTCTGATCTGATGATTGGGGAAGAAATGAGCAAGGCGAAGGGATAGAGTAAGAGTAAGCAATCCAGAGTTTTGAGTAGTGGCTGAAAGTGCAGATTGGAGGGCACGAGGGACATGCAGTATAAAGCATTGGCATTCTCCAGCCAGGCCAACACTCTCCGTCACAAGATTGTCTCATTTGTCAACCATTAACATCAGATCTGTTTTCTCACATCCAATTCAACCCCAGGAAACCTTAAGAGGGTGAATATCCCATAGGGATTTGAACTTCTAGGTTCTGAATCCTATGCTCAAGCAACTGACCTTGTTACCTGGCATTTGTCCAAAGAGGGGCTCCCTATCCTTTGGATCAAAATATCTGCAACACGTCTACACCTTCCAAGTTTAATAAACTGACGGAACAGGCTCTAGGGTCTGAATGGCCAACTCCTGTTTTTATGAACCAAGCAGACAGGAACACAAATAGCCACTGTACCTGACAGTGATAATGAGCCTTGAGATGAATGCGCTTCTCTGGCTGGATGTCACTTTCAGTCCCCATGGAGCTGACTTTTGTCCTGGAAGCTGACGTGTCAAGCACCTCAAACTCCACGTTGACAAACGGCTGCCACTCTGAGGGTATCTCTTGATCCGAACCCAGCTCCAGTTTGCAAGAAAAGCAGTGTGGGTGATCAGAGGCTGCAGATCAGAGAACAAATGACAAAAGCATTAAAATCTCACAATCATTTGTTTCGCAATTGGTTTCCAAGATTGTTTCAACCCTGCTAATAAAATGTGTGATTGGATAAGTGAAGTAGCAAAAATACACAATGGGTTAAAATTGCAGTGTGTGTAAACATACCAATGGCAATTGCTGGTTTGTGATTGAAATTACGGTCAGGGTACTATCTACAATTTTGCTTTTTAAGAAAATTTCTAAAGACTGGCAAAAAAAAATACTATTTGTGTCAGTATTTTAGCTATCCGTCTTTTTGTCAGACTTTTCAAGCCTTTCCTCCGCCGAGAAAGAGCCACACAGAAAGATATTATAATAATCCTTGCATTGTATATATAGCGTATATGATCAACATTTTTGAAGGCTGTTTAACTGTCAAATCATCACAGTTGAGCCTAATTCAATCGTTAGCCAGCACCCAACACACTTAACAATAAGATCATTTTTTAAAAAGGGATTATTACCTCCAGAAAGTGATCCACAAATTTATTTAATAAGTGGGTTCCTGCTTACCACTATGTAAACAGAGGTGTGTGTGTGTGTTTGTGTGTGTGGTGTAAGGAAACTTGCCCCACCTCAGAAGCGAACCCAAGAAATCCCAAGAAAGCTTGCACCGCGTTTATGTTGTATGAACCGTGTAGTTTACCTGAAGCAATCAGTTATACCTGCATTCTTATCCGGCAATCTGTCAATCCTCCACACAATGGCCCTGAAGGCATGCTCGTATTTCGCAGTGCCAATGGTGACTAGCATCACTGGCTCACATCCCATCGTGCTAATGGAACCAAGACGGACGTTGCGATTCGTTTTGGCTTTCAAGGACTTCTGCCGGAAGAGATTCACGGTGCGGAATATTTTGACCCAGTCAGTGGGAACAGGAAAGCGTATCATTACATTTTCACAGTGGAGGGGAGCGACTACAGTCTGGGGATAAGAGAAAGCAGGGGACATGACCAAAAAGGCTTGTAGTTCTGTGTATGCTCCATGGACTGTCACAAGACCTTTTAAGGAAAAGGGGAGCTCAGGGGCATTGCAGACTGTCTTGAAACGCATCAGCTCCACTCTGCAGGCATCCGGAGGGCTGAACTTAACGATCCGAGATTTCTCAAACTCCTGCTCCTTCACGCACTTGTGAAAGACGCGGTCATGAATCTTGATCCACCCATCGCCTGACTCCCTCTCCTCACTCTGTAACTGCAGGTCGTTCAAGGCCAAAAAGCACCTCGTGCCTCCGTTAACGAAACACAGGCAGTGAATGTGAGTGATCACCGAGGCCTCCAACACTTTGCCCTCTCTTGTGAACTTCCCCCTGAAGCGATCGATTATTTCAAGCTCCATCTCCTGCTCCTCGTAGTTGCTTCTGCGCTGACCGGGGGGAGGAAGCTTCATGAGCGCCTCCTCAATGGCGGCAGCAAAGTCAATGAAGTCCTTATAGTCGGTGGTCCCCAGCTTCAGCACCTGCTCTGCCTCCGCCTCGTGCAGGACATCCGTCTTCGGGTGGTACTTACGTTTCTCCGTGTAGGACACGTGTTCAATCTTCACTGTATGGATCTTGCCAGACTCCTTGTAGTTCTCCAGCCTGGCTTCGGAGAGCCTGAAGTAGGGCTGTAGCCGGAGCTCTCTGAAGGGTTTCTCCAGACCTTTCTCGTAGTACAGTTCCAAAGTGCCACCAGCCTGCAGCTTCAGGTAGATCGGGCCCCATTGGCGAGAGGACATCATGTTTTTCTTCTCCGGTATCCTCATCATTAGAGGCCAGCCGTCCTTACACCCAAGTCTGAGGAGACTCTTGCCAACGAGCGAGGTCGCTGCGGTATTAGGACCTTTACTGTCTGAAGATGAACTCGGCGGCGGTCGCAGGGCAGATGACTGTATCTTTTCAAGCTTTTTGCAAACGTCAGTCAGAGGAGAATTACTTTGATTGACATGACTCACTTCCGTCTCTTTGGCAGGTTGGTGTCCATGAAAAAGATTATTGGCGGCACCTACAACTGAAGGATTGCCGGACTGGCCCAGCTGCTGTGCACAGCATGAATGAACAGTCTGTGAAATGCTTCTCGGACTCCAGAATGGGTTGGTGTATCCATTCTCATTACTGTAGGACCCCCTCGACTGATTGCTCTGTGACAGATCCTCGATCTTAAACCAACAATTATCGCACATGGGACTCGGTATAGCTGGCGTGTGAAGTGCAGAGTTTGGGGTGCGAGGGAAGCTGGTGAGGGGTGACGAAGGAGGAATTCCACTGCGAGAGACTGATCTCCTGGTCACATTGTGCCCAGATGTGAGATTCAACATCAAACTATTGGGTTTGAACACACAGTGATTCACGCTATCTGAGTCCAAGGATCCCTTTGGTGACTGGAAGCTGTGATCATCGTCGAAAGTGACCCAGTTTGAATAACTGGCCGAACTCATGTTGAATTCAAAGTTTTTAATTCATGAATTAAACTTTCTTTTAAATTGCCAAGTTTCTGTTTTTTCTGGGAATGTGGAATGCAACAACTCCTGTTAACACAACAACATAAGAAACAAGTTTTTTAAATGTGGTATTCCCTTAGTGACACAGTATAATTCTTACATTATAAGAATTACTAGAAAAATTTATAAAATATTAATAACAATAATGATTGCATTTGTTATAGCGCCATATCATGTCTTTGAGATGTTGTAAATGCTTCACAGGATAC
Organism: Hydrolagus colliei; assembly: GCA_035084275.1. Classification (NCBI taxonomy): domain Eukaryota; kingdom Metazoa; phylum Chordata; class Chondrichthyes; order Chimaeriformes; family Chimaeridae; genus Hydrolagus; species Hydrolagus colliei. The sequence goes on along the minus strand of CM068744.1, from coordinate 67,385,626 downwards.
ACTGTAAAGTGGATTGACCGTATTTTTGCAGGTGAAACGTGGCAGCCAATTGCACACAGCGGCGTTCCACAAACAGTTGTGGATTGAAGTGACCAATTATATATATATTTTTTTGTGTGAAATAAACTAAGCTCTTCTAAGCACTTGTGAAAGTAGGTTACCCCCAAAACAGCACACAAATGTGGGCTCACTAGTGATCCATGCAAACTTTAGATTCATTTATTTTGAATTGTCGTCAAATATTCTCAAGATGAACTGTTTAACCTGATGGTTTTGAATGATCGTACTACACCTAGAGGGTAGTGTGTCACATTGGTCACTTTCTCAATGAATAATTGGTTTCCATTATAAACCAAAAAGTGGGTTAAAAGTAGCATCAAATGTACCGTGTATTTACTGTATATAGCAGCCCTCACACATGGCAGTGACCCAGAGAAATCGGACCTGTCTATTTATGATTAGAAGACAATAAGCTTGTTCTAGTTTCAGATGATACCAGGTGAAATGAGAGCCCATATATTCTAATCACAAATAAATGCTGTTAGTAACAAAAAAAACTTGCATATTCAGAGGCGTCTCAAAGAAATAATAAGGTGTTATATCAAATGCAAGGATTAATATTATTAACATCAATAGCATCTACTTGTGATTCTCATGTTTGATTTGCACGTCGAATGGGATAATGTTAATCTGGGACAGTCACTTCAGATAATCAATAGTTAATTACTGGGGGCAAGAAGTCGGTTTAACTAATGGCAATTCCAATATAGTACATCAAGCTTCAAAAAGAAAGTTCAGTTACATAGGTAGTGTGGAACTAAAACCAGGCAGAACTAAAAATGCCTTAGTTTGATCCTGGGTCTCTCCTAATGAATTGATTACTGTTGGGGTGCTGTAATTATCCTCACTGACAAAGGAGGGCAAGGGACAGTGGGAAATATCAGACAGGAGTCCGTCCTCCTGATCTCTGACTCCGATTGAAACAATTGAGTCTGTATGTGGATGTCAGGCATGGGCAGAATTGGATTCAGCAACGATACACCCCCTGGTCAAATAGCTTGTCAGCACTCAATGATCAGCCTCATTTATGATGAATGGCCACGCAGAACAAAGCACTCACTGGCGGGCACTGTTCAGGGCAGCAGGCCTGTGGAACCGTACGCCAGCGCGAGTGAGTGCCTTTGGAGAATAACTAAAATCTATGCGTTGCTTATAAAATACAGAATATTGAATGTATCTGTAATGTGCCCCCGAGTTAAACTTTCAGAATCCATTAAGCTGCCTGCACCATCTGAAAGATTTTCCGACCTATACATAAACCTAATAAACAGTGCAGTCCTGATTATTGCAGACTGACTGATTTTTGTGGATAATTGCTAACACTGGACACACTGTTGTATGACAGTATTGTCTTTGCACATTATTGCACAGTAACAGGAAGCTACTGCAGGGAGCACTCCAAAATCCCTGTAAGCAGGAATTACTCCCTGTATATTCAACAGCAACTTATACTGTACTTAAGATAGTCCTTTCACACAGAGTGCGACTGAAGGTGTTTCACTCATTATAAAGCTCTAAGCCAGTGGTTCCCAACCTTTTTTTTGCTGCGACCCTAAATTGGCCACCAACAGGTCCTCTCGACTGCACGACTGAAGCAAAGCTCGGCCAAGACGATATCTCCTCTCTTTTGTAGACTCAGCGCAACTCGCTAGTGTGGTCTTTCATACAAATTGGTCGGCGCTTTGAGACGTCAATAAGATGTGAAAAGCGCTATATCAAATGCAAGGATTATTATTATTATTACTATTTGGGGTTCGTGCCTGGTCAGGGTCTCAAAACACTTGGCGATTAGTGAAGTATTCAACACAAGCATGCACATAATTCTTATATAAAATATTGACAAAATTATATCAATATATCTTTAACAAGGTATAATATCCCATACACTACGATATCTAACCACTGAGCCTCAACACTGGGACTACTGGGATTCGCCTGATTCAAATCTTACCTCTATCACTGTCTCTACTTTGTCACCACTAATGGCTTCTCCTCCAGTCCCCGCACTGTCACCTATGGCATCCCCCAGGGCTCTGTCCTTGACCCCCTACTTTTCAACATCTACATGCTCCCCCTTGGTGACATTATTCGCATACATGGGGTCAACTTCCACATGTATGCGGACGACACCCAACTCTATCTTTCTGCCTCTACCCTCGACTCCAGGACCACTGCTGTCCTGACAGACTGCCTGTCAGACATCATGTCCTGGATCCATGATCAGTCCCTCTCCTCAGGATCAGTCTTTGCCCCACTCAAAACAGCTCTCACCCAGTTACCTGTGATCCATCCTTGGCTCCCATCTCTTCCTTATCCACATGCTCCCTCTTGGGGATGTCATCCGCAGACACAGAGTACACTTCCACATGTATGTGGATGACACCCAACTCTACTTTTCCACCTCACTTTGCGATCCCCAGTCCCCTGATGTTCTGTCAGCCTGCCTGTCAGACATCAAGAATTGGATGAACGCGAATTTCCTTCCGCTCAATGTTGACAAGACGGAAGCCATACTCTTTGGCTCTCGGAGCGGAACATTTGGATAAGTAAAGAAACAGAACCAAGGATGAACCCCTGAGGTATCCTGCAGGTGGGGGTGAGAGGAGGAACCATTTGTCAAGGTAAAGTGTAGGGTTTTGGTTAAGTAGGATTTGAACAATGCAAGTGCAGTCCCATTAAGGTGGATGGGGGGGAAGAGGTGATGGAGGAGGATGGCGTGGTCATGTGTGTCAAAAGCAGAAGAGGAATCCAGGAAGACGGTTCCTTCAACCTTCATTGGCCAAGACACTGGAAGCATTTAAGAAACAGCTGGATGTTGTAATGGAAAGACATTAGGGTGGGTAATTTGGAAAGATGAGATCAACTGAACCTTTCTTGCAATGAATTCCCTTGTCGTTATGTCAAAAAGTTGACTCAAGTTCTCGTTGCTTTTGTTGCCTCCACTCAGATGCAGAGCTGTGTAGAATGGGATAATAATAATAATAATAATAATAATCGTTGCGTTGGACACAATGCCTTATCACATCATTGAGACGTCTCAAAGCGCTTCAAGCTACCGACCCATCTCCAACCTCCCATTTTTATCTAAGGTCCTTGAAAGAGTGTTTGCCTCCCAGCTCCGCTCTTTCCTCTCAACTCACTCACTCCTTGAACCCCTCCAATCAGGTTTCCACCCTGCTCACAGCATGGAAACTGCCCTGGTTAAGGTTACAAACGACATCCTAACCACCTCCGACCAGGTCTCCCTCTGCCTCCTCGTCCTCCTTGACCTGTCTGCTGCGTTCGACACAGTCGATCACACCATCCTCCTCCAACGTCTTTCCTCCCACCTCAACCTTCAAGGCACAGTCCTTGACTGGTTCCATTCCTACCTGACCCACTGCCTACATTTTGTATCTTCCAACGGTTTCTCCTCAAACCCCCGCACAGTTTCTCACGGCGTCCCTCAGGGCTCTGTCCTCGGCCCCCTCCTTTTCACCCTTTACACGCTCCCTCTGGGCGATGTCATCTGCAAACATGGGGTAAATTTCCACATGTATGCGGACGACACCCAGCTGTACCTTTCTGCCTCATCCCTCAACCCCCAGACCATCGATGTTCTGATAGCATGTCTGTCCGACATTGAGTCCTGGACGAGGGACAACTTCCTCCAATTGAACGTGAGCAAAACCGAGGCCCTCCTGATTGGCTCAAGCCAGCGCCTCCACACATCGGGCGCTGCCAGCCTCAACATCCAAGGCTGTACTCTCCACCTCACAAAGCCAGTCAGGAACCTCGGCATCACGTTCGACCATACACGCTTCTTCCTCCCCCACATCTGCGCCTTGACCGGCACTGCTTATTTCCACCCGCGCAACATTGCCAGGCTCCGCAACTATCTCATCCCCCACGCTGCCAAAACACTTGTGCATGCGTACGGAAACTCTCTCCTCGTCGGCCTCCCCAGCTCCTCCATTCACAGGCTGCAGGTCATCCAAAACTCTGCAGCCCATGTACTGTCCCGCACCCGCCTCCATGACCATATAACCCCCACCCTCGCCCGTCTCCACTGGCTCCCCATCCTCCAGAGGATCAAGTTCAAGATCTTCGTCCTCACCTTCAAGGCCTTACACAGCCTTGCCCTGCCCTACTTAACCAATTTACTCTCCCCCTATAAGCCCACCCGGATCCTCCGTTCAGCAGGACTTGGCCTGCTCCAAGCCCCCCGCCCGAACCGCCCCTCCATTGGAGGCCGGGCCTTCAGTTTCTCCGCTCCCACCCTGCGGAATTCCATCCCCCAATCCCTCCGCTTGTTTCTTCCCTTTCCTCTTTCAAGGCCGGTTTGAAGACTTTCCTCTTCGACCGTGCCTTTTGTTCCCCCCCGAATTTTTCGACCTCCCCTATTTGTTTCACCCCTTCCCGAACACTCCCCTCCCAGCTCGGGTCACACGCCTCCTGTGCAGCGCCTTGGGACGTCCTCCCGACGTGAAAGGCGCTTTATAAGTTTAAGTTGTTGTTCAAGTTTTTTCGAAGTGATTATTACCATTGGAAAACCATCCTCCAATCGACTAACAACCAGGTTCCACTTAATGCAAGATAAACCGAGGCAAGTGGAGTAAGGAAACTTGACTAAGGTTTCAGCCCAGGCCCAGGAATCAAACCAGGGTCCTCTTGATTTCAAGGCGAGTGCTCTCAGGAATCCCTTGTTGAAACATATAAAAGCTGAGTTGAGGAGTTTGTTTAGAGAGGGTGCCATTGTGTGGATAAACATTGATCTTGAAGAATGTCCTATGAAACATTGACAAGCGTGAAAACTCATTTAACTGGACCTGCTGCTATTTCCTTTGTCAACACAGCTGTCGAATGAGACCCAGGTGCTATATCAAAAGCTAGGATTATTATAATGAAAGCTGTTCTGGCTCATATCCCTCTGCTTGAAATGCTCCCCCGTGAACAACAACAACAACAACAAAATTACATTGGTATAGCACCTTTCAGGTTAGGAGGACGTCCTGGGAGCTAAAATTAAGATTGTTTTCCCCAGCTCAAATTGGGGTTACTGATAATAATAATAATTTTTGCATTTGATGTAGCGCTTTTCACATCTTATCGACGTCTCAAAGCGCTTCACAGAATATGCTGTAAAGTGAATTGACTGTATATTTGTGAGTAAAACGCGGCAGCCAATTGTGTAAGTAAGTATTGTGCCCTCAACACGAATGCATACTGGTATCTGCCCGGGCATTGAACTTGGGGTTTTCCCAGTGTCTTACAAAGTAGGCATCTGTCTACCCTGTTAGTTTTAGAAACATGTGAAACAGAGGGAAATACTGCAGAACAGCTAACTCCTGGAACTGATCCCACATCAACATAATTGCTGTGATTGAAAAAGGAGAGAATGTAATTGGGGAGTCAAAACAAAACATCTTCTGTAAAAAGCTAAAAAGGCAAAAACAAAACTTTTAGAATATTTCAAGCGATGATATCAGTGTTGCAGTCTTGTCTGCACACACTATAATCAAAGCAACTGAATTACTGTGTTTTCAGAGAATCAGTGGCTCTCTCATCTTTCCTAGTCTAGCCTCTCTTCCTCTATAATTTAAAGTTTGTTGATTGTTTTTGTTTGGAACGCAAATAAATATCTTACAATCTCACTCCAGTGGAATTCTTCTTTAGGGAAATTTACTACTTAATTTTTAATCCTGTCTATATAAACTTTAATTTCGGTCCCAACCAAATACTGACATGGACCTTTTTTTGAAGGAATATTGTACAGTACAAGGTGCTTCTTTCCCTCTTCCTTTTATAATTTGTTTAGAGAATTCAGTCAATTCATGTTTAGGTATATTCTGTGAAACGCTTTGAGACAGTGACAAGGTGTCATATCAAATGCAAAGATTATCATTATTATTAGAATCGAGATTTTTTTCGTGGAGCGAGAATCTAGTATTAGAAGTTGGATATTTATGAGCCCATCATTGAAAGGTACAAAGCCAGAGACAAAGAGCAGAGACCAGGGAAGTGAGCAGAAAAAGTGAAAGACAGACACAGATAAACACACACATAAAAAACAGACATAGACAGAAGTGAGGAGATGAGAGAGAAATGAAAGGGAAGGGAAGGAACAAAAGAGTTTGAGCGCAAGAGAGAAATAAAGGAGAAATGAGGAGAGAATGGAGAGGAGAGAAATAATACTACAGAGAAAGAGATAAAACAAGGAGACAGGGAGAGAGATGTCAGGGTGATAAAGAAAGATTAAATAGGTGAGGTGAAATACGGATAAAATTGAGCATTAACAGCGTACCAACAACAACCTACATTTATACAGCACTTCTCACGTTGGAAGAACATCCCAAGCGCATTGGACAGTTAAGGATTTGCAAAAAGAAAGTCTTATCCCAACTGGGGTGAAGTGTTAGCAGTCCTGCTGGCTGATGGTCTTTTCAGATTTCAGTCTGAGAATAAACAAAGCTAAACTAAACTGAGCCATTCCACTATTCCCTCTCGCCTTTTAAGTCTTAAACTTGGTTCTGTTCCCATTCCCAGCATCTGGTGCTTTGGCACCGGCCCCTTACCTGGTTTCAACTTGCAATTTTTTTCTCAAACTCTGATGCGAGGCAGCACACACGATTAACACTGTTTTTCGTTTCTTTGCTGGGAAGAATATCCAACTTAATGTTAACAATGCAAACTGAGAATCTCTGCTGCCTGGAGCCTGTCCTGGACTTCCACTGATGCCAGTAAAATGTTAGGATCCTCCCGTCAATACTGTGTGACAACTACAGCTCTCAACCAAGACATTTCAGTCTGTTCTAATCACAATCGTGTGTGATGCTGAGATCAGCAATGAGACAGGAAAGACACAAAATGTCTTTAACAACAACAATTTGCTTTTATATAATGCCCTTCATGCGCAATAGCATTCCAGAGCACTTTAACACATCAATAGCATGTACCTCTTATTTATTTACCCACCACACACACCTACACACCTCCTCCACACACACACACACAAAAATAGTTCTGTTTCATGAGCTGAAACAAAATATACAGTCAATTCATTTTACAGTATATTCTGTGAAGCGCTTTGAGACATCTAGAAGACGTGAAAAGCACTATGTCAAATGCAAGGATCATTATTATTGTTATGCAACACCCTTCCATCACCTCTCAACAAAAAAAAACACTTAAATTTAACAATTTATGTTCAGTCACAGCATAAAAGGGGAGTAGGGGGTTATAAGTGGGATGTTGTTACAGTAAATTAATAGTAGCATCCCTCCCACAACACAGTCACTAGTTGATGGCTAAACACATCTCATCCCTGAAATCAATACAATTCCTTCTGCCCTTCCAGATGCCGAAAAAGTAACGTGACTGATTTACTTGAAACAGAAACATTCCAGCGAGATTACACCCCCTAAAAAAGTCCAAAACATATGGCACAAATCAGTGGTACTTACTGAGTGAGTGAATGAGCGAGATAACAGGGATCCAATTTTATACTGTAGCAGAGACGAGTCTCTCTCTCTCTCTCTCTCTCTCTGTGTATCAAAAATATACACAAGCATACATACACAAGCATATATACAAATTAAAACGCACAAAAAAAGTACTTCAAAGTTGATAGTTCCTGTACTGGTTGCTTGCTTGGAGCTGCCTTTGCGTTACTGGTGAGGCAGGGGAATCAGAAATACTCCAGCAGAAAGAAAGAGAGAGAGAGAGAGAGAGAGAGCACAAGAGAACACAGCACACTCCCTGCCTCCCAGCTCTGAACTGAACTAAAATGAGAAAGGTCATTCCCTCAGCTGCAAGCTGCACTGCAATAGATCTAACACAGACACACACACACATCACATCCAGAGAGAGCGAGACAGAGAGAGTGTGCATTCCATTCCCCACAGTCTATCCCTGTGATTTCCATAAGTAGGTGAGATGCATGGGAAAATCTCAGCTTGGTTTGGACATTCTTAACAATAACAACAACAACTTGCCTTGATATAGCGCCCCTCACACAGGCTAGCGTGCGAGAGCACTTAAGCGCGGTGATGGGTTTTTTACTTGTGTCAGACACCCGACAGGCCACAAAAAAAAGAGTATCTTAACTCATCGTCTCCAGACACGGACATGTTTCCAACCAATTTACCCGCGTAGAGAGTAAGAATGAAAATAAAAAACACAAACAAACAGACAAAGCAGAATATTTAGGAACAGGAAGATTCATCACCCTGGATACATGTTTGTTTATTTGCCAATTTGAAGGAAAACTAAAATTGCCAAACCCTTTCGGATTAATGGGTAGCTTTGAGCGACTTAAAACATTTAACATAAAATGAACGGAAAATGTGCAAGCACATACTTAACTTTTTATTGTCTTATTGTTACAGCCCAGTCTAGTATTTGTCCCTGATGGACTTTTCCAGTGTCTTGGGACGTCCTCCCTACAGGAAAGGCGCTATATAGATGGAAATTGTTGTGGTTGACTTTTTTGTTGTTTGCAGGAGGAGGGTGGGGGGGATGGGGTGGAAGGGAGAGTAACAAGAAAAAAGGAGATTGTGGTTGATTCAAAGGAGGGAAGAATCTTGTTCCAGGGTGTGTGAGAAGCTCACTCATTTGTGACTCTTTTAAGAATTAACTCCTTGCATTTGTCAGAGCAACTTTCCATATCATCGAGACTTCTCAAGCGCCTCACAGAATATACTGTAAAGTGCAGTGACTATACATTATGGGCAAAATTCCAGGTTTCTAAAATGATAAAACATACAGTCAATTTTGCTCAGGAAACATACAGTCAATTCTCTCACATATTCACGGTATATTCTGTGAAGCCCTCACGAACGTCTATAAGACATGAGAAGGCACTAGCTACATCAAAAGCAAGGATTTTTTTTATTATTAGCTGTGTTTATTTGTGATTGGAATACTATATTTAAGATAATTATCACCCTAATTATTGGGATTATTATTATAAGTGGTTAGAGCACTCGCCATACAGGGGAGAGGCCTAGGTTTGATTCCAAGCAGATCAGGGTGAAACCTTGGGCAAGTTTCCTTACTCCACACGCCTAATAATAATCCCTCAAAAACAAATTGGTCATTTTCATTCCACGACTGTTTGTGGGGACACTGCTGTGCACAATTGGCTGCCGCTTTCAGCCCCCAAATATACAGTTAATTCACTTTCCAGTATATTCTGTGAAGCGCTTTGAGACTCAATCTGGAAGAATTGAAAAGCACTATATCAAAAGCAAGGATTATTATTATTATTGTTCATATAAACACCTTACTCACAACCTCATAATGTCATGTCCACCCCCCCACCTTTATCTATAATCCCTGGTTGGGTGCTGATGACTGCTGCGATTTTAGCGCAAAAAAAAACGATGCTGGGTTGCTGCTGGTGAGAAGCGCAGAATGGAACAAGTGAGTGAACAGCCTCGGAGAGAGTCATAGAATCATAGAATTATACGGCATAAAAGGAGGCCATTCGGCCCATCTAGTCTGTGCCGGCTCTTTGACCAGAGCAACTCAATCCCACTGCCCAGCTTTCTCCCCATAACCTAACAGACCTGCTCTTCCTAAATAAAGATCTAGTTCCCTTTTAAAAGCTGTTATGAATCTGCCTCCACGACCTTTTCAGACAATGCATTCCAGATTCGAACAACCCACTGAGTGAAAATATTTCTCCTCAGCTCCCCTCTGCTTCGTTTTGAAACTATTTTAAATCTGTGACCACAAGTCACTGATTCGCCCACCAGTGGAAACAGTCTTTCCCTATTCACCCTGTCGAAATCCCTCATAATCTTATAAACCTCTATCTGATCTCCTTTCAATCTTCTTTGTTCTGGAGAGAATAAGCCTAGCCTATCTAGCCTTTCCTTATAGCTGAAGTCCCTCATTCCTGGTACAATCCTAGTAAATCTCCTCTGCACCCTTTCCAATGCCTTAATATCCTTTCTGTAGTGTGGTGACCAGAATTGAACACAGTATTCCAGTTGAGGCCTAACCAAAGTCTTATAGAGGTTAATCAGCACTTCCTGACTTTTGTACTCTATACCCCTATTTATAAAGCCTAGTATCCCATATGCCTTCTTAACGGCTTTGTCTACCTGTCCTGCCACCTTCAAAGAGTCGCTAACACAAATCCCCAGGTCTCTCTGTTCCCTCACACCCCTTAAAATTGTACTATCTAGCCTATATTGCCTCCCCACATTTCTTCTCCCAAAATGTATCACCTCACACTTCTCTGTATTAAACTTCATCTGCCAAGTCATGTTTATCTCCAGGGGAGCAGGACCGGAGTGCAATACACTGAAAGCCGTGTATAAAAAAGTCTGGCCTCTAGCCAGCTCCTCTCTCTCTCTCTCTCTCTCCCTCTGGGAAGGACTTTGGAACACAAAGCGTTTCCTAAGGCTGGCTGACATCTTCACTGAAGCAGACCAATAAGCTATTGATTCCCCCCCACCCCTCCCCCCACAACCCTCTCTCTCTCTCTCTCTCTCTCTCCCTCAGTACAAAAATGTGACCCCAATTAAAACAATGCATCAGTAAGTAGAGCAACTGAGTGAAACCACAAGTCAATTGTTCAGCGGAGTCTGAAAGCCAATAATATAAGGCCTGAGCGGACATTTGTTCTGTACACAGCAACTTGCATTTACACAGCGTCCTTCACACAGGGTAGTGGCGTCCCGGAGCTGAGCCAGGGGAAGGTGGGAGGTGACTGTAGGCACGGTCAAAGAAGGAAGGTATTTTCAGGCGCGATCTGAAGATGGGGAAGGAAGGGATGCAAGGCGGAGGAACAGAGGAAGAGTGTTCCAGAGTTTAGCGAGTTAATGGCTGAAAGAGCGGCACACTCTGATCGTGGAACAGAAGGCACGAGGGACAAGCAGTAGCTCAGAGCCAATCGAGCGGAGGCAGTGGATAATGCATCGAGGGCCTAAGCATGTCGGGGAGGTAGGAAGGTGCCAGGGTATGAAGGCAATTGAAGACAAATGTGTGGAGCTCCTGTAGCTCAGTGGTTAGAGCACTCGCCTTACAAGTGTAACACTTGTGTTCGAATCCAGGCAGGTCAGGGCGAAACCTTGGGCAAGTTTCCTTACTCCACCTAATAATAATCCGTCCAAAAAAACCCACAATAATAAAATTGGTCATTTTCAATCCACAATTGTTTGTGGGGACACTGCTGTGCGCAATTAGCTGCTGCATTTTGCCCACAAATATAAGGTCAATTCATTTTACAGTATATCCTGTGAAGCGCTTTGAGACATCGATAAGATGTGAAAAGAGCCACATCAAATGCAAGGATTATTATTATTATAAACTAAAAGATGTGTTCAAACTGTAAGAAATCAAAGGAAACCCATATGTTAAAGGGATACTTTTAAAGCATTGCTCTTGTACCATTGCAGGAATTATTTAACTGGAGATTCAGGAAGTAAATAACACTCATTCCCACTTAATCCTGATCCTGAACAATGAAAGATAATGCTGATCCACTCTGTGCAGAAGATCTAAACCATCACTGACTGTCTGTCCATTTGTGAAATCTGAAGCTATTGATTAGCCACCGTCTTTCAAATACAAATGCAGTAAAATCTTAAAGAACGATAAATAACAGCAACTTGCATCTCTACAAAAAATAGGAACAGATTTAATAGCAGCACATTTGAACCGTACGCAAGTTTCCTTACTCCAACACCTCTGTTTACTTAGCAGTAAGTAGGAACCCTTTTCTTTTAGTCAATTGACAGAACACTTTCAGGGATAAAAATCCCTCCAAAAATAAATGATAATAATAATTTGGCCGCTCAATCCACCCACGACTGTTTGTGGGACACCGTTGTGCACAATTGGCTGCTGCGTTTTGCCCACAAAATACTCTCAACAGTATATTCTGTGAAATGCTTGGAGACTCAAATCTCAATGGTGATTTGGCACTATATCACATGCAAGGATTATTATTATTCTCCCTTTCTGAACAGCTCTACATCTGAGTGGAGGCAGCAGAAGCAACAGGGTCTTGAGTCACTTTTAATGACATAATGGCACGGTAATGCATTACAAGAGAGGTTCAAATGATACAGATTACCCACCCGACTGGCTTTCCATTACAACATCCAGCTGTTTCTTAAATGACTCCAGTGTCTTGGCCACTGAAGAGTGAAGGAACTATCTTCCTTGTAACCCATTGTAGAAATTAAGTGCCCACTTTGAGAAGGAACACTTTCTCATGTCTGTCAAACTTGCCCTCACAACAACAACAACAACTTTGATTTATATAGCGCCCTCCACGCCAGATGGCGTCTCAGAGCGCTTCAACAACCTCTAGACTGCCACTGTCTTGTTCTGCCTCCTTGGCATGTTTGAAATAATTATTCAAGCTGCGTTTAACAACAGTGTTAAAGTACGATCGGGCCATTGGATCAGCGAGTGCTGTTATTTTGTCAACTGCAGTGGAAAAGTCATGTCAGGTTACACTAAAGGATGATGTAAATAATTGTTTCCGCCCCAGTTTCCAACTCAACTGAAGTCCGGGTTGCGAAGGAAAATAAACAGAAATAGATGAGAAGCCACTTGCACGCAGACGCCATATCGGAATTGCCTCCTGTCTGTGTCTCTCTCCTTTCCTCACTTTCAGCAGCAGTCCTGTGTTGTGAGGGATGAAATGATAGTGACTGATGGTGGCAATCTGCCCTGCTCTGTCACCCTCACTGGCTTCAATGAAAAGGAATTTGATTCTCTTGTCAGACTCCTTGCCTTCAACCTGGCCTCTCCGTCACCTTGCCCTGCACTGCACAGACCTGCCTCCACACACAAGCGTGAGACCTGTATTAGAATCCAGGCAGATCAGGGCAAAACTTTGGGCAAGTTTCCCAAGGTTGCGCCCCGGCAGGAATTGAACCCAGGTCTCTCGCTTGTAAGGCACTATCTAAATCGAAGTTGTTGTTGCAAAGCAAAGGCTCTAACCACTGAGTTTTAATTAGAACAATGCATTTATTTGTGATTTATTCACAAAGTGTGTGTTAAAAAAAATGTCAGTATAAGTATCTATTGCTTCTCCTTCACCTCTTCACACGCTGCACAGGCACTTTTCACTGTATAGTATAAGCATATCCATGTCAAGTCCTCTAGCTCAGTGGTTAGAGCACTTGCCTCACAAGCATGAGACCTGGGTTTGATTCCCAGCAGGGTAAAATGTGGGCAAGTTTCCTTACTCCACACATCTCTGTTTACCTAGAAGTAAGATGGAACCTGGTTGTTAGTCAGTTGACGGATCGCTTTTCACGGGATAATAATCCTTATAAAAAATTATTTGGTCACTCTATCCACGACTGTTTGTGGGACACTGCTATTGGCTGCCATGTTTCACCCACAAAATTCACAGTCAATTCACTTTACAGTATATTCTGTGAAGCGCTTTGAGACGTCTAGAAGACGTGAAAAGCGCTATTATTATTAAACATGTGAAATGTGGGAACTGGAAAACAAAGCAAGAATTTGCAATTCAGAGCACTTTATAATGTCAAAAAGCAGTCAACAGGATTTGTTAATTGTTAAACTGTGTTTTTTCTTGTAGGCAAACACAGCAGCCCTTTGCACCCGCCAACCGTCCCACAAATAGTTATAAAGTGAATGATCAATAAATCTGGAAGGTTGCTGGTCAGAACACCCAGGAGAAGTTATTTTTTACTTTAAATAGTATATTGGATCTTTATTGACAGGACCTGAGTTTAACATCAAATCCGAAAGATGTCACTCCAGCAATGAAGTACAGTAAAAGCCCGTTTATCCGGCACCCTAGGGACCTGGCCAATGCCAGTTAAAGCCCCTGCCGGATATTCGGCCAAATATGCAAAAAATAATAATTTAAAAATTCTATGCATTTCCCCGGATAAATTCCGGTTAATCGAATGCGGACTTTTTTTTTGCGATGCCGGTTATACGGAAGTTATGCTTGATCGGGTGCCGGATAAACGGGCTTTTACTGTATTCTGCTGGACTGTGAGCTCAAATCCCAAAGTGGAGCTTCGATCCCCAACCTTCTGACTCTGAGGCAAGAGTGTAACAGACACAGCCAAGCTGACATGGCTCAAATCCAAGGTGAACAGCTGGAGGAGGCTGGACTGTTCCACACTCAGCTTTACTTGTTCTTTTCAACTGACTAAGTGCTAACAGCTCTGTAAAAAAAAATTATGTTGAAAGTTTTGCTGGGCATGTGCACTGCAATCCCCACTAGTAAAATATCTCACCTTGGAATGCCACCAAAACGCTCCAGGCTGATATACTGAAAAAACACGGAGAGGTAAAATATTCTGGGAATTTTGTTTATTTCCACTTGTGGCCTGATCATTTCCTGAATAAGATTTCTGCAAATTCTTGGGAGCTATTTACTGGTTCCTGCTGTTTTTCATATGGATAATCAGTGAGTGGGTCCGCCTCTGGTTTCAATCGGCAAACACTTGAAACTAGACAACAACAACAAAAATAACATTTGTAGACTTTCACATTGGGAGAACGTCCCAAGGCGCTGAACAGTCAGGGGTCGGGATCTGAGTAAGGGGGAGGGGCAGAGTAGGGGGGAGTGGTGGGAGAGAGTTAGGAGGGAGGGAGAGAGTTGGGAGGGCAGCAGAAGGCACGGTTGAAGAGGAGGGTCTTGAGTACGGCCTTGAAGGAGACGAGGGAGGGAGCGAGGTGAAGGGGCAATGTACTAGTGAACAAACAGTCAAACCGCACAACAGCATTGAATGACAAAGCACAATTAATTGGATGCTTATCTCGAAGACATGATAAGGTGCATTATCATGATGATTAGAATCATCATAGAATCTTACGGCACAAAAGGAGGCCATTTGGCCCATTGAGTCTATGCTGGCTCTTTAAAAAGAGCAATTCAATCCCACTCCCCAGCTCTCTCCCCATATCCACGCAAACCTGTCCTCCCCAAATAAATGTCTACCTATCAAATGCAAGCATTATTATCATTATTATTAGTCCAGCATACTGATCATTCAGTAGAAACGAGTGAGACAAGTTTTCATATCAGTCTATACAGGGAATCGATCTCAAGTCTTTTAATGAGGTCTTTAGCCACTCTGCCCCCAACCTCTGGAACTCCATCCTGCAGTCCCCCCGCCTCGCCCACTCCCTGGCCTCTTTCAAGTCTCATCTCTCCTCTTTGATAGACCCATCCCCAACAACTAATCCCCCCCCTTCCCTTCCCCTCCCCTCCCCTACCTCCCTCCCCCCCGTCGCCAGCTCGGGTCTGAAACAGTGACTGTCCAGCGCCTTGGGACGTCCTCCTGATATGAAAGGGGCTATGTAATTTTGTTATTGTTGTTGTTCACTCCCTATTTTGGTACAGTTCCCAGATTGGCTATTTGTCATAGCGTATACTGTGATCTCAGCTGTGCTATTTAACTCTTAAATAAGGATTGAGATCTTCATGCTTGAGACCTCCAGAGTGGGCACATCACCTCTACCTACACCTCCAGTATCTGTAAATATTATTTGTTTTTGGAAGGGATAAACAAAAATATTGTTTGTATGGCCCACCTACGTTTCTCAAATAGGGCATTCGGCCGTCAGCAACCAACAAGTTGGGCCACCCTACCCGCAGTTACCTTGGCCAAATAGCCATTATTCATGCGTGAACAGATAGTGAGTGTGAACAAACTGTACGGAGCCATCCAAGCTGGTCATTGTTGGACACAATAGTGGAATGTTACCAATCACCTTTTGTCAAGGGACCTTTTGGCGCAATGAACCTGATTCTGTTCTCAAGCAACATTCAGATTTTGTCGAGCACGAATCTCCTGAAGTTGATGTGTAACCAGGAACTGAGCTAATTCGCCCACCCCGCCATAAACCCAGA
The DNA here is from genome assembly GCA_035084275.1 of Hydrolagus colliei. Taxonomy (NCBI): domain Eukaryota; kingdom Metazoa; phylum Chordata; class Chondrichthyes; order Chimaeriformes; family Chimaeridae; genus Hydrolagus; species Hydrolagus colliei. Next base: position 67,369,716 of record CM068744.1, on the reverse strand, counting down.
GGAACATCGTCACATCCCAAATGAGATCAGTTGGCGATAGCCCAGTCAGTACATTTTAAACCTCAGCCTTTCAGCCAGGAAGAGCTTTCACATTTATTGATTGGGCTATAAAGGATGCAGTGGTATTTAAGAACATAAGAATTAGCTCGGGGAAAGGAGACCAAAGTCCATCCAGTTTACCTTATACCATCCTGACAGTTGCTTGGCATGTCGTGTCCAAACTATATACTGTACTCTATCCCAAGATATTATTTTCTAACAGAAATCTATCTAATTCGTTCTTGAAACAAACAACACTTTCTGCTTCCACCGTCTCCCTCGGGAGCTTGTTCCATATGTTTACTGCTCACAGATTGGTTCTAAATTTACCCCCAGCTCAAATCACAGGCTAATTCATTCATTTATCAATTTTAAAAAGGTGAAGGGCTACATTGGAGCCACTGGAATTGTTCAACCAATTGAGCCATGCTATCTGGAGGACAGGCAGGTTTCCGCACCACTCTATTCAAAGCGGAGTCAATCTGAAGGCTCTTTGGAGGCACTACATCAAACAAAGATGAATTTATTATTTTATTCATTGCATACATAATTTACTAAATTTCCACTGGCTGTGCCAGAGAGGTCATGGAGCACATAGCACACACATCCAATTGGAACATTTGGGTCTTGTTTCATGACTGGCTGCAATGCAGTAACAGATAACATCTGTTATCTGAACTTCTTCTGCCTCAGTGTCACAACAACAACAAAATTACATTTGTATACTGTCTTTCACGTCAGGGGGAAGTCCCAAGGTTCTGGACCGTCAATGCTTCGGACCCGAGCTGGGGTTCGGGTTGGGATTGGGGACGGTGGAGGAAAGGATGATAACCGATGGCACGGTCAAATAAGACGGTTTTGAGGTGGGACTTGAAGGGGGCTAAGGAGGGTCGAGGAGGAGAGATTGGGGGATGGAATTCCAAAGGTTGGGGGCAGAGTGCTTGAAGGCTCGCCCGCCGATGGTGGGGCAGGTGGGTCGTGGGACATGGAGCAGGCCCTGAGGGCAGGTGGGTCGTGGGAAATGGAGCAGGCACTCAGCGCAGGGAGTGGATAGGTTGGTAGGCAGTTCGGAGTTAGCAGAGGTAGAGTGGGGCAAGGCCATGGAGGGCTTTAAAGGTGAGGACCAGGATCTTGAATTGAATACTCTGAGTGATGGCAAGCCAATGGAGTCGGCCGAGAATGGGGGTGAATGGATCGCAGATAATAATTAAATAACTACTACAAGGCACAACGCGGATTTAACAGAATCCCTTTTAACATGTGGGTTTCTTAGTTTGAAGTTTTAGTTTATAATAATCCTTGCACTTGATATAGTGCTTTTCACATCTTATGGACGCCTCAAAGCACTTCACAGAATATACTGTAAAGTGAATTGACTGTATATTTGTGGGTGAAACACAACAGCCAATTGCGCACAGCAGTGTCCCACAAACAGGTGTGGATTGAAAATGACCAATTTTTATTATTGTGTTTTTTTGGAGGGATTATTATTAGGTGTGTGTGTGGAATAAGGAAACTTGCCCAAGATTTCGCCCTGATCTGCCTGGGTTCGAACACAGGTCTCACGCTAGTAAGGCGAGTGCTCAAACCACTGAACTACAGAAGTTCCATAGAGGTGCTTGCGCGAGCCAATCAGTAACTGATTAGTGTACGCTTGATTGCAAGCACTTTAAGTATAAAGCTGTTCCCAAACCACATCCTAAATTTTCTTCTCCCACTTCCTGGCTGATTTTCCTAGATTTTTCCCTGAAGTTTCACATTTTTTGTAAATAAATATACATAAACACACACACAACAGCAGCATAAGGAAAATATTTTGAAGCAAATTAAATTCACAACAGTAATAATCCTTGCATTTGATGTAGTGCCTCATTGCGTCTTCAAATGGTTTCAAAGGGTTTCACAAAATGTTCTGTAAAGTGCAGCAAGTATATTTTGTGGGCGAAAAGCAGCAGCCACAAGTGCACAGCAATGTCCCACAAACAACAGGGATTATTAGTCTCTTGCTCTTTCTCGCTCATGTTCAATATTACTCTTCCTCAAGCATTTTATCAATTGATGCTCTTGATAGCTTCAGCCATTTGTATTAGAGGATGCTTTATTCTAACACCTTCTGTGTGCAACAACTCTTGGTTTCTAACGACTCTCTGTAATACCTTTGCTTCTAATAGCTTTGGAATCAGAAGATTGGTGTTGCATCAGACACAGAATACAGTTTGGCAGGACACTGACATTTTCAGGTTGTATTATTTAATGTATAGGTAATTATGAAATTGTCCACATTCTTAGCACAGCCATTGAATATCCACAGCAATTAAGTAATCTACTCCAAAGTTGGCTTTGTAGCTTCTCAAATACGCCTACTTTACTGAGATGGCAAGTCTTAGTGACATACTCATATACTCATTTATTAATCCCCCCCCCCCACCATTAACATTCTTTGCAGTGAACTGTTTCACATTCAGGTCTTCAGGGAAGAAGGAAATGAAGGTGCATCTCATCACTAACAGTGGTCCAAACACCGCAAAACTAGGGTGAAGTGTGGAAAAATTAGATTTGTGCTCCACGTTTTTAAACAAGAAATCAACACAATTAATGTTCACAACGCGCTGCAAATTCAGAAGACAGTTACACCAGACATTATGCTCTGCCACATAATTCAGTGTACAAAACCCTTCTCCACTATGGCAATACATAATGAAGCAAAATGTCAAGGTTAAAAAGTTGTCATTACAAATCATTTTTATTGAACAGGAATTTCACAAGCACATTATTCGTAGAGTTTACTCTCAAGTGCGAATACTTTTCTTCATTCCTCTCCCATGGTGTTCCTAAATCTCTAGGGAGATATTATATATGTATATATATATATATAAATATATATATAATACATACTTATATTTAAAAGATCCCTTTAAGTTGGGTTTAACTTTGATTCCTAGGCTCTATAACACCAATACGCCACCGTTGCCAACAAATGTCTTCAGTAAGAAAATGCGACCGGTATCTTCATTTGGCATCAAATATCCCTGTAATCAACCAACACGTCTTCAGTGTACATTTCCCCACCTCTGTATCGTGACCTCAGGCTTTAACGGCTCTTGTTTTTCTTCAAGTTACCCTGCAAAGAACGAGAAAAACATAAGATTACGTAACATGACTGGTAGTTTGGTGGTAGTTTAATCTGCACCCCCACTCACCTCCACCACTTCTCCCATTAACATTCTACATAGTGAACGGTTTCATATTCAGGTTGTCAGGAAAGAAGGTGGTGGGGGGGGAGGGGTGGGTGCATCTCATCACCATTAATGTCCAAATACACTGCAAAACTAGGACGTTGTTAAGCACTCTGGGACCCTATCCTGCGTGAGGGGCACTACATACATGCAAGTGGATGTAGTCGTTGATGCTTGTGTAATCGAAAGTACTGGAATGCCCCAGATTACACCTTTGGAAACAAGTTGATACAATACAAAATCACATTTGCATAGTAACTTTCATATTGGGAGGACGTCCCTAGGTGCTTGTATTAGCTGACCAGACATCTCTACCCATTGGCAACCATGTTGGAGCTCAGGGGTATGAAATCAGTATCAGTGACAGGCTGCCCAGTACAATCAAAGGGACCATTTCAAAATAGACCCTGAAGGAACTCGAACCATCTCTCCACTGTAGTGTTGTGAATAATAAAGGATTACCTTAATGTGTGGGCAGTTAGCTCTAACAATTCACACTGGATCAAGGTACATAATCCTAATTAACACTGTTCAAATTATCCTGGGGTCTATCCCACACTGCATACTCCCCACTCTCTGTCTCTTGCCTATCCTCCTTTCCACTTTTATTGCTCCAATAAAAGTTGCCTATCCTCCTTTCCACTTTTATTGCTCCAACATTGGATGCCACTTCTTGGATTTGCCTTCAGCTACCACAGGACAGAGGACCCTGTCCTCTGAAACTTCTTCCAAAACTACTTCTCCCTCCCTTCAAAATGTTTCCTAAAAAAAAACTCGCTCTGACTTTGCCGTTGTGAGAATATCTTATTTCCCTCCTTCAAAGATTTTGAGACATTGAATATCAGCTATGTCAATACACTGGGAGAGTTCAATGTTCAAACAGTACTTGTCCCAAAGGAATCTCACAAGCAGTGCACAAATAAAGGAGACTGTGTGTTTTTAGCTGTCATCGTTGTACTGCACAAATTCAACAAAATAATCCTGGTACCACACTGTTTAAAACTCCTGTTGAAGTTGGCTGGCCTTCAACTAAAACATCAACCTTGGGCCAAGGCCCTATGCAAGCTTCAGACAGTCAGAGGGATTATTCATTGATGTAGTTATTTGGTCAGGAAAGATGGTTAACCTTAAAATTCCTCGCGACTGAAACTATGAGCTGAAAACGATATGTTTGGAACAAGATATAACTGAGGGATAAAACTTTTTAAAATATATATATTGTTTGATCTGATAATATAATAATAATACTTGCATTTGATATAGCGCTTTTTACACCTTCTAGATGTATCAAAGTGCTTCACAGATTGTACTGTAAAATGAATTGACTGTTTATTTGTGGGTGAAACGTGGCAGCCAATTGCGCACAGCAGTGTCCCACAAACAGTCATGGATTGAAATGACCAATTTTTTTTTATTTTTATGGATTATTATTAGGTGTGCGGAGTAAGGTAACTTGGCCAAAGTTTTGCCCTGACCTGCCTGGATTCTAAACACATATAGAGCGAGAGACGTGATGGCGAGCTGACAGAACCTGAGATTGGGGGCTGGAGTGACGACAGGTAGACCCCGCTTAACGAATGCCCGGTTAACAAAAGTTCACAATAACGAGGGTTTCTATTTGTACCACTTCTCCGCTTAACAAAGACTGCGTTCGCTATAACGAATGTTTACACACTTTAAATCTCGCGGCTTCTCGTGCGCAGCTTCTCATGGGTAGCGTCTCTCCCGGTTGCCCTAGCAACACACGCTCAGTCTGTCTCAGTTAAGCAGTGCAGTGCAGTCCCTCCCATATGGGAGGAGTTTAAGCGGCAGGATGCTTCGTGGCTTCAATAACAGTAAGTCGAGGACTGTCTGTATTTTGTTTATTGCTGTATTTACTAACATTTTAATATTTTATTGTTGTATTTAAAGTTGTGTAGCCTTCAATAGCAGTTATATCTACCTTAGGCCTTCGCTAGTACAGGTTGAGCGTCCTGAATTCGGGCCCTTAGCCGAGCCCAGGTTCTGGTATTTCCGGATTTTGGAACGCCAGAAGCGCGTCATGTATCCAGAAATGCCTGGGCCCAGGTTGCGATATTTCGGTGCAATGACTGTGAAGAGCAGGTAGGATTGGCGTTTTTATTCTTGCAATTTTTGTCACATTTCGAATTCTGGAACTCCGGATCTTGGCCGCTCAACCTGTACACCGAAAATGTTAGCGCTAGGAACCATTAGGAACTAAACTGATTTTAGCGGGGAGGCTTGGGTCGGGGCGGCGTTTTGGCTTCGGTCAAATACAGTTAAACTCTCGCTTAAGAAAATTTTCGCTTAACGAAGGGTTTTAAAGTCCCTAACACATAGCTGCCAACCTTTTTTAACAAAGTACTCCTGAAAGCTAAAAACAGTATATTGTTGTAAAAAAAAGTATTTTCCCCAGAACCTACCGGTATTTAACGAAAAAATTACAGCGCGAAAAGATGCCAAGTAAAATGGGACTTCAAAACCCCTTGTTAAGCAAAAATTGCGTTAAGAGGGAGGTTCCTACTGTGTTTCCGCATATGAAAAAAATTGTTCCCAGTAATGCCTTGCGCCTAGTCTAGCACCTAGCGCTAACATTTACAGTGTATCAGCGACGGCAGAAGGTAGGTAGCACTGCTATTGAAGGCAGGGAGAGAGAGTTAAAGAGACTGAGACAGAGAGAGAGAGACACAGAAAGAGAGATACAGAGAGAGACAGAGAGAGAGAAAGAGAGAGAGCGTGACCGAGACAGACAAGAGAGAGGGAAAGACACGGAGAGAGAGAGATAGAGAGACAGAGACACAGAGAGAGAGAGGGACACACAGAGGGAGACTGAGACAGAGAGAAGGAGAGACAGACAGGCAGAGCATGGAATTTCCAAAATTCGGATTTTCCAAAAAACGTATTTTAACAAGAAAAATCGTACTGCCGTATTTACTTCAATCTATCTATGTACTAAATACGGCAAAAACATACTGGTTGGCAGCTCTGATAACCCCTTCGTTAAATACGTTAAATACCTGTATTTAAAAGCTACAATTGCAATAAGAAAAAGAAATTCACACCACACATCATATGTATTACAACAACCATCTTCAGTTTTACTATAGGAATATAGTAAACAGTTTGAAAATATCAGTCAGAACAACGCAGAGTAATCAGACTGAATGTGAGTATAGGTATCCCTCCCCAACTGCGGGGGATACGTTCCTGTAAACCTCCGCAGTTGGTAAAATTGCGGTTGGAAAATACAGGGCCCTATGGCAAACATGGGAGATAGGGGGAATACGTTTGATTTTTCGTGTTTGGAAAATGCAGGGCCGTATGGGGATACAGGGAGTAAGTTCGCTTTTTGTAGAACTAAATACAAAAAAAACATAGTTATAACATACATGGGGATAGTGGGAGTAAGTTTGGAGAGATACAGAGAGAGACAGAGAGAGAGAAAGAGAGAGAGAGCGTGACCGAGACAGACAGAGAGAGGGAAAGACAGACAGAGAAGAGAGAGAGAGAGAGAGAGAGAGAAGGTGGGGTGGGGGAGAGGGAGGTGGGGGGAGGGGAAGAGAAGGTGAAATAGAGAGAAGGTGAGAGAGAAGGGTGAGGGGTAGAGAAGGTGAAATAGAGAGGTGAGAGAGAGGGGGAGGGGGGGGGGGGGGAGAGGGGAGTGGGGGGAAGAGGAGGTGAAATAGAGAGGTGAGAGAGAGACCTTTCTAAAGTCCGAGATGCACTCACAGAGAGAGAGATCTGCAGATCCTGGCAGCCAAAGCTCCCAAACTTACTAGTTAGGCTGCAGAGAAGCGACAATAAATGCATGTTACTGAATTTACCTTAATCCTAAGAGAGGAGCATTGTCGCTGGTTGTAACATCGCAACTGGGTACTAGCTGTACACTAGCTGTTCGTACACACACAGTACCTGTAGATCCATGAGTGCAGCTAGACCACGTGGGGTAGTAAAGATGCTGATAGGCAGAAAACGCGGAGCGGATGAATACACATTAATAAGCGGATGAATGCGGTCCCTTGTTTGGAGGAATGAAACTTGAAAATTTAAACCCGTGGATTTGAATTGCCGATATGCAAAACGCATTGCTGCGGTTTGCGAGGGTTGTTACATTTAGCAAACCGTGGATGCGTGAGTTTTGTGGTTGACGAGGCCGCGGTTGGGGCAGGATACCTGTATTTGTTTATTGATAAGGAGAGTGTGAGGATATTAAGAGAGCACAAGCAACTTGCACATATACACATAGATTTACCTTATTGCCCATTCGAAGAGTATCGATTTCTTCCCTTTGTTTTGACAAGGTTTCATTCATACGACAGAGGTGGTCGCTCATCATACTCAGCTGATCCTCATAACTCCTTTTGGTCGTGGCCAGCTCATCCTGTGTATCCAATAAAATAAATCCTGTAGCTTAAGTGGTTAGAGCACTTGCCTCACAAGCGAGAGGACCTGGGTTAAATTTTAAGGCTGGGCGAAACATTAGGCAAGTTTCCTTAAACCACACGTCTGTGTATCTAGCAGTAAGTAGGAACCTGATTTAAGCACTACGGAATGCCACCTGGTGTGAAGGGCGCTATATAAATGCAAATTGAAGTTGTTGTTAGTAGGGTCCGGCGATGTATCGATATATCGCTAAAACCCGATATAATTTTCATATCGATATGCCGATATAGACATTTTAAAAATATCAATATATCGAAAAAACGATATATTGAGGTAAAAAATCGGGATGCGCGCACACTGAACTACAAGACCCAGAATGCTCATCTCTATACACAATGCACAGACCGAGGTGCAAAGCCGCCATATTGTATTCACAGTCCTCGAATACAATATACAAGTATGCAAGGGCTGGGGGGTGAGAGAGATGGCTGGGGGGGTGGGGGGGCGGGGGGGGGGGGGGGGGTGAGGGGGAGAGAGACTGCTGGGGGGGTGAGGGGGAGAGAGACGGCTGGGGGGAGGGGGAGAGAGACGGCTGGGGGGGGGGAGGAGAGGGGGAGAGAGACGGCTGGGGGGAGGGGGAGAGAGACGGCTGGGGGGAGGGGGAGAGAGACGGCGGGGGGGGGAGGAGAGGGGGAGAGAGACGGCTGGGGGGAGGGGGAGAGAGACGGCTGGGGGGAGGGGGAGAGAGACGGCGGGGGGGGGGGAGACGGCTGGGGGGGGGGGAGAGGCAGCTGGGGGGGAGGAGAGGGGGAGAGAGACGGCTGGGGGGAGGGGGAGAGAGACGGCTAGGGGGGGACGAGAGGGGGAGAGAGACGGCTGGGGGGTGGGGGAGAGAGACAGCTGGGGGGAGAAAGACGGCTGGGGGGGTGAGAGAGGGCTGGGGGTGGAGGGAGAGAGAGAGACGGTTGGGGGGGGGGGGGGGGGGAGAAAGAGACGGCTGGGGGAGTGGTGGGGGAGAGAGAGAGACGACAGGGGTAGGGGGTGCGAGAGAGGGACAGCGGGGGGGGGGGGGGAAGAGACGGGGTGGATGTGATAATATACAGATAGATAGAGATGGGGGGGATGTGAGAGAGGAGAGAGGGAGAGACACAGAGACACACAGACAGAAAAACACAAGAGATGGAGAGAGTGAGAGACACAGAGAGAGAAAGATATTTACCTCCTGAGAAGATAGGCCCCGAATGCGCGCGCACCCGGAATTCGCGCGCACTCCGAATGCGCGCGTGTATGCGCAGTACGAAAAACCCGAAAATATCGATATTTCGGTATATCTCGATATAAGCCCATCAATATATTTAATCGGAAAATTTCCATATCGACGGACCCTAGTTGTTAGTCGATTTCCAGATCGCTTTTCCAGGGGGGTAATAATCCCTTTCAACTTCTTGTCGTAAATAATAATTTGGTCACTCCATCCACGACTGTTTGCGAGGCACTGTTGTGGGCAATTTGGCTATCGCACTTCGCCCACAAAATACACGGTCAACTCACTTTTACAGTATATTCTATGGGGCGTTTTGAGACAACTCAAAGACATTTTCAGGCGCTATATCGAACGCAAGGGTTATCATCCCTATAAAGGAATCAACACCATGACCAGACTGTAATCAAAGCCAAGAACCATTGGAACTCAGCATTGTTTGCTCAAGCAGCTGTGGAAGGTCTTTCTCAACTGTATTATATTTAACAAGCATTGGACTGAGATGAGAGATTACTTTGCAATCAATCAAACGACCGCCCGACCGACCGACCAAGATGTAAAAGACAAAAAACATGAATGCAAATCCCCCCCCAGAAAAATCTGTTAGCATTCAGTTAAACATGTTGAATTCATGCAGACTGCGTTTCTACATTCATTCACTATTGGAAGAGGAACAAGTCATCAGTCATTTCTTTGACACTGTCTTTTTTTGTTGGCGCAGTTCACGGATTGCAGTGTGCTCACTTCTGGTAAATCAAGAGAGCTCACATATGGAAAATAACCAGACTGACCAGGCTCAACTACAAGAATTAACCAGAATGGGACTCCTTGGGGAATTTACTGCTCTCAGTTTACTTATGGTATTTCACAGACCTACCAGGTGTAATCCGTGTGAAGGGCAACAACAACAAAATTACACTTGTATATAGCACCATTCACGTCAGCAGGACGTCCCAAGGCGCTGACAGTCACTGCTTCAGACCCGAGCTGATGACGGGGTGGGGGAGGAAGGCAAGGAGGAGATTAGGAGTTGCTGATGAGTCCATCGAAGAGGAGAGTCTTGAGACGGGACTTGAAGGAGGCCAGGGAGGGGGGCGAGGCAGAGAGACTGCGGGATGGAGTTCCAGAGGTTGGGGCAGAGTGGCTAAAGGCTCGCCCGCCAATGGTTGGGCGGGTGGGTCGGGGTACGTGGAACAGGCCAGAGCCTGCTGAGCGGAGGGGCGGGCAGGTTGGTAAGGGGATAGGAGGTCATGGATGTACGGTGGGGTGAGGTTGTAAAGGGCTTTAAATGTGAGGACCAGGATCTTGCATTGGATCCTCTGGTTGATGGGATAGCCAGCAAGTCATTGTTGTAGGTTGCAATGTTAACTCGCATAACAGTAGCACAAATTTACGCCCATCCTTACCTGCAATCGCACAACATGCTGAGTGGCCACTTTAACTTCCTCTGAGAGCATTTCTCTGGATTTCTCTCCCAGTGTTAACCGCTTGGCAAGGGCTCGGCACTACAATGTATTTAAAAAAGAGAATCAATATAGATTTAAACAGCTTGCAAATCACCAAACATACTAAAACAACAACACCACCAAAATTTCATGTGTACAGTTCCTTTCATGTTGGGAGGACGTCCCAAGGCGGTGGACAGTCAATGTTTCAGACTTGAGCTGGGATCAGGATCGAGTAGGGAAAGAAGGGGATTTGGGGTGAGCGATGGGACCGTCGAAGAGGAGGGTCTTAAGGCGGGACTTGAAGGAGGCCAGGAAGGGGGTGGGGCGGAGAGATTGCGGGATGGAATTCCATAGGATAGGGGCAGAGTGGCTGAAGGATAGCCAGCCGATGGTGGGACAGTTGCATCAGGGGACATAGAGCTGGCAGGACATATATTCACACACAACAATCTGTATCCCCGCTGAACTCAAATACAGAAGTGATACCAACAAAAAAGAAGTGTAAATACTGGAACTCTCTACCCCAAAATGCTCTGTTTGCTGGATCCATTCAAATGTTCAAGATGGAGGTAGATAGATTTTTTATTGGATAAGGTTATCAAGGGATGTGGAACAAATAAATAATAATAATAATCCTTGCATTTGATATAGCGCCTTATCATGTCTTCTAGATGTCTCAAAGTGTGTCACTGAAAAATATACTGTAAATTGACCATATATTTTGTTGTCGAAATGTGGCAGCTCACAATTATACAATTGGCTCTATAAGGCGGGTAAATTGATGGGAGTTGAGGTATAGATCAGCCATAGTCTAACAGAATGGTGCAACAGGCTCGAGGGGCTGAATGGTCTACTCCTGTTTCTATGCTCATGTAAAAGAATCCCATTGTGAATAAGATGACTGGGGACATGGTTTTCCTACTCAGCATAACTGAGCAGACTGTCATTATATTAATAATAAACCATACATTCAAAATAACTTTCACAACTCGAGGATGTTTCAAAGGATAAACTGTCAAGTTGGGGCAACTGTTTATAGGTGTATAAAGCAGCTAATTGTTTCAATAACAATCTCCCACGCACAGCCATGAAGTTACGGGTCCCATGGAGTAACTTTGCACAATCTTGTCGCTCAGTGGCTTAGAGCACTCGCCTTACAAATGTGAGACCTGTATTCAAATCCAGGCAGGTCAGGGCGAAACCTTGGGCAAGTTTCCTTACTCCACACGCCTAATAATAATAATCCGTCAAAAAAAAACATAATAATAAATTGGTTCATTTTCAATCCATCCATGACTGTTTGTGGGGACACTGATGTGTGTAATTGGCTGCCGCGTTTCACCCACAAATATACAGTCAATTCACTTTACAGTATATTCTGTGAAGTGCTTTGTGATGTCGATAAGATGTGAAAAGCGCTATTTCAAAATGCAAGGATTATTACTATTATTATTATTAATCCTGCAAAGTTTTTTTCTCGAAATATAGTAATACAAGGGAGTGAAATACTTTTGTCGCAAGGTGAAATGGAAAGTGAGAGATATACATGCATGCACAAAGTATTGAGAGAGAAAAGGAGGCAGAATAGTGCAGGACAATTTAAATTAAAAAAATATATATTTGGGATTGGCCTGATGGATGGAATTGGATTGTTTTTTCTGATCCTGTACTCAACAGATTAAAATTCCAAATGGGATTTGTGAATTAGCTCATTTATCAGGTCTAATTGGGTTATTGGGTTAGAGTCAACATCTCATAATAAAGAATTTGCTCCAGGGGGGAAACTTGCTGCTGAAACAGTGTGTATCAGGAGGCGTCAGTAACCCTACCACTTTCACCAGAGGCATGTTTCGCTCTGGAATGCTGCCCCGTATAAATGCAAATGGAGCTCCTGTAGCTCAGTGGTTATAGCACTCGCCTTGCTAGCGTGAGACCTGTGTTTCAAATCCAGGCCTTTCAGGGTGAAACCTTGGGCAAGTTTCCTTACTACACACACACACACGCACGCCTAATAATAATCCGTCCGAAAAAACCCCCACAATAATAAAAATTGGTCATTTTCAATCCACGACTGTTTGTGGGGACGCTGCTGTGCGCAATTGGCTGCCGTGTTTCGCCCACAAATATAAAGTCAATTCACTTTACAGTATATTCTGTGAAGCGCTTTGAGATGTTGATAAGATGTGAAAAGTGCTATATCAAATGCCAGGACTATTATTCTATTATTATAATGGCTGTTGTTGCTTTTCAGCCCAAGTACATTAACATTGACTGATTTACCTCTGAATAAAAATGAACAGATTTGCTATCTGCTATCTGAAGCTGTGAGGTGAGCTCCGCCACCCTGGTCATGTAGTGACTTTTGATCAGGTATTCTCGGGAGTCCTCATGTAGAATCTATAGACAGAAAGAGGCCATATAACTTCAGTGATATAATGTAGTTTTCACACATACATTTTGTTTCAATGTTACTCAGACAATCTGTAACATCCCCAATTCCCCATGAGTTTAAACACAATGCCCCTGATCTGATCCCCCGTGCATGCTCATATACTGTAATTAGCGATATAAACCAATGTAATTGAAAGGAGGAAAAAAAAAGCCAGGTAACGCTACCTTTTACAAATGAAAAGACATTACTATACCTCGTCAGTGCTGGTGGAAGTAGTCATATTTCCAACCTAAGGAGAAAACAAACCTTTTTTAAAAAAAATCAATGACAGAAGTGGATTCATAAAGAAAATCTACTCGTGTGTCAGCCTGGATCAAATGGTAGCACACTTGTCTCCGAGTCAGAAGGTTGTAGGTTCAGGTCTCACTCATGTTGGGACTTGAAACTGATAGTCAATGCTGACCCTCTAATGCAGTGTTGGGGTGGTGGAGGGGGGGCTGAGGGTGCAAGGGTGGGAGGTATGTGGTGGGGGGGAAAGAGGTGCTGCATTGTAATATCTAGTGCTTACATTTGGCTGACAGTTACTGACCATTTTAGAAGGAGCACCCTTTATACCATTCTATGTACTCCACATGCCTAATAATAATCCCTCAAAAGAAAAACAATAATAAATTGGTTATTTCAATCCATGACTGTTTGCAGGACGCTGCTGTGCGCAATTGGCTGCCACAATTTGTCCACACTTATATAGTCAATTCACTTTACAGCCTACTCTGTGAAGTGCTTTGAGACATCTGGAAGACATGAAAAGCACTATGTCAAATGCAAGGATTGTTATTATTATAGAAACATTTACAACCCCTTTGTTGTCTATGTATTCTGACCTCCACCCTTTCACTCTCCCCTATTGAACTGTAACTACATGCCTTGACAGTGAAGCCATTTTCTCCACATATGTGTAAAAGTAATGATTCGTGAATTGTTGTTTTTAAAATCGCTATTTATTGCCTTCATGCACTTTTGTGGAGCAAATATCTTGAAAACTTATTGCATAATGAAGATTTGAAGTGTTTAATAGAGCAACAACAACAAAATTACACTTATATAGCGCCTTTCACGTCAAGAGGATGTCTACAAGGCGCTGCGGTTATGACCCCAGACATATCTGGCTTCCGGCACACAAGCACAGAAAGTAACACAAGTAGTGAACATATGTTTCGCCCATACAATACAATCTCTACACTCCACTTTACAGTATATTTTGCGAAGTGCTTTGAGACGTCTCAACAACATGCTAAGGCGCTATATTAAACGCAAGGATGAAACGTTTTACTGAGGAAGGGATGTCGATAGGTTTTCTGCACATAAGGTTCAACAGGTTTCTGTAGGTGAGCATCTAGGGAATAGTGACCACAATATCGTTAGATTCAGAATAATTATGGAAAGGGATAAGGAACGATCACAGGTGAGGACACTCAACTGGAAAAGGGCTAATTTCAATGAGTTGAGGTGGGACCTAGCCAAGGTGGATTGGAAAGAAAAATTGGCAGGTAAGACAACTAACGAACAGTGGGCAGCGTTCAAAGAGGAGATAGTTCAGGCACAGGTCAAAAGCATCCCCACAAAGGTGAAATGTAAGGCATCCAAACCTCCCTGGATGACTAAGGAAATCGGGGCCAAAATCAAACAAAAAAAAGAGGCTTATGATAAGTGTCAGGCTCAAAATTCAGAAGGGAACCAAGCAGAATATAGGAAGTGTAGGATAGAACTAAAAAAGGAAGTTAGAGGGGCAAAGAGACTGCATGAAAAACAATTAGCGAGTAAGATTAAGGGGAACCCTAAGGTTTTTTACCAACATATTAAGAGTAAAAGGTTGGTCAAGGAGAGGGTGGGGCCAATTAGGGACCTAGGAGGAAATCTCATTGTGGAGGCAGAGGGCATGGCTGATGTACTGAATGAGTACTTCGCCTCTGTCTTCACAAAAGAAAATGATACAGCCAATGCCATGGTATTAGAGGAGAGGGTAGGAGAAATGGATAGAATAATTATAACCAGAGAGGAAGTGCTAAAAAGGTTGACGTCGCTCAAGGTGGATAAGTCACCTGGTCCGGATGGGATGCACCCTAGGTTACTAAGTGAGGCACGGGAGCAAATAGCAGGGACTCTGGCCACGATCTTTCAATCTTCCTTGGACACAGGGGTCGTGCCAGAGGACTGGAGGATAGCTAATGTTACTCCCTTGTATAAAAAGGGGCAGAAGGACAAGCCTGGTAACTACAGACCAGTCAGTCTAACGTCGGTAGTGGGCAAAATTCGAGAGTCCATAATCAGGGACAAGGTAGATCTTCACTTAGAAAGATATAGGCTAATAAAGGACAGTCAACATGGATTTGTTAAAGGCAAATCTTGCCTTACAAATCTGATAGAATTTTTTGATGAGGTAACGGAATGGGTGGATAATGGTAGCGCAGTTGATGTAGTTTACATGGACTTTCAAAAGGCATTTGACAAAGTGCCACATGAGAGACTTATTATGAAATTAAAGGCCCATGGCGTAAAAGGGACAGTGGCAGCGTGGATCCACAACTGGCTGCGAGACAGAAAGCAGAGAGTTGTAGTGAGCGGCTGTTTTTCAGATTGGAGGGAAGTGAGCAGTGGTGTGCCACAGGGATCGGTTTTGGGACCATTGCTGTTTGTAATCTACATCAATGATCTGGACTTGGGTGTACGGAGTACAGTTTCTAAGTTTGCAGATGACACTAAGTTAGGGAGAATAGTAAACAGTGAGGAGGATAGTAGCCATCTGCAAGAGGATATAGACAAATTGGTAAAGTGGGCAGACACATGGCAGATGAAGTTTAATGCAGAGAAGTGTGAGGTGATGCATTTTGGGAGAAGAAATGAAGGGAGGCAATATAGGCTAGATAGTACAATTTTAAATGGTGTGAAGGAACAGAGAGACCTGGGGATTTGTGTTAGTGACTCGTTGAAGGTGGCAGGACAGGTAGACAAGGCTGTTAAGAAGGCATATGGGATACTAGGCTTTATAAATAGGGGTATAGAGTACAAAAGTCAGGAAGTGCTGACTAACCTCTATAGGACTTTGGTGAGGCCTCAGCTGGAATACTGTGTTCAATTCTGGTCACCACACTACAGAAAGGATGTGAAGGCATTGGAAAGGGTACAACGAAGATTTACTAGGATGGTGCCAGGATTGAGGGACTTCAGCTATGAGGAGAGGCTAGATAGGCTAGGGTTATTCTCTCTGGAGCAGAGAAGATTGAGGGGAGACCTAATAGAGGTTTATAAGATCATGAGGGGTTTCGACAGGGCAAATAGAGAAAAACTATTTCCACTCGTGGGTGAATCTGTGACTCGTGGTCACAGATTTAAAATAGTTTCAAGGCGCAGTAGAGGGGAGCTGAGGAGAAATTTTTTCACTCAGCGAGTTGTTCGAATCTGGAATGCATTGCCTGAAAAGGTGGTGGAGGCTGATTCGATAACAACTTTTAAAAGGGAATTCGATCTTTATTTAGGGAGAACGGGTCTATTAGGCTATGGGGAGCGGGCAGGGCAATGGGATTGAATCGCTCTTTTCAAAGAGCCGGCACAGACTAGATGGGCCGAATGGCCTCCTTTTGTGCCGTAAAATTCTATGATTCTATGATTCTATGATTCTAAGGTGCAGAAAGTGACTTTTTAGCAGTGGTTTGACTGTAGAGCAGATAGGTTGGAGTGATAGCTAATGGGCTCTTGAACAAGCTCTTTGAAAATGCATTTTCCGCAGGGAATTACAAGTGATATTAGCTCTGACCTAAAATCCACTCTGAATTAAGATCTTACGAGTTATGGGGTGCGGAGGGGGTGTTTCTCTGGAACCTAATGAGCTTCTTGTTGAGACTACAACAAAAACAACAACAACACAATTCCATTATGGAGTGTCTTTCACATTGGGAGGATGTCCCAAGAGAGAGGGAGAGGGGTAGGGTAGGGAGGAGGGGAGGGAGAGTTAGGAGGGGAGGGAAAGAGTTGGGAGGGTGGCAGAGAAGGGTCGAAGAGGAGGGTCTTCAGACCGGCCTTGAAGGAGGCAATGGAGGGAATGAGGTGAAGGGACTGAGGGATCGAGGTCCAGATTGTGGGGGCAACACTATATAGCGCTCTTCCCTTAGGGTAGCATCTGTGAGCACCAACTAGACGACTGATGCTATCCTGCAAGATGGGCGCTATATAAATGCAAGTTGTTGTTGTCATATCACCTGACGATGGGACGATGAGGTTTAAGCAGCATGAAAGCTTTACCAATACTCGGAACCTGACTTTAGCACCAAGGGTCTTGCATCATTCACACTTCTTACCAGACTTGTGCTTGTAACTGGTTCTTTGGAGTCCTGTTCAACAAGGAGCCCGGCATCTAATTTGGGTGCAGAATCTTCTTCTTGGTTAGAGTAAACCAATGGCATGTGTCCAGCGACAGTGGTCTTAAGCTGAGCTTCCAAGTCTGCTATTCTTTGATTCTCCTTTTCTAGTTTTATTTTGGCCAGTTGGGTCTCCAGCATCCAATGCTCCTTCTCTTGTTCTAGCTTTGCTATCTTCTCTTGGCTCTGTATAACCTGCAGAAAGATTGGACGAAAAATAAAGATTCAAGGGTGATGCAGTTACTTTTTTTTTAAAAAAAGACCTTTGCCACATACAACAAACTCAGCACTCTTAATAATACTCATAATTCAGTGACTTGGGACATCATCTCGATGCGAAAGGCGCATACAAATGCAATTTGTTGCTGTATTATAATCATCGTTGTTTTTGATTATAGCGTCTTATCATGTCTTAGAGATGCGTCAAAGCACTTCACACAATATACTGTAATGATTCACGTCAAGCCAGTGTATTCAGTATGTTTGTTACTTGTTGCGCTTCGCCAACAAATATACAGTCAATTCACATTATAGTATATTCTGTGAAGTGCTTTGAGACGTCTACAAGATGTAATAAGACGCCATATCAAATCCAAGTATTATTATTACCTGCTGCGAAAGACCTTCTCGACTTTCGGTAGAGCTCAGAAGAACCTTGCGATTTACCAAAGCTTCTTCATAAGGCACTGATTCTGGACAAGGCTGTAACAAGATGGCTCCAATTAGATCAGTGTTACTCATAATTAAGCAGAGAGAGAGGGAGAGAGAGAAAAAAAGTATGCTTCATCTCTTTCGGTCTGTTGGCTCCCAAGCTTGTTGACAGAATATAAGAAACAAGTCAATTCTCTATGGGGTCTTTTTTTTTAAAAGTCCGACAGGTCCATAGTGCTCCAGGACCTGATTAATGATGAGACTAACTTGAGGAGATTCCCACTTGTTGGGGGCTGGGATTTCAAGCTGATAACCTTGTAAGCAAAAGCCTTAAAGTGTTAGGGTTGGGTGGACTTGCAGTGGGAAACTTGCCAGTGGTAGCATAGGTAAGGTGTGAGGTGAATAAACTATACAGGATGCAGAATGGGTTGACAGAACACACTCAATATGAGACAAACAGAAACTGTACATATATGGAATGCTCAGTGGTTTTCGATTGGATACCTTTACGCAGGAGATGGGTTTCCACGTGTATCAGATACCCAGCTGACCAACCCATAAAAACGGATCCCAGTTGGGAGATGCTGCTATTCAGTATTTCCCTTACAGCCATACCATCTGCTTGCCTGGAACTGTCATTTCTATGGCTCTTCCCACCCATAATAAAATAATCCTTACGTTTGATATAGTGCTTTTCATGTCTTCTAGAGAACCAAAGTCTCAAAGCGCCTCACAGAATATACTGTAAAGTGAATTGAACGTATATTTATGGGCCAACCCATGCAGTGAAGTACTATCCTGGGGAAGTGGTAGGGGTAAAAAGAATACAAACAGGGTCTCCTTGGAATTGACTGCCTTTGGCCAAATCAAGTATTTTGTAACAAAATACTGCATGAAAATCATACAATGGTACAGTGTCAACATGTCCACACCAACCTTCTTCAAAGACTGAATATAAGCACTTGCTTTCTTCTTATTCTGCAGCATACAGTCTACAGAGAGTGGGTGTATAACCCCAGTTCCTCCTTTTGAACTGTACACCGAGGGGGAAGTGAAGAAGTCTAGGTTGTTGCTGAAGTATGTTCCAATCTGGTGAAACAAAAACCCAAATTGTAGGTAAGTACCAACACCGAAGGTCAGTTGTACACTTCACTTTTACAACCAGTTCTTCAGATTCCACATTACTCTTTTTCAAATGGCTATAGAATAATATTCACATTTATTTTGCCCACAACCGTAGTCAATTCACTTTACGGTATATTCCGTGAAGAGCTTTGAAACTTCTAGAAGACATGAAAAGCACTATATCAAATGTGAACATTATTATTATTAAGACATTATCATGTCTTTAAGCCGTCTCAAAGCGCTTCATAGAATATACTGTAAAGTGAATTGACCGTAATATCTTGTGGGTGAAATGTAGCAGCCAATTGCACACAGCAGTGTCCCACAAACAGTCGAGGATTGTGTGACTAACTTATTATTTTTGAAGGGAGTATTATTCCCGGAAAACACATTTTTTGGAATGGATTATTATTTACTAACACCAGCTGTATGATTTACACAAGAAACCAGCCAAGTGAAGTGAGCTTGTATGCCTCAGCCAAATATAGGTAGTGTCTGATCACAACAGGATGTGTTTAGACCACGATTCGATGACAAACTCATTGGCCAATGTCAGACTGCTCCATATTCCAAACACAGTCACTGAGATGTACTGATCTCAGGGAGGTACAACAGGCATGACTTTGCAATGGGTCTCACTATGTTTGCATTGTTACCCAGAACAGGCAACAATGAGCCAGGCTGTGATTGCGAGTCAAGTCAAATAAAGTTTGCAGACACTAGCTCCAGGCTCGCACGTGAAGTGTGTGTGTATATAAATTATATACGTGAAATGTGTGTGTATATTATACTATAAAATATAAAAGGTCTGAATTATGTGTGTGTATATAAATATATATAATATATAAAAAGGTATCAGAGAGTGGTGGACATCATTTAAATGATCCTTGGTCACTTGCCAGTACATTCAGAAAATAATTGAAGAACAAATGCTACACATTACTTCTGTGACTATATCTGGCTCAAAGGAAAAGACCACGGAGTTATGAAAATACAGTAAAACCTTTGTTATCCGGCACTATCGGGACTTGACCGGTGCCGATGAATCAAATATGCCGGATATTGGAGCGGCAAGTTGCCGAAAATCCAACAAAAACATTTATTTATTTTAAGACATACCATATAGACTAAATAATTGCAGAATATTGTATGGATACTTGCAGGGCCGGTGCTGCCTTTAGGTGAATGAGGTGGTCGCCTAAAATTTTTTTTTGGCGCCAGCCCTGGTTACAGTGCACATACAATTCTCCATAAGTAGTATTAACATTAGCTTATCAAAAGTTACTAGGGGGCGCACATCTGAAGGCTCGCCTAGGGTGCCAAATACCCTTGCGCCATTCCTGAATACTCACCAATGAAGCATTCCAGCACACTTCGTAAAATGATCGGTAAAATAAAAAGTATTCCAATGTTCAGTAAGTTTAATAATTGCGCATGCATGCATGTGCACGCATGCACAAAGTGAGCATACGTCAAGTGTCCCAGATGGCTACAGTATGAGATCCGGTTGCTGGAATGATGAATTGTATTGGGAGATACTGATTGGTTGAGTATGCTGGTTGGTTGGGTACTGGATAAATAAGGTTTTACTGTAATTGCTTTATGATCCACACTAAAAAAAAAATCAGGAATTGTAACTAATTCCAAGCCTTTTCATAGCATCTTATCTATTGGCCTTGACTAATGTATAGAAAACAGTCAGCACATTTACCATTGTTGCTTCCAGCTAACAGCAACAACAAAATTATAATTCAATTATTGTATAGCGCATTTTAGGTCAGGAAGACTTCACAAGGCGCTCGTCAGTCAGTGTTTTAGACCCAAGCTGGGGTCAGAATTGGGGAGGGTGGAGGGAAGGGATGGCCGGTGGGACTGTTGAAAAGGATGGTCTTGAGGCCAGGGAGGGGACGAAGTGGAGGGATTGTGAGATGGTATTCCAGAGGTTGGGGGCAGAGTAGCTGAGGGCTCAGCTGCCAATTGTGGGGCGGGTGGTTTGGGGGACATGGAGCAGGCTGGAGACCGCTAAGTGGAGGGAGCGGACAGGTTGGTAGGGGTTTAGGAGGTCATAGAGGTAGGATGGGGCAAGGCTATGGAGGGTTTTAAAAGGTGGGGGCCAGGATCTATAATGGAATCCTCTGAATGATGGGGAGAGAATGGGGTTGGGCGAAAAAGGGGTAGATGGAGGTCACAGAGTTTGGTGCGAGAGAGGTCATGGGCTGCAGAGTTCTGGATGATCTGCAGCCTATGGAGAGAGGAGTTGGGAAGGCCGACAAGCAGGGTGTTGGCATAATCAAACCTGGACCCGATGAAGGCACAAACATTGTTGCGGTGTTTTCCAGAACGCATTAAGTTTGCAGACATTGATAAATATTAAATGCTGCTGTCTTCGCTAGAACATTCAATGGTTGTCCTGCCTTCATTTATACGAACACACATGGTAACTTAATTCAATCCGTGTACAACAAAATGAAGAACAAAAGCTGCTCGTCGGCCTTTCAACTCCGATATCATGTTCTGCATGATTTCACCATTGGCTTGTCACATTCGAGTTGTCTGTCCATCCATCTGGAACACCCAGCTGCTCTGCGTTTGAGCACACAGCCCCCCCCCCCCCCCCCCCCCCCCCCCCCCTCCCACCTACACACTGCTGCAATCCACACATTCCTACTCCACCGATCTTCATACCAATCCAAATGCAAAAAAAGCCCTCAAGCGATTTAAGGAATAGAGAGAGAGTGTGTACATCACAGTTACTGGTATTCTTTATCTGGAAAGGCCCATGGACTTTCATACCATGTCTCTACTTGCTGGAGCATTAGCGTTCATGAAATCTAATTGATGTGCAGTCTTGCCTCAGACTAGATGCACCCAGGTTCTATGGCTACTATCTTGTCTCGTGCAAGCTGAACAAATTGCACCACGAATAAAGATTTTAATATGTGGTAATTCAAAGCTTTATAGAAAGCAAATCAGAAGAAGAATATACAGGCGATTGCAAGTAAATGTGCTGGTTTGGGTCCATAAAATTAAATTGAATGTTATGTTATAAAACTAGTCATGAAAGAGCTATAAAAGTGTACGCACTTCTGGACCACATTGCAACCTTGCTATTAAGTGAACTATAATAATAATATAATACTTGCATTTTGATATAACACTTTTAGAGTCTTCTAGGTGTTTCAAAGTGCTTCACAGAATGTACTGTAAAGTGAATTGACTGTATACTTGTGGGCAAAAGACGTCATATATTCTCTCCGCCCCAGCCCCCCCAAAAGAGAAAATATTGATGAAATCAGAAAATAACTAACTTTGATAGTTGTACTGCTGGTCTAGATTGAAAGATTTCAAATGATGATCGATACACGTCCACTTTATTTGTGAAAAAAACTTGTTATACCACCTACAAATGTCACAATGTCTTGGACGCTTTACAGGTATTACTGTGGAGTGTATTGACTGCCTTTGTTAAGCAAACATCATAGCCATTTTGGACACAGCAAAGCCCCCAAATAGACATTATTAAGATGATTGGTTGCCAGAATACTGTGGTGGGCACGGTAAGAGGTAGGGGAGATGGGGAAGGGAGAACAGGATAAATTACAGCTACAATCTCAGCTGAAGAGTATTAAAAAGAAAGTTACCTTTCCTGAAACATTTGACAACGCCACAATGGAAGACAGGATGCAGTCGTTAGTCGTTTTAAGCTTCTGCGTGACAGTTGGGAGCTCCTGTTCCAATGAAGCCTTGTGATTGTAATGCTTCAAAATATCTTAACATTTGAAAACAAAGCTTTAATGGCGGAAAATCAATAGAATACAAATTACATTTCTATAGTGGCTTTCACGTTGCGAGAACGTCCCAAGGAGCTGAACAGTCAGGGATTTGGAATCAATAAATGGAATGCTCGTAGAATCATTCTGGTCCAACTCATACCCTTCTCTGCTCCGAAATCTGATCTATGCTCATTCCCCCACTGCCTCCATCACAGCTCTCCCTTCAGCCATCATGACACTACTCTGGAACTCTCTCCCTTCACCTTTTCTCCCAGATTCAAAACCCTCTCAGAAACCGATCTCTTTGACCACACCATTTTCCGTCACCCTCAAATTCAATTCCCTTCCCAACTTGCTCAATAATTCCTATGGCATTCGTTTTGAGCCAATCCCCTACATGAAAATTGCTACACAGTGCAAGTTGTCGATCGTTCCATTTTGTATGGAGGTGCTGTGTATTTTAGTGGCTGCCCGGCGCCTTGGGACATCCTCCCGACATGAATGGTGCTCTACATCTACAAATGTAATTTTATTGTTGCTCAGAAAGAGAATCTTATATATTCTCTACCCTGGCAGTTATCTGGTAGAATAAATGTACCAATGTAGCTCAGTGGTTAGAGCAGTCGCCTTACAAGCGTGAGACGTGTGTTCGAAACCAGGCAAGTCAGGGCGAAACCTTGTGCAAGTTGCCTTACTCCACATGCCTAATAATAAACCCTCCAAAAAAATCACAATTATAAAAATTGGTAATTTTCAATCCACGACTGTTTGTGGGACACTGCTGTCAGCGTTTCGCCCATAAATATACAGTCAATTCACTTTACAGTATATTCTGTGAAGCACTTTGCGATGTCGGTTTTATATCTTTCCAAACACTGTCACATGTTTTTTTAATATCCATCTAAATAAGCAATTCACTTCAGTTTAACATTTCATTCAATGGATAACACCTCCAACAATGAAACTCTCTCCAGCACTGCACTGGAGTCAAAGTCCCTGACAAAGAACTTGAAGCGGCATCCTTCTAACCCAGAGCTAGATCTTGATGAATCTTGAGGAAACTTTTCAAACAAAGATTTTAATTTTAAATAAAGCTGTGTGACCAAACAGCAATCAAATATATTGATCAGAATTGGTTTGTATGAAAGGCAATCTAGCTGTGCTCTGGTTCATAGCATCTCCTATTCCTGAGCTGACGCATTTACTATTGCTAAGATAGTGACGCTAAAACAAGAATCGCATATTAATAATAATAATAATCCTTGCATTTGATATAGCGCTGTTCATGTCTTCTAGCATACTGTAACTTTGGCAAAAGGAGTCTACTGCGCACCATACTGCGCACCATGTGTAAATCTGTGTACGGAAAGAATCGCAGGAGCATTCAATTATGTAATTAACCACTCGTCAAAGGGGAACTAGGTGTTAATTAAAAAATTTAGTTATTTGTAATTCTCTCTCTACATGTGGTGTACGCATGGAACACAACAGCTTCCAAGGTTGCCAGTTTTCCTGTGACATTGAACCAGACACTGTGTGTAGGAAGGAATGCTTGCAGCCATCTTTATGAAATATCATTAAAGTCATTTTGTTGCTGTGTTTGCATTACCTTTTGTGACATCATGTAGTGAATGAAGACAAGCGGCAAGCTGTGTGAAAACTGTGTTGTGGTTTGTCTGAAGAAGCAATTCAGGTTTTGTGCCTGTTAAGGAATAAGAATTCAGTATTGTTAATTTGAAGCGGTTCCTTGACTGCCCAGTGCTTTGGGACATCTTCCAAGTCTGGCCAGTCCTCGCCAGACTTCACTGTTTTTTCTGTTCGACCACCCCTTTGATCACCTTGTCCCCCCTCCCCCTGGCTCGGTCCCAGGATCCCCTTTGTGAAGCGCTCTGAGATGCTGTCTGGCGTGGAGGGCGCTATATAAGAACATAATTAGGAGCAGGAGTAGGCCATTGAGCCCATCGAGCCTGCTCCACCATTCAATAAGATCATTCAATAAAATCATGATCATATATATCCAAGTTGTTGTTTTTTGCCTAATGTAGATTTAAAAACAATTGCAGGTAGGGAAAATAATTCTACACTGCTGAGTATGAACGCTGCTAAATGTACATTGTATAAAATGCCCAGATAATTAGCATTCTAGATACATGTTGCATCTTACAGAAGTGAAGTAATGACTTGGGCAGATAGATGAGTGTGTTCTCCTCACTGGAACATCCCCAAGTTTTTGCTACCATGACAGCAGTGGAGCAAATACTTGAGCAAAAGAATGTACACAAGGAAAGAATGCGCCAAATGTTACCAAGAGTTATTGACCATCTGTGTTTTTTTTTAAATGGTACTCTAAATCGCAGCTTCTAAACACCTAGAGTAAAAAGGGTTTGAAGATGTCAAGATCAAACATACTTTCAAAAAACGCAGGCAAAGCCATTCTGTGAACTCACTTGGTAAAGCCAGGAGGCTGATATAAACCTGTAGCTTCTCAAAGACAGCAGTCAACTTTTTCATATCGGTTTGTAGCTCCAGGTTCCTGGCTTGTAAATGAGCTGTGCAGAGAGGAGACTCACATTCCTCCTCTAAGCTAAAAAGTATTTGAATAAAGCAAGTGAGTAAGATTCCTTGCAAGCATCTGTACCAAGCATTTCTGAATCAACAGCCCCCTGCCCCCTCACAAACACATTTCTGAATGAATCTCAATTGAAAGAATTGTACATAACAGCCACATTTTATGTACACACATATATATACACACACAGCTAAAACAATATCAGGTAGGACTAAGATTTCATAAAGAGCAGGATATAATTAACTAGAAGTGTAACCTTCACTTGTGTGCCCTGACAAAGGATAAGAATTTTATGAATAAAGATTGCTCGGGCAAAGTACCAGAGGGCTTCTGGCAGTGTTCCTAAGAATAAAAGGAAACAAATAAATAAATCCAGCTTCTATCAAGGTCTCCAAAAAAGCCTACAAAGTTTACTAAAGAAGAATCAATCCAGTGAATTTACCTTTTCAACTGATAGGGCAGAATCTTCTTCAGAAAACACACGTAAGCAGTAAGCTTTTCAGAAAATGGTTTAAGTTTCACAGCAGTTTCCTTACAAAACAAAAAGGGAGTTAGAGTTCTTGACCGAAAAAGGAATTTGTAATGCAAATTAGAAACATGTGGTGTTTTTTATGTTCTCTCTCCACTCTAGGTTAAATATTTTCAATAATTGGTACCAGAACAAGCCCCACAACAACACCACAGATCAAGTTTGAACTTGTGCCAAAATGAATTAGAAACTGCGCCTTTTGGCTTCCTTCTCATGGGTTCAGTTCTTACCAGAGAGGTAAGAGTTTCCTCAGTGATACTCTCGTACAGATGTGACATTCCGTCCTCCAGCGGGCGAACATATGAGGCGTTCTCATGGAGATACTCAGAAAACTTTTGAGAAAAAAGAAAAGTATTTTACAACGTAGCTCTGGTAAGTATATTCGACAAAGTAAGAATGCATTTTCTATAAATAGTGATTTTGTTTTTGAGGAAGTTTATTTTGCCCACAAAATATAGTCAATTCCCTTTACAGCACAGGTAGACCAGGCTTGACATTTTTTCGTTATTACATTGCTGATACATTGGGAACATATATTTATTTAATATTGCGATGTTCGCTATTACGTCGTTCACCAGCGGGTGGAAAGGGGGCATGACGGCGCTAGGACCTGAGAGTGAACCAGGCCGGCAATGAGAAAGAGCCAGGCCGGCAACGAGTGAGACCAGCAGCGAGTGAGACCAGCCAGGCTGGCGAGTGAGACTAGCAGCGAGTGAGTGAGCCGTGCAGGCAATCAGGGAGCGAGTATTATGGTTTTGTTTAGAATATTTTGATGAAAAATGTCCAAACAAACCTAACTTCCGTTTTGACATTAATACTTATGGGAAAAATGTATTTGCTTAATGTTGTTTCGCTTAGTCGCACTTTTCAAGCACCAAACTACGTCGTTAAGCGGGGTTTACCTATATACAAAAACAGAAGTCACTGGGAACACTCAGATAGCATCTATGGAGTCACATTCCTTTCTCCATAGATGTTCCCTGACCTGCTGAGTGTTCCCAGTGACTTCCGTTTTTATTTCAGATTTCAAGTATCTGCAGTATTTCGCGTTTCTGTTCCCTTTACTGTATGTTCTGTGAAGTGTTTTAAGATGTTCCGAAGGCATGCTAATGCGCTATATCAAATGCAAGGATTATTATAATAGTTCAAGTTACAAAGTATGCTCTAAATGCACTGGTGTTCAGTTAGTTTTTTTAAACTGATTTTCGCCAACACCTGTTTTATTTAGTTTTGAAAAGGTTTGAGTTAACTGGTTAAAAAAAAAGCAATTTTCACCCGAATATAAATTGTAAAAACTGATTTTTCCCCATTGATTGATTAAAATTGATCCCGACAATGTTTTTCTCTCTGTGATTGTACGCATTCAATAGAAGGTCATCTCTTTCTACTGTCTGTTGCCTGTCCCACCTTCCCCTCAATAACAGTATTTCTGGCACATGAACTGTTCCTAGGAAACAAGCCTTCACAAAGTTTACCCTACAATAACAAAATTACATTGATATAGTGCCTTTCACATCGGGAGGACGTCCTAAGGTGCAGGACAGTCAGTATTTCGGACCCGAGTTGGGGATGCGATCGGGGAGGGTGAAGGGAAGGGAGGGATGGGGGGGGTGACAGATGGCACGGTCGAAGAGACGGGTCTTAAGTTTGTTGTTGAGGCAGGACTTAAGCCAACGGAGTCAGGTGAGAATGGGGGATAGGGTCATGGAGTTTGGTGCGGGAACAAGGGCTGCAGAGTTCTGAATGATTTTTTTTTCCTCCTGCCATTCTTGTTTTTCACCTGAAGGCACCGGAGTACCTTCCTACTCAATGTAGCACCAACACGCTCACCCAAACGGCTATCAGAGAGTGTGGCAGAGTATAGCACTGTGGGAGGGGGCCATCACACCCTGTCCAACGCCTTGGGATGTCCTCCTGATGTGAAAGGCACTATACAAGTGTAATTTTTTGTTATCTTCACAGAACTTCCATACAAGCAGCCCTTTCACATGAAATTTCTGTTCATCCATCAGACTGGTACACCTGCCTCACTTTTAATCTTCCTAATTCAGGGTTAAGGAGCCAAACCATAGCACTATTGCTATCTAGGGTGAAATCAGCTAACTGAGCAAAGACCACAATTCATGACTGAATCGTCCAGTGATCCATCGGAGTTGCTTTAGCTCACGTAGTTATTGTTTTTAAAAGAACGGACGCTACTTCTATGTTAAGATTATTACACAACTAAATTCTTGATTGGCAGAGTCCTTGAGTCGGTTGAAATTGTTTCATACATTCTTTTGTGTAGCAATTTCTTCCCAGGAAACAAGTACCTTCTGGTTCAGTGGAGATACAGTATCTGTTGCAGAATCAATGGGGTAAATCTGAACCCTCTGTTCCATGTACGTATGTAGATTCAACAACGCTCCCACCAGATCGTGAAGAAATCCCAGCGCCTGGCTGGCGACATCCCGAGCCTTCAGCTGAAATTTAAAGCCTCAATTACAACTGTATATATGTGATGCAGAACGTTATACATTACAGATTAATAAGCAAGCATTACAGTCTTAAGCTTTACAAGCAAACATTACTGCTTCAGTAAATTTAAGAGCTGTACAGTATGTACAAAATGCATTGTTTTCCAATGAAAGAACTAGCCTTATTTACAGCACTTTTCAAGTCAAAAGATAACTACTGTACTATTATCTAAATAATAATGCTTGCATTTTATATAGTGCATTTCACATCTTATCAACATCTCAAAGCACTTCACAGAATATACTGTAAAGCGAATTGACTGTATATTTATGAGTGAAACGCAGCAGCCAATTGCGCATAACAGTGTCCCACAAACAGTTGTGGAATGAAATGACCAATTTTTATTATTTTTGGGAGGACAGATTATTATTAGGCGTATGTGTGGGTAAGGAAATTTGCCCACAGTTTCGCCCTGATCTGCCTGGATTCGAACACAGGTCTCATGCTTATAAGGGGAGAGCTCTAACCACTGAGCTACAGGAGCTCCAAATAACCACTATGCTAAATAATATTATAAGTACAGCACTTCTTGTCCAGTGGTTTGTTTTTATCCACAGGTGTTTCTGTGCTGTTTGTCCATAAAAAAAATTCAGTGCACAGCCAAAGTGGAAATGACTAATTTATCTAATTGAGGATTGGTGGCCAGAAAGTTGGGAGAAACTATTATTATCACATGTTTTGCTTCCCAAATGTACACCATTTGTATTTGATAGAAGGTCTTAACATACTGAAACATCTCAAAGTGCTTAGCATGTAATTGATACCAAATGCAGCAACTGTATTTATAGACAAACAATTTGCACACGTTAAGCTGCTAACATCTTCAGTGCAATCGCTAGGCAAATACAATGAAATTCAATATACCCGCAAAATGTGTAAACTTCACACAATCCAACACAACTTGGGAAAACAATAGATATCCGACTTGTGCTGCTAAGTCTTCTGAGACCACACAGTGCAAAAACAACAAGGCTGCTGTACAAGAGACAAGGGCTTCTTTAGCAGATGGATAGTGACTATGCCAATAATAACAAGTAGTGCATTCCACTGGCTTCCATGAACAGCTTTGATGATCAACCTATAATCCTTGCATTTGATATAGCGCTTTTCATATTTTATCGACGTTCGAAGCGCTTCACAGAATATAATGGAAAGTGAATTGACGGTATATTTGTGGGTGAAACTTGGCAGCCAATTGCGCACAGCAGTGTCCCACAAACAGTCATGGATTGAAATGACCAATTTTATTATTGTGGGTTTTTTGGGGGGACGGATTATTATTAGGTGTGCGGAGTAAGGAAATTTGCCCAAGATTTCGCCCTGACTTGCCTGGATTCGAACACAAGTCTCATGCTTGTAAGGCAAGTGCTCTAACCACTGAGCTACAGGAGCTCCACTAGAGAGCAATTATCTGTTCAAAGCTACAGAGGGAGGAAAAAGTTATATTTGAGATTAGTGAGGCATCCTCCAGATGTGAAGGTCACTACAGTAAAAGCCTGTTAACCGGCACCCTTGGGACCTGGCCAATGCCGATTAAAGCGCCTGCCAGATACTTGGCCGAAAACAAACAAACAAACAAAAAAAAGATATATTAAAAACAATTAAATTCATTTTTTTAAACATACCATATTAATAATAGACTAAATAATAACAGAATATTGTATGGATACTTACCAATAAAGCAATAAATATCAATTAGTCTATAAACACAGCACACAATCAAAGGGGTGCTCCTTTTATTCTTTCCCTCTCATACACACACAGTCAGTCTGGCATCTCAATGCTCCAAACCCAACCCCCCTCCACTCCTCTCATTTTCCATCTAAATTAATCAACTTTCTCCCCTCCTCTCCCCCACCTCTCTCTCCCCCTCCCACTCCTCTCTTTCTCCCCCACTACCCCTCTTTCTCTTTCACCCCGACCCTCTTTCCCTCTCTCTTCCCCCCCCACCCTCTCTCTCTCTCCCTGCCTCTCTCTCAAACCAGGAAGTGCAGCATTCAGAGGTAATCGTGCTGTACTCTGTGAGGCGAAAAAACCGGCAGCGCCACCTTCAGGCACTAGTAGCAGCATTCCAAAATACTGATACATTTATCCGGTTAATCGAATGGGGACCTTTTTTTTGAGGTACCGATTATATGGACGATACAGTTGATCGGGTCACAGATAAACAGGCTTTTACTGTATATCAAATGTAAGGATTATTATTATCATCAATATCTAACAGTGTTACTGTGTAACATTTACAATACTATTTCCGTTAAGCACAAAATTCACAGGGTGGAAAGTGAGCACAATTTGTCAATTTTTGCTCAAATTCTTTTCTACGTCCTTCACAAGGCACAAATATAACCATCACAAAAGAAGGAGCGAAGGGAGAACATAAATAAATGTATTTACAAATATGGTAATTGGAATACAAAGCGATGTTGAGAAACCTGAGTGATTAAACAGGCTTCTCAACATGTTGTTAATACTTTCTTATGTTCTTTAAGATTCTGAAAGGGATAATGTTTTTTCACCTTGCATTGTACAGTAAAACCAGAAGATACATGCTGCAATTGAAATTAAAATTTAGAACAAATCTGAGGAGACACTACAGTGAAAGCGTTGTAAATCAAAGTTGTTGTTGTTGTTGTAAACAGGCTTCCAATGGAGACGGTGGAAGCAGAAACTGTTGCCTGTTTCAGGAACAAATTAAGATAGATTTCTGCAGGAAAACAATATCTTGGGGTACAGTATATAGTTTGGGACACTGCATGTCAAGCGACTCCAAGGATGGTTTAAAGCTAAAACTAGATGGACCTTTGTCTTCTTTCTTTCATCTAGCAAAGTCTTATGTTCTTATGACTTGGGGATGAATAGCATTCCACTGCAGGTTTATAATTTATAAACTAAGACTGAGAATGAAGAGGCAGAAGATAGAAATGTATTTGTCATATAAGACAGACTCTGGACTCAACATAAACAATTAATTAATTCAACAATTTCCTCTACGCAGTTCAAGGATACTCACCTGATGTCTTCGATCATGAATCGGTACATTCAAAGTGTTGTACTGAGTAAACCCTATGCAGAAATGAGACATTATAAATGTTATTTCAGCTGTTTTCCACCATTAAGAAACAAATAATTCATTAGGACCAACTAATCAGAAGAACGAGGGTCTTTTCTAGTCCTGCACATTCTTATGTAGAAAACAGGGTGTGAGCAGGGGCAATTTGGACAATAATTGAGTCACAAAACAACTCCCCTTCTACCACGGGAGGTTGATAAAACGTGAATATATCAGTTCAGGCTATCCTTTAGAACAGTGGTTCCTAACCTTTTTTTTTGCTGCGACCCTAAATTGCCCACCAACAGGTCCTCCCGACCCTTAGGGGGCGAATGCGTGACTGAAGCGAAGCTCAGCCAAGACAATATCTCCTTCTCTTTTGTGGACAGAGCAACTCACTAGTACGGTCTTTCATACAAATTGGTCGGCAGTTTCGCCTCGGGCACTTTTCAGCATTAAAAAATAAAAAACAAATTGTGATGACCCTTCACGACCTTACTGAGGACCCCCGCAACCCTGATTTGGGTCGGGACCCGAGGTTGGGAATCACTGCTTTAGAAGAAAAGGCAACAACCTGCCTGAGTGTCAAATATATACACGTTCAAAATTGGGCATGATTATATAACCACTAGTTGACTTGCTCCAAAACACTCAATGTATATGTCAAGTCAGAAACATCAATCGAAATATTGTGGCATGTAATCATAAGATCTAGTTATCCTCATATGGCTACTCATCAATTTATTACAGTTGATCTTAAAACTCATAGGATGTGCTAATTTTCCTTATAATCACATTTAAATTGCAACACAAAATAATTTATCAGGGTTGAACAAAGTATACAAACTTCCATTATATACCAAGAGACAGAGCTGGAATCACAAAGAATGAAAAACAACAAACAAAAACTCACTTGTGTCATTGAACGATACTTTTTCTTGGATGACACTGGTCAACTGGTCCAATCGACTGCTCAGATCATGGCTGGTATTTTTCAGCTGTTGCTGACTGTTTTAAAGAGATTCAAAACTGTTTACAAGTTGTGGGACAGTGTGGAACGATTGGTGGCAAGTAGCACTGGATGAATGATACAGCCTTACCATTCCTCGGTCCTCAGCCTACATTCCTTTGCCTCTCTCTCCAACGACTGGGACTTCACCTGTGTGGGGGGAGACAACAGTGGGTTCTGTAAGAAAACTTTACTGACCCGTGACAGGAGTCTTTAAGTTCCACCTGCACATGTAGAATATTTTGGGGTCAAAAACCAGCCATCTTCTAACTTTACAGCTACGTCTAAAAGCTTATCGAATCAGCAAATCATTCTGACATTTACGGGGACATTTGAAACAGACTGTAATGCTAATTGCCTAAACAACTGATAATTATTTTCTTTCCTCCCATTTCAGGACACGGTAATCCTATCATGCGAGGAGTTTTGATGAAGAAGACCTTTCAGCCCATTTGAACTTGTCCTTCCACAATACCCATCTTATCGTTTTCCCACTACAGCTTCAAGCCATTTCTTAAAGGAGTCCCAACATCCTTTGCCTCTGCAACTCATCCTGGTAACAAGTTCCAGGCTGTTGATCACCTTTTTTAAATAAATACTTCCTGGCATCTATCCTAAATTGCCCTTCGCAATCCTGAATCCATGACCTCTTGTCCTGCTGCCTTTCCATCTCTGAAGGTATTGGTTTACCATCTCTATTCCATTAAGCAGCTTATAGACCTTTATGCAAGATCCCATCTGAGACAGCAGTTTTCAAGGTTGAAGAGTTTTAGCTTATCTAGTCATTTCCTTGTAGTTCATCCCTCTGCATTATGGAATCAGCCTCGTTGCCCTACCCACTCTCATTATCTCTGTGTCTACGCAGCTTTAAAATGCATTTTTAAAAGATTTTGAGAGTCACTTTTCTAAACATTAAACTTTCAGTGTTATTTTCCCCCAGAATATCATGTTTTTAATATCTTTCAACTGTGCTGAGATTTCTAAACCAATTTAGATATTTATGATACTCACAACAACTTGCAGTTATATAGTGACCATCATGCAGGATGGCATCTCCAGAGCACATACAGACTGGAGACCAACATTTGCTTGCTTGATGCTCAGCAATTGGTGTCACCATCATGTCAATAGCATGAAACATGCTCAACACAACAACTTGAACTTATATAGCACCCTGCACGCTGGGTGGTGCCTCAAAGCACTTAAAACAGTGACCACATCACAAAGTAGAAATATCTAGCAAATCTGCAATGGATTTCAGAAACATACCCTACCCTGAGAGCTCCCCCTAGTGGGTAAAGGAACACCAGGCCCCTGGAAATCACAAAGCTGGATTCCAGTTAGGCTCAACTGTGATTTGAATTTGGTGTTGGACAAACAATCCACAAAAATCTGATGCCAGGCAAACTCACCTCGATGCAAAATACTGCACATGCTGGAAATCCTAAACAAAAACAGAAGGGGAAAAGGAGTTCCTCCTTCCTCTACCCCATTTTCTCCTTTGACTTGCTAGCCCTCTGTTAGTCCTTAAAAGCCTCTCCCTCCCAACACACCCCCAGTTCAAATGAAGGGTTGTGGACCCGAAACATTGACTCACTTTTCCTCTATCCATAGATGCTGCCTAACCTGCTGAGTGTTCCCAGCCATTGCTGTTTTTGTAACTAACCTCTAGATTGGCTTTGTCATTCTGAAGCTTCTCAATCGTATCCATATATTTCTGGTTCAAGCCGTCAACTACAGCCTGATGCTGTGCAGTCTCTTTCTCCAACACAACTAACCGATCTCGCAGGTTGGTCTCGATTTGTCCATGTTGCTCATAGGCTTCATGCACCTGTTCATTTAAAGAAAAATCAATGAATAACATAATAATCATTGCATTTTGTGGTGGCGCTTTTTCACGTCTTCTAGATGTCTCAAAGCGCTTCACAGAATATTCTGTAAAGTTAATTTGACTGTATTTTGTGGGCGATACACAACACCTCATGGATGAGTGACCAAATTATTTATATTTTTTTACATTTTTTGGAAGGAATTATTACTTACAGAAAAGCGAACCTCCAATCGACTAACATCCAGTTTCCTACACACTGCTAGGTAAACAAATGCGTATGGAGTAAAGAAACTTGCCTAAGGTTTCGTTCTGTCCGGGTATCAAAAGCCTAGTCCTCTCGTTTGCAAGGCAAGTGCTCTAACTGATACACTACAGGGCTCTATGATTCTGTTTGTGTATAGCGCAGATGTCTAGTAACGGGGAGGATTTTTTTTTGGTCACAAACCATCTGTGAGATTACAATCCAGATGGGTAACAGTGGGTCTAGATCATTGGTGAGCAGCAGGTAGAGAGAAAACATTTTCTTGGCCAAGATTCCAATGTTACAGGTGAATCCTGGAATTTATTCAGATTCAGAGCAGATTGCAAAGAGACATCATAGAACTGTACAAGTGCTAACCCCCAGGGTGACCCCTACCGCATGCAGATGGTCGAATGGCTCCAGACTGGCTCCTAAATATAAGATGCCAGTTGCAGTTGGAGTTCTGGGGAAGGCTGTGGAGGGGAAGGAAAAAGAACGGGAACAAGCAGAAGATAGCTCAGAGCTCCTATAGCTCGGTGGTTACAGCACTCGCCTTACAAGTGAGACATCTGGGTTCGAATCCAGGTGGGTCAGGGTGAAACCTTGGGCAAGTTTCCTTACTCCACACGCCTAACAATAATCCCTTCCAAAAAAAAACAATAATAATAAATTGGTCATTTCAATCCACGACTGTTTGTGAGACACTGCTGTGCGCAATTGGCTGCCGTGTTTCGCCCACCAGTATACAAATTCACTTTACAGTACATTCTGTGAAGCGCTTTGAGATGTTGATAAGATGTGAAAAGCACTATATCAAATGAAAGGATTATTATTATTATTAAAGTTAAGATTTAACTCCCTCGTCAAAACATACCCATCACCAGAGTAATCAAGGAAAGAAGGTAGCCTGACATAGTTGGGAGTCCATGAACTGGAAAATTTGAGGTTGTATTTTCTATTGGAAAATTCAGAGTAAACCACCCCCCAGGGATGCAAATTCATACCTGGCTGGTTCAGGCTCGAAATGGAAAAATTACTCAAAAGGAGAATTCTCTGGCTAGCCGGGGTTTAAGGGTACTTTCCTTCCATTCAAAGTATTTCCTCCAAGATGGTTTTTCAACATTCACAATATCGTATTTAAAAGCTAATTTGGGAATCACCTGTTTGTGTAGACGTTCGTTTTCCTCAATCTTGTTCTGTAAATCTTCATCAAACACACTCTGTCGCTGCTGACTCAATAGTGATGGAGAGTCATTACTCTTCTGTGTAGAAAACCACATGGGAGGTAACAACAACTTGCATTTATATAGTCGTTCACGTCGTTTGGTGACTCGGAGCACTTAATGGTGGCACAGCCCGATGCTGAGCCAGGGGGAGGGGGAAGGTGACTGTAGGACGATCAGGGAGGCAGATCTTCAAGCGCGACCTGAAAATAGGGAGAGAGGGGGCAAGGCAAAGGGATGGAGGGAGACGGTTCCACAGCTTTGGGGGGGTAGTGGTTGAAAGATGGGACAGAGTCCGGGGGATCAAGGAGGAGACCGGAACCAAAGAAACTGAGGCGGAAAAGTATACGGAGAGAACCGGTTTGGAGAGATAAGGGGGTGCCAGGGCATGAAGGGATTTAAACACAAGAGTGAGGATCTTGAAGTCGAGGATCTTTAACAGCAAGAGCACAATGTCCAACGTGAATCAAAGCTACAGAAACCAGGAAGGCACTGAGCTACAATTTTCTCTCCTCTTCCCCGTAGTTCCTCTGATACTCATATGGGCTTGCACATTAATAACTGCCAAGGGGAACCAGTGGGTTCATGGTTATCGCCTCACAAGAGAACCACAGTATACATTTGAAATACACATCACCACTAAGATGAAGCTGTAGCTCTGAATTGCCAGAAGGCAAGTTACATGAAACATTCTGTTAGCATACCCAATCTAATGAATAAGTGGTGATCGCAAACTAAGTGTTTTACAACATCTAGGGAAACACAGCCTTTTAATGTTTGTGGATAACACAAGCACTGTACACGACAATGCACAGAGAACAAGGTGAGAGTTTAAAAACTGTTTGTGCTTGGGGGGTGTTATATCTCACATATAGTTCTTGAAAGCCCTCTTTAAGGCTGAAATGTTAACAAAATTGAAATTGAATATTCACTGGATTGAGCCCTGTGGTTCTCAGGAGTTCAGCAATATTGCAACTCTCTCACCTTGTTCTTTTTCCCCTTGGCCTCGCTATTCACAAGCTCCTCCTGAAGTAGTTCAACGCGCTTCGCTAGCTGCTGATTGCGGAACGTCAGACTGTCCATTTCCTGCTGCAATTTTCGAACACTTTGGTCCTTCATCTTCAATTCCTCCTAAAGACAATACAAAAACTGGAATTAAATTTCTCTTTAATCCATACAGAATTCTAATGCTATCATCACTGAAAGAGGAAATAGAAGGAACAACAACAACAACAAAATTACACTTGTATAGCGACTTTCACGTTGGGAGGACGTCTCAAGGCGCTCTCCAGTCAATGTTTCAGACCCGAGCTGGGGTTGGGATCGGGGAGGGTGGAGGGAAAGGAGGGGATTTGGGGTGACTGATGGGACCGGATCGAAGAGGACTTGAAGGAGGCCAGGGAGGAGGTGAGGCGGAGAAACTGCAGGATGGAATTCCAGAGGTTAGGGGAAGAGATTCCCAGCTGACCTTCAAACCCTCAAGAGACAGAACTACCCACTCAACTTTCTGTTATCTTCATACCATTGCCCACCTCAACCAATGTTGTTGTTGTCGCCCCAGCCGCGCTCTCCGCTCAGCGAACACTAGCGTGTTTTTTGCTGAATGCTCAATGAGGATGTATTCCACTCAGTTTCAACACATCATACATACCTTTAGCGATGTACCATTGGCCTGTTCGTCCACCACAGCTTTCTTTAGTACTTGATTCTGAGCCCGAAGCTGAAATATTCAGAAAACACTTTTACAATCCTAATGCTCAGCTGCAAACCATCATAGCAAATAAGGTTCACCAAAGTTCAAGTCGTACTTTCAATACAGCATGTACACTAATGTTGTCGGGAGTTGTTGGCAGGAAGATAGCAGCAATGCTCTCATACATTTCATGATGAGCTGTGCTGTTTGCCAGTAAGCTCGCAAAGAGTTCCTGATACCTGCTACAATAATAATAAGTCTTGCATTTTGATAATAGCACTTTTCACGTCTTCTAGACATCTCAAAGCGCTTCATAGAATGTACTGTAAAGTGAAATGACTATATATTTGTGGGCGAAACACGGCAGCCAATTGCCCACAGCAGTGTCCCACAAACAGTCGTAGATTGAAATGACCAATTTTATGATTGTG
This sequence comes from Hydrolagus colliei, assembly GCA_035084275.1. Taxonomy (NCBI): domain Eukaryota; kingdom Metazoa; phylum Chordata; class Chondrichthyes; order Chimaeriformes; family Chimaeridae; genus Hydrolagus; species Hydrolagus colliei. The sequence continues at coordinate 67,331,898 of CM068744.1, read as the reverse complement.
GTTTTTTTTGGAGGGATTATTAGGCATGTGGAGTAAGGAAACTTGCCCAAGGTTTCGCCCTCATCTGCCTGGATTCGAACACAGGTTTCATGCTTGTAAGGAGAGTGCTCTAACTACTTAGCTATCCACCTAATCAGCTTGTCAGATGTCAAATAACCTACTGGTGACTTACCTCTTTGGTGGAGGATGGGGGGTGGGGGGGGAAGTGAGAGGATTAAGGTAACATACTAAGCAATGTAATGTTAGCGATCTCAGTTGTCCAGTTCCTGAGCCTGGCAGACCCACAATAACTCCAGGGCACTGCTGATGACAGCCCAGTAAGCGTATCTCAAAGAGGGGTAGGGATTCTTTTCACGCAGCTCACATTAACTCTATAAGCGCCTTGGGACGTCCTCCTGACGTGAAAGGTGCTATACAAGTGTAATGTTGTTGTCACCATCACCCCTATCCTGAAGAAACCCTCACTTGATGCGTCGCAACCATCAAGTTATCGACCCATCTCCAACCTCCCGTTTCTATCCAAGGTCCTTGAAAGAGTGGTTGCCTCCCAGCTCCGCTCTTTCCTTTCAAATCACTCACTTCTTGAACCCCTCCAATCAGGTTTCCGCCCTATCCACAGCACAGAAACTGCCCTGGTTAAGGTCACAAATGACATCCTAACCGCCTGTGACCAGGGCTCCCTCTGTCTCCTCGTCCTCCTTGACCTGTCTGCTGCGTTCGACACAGTCGATCACACCATCCTCCTTCAACGTCTTTCCTCCCACCTCAACCTTCAAGGCACAGTCCTTGACTGGTTCCATTCTTATTTGATCCACCGTTTACATTTTGTTTCTTCCAATGGTTTTTCTTCAAACCCCCGCACAGTTTCCCACGGCGTCCCTCAGGGCTCTGTCCTCGGTCCCCTCCTTTTCACCCTTTACACGCTCCCTCTGGGTGACGTCATCCGCAGACATGGGGTAAATTTCCATATGTATGCGGATGACACCCAGTTGTACCTTTCTGCCTCATCCCTCAACCCCCAGACGATCGATGTTCTGACAGCATGTCTGTCCGACATCGAGTCGTGGACGAGGGACAACTTTTTGCAATTGAACGTAAATAAGACCGAGGCCCTCCTGATTGGCTCAAGCCAGCGCCTCCGCACATCGGGCGCTGCCAGCCTCAATATCCAAGGTTGCACTCTCCACCTCACAAAGCCAATCAGGAACCTCGGCATCATTTTCGATCAAAAACTTTCCTTCCTCCCCCACATCCGCACCTTGACCGGCACCGCCTATTTCCATCTGCGCAACATTGCCAGGCTCCGTAATTATCTTACCCCCCGTGCTGCCGAAACACTCGTGCATGCATACATCACCTCACGGCTGGACTACGGAAATTCTCTCCTAGTCGGCCTCCCCAGTTCCTCCATTCATAGGCTGCAGGCCATCCCAAACTCTGCAGCCCGTGTACTATCCCGCACCCGCCTCCGCGACCACATAACCCCCACCCTCGCCCGTCTCCATTGGCTCCCCATCCTCCAGAGGATCGAGTTTAAGATCCTAGTCCTCACCTACAAGGCCTTACACGGCCTTGCCCCATCCTACTTAACCGATCTACTCTCCCCCTACACGCCCACCCGGACCCTCCGTTCAGCAGGACTTGGCCTGCTCCAAGCCCCCCGCCCGAACCGCCCCACCATCGGAGGCCGGGCCTTCAGTTTCGCCGCTCCCACCTTATGGAATGCCATCCCTCAATCCCTCCGTTTCGCCTCTTCCCTTTCCTCTTTCAAGGCCGGTTTGAAGACTTTCCTCTTCGATCGTGCCGTTTGTTCCACCCTGAACTCTTTTACCTCCCCTTCATGTTTCACCCCTTCCCAAACACTCCCCTCCCAGGTCGGGTCACACGCCTCCTGTTCAGCGCCTTGGGACGTCCTCCCGACGTGAAAGGCGCTCTATAAATGTAAATTGTTGTTGTTGTTGTTGCTATTTTAAGTCAAAGTCCTGAGGGTTAGGCTAATCCTAGCTGGACAAGCAGCAGGAAAACGTGCCTGACAGTGCTTTCAACTGCAAGCTACACAATTTTAGCTGAGTTAAACTCCAGCAGAATCCCAACACACTCTGGAATCCCTAAGACTCGGCTTTTGTCCCCAACCGGTACCTGGTGCTCTTCAGAATAGCTAAATCAATCAATCAAAACTTACATTTATATAGCGCCCTTCACATCGAGAGAAGGTCCCAAGGCGCTGTACAGTTAGGTACGGACAAGAGCAGGGAGGAAGGGGTCGGGGTAGGATGAAGAAGAGTAGGAAAATTGAGAGCTGTACAGTATTTACAAAGTGCATTGTTTTTCAATGAAAGAACTAGCACTTTTCAAGCCAAAAGATGTACTGTACTATTATGTAAATAATAATCGTTGCATTTGATAGCTCATTTCACATCTTATCAACATCTCAAAGCACTTCACAGAATATACTGTAAAGCGAATTGACTGTATATTTGTGGGCGAAACGCGGCAGCCAAATTGCGCACAGCAGTGTCCCACAAACAGTCATGGAAGTGGGATTAAAGGAAAAAGGGGGGAAAGATGGCAAGGGGAGGGGTAGGGGGAAGGAGAGCAGGAAAGCCGACTATATACTTGTGGGCGAAATAAGGTAGGCGGGAGTACAGATTCTGAGTGAGAGGACCTAGATTTGGTTCCCGGGCATGTAAGTAGGAACACAGTTTTGAGTCGAATGGTAGATCCCTTTTGGGGAGCAATAATCCCTTCCAAAAAAAATCATCACACATGGCCTTGACATTTCCATTTCGCTCTTTAGCCCGGTCACCTGCGGGGTACCCCAAGATCTATCCTTGGCCCCCTTCTCTTCCTCATGTACATTCTGCTTCCTGCTGATGTCATCCGCAGACACAAGGTTAACTTCCAGGTGTATGGGGATGACCCCAACTCTACTTTTCCACCTCCAGTTGTGATCCCCAGTCCCCTGATGTTCTGTCTGTCAAACATCAAGAGCTGGATGAGCACAAATTTCCTGCAGTTAAACATCAAGATGGAAGCCATAATCTTTGGCCCTACGCAACGTTTTCTGTCCCATAATTCCAACCTCCTCAACCTATCCGACCTGTTCTGTTTAAGTTTTATTCTCTGAACCTATGCCCAAGGTTTGGCATTGGGGTAGATCCCCAATTATCCTTCCTCCCCCACATCCAGTCCCCTACCAGCATCACTTTCATCTCCGCGACACTGCCCATCTGAAATGACGAAGACAAAGCAAAACAAATGAACACCGATCCAAAGAGGACACACCTTGGAGTATTCCTGAGCAAGTTTCTGATACTTGGCTTGCAAGTCCGTCGCCATGGCGAGCTGGAGGTTGGCAAGTAGCTTGCAGTGAGTGGGTCTCTCATCACTCGACAGGTCTGGATTCCCAGGAGTCCAGCATCTCCCCGTCCGTCTTTCACAACACACAGACGGACAGCAACATCTTTCAAAAGGAAAGTGGGGAGGGATGAGACGGGTGTTGAAACCGAAGAGCGAAAGATGAAGAGAACTATTCACTGCCCAAGTGAGAAGCAGATATTGTAGCTTTAGCATTGCTAAGAGACCACCACCCCCGGCAGGCTGGTCTCTCTCTCTCTACCATTCTCATACACATACACACATTCTCCCTCTCCCTCACATTCACACATTCTCTCTCTGTCTCTCTCTCTCACACACACGTACATTCTCCACCTCCCTCCCCCCCCCCCCCCCCCCCCCCTCTCACCCTCCCGCTGTCTCTCACACACTGGTGCTCTCTCTGGACAGGCCCAGCCTGTATTTGTATGGTTGATGGTGAAGCGCTTTATGTTTCTGCCAGTGGTAGGACCGAGTTATATCTATAACATATCTATCTCTATGTACATGTGTGTGTATATATTATATACTTGTGTCTGTAATGAATGCACACCGACTGACAGCGGATTAGACAGACGCACGAATCTCCCGTTGGCTGCAGGTCTCTGCCAGTGCCTGGATTGTCGCGACTACTTCCGGCTCCACCGCAGCTCAGGGTCAAAGTTCCGACGGCTGGTCACGTGCTCCACCCTCTGCCTCTCGCTCTCCCCTCCCTCCCCCTCACGTCACCGTGACAACCAGGGCGCGTCGCCATAGTAACGCGTCACCGCCCGCGCAGCACGTCTCATTCGCTCACGCTCTCCTCCGGCCCCACCGCCACCCATCCGACACTCTTCGCCGTCGCGACGCATCGCGTCGCCCTGGCAACAAGAGTCAACGCGGCTCTCCCCTGCTCCGCCCCGATGTGAGACGAAGAGCGGTTGGGAGGTGAGCTGAGCTCACCACGTGATCAGAGTCCTGTAGTGACCCGTTCCCACGGCAACCGGTCGGCCACTCCAGGCCGTTGGCCCACGTACACAAATGCAGAGAAAGAGACATACATCGTTTAAAAAAATATATGAACGTTATTCACTTCGAACTTTTTAAAATATATCATCAAAGAAGAAGTTGGGGAAGAGGTATCTACTTGACAGTGTGTGGGGTGGGTGGGGGGGGGGGGTGAGTCTGACTTTTTGTTGAATGACTTGTTCGTCCTCCTAACTTGCCACCACTTTTCTTAAAATTGATTTTTATTTTGTAAATTTAACAAAAGTATTTATTTATTTATTTACTTAGTTATTCTTGTTTATTTCTCCCTTCTCTCTCTCTCTCTCTCACCAGATAGCAGAATTAGCAGAACTGTTGACTTTTCATCTTGGCTATACAGTATTTGGGTTGCTCCTGACACCACCCTGGCCAGCCTTTAAAAAAACCAGCACAAGGATGAATGATAGTCAACTGAAGAAAAAAAAGGTAAAGAGATGTACTGTACTGTTGTTGCATTGATATCATCACCCAGAGGATCCAATTCAAGATCCTGGTCCTCACGTTTAAAGCCCTCCATAACCTCGCCCCACCGTACAGCCGTGACCTTCTATCCCCTTACCAACCTGCCCACCCCCTCCTCTCAGCAGGCTCTGCCCTGCTCCACGTCCCCCGACCCACCCGCCCCACTATTGGCGGGCGAGCCTTTAGCCACTCTGCCCCCAACCTCTGGAACTCCATCCCACAGTCCCTCCGCCTCGCCCCCTCCCTGGCCCCTTCCAAGTCTCGCCTCAGGACTCTCCTCTTCGATGGTCCCATCGGCAACTCTTATTACCCCCCTTCCCTTCCCTCCCCCACCACCCCGTCCTCAGCTCAGGTCTGAAGCAGTGACTGTCCAGCGCCTTGGGACGTCCTCCTGACGTGAAAGGCGCTATAGAAATGTTATTTTGTTGTTGTTGATATGATAATTAAAAATAACGCACTCCTAAATGATTCGGTGAGATAGGAACATATATATATTAGTTTTCAAATGAATTTCAGTTTATAATAACAATAATAATAATAATCCCTGCATTCGATGTAGCGCCTTTTATCGCATCTTTTTGAGACAACTCAAAGTGCTTCACGGAATATATCGTAAAGCAAATTGACTGTATATTTTGTAACAGTAATAGTCCTTGCATTTTGATACAGAGCTTTTCATATTTTATCAACTTCTCCAAGCGCTTCACAGAATAGACTCTAAGATGAATTGACTGTATATTTGTGGGCGAAACGCGGCAGACAATTACGCATAGCATGTCCCACAAACAGTCGTGGATTGAAATGACCAATTTTTTTTATTATTGAGGGATTATTATTTGGCGTGTGCAGTAAGGAAACTTACCCAAGGTTTCTTGCTTGTAAGGCGAGTGTTCTAACCACTGAGCTGCAGGCCTTTGAGGGTGAAACACTAATATCTCTTCCCATGTGTCCCATTTTACTCTTTTGTAATTTATCCATACTGTGTTCTCCCTCTTTCTTCCCCTCTTTGAAATCCCACTATAAGACTGTCCCTATTATTTCCTTTTTAAAGAATATACAACAGCAAATGCAGTTTATCAAAATACTCTGGTGGCTCAGTCAGTAAAGCACGTGAAATTGGTGTGAAATTGACCTATAAAGCCCCCAAAGGGCCCTCTGGTCTATGTTGATCTCAGCCAGGAATGACTGTACAGTTGCTCTTAGGTATGCTGGACAGGTTGAGAGGAGGGATTCCTGATTGTGGTTGATGTCCAGTGACCCCTGCTGGAAAGTGAATGCTTATGTTGTATGTATTCAGCAAGTACAGAATTAGAGGGGTCTATGACCACAGTATTTAACAACTTAAAGAGCTGGATTTGACAAGCATGTCACATATTTCTCCCAATGTTATACAGGTACCCTTCCCCAACCGCGGGGGATACATTCCTGAAAACCCCCGTGGTTAGTAAAACCGCGCGGTTGGGAAATACAAGGAACTATGGGAAACATGGGGATAGGGGGAGTAAGTTGCTTGTTCTTTTACTAAACACAAAAAAAACACAATAACCTAACAAAAACAATAAATGTTCAAATAACATAATAAAAAAATATAAAAAACAATAAATTCATGTTATTTACCTTAATTCTAAGAGAGAAGCGACATCGTGGCTGGTTGATTGCGACATTGCATCTGGGTCCCAGCACCAAACACTAGCGCAAAGCGACATCGTGGCTAGTTGATGCAACTGGGTCCTAGCACCAAACTCTAGTGTTAGTGTTAAAACCCATGGATACACAAAATTCACTGCCGCGGTTGGCAAAGATTGTCACAGAGAGGCAACCATGGATAAGTGAAATTCACGGTAGAATGGGGTTGGGGGGGTTACCTGTATAGTGAAATATCTATTTTAAAGTTTAATGTTCAGCTTTTTCACCACTTTACAACTGCTAGTCTGATACTGGTGGAGACTATGTGATGTGATGCAGTGATGGGGATGATAGAGAAATAGCACATCTGTCTACAGAATGTAGCCTGGCTATTGACTGTAATAGTGTTTTAGCTGTAGTTAATCAAGGGATATTTGATAGGGTGAACAATACAAAGTTTCATAATGGATTTGATAATTATTCAATGTATTTTGGAATACTGTACTGTATTATGAATCTTTGTATTTCCAACTCAATATATTGTATCAGATTATACTTTGGCACAATCTACGATAGTACGTACTATATATACAATAGGATTTCTAAAAATATACATATTGAAAAAAAACTTGACTCCAATAAGAACCAAAAAGTGTTATGTCTGCATTTGCATGTACTGTATATGCTCAGCTTTGGACCCCCTGATTCCCCTCCCTCGTCTTCAAGTCTGACAATGTGTATAACAATGTCATAGTATACCAAAGGCTTTAAAGCATACCAATGCTATGTTTGAGGCTTTAACTTTCAGCCATATCTGCTATCCTATGAATACGTTAAACCTACTGATTACATTGTGTGACATTCAATTGCTTAAAATAGCATGCAACACATAGCATGCAAAGAAAAGCAATGTACTCGTGGATAAGATTTCAGGGAAGAGCTGAGCAACATCTTTACTTCCAGCTAATGAATACCTTTTGGAATATGGATTTGTTCATCAAGTAAATGTACTTACAAGATTTCAAGCCTGCCTGGTTATGAAGAAACAAAATGAATTTGCAGGCTCCATTAAACAGAATTTACTGTGAATATATAGCCCCTAGAAAGTTTCCCCAGAAGATAACATATACCTTTTTAATGAAATCGGGGGAAATGTTTCCAGATATAGCTTCCTTTAATAATAGAATACTGCCAAGAATAAAAATTATAGTATAGGTTTCCAGCATCATAAGTCATGCCAGAAGATCTCCAGTGCAACTAGGCCAAGAGTTACTTAGAGCTCAACACAAAATTCCTAATAAGCAACTACTGTATATAAAAAGTGAAAGCTATGTAATCATTTTTTGGGGGGGGCGGTGGGGAAGAAATTTTGAATTTACTTAAAATCTCTGCCGGAAAAAGTGTTTCTGTCAGACGTCATCAATGTATTTGAAAAATCACCCTTTTAGAAACTTGTGTTTACGGTTAAATCACTATACATAAAATGGTGGTAGTGAGAGTATCCTCTTCCATTTTGGACAGCACAATGTGCCTTATTCCAAGATCTTGTTCTCTGCATTAGTTCTGATGTTGCTTTGTAACACTAGAGGGCACTCTCACTGCAATCATGGCATCTTTAGTACTGTAGCATTAGTTGGAGAGGGTACTCCAGACTCAAATTTTGAGTGAAAAATATTTTTTCAGTTTTTTGTTTAAAATGATACTTTGATGTGTTCTCAATATTTTGCATTAGTTTCAAGTGAAAAATCAATTCAGAAAGTCATTAAAATTCATAATAAATAAACTCAGCCAATTTAAATATCGTGACCTTGAAACCGAGGTCTAATTTTGCAAGGAGCATTTGTCAAAAAAGTGTCATAAAATCACTATTTTGAAATATTTTTTCTTGTTTTTTTCTAATGAAAGAAATTTGGTACAACCAAATTGAGTACTCTGATATATGCTGCCATCTATAGGCCATTTCCTGTCATTGCAATCTTTACTATAATTACTTCTGTGTTTTACATCTGTAATATTGAATAATCATGGCCGAAGTCGAATGCATGATGTTAAAACAAAAGGTTATGTTTTCCTTTGTTTTTCTCAGAATGTGATTTTTGAATGAATGTAATCACCTTTATTGTCATAACTTCAGAATGGAGTGATGTATTGCAATTATTTTTTGCACAGCTGTTCCAATAATGGTAAAGCTATGAAATGAATTGTTTAGATTTGCTAAATTTTGTTTATTAATTGAGAAAATGAGTCATGAATATTTAATTAGGTGGATTAAAAAATAATAATTGTTAATTATCTCTTGAAACTGATATTTAAGAAAAAAATCTAAACAACTCATTTCAAAGAGACCTATGTGTGGATGATAATGTGTGAAAATGAGAGTGAAAGCTCTTTCTAGTTCCTGATGAGAATGAGAAACAAGTTTTCCTTTTATTCTTATTATATGCAAATTACACAAAGTGATGTCATATTACGCGAGTGAAACTTTGTCAAAATCCTTGCCTAAAACATAAGAAATAAAAAGAAAATGTTTTTATAATGATTTTCTTTGAAATTTGACACTAACCGAGTTCCTTAAGCCCCCTGTTGCACTCGCCTTGCAAATGGAAGATCTGGGTTTGAAATTAAATGTTGGCCAACTTTCCTTACTCTACCTAGCTGTAAGTAGGACCCCAGTTGTCAGTCGATTAGCGGAACGCTTTTCCGAGAGTAATAATTCCTTGAAGAATATAAATCGGTCACTTCAACCCACAACTGTTTGTGGGACAATTGGCTGCCAGAAAAGTCGATTCACTTTACTTTGAAGAGCTTTGAGATTTCTTGAAGACGTGATTATCATGTGCTACTACTGAGTAACATGTTAAGGAGGATTTCATTAGAATCAAAGAAAGTGTAGCACAGGAGGCGATTCTGCCATCAAACCTTTGGTGCAAATTCCAAGGAAGCTGACTATGTTAATCTGAATGATTTGTTTTCCTGTCAACCTGCTGCTTTCTTGTTTGCATGTTTTAATTTTCCTGCTTTTTATGGAGAGTGCATTTTAGTGCATGATGAAATAGTACACCTAATAATAATCCTTGTATTTGATGTAGCATCTTCCTTTGATTCCAGCGCCTTAAGATGTCTTCCCGACGTTTGAATGACACCATACAATGTTATTTTGTTTTTGTTGTCACATATTTAAGACAACTCAGTGTTCACAGAATTTACTATAAAGTGCAATGACTTTTTCTGGAAAACGCAGCAGCCAATTTGTACTGATGACCAATTTCCTTTTCTTCACATTCACTTTCACACCAATCATACTTTCACACCAAAAGAACAAAAGGCTACAGATCAAAATAATGTTTACCAAACTGGAAATCTGAAATCTGAATTTTGAAAATCCTCAATAGATCAATCAGTATCCGAAAAATAATTAAGTTTATCGCGGGAATCTTTATAATAATAATAAATTAAATAAACAATAAAAATATTGGTCACTCAAGCCAGATGTTTGTGGGGACACTGCTGTGCACAATTGGCTGCCGCATTTTACCCACAAATATACAGTCATTTTAGTTTACAGTATTTACTGTGCTGACTTTGGAGCTGCCACTGTAAAGGAAGTGTCCCCATGAAGGTGTTGCAAGAGTCCCAGTTCCCAGTAACTGGTCTACCTCTCTATGTCCTACTGATATAGAGAGGTAGTTCAATATCAACAGTGCCTTCAGTATTGTAAATCCCAGTAACCGGATTATCAAGAATACCACAGTAGATCCACTCAACTCTACATTTCACTTGTCAGAAATGTCACCTTGGACACCAACCCTCTAACTGGTTGATAATGAACCAGCCATCTTGGTATAGGGAATATATGACAAGGGCATACCAAGAACACAGGAGTCCTGAAGCTTGGTGTTTAGAGCATTTGCCTTACATACGCGAGACCTGTGTTCAATTCCAGGCAGGGCGAAACCATGGGCAAGTTTGCTTACGCCTAATAATAATCTCTCCCCAAAAAATCAGTAATTTCAATGCATGACTGTTTGGGACACTGCTGTACGAAATTGGCTGCTGCGTTTCACCCACATTATACAATCCATTCACTTTACAGTATATTCTGTGAAATGCTTTGAGACGACTGGAAGACATGAAGAGCACTATATCAAATGCAAGTATTAATACAGCGCTGCCAGCCCTCCCGATTTTTGCGGAAGCCTTCCCTTACATGCTCCCTTCCTCCCTCCCAATCCCAGATAAATAACTTCAGATTTTTTGCCATTTCATAATTTAAGATAAATCCCCCTTGTACCACCTATGTTCAGTAGGGGAAGGATGGAAGAAATCAGTTTAATGGAGAAGAGAAAGAGATGATAATTTCTGCAAAGAAAATTAGTCATTTATATACAAGCAACTAATCCTGGATTCTTTTTGATTGATGAGGTTCAGGCTGCTCACCTCCATTAACTGAATTAGACCAAAACCTTCCACTTAGGGAACATGGATTGTTACTGCACATGCCCCATTTCCCCCTCCCCCACCCCCTCAAACTCTTGTAGCCCCCATATTGTTAAAGGACATTACGGACCTGAAGCCTGTCATGACCACCCGAGCCAGTCAGGTGACAGGATGGCCTGAGTGACAAGCCTAGTGACCATGTTGTCAAATGAGCATTGCATTCCAGCAATTAACCCGAGTTTCTCAGGAGCTAAGTTAAGTAGGAGAATTCTAGATAGGGTTCCGACTGTAGGACCCTCTATTGGTTGTACATGTTTGGGGACAGCAAACAGTACTCTCGGACCTGCAACCTAGGAAGAGGAAATGAGACCTGGAGGAGAAAGATATGCCAATGGGGAGAAACAATTTTGAGGAATTGCCCAGTTTAACAAACAAAGATTTATTTAGGAATAACATATTATTAATTGCCAAATACCTACAGATTATCTGAACATAGTGTAAAGGCATATAACCTCTCCAGCTAATATTTTTCACATAGTGTAAATTGTATGTGCTTAATATTCACAAATAAAAAAGAAATGGAGCAAAATATTTAATTTCACAATATTTGAATATTGCAGATGCCTAAATTATTGATAGGATCCAATTTAAGAACAAATGAAGATCAAATAAAACTCGATTATCATTTGCCAAAATATGCTGCAGAAATTGCCACACGCGGGAGGGACACAAAAGGAAGGCAAATGTGTTGTAGATCATAACTTTTTTTTCAATTTTGCACGCCTAACGCTAAAATTAAGGTGTCCAGGGTGCCTGGATGCCTGTTAATGTCGAGCCCTGGCATAACTATTGGCTGATACTGAAGTGATAGAGGCAATAACAAAATCCTTCTTGAAAATGTAACAAACCTTCCTGAAAATCTTCCTTGAAGGTTGGCAGCTCTGTTTTATATCGCAGATGTAAACAAGGGATTTCATTCTCCAACAAACTAACAAAAAGAAGTAAACTGCACAAATTTAATTGTAGCCAGCATTTTACAAACAAAAAAGTTTATTCAATAATTACCATATGTATGCAATTTGCATATCTTTGGTGAAAATAAACAATATAAAACTTTTTAATTAACAAAGGGTAGCATACAAGTTTCTGCAGGTGTAATTAAACAGTTTTAAAACATATAGTTCAAACAACCTTTACAAGAATTGGGTTGGCATCAGAAGGTTTTGGTACAACTTGCATCACAAGCAGTCACACGGAACAAATTCAGTAACTTAGAATACCGTGTGTCCCCTTCACTGCAATGACTTGAGACCATTTCCAATGATAGATTGAATTTTTAAGCAAAACATTGCTACAAATTTGGCCCCTGGGCAAGGGAAGGAGAATTCCTGATCTCTATCCAGGCCCTATTGGAAATGTGCCATATAAGAGGAAATGACTTAGCTCAACTAAAACGTTTCCCCGTCACTGTCTTATAAACTGTACAATATTTCACCTGCATCTTTATACTGGGAAATCCCTTCCATTAAGACGTAGGATAAGGTTGCTATTTTTTAGTGATCAACATAAGGTTAGACACACAAATAATTTGCCATGTGCAAGGTGATGAAAGGCAGCCAACACCTGTGGACTCTACCCCAGCATATGAGAGAGGGAGGGAAAAATGAAATTTTACACATTTAAAAAGCTATTTTGGCAATTAAAATTGAGCTCTCATTGAATAATTTATATTTTGTTCCATTGTCCGCTGTCTGTCTATATAGTGAGCACTAGTTTTGTCATCATTTATGTGGTTGTAGAATTGAACTGTAATAGGGACCGAGATTTGAAATTACCATCTAATATTAGTCTATAAGACAACAGCAAAAAAAATTATATTTGTATAGCGCTTTTCACATTGGGAAGATGTCCCAGGGTGATGGACTATCAATGTTTTGGACCAGAGCTAGGGTTTGGGATCGGGGAGGGCGGTTAGGAGGGTGATCGAAGACATGCTAAAGACAGTCTTGAGACAGAACTTGAAGGTGGCAACGCAGAGGGACTGTGATATTGAATTCCGAAGGGTAGAGTGCCTGAAGACCATATTTTTGAATTATCTTCCAGTTTATGATATTAAAATTATTTTTAAATGAATTATCTTCCAATTTATGATATTAAAAGAATTTTCCCAAATTTTGCACAATCTTAAATGATGTGACAAAATAGTCTTGCACACAAGGCCCTAATTCTATCCCAATAATTACCCAAGTCAGCTTCTTGCATTCTCCTGATGTGAAGGATCCTATACAAATGTAATTTGTTGTTGTGGAGTAGCTGACCCAAACTGTAATTAATTTGTATATAGATAGATGGGTCATGGAATAGAACCAAGTATAAATTACTTGAGGAAAACTCGGGCAGAATGTCATGGCTCAAGCAAAAAAAAGTACAACATTGTGGAAAGATATGGCGAGGAAATAAGCAAAATTTCACTCAAATTACCCGATTTGAAATATACCCTGATATTTTTCTTCTCCAACATTTCTTGATGGTATCTTCTCAGAGGATTTCTCTCAAACATTCTTATTGGTGTCAAATGAATTGTGGAAACGCCACCCCTTTTCCTCCACTTCCTTATCCCCACTCAATTAAAAGAAAGCTAAATACAGTACTTAGTCTAAACATAAAGAATGACAAGGTACCAGAAAGCTGTTGGCACCCAAGGAAATCCACACCTGCCTGACAGCACCTCCAGAAAAAGTAAAGTGTCCTAAATATGTATGAAGTGTCATTGTTGCTAAAACAGCCAGAATCACATAATGTCAGTGTTACATATAAATTCCAATCAAAGGTGGAAATCAGCACCCATGTTATTGAACAGAACATGGAACCACTTGCCTGCGGTTACTAAGAAATTGTGGTCACATTACAGCTGATGGAGATCTCTCCTTGTTGCGAACAATTTGACCTTTAGTGATTTGTTATGTATCCTGTATCATATCCCCCCGTCCATACATACAATTTAAACATTCTGAAACACTAACCCACGTGAATGGCACAATGGAAATGCAAGTTGTTATTGAATTATGACATCTTATTCTTTGTCCCCTCCCTCTTTGCATTATTGTATTGCTCTAATCAACAACAAATTACTTTTGTATAGGGCCTATAACGGCAGGAGGACTTCCCAAGATGCTGTATAGCTTTATTCTCTAAAGTTTTTGAAGAGATAAGTTGTTTGTTTAAATATCCTTACAAAGGAGCTGATACAAAATGGTAAAAAATTGTCAGTGGTCCGAGCAGCCATATGGGATGCAAGTCTATGTTCCAATACAATCTCGGGTTTAGGGAACTTTTATCTTCTGAGCTGTTTAGATATCGATTCCCTTACCCTTCACCTCACCTCTCATGGAGCATATTAAGTTTTTATTACTGTGCCAATCTATTTCTTACCTCTCTTCAATGTATGATAAGTAACAATAAGTTTTTGTCTCAAAATATACAGTCAATTCACTTTTCTGTATATTCTGTTAAACTCTTTGTGACATCTCGAAGACGTGATAAGGCGCCATATCAAATGCAAGGATTATTATTATAATAAGGAAGTTATGTTACACTTGGGTGGATTTTAAGAAAATCTGAGGCTGTTTTGGTAAACATACGTTTTTGAAAATGATGAAATGGCAATTTTTTAATACTTTAAAAAAAACTTAAGTTAGGAGACATCATTGTTGACCACCAGATGGCAAAGTAAAGGCAGGTAACCAGTATATGTCTCTGTTTCTGAGACCAGGAACCATTTTGTGTGCTGGTATGGTCAGCCATCTTGAAATCTGTTCATTCCATAGGTGAGTTTAGTTTAAATTGAAAAAAAATATTTTGTAAACTCTGCATCTTTGCTTTTTTTTAAAGGTAATGACATAATTTTAAGTAAAAACTATAGGACAATAGAAACTATTCTTCAGTGTTCAAGAAGCACAGCTGATGTTTTAATGTGTGCTGGAAGATTAGTTATGCTCATTTAAAGATGGAAAATTCCTGTGTCAGGCTACTATTTGTGTGTGTGGTGACAGCTATTTCCTATGTGTATTTATATATGTAATGTATGATGCAACGGTTTTTAAATGCTGACTGCAATTTGCATTAAGGAGGAAGACGATTTTTGGCAAGTGCTCCTAGTTGTATAGACATATCATAATAATGAGGAGTTTAATGCTACGATTAATTTTTCATTTGACTGGACAGACCACCTTCTGTCACATCTTCTGAATGCAGAAAGGAGGGATGCTGGAAGCTTAGAAAACTGGCAATAAATCTCAGATCTTAAAAACAGAAAGTTTGATCTGGAACCATTTGCTGAATGAAGAAACAATTTACATAAAAGAGGAATGGTGTAATGGTAATCAGAATCTAGCAAGAATGTATTCCTCTGTTGGGTATTTAGCAAGATTTTGAGGGAAAGATGGGATGTAAAAAAGATTGTAAATGAAAACTTTCTGGTGACAAAGAAATTTAAAAAATACCCAAATTGAATGCTATTGCAGACCCAAAGGGGGACAAATTGAATCATTTTGCTGTCAGGAAAGAGTTTGTGCTATTGGGAAAAAAAAGCAACATCTTAAATTGGTCTCAAAGAAGTGATGAACAAGCTCGGGAACATTCAAACTATTGTGCTTTAAAATTGTCTTATACCACTTTTCTAAATTCCCTATCTAAAGACCAGGGGGTGAACCATTTCTGGATCACTTCTAATACCAGGTAGGTAGTGTGCAACAGGTCTAGACTAATTTGTCCTCAGTTTCTCTTCATTCATACAGGTGGGGAAATCAACCCCACCCACTCAGTCATGAAAACCTGTACAAAGAGCCACCATGTTCTACATGCATATAATGCTGGTGAACCATTTCCCAGGATTCTATCTAGATACGTCCTTGTTTGTAGAAATACATATGCACATTACCCCCATTGTAGATTTTTTTTCTTTACGTAGTAAAAACACTTGGTGATCGACTGAAATCTGGCAGAGATTATTGTCAGGAAATGACTGCATTAATTTAGCAGCTCAAATCCAATGATGCAAACGTTTCCTACAATGGTACACAAAGAAAATGGAAACTCTCCACCTACTCTCCCTTGGTACACTGTACTTTAACACTGGACTGGTAAATAGTTTCATATCTATACTATTATTTGGACATTTCTCCCTCATTCCCTCTCCAATAGCACAACTGCTCACATTTGACGGAGTCAAAGTCAAAGGAGTTTTTTTTTTTTTAAATTGGAATTATGAGACTTTAATATGCATGAGGCACTGGCAATGTAATGTGCCCAGCCTCCCTCCCTCCCACCAGTGCTGTTAGTAGTTGCATATTTTATTTGCTATATCCTCATGAATTTCCTCCAAAATAATATTACTCTTCCACTGACCCTTAAAAATGAATAGCACAACAAAAACAGTAAAATGATCATGTTTCTTACAGTCACCAGCCTCTTGATGCAACAATCAGCTCCAGCAGGAGAGGAACGAAGGGCATGGTTGGGACTTTAGGGGCAATTAACAAGAGGGAGAAAAAAAGATGTCAGTGAAAGGTTTCCTGCTGAGAAAGAGTTGAAGTGCAGATAATCAAAACCCAGGTTTGTACCAGAGCTAGCAATGGTTCAGATCATCTGTGTCCTGGTATGAAAGCATTTTGTTTTGTAGTGGGGACCTACAATTTCTGAAGGTTCTGTACACCTGAGATCAAAGCTGGTTCTAAAGATCAGGTTTTGCATGAAAGTTTATACAGTATACTTTTTATAAGGGTTCTGTATGAGCGGGTTAGGACAAAAGCAAAGCACATTACATCAGCAGTGGTATACATTACTGCTTATTGGTAAGAGAACAGAAGGTGAAGCATCCCAGTGCCAAGGACTCATGGTCAGCAAATGCAGGAAAATAAATGGTATCTAATCAGATTAGAAATTAAACCAAAAGAGAGTTGGAATTCGTCAATGCTGGTGGACTGGGCTTTGGAAAAGTTTCAGAATCGATGAATGTTTTGTACTGCTAAACCATTCCCTGAGATTTGATCGCACAAAGATGGGCTAGAGGTGAGGGACTGCACTTGCCGCAGCAATACTCTGTACCAAAGAGTATAGTAGATAGATTTGCATGAGCAATATTGCAAGTTTATTGTCTCAATCAAACCCATGCAGTGAAAATGCTGAACTGGATTGGGAGGGGTGTGGGGGGTGGGAGGGGTGTGGGAGGGGTAGCAGGAATGATACACAGAAAGACACTCAAATGGTCAAATGGTTCTCCATTGATTCGGGTGCAGGACAATGAAGTGCAGAGAAACAAGAGTTTTTTTTAAAAAAAACTTCTACAGAATGGCAAATGATAATGAAAAACACAAGAACAGTAATATTAAGGGATCTGGTAGTGAATTGCAAAACAAAGTGGGGATATATTGACCACAAGCTTGTTTATAGAACATCCCCCAAGCTCCCGCCACCTGAATTGGATCACAGTCTTGCACCTCACCCCACCTGCTATTTTGCTTTTCATGTATACATGTGTTAGTTTCATTTTGTACAAGTAAACGCAGCAACTTTCCTCGGCAGGCTAACCCCATTCTGTGTGCTGTTGTCAGAGGTACACTGAACTCTCAGAAAATTACTCCATTATCAGTCGAGTCCCCAGATGAGGATGGCCGTTATTCACATTGTGTAAATACCCTCATTCAAAGCAACTTGTCGTGGCTTCTTTTTTTGAACAGTTTGAGATTTAAAAGCCACTTTTTAATTCCTCTTCCCAACAAAAAAGGTCTATTGTACTGTTCTCTAGAAACCACAAAAATGCACCAAAACATTTAAAAAGATTATAACCCACTGCATAGCAATTTCCAAATTTTACTTAAATGTCATGTGCAGCCCTATCATTTGTTATTAAAAAATTGACAATTTTGGATTTTTTTCTTAAACTTTATTTCAAATTGGCCAGGGATGTACTATAACTGTTCTCTTGGAAGCAAGGACTTGAGTGGGAGAGTTTGCTTGTGTAGGGAAAGAGTTTAACGTTTTAAATATCGTCACCAACCTGCTAGATTTGAGACGTACACTTTTATCTCAAAATGCTGGAAGTATTGCAAAAGCCCCACACCCCTTCTTCCTCTGAATAGTGAGGTTATCCCTTCCCCCCCCCCCCCCCCCATTTTTTAATATATATTAAAAAGAAAACACTTTTGTGCCTCTCCAACCACTACTTGAAAATGTAACCAATAAAACAAGATCTGAACACCTACTTTTGACATGCATGGCAGTTACATTGCATGTGATGGTTCCCACAAAGTCCACTTTAAGAAGATGTGCCACCCACGAGGAGATTCTCGTTTGCAGAAAGATGCAGCACATGGCAGTTTATGTAGCCGGGCAAAAACAGCCTCAGTCTTAGTATGGCTTTTGTCTTCCTTTGAGAAGATTTCCAATGAAGAAATATTGCCACATTTCGCACACAATGGCAGGGGAAAGGAATTGGGGAACGGGAGAAGTGGGCAGCTATTTCACACCACGTTTTTCACTCCGGCTCTTTCCCGGTTTACCGACCAAAGAATCCAGGCACATATGGATCCCGGCAAGGTGCAGGAGTGACCCGGCTGCCTCCTTCAGCTCGTCGTCAACCTCGTGCTGTGCCGTTTTACAGCTTTTCCCAGACAAGTGCAGTGTCCCAGAGCCACTGCTGGCACGGCGCTGGGCTTTGTAAACTCTGGGCCCCAGCGGGTCACTTGATTCGTCCTCGCAGTCTTCAACGCCAGACTCATCGCTGTGGAAGCCATCGCTGCCATCACTGCCCCCGCGGCTGGCTTTTGGGACACAGGCGTAGACCTCCTCAACTGAGGAGAAGGACGAAATACTGGACCTAGACTCACTGCGATGTGAGGTGGCGCCAGCCCCGTTTGCGCTGTAATTGTGATCTTCCTTTGGATCACCACTAACGTCTGGTAACCCAGGTAGGCGTTTGCCAGTCTGGTGCAATGAAGACGTGACCAGGCCCTCCCTGAAACAAAAGCCCCCCCAAAAAAGAAAATGAGGACAAATTCAATTTGAGATAATATTTACAAAATATTACACTGTCTGCCAGTGAAAGACTACATTTGAACATAAAGCTGCTGTATATATATATATATCTATATCATAGAATCATAGAATTTTACGGCACAAAAGGAGGCCATTCGGCCCATCTAGTCTGTGCCGGATCTTTGAAAAGAGCAACTCAATCCCATTGCCCAGCTCTCTCACCATAACCTAATAGACCAGTTCTCCATAAATAAAGATCTAATTCTTTTTTAAAAGCTGTTATCGAATCAGCCTCCACCACCTTTTCAGGCAATGCATTCCAGATTTGAACAACCTGCTGAGTGAAAAAAATTCTCCTCAGCTCCCCTCTGCTTCGTTTTGAAACTATTTTAAATCTGTGACCACGAGTCACTGATACGCCCATCAGTGGAAACAGTTTCTCCTTATTCACCCTGTCGAATCCCCTCATGATTTTATAAACCTCTATTAGGTCTCATCTCAACCTTCTATGTTCTAAAGAGAATAAACCTAGCCCATCTAGCCTTTCCTCATAACTGATGTCCCTCAATCCTGGTACCATTCTAGTAAACCTTCTTTGCACTCTTTCCAATGCCTTTCTATTGTGTGGTGACCAGAATTGGACATAGTACTCCAGCTGAGGCCTAACCAAAGTTTTATAGAGGTTAGTCAGCACTTTCTGACTTTTGTACTCTATACCCCTATTTATAAAGCCTTGTATACCAAATGCCTTCTTAACAGCTTTG
This sequence comes from Hydrolagus colliei, assembly GCA_035084275.1. Taxonomy (NCBI): domain Eukaryota; kingdom Metazoa; phylum Chordata; class Chondrichthyes; order Chimaeriformes; family Chimaeridae; genus Hydrolagus; species Hydrolagus colliei. Next base: position 67,312,174 of record CM068744.1, on the reverse strand, counting down.
TCTACCTGTCCTGCACTTTCAAAGAGTCACTAACACAAATCCCCTATTCTCTCTGTTCCACCACACCCCTTAAAATTGTGCTATCTAGCCTATATTACCTTCCCTCATTTCTTCTCCCAAAATGTATCACCTCACACTTCTCTGCATTAAACTTCATCTGCCGTGTGTCTGCCCACTTTACCATTTTATCTATATCTTCTTGCAGATAGTTACTATCCTCACTATTTATTATTCTTCCTAATTTAGTATCATCTGCCATATATATATATGTATATATATATATATATATATATATACACATAGAAGCCCGTTTATCCGTGACTCGATGAACCGGCACTTATAACCAGCATGCAAAAAAAAACGTATAACCAGCACGCCAAAAAAAAGTCCCCATTTGATAAACCGGAATTTATCCAAAACAATAGCAGTACAGCATTTGTAAATGCATAAATAATAACAGAATATTGTATTTGTACTTATTGTTAAAACTACTCTCTTGAGCTTCTCACCTTTACTGATAGATGCTGCGCTTGAAGCCATGATGCTGATTTTGAGGTTTATAATCCAGTGATTCTTTTTAAAATGGAGGACTGCAAGCGGGTGAAAAAAACGGAGCGCGACTTTAAAGCCTTACTAGCAGCAAGGCGATAACCCTGGCCGATAACCCACATTGTCGCGCAGCGACTTTAAAGTCGCATTGCCATTTGTTTCACCCGCACGGCATCCTCCATTTAAAAAAGAATCGCTGGACTGTAAACCTCAACCAGTAAAGGTGAGAAGCGCATGAGAATAATTTTAACAATAAGTACCAATACAATATTCTGTTATTATCTGTTATTATTTAGTCTGGTGCGTATGGTGTGCGTTAAAAGAACTTTAATTTTTTGTGGTGGGTTTTCGGCCATAGGCCGCTTGAATATCCGGCAGACGCTTTAACCGGCAATGGCCAGGTCCCGTGGGCGCGGTATAAACTGGCTTTTACTGTACATAACCTCAACAATGTCCCAGAGCCATGTCAGAGCTAGGACATGCTGTCCCGCAACACCCTCCTCACCTCCCCCCCCCCCAATTTATGAAAATTATGTGAAATTTTAGAGACCATTCAGAATGTTGTCTTGTTTAATAACCTTGATTACCTTGTCCTGTGCATGGTTTCGTTTGTTTTCACTGCACTAGGTGCTAGCTTGGAAAGTGCACGTTTGTGAGTCCGCTTTCGGCTTGGCATTGGGCTATGTTCTTTAGACTGGCCACCTGCAAAAGTAAATAAGTGGAAATAGAATGCGTTTTAGGCAGTAATGTCACACATGAAAGCAGGAACATGAAAATGGGGGGGAAAAAACATTGACTTTAAATCAATGCAACACATATTTGGGACTTCCTCTTTCAGTGCTAAGAATTTTTTTTGGAAGTTTATTGTTTTCAATGCCAAGGTGAGGATGTTATTTAACTTTTGTTCTTATCAACAATGTGCTGGTTTACTCCATGTTTACTAAATTGCAGCACAGCAAAGAAAGAACATAAATATTTCACCCACAAACATACAGTCAATTCACTTTACAGTACATTCTGTGAAGCACTTTGAGATGTCTAGAAGATGTGAAAAGCACAATATCAAATGCAAGGATTATTATTATGATATTATAATAAATTTTGTGCCATCTTACTTTGAAACATGTGAAGGCACTTTGTAATAATTACAATCAGCTAATATTGACTGTATTTGTAGGTGAATGAAGCAAGCATTTTGCACAGAAAGTCCCACAAACAGCCACAAAGTGATCAGTTTATTTGTAGGATTGTTGGATAGGATACAAGAAGCGACACTCTTTTTTCAAACAGTGTAATGAGAATTTTAGCAATGAAGAATAGGCAAGCAGAAATTTGGTTTCAATATCTCATCCAAAAGACAAAATCTCTAAAACTTTCTTCTTGCCACTGCTGCACTGGGGTTTGAACCCAGAACCATCTGACCCAGAGTTAAAGCTGTCAGCTGAACCAGCTAGGGCAAAATGTTGGGCAAGTGGAGCAGGCCTGAGTCTGCTGAACGGAGGGTGCGAGCAGGCTGATAGGGAGACAGTAGGTTAGAGAGATAGGTGGGGGCCTTGAAAGTGAGGACGAGGATCTTGAGTTCGATCCTCTGGGGAATGGGGAGCCAGTGGAGACTGGTGAGGGTGGGAGTGATGTGTTGTGAAGCCTAATACGGGAGAGTACACTCATGGAGCGGATGTGGGGGAGGAAGGATAGTTTGGGGTCGAACAAGACGCCCAGATTGGCTTCAAGAGGTGGAGAGAGCAGCCTTGGACATGAGCGGGAGCCTACAAGCTGAAGACCTGGATTCAATTTCCAGCAGGTCAGGACGAAAGCGTGGATAAGTTTCCTTACTCCACACACATGCCTGAAAATAATCTCTCAAACAAAAAAACACAATAATAAATTGGTCATTGCAATTCACGACTGTTTGTGGTGACACTGCTGTGTGCAATTGGCTGCCGTGTTTTGCCCACTAACATACAATTCACTTTACAGTGTATTCTGTGAAGCGCTTTGAGAAGTCTAGAAGATGTGACAAGTGCTATATCAAATGTAAGGATTATTATTATCAGTCGATTGGTGGGATTGCTGTTCTGCGGATAATAATTCCTTAAAAATATTAATAATAATTTGGTCACTCAATCCACCTGTGGGACACTTCTGTGTGCAATTGGCTATCACGTTTTGCTCACCAAACATAGTCAATGACATAAGGGCGCTATATAAATGATTATTATTATATGGGTACCTAATGTTGCGTTTAAACTGCTTCAAGAACAATGCATTGGGAACTATCAATTTGCTAAGATAAAATTCTAGAATGGGATGTTATTTCCTTAAAAGGCCCTGGAGCATTGCACTACCAATACTCCCCTGGTTAAAGATATTATGTAACATAGCACAAGCCATACAGATTATGAGTTTGAATCAAATATGCATGTCTGAACTAGCGAATGTTACAACCAAAGCAATATCTGGGCCTCAGTGCCAATATATTTTCAGGTAAATGGGCTCAGTTCCAACGGAGACAAGAGAACTGAAAGTTCATTAGCACCAGCGGCTACTGGGCATGGTAGGCATAATGCCAAAGGTGTGCAGTCTTACATTGTGCAAGTCTTTGTTCTGGAGAGGAGTTCAGTAACATCATGGCAGTGGCTGCGTCGATATCGGAACCTGACAAGAGAAACATGAAAATTCATCATCACGAAGCCTGGAGCTGAGCTCAGTGTGTATAGATCAATCCCTGTATGATGCTAACCTGGCAAAGGAACAGGAGAAAAGCAGCAATCATGTCTCTTCACTAGAAGAAGTCAGTAACATAATAGTCATCTTGCATCCCCCCAGGAGATCAGCAATATAAATTATGAATAAACCACTATGGTTGGCCAGATTTAGTCAGTGCCTAAGGGCCAATTACATGCCAAGGTTTTGGTAGCCATAGCTACAGACATGGACATGGAAAGGGATATCTACACACTCCAGCTTTACTCAGTACGCTGGAGACCCTTTCTCCCCCCACCCCACCTACAGATTGGGAGAAAGGGAAACGTAGCAGCATTTTAAAGAAATCCCAGCCAGGAACCTCCACTGTCTGTGTGGGCCATAAAGTTTAATTAAAAATGGTACACACATAACCTGGGTTCACTCCAGGCACAATGCTAATAAGACAGTGGAATCTCTAAAAGTGTAGTGATTCTTCTCTAAGTGCAAATAAATAATAATAATAATTATGTTTGGCATAGCACTTTTCACATCAGGAGATTGTCCCAAAACCCTCTGCAGGGAGAGCACCAAAATAAATTATTGATAAACTACTACGGTTGGCCAGATCTAGTCATTTACTTTAAAGTGGAGTGATTGTATATATCATGGGTGAACAAAGTATTTGATATTTCCATGAAATATAGAAATACAGAAATGTTTTGCACAGAAGGGGATGAAGCTGCATAAACAACATCAATATAAAGCACCAAACTACTGTGTATATTGTGTTCAGCCTACATCAGGTCCACTACCCCAATATGACAAGTGTTTAAATCGGTTTCCCAGGCTCGTCTGTCTCCCTTTCCTCTTTACTAAAACAGACACGAGTCTGAGGCTGAGTGCATCTTTGTACAATGTTAGATGGTTATTGGCTCTACAAGATGGCATGTCCTGAGAATGAAGAGTGTATATAATACAAATTTATATTTATGCGTTTAGCTTGTGGCTTTCTCAGTTTATATCCTCTACTTCTCCTGCCCTGATTTTGCAAAGGGCAATTCCCTTCAAGATTTTAAAAAAATCTTCAGAAGCTAACTTCCAAATTAAGATTTTTTTAAACAAAATTGCATGGTTTTAGTTCAGTGATTTTAATAATCATCCTCGCAATTGACTTAGCACGTAATTAAGACATCTCAAAGCGCTTCACAAGCTATACTGTAGAGTCTAGTGACTGTATATTTTGTGGGAGAAATTTAAGGCTAAATCTAGGTGATGTTCTTGAATGGCAAAACATTATTTGTATCCTTTTGTCAAACAGAAGATTGGCTGAAGATTGGGTGAAGAGAAAGAATGGTCTGTTTTCAGGATCTGAAATTCTCAACCACAAAAACGCTACATTCTGGAATTTATTACTACAAGTTATACTACACTATTATATTAAGGCTGGATCAATAGAATCATAGAAAAGTGAACTGGATACGTACAGTACTCGAGTAGTAAAAACATTAAAGGATATGGGTAGAGCAGAAAAAAATGAGTATTTAATGGGGTGGGGAGGTTGGAGGGAGATTCAGCAAAATGGGTAGGAGTGGTGCTGACACAATGGGCTCAATGGATCCCTTCTGTGCAGAAAATTGCTCTCTCTATGATTCTCTAAGTACTTTGCTGCTTGAGTTTCATTTTAAGGCCTTTCCGGTATTGTCAATTCTGTTCAATGCAGTTACATGTGAGTTCTCTACAACGTGTGCAAAATGGGATTTAAGATTGCACTGAAGGTTACCAGGCAGTAGCGCCACTGCCTGGTACATTCAGTGCTATCTGCCTTGTTACTGCCTGGTACATTAAGTGCAATAATTATTATTATTGTTAATAATCCTTTCATTTAATATCGAACATCATCAGTCAAAACATTTCAGAACTTCACGAGATTTTTACCAAGGAAATGTAGTTATTATGTATTTGTATGCAACTGTGGCAGCCAATTTGTGCACATGAATGTACCACAGAGATACATGGGCAATTTTATGTGGAGGATGGTTGGCCAGGTTCTCTTATCTTCTTGAATAGTCCATTGGGATTGCTTATCCCCACCTGAACAGGCAGCCAGGATCTTGGTTTAATGTGTCAACCGAAAGATGGCACCTTTGACAACGTAGCGCTCTTTCAATATTGCACTGGAATGCCAGTCTAGACTAAGAACTCAAAGTTACTGACTCTGGGTTCGAAAGCATACGTTCTGCCTCAACAACATTTACATTCATATAGCGCTCACCTTTCTGAAGGCAGCTTCGATGCTGAGGGGACATCGATGTGAAGTGATGAGGAGGCGGTGATGCACTGAAAGAAAATTCAAAGTTACCTATAAAAGACTGGTCACCGGGAGGCCAATTCTGTACCAACCCCTTCCTTGCCTCCGGGGAGGCACCATGCTAGAATGATGTAAATGCATGTTTCATAGCTGCCAACCTTTTTTAACAAAAAAAGTACTCCTGAAAGCTAAAAACAGTATTTTGTAGTAAAAAAAAGTACTTTCTCCAGAACCTACCGGTACTTAACAAAAAAATTACAGTGCGAAAAGATGCCAAGTAAAATGGGACTTCAATACCCCTTGTTAAGCAAAAATTGCGTTAAGAGGGCGGTCCCTACTGTGTTTCCGCATATGAAAAAAAAACGTTCCCAGTAATGCCTTGCGCCTAGCGCTAACATTTACAGTGTACCAGCGACGGCAGAAGGTAGGTAGCACTGCTATTGAAGGCAGGGAGAGAGAGTTAAAGAGAAAGAGACTGAGACAGAGAGAGACAGAGAGACTGTGAGTGAGATTGTGATGGCCAGAGACTCAAACAGAGAGAGAGAGACACACAGAAAGAGAGAGATGCAGAGAGAGAAAGAGAGAGAGCGCGACCCAGACAGACAGAGAGAGGGAAAGAGACACGGAAAGAGAGAGAGAGAAAGAGACACACAGAGGGACACACAGAGGGAGACTGGGACAGAGAGACAGAGAGACAGACAGACAGAGAGAGAGAGAGCATGGAATTTCCAAAATTCAGATTTTACCAAAAAATGTATTTTAACAAGTAAAATCGTACTGCCATATTTACTTCAATCTATCGTACTAAATACGGCAAAAACATACTGGTTGGCAGCTCAAATGTTAGTAAAGGGAATCATCCCCTTGGCTACTCTAGGCTGAAGCAACAAAAGGAAATAAGGTCTGACCAGGGGAGGGGGAAAATCACCCTGGAATCCATTCAATTTTGCAAACAAATAAATGCAGGGATGAGCACAGGAACTGCGAAAGGGTATTTGGCGTCCTAGGTGAGCCTTCAGATGTGCGCCCATAGTAACTTCTGATAAGCTAATGTTAATACTAAAAGTTTATATAATTAATTATCAATGAAAGTAATGGTAATAGTTATACATTTATTTATGAAACACACTTCTGTTTTATTTAAGTACAGTATTAAGCATTCTCCGGTTAACTTACTGCTAACTCCCACGCCTCCGCCACTATATGCCAGCATATGACAGCAGTAATTTTCGCCAACCGTACGTGCTCTGTAACCAGGGCCGGCGCCCCCCCAAATTTTGGCGATCTAGGTGACCGCCTAGTTCACCTAAAGCTAGCACTGGCCTTGGATGACATTACAGAAATTACAGTACCAAAGGAAGCCATTTGGACACCTCTGGTGGGGCTAGTTTCTCCATGGTATCTCGCTACTCTAATCCCAATTCCCTGTTCTTTGTCCATACTCTTTTATGTTTGGTATGGATAGTCTTGATTGCTGTCCCTCTTCATGATCCAACAGCCATCTGACACTAACTGAGTTTCTAAGCCAATAGGCTTAGAGAGAGAGATGCAGAGAGAGAAGCCAATAGGCTTAGAAACTGCTTAAGTTAATGCAAGTCAGCCAGCAACTATGTCAGCTCCTTGAACAAAGACAAAGGTTAACAGAATTGCTCAAACACGCCCTTCACATAGCAAACAACAACAAAATTACATTTGTATAGCGCCTTTCACGTCAGGAGGACGTCCTAAGGCGCTGGACAGATATTGCATTCAGACCCAAGCTGGGGGCAGTACGGGATGGGGAGGAGGAGTTGCTGATGGGTCCATCAAAGAGGAGAATCTTGAGGCGAGACTTGACGGAGGCCATGGAGGCGGAGAGGCGGAGGTACTTCGGGATGGAGTTCCAGAGGTTGGTGGCAGAGTGACTGAAGGTTCACCCGCCAATGGTTGAGCAGGTGGGTTGGGGGACGTGGAGCAGGCTGCTGAACAGAGGGAGTGGGCAGGTTGGTAAGGGGATAGATCATGGATGTAGGGTAGGGCGAGGTTGTGAAGGGCTTTAAATGTGAGGTCCAGGATCTTGAATTGGATCCTCTGGATGATGGGGAGCCAATGGAGTCGGGCAAGGATGGGAGAGATGGGAGTCACAGAGTTTGGAACGATAGAGGATACAGGCGCAGAGTTCTGGATTATTTGCAGCCTGTGGAGGGAGGAATTGGGAAGGCCGACCAGCAAGGCATTTGCATTGTTGAGCCGGGATATAATAACGTGGATGAAGGTTTCAGCAGCTTTAGGCGTGAGGTAATGGCAGAGTAGTGAAATGTTGCGGAGGTGGGGAAAGGCAGAACGAGTCATTGCTTGAATGTACGGGAGGAAAGGCAGTTGAGGGTTGAACAAGACACCTAGGTTTCTGACTGGCTTGGTGAGGTTGAGTATGCAACCATGGAGGTTGATGCAGCCAGCGCCTGATGCAAGAATCCCAAGAAACAGAGTTTTAAATTGTTCTCTGAAGTTTTCATTAGCTTACATGTCCAGGCAGGAAATTATGCAAAATAAATATCAAATACAATCCCCTGGATACTCAAAATTCCTCAGTAAAACTAACTAGTCTTGTTTTCTACTCCCCTACGTTCCTTAGGCACTTACACTACTGAGATTGATGAAGAAGGTTGACTTGATTCCAGCATTCCAGTGCTTAGCAACAGAATGTCAGAATCAACTGAACTCTCTTACGGTAGTCTGTCTCGGTTGCCCGGTTCCCGAGCCAAACAGGTCCACACTATTCCAAGACACTATTCCAAACAAGTCTTCCCACCTCAGTTCCTGAAAACTCTTCAAAGCCAAAGCCCTAATAGTTGGGAGTACTTGCCATACAGCAATCTCGACTTGAGCTATGTGGTTTTATCTGGTTACTCCGGTCGTGCCCCCAATTCACACTCTGGAGTGGCTCTCGCCAGCCTGTGCCAATCACTCTGGGCAAGTAGGTAAAGCATGGTACATTCCCTCGAGGAAGAGCATGTATTCCAATACCAGGCATAACTATGGAACTTTCCATTTGATTTGGATATTCGTAATAAGCAGGATGATGGGATTTCCTCATGTGTCAAAGACACCCAGCTGATCAAAAAAAATCAAATTTTCTTAAAAAAAATACATTTCTAAGAAGATTTGCCAAGCGAAAATACTACTGCTTAATGTGAAGTCTTTGTTCTGTATTGAGTTAGCTCATCTTGACCGGGTGCAGCAGTGTGGCACGACAATTGCCTGAGTAAACTTTGGGGATAGAAAAATGAGCCAGAGCTCCTATTCCTGATCTCTACTCACATCTATTGGCAGGTCCAGGTGAGCACAAAAAATAGCCACTTTAGCTACTGTATCAATTGCATGGGGTGGGGGGGGGGGTGGTGGGGGTGTAATGTGGCTTTTCTTTCCATTTAGAATTCAACATAGAACCCACCACATAGAGCATGTACATAATCCCTTCAGCGGTGATAGGTTCTGGAAGCATGGGGGGACAGGAGAGGAAAGTTGAGCAAAAAAAAATCAAACCATGACTCCCGAGAAAAGAGGGTGTGAATCCCTCCCTCCCTCCCTCAATATCTGTGCCACTTCCATTTATTTATCTTGATGTGCAGTGACCTTTCAGACACACACCCACATTCCTCGCACAAAGCAAAGCACACCTGGGTGGCTGACTGAACATCCTGTGACTTGCGACCTGCCCGGCCGCGCCCCACTCCCCAACCCTCCCTACTCGCCAGAAAAGAAAATCCAAATCTTACTGAAGAGCTGTGGTCAGTAGCTCTCACCCAGCTTGTTTGTTCCGACCAGAGGTGCGAAAACTAGACAACTATGGCTAGTGTTTAATATATACATCAGTTGCCAAGCAACACAACATGTTTTATGATGGCATTGTATACATTTTATATAGATATATTTTGCAATATGTTCCCATAGTAACATTACCATTGGCTCATTTACCATCATTCCTGTCTGCTGACAGATCAGAGACAGTCACTGCTCGTGAACCTCTTTCAAGACGTTTTCCGTACATACAACAAATACAGAAAATTGTTTCCCCCCCCCCACACACACACACACACACATAGCTTAGTGAATTTATTTGGTGAGTACGTAATCTGTACAGGTAGGTTTTAAGGAGTTATTTATATAGTAATATCACATTAATCCTTGCATTTGATATAACACCTTATTACATCGTTGAGATGTCTCAAAGCGCTTCATGAAATACAGTTTGGCCCTCGTTGAATGCGGGGGTTACGTTCCTGGAAAACAGCGCACTCAGTAAAATCGCGTTCGGTAGGCTTAATAAATATCGGGAAAAGGGAGGGTTAGGGAATATCAGGCTATCCAACCTCAAGCCTCCAGGCACATCCACACCCGACCAACGCAAGGTGCATACTGATGCGGGTTACAGCTGGCTGGCCCGCTCTTCCCGCTTGTCACTCTCCCCGATCTCACTGACTCACTGGAAACAATAAAACAGCACCTCACACTACCACAGCTTGGCTAAATTATTTTACCTTTGGTCCTGGAAGTGTCAGGAGACTCTCCCTCTCTCTCTCTTCTGTTTCCCATGCAATGCCATCAGGTTGCTCTGAGGCTGAGGAATCATCGGACTCAGGCAGCGCCAGCGTCCTTCCAAATGTGCATGTGCGCGGGGCTAGCCAGCTGAGGAATCATCGGACTTCGTCAGGAGCTGCCGGCGTCCTCCCAAATGTGCATGCCAGCGCGTATACGCAAATTTTACTCGCGTATATGCAAAAAAGTGCTGCATTTATTTCTTTGCATATAGATGAATCCATACTCGAGAAAGCCACGTTCGGCAAGGGTTGACTGTATAATGTAAAATGGTTTGATTGTGTGTCGTTTGTGGGTGAAAATGGCAGCCAAATTGCATGCACCAACGTCTCACATACACCCTCTTTTCTTGGAAGTCATGGTTTAATTTTTTATGGGTGAGGGGGTGAAATTGTCAGCTAGGATACTGAGAGAAAGTTCTTTCTCTTTTCAAATACTGCCACCTCGACAGGCAGATGGTTTAATGTCTGAAGAATGGCACCTCCAACAATAAGTTATACCCTCAGAACTGGAGTAACCTCGACTGAATGGGTTCAAAGTGCTATATGAGGCTTCAACCCACACCTTCCGCCACTGCCTCACCCCAGAGGCTGTCGAAACCCTTGTCCATGTATTCGGCACTTCAAGGCTCGACTATGGAAACACCCTCCTCGTCGGCCTTCCCTGCTCTTTCTTTCACAAGCTCCAGATCATCTAGAACTCTGCAGCCCGTGTCCTCACTCGCACCAAGCTCCGTGACCACATCTTTCCCACCCTCACACAGCTAGATTGGCTCCCCATCCCTCAAAGGATCGAAGGTCAAGATCCTCGTCCTCACTTTCAAGGCCATTCATGGCCTTGTCGCCTCCTATCTCTCCAATCTGCTGACTCCCTATGAACCTGCCCGCTCCTCCGTTCAGCGGGTTCCGGCCTGCTCCATGCCTCCCGCCCTACCATCGGTGACTGGACTTTCACCCTCTCTGTCCCCACACTCTGGAACTCCATCCCATAGTCCCTACACCTCGCTCCCTCCCTCGCCTCCTTCAAGGCCGGTCTCAAAACTCTAATCTTCGATCATGCCTCCTGCCACCTTCCCAGATCTCTCTCCTGTCCCAACTCTCTACCTGCACTATCCCGCCTCTCCTCGCTTGGGTCCTGACCCCTGTGTATTCAACGCCTTGGGATGTCCTCCCAACATGAAAGCCGCTCTATAAATGTAATTTTGTTGTTGTTGTACAAGACAAGAGTGATACCAAATGAGCCAGGCTGACAGACTTAAGATAGAGAGGGTTGAAACCGAGGGGTAGAGGGAGGAAGTTCCACAGGTTAGAGGAATAGCATCCGAAATACTACACTGCCCTCCCCTCTCCCCAATCCCGGGTACCAAACACCGACTGTCCAGTGCCTTGGGATGACCTCCCAACGTAAAAGGAGTTATACAAATGTAAGTTTATTGTTGGAAGCTTAGCCTTCGATGGTGGTCTGATGAGGGCATGGCAACACGAAGGAAGCCCAAGTTAGCCAAGCGAAGGGGGAGAGCAGAGGAATGTGGTGGGAGATGGGAGTTGCTAGGGAAGGCATTTGAAAGTATTGGCCTTGAAATCAATCTGCCAGGAGAAGGAGTCAGTGGAGTCTGGTGAGGACTGGGCTAACAGGCATGTAGAGCGGGTGAGGTTGCAGGTGGTGGTTTTGGATAAAATTGGAGATTAAGCATGGTGGAGTTAGGGAGACCAGAGAGGAATAACTACATTTGAAGTCCAGGTGAGAGGTAGTAATGAAGGCAGTGCAACTGAGCCAAGCTACGCACAATACCACTTTTGCTTTACATTTTTTAACTGTACTTTTTTTAACAGTAATTTATTTTAAATCATTGATGTTTCAGTAAAAACACTTAATTCACATAGGAAGATAGCTGGAAAATTGAATTAATAATAAACTATTTAGAAAAACTGAAAATAACAGCACAGATTCTCTCTCAGAGAAAGAGTGCCTTTGGGCTCCCCTCTTCCTCTCCTGCCCTCCACCCTCTCTGATCCCAACCTCCAGCTCGGGTCTGAAACACTAATTGTCCAGTGTCTCCCAATGTGAAATACGCTATAGAAATGTAATTTTGTTGTTTTTGTTGAAAGTCTTACCTTAATGTTTATTGTGCCATGTACTACAACAGGTTAATGCTGACAAAATTATTTAATAATATTTACATTTGGTATAACATCTTTCACATCGAGAGGATGTCTCAAAGTACAGTAGAAGCCCGTTTATCTGTGACTCGATGAACCGGCACTTCCGTATAACTGGTACGCCAAAAAAAATCCCTGTTCGATAAACCGAAACGTATCCATAACAATAGCGGTGGAGCATTTGTAAATGCTTAAATAATAACAGATAATAACAGAATATTGTATTGGTACTTGTTAAAACTACTCTCTTGTGCTTCTCACCTTTACTGGTAGATGCTGCGCTTGAAGCCACGATGCTGCGGTTGAGGTTTATAGTCCAACAATTCTTTTTAAAATGGAGCACGCCAAGCAGGTGAAAAAAACGGAGCGCGACTTTAAAGCCTTACTAGCAGCAAGCCGATAACCCTAGCCGATAACCCACATTGTCGTGCAGGTACAGTATTTCGATTTGCCGCTAGTAGTATCTAGGGTTATCGGCTTGCCGCTAGTAAAGTCGCGCGACTTTAAAGTCCCGCTGCCGTTTTTTTCACCTGCACAGCATCCTCCATTTAAAAAAGAATCGCTGGACTGTAAACCTCAACCAATAAGGGTGAGAAGCGCAAGAGAGTAGTTTTAACAATAAGTACCAATACAATATTCTGTTATTATCTGTTATTATTTAATCTAGTGTGTGTTAAAAGAACTTTAATTTTTTTGTGGTGGGTTTTTGGCCATGGGCCGCCCGAATATCCGGCAGGCGCTTTAACCGGCAATGGCCAGGTCCCACAGGTGCCATATAAACAGGCTTTTACTGTACTTTAAAGGACATACTGTAAAGTGGAGGGAGCACTGCGTGTTTTAAAACCTTTCTGAAAATTAATTTAAAAGTAAAACATCACAGGGATCTTATTCAAAGCAACTCATTCCTGGAATGTGTTGCCGAGAAAGGGTGGTAGAAGCCGATTCAATAACAACCTTTAAGAGAGAAGTAGATAGTTATTTGGGGAGCACAAGTTTGCAGGAAGAGCAGGGGAGTGGGATTGATTTAGACAGCCACTCTGCCCCCAACCTCTGGAATTCCATCCCTCAATCCCTCTGCCTAGCCCCCTCCCAACCCTCCTCCCAACCCTCCTTCAAGTCCTGCCTAAGACCCTCCTCTTCAACAGTCCCTGCCTCCTCCTTTCCATTCACCTTCCCCTATCCTGACCCCAGCTTGGGTCTGAAACACTGACTGTCCAGCACTTTGGGTCGCCCTCCTGACGTGAAAGGCGCTATACAAATGTAATTTTGATGTTGTGGTTGTATAATTATATGATTCCCTCTCCTTTCTTATGCAACATTAGTATAATAGGTTAAAATGCTCAAAGCTACATTGCAAAGTTGTGCTGTAGAGCTGGTCAGACCACATATCCGCTTATAAAAAAGACTGGAAGAGCCTAAGGGGAGTGGATGTGCTTACCTTGGAGGTGAGGCTGGTGGTGTATAGAAGGGTTGCAGTGTAGAATAATATGGTGTCTTCATCAAGGCCTGGATAAGGTTTGGCCTGTATTGTGGATCCACACACCACAGTGAACCCTTCCCAACGGTCTGTACAGAATTACACAAATAATTCACATTAAGATACACATAGAACTCTGAGAGAGCTAATCATTTAGTCCCCCTCCACTTTTTCCTCACATGGCATTTTTCTCTTTTAGATATTGTGTAATTCACTTTTAAAGGATTGATGGATTCTGTTTTAACCAACATCTATGTACAACTACCGCTAATAATAATAATAATAATAATCCTCGCATCTGATATAGCACTTTATCACATCTTCAAATGTCTCAAAGCGCTCCACAGAATATACCTCAGTGTAAAATTTGTAATATGTTTTTGGCTTTAATATTGGGGAAAAGCAAAAGTATTATTCTAGTGTATGACTGGTTTTTGTTTTGCACTTAATTATAATCCTTGCACCTGTGAACAACAACAGATTATATTTGTAAAGTGCCTTTCACGTTGGGAGGATATCAGAAGGTACTTCATGTCAGGAAGATATCTTGATACTCTTCGTAGGATTTTTAAAGTATTCATCCTATTTTATAATTCAGATAAATGGCTAAATTGTAACAGTTTCTTGGTCCTGAATAATCCTAAATCCTACGCAAGTCATCTCCTAACTCGGAACACCGCCTTCCGCACTTATCCTCTGCATTGAAGTATCCATACTCAGTTTTCCACTTGAAACAAGTGTGGGAAACAATGTCTTGACCCATCACTACATGTGCAGTTACCAGCTGCAGTGATGAAGTAGTGCATGCTCACGACAGTACAGTGTATTCCAAGCGCAGAAAACCACAGCAACAACAACATTTATAGACGTCCCAACACGCTGAACAGTCGGGTCGGGACCCGAGCAAGGGGGATGCTGGGTGGGAGGGGATGGACAGAGGTGGGAGGGCAGCAGAAGACACGATCAAAGAAGAGGGTCTTATGTTTGGCCTTGAAGGAGGCAAAGGAGGAAGCGAGGTGATGGGACTGGATGGGGGCAGAGAGGCTGAAAGCGATGGTAAGGCGGGTCGGACAGGGGACATGAAGCAGACTAGAGCCCGCTGAACGGGAGGGAGAGGGCAGGTTGAAAGGGAGTCAGCAGGGCGGGATAGGAATGGGCAAGGTCATGAATGGCCTTGAAAGTGAAGATGAGGATCTTGAATGGGATGTCCTCCTGATGTGAAAGGTGCTATACAAGTGTAATTTTGTTGTTGTTGAATTCGATCCTCTGGGGGATGGGGAGCCAATGTAGCTGGGCGAGGGTGGGAATGATGTGGTCGCAGAGCTTGGTTTGGGTGAGGACACAAGCTACAGAGTTCTGGATGATCTGCAGCTTGTGAAGGGAAGAGCCAGGATGGCCGACGAGTAGGGAGTTTCCATAATAATATAATAATAATAATCCTTACATTTATATAGCGCTTTCCACATCTTATCGACGTCTCAAAGCGCTTCACAGAATGCAAGAACGTCGCAAGGACCAGAGCGGGGGGGGGGGGGGGGGGGGGGGGGGGGGTAGGGGGAATTGTGGTAGGAGGAAGCAGAGTAGGAAAATTGACTGTATATTTGTGGGCGAAACGCGGCAGCCAAATTGCGCACAGCAGTGTCCCATAGTCAAGCATTGATGTGACGAATGAACGAGGGTTTCGGCAGCCTGAGGGGTGAGACATTGGCGGAGTCTGGTAACGTTACAGAGGTGGTGGAAGGCAGTGCTGGTCATGGTGTGAATGTGGGGGAGGAAGGACAGTTCAGAATCAAACAAGACAACTACATATTTGTTGACTGTTATGCATTAGTCATATAAGATCTGATTTATACAAATTTGCCTGTAACTCGTACTTTGCAGAAGTTATATTAAATGTGATGGTCCCTACTGATACAATTTATGAGAGTTACTGTAGTGCCTTTCATGTTGGGAGGACGCTGTACAGTCAGGGCTTCGGAGAGTTGTTTTTGATTGAAACCTGGAAGCTTTTAGTATTAAGCAGCACTAGGGTCCGTTGATATAGAAATTTTCCGATTTAGATATATCGATGGGCTCACATCGAGATATACCGAAATATCAATATTTTCGGGGTTTTCGTACTGCGCATGCGCGCGCATACCGAGTGCGCGCGCTTTCGGAGTGCGTGCACGTTCCGGGTGCGCGCGCATTCCGGGTGCGCACGCATTCGGGGCCTATCTCCTCAGGAGGTAAATATCTTTCTCTCTCTGTGTCTCTCACTCTCTCCATCTCTGTGTTTTTCTGTCTGTGTCTCTCTCCCTCTCTCACATCCCCCCCATCTCTATCTGTATATTATCACATCCACCCGTCTCTCCCCACACCCCACCTGCTGTCTCTCCCTCCCCCCCCAGCCGTCTCTCTCCCCCCCCCACCCGTCTCTCTCCCCCCTCCACCCCCCCCCAGCGTCTCTCCCCCCCTCCCACCCCCCAGCCGTCTCTCCCCCCCCAACCGTCTCTCTCCCCCTCACCCCCCCACAGCCGTCTCTCCCCCCCCACCCCCCAGCTGTCTCCCTCCCCCCCAGTCGTCTCTCTCCCCCTCACCCCCCCACAGCCGTCTCTCCCCCCCCACCCCCCAGCTGTCTCCCTCCCCCCCAGTCGTCTCTCTCCCCCCCCCCCCCGCCAGCCGTCTCTCTCACCCTCCCCCTCACCCCCCCAGCCGTCTCTCTCCCCCTCACCCCCCCCCACCCAGCCGTCTCTCTCCCCCCACCCCCAGCCGTCTCTCTCCCCCTCCCCCCCAGCCGTCTCTCTCCCCCTCCCCCCCAGCCGTCTCTCTCCCCCTCACCCCCCCCCAGCCATCTCTCTCCCCCTCAGCCCCCCCAGCCGTCTCTCTCCCCCCCACCCCCCAGCCGTCTCTCTCCCCCCCCACCCCTTGCATACCTGTATATTGTATTCGAGCACTATGCATACAATATGGCGGCTTTGCACCTCGGTCTGTGCATTGTGTATAGAGATGAGCATTCTGGGTCTTGTAGTTCAGTGTGCGGCATTCCGATTTTTTACCTCGATATATCGATTTTTCGATATATCAATATTTTTAAAATGCCTATATCGGCGTATCGATATGAAAATTATATCGGGTTTTAGCGATATATCGCCGGACCCTAAGCAGCACATTACTTTCTGCTCTGCACGTGAAAATCAATAACTCATAACAATACTCTGCGACTTCAGGACTCAGTCAGCATTGTGCGAGTAGTGACAGACCGACCGACCAATGACACCAAGTTAATGAAGGTGGTGGATTGCAAAGCTGAACAAGATAGGTGACAGGGAGATTTTAACAACTTTTGAAATTGGGCAGATGTTCTTATGTTTCATTTGTAGATGCCAACAATCTCTTACGGTGAGCAGTGCTTCCCTATAAACCACTATTTCAATCAATTACTTCTAATATAATAGAAATTTCCTTTGCTGTCCAACGAGAAAACAAAGAGATTATAATGAGGAGGCAGAATTAGTAGAGCTAGTGAAAGTAGCAAATTTTATTGGATGGGGTAAATTTAGGAATGAGTAATGGAATCTAAACCAGGGTAACTGGGAGAAAAACTTCAGGGCTGGAACAAGTCAACATTCTGGATTGTGATGTGGCACTATGTGCTGGCATCCTGCCACAGATACATTGAGAATGTGTTTTGTTCCAGCTCTGACAGACATCCCTTCTGCTCCTTCCCACACCTCTCACACCATCTGTGCGAAAAGGGGAACTGCAATGTCAGCTCTCTTGTTAGCAGGCTGTCGGTTTCTGTGGTTTGATTCACTGATGTTGGGCTGAATGGTTATTCTTGTTGTCTATCTTACGTTGTTCATTTTGAACTCTGATCTAGTATGACAACATTGTGCTTCTCTATCATAATAATTATAAATACTTATCCTTGTATATAGTGCCTTATCACACCTCTATTACCCTTCCCTATTCAAATACAGTATAGTCAATCTGTTAGGGTGTGTTCACAAGGTCATGACTTCACATGGTCAATTTGAAGGGGGGAGTGGGAGGTTGGGAGCAGCGGTTGATGTAAATTATTATGATTATTTTGAAGTCTCTGATCAAGAATATTCCTTTGCTGTGAAAGGAATTACAGGGATGATTTTGCAGCAATTCTTAATGAAGAAATCCAAAATTCCATGACACAGACTTGTAGGAATATTGCTCCAATTTTCTGTACCTATTTTCAGAATGGAGGTCTCATGAATCAGCAAGACAGTCACTAGGAGATCTCATTTTTGAATTAACACATGTACACTCCACTACAAAAAACACCAATTATTCAGAGCTTCTAGTTTC
This sequence comes from Hydrolagus colliei, assembly GCA_035084275.1. Taxonomy (NCBI): domain Eukaryota; kingdom Metazoa; phylum Chordata; class Chondrichthyes; order Chimaeriformes; family Chimaeridae; genus Hydrolagus; species Hydrolagus colliei. The sequence goes on along the minus strand of CM068744.1, from coordinate 67,294,095 downwards.
ACTGCACAGACCCTCACTGTAGGAAAGCCAAGAATCTCCATTCGCTCTGAGAAAGAAAAATGGTCTTACATAAGAATTTGTGACCGATCAGAGAGCTCCAATGTGGTAATTAAATCGATTTGATAAACATTTGATGAAAAAGAATATCAAACGTGTTCAGAAAGCGAGTGAGGAATCTTATAGTTCAGTGGTTAGAGCACTAGCCTCACAAGCGAGAGACCTGGGTTTGATTCCAGGCAGATTGAAACTGTAGCCAAGTTTCCTACTCCACATGCCTAATAATCCCTCAAAAAACAATAATAATTTGGTCACTCAACCCACGACTGTTTGTGGGACACTGCTGTGCACAATTCGCTGCTGCGTTAGGCCCACAAATATACACAGTCAATTCACTTTACAGTATATTCTCTGAAAGAAGCGCTTTGAGACATCAAGAAGACATCAAAAGCGCTATTATCAAAATGCAATTTTTTTTATTATGAGGAGAGAAATCAATTGAGATTATGGTGGTTCTCTCCAGTGATGGAGCTAAAATTATTTGAGAACAACAACAACAAACCAAATTACACTTGTACAGCGCCTTTCATGTCAGAAGGACATCCCAAGGCGCTGGACGGACCCAAGCTGGGGATGGAGGGGCGGGAGGGAAAGGGGGATCAGGATTCGCTGATGGGACCATTGAAGAGGAGAATCTTAGGCGGGACTTGAAGGAGGCCAGGGAGGGGGCGAAATGGAGGGACTGCGGGATGGAGTTCCAGAGGTTGGGGGCAGAGTGGCTAAAGGCTCGCCCGCCAATGGTGGAGCGGATGGGTTGGGGGACGTGGAGCAGGCCAGAAGAAAGTACAATTCAAAATATTCTTCCCACCCTCCCCACCACACACACTTCTGATACTTACAACACAAGGCGGGTAGATGACCAAATAGTGAGCAAAACCGACTCAGCAAAGAGTTCCAATAAGAACTCTGCCAGAGGAGGCTTCTGATAGATAATAATTCAGTCAAAGTCCGAATTCCAGTTACTTGCCAAAAAAACAAGTAGAGAGGTACAGGAGGTAGATGTCTGTCAGTGGCAGATAAAGACAGCCGCCAGCTGTAACACTGGGGCTTAAGGGGGTGGGGGGGGAGGGAGCTTAAAGGGACAGTGCTTACATGAAAATGTATTTGACACCAAATATTTTGGTTGGTTCAGGCTGGAGAGACGGATTGTTTCCAGATCTAAAATAATTGTTTTGCACATTAATAATAAATAATAATAATACTTGCATTTGATACAGCGCCTTATCACATTGTTGAGATATCTCAAAGCGCTTGATAGGACATGATGCCGAAAAATCTCAATCATATATCATTTTAGAATACTGGAAAGACCCAGTACGTTCAATCATTTTTCTAAAAAAATACTTCCTTGCTTTTAAGTACATGTATTCAACAAATCTTCCATTAGCATCAATTGGAGCCGGGACAGGCAGCTATCACATATACTGTACTGTTAAATATGTCATTGGCTAAGTAATAGTATGTGAGTTCCTAATTCAAATAATACACGGGTCATTTACCTTCCCGGTGACGCGATGTTGCAATAGTAACCCTATTGAACTGTTCTTGTAAAGTCACACCCTCAGGTTCAAAGGTCATAAACCTTGACAAATACAATATTCCAAAACAGGCATAAAGTACAATTACAACTAAAAAAAATTGTTATGGATTTTAAGGTAGCAGACTGGCAGAGCTATGTTCATGGGGCCTCTCGTCATTGAGACAGAATGAAGTCTTGTCTTTTTTCTGCCCAACTCAAATCAAGAACCATTTTCTTGACAAAACAGGAAGCACATGGTTTGTGTGCAAGCGGTAATGCTGTTATCCAGTTAAGCCAGATCACAGGCTTGCATTATGATTACCAGCCGGTCATAAACTGATAGGGAACTAAAGGAAACGTTGCTGCGGCAACTCAAAATCCAAGCCACAAAATGAAACCTGTCCTTGCTGGGCAACTTCCTGACAGCTTCTCAAAGGCAACCAATCTGAAAGTCATCATTTTAATTCCACACAAAACCACCAACAACTATAAACAGTCAACTTCCCTCCCTGTACTTAAATGCCTGGGGGAGAAATTCCACCTGAAGTAAAGCTTATAGACTTTTATAAGAAACCTGCAGAAAACTGGTTTCAAAATCTGCACGTTCTGAAATGCTAAGATGAAGCCTAAGTCTAAATCAGGTGAAAATTCACCCTCAATTTTAAAAAAAGGAGTTAACATTTTAGAATTAAATATAATAATAATACTTGCATTTGATACAGCATCTTCCCTCCCTCCCTCCCTTGCACCACTGTCATCGTCGTCGTCCCCCACCCCTCCCATCCCCTCTCTCTCGGGTTGAGACCTGACAGTTCTGTGTCTTAGGACATCCTCACAACGTGAAAGCGCTCTATAAATATAATTTTATTGTTGGTTGTCTCTCTCTCTCTCTTATTGTACTCTTGCTCTTTGCCCACAGACCAGGCCTTCATTGTCAGAATGCCCACTAAACTCCTGTTACCCTCTTGTGTGTCTGTGTTTTTCTCTGACGAACAACTGAATCTTGAGGAAGAATGATGATCATTGTATGTACAAGTACTCGATTTACATAAGAGCATAAAAAATAGGAGCAGGAATAGGCCATTTACCCGCCCAAGATCTATGTTCAAATCCAGGCAGATGAGGGCGAAGCCTTGGGAAAGTTTCCTTACTCCACACACCTAATAATAATCCCTCAAATAAAATAATAATAAAATTGGTCATTTCAATCCACAACTGTTTGTGGGACACTGCTGTGCATAATTGGCTGCCGCGTTTCGCCCACAAATATACAGTCAATTCACTTTACAGTATATTCTGAGAAGCGCTTTGAGACGTCTAGAAGATGTGAATAGCACTATATCAAATCCAAGAATTATTATTAATAGGCAGCCCCAATTGTAGCTAGCCTGCCAAAGCAATATCATTTTGTATGTTGTTTGGTGTGCCACCCAAGTGAATAATTGGGTTAGCGGGTCTTGGTGGTGGTGGTGGTGAGTGAATGGGTTCCGTCATTGCAATTAGCTGTTTGTATTATTTTTGACAGCCGCATTCGGCTACAAATCCCGTGAAGCACTTTGAGATGTTTTAATGATGTGATATCACACAAAAGGATTGTTAAGAATAAAAATCAACCAGGGGCTCTTGCTCCTAAGGTGCAAAATTCCATCAGCGTACAGCCCGTAAGACAATTTTGATTTAAAAGTGTAAGATGGACCAGAAAGAATTGCTTTACATTCCTGAATTCAGTCTTAATTTGGAAATCACTTTTTAAAAACGGCACAAAACCAACTTCCAAATGAGCTACTGAATTTAAGAATTTTCTACAATTCAGCAACATATCACATTTTCAAGACAAGGTCTTAGAGGGTATGATGAGGTGGAATTCCAGTGCTCAGGCTGTCAAATGAAAGTAATATTTTAGCAGCCCTGCTCCAAAATCCTTGTGCAAGCCATACATCACTGGACCCTGATTTGCTAGCTGCAGCACTGCCTGGGCTAGAGACATGCAAGCAGAATTCTAATATAATAACAGTCCGTGCATTTGATATAGCACCCTATTACATAATCAAAACGACTCGAAGCACATCACAGACATACACTAAAATGACGTGATTGTCTATTTTGCGTACAAATTTTCATCGCCCATCATCCTGACATTCCAGACTAGCTGGATGAAATGATAAACATTATCAAGCCAAAACGTCTCGCAAGTTCTGTCAGGTATAATTTCAGTCTTTTTGCTCCTGATTATTCTGGAGATGTGCAGATGAGACAGGATCGAGTACAACTCTTTTCCACCGTCCCCCACCTCCGTCAAATAATAGCCTGTGATCCTGTAAGACTCACACATAAATAATAGCTATTTGATTGTAACTGAATGATTGATAAGACTGAAGAATGCCAAACATCTCTGAACTGAACCCCCAACAGAGCCAATAGTGTGTCCCAGTACAAGCCAGTCCAGGTACGGGAGGAAAACACATGAAATATTATTGGGAGGGGAGAGAATTTGGCAGAAGAAAAATGCTCAAAAGGTGTATTACTGCGGCTGAGTATTGCAATATTTCTAAGCATAGTCAGTGTGGTAGCAATGTGAGCCAAGATGGAAGAGGCTGTTGTCTAGTGGTCCCCATGAGGTATAACAATATTTATCGAGCTTTGAAGCCCCTGAACTGTACTTATTGAGAATAGAAAAGATCTGACACCAGTCAACTCTATCACTCTGCAGAAATATTGTCCGGGCCAGCACCGTCCTGTGTTTAACACTGGGCCTGTGCTGAGCTGATCAATCTTAGGTAAGTAAGTTAGCAGCTGGGATGGAAAGAACAGAGAGAGTGTGAAAAATATGCTAGGGTTCCCATTGCTGATCATCATCTGGTGCCCCTTGCTGAATGTAAAGGCATGAGCACCCTATAGATAAATTGATCCATCACTCCACGGCTGCCTCTAGCATCTTGCTAGTACCAAATTGGCAGCTGTGTGTTTAGTACTGCAAATATACAGCCACTACACTTGACAGCACTTTGAAATGTTTTGAAATAATAAGCACTATATCAAATGCAAGCATTATGACAGTGGAATGACAGCCCATAGTACTGCACAGCTGTGTACACACCTGGGCTAGAAATACAGCTGTGTAAATGTATGGTTTAGACTTGATGCATAATATATTCCACTATTATTAAACCAGGCTGCTCTATCTTCAGTAGAGCTTCAGCTGTTATTGCAGCTATTACAGGACTAATAGAAATGCTTTAGTGAGGAATCCTTTCTTAAATACCAGTATCACCTCTAAATATAATGAATATACAGTACAAGAGTTCTGGGGGTTTGCCCAATTCCAGCAAAAATGAGGGAAATACTAGATGGAAAAAAATTACACATCCTAGAATAATAATCCTTGCATTTGATATAGCGCCTTATTACATCTTTGAGAAGTCTCAATGTGCTTCACAGAATATAAGGCAAAGTGAATTGACTGAATGTTTTCTGGGCAAAATGCAGCAGCCATTTCCAAACCCTGGAATCAGGTTGAATTCTCATTCCTCTGCTGTAGACAGAACATTTGAAAAAAAAATTATGAGTCCTTTACATTGTAATGTCCCAAAGCATTTTATAGGAATTAAAGTCAAGTGTAATAACCATAACTTTAAGTGAGCACGGCAGCCATTTTAAGCACTAAAACATCTCAATAAACTCCCTTCTTATTTTTAAATTGTATTTATCAGATTTTTAATGCCCATCTGAACAAACAGGACCTCAGTACTATTCAGTCTCCCAATATCAGACAGGAGTGTTAGCCTAGACTTTAAGCTTAAAGTCCTGACATGAAGCTAACCCCAACAGCCCCAGAGATGAAAATGCTGCAAACTCATCCCAGTTTCAATCTATTCAACACAGCAAGAGTTAAATACAGGCTCTGTTGGACAGCTCCCCTCCCACCTATTGGGATTGCTAGTGCTTACCTTGCCCTGATCCTTCTCCACCTTTCGGAAACACTTGTTCAAGGAGAGATTGTGCCGGACAGAGTTCTTCCAGCCAGTGGGAGCATTGGTAAAGTAGGGAAAACGTTCCAGGATCCAGTTGTAGATGTCCTTCACTGGCAGGCACTTGCCAGCTGCGTGTTCGATGGCCATAAAAATTAGGCAACTGAAAGAATACGGAGGCTTGGAGTTGGGGCCCCTCTGGCTGCCATTCAGAGGGTCAAGCAGAGACCCAGGTGAGGAGTTGGTCTGGGTCAGGTCCCGGGCCGGGCTGTCACTGCCCAAGCTAAAGTTCTCCAGGAGGTTGCCATTCTCGTGGAGCCAGTTCAAGTTTGTGAGCTCCTCGTCATCTAGCATTCCCTTGGGCCTTGCCCCAGTCCCAGTTCCGGCTGTCACCAATACATCCGCCGAGTGGCTGGGATTTAAGCTGCCAGACTCCGCCACTCCAGGAGTCTCGGCTGTCTTAGTGGGCGTCCCGCCAATGATCGGACCCATTTAATCCTTGCTTCTGTTGGGGAATGAAAAGTGAAAATATTTTAGAACGAGCCAGGTATTTCTGTCCTCAGCCACTTGGATCATAGTATCAATCGACTAACAACTGGGTTCCTACTTTCGATAGGTATTTCGCCCAGCCTGGGATCAAACCCAGGTCCTTTCGCTCGTGAGGCGAGTGCTCTAACCACTAAGGATTTCACAAAAGAAAGAACTTGCATTTTTTTTCCATGTCTTACCACATTACAAACATCTCGTAGTATTTTTCCATGTAATTACTACCAACTGTAGTGACTTTTCACTGCCTACTAGAAACCCTCCAGTCCGGTTTCTGTCACGCCCACAGCCCCAAGGCAGCCCTGCTCAAGTTACAAATCAGCTATCTTTCGTCTTTAACCAGGGCTCATCACTTTGTCACCTCATGCCCTCTGTTGAATTCAAAGCTGTCAACAATTTAGTTCTCCTTGATCACCTCTCTTTCCTCATACAAAAATTCAGCTGTTCACCACTTTACACGATTCCCATCACCCCCACCCTATCCTTACCAGATTCCGCTGTCTCCAAGTGGATTGACTTCAAGATCCTCAGTTATATGACACTCTTCCCGTTCCTCCCTCCCAGTGTACCCTTTCCCATTCCTCTGCCCCCCCACCCCCCCCACTACCCACAAGGATAATCACTAGTTGGTCATTTGACATCTAACAAGTGCAGATATAAATAAGCACTCAACAAAAAAATCAGTCTTGTTAAGGGAACACTGTATGTTAGACCACAATGTTTTCAGAAGAAGAAATTAAAGAGGGATAGTCCTGTTGCTGTGAATGGCGAGGTGTTGATAAGATTATTTTAACACCAACAAAAATAGTGTCCGTTCTCTCTAAACGTATTGCATTTACTCTATTACTGAGAGAGATGTTTTCAGGAAACTTGTGGTTTGGGCCTTGAACCTGATCATACATAGTACTCCTGAATTGTTGGATTCCACCCTTCCCTCACCATTTACCCTGTACAGTATATGCAGGACAATAAAGTAACCTTCCAGACCAGCCAGACAGCTTGTTCAAATTGGCACTCATTTCACTTAACATTACCACGGTTGAATTTAATCTAATCTGATCGGCACGGTGAACCAAATGAAAGTGTAACTCGACCCTCTGCTAATTAGATCACTGGGCGGTAAAGCAGTTAATGGTTTGGGGGAAAGAACATCAATGGGGAGCAAGACAGGGAGAGCTTAATTTGGGTGGAGGAGGAGAAGAAGGGAGAATTTATTTTATTTATTTGAATCTGTTTCAGTTGAACTTGAACAATTTGAACTGTGTGATTTTGGATTGGAAATCTACTGTTAATTATTGACAATGCACGGATTGAAGGAAAAGGACCTTTAAATACTGTTGATACTAGGGTCCATCGATATGGAAATTTTCCGATATCGATATATCGGTGGGCTCATATCGATATATCGATATCGCCGGGTTTTTTTATACTCAGCATGCCCACGCGCATTCGGAGGTGTGCACGCATTCCGGTGTGCGCGCGCAATCGGATGTGCGAGCGCATTCCATGCTCTACACCCAGAAGGTTTGCAATGCCAGCGACAAGGTAAGTTGAAACAGTTTGCTTTATACCAATATAACCGAAATATCGATATACCGCCGGACACGATATACCGATATTTGCGATATACCGATTTTTTTTAATACCGAATTTTTCGATATACCGATATATTTGAATTTCCAACATCGGCATATCGATATGAAAAATGATACCGATATAACCAATATATCGATATATCGCCGGACACTAGTTGATACACAGTAAAATTGTAGGCTATAAAGCAATGCCCCTGTTGAATAAACTTTATTGTACCGATACTGTATATAAATTCCTCTGAATTTAATTTCTATGGGCTAGTTTTGTGACACAAGACAGTGTGCAATTGGCTGCTGTGTTAAACTCATTAAAAAAAGTCCTACAGTCACTCCACTTTACAGTATATTCTATGAAGTACTTTAACTTAAGACGTCTCAATGATAAGGCGCTATATCAAATGCAAGCATTCTTATTAAAATAATTTCAATGTAGAAGAAGGAAAACAACCACAAATTGTCTGAGTCCAGCCAAATTATACCAAGCATGAACTGCACACTCATTACCTTAAAGTGACTTCTGAAAGCAGAGCAGCTAAACAGAGTGGCCAATCTTTTGCAATTTCCTTCTGTTTATTCTTCTCTTGGTAGCCCACTATAACTAGGTCAGTTCAAAGACACAAGCATTGCCTGATACAGAGCACTCAATGCTCTGTCAATGCACTCAATCAGGGTATTTATGAAAAAAAGGCCAGATATAACACAGCCTGATTTACAGCTCTGGAACTCTCTGCTTGTACCTCTGTGTTTTTTGAGTGTGTTTTTTTAAAATAATTTAAAAGAGCAATTCACAAAACAGCTCACTTGCCTAAGCAACTCAACAATTAGTCCTTAGTGCCTGCCACAATGAGGGCACTTCAGGAATAATATGGAGCAATAATTCCCCACTGTGTTTCCCCACCAAATTCCGGTTCCCTGGTGTGTAAAGAGGACCTGTTCACCTATAATACTAATTGTAATCCTTGCATTTGATCCTGCACCAGCAACATCTTACAATACAAAATTACATTTGTATAGTGCCTTTCATCTTCTCAGGTAATTGCTCTCGAGTGTAGTGACGGTATTTGTAGGTAAACACAGCAAGCACACAATCTCCGCACAGCAAGGACACTCATGAGGTGAATGACCGATTAATCGGGAGGATTGTTGGCCAGGATATGAGCATCAAGTCCTTTCTCTTTTTGAAAAGTCCAAACAGTATTTGCGATATTTGAAGTCAACCTGTACACACAGGCAAGACCTTGGTGTGGTCGTATCTAACATATTGTACATAAGAGACCACCACAGCTACACCGGATTAATCCTCCTCCCCCACCCACCCATAATGACCTGCATGAAACTTAATAGAAAGATACATAAGCCCTAGCCTAACAGATAAACTAACAACTCGCTGTTGCTTGAAGACCAGTTTAAGACCTGTTTAGCTGCAGTAACTTTCCTGAAACCATCATTAAAACACTCAGCCAGCCATTCAATGTCATAATAAATGATGCAAAACTGTGCTGGTGACCTGCACTGGGCACGCCCGAGCGAGCAGGAGGGATTAACACCTCAAAGCACCTTGTCAGTCTCAGGACAGCAGCACCGTGCCAATCACTTACGCCTGGGTTCTAAAACGTGCAGGGTCAACGCGAACCTCATTCTTTATGTTTGTTCATTTTTGGGGGTTTGAGGCAACAATGTTCAAGATCAATATGCCGTTGGGAGTCCTGTAGCTCAGTGGTTAGAACATTCGCCTTGCAAGCGAGAGACCTAGGTTCGAATCCAGGCAGGGTGAAAACTTGGGCAAGGTTCCTAACTCCACATGCCTGATAATAATCCCTCAAAAAATCAGTAATAAATTGGTCATTTCAATCCACGACTGTTTGTAGGACACTGTCGTGCTCAATTGGCTGCCATATTTCAACCACAACATATACAGTCAATTCACTTTGCAGTACAGTATATTGTGAAGCGCTTTCAGACATCTAGAAGACATGAAAAACTGTATATCAAATGCAAGGATTATTATTATTAGTCTCTGAAGGACCTGGCACTGTGCAAATGTCTGGCCTTGTCTGCCTGCAACAGTCACTACACTTGATAGTGATTTGATTGCAAAGGTAAAATAATCCTTACATTTGATATAGCCGTGTCATGTTGTTGAAACATCTCAAAGCATTTCACAGGATTTGCAGTAAAGTATAGTGACTGTGTATTTTATGGGAAAATGTGGCAGGCTTGGCAGCCCAGTTCCTGAATCAGGCAGATCTACACTACTCCAGGACACTATAAGCCTGGCTTGGGATATGGGGAGTTCTGACCTAATCCTAAGGACAGAGATTCTTCCCATTCCGCATTTGTTAGAGAAAGGTTCAAGCCAAAGCCCTGGTGGTCCCAGTTGGATAAGCTGTAGGAAACTTGACGGATAGTACTTTCAATGGCAAGCTATGTGGTTTTAGCTACCTAAACCCAGCAGTTACCCCAACACACACTTTGGGGTGGACAAGTTTGTTAGCCTCTCTTCATTATGGAGTCATTGTAAAGTCCTGTAAATGTACAATCAATTCATCTTACTATATATTCTGTGAACCGCTTTGAGGCGTCTAGAAGACGTGAAAAGTGCCACATTGAATGCAAGGATTATTATTTTTATGCTTCCTCAACTCTCCTTGGGGATACCAGCACTTTCTACTCACTGAATGAACCTGCTGAGACATTGGGTGGGAGTGTATATCAAAATGTTTATCTTTAAAGATGGTCATTAAGGATTCCCATTACTGTATTCAAAAGAGAAGGGATTTCTCCGAGGTTCCTGGCCAAAAATCTCTGGGTCATGGCTTTTTGTGGACTTTGCTTTGCTGCTGTATTTGCCTATAATGTAGGCCTGTGTAAATCACCACACACACCAATTACCTGAGAAGCACTCTGAGTCATTTTACCATTTTAGGCGCTATCTCAAATTCAAGGGTTATTATTAGCAAGGGTGCTACAATTAGCCTCGGTTCCCCTCTGCTAGGAAGGTGGGGTAGGAAGGGGAGAGGGGGAAAGAAATTAAGTTACTATTTAGTGACCCAGCGAAAAAGAGCCTGTGTGGGTGTGGACGCTGCGTAGGTAAGGATAGGTCCCGCTTGCTCGCTGAATCTCTCAAACGTCCTCCACTTCATGCCCTCTCTCCACTCACTTTTGAACTCCTACCATGCTTTCAGTCACCCTCTTCCCACCTCACAAGGTCAACTACACCTTCCCCGTAAAGCATTTTGCAGTACTACCATTAGGAAAGGCAATACATATATCATTGCAAGTTACATATTTGATTTATAATAATCCTTGCATTTGATATAGCACATTATCACATTATCGAGATGTCTCAAAGCGCTTCACAGAATGCACTGTAAAGTGAATTGACTGTATATTTTGTGAGCAAAACACATCAGACGATTGTGCACAGAACAATGTTCCACAAACAGTCATGGATTAAAGTGAACAAATTATTTTAGTTTTTTTAAAATATTTTAGTTTTGAAATGAGTGTTACCCCCGGAAAAGATATCTGCCAATCGACTAACAACTGGGTTGCTACATACAGCTAGGTAAACAGTGGTATGTGGAGTAAGAAAACTTGCCTAACTTGGTTATAGAGGGAAAGGATAATTTATTGAAAATGTGAAGGTTGCATGTGAGATTTATATTTTTACTGAAGTTCGTGAAATGCAGTGACCATCATGCAATTTAATTTGGTATTTGGAGTTGAGGGACAACAATAATAAATAGTTGATCTAAATAATACATTTTTAAAAACAAGAAATAAATTGGTCACTTCAATCCACCAGTTTATGGGGCATCTCTGTGCGAATTGACTGCCGCGTTTCGCTGACAAACATAATCAATTCACTTCGCAATATATTTCTGTGAAGCACTTTTGGAGATGTCTGGAAGATATGCATAATAAGGCACTATATCAAATGCATGGATCAGCCATGATCTTATAGAATGGTGAAACAGGCTGGAGGGGCTGAGTGGCCTACTCTTATCGCTATATAGAGAGGACATGCCGCACAGTTCAAAGGTTCTGGTTTAAATTGGACACATGCAATTCAGTTCCCTTGCTGGGTTCAGTGACGCAAACAAACCTCCCTCTGTAATCACTCGTTTTATTCTGGGCAGCAGGATTTAAGAGTCAGCAGACCAGTCACATGTACCGCTGTGTCACAGCTCTGGGGCCCACCATTAGTAGGAATGCACCAATTCTCTACGTCCCTCCCCACCTCGTTTGGACTTTTTTAAAAACAAACTTGTATAAACACATAATTCACAAGCTGGCTGATTTTGAGTCTGCCCAGTGCCATGCCTTGAAAGATTAGCACTGCAGCCCGTGTTAAACCCAAGTCCTCCCAACAGCAACAGTAATTTATATCACAGCTTTTAACGGCAGTTGGATGTCGCAAAATGCTTTCACGCAAACGGGCGGGGAGCTGAGGATGGAGAGTGGGTGGAGGCAGGTGGCTGAAAGCACAATTGAAGAGGTAGATCTTAAGTTGCATTTTGAAGACGGAGAGAAAAAACGTGGCAAGGCACAACTGTCTAGATGGAGATCCACTCTTTGTCATCTTTTTATAATAAAATAATAATGATCCTTGCATTTGATATAGTGCTTTTCACATCTTCTAGACCTCTCAAACGCTTCACAGAATATACTGTACTGTAAAGTGAATTGACTGTATATATGTGGGCAAAACGCAGCATTGATTGGATGGAGGACAGTTATCTTTGAAGCGCTTTGAGACATTGATGTTATACGTGCTGGATCAAATGGAAACAGTTATTATTAATTATTATTATTATGGGATTCTTTTCCAAACTCTTCTAGTGTCATCTACAATGGACCCCTTGATTCTGGGTGTAGAGCTGACCAGCTCATTCTAACTTATTGAAATTTACAGTAGGAACAGGAGTAGGCATTTCAGCCCCTTGAGCCCTGTACCTTCATTCTATAATATCTTGGCTGATCTGTACCTCAACTCCAATTACCACTTTGCGCCATATCCCTTGATACGCTGACCTAACAAAAATATCTGCAAAGATAGTTCTGTTAGTCCCACTCTCCTGCCCTTTCCCTGTGCCCTTTTCTATTTTGATTTTCTAAATCATTGTCCAATTCCATTTTTAAAGCTATCGTAGATTCTTCTTCAACCATTACTTTTTAGTAGGATGTTACATGTCCTAATAGTATTCTATTTAAAAAAAACTGTAATTGATTTAAATCAACCCATTTAAATCAATTTTTAACTCTGCTTTGCCTATTCCTCTTCTTCTGGAGGCACCAATTTTAGTCACATACTGCTCCATGTCAGCCATTCAATTGGCCATTCCTTCATTTATCGAATTTAAGATCCTCGTCCTCACCTACAAGGCCTTGCACGGCCTTGCCCCTTCCTACCTAACCGATCTACTCTCCCCCTACACGCCCACCCGGACCCTCCGTTCAACAGGACTTGGCCTGCTCCAAGCCCCCCGCCCGAACCGCCCCACCATCGGAGGCCGGGCCTTCAGTTTCTCCGCTCCCACCTTATGGAATGCCATCCCTCAATCCCTCCGTTTCGCCTCTTCCCTTTCCTCTTTCAAGGCCGATTTGAAGACTTTCCTCTTCGATCGTGCCTTTTGTTCCACCCCGAACTCTTTTACCTCCCCTTCGTGTTTCACCCCTTCCCAAACACTCCCCTCCCAGCTCGGGTCACACGCCTCTTGTTTAGCGCCTTGGGACGTCCTCCCGACGTGAAAGGCGCTATATAAATGTAAATTGTTGTTGTTGTGTCTCCTCATACAGCAGATGAAGTCTCTTTTACCGACTGATATGGTTATGTAGATAGATGCCAGTCAGTGGTCAGACTGTTTGACTCCAAAAGGGCATCGCAACTAAACCTGATCCAGCCAACAAGAATCGGTCTGTGTAACTTTCAAGTCCACGAGACTTGTGCCACATCATAGATGCCTTAAATGCTGGGCTTGACTGGGTTTACAATAACGTGTAGTGACTATGTATTTTTGCAGGAAAACACTTCACTCCCCTACCCTTGCCTTATCATTTTGCCAAAGTCAGTAACACTGTCACCTCTCAGTTAGAACGCTACCACTTCAACCGTTGCAACTTTATCCGTTTTCCATGTTTCATCCTTTGGATGAAACATGGAAACTGAGGTCATTTCTGCCTATGAGGATGGACATAAGCAACAAATAAGATAACTGTTTCATGCATGTGATTATAGCACCTTATCAGGTTGTCAAGACGTCTCAAAGCACTTCACTGAATGTACTGCAAAGTGGATTGGTTTGTCGGCGAAATGCAGCAGCCAATTGTGTGTAGCAGTGGCCCACAGTCATGGATTCAGTGATCAAATTTTTTTTTATTCCCCTGGAAAGGCGAAGGAAAATTATCCTAGTACTGTGTTTTGTCCAACAAGCCTTAGGATAAAATTGTTTATTCATTTCATGTCTGTTTGTGGGACCTTCCTGTGCACAAAATGGCTGCCACATTTACTATAAATAAGGTCACTATAGTTCACAGCATTTATTCTGAACTACCTAACAGGCATTTCAATACTACATCAAATGCAAGGATTATTATTTATCCTTCAATTTAAATTTTGACCTTAAGTTATCTTAGATGTCAAACACAAGATATTCAATAGGATATATGAAAAAAAACAAGTTAGATTCTGAATCCCTCATTGTAGGCCATATCTCAACATCCACCTTCTAATATACAGTACAGTACAGACAGAGACAGTCAGTCACTCTTTTTTCTTCAGTTACATTTGGAGCCACTGGAACCAAATAATAGAGCTGCAGACTTGCTGGCAATCTGTGAGTCCTGCACTCGGTAACCTCACTGCAAGAATCTGGTTGTCAGATCAATAAATTAAACAACATGTGCCATTGTTGTGTTAAAATCTTTTGTCTTCTCACTTTCAGCAGTTGATTTAATGCGGTATAAAATGAAGAACCCTCTAATGGGGGTCTGCAGGGAGGGGGGCATAATAATAGCCCAATTAAATCTTAACAACTAGAAACTGAACAATGGTGGTAAATATGCCTTTCTGCCTTGTCCCCAATTAGATTTGTTCATGAAGTTCAGCTTGTGGAAATTGGGCAACCTTGGGGGGGGGGGGGGGGGGGGGAATCTTTACAAGGGCCAGACCTGGATAAGGAGCTCCGGTGGGGGGGGGGGGGGGGGGAGATCATAGACCTTACTGGGTGGGTTCTGTTCATTGGGAACATTCATTAACCCCCCCCCCCCCCGGAAATAGATCATGTTTCACCGGGTTGGGGTGGGGTCGGTGACACTTGTGTGTGTGTCCCCTCTCCCTAAAGAGGTCAGGGAAACAACAACAAAAATTACATTTGTGCAGCGCCTTTCACGTCAGGCGGACGTCCCAAGGCGCTGGACAGTGAGGGTTAGACGGCTAATGCTTGGGGATTGATCTTCTACATTGCGGTTTGATTATAAAACACACACACACTCGAGCCCCCTCCCCGGGGGGTTGTTGTGTGTGGAGTGAGGCCGGGCGGCGACACTTCCTGTCTCCTCACTCACTCCCAACCCACCGACCACGTGGATCTGTCAGTTTCCATCTCTCTCTCCCTACACAGACTGCCAACATCTCAATCAGGTCCCCTTTCCCCACCGGGCCTTACAACCCGCCTACGACACGCTCTCTCTACCCCAACGCCAAAACCGCATGTGTGTATGGGAGGGAGGAGGGGGGGCGAGAACTGCTTCCTTTTAATATTTTTTTTAATCACTCAATTTTTATTTTTACTTCAAACTCTGAACGTTTTGTTTGTTTTATGTTTTATCCGCCGATTTAAACTAAAAAATTCCCCAATCTCGTCCTCTTTCCCAACTCTCTCCACTTCCCCACCCCGCCCGAAATATCTAAATAACACAACAGATTATAGGATCAGAAAGTTGGGCGCATCACCATAACCCCCCCACACACACACACTCTCCACAAGCGGAAGATGACTACGAATCTACGAAAAAAAAGACGCGATTTAGATTAGTCTCGACGAAGGGGGCGAGAGAAAAACCGCTTACGTTTCATTTCATTAACGAGGATTATTAATAAGATATTTAATTAATTACAAAAAACTTCACGACAATCGAGAGGGAGGGAGGGAGGACAATTGGGGAAAAAAAGTTTAAAAAAACCCTCTGCAATCCCCAAGAAAGATGTGTGTGTGAGAGAGAGAGAGAGAGAGGCCTGAGTGGGTTTAATGATCGTTTTAAGGTATTATGATTTATCAAAGGTTGGGGAGGTGGGGGGTAGTAGCGTGCTCCCTCTCCCCCCGCCGCCCAAACACAGACTCACAACGTGGTGTGGCCATGGAACGTTGGGACTCGGGGTTTTGCTACATCACGTTCCACGACTGGCTCCCCCCCCTCCCGGGCAACGTTCCATCCTCCGCCAGTCTGTCCCCACCTCACACAGCACACAAAACCTTCCGCCACAAAATACCTCCACCTACCATCCTGCTCCAATTATAAATCTGTACTCTCTCTCTCCCCCCCCACCCCTACCGTCTGTCTCACCCCTCTCCCCCCCACCCCTACCCTCTGTCTCCCCCCCTCTCTCCCCACCCCTGGCCTCGGTCTCCCCCCTCTCTCCCCACCCCTGGCCTCGGTCTCCCCCCTCTCTCCCCACCCCTGGCCTCGGTCTCCCGTCTCTCTCCCCACCCCTACCCTGTCTCCCCACTCTTTCTCCCCCCACCCCCTTCGCGCGTCTGGCAAATACTCACGATCGTTTCCCCCTCCCCTCCCGTGCAGTTTCTCTAAAAGGATCGGCTTCTTTATCAGGGGCGATGTTTAAATTCCTCTCTCTGTCTGTCTCTGTCTCTCTATAGCAGCCTGTGTTTGTGTGGCGGGATCAGTTTGCCCTGACCCCCGGGGCCTGCAGGCTGCCTTGCCTTGGTTTTCTCATCGGAACCGAGGCGAGAGAAACTCCGGAAAGAACGCCACGAAATCCCCCTGATGTTTCCATAGCAACTTGCCGCCGCCTTGCAGCCCCTCCCTCCCTCTCTCTCTCCCTCCCTCCCTCCCCTGGAGGCAGATGGCCTCGGCCCCCACCGCTTTGTGTGTGTGTTTGTCAGATCGGGCAACCACTTTAGCTTCAGAAAGCGCCCACCCACCGACCCATCGTTTTAACGCCTTGGTAGTAGATCTGAATAATCATTCCGATTTTAAAGAAAATGAACCTCCCCCTCCCCCTCTCCCCCCCCCCCCCCCCCCCCCTCCTTCCCTCCAAAAAAATCTAGTGTGTAATCTGCGGAAATGTATTGAGCAAAAAACCTCAGCCAATCGCGTTGCTGTCTCCGGGGTTCCTCCACGTCACTTTGGCGGTAAAAAAAACATACGGTATACAGTATATATATAAAATCTTTCTGGTAAACGCCGCTGAGATGAGGGTGGGATTCAGTTGAGGTCATTCATACATCACCAACCCACCCTCCCGCCCAGCCTGGAGACATGGCTTTGACATTTACTGTATATATAGCGTCATCAATCTGAAGGCATAAATATTTGCTGTGAAAAAGAAGGCGGTGATGCACTTTAGTGGGACAATTAGATTTCCACAGAACCCTTCCTCCAACGTTTAAACATGTAAACATGATTCAGTGAGTGGGGGAGGGGATTGTTGCATTTCGCCCACGAACGTACAGTCGATTCATTTTACAGTTTATTCTGTGAAGCGCTTTTGAGACGTTGATACGATGTGAAAGGCGTTATATCAAAATTATTATTATTTTACTGGCCTGCGCCAAATGTTTGTTTTATATTTAAAAAAGAGAGAGGCAGCGACCAAATCCTATTGAAGAAATCACATCATTTAATGGTGCTTTTAAGCTATATTTGAAGACCCAAGCCCATGTTCCTGAATCCCACTGTAACCAGACCTCTATTCCCTGACTAAGTGTTTTCTCAGAGCTTCTGGGTTCGAAGGTTGTGGATTTAACCTTAAATCACACATTATAGGTTCCTGATCCAGTGGGAGAGATGCTTTATTCGAGATCCCTTTGCATGGGATGTTAAACTTGAGGTTGAATGGACATTGATCTCATGGATGTTTAAGTGACCTTGCAGTTTGCAAAACAAATTGCTGTATGCAAAATGGCTGCCATATTCACCTACAAAAAAAATTAGCCACACTAGATAAAGTGTTTTGAGATGTAAACTCGGGGAGTCCTGAAGTGTATTGGTTAGAGTTCTCACTTCACAAAGCGAGAGGATCTGGATTTAAATCAAGGAAAACATTAGGCAAGTTTTACTTATTCCATACGTCTGTTAACAGACGGAAGTAAACTAACCTATTGGCAGGTCACTTTTCCGGAGGTATTAATCCCTTCAAAAATAAATAATAGTTACTTGGTCACTCAATCCACCACTATTTGTTCACATTACTGTGCACAATTGGCTGCCGTGTTTCACCCACAAAATACACCAGTCAATTACAATATATTCTGTTAAGTGCTTTCAGATATCTCTTAAGACATAAGACACTATATCAAATGCAAGGGTTATTAATATAGCATGAAAGGCACTACATAAATGCTATTTGTTGTTATCTGAGACGTCAGCTGGCATGGAGGGCGCTATATAAATCAAAGTTGTTATTCAAGCAGAAAAAGAGCCTTGAATAACAACAACAAATTGCATTTATATAATGCCTTTCGTGTCGGGAAGACATACAAAGGCACTGGGCACTCAAGAGATTCCACCCAAGCTGGAGTTGGATTCAGGAGGGATGGGGACCAAAGGATGGGGGTGGAGTGGGCAGAGTGGTTAGCGCCTTGGGACGTCCTCCCGACGTGAAAGGCGCTATATAAATGTAAATTGTTGTTGTTGTTATAGAGGGAGGTCATGAGACGTACCATAAAGAAAGCGAGAGAAAGGGCAAGGTGTAGGGATTCTAGGATGGAGTTCCAGAGAGTGCCAATAGTGAGGTGGGCAAAGCAGGGAACGTGAAGCAGGCCGGACGGGTGCCTCCCGAGCAGAGGCCTTTTCTCTTTGCAGAAGTGTATAGGCCTTTCTCCTTCGAAACCTTCTCTAAAAACTCCTTCACTCTTCACTGTGCCATCAAGACATCATCGGTGAAAGGTGTAAATACAAGTTGTTGTCCCTTATCCTGTACAGATCCCAATTTGTACCACCCGAAACACCATTGCACTAAATAATAATTACTGTGAAACGCTTAAGAAATATCAATAAATTTCACTAAAACTGCAAATTCTATCCCCTTTTTATCGAGACTCAGAGAGGGCACTAATATACAAAATACTTAATTTAATTCATTGATTTATTCATTCTTTCACTCATGTCAGGTGCAAACAGCAAAGCTAAACAAGACAATGCACACTCAGTCAGTCAGTTATTAGAGATTAGGATCAAGAACCAGCAAGCTACTTACTCTGTGGATGCTTCATTCTGCAAGAAGCAGAGGAATCCTGCAGGTTTAATTGGCTATAAATCTGGTCCAGTCTCATCTCCCTGACAATCTCGCACAAAGAGCTTTTCAAACAGAGCTGGAAGAGACTAATTTTACTGTGTGTGGTTTCAGCCCTCAGTCAGATAACGGTAATGGCACACGCTGCCTCGTTCATTTAGAAGTAACTGTGCTAATAAAAGACTCTATTAACGAAACCTTCAGGAATAACAATTTCCCTGAAGGTCATTTTTCACTTGCACTGTTACAGTAATTTCTTACCGCTGGTGCTGACAATGTTCAGGTTCCCTTCCACAGTTAAGATGTTGATATTCGAAGCAACGTCCTCAATTATAGTGGTATTATTACCAACACTAAAGCAGCACCCCCCCCCACCCCCCACCACACACACAGAGTTCTTTTCAAGAAATTACTTGAATTGTAGTTAGGTACTGTCAGTGCCATGGGAGTCCTGCTGAATTTGAGCAACATCTTCTCAAAGTGCATGTTATGAAGCTGAACTATCAGAAGGAAAGAGATCTTTAATTTTTATAGCCCTGTGTCACATCATCGTGTCTCAAAATGCTTTACCAGTAATTATTCCCTAAAGTATTTCTACGCAAATGCAACAACAATTTTATGCACCGTAGGGTCCACTAAACAGCTGTGAGGGTATTGATGAATTTATTTGGAGGATTGTTGAAATAGAATTATAAAATCTTCAATGACTACCTGAAGAATAAGTAGACGGGACCTCATTTTGTGTTACATCTCTTTAGCTTACTTAGCAAGTAAGACAATTCTGTATTAGATTTTAAGTTGGCGTTACATTTCATCAATTCAGTCTTGTTTCTTTCTGAGGAAAACTTGCTACCAGATTAAGAATTCTCTATACTGTAATTGTGTGCTATCCTTAAATTTTAAAACTGTATAATCTTACAGGCTAAGAGTTTGTCAAATTGTAGGCATTAGATGAGCATAGGCTAAGAAATCAACTGGTGTTTCCCAGGGACAAGTAACAAATTGATGCTACTAATCTACTTGGTGGACAGATAAGCGGCTGAATTGGTTTTAAGGTGATGTACTCAGCAAAGAAAGGTCAGCATTAAGTTGTTCCTCAATAATGTGTTTCCTGAGCTAGGCAAGTCTAGGGCACTGATGATAACAGCATAGCCAGCCCGGCTCATCGGCAGGACTTGGAAGGGCAGATCAGTTACTGGGAGTGGTGGGATGATTCTATTCAGCTCCAGTTAACCCTGCAAGGCAAAGCCTGAACGCTTAGTGTGGTCCTAGCTGTATAAGTGTAAGGAAAGCTTGCCAGACAGTGCTTTCAATGCAACATCCCAGTGTACACTCTGAGAAACCCAATCCTTGGCTATTGCATGCCTACACCTATATTTGTCCACTAATATAGTCAATTCACTTTACAGTATATTCTGTGAAGTGCTTTGAGACGTCTAGAAGACGCGAAAAGACGCTATATCAAAATGCCAAGGATTATATTAATATGTATAATACTTTCCGGAAATAGGTTAGCAGGATGCTTAGCTCCAGGGAGGGAGTGTACAATACATTCCAATGCAGGGGGATTAACATGTCTGGGTGGGATGCATGGAACTGTGATTGGTTTGGAAACTCTTAAGAATGGTGATGGGTGGACAATTTTTGTTGGACACCCAACTGTCCAACAAAAATGCCCACTAACCATCTGCAGAAAGAATGGAAGTCACAATCCTACCCAGACCTTAGTGCCTTCAGAATTGTAGAAAATTCAGAATTTGGAAGCAGTTCTTGCAATGACCATGGCTTTAAAATTAATAGTGAATTTGGAGAGAGAAAAGAGGAAGGGATATATTGTATGGTGAAGGGTAGTGTGTGAACCAGTGTGTTTTCGCAGTGCTTTATTAGTACAAACACAGCTTTTGTGTGCATGGACGAATAAATAACCTGTTGTCAGACTTTTGTTTATGTAAATTGGTCTTCAGTATACCAGAGCCTTTCCACCTCCAACACTTGAAGTTAACACGTCATTTTGTTTACTGAGTGTATAATTTAGCGCAAAAACAGGTCTGATTTTGGTCCTTTTGTTTTTAAGGAATGGTTGAATTGTTGCATCTTTCTGAATATCAAGAAAATCTGAGCATCTGCACATCTGGATATCTGCAAAACAACAACCTCATCTTTAGCCAAACTCATTTACTGTGAGAATTAACTGACTATCTGCTTGTTAGTTCTCTTAAATTACAGGAACATTGGTGTCAAGATTATAACACCCTGCCTGTTGTTCGCTTACTCAATAAAAAACAGGCCCTCCGTGTCCTGCAGTTTAATCATTCACTGCATAATAATCCTAATAACCCTGATTAGTGGTTGGAGAACTCGCCTCGCAAGCCAGAGACCTGGGTTTGATTCCCGACCGAATGAAACATTAGGCACGTTTTCTCACTCCACACACCTTTGTTTACCAGCAGTAAGTAGGAACCTGGTTGTTAATCGATTGGTGGATCACTTTCCCTGGGGCAACCCTGATAATAACCTCTAGTTTCTGAGCATGGGTTTGCTTATAATAATAATAATTATTGCGTTTACTATAACCCTCATCACATCTTCGGGACGTTTCAAAATGCTTCACAGAATATATTGTAAAATACATTGACTATATTTTTGGGTGAAACACAGCAGCCAATTGTGCACAGCAGTGTCCCACAAACTGGTGGATTGAGTGATCAACTTATTACTAGTATTATTTTTTATTTATTTTGAAGGAATTATTATCCCCGGAAAACTGATCCACCAATCGACTAACAACCAGGTTCTACTTACTGCTAGGTAAACAGAGGTGTATGGAGTAAAGAAACTTGCCTAATGTTTTGCTCTGCCGGGAATCAAATCCTCTCACTTGCAAGTCAAGTGCTCTAACCATTAAGCTGCAAGTCTCCACAAAGGCTTAGAGAGCCTATTGTGAACAAGCACAAATTGAAACAGTGGACAACCAGCTTCCGGCATTGCTTCCCACAACTACTGTATTAGGTTGTAAATATGACAACTTTCAGATTGTCTCTAACTTCTCTTAATGAAAGTTGTACATATGATCAGTAGCAATGTGCACATTTGTGTTTTGCTTCTGACTCTAAACTAGACATATTGGATCCAGACAGAGTTATAATGGGGTTGCCCTGTAATGATAATAACTCTTACATGTAATTGGCACCTATCATGCTGAAGCGTCTCATGGTGCATCACAAGTAATTGTTGTGAAATTATCTATAATTTTGTAAGCAAATGCTTTTTGTAAGGTCCATAAACAGCCAAGATCAATTTATCTGAACTACCGTAAACCAACCCATGCAACAAATCTTTCCTCTTTTTGAATAGTGCTGTAAGATATTCAATATTCACTTGAAGAACAGACAGGTATAATAATGTGTCCAAACAAAACCCACAATAATAAAAAAATTGGTCATTTCAATCCACTACTGTTCGTAGGATACTGCTGTGCGCAATTTGGCTGCCGCGTTTTGCCCACAGATATACAGTCAATTCACTTTACAGTATATTCTATGAAGCGTTTCCGGGATGTTGATAAGATGTGAAAAGCGCTATATCAAATGCAAGGATTATTATTATTATTTGTAGGTGCATTCGTGATTTAATATCACATCCGAAGATTATAATGCAGTGCATTTACACAGTGAGTCATCAAGTGAGCTTGTTTTCTAAAAGGGGATGCTCTAGTCCAGAAAGTAATTAAACTTGAACCATACCTGGGTTGGAACGGACCTCTATAGCATAGGAATTTCTGCAAACCTAACTATCAACCTTTGCTTTCAGGCACTGAAACAGTGAACTCAAAATCTGTTGAGTACTGCTATGCTCATGTCAGATTTCACACTGGAAGGAAAAGATTTTCTCCCAGTGTCCTGGCCAACAATCCTCCTGGTCAATTAGTCATTTACCTTGTGGCCTTTTGTTGGACATGACATGCTTAAATCGACTGCTACATGTTTCCTACAAATACAGTCACAATACTTGGCAATAATTACCTGTGAAGCGCTTTGAGATATTTTGAGGTTTTAGGCACATTATTAATTGAAAGGATTAATTATGATACAAAGGCAGCAAGTTCAGGCTGGCCATGGAAACAGTGCATCTTGCCTGTGTGTGCAATTGGGGGTAAGGGGAATAGAAGATGGTTGGACAGTGGAGGATGGAGTAAATTGTGTTATGCAGTGCTGTTAACATCCACCTGTTTGCTGACATGTACCAGTGGTCTTTTATGTCAGTCTAAGAGGAAGTCATTCAGCAGCAAAGTACAACCAGCAATTTACACCGTCTCCTTTTCAAGCCGATCTGACAAATGCATAGTTATATCAATAACATAGGCCTCGCGAGACTCTGTAATTATCTGAACACTACAAATGCTAATAGAATCAGCTGTCTGACAGCTTCTAGCGCACAGCTGAGCCAAATACACAAGAGGCAGTTATTGTAGGCTGGGGTTGCTATTTGAATTCAGGTACAATTTGGTCTTGAAATTCAAAATAATTGTGAATCAAAATGTGGCAGCATCCCTGTTTAGGTAAAACAGGTAGAAAGACAAACAATGGTACCGATAAGGTGTCCTGTATAAGTTATTTCTCCACGCTGAAGGCAGAAGTCTATCAAAACACTGAGGCTTGAAGCAGTACCTGGAGTCTGGGTTAATTGGAGTCCTGGAGCTCAGTGGTTACAGCACTCGCCTTACAAGCACAAGTATCCCGACATGAAAGGCGCTATACAGAACAAGTGTAATTTTGTTGTTGTGAGACCTATGTTCGAATCCAGGCAGGGCGAAACCTTCGGCAAATTTCCTTACTCCACACGCATAATAATCCCTCAAAAAAACCACAATAATAAAACGGTCATTTCAATCCGCGACTGTTTGTGGGTATGCTGCTGTGAGCAATTGGCTGCCACTTTTTGCCCACAAAATATATAGCCAATGCACTTCAGAGTACTGAATATTCTGTGAAGTGCTTTGAGATGTCTAGAAGATATGATAAGTGCTATAACAAATGCAAGGATTATTATTATTTACAGATACTATTCATATATCCAGGGCTTGGTAACTGCCTTGATTGATATGCAGAGGGGTAAGCACTTGAGGTTGAAGCTCTGCATTTGTAACTGGTGCATCCAATGCTCAATGGGGAAGGAAGGCTGTGTGTGTCCAGACTGCGGTCAGGAGGATGGTGCCAGTGATCCCACATATTTTATGTTGTGTTTGTTCCCTAACACATTATGATGGCCCAAGCCTATTCTTGTTGGATATCTGATCACCAACTAGTGATGATCCTTAAGGGACGGTTGGTTTCGAGATAAATTTTCTCCAATGTGAATTGGAACAAATTGGTGATCGTTTGTGTCAGTGGCAGCAGTCTGATTCCTGAGTCAAGAAGGTCCGCAGTACTAGTTGATGACACATCAGATAGCCTGGCTTGTTGACAGAAATTGGGAGAAGCATACCAGCCTCTAGAGGATAGGAGTTTTTATATTAAGTTCCTGATAACACTACAAGCCCAAACCCTAATAGATAATGTATTCCTACCTAAAGAAGTAGCCAGTTTCTGCAATTGGTAGACTAACAATTTTGGCTGATCAAACTGCACCAGTACCTCAATGAACACTCTGCGGTCCCCAAGCCTTTGGCATTTGTTATACAAATTTTCTGGT
Organism: Hydrolagus colliei; assembly: GCA_035084275.1. Classification (NCBI taxonomy): domain Eukaryota; kingdom Metazoa; phylum Chordata; class Chondrichthyes; order Chimaeriformes; family Chimaeridae; genus Hydrolagus; species Hydrolagus colliei. Next base: position 67,269,243 of record CM068744.1, on the reverse strand, counting down.
AGCAAGTAAAACGGATGGGTCCCCATGGTAAGAGAGTATGTACTCACAAAGTTTCTGTATGTAGTGTAGTGACTGTATTTGTAAATAAACATGGCAGCCAATTTGCACACAGCAATGTCCCACAAAGAGCCATAAAGTGAATGACAACAACAAAATTACATTTATAGAGCACCTTTCACAGCAGGATGATATCCCAAGGTGCTCTTATATGAAGGAATATTGAAACTGCTTTCTCTTTTCAAATACTGTCAGGAGATTTATAACGTTTGTCTGACCAAGACTTTAGTTTAATCCCTCAGAGAAAGGATAGATTTGGGACATTTTTACTTTTATAGGTGCTATTGTCAAATCCAATGATTATTTATTTGTTATAAATGATTGATAACATTTCTGCCAAGAACAATTTGTATTCGTCCACAAAATATACAGTCAAATTACTTTAACAGTACATTCTGTGGGGCGCTTTGAGACATCTCAAAAGATATGATAAGAAGCAATACCAAATGCAAGGATTATCATTATTTACAATAGTATCTCTTAACTGTGGCAGAGCTTGACTATGAGGACTATAGTGGAGCCATACTATTAACAGCACTGCAGACAGAGAAAAGATTATTAGATTGTTGTTTTGCCTAGTGATAGAAGAGCATAGCACAATTTGCAGTGATCTGCGGGCTGTATTTATACTGTGCTAGTGAAGGGAGCATTCAAATGCATTTCCTTCTCCACACCAAAGCACTGGGTCATTTAAATGTGAATGGCTTTGAGAGTTTAATGGAGAGTCTGCCAGGGCCAGGAAACAAAAGGAATAAAGAGCAGAGAGGACACAAATCTAGTCAAATGATTTGGTAGACCTCATTGAGAGAGTAAACAAGAGAAAACAGCAGGGGTGCGAGAGGAAGCAGTTCCTTCAATGGCATTCAGCAATCGGGTCCAAAGAGCCAAACCCAATTGTCAGTAACAGCAAAGGCTTTTATGTAAATTAAGGAACCTCATGTAAAAGCGAGAGACTTCAGTTTATTTAAGACCATGTGTCACTGTACCTGATCTTAGCACATCATAATCACAATTAGAGGTCTGGATGAAGAAAACCATTGATAAAAGCCATTGATATTGTCACTAGTTTGTGTCCAGAGGCGAGCCTGTCTCTCCATGAAGCCTGACTCAAAGTCAGATCTGTCTTTGGCTCTACATGGCTAATTGTGGGACCTCGCTTTGTGCAAATTGGCTGCCATGTTCAAAATGTTTGCCTATAAATATGCAGTCACTACACTTGGCACATATGAAACACTTTGAGACATTCCAACAAAAATACATTATATCAAGGGCATGGATTATTACTATTATCATAACAACAGTCCCTGTGCACAAAATAACTCACATGTAAGCTTGAGGTTTTTCATTGTGACAAAGCATGTATCCAATGCAGGTATTATTATCTATTGAAAGTATCATGTGCTATGTTCCAAATTGGACTTAAGTTGTTCGGTATTGCAGCAAAAAAACTTCAGTGTTTTCAGTTATATTTCTCCCTTTCCAATGATCTGCCCATCATGCTTCACTTTCAGTCATTAACTCTGTACCTGACTCAATTGTGGAGTCTTGTAGAAGCTTAGTGATTAGACCACTCACCTTGCAAGCAAGGGGATCTCAGTTCGATTCGGAGCAGGGTGAAATGTTGGGCAAGTTTCCTTACTTCACATTGTTTAACTAGCAGTAAATAGGAACTCAGATGTGAGTCAATCGGTAGATCCCTTGTCCTTGGGTAATAATCCCTTCAAAATTAAAGGAAAATGTGGTCACTCAATCCACGACTATTTGTGGAACACTGCTGTGCGCAATTGGCAGTTGTGTTTCACCCACAAAATACACAGTCAGTACTTTAAAAATATATTCTGTAAAGTGCTTTGGGACATCTCAAAGACACAATAAGGTGCTACTGTATATCAAATGAAAGGCATATAATTATAGCTGACCCAAACTGGTTGATTTGAAACAGATTATTGAATAAATATCAGATAATAAATACATTACTGACAGGATTGAAATCTGAACTGAAATATAACCAGGTTGTTCTTGCATCATAAATTTATGAACATCAATATAATTGCCATGTTAAAATTATTGCATTTGTTCTCTGACAGTTATTTGACAAAATAAATATATATTTTATGCCTTTAAATCTATTGGGGGTAAAATATGTGATTTGGGCTTTATAGCCCATATGCTATCCTTCTTCAAAAGCATACCCTTCCAGCCTTAATTATGTCACTAACAACAACAATTTACATTTATATAGCTTTCACATCTGGTGGACGTCTCAAAGTACTTCAGAAAGCTGACTGGGAGCTGGAGTAGTTTATATCAGATGACCGGTGTATTAAGGTGTGTGATATCCAGTGATTGGTATGTGGAGATTCATGGGATCAGATGACTGGTATGTGTGGTATTAGGTGACTTGTGTATCAGTGCATGGTATCAGGTGACTATATAGGTACATAGGATTAGGTTATGTCTGGAGTTGAATGACTGGTGTCTGGAGATACATGGGATCATTCATTAGTTGGAGGTAATGAGCCTCTCGTGTTGCAGGTAAGATACCTCAGCAGTAAAACAACTATAAAAATAATAATTAATTATGTTAGAATCCAGGCAGGTCAGGGCGAAACCTTGGGCAAGTTTCCTTACTCCACACACAGACCTAATAATAATCCCTCCCCAAACAACCACAAGAATAAAAGTAATTTCAATCCACAACTGTTTATGGGGACATAGCTGTGCGCAATTGGCTGCCGTGTTTCACCCACAAATATACAGTATATATTCTTTGAGACATCAATAAGATGTGAAAAGCGGTATATTAAACGCAAGGATTATTATTATTCACTAAATGTATTGAATGTAAATCACGAACTCACTCGTCAGTGCACATTTGCTTTGTGCAATCGAGTTTAAGATCCTCGTCCTCACCTACAAGGCCTTACACGGCCTTGCCCCTTCCTACCTAACCGATCTACTCTCCCCCTACACGCCCACCCGGACCCTCCGTTCAACAGGACTTGGCCTGCTCCAAGCCCCCCGCCCGAACCGCCCCACCATCAGAGGCCGGGCCTTCAGTTTCTCCGCTCCCACCTTATGGAATGCCATCCCTCAATCCCTCCGTTTCGCCTCTTCCCTTTCCTCTTTCAAGGCCGGTTTGAAGACTTTCCTCTTCGATCGTGCCTTTTGTTCCACCCCGAACTCTTTTACCTCCCATTCGTGTTTCACCCCTTCCCAAACACTCCCCTCCCAGCTCGGGTCACACGCCTCTTGTTCAGCGCCTTGGGACGTCCTCCCGACGTGAAAGGCGCTCTATAAATGTAAATTGTTGTTGTTGTTGTTAATGTCTAAAATGCAATGTCTGTAAACTTAGTTTATTGATAATAAATATCTGATTGTTTCATTGTGGCAGGATCCCAAACTGTGTTTCTTTTCAAACTTTACCAGTATGGAACTCATAAGTGGCTCTTTTTGTGGATCTCATAATTTGAAATTTGCAGATGCAAAGGTCGAAAACAGCAACTGATTTGGTAGTACAATAGTAATAATCCTTGCATTAGATATAGCGCCTTATCACGTCTTCGAGACAGCTCAAACTACTTCACAGAATATACTTTAAAGTGAATTGACTGTATATTTTGAGGGTGAGACGGGGCTGCCAATTGCGCACAGCAGAGTCCCACGAACAGTCTTGGATTGAGTGACCAATTTATAATTTTTTTAAGGAATTATTACCCCCGGAAAAGTGACCTGCCAATTGACTAACAACTGGGTTCCTACTCACTACCAGGTAAACAGAGGCGTGTGGAGTAAGGAAACTTGCCCAACTTTTCACCCTGCCCGTGAATCAAACCAAAGTTATTTCGCTTGCAAGGCGAGTGCTCTAACCCCTGAGCTGCAGGACTCCATATTATCATATGTTAGATCCCCATTGGCCTGATACCATGTTGTTTTTAGCAGTGAATTACTGGCAAATATCTTTGATTGCCATTGAACTGAGAATGTTTAGGACCAATTACGTACAAAGAGTCAAGAAAGGAAAACGGTTAGGAGGAGTTACACACAAAGTGTCAAGTGGTGGCTTGCATTTTCTAACTATGGTTCTTGAATAGGGTGAGTAGTGAAACAAATACGCTCTGTGTAAAGATCATGCTTCTTATAATTAACAATGATGGCGCTTTGAAAGGGAGGAACTGGTCTAACAACTGTGGCTTTTTAAAATGAATTCACTGCAGCAGAAATACATTTTAAACGGGAGAGTTTTCAGCAGCATCAAACCAGGGGATCTGCTGGACATTCGCATAAAGAGCCTTCTGAGATACCGCAGCATTACACACTTTTTTATAATAATGATAATAATCTTTGCATTTGATAATAGAGCCTTATTATGTCTTCGAGACATTGTTAATATTTAATGATTATATCCCAGTACCCCAATGGATCCACTTTCATCCTTGTCCAGACCGTAAAATCCCTTTAAGGCTTTGTCCCTTCCTATCTATGCAATGCCCTCTGACTGCACTTCATGCCTTTCCAACTACTGTTCTTGCTCCATCACTGGTCATTGAGCCCCTTGGCACAATCCTCCCACTCTCTAGGTATCTCTCTAATAATCCGTTTCCCTTTTCTCCTCACCTTCAAACCCTTTTATTTATTTTCTGATGTCTGTCTGACACGCGTCCCATGCACCACGAGTATCAAAGTTTCCAGTTTCCTTACTCCATACACTTCTGTTTATCAAGCAGTAAGTAGGAACCTGGTTGTTTTCCAAGGTTAATAAATCTTCTCAAGTTGGTCACTCAATCCACGATTGTTTGTGGAACGCTGCTGTGTGCAATTGGCTGCCACATTTCACCCACAAAATATACAGTCAATTCAGTTTATAGTATATTCTATGAAGCGTTTTAAGACATCTTGAAGACGCGATAAGGCATGATATCAAATGGTAGGATTGTTATTATTTTAATCCATGGAACTACCCAACAGACATTTGAGGTCCTAAATTCCATCATGCCTTAGAATTAAAAAAAATATTTTGTTTAGTCTTAATTTATCTTTTTAAGAACTTGTAAACCAGGCTTTCAAATTAAGATTGAATTTAAGATTTTCCCACAATTTTACACCAATTAAAATTTTAAATCAATATGGTCTCAGGGGAAATTTAGGTCTTTGATTTTTTAAAATCTTCTCAAATGCATCTAGTAGCATCTTTGCTCCCACTTCACCTGACTCCTGGAACCAAACAATCTTCCTCTATTGTTCAAGAGTATTGTGCAGCTTTGCAGCTATTTAAACTGAGCGATTTCACTTACCCCCACTCGTTTAAAGGATGACACAGTGGTCTTTGCAGGCAGCCATGGTGCTGCACACCAATTGGGGCCCTTGGATCCTGACACTTCTGAGTAAGCAGGATTGTGACTAGCCAGACTGTAGAATAATAGTCCTTTTGTTGCTGTGCTTGCTGTCAGTCCATATTAGTAATAGGTTGGTGATTGTTCCAAGCACATTTGTATTGTTTCCACCAACCCCCATTCCCTTTACCCAGAGCCTCTGTTTCTTAACAAAAGAATGATGTGTTGAATCTTTATAATAAATCACATCAGTTTGGTGCACTTGGTAGAGCTGAGATCTGGGACGCTACCCCACGTGAAGGACGCTATATAAAATGCAACTTGTCATTGGTAACATCTTTAATTCTGAACCGGACAGTTGTGGATTTAAGCCTCACACCAAAATACCAGTTCATAAGACAATTTGACTTTCATTTTTCCCCCATTCCCCATAAACTGGTTAATTAATATAAATCTTCTTATGATGTTGTGGACTGTTAACGGGATAGCGGCAGCTAAGTGGCAGGTATTAACTTGCAGCTGGTGATTGCTGCTTTTTTGTGTTGGAGGGATGTGGGAAACAATTATTTAGTTAAGGACAAGTGGTCTTGTGCAATGTTGATTTCAACATAGCTTGTGGTATGGCGCGCAGGGATTACTGAGAACCACATATAACTCTGTTTGTTTAGACTGTTTGTTGTCTAGCTCAGTGCATATACCCCCTGTTGGCAAGTACCTATTGGTGAACTTCAGTGGAGAGGAATCCGTGATGTCCAGCTGATTCCGTATTTTCTGCTTTGCTTCTTTCACAGAAGAATGGGTCCACACAGGCATCACTCACTCGCAGAAACAACCAATAAGTAATTACTAGGTCATTTCCTCAGTAGGTGAAGGCACCGCCCAAAACAGCACTGTCATGCAGACGAGAAGGTCACAGGTTCAAATCTGGTTCTACGTTGAGTTAAATGAACTGAGTCAGGGCCAACCTAGGGTCTGTCATTAACCTCAGTGTTTCTGGCAAAGGAATAAAAAAATTCAACTGAGGCCTAGTTGACTGACTGACTAACTAACTCTTGCGGCTTGACATTTCATCCAGTGTTAATTTGCACCACTATTTTGCTGTAACATTTAAGACTGTGTGATGAAAATTCTTACATTTAATTATAATTTGGTATCCAGAATGTACATGTAGGTGGTGTTGCATTGTTGTGTCTTAAAAACTGAGAATGAGAACTAACGCTACCCCAAATCAAAAAACAGATAGAGAGAGAGTGTGTGGAAGAGAGAGAGAGAGAGAGAGAGAGAGAGAGCAAATGTACAGGGTTCACATTGTTGGCTGGTAATGAGGTTGGCTTCAGAAAAAAGCCCCCTTGAAAGTGCTTCCTTTGATTGCAGAACGAAAACCTGGCTCTAACCATCCTTTTGTCCCAGGAAGAGGTGGCCATTGTACTGAACAGCAGTCCATGACAGTTCAATCAATAGAGACATTTAGTGCACATAAAGCCGTGGAAGACAATTTTTTCACATTGCTGGAGGATTAGTGAGAGATTTTTTAGCTAATCCACTGCATACAAACTCAGAGAGCAGGGCTCATGGCCGCTCATGGAGATGCAGAACAGGCAAAATACTGAACAATTACATGGAATGTATGAGCAAGGAACCAGTTCAGGAGCAGGTTTTGGGTTGAGAGATTGTAAATAAATACACTGTGAGACACTGGTGTAAACAGGAAATAATGTGTGCCATTTTCCACCCACTTCCACCCTCCAAATTCTCCCCCACACCCCCCAATATGCTATCTATCAGTGATAACATGAATGGACCTTTGTTTCTAGACAGTTAGCAATTTATACCCAGCCAAGTGCTATTTGGCCCTTGTGCCCTAATGCAGCCAGCACTGAACTGCAATACAATATATTTTTGTAGTAGCTCTCATTTTGCGCACAGCTCAGACGAAAAGAGGCATTGCTATCCGTGCTCATTAATTCAATTCATTTGATCTTCTACCCCAGTTTAAAATGGATTTCCCATATTTTCCCTTTTCCCTTCTATGTCCATTCCCCTTCCCCCACCTCGCCCATGCAACCCCAGAGGTTGTAAAGATTCCCTGACTTTTTTCAAAAAGAGAGTGAAGTTCTACACAGTGCCTGATCACAATCCTCCAAATTAGTCGATCGTTCACTTCATGATTGTGGAATATTATGTGCAAAATTGCTGCTACATTTCCTCACAAAGAAACTTAACAACAAAATTACATTTGGATAGTGCCTTTCATGTCAGAAGGACATCCCAAGGTGCTGTTAATTAATTGTGAAGCAATTTGAGATACTGCTTCAAGCCCTACCTACCTCTCTAACCTGCTCGTGCCCCAGTCCTTTGCTGACTGACCCATTTGTTCAGCTAGCACAGATCTGCTGTGTGTGCAGGAACTCGCTGCCTCAATTCCACTGGCTTGCCCCATCGTTAACATATCTTTAAATCGCACCTGAAGACCTACCTCTTTGACCTCACCTATGGTCATCTCCCATTCTCCCTTGCTTGGTATTCAACACTGCCAATGTGCAGCATACTTTGAGATGCTGTCCTGTGTGAAGGGCACTGTATAAAGCCAAGCTGTTGTTATATTGTACTGTGATGAGACAAACTGAGTGTCAACCAGGCTTAGTTAGCAGCACTTTTACCTCTGAGTCAGAAGGTCACCCCCAACATTGGGAATTTGATGCCCAGTTCAGACTGACACTCCAGTGCACTGCTGGGCTGTGCGGCTTTGTTGAAGGCGTTGTCTCCAGACGTGAAATTAAACCGAAGCCCCTTCGGCCTGTTCAGGTGGATGTTAAAGATATCAAAGCAAAAGAGATGGAAGTTTCTTCTGGTGTGATTGCCAATATTCCCTCGAATAAAATTAGTCACCTTGAGGTAAAAGGCTGCTCTCTCACTCAGTTGAAAGGATCGTATGTGGGCGGTCTCAAACCAGTGCCCTTAGCATGACAAAACTGTTCATTACTTAGCAGGAATTGGCACTGAAATGTAAACTCAATTACATGATTGTACAAAATAAAAATTAGCCTCCCGTGCACCGTTGTTGCAGCTGTCTATCTAGGTCAGTGGTTACAGTACGTATCACCATCTGGGAGCCCTCCATGGAATATGAAATATGTCTTCTCTGAACCATTGCCAAACTCTCACCAGCAAACGCTGTTAGAGCACTTTAGATGCATCTCTTCCCCTCCCCCCCCCACCCACAAAAAAACAACATTAATAATCAACTATAAAAATAGCCTGTGGCATGTGCCTTCACTTCCATATAAAATAAAGAACTTTCATTTTCATAATGTCTTATCACTCTGACTTTATTAACCTCACTTTTTGGGGAGAACTATCTGAAATATAGTATTGTTATTACTAATTTATGACCATTCAAAATAATTTATCCGTGTATAATAAACATTATCCTGGAACACCTTACTCAAGTCATGCCTCAATTTACTCAATTGTAATTTAAAAATGTATCAAGTCTCTTTCTTCATAACTGAAACCCTTAATCCCTGGTTAAACCCCATCAATCTCACTGCACCATTTTCTGATAATGATATGCAATACAATTTACATTTATATAGCCCCTTCATGTCGGTGGGATGTCTCGAATCTTTGCGTTGATGCATTCTCTATGATGTTTCAAAGCACTTAACGGGAATTGCTATAAAGTGTAGTGAAAGTATATTTGCAGGCACAAATAGCAGCTATTTTGAGCACATGTAGCATTAAGGTCCCACAGAAAGTTCAGTGGATAATCAATATATTTATCTGTTCATAAATCATACCAGGAAACTGGGTAAAACTACCTTCTCTTTTAGAATAGTGTAATGGAATCTTTAACAGACACCTGAATGAGCAGACGTCTCATCCAAAAGATGGCACTTCCCAACAATGCAATGCTTCTCCAGATCTGCATTAGATTCTCAGCCGAGACTCGAGCTCAAAATCTGGGGAAGACTTCAACTCGCAACCTTGAAGTTTTCAACCTTGAACCATTATTTGATGTTATACAACTCTGAATAGTGAATAGGCACTGTTTAATAATAATAATAATAATACTAGTACTACTACTACTAATAATAATAATCCTTGCATTTGGTATGGAGCCTTGTCCAAGTTCCTGTAGCTCAGTGGTTAGAGCACGCGTCTTACAAGCATGAGACCAATGTTCGAATCCAGGGAGATCATGGTGAAACCTTGAGTAAGTTTCCTTACTCCACATGCTTAATAATAATCTGTCTAAAAAAAATCCACAATAATAAAAATTGGTCATTTCAATCCACGACTGTTTGTGGGACACTGCTATGCGCAATTGTTCCGCCTGCAAATGGACAGTCAATTCACTTTACAGTATATTCTGTGAAGCACTTTGAGACATTGATAAGATGTAAAAATCGCTATATGAAATGCAAGGATTATTATTATTATTGTCACATCTTTGAGACATCTTGATGCACTTCACAGAAAATACTGTAAATAGAATTGTCCATGTATTTTGTGAGCTAAACGCAGCAATCAATTGCACGCAGCAATCAATTACACACAGCAATGTTCCATATACAGTGAACAAATTGTTTGTTTATGTTAAGGGATTATTACAGACTCACCAGTAATAATTTGGAAGAGCTACCCAATCATTTAAAATTATGCAAAAGAATAAAAATGGCTGAATTATTTTATGTTGACCCCCTAAAAATAGCTATTTTATTCCTACATCCATTGTAAAGATTTGACCAGAAATTAAGCTATTTTAGTGGTCTGGTATACAACATTAAATCATGATTGGGTTTCGAATGTTCGAGAGAACTGTCTTGAAATGAAGCCCAGTAGTTTTAGAGTTGTCTAAACGTACACTGAAATTACCATAATTTATCCTAACTATGTATAACTGTATATCCCATTTATAAGGACTTGGTGGAAAAATGATCAACTTGTAAATAGCAACAGAGGATAGCAACTCAAAGTGTGGTGTAGAAATGAAGTGGATGACCAAGAAAGGTGGGAGGAGAGGGGAAAGAGGACTTTGATTGAAAGAATGATTAAAGAGATGGGTCATGAAGACAGGGAAAAAGATGGCCCAAGTTGAAGGGATTTGGGGACAAAGTTTCAGGAGAGGGTAGTACACTGGCTCAAGGCTTTCTACTAGTAGTGGGTGAAGGGGTGAGGCATTTGCAGCAGTTTGGCATAGTTTGAGGTGTGGAGAATATGAACAGGAGAATTAAGGAGATTGCAGAGGTATGATTTGGCAAGAGCAGGAAGAGATTTGAAGGTCAGAACATCTTGCAAATTGATCTGCTGTGGGGACAGGGAACTAGTGGAGGTTGGCTAGACGCGTTGATGTTCACAAAGCTGAGTGCAGAGATGATGGAGGCTGCAGAGTTCTAAATGAGCTTCTAGTGATCAAATTACATTGGACCCGAGAGAGCTAAGGTTCAGCATTTTCATATACAGGACCTAATTGCAACAAATGTTCCTATAAAAATATGAAATGTTATATATGTATACATTTACATGGCAGTTTTTGTTTTGAATTGCAGTTACAGTACTGTATGAAAACAGCACTACCTAAAAGGAACAAATTGCTTTCAGTCCCCACTTTTTGGCCTCGCCCGTCAAGACAAGCTTGGCACTACCATCGACCCTGCATAAGAGGAATCTACGGCAGATGGTCCATTACCGTAGGCTACACAAAAGTCCGCTGTGAGATGGTGTAAGCGTATCCAGGCAAAGCGCAGCTGCAACCAGGCATGTCCCACTGCCATCTGAGGCCGACAAGAACAACAACAAAACATTTGGATCACAGCACCAAAAATAACGTTGAATTCACTGTCACTTCAGACAGATGGCACAACATAAAAAACACACAAACAGGAGCTGTAGCATTACTCCTTTGTGCTGAGCTCTAGTTGTTTTGCGTGCAGAAAGATACTCCCAGACAAAAGTCTAATGAAAAGACAGTTGGCGGCAGTGTTTTGCAGCAATTTTGCAGCTAAATGTTGGTTCAGCTGCTACTTGGGCTGCAAACTGGTATCCCTCGAGAATAGTTCTAAGTAATCTTGCAATAATACATAGACACTGCAGGCACAGCTGTTGGGTATGGACCGAGACATTTATTGACAAACCAAAATTATGGGGAATATTATGTGGCATTTGTAAAACACATCTGTATTATGCACCAGGTGTAAACTGTGTAGAAACAGAATTACAGGTGACCTTAATCAAGCAATTAAGAATAATAATAATAATAATAATAATATGTGTATTTGACATAGCGCCTTATCACCTCTTCGAGATGTCTCAAAGTGCTTCACAGAATACTCTGTGAAGTGAATTGACTGTATATTTTGTGGGCGAAATGCAGCAGCCAAATGTATGGAGTAGTGTCCCCAAACGGCTGCGGATTGAAGTGCTCAATTTATTATTATTTTTGTGAAGGAATTATTCCCCCCCAGGAAATGCGATCCACCAACCGACTAACAACTAGGTTCCTACTTACTGCTTGGTAAACAGAGGCGTAAGGAAACTTAACCTGCCGGGAAATGGAACCCGCGTCCCCTGCTTGCAAGGCGAGCGCTCCAACCACCACACTACAACAACAACCCCAGCAACTTTGATTTATATAGCGCCCTCCACGCCGGATGGTGTCTCAGAGCGCTTCACAGTAGCGGATCCCAGGGGCGAGCCAGGGGCAGGGGGAGAAAGGTGACTGAAGGTGAGGTCGAAGAGTCTTTAGCCAAGACCTGAAACTGGACAGTTGGGGGTCGAACCTGACACCAAAAATTCGGAGAGTTTTAGGGACAGGATGGGTAGGTGGAGGAGGTGAGAGCCCCGTGATTGAAGACATTGACGAGAGCCAAAGAGTATGGCTTCCATCTTGTCAACAATCAGCTGCAGGAAATTCGTGCTTATCCAGCTCCTGAAGTCTGACAGGCAGGCTGACAAAACATCAGGGGACTGGCGGTCGCAAAGTGAAGTGGAGAAATAGAGTTGGGTGTCATCCGCATACATGTGGAAGTGTGCCCCATGTCTGCGGATGACATCCCCAAAAGGGAGCATGTAAATGAGGAAGAGGAGGGGGCCGAGGATGGATTCCTGGGGTACCCCGCAGGTAACTGGGTGAGAGCGGGAGGAAAAGCCGTTTATGGAGATGTGCTGCTGGCGGTTTGTAAGGTAGGACTCGAACCAAGTGAGTGCTGTTCCACTGAGGTGAATGACGGAGGACAGGCGGTGGAGGAGGATGGCGTGGTCGACTGTGTCGAACGCAGCCAACAGGTCCAGGAGGATAAGGAGGCAGAGGGCGTCCTGGTCACAGATAGAGAGGACATCGTTTGTGACTTTCACAAGTGCAGTGTCTGTTGTGTGGGCAGGGTGGAAACTGAACTGGAGGGGTTTGAGAAGGGAGTGGGAGGAGAGGTGGGCGTGGAGTTGGTTTGCAACACACGTTCGAGTATTTTGGCAAGGAAGGGCAGGTTTGAAATAAATCGGAACTGGCTAGCATTTGAGGAATCTAGGGAAGGTTTTTTGAGGAGGGTGGTGATGGCAGCAGTTTTGAGGGGGGCAGGGACTGATGCTGTGGAAAGGGACTGGTTGATGATGTCAGCCAGCAGTGGGCAGAAGAGGGGGAGCTGGGTGAGCAGTAGGTTGGTGGGAAGAGTGTCGAGGCGGCAGGTGGTGGGCTTCATTGAGGTGATGGTGCGTGAGAGGGAGGAAGGAGAGACGGGGAAGAAGGACTTAGGCCAGAAACCAAACCCGTGATGTAATTAACAAAGCAGATACATTGAAGAGCATCGAGAGGGTATTTGTAATAACAGGTTTTTTTTCCCTCCCCACAGCTCAATGTTTCAAAAACAGCATTGCTCCGTGAAATATCAGCACTTTCAAAAATAGGAGCCAACAAAAAGTCTGCAGGATGGATGGACCTCGAGCAGCTGACAGTGTTTTACAAGATCATCAAAAAAAATCACAAGAAGGGTTCGGATGAAAAGGATGACAAAAACATGGCCACTTGGGAAGATAGTAGAAGGTGTTTGTCTTCAGTCTATTTGATCTGATTCTTCCAGACTGTCCACACCTTCCTATTTCAGCCTCAAACCGTTTCTTAAATCAGTCCAGGGTCCTGACCTGTAACCGTCCTCTCTGGGTTTTTTTTAGGGAATAATCCTAGCGCCTGTGTTTAATGGGAAATTTCAGGACAGATACTAAGGAGTATTTCTGTGCCCTCAGTCCTACTTCCTTAGTGAATCCAAAAATATGGGCTTACTTTGTCAATCCCATTTTGCATTTTATAAAATACCTCTGAAACCCCTCCCTCTCCGGGCCGCTGAATGAGGAGGCTTTTTGGTTGAAGCGCACGGCTCCAAAAGAACGGCCACAGTGCACAATTTCCAATGTTGGTTGGAGTGACTGTGGATGGCCCAGTGACATTGTGGAGTCCTATAACTCAGTGGTTAGAGTACTCACCTCGCAAGCGAGCGGACCTGGGTTTGATTCCCAGCAAAGAGAAACTTTTGGCAAGTTTCCTTACTCCACACACCTAATAAAAATCCCTCAAGAATTTTTTTTATTAATTGGCCACTTCAATGTTACAACTGTTTGTGGGTCACTGCTGTGCACAATTGCCTGCCGCATTTCACCCACAAATATACAGTCGATTCACTTTACAGTATATTCTGTGAAGCGCTTTGAGACGTTGATAAGATGTGAAAAGCGCTATATTAAAATGCAAGGATTATTATTGTCATTATCATGATTATTAAAGGAGATCATGTGTCAGCTTTTTGGTTCCAGGTCTCACTGTTGACTTTTCCCCCTCTCACATTCCTTCAATACTTGAATGCACCCCCTCCCCTTCTCCTCCTTCACCCCTAACCCTTCCCACAACTTCCTTATCCCAGAGCATCTGAGTTGTCAGTTGGTAACTTCCTCTGCAAACGAACAAAAATTATGTGCTCTGTGTTGGCTGAGCTGCTGTTTAGTCACAGTTGACTACTTGACCCTGGACAGTGAGTAGGACAGACTTCCCTGTTGCACTGCTAACATGGTTGGCTGACCCACAAGCAAGGTGTCAGAGAGGGTCTGCTGCAGGCTCGCCCACTCCACCATTGGGGGACTGGGTGCCACTCGCTCGTATACTGGCCACGCTAACAGCAGCGCTAAACCCCACCACTCCAGAGTCCCAACCTTCTACCTTCTACCCCAGAGTTACATCAGGAGTTACTCACCGTGTAGAAGAGTGCATGCCCACAACAAATATATAATGTGTAAAGAATAAAATAATAGTTAATTGGCGTACGGAAAAATGGAATGGAACAAAATATGTTGTTGAGCTTTGTGTTTTGTTGGCTTTTTGTTGCACCAGATATTATATTTTCAAATAAATATATATTTTCAACAACAGCCAAAAATGTGGTTGACTCCTCCATGGTGATGTCCCAGCTTGTCAGTCCCAGTACTCTGCCAAAGTCCTGCTTTTGGAGTATTGATTTGGGGGCAATCCTCTCAGGTCACCTTCAAACTCGGGCAGTTTCCCGTCCCTTGTCAACTGCTCTCTGCTGCTTTTCCTACCATTTTTCAGTCGTGGATTGAAATTACCAATATTTTTTTTTGAGGGATTATTATCAGGCGTATGGAGTAAGGAAATTTGCCCAAGGTTTCGTCCAGTCTGGAATTGAACCCAGGTGTGGTTGATGAATCACATCAACCATCTCCAGTAAGTATTCTCTTAATTGTATTTTTATCTTATTTATATATTTATTAAACTTTTATTTAAATTTTCAATACTAGTGGTGTTGTTTTTGGTCTTTATTTAATATTACTGTAGTGTAAGAAAATTTAGACCAGAAATGTACTGAAGGAACGTAACCCCTATTGATAGCATTAGGGCCTATGGTAATGGTAATTTAGGTTTTGCTATACGTTGTTTCACTTAAAATCGCACTTTTCAAAAACACATCCCAACGTTAATTGATGAGTCCCAGAATTATTATTATTAAAGTGGCTGGGAACTCCCAGCGGGTCAGGTAGCATCCACGGAGAGAGGAAAGGGAGTCAACGTTTTAGGTTGATGACTAGAGGTCACTGGGAACACACAGCAGGTCGGGCAGCATCCATGGAGAGAAGGGATTTGAACACAAGGGCCAAAATGGTTATACGGGCTAAAAGTAGGTAGTATTTTGGACCTCCTAAAATTTTTTTGGCTGTGTGGAGGTAAGGTTAGGGAGGATTTTTTTAGTTATATAATAAAAGCCCGTTTTTCTTGCACCCTCAGTACCTGGCCAATGCCAGTTAAAGCACATGCCGGATATTCGGCCGAAAACACTCACAAAAAAATGTAATTAAAAAAAAATTGTGCCGGATATATTCCGGTTAATTGAATGCAGACCTTTTTTTCGATGTGCCAGTTATACGGAAGTTACAGTTGATCGGGTCACGGATAAACAGGCTTTTACTGTATATACTACGTGTAAATTTTCTTTTAATTTGAAATTGAGCTGGCATGAAGCACCATTGTAATTTGCCGAAGACAGGGACACATTAGTTAATAATCCCTCCCTGCAGCATCTAAGTAGTGTGGTTTCCTCTGAACCGGGATAATAAAGATCTGCAGAGCATTCGGCTTGGATGCAGATTGGGTGTTTTGTCTATCAAATTGGAACTCAAGCCTATTCCTTGTTGGGAGGACACACAGGCACACACAAAGGATTGTTGGATAGCAGAAACAATGGCTGATATCTGTCCTTTCTCTATTCTGAGATATTGAAGTC
This sequence comes from Hydrolagus colliei, assembly GCA_035084275.1. Classification (NCBI taxonomy): domain Eukaryota; kingdom Metazoa; phylum Chordata; class Chondrichthyes; order Chimaeriformes; family Chimaeridae; genus Hydrolagus; species Hydrolagus colliei. The sequence continues at coordinate 67,253,075 of CM068744.1, read as the reverse complement.
AGTTCCACTGCAATAACAAAAACAAAGGCTCAAAGTGGTGGAGCTTGACACTGAGCCAGGTTGAAAAGGGGAGGTGACCTTTGCTGTGGTCGAAAGTCTTCAGCTGCAATTTGTAGATGGGTAAAGAGGAGCAGAGCGGCGGAGCGTTTGAGGTAATTCTGGAGGTTCATGGCCAAAAGCATAACAGGCGATGGTGGAAAGGAGAGGTCAGGGCAGCACAGAAGACCTCCCCTGACTGCATCCTCTCCTTCCCATCCTCTGCCTCAGATCAGCTTCACGGCATATAGACTGGGAATCAAATACTGTACCCCAGAGAATCAACTCCATCAATAAATGATGCCGCACAACACACTCGGCCACTTAGCCATTGGAGAGAAGATAAGCAGCCCATGATGATACCAGATCACCATTACCCACATCAGTTCTCTGACAAAATACACAGTCAATTCTGTCAAGCACTTTTAGACATCTTTCCAGAGTGAAAGGCACTACGTCATAAGCAAAGATAATTATTATTCTACTTTCCACAGACAGTTCATATGTATTCCAAATGTGCCTATTCAAAACCTTAACCTAATCCCACAGCCTTGTTAGTTTGGCTTAGTTAGTAGCAAGCGTGTTTCTGGGTCTGAAGGTTAAAGGTTCATCCACACCCCACCCCACCTCCCCCACCTCTGACTCCTTCCATTTCATCCAGCCCAACAGCTCCCTCCATAACCTGTCAATGACATGTTTCTGATGGGGAAACACAAAAAGTATTGGTAATGCATCCTGCAGACGCTTCTCCAATAGGGCATGTGGTCCTCAGCAGCCAAAAGATTGGACCATCCTGATTAAGGTAATCATCAGGATGGTCTTTTGGGTGAGGGCTATTAGAAGTTCTATCTGTGGATTAAACGTTGAACTGTCTTCTCAGGTGGATGTTGGAAAAATTATATAAAGTATGACTGACTGAATTACTGACTCCTGTTGATTTATTTGTAGCCCTGGAATTGGGCGGTCACTACTGTACTTACATTCCCATGTTTCATGTGTAAACCTATATGAAGATCACAATCAAATATAGTACAATTCTCCTCCACTCAACCCAAATTAACAAATACACACACCAACATATAGACACACAAACCCAAAACACATGCACACACACAAATGTTCCAGCAGAGATTATTAGACAGATATCAGAAGCAGAAATCCTGCCTTAGTGTTCCCCTTCCTCGCTCTTTGCTAGGCTAGGGTGCCTCTAGTGTTGGCATGGTGGCTCTACTGGTATCTTGATTGATTGAAGCAGGGTTGAAATTTGGGGAGAAGCTCAAGCATTTGTTTTTTAAAGTTGTAATAAGATAAAAATGTTATCTTATTTATCTCCCCAACTTTATCTCCTCAACCAATACACCAGACAGATATGGAGTGATCAATAGAGTCAACTTCATGTTGTTTCATAGGTAAGCACTGTTCGGTTGCACATTCGTGACATACAGATGACTCCCCTCCAGGGCTAGGATTCATACTGATAACACTACAGGGAGACAGACAAACAGACAGGCAGACAGAAACCACTATCTCTACTCTGGCACTCGGTCAGATTGCACAGTACCCTGTCAATCAGGCTTAGAAAAGGTCTAAATAATAAATAATGTGCATGTGTTACTTTCTGTAGAAGTGGATATGCCCTATTGGGTGCAAAGGCTGTAAGAAGCTGTTCACCAAAAAAAAATCTTGCATTAGATATAGAGCTATCTGTTTAGCCTGTCATTGTAAAGCATGTCAAAACATTGACATGGTTAAAAGGCATAGTTAAAAGTTGAGTATATTGATAATACTCATTTTCGTGGGATTTTTAATTTAATTGATTCCCTGGTTGGGAAAAATCCACAGAATTATAATCCACAATTTAAAAATAAAATAAAGCTGATTTAATGCTGCTTAGCATTAGTGTTGTGACCTACCGGTAAGTTAAACTCTTTGGCAGGGAGTCATTGAAAATCATGAAGAAAATTACATCTCATTAAATTCAATATGTTTTAGAATTTTTATGTTTTTGGGTGCTATTTGTACAAAAGCAATTGAATTGAAGCTTGCATCATTTTAATAAAGTGAGTGATGAATTCAGAGCGACTAAAAATAATAATAATAATCTGGTCACTCAATCCATGACTGTTTATGGGACACTGCTGTGCGCAATTGAATTGGCTGCCGCGTTTCACCCACAAATATACAATCCACTTTATTGTGAAGTGCTTTGAGAAGTCCAGCAGACTTGAAAAGCGCTATATCAAATGCAAGGATTATTATTATTACTACTTCTCGACGTATTTCAGCTTCGCCCTTGACTTGGCTTATCCCAAGTTCGTGAAACCAGTATATTTGGAATCCACTTTCATTGACTTGCAAAAAAGCAAGCACCTGCCGCATAAACAACACATCACCAAGTGGTGGAACCATAGCTCAATGAGAAGGTGACCTGTGTCCGAGCTGCAGAATGCCTTCGTGTACTTCACATACAGCCCACCAGGAAGCTTACAGAGTTCTTCGTACTTACTTACCATCCACTTAGTGAGGGCTCAAACTCACACTTGTCAGATGTCAAGTCAAATAAGCTTACCTCTTACTAAGAGGTAAGCTGTACTGCCTCCAAGGTGACAAGTTTGGCAACTGCAGTGTCTGAATCGAGCCAGCTCTCTGTGGCGGCGGTGGTGGGCTGGTGTCTGAGCCAGGTAGGTCTACAGTATTCCAAGGCAGTGGTGATAACAGCACATCTAATATACTGTAATGTCAGGTTTTCCTCTTGTCCCAAGTCTACATTAGTTGGTATTAATTGCTGTGTGCAATTGGCTCCCACCGTTTCGCTCACAAAATATGCAGTCGATTAATCTGCTTTACTGTAAAATAATAATAATCCCTCCAAAAAAAACCAACAATAAAATTGGTCATTCCAATCCAATTGGCTGCCACGTTTCGCCCACAAATATACAATCAATTCACTTTACAGTATATTCTGTGAAGCTCTTTGAGACATCTAGAAGACACGAAAAGCGCAATATCAAATGCAAGGATTCTTATTATTATTATTATCTAGGCTGACTATTTGGGCAGACAATCACAGGGGTCAGGAACTCTTCCCACTCAGCTCTCGGAAACCCTGCAAACTGAAGCCCTAACTGTAGTGTGGGCCGAGCTGGACAAGAAGTGGCAATGCCTGCCATGCAGTGATCTCACTGGCAAAGCTTTATGTTTTAGCTGGTTATATCCAGCAGTACTTAAACACACACTCTGGGGTCCCCAAGCCTCGCTTTCTGCCATCCTGCGTCTAATACTTTGTGGAATTAGGTAACCAGGAGGCATCCATCCCAACAAATATCTCTGGAATTTCCATGTGTAGGTGGGATGCATGGAACTCTGTTCGGTTTGGGTGGCGTTGGCGATAGGTTTTGGCCTTGTCAGATGCCCAGCTGACCAAAACAAATCCTTCAAGTGGATGAGTTACTTATTCTTACTTATACAAAACACAAAATACTGTACTACAGATGCTGAAAATCTTCGTCAGATGAAGGGTCGTGGACCCGAAATGTTGATGCACTTTCCTTTCTCCATGGATGCTGTCTGACCTGCTGAGGTTTCCCATCAACTTCTGTTTTTGTTTCACTTATTCTTACTTCCTCGTCTTTGCAATATCTTTAATCATTCGAATTGAACTTCATTTGTCAATCATCAGCCCATGTGCAAATCTTATCAAATTCTCTTTCTAAGATGACACAGTTCCCTCCCCAACTTGTCATCACATGCAAATATAACTCAATGGGTCTGCCAATTTTGGTCATTAATATATACAAGGAATAGGTGGGATCCTGGTACAGATACTTGAGGCTGTCCACTTAATACCTCCCCCCATTTTAACTGAACTCCCCCCAAAATAAACCTTTGCCTCCTTTTTTTCAGTCAATTTGAAATCCATTTTGTGTCTTGCCCAGGGATATCAGTTTGTGAAGGAGTCATTCGCAGGTTAAATTTTGCCAAACTCTTTTGGGGAAATCTGGATATATTGTGTCAATTTGAGATGTCACCTCATCAAAAATATCCTGCTCTTCTGAGCTCATTTTGGCTGCCATTTATTAGATAATAAGAATAATCCTTGCATTTGATATCGTGCCTTATCATGACTTCAAGGCATCTCAAAGCACTTTACAGAATATATTGTAAAATGATTTAATCGGCTGTATATTTTGTGGGCGAAACGCGGCAGCCAATTGCGCACAGCAGTGTCCAGTAAACAGTCGTGAATTGAAATGACCAAATTATTATTTTGTTTTTATACAATCAGTCTTCCATTTTCTTCTGATGATTGATTCCATTATTTTTCCAATATATTGAGTTCAGGCTAATGAATGTATGGTTCCCGGGATGTGCCTCCGTCATCTTTCATGAATATGAGAACATTTGCTTGCTTCCTGTTTGTTGGAAACGTACCAGGGATGATTTACTTTCTCCTATTGTCTGTCAGTGGCTGTTGAAGGAGATGCAGTTGAAATCTAATGTATTTACTTTACATCATTGTTCAGGTGTTAGGAGCCTCCAGCATTAATTACCCAGATGGCAGGCAAATGACTTGATAAGTAAATATTGTTTGTTACCAGCTATATTACCAGCAACAATATACCCTCCCCCTACCTCCAAAAATATTGAAGTAAATATTGTTTTATAGATGGGTTACATTTTGAAGGCAGCATCAGAGAGAGCAAGAACGGCAAGTTATCAGTGAATGCCTTGTTTGGCTGTAATTATCTTGGGAAATGGTGAAGTAGAAATAAATTGCAAGATGAGCGTTACTTTGTGATCTGATGCTCAAAATTTCGCCAAATGCAATCGTAGAATCATAGAATCTTACAGCACAAAAGGAAGCCATTTGGCTCTTCGAGTCAGTGCCGGCTATTTGAAAAGAGCAATTCAATCCCACTTCCCAGCTCTCTCCTCATAACCACGCAAACCCGTCCTTCCCAAATAAATGTCTACCTCTCTTTTAAAAAAGAGACCTCTCCTTTACCTCTCTTTTAATCCACGTTTCCATGTTTGTGGGGACGCTGCTGTGTGCAATTGGCTGCCGTGTTTCGGCCACAAATATATAAAGTCAATTCACTTTACAGTATATTCTGCGAAGCGTTTTGAGACATCTAGAAGACATGGAAGCACTATTTCAAACGCGAGGATTATTATTATTGTTATTAGTATCACTAACATCAGAATTTCAGATTGCGAAGAATTATTGGCAAATTCATAAATTCGGTTTTAATTTCTAAACTCATTTTCCAAACGAGGTAAAGACATTTTATCTTTCAAATTAAAACTGAATTTAAGAGTTTTCCAAAGCATTATGTGATCTTGAAATATAAGGCTAAATGGTCCAACAGGGTAAGATTAGGCGAAATTCCAGGTCTCTTTACGGGCTTAACAGAAAAGAGAAAAAAATTAAGAATACAATATACTGCAGATGCTGGAAATCTGAAACAAAAACAGCAATAGCTGGGAACACTCAGCAGGTTAGGCAGCATCTATGGAGAAAGGAAAAGTGAGTTAACGTTTCAGGTCCACAACCCTTAGTCAGTATCCATACAGTATCTGTACAACCCGAAACGTTGACTCACTTTTCCTTTCTCCATAGATGCTGCCTGACCTGCTGAATGTTCCCAGCCATTGCTGTGTTTGTTAACAGATAAGAGTTTTGCTTTATATTGGCGCCACTTGGTGGTACAAAAAGGAAACTGCAGGATCATAACACAAAGCAGGCTGTTCCTATGAACTCCAAACAATAGTAATAATAATAATCCTTGCATTTGATATAGCGCTTTTCATGTCTTCTAGACATCTCAAAAGTGCTTCACAGAATGTACTTGGAATGTGAATTGACTGTATATTTGTGGGCGAAACACGGCAGCCAATTGTGCACAGCAGTGTCCCACAAACAGTCGTGGATTGAAATGACCAATTTTTTTTAGTGTTGTGTTTTTCAGGGAGAGGATTATTATTAGGCGTGTGGAGTAAGGAAACATACCCAAGGTTCTCGCCCCTGACCTGCCTGGATTTGAACACAGGTCTCACACTTGCAAGGTGAGTGCTCTAACCACTACGCTACAGGACTCCAATCCCTTAATCATGTCTCAGTTACCTTAATTAGGAACATGGAATAGGATAAGGTCATTCTTACCCACCCTACGTCTGCAATCTTCTCCATGAGTTATCTATCTCTCTTCCACACTGCAAGGTCAGTACGTTGCTACCTCTCTCACACACTGTCTCACCATAAGTGGCCAAATCCTCCACTACAATGATTGCAGCTCTCTGGAACACCCTCACACTTCTCTCTCTCTCCCCCCAACAACAGCAAACAACAACTTGCAATTGTGTACAGCCTCTCACAAGAGTATTGTTTCTGAGCCATTAACAGCGGTATGGTTTGGGCATCGAGTTGGAAAGGGAGGGGAGCTGACCGAAGGCACAGTCAAAGAGAAACATCTTTATTTAATTATGATTTGAAGATGGGCAAAGAGTTGGCTGATTTGAGCCAGGGCAGTAATTGGGATATGTACAGTTGGCTTCAATGCATGGTTCTAGTTGTTGTTTGATATTCACAGAACACTGAGGGTAAGGTGAGGCTATGATGGTGCTTGGCTGTGATTCTCTCTGTGATCCATGGTTAAATATCCTGCCAACACTTGCGGCCGAGAGTGTCTCAGGTGAGGAACCAGGGAGACTCCCATGGAAGTGTGGCCTGAGTAGAAGGAAATTGGCTTCATGAGGAAGGGAAGATAATTAAAAGGAGGAAAACAGCCCAAAGAATTTAAGCTTGTTCCATGAAATGTTAATAGCAAATTTATGTGGAATCCTGTGGCATATTGGTTTGACCACTCACCCTGGAAGTGAAAGAACCTGAATTCAATTCCCAGGCAGCATGGAATGCTAGATTATAGCGCTTTTCACATCTTCCAGACGTCTCAAAGCGCTTCACAGAATATACTGTAAAGCGAATTGATTGTATTTCTGTGGGCAAAATTCAAGTTTGTATAAATGCAAGTTGTTGTTGTTAAGCGATCAAATAACTACCCGAATGAGAATGTGCTGGGATGCTAGGGTCCGGCGATATATCGATATATCGCTAAAACCCGATATAATTTTCATATTGATACGCCGATATAGGCATTTCAAAAATATCGATATATCGAAAATCGATATATCAGGTAAAAAATCAGAATGCACGCACACTGAACTACAAGACCCAGAATGCTCATCTCTATACACAATGCACAGACCGAGGTGCAAAGCCACCATATTGTATTCATAGTCCTCGAATACAATATACAGGTATGCAAGAGGTGGAGGGGTTGGGGGGGGGAGGGGGAGAGAGACAGCTCGGGGGTGGGAGGGGGAGAGAGACGGCTGGTGAGGGAGAGGGAGAGAGACGGCTGGGGGTGGGGAGGGGGAGAGAGACGGCTGGGGGGGGAGAGAGTGGCTGGGGTGGGGGTGAGGGGGAGAGAGACGGCTGGCGGGGGAGGGGGAGAGAGACGGACGGGGGACGGGGAGAGAGATGGCTGGGGGGGAGGGGGAGAGAGACGGTTGGGGGGGAGGGGGAGAGAGACGGTTGGGGGGGGTGGGAGGGAGAGAGAGATGGCCGGGGGTGGGGGGAGGAGAGAGACAGTGGTGGGGGGAGGGGTGGGAGAAAGGGACGGCGGCAGGGGGGGTGGGTGGGGATAGAGACGGGGTGGATGTGATAATATGGATAGATAGAGATGGGGGGGATGTGAGAGAGGAGAGAGACACAGAGACACAGAGAGAAAAACACAGAGATGGAGAGAGTGAGTGTGAGAGATACAGAGAGAGAAAGATATTTACCTCCTGAGGAGATAGGCCCCGAATGCGCGCGCACCCCGAATGCGCGTGCCACGCGCGCATGCTCAGTACGAAAACCCCCAAAATATCGATATGTCGGTATATCTTGATATGAGCCCGTCGATATATCTAAATCGGAAAATTTCCATATCGACGGACCCTATGGGAGGCATTACAACAATATTTTTGAGAATGTAAGAAAGTGGGTGGGGTGGGTGAAAAAATATTTCTCAGTCAAGCCTGAATCTGCCCTCACCCGATGTGCATTTTGAAGTGAAGTCACTGGTGCTGGAACTCTAGTTGAGATTCCTATTCTTAGGCTAATTGAGTCATTACATTATCTATCCTTTGAGATAGTTAAGATACTAAACCAGAGGTACTGTTCATGCGATCTTGATGGGGAAGGGAATTTCTTCTGGTGTCCTGGAAAGCAATCCTCCAAATAAATTAGCAGCTATGGAGAAAGGAAAAGTGAGTTCTGACGAAGGGTCGTGGACCCGAAACGTTGCTTCATTTTTCCTTTCTCCATAGATGCTGCCTGACCTGCCGAGTGTTCCCAGCCATTCCTGTTTTTGTTTCAGATTTCCAGCCTCTGCAGTATTTTGCGTTTGTTTTTCTCCTCAAGAAAAATTGATCATTTACTTTGTAACGGCTCGTGGGGCTGTCACAATTGCCATCAAATACGCAATCACTGCACTTAACAACAATTACCTGTGAAGTCTTTTGCAAGGTTGACATTTTAGGCGCGATATCAAATGTAACGATTATTATTTTATCAAAAAGGATTTTATCTCCGTTGAATCAAATACTCACTGTCTTCAAAGGTATTTAATGTGGTCACAGCTATGGCTGATGTTTCGCTAATAAATAATAATAATACGGTACCTGCATTTGTTATAACGTCTTTGGGGTTTGGGAGGACGTCCCGAAGTGCTACACTTACTGTAGGCAAATACAGCAGCTCAATTTGCACACAGCAATGTCCCACAAACAGCCATGAAGTGAATGACTAATTTTATTAAGGGATTTGTTGACCAGGATGCCCTCAGAAACTCCCTGCTCTTTTCAAATAGTACCGTGGGACCTTTAACGTCCACCTGAACAGGCAGAAGGGGGCACAGATAAAGGTCTCATCCAAAGACAGTACCTCTGACAATGCAGCAAGCCCCCCTGAGCCTGCATTGGAAAGTCAATTTGGACCATGTGAGTTCAAGACCTGGTTTGAATCCACGATTTTCTGAGTTGGAAACAACAGTATTACCAACTGGGATCAGACTGACCAATTACTCAACTTGGTTTTCATAATAACAATAATACTAATAAAAAAATGAGTAACTCAATCCACGACTTGTTTGTGGGACACTCCTGTGAACAATTGGCTGCCGTGTTTCATCCACAAACGATACCGTCAATGCACTTTACAGCATATTCCGTGGAGTGCTTTGAAACTTCTAGAAGACGTGATAAGGCGTTGTATCAAATGCAAAGATTGTTCTTCTCATTTTTGTCTGGGAAATGTTCCCGAAACGTCTGACAAAAGGCTGGAAAGTAAACCCCAGGAATGCACTTTTTTCCTATAATTGTATTGCATATTTTTTAGTGAATCGTGTTAGTGAAGAAAATATAAAAGGGATGGAAGTTAAAAAGCACTGGCATGATAGCCAAATGAAACATGTTCTTTCGATTTATTGCCAAAAGGCCTTGGAGATGTAGCTCAGCACTTAACAAGTTTAACTGACTGACTGGAAATGTGCAGCGAATGATCGATAGTGTTTTTCCTTCTTTTCCTCTTGTGAATGGACTTTGAATGAACATTTTGTTCCCGTTCTTCAACCGTATGCATCGCGTTGATACCAACAACCTGGTTCTTCAGATCAAGTGTTGGCTCCACAAGATCGGAGCTTTTCCCAGGACTGGGGAAAACATTTATCACAATCAAATATGCAATAACACAGTTTGGCAAAATGAGGATCGAATGTCGATTCATTGAAGAGGCAAGTAGCCCCTCAAGGATAAACAACTGAGGGATGTTATTATAGCTGATGCGTTCTGGGAGTACTAATAATAGTAGCAGTAATCCTTGTATTTGATATAGCACTTTTCTAATGTCTTAAAATGTACTGTAAAGTGAATTGACTGTATATATATATGTGTGTGCGTGCAACGCAGCAAGCAGCCAATTGCACCCAGCCATATCCCACAAACAGTGGTGGATTGAAAATGACCAATTTTGTTTTGAGGGATTATTATGAGGCATGTGGAGTAAGGAAATTTACCCAAGATTTCAACCCTGCCAGGAATCGAACCCAGGTTTCTTGCTTGTAAAGCGAGTGCTCTAACCACTGAGCTACAGGAAAGGCAAAAATAATAATAAAATTATCCTTGCATTTGATATCACATTAAGCATATTGTTAAGTGTAGTGACCAGGAGAATGATACCTTATCAACTTGTGTTCACAGAGCATTGAGACTGTCAGGTCATTCCAATCAAACGTAAACTCCCTCCTTGTCGGCTGTCCCAACTCCTCCCTCCATAGGCTACAGATCATCCCAAACTCTGCGGCCCGTGTCGGCTTTTGAACCAGGCTATGAGGCCAGATCCATGTCCTCACCTTCATAGCCCTGCATGTCCTCACTCCGCCCTACCTCTGTGACCCCCTACCAACTGCTCCCACCGCTTTGGGTCCTCCGGTCTGCTTCACATCCCCTGCCTTGCTCGCCCCACCATTGGCAAGCGGGCCTTCACCCTCTGGTATCCACTCACTCAGTCCCTCTGCCTCGATCCCTTCTGATCCCAACCACCAGCTCGGGTGTAGATCCCTGACTGGCCATGGGCTGTCCTTCTGACGTGGAAGGCTCTATCCAAACCTAATTGTTTTTGTTATTTAAGATGTGGTGGTTCTTTTTCTCTTGTGGTTCAAAACGATGCTCTGAAATCTCCCTGACTGCAACAGCTGCCATTATTAGCAAATATTGCGACAAAAGTTTTCCAAACTGTTTTCCATTCAATTAGCAATTGAAGCATACAGTATTATGTTAAGGATATTGCCAGAAATTCACTGATAAAACACGATATAAGGCCAACGGGTCTCTACAACGTTAATGTGGGGCTTAGTGGTTAGAGCACACAAAGGAGAGAACAAAGGGCAAAACGTTGGGTATGTTTCCTTACTCCACATACCTCTGATTACCTAGCAGTAAGGAGGATCCTGGTTGTTAGTCAATTGGCGAATCGACTTCAAGATCCTCACTCTTGTGTTTAAATCCCTTCACTCCTTAGTACCCACCCAACCTCTCTAACCTCCCTTCTCCTTACAGCAGCACCCGCTGCCTCCACTCTACTGGGTGCCGTCTCCTCCTTGTCCCCCGAATCCTCGCTCCATCATCGGCGGCCATGCTTTCAGGCACAATGCCCTGAAACTTTGCAACTCCCTCCATCAGCTCCTTCACCTCATCCCCCCCCATCCCCCTCCTTTCCCCTCTTCAGGTTGAGTTGTTGTTGTTCAGTTACTCTTTGAATCATGTTGAGATACAGTTTCACAAATGCCCTTGGGTATCTTGACAACAAAAGCAACAATTTGCATTTATGTACATACAGTATCAGCCTTTGCAATAGGATGAGTATCTCAAAGCAATGTTTAGCAATGAAAATAGATAAAATGATAATCCTTGCATTGATATTAATACCTTATCTCATTGTTGAGATGTCTCAAAGCATTTTACTGGAATTACTTTGAAGTGTAGTGATTGTATGTTCTATGCACACAGGCCAGACAATTTTCTCACAGCAATGTCCAACGCATTTCACCCACAAATATACAGTCAATTCACTTTACAGTATATTCAGTGAAGCATTTTTGAGGCATCTCAAAGCCATGTGATAAACTACTATATAAAATGCAAGGGTGATTATTAAATTGCCATGAAATAACTGACCAATTTTTATCTGGAGGATTGCTACCTAGGACCTCAGAAGAAACTCTCTTCTCTTTTTGAACCGCACCATGAGATCATTAACTTTGCCCTGAACAAGATCATTAACTTTGACCTGAACTGACGTATTCAGTTTAATTCATGTGAAGGAAGGTACCTCTGACAATGCAGTGTTTACCCAAAGCTGCGTTGGTTTGTCAGCCTAGACTGCGAGTGTGAGTTTGAAGTTCCACAATTTAAACTCACAACCTTCAGACTCAGCGATGGGAGTGCTAACAACTAAGCCAGCTGTCAGCTGGGTAATGTATATATATATATATTATATCTATATATATACACACACAAGAACATAACAATGAAGGACTTAATATTCTCAAATTCTGCATCAACAACAACTTCGATTTACTTAGCGCACTCTACGCTGGACAGCGTCTCAGAGTGCTTCACAACAACAGATCCCGGGACCGAGCCAGGGGCAGGGGAAGAAAAGTGACCAAAAGCGCGGTCGAAGAGAAAGGTCTTCAGCTGTGACTTGAAACTGGGAAGAGAGAGGATGAGGCGAAGGTAGTGTGGAAGGGAGTTCCAGAGCCTTGGGGCATAGTGGCTGAAGGCACGGCTGCTGAGGGTGGAGCGGAGGATTCAGGGGACATGGAGGAGGCCCAGACCTGGTGGAGCGAAGACAGCGGGAGCTGGTTTCAGGAGAGAGGAGGTCAGCAAAGTAGGTGGGTGCAGAGGAGTGGAGGGACTTGAAAACAAGGGTGAGGACCTTGAAATCGATCCTCTCTGGGATAGAGAGCCAGTGACGTCTGGCAAGGACTGGGGTAATGGGGGAGCGAAGTTTCATACAATCAAAGAATTTTACTGCAAAAAAGGAAGCCATTTGGCCCATCTAGTCTGTGCCGGCTCTTTGAAAAGAGCAACGCAATCCCACTGCCCAGCTCTCTCCCCATAACCTAACAGAACTGTTCTAAGATCTAATTCTCTTTTAGAAGATTGATGCGAATGAGAATGCAGGCGGCAGAGTTTTGAATTTGGATAACATAATATATTAAAATTTTCAGAACTCTTCCAATGAGTCAATGTTTAAATTCTAATAATCTCAAGATGGTGCCATGGAGCTCTTAAGATGTTACCTATTGTACAAGACTATTTATTGGATTCTCTCTGCTATATGGATGCTTGAATAGGTCTCCATTGATATCAGTCGCTCAAGGGCCATTCTTAACTGTCCACCATTAGTGGCTGAGATTATGGAGCTAAAACATGTTCTCGCCCCAAATCCCTTCACCTTGTTCCTTCTCTCTCCGCCCTTCAAAAGAACATATGTTGCTCATACATTTTCCTTCCTCACCTCCCTGCTTGATACTCCCCATCATTAGTGCTATATCAGGGCAAGATTTGATACAGTTGATTGGTCATGTGTCATGATGTAAGCGAACACAGTGTGTGGTAACGAAATAGAACCTGTTAGAAATGATTGTAATAAAACATAGTAGAAAATTCCAAGCAGTTTAAAAATTCAACAAACCCAGAGTTAATCTCTCTGCCTCTACCCTCGACTCCAGGACTACCACTGTCCTGACAGACTGTCTGTCAGACATCAGGTCCTGGATGAGAGCTAACTTTCTACAGTTGAATGTCAACAAGCCCGAGGCCCTACTGATTAGCTCACGCCAGCGCCTTCACTCATCAAGCGCTGGCAGCATCAACCTCCATGGTTGCTCACTCAACTTCACCAAGCCAGCCAGGAACCTAGGTGTCTTGTTCGACCCTCAACTGACTTTCCTCGCTCACATCCAAACAATGACTTGCTCTGCCTTTCCCCACCTCCGCACATTTCCCGACTCCGCCATTACCTCACCCCTAAAGCCGCTGAAACCCTCATCCACGCCTTCCTCACGGCTCGATTATGCAAATGCCTTGCTGGTCGGCCTTCCTAATTCCTCCCTCCACAGGCTGCAGATAATCCAGAACTCTGCGGCTTGTGTCGTCTACCGTTCCAAACTCCGTGATCCCATCTCCCCCATTCTTGCTTGACTCCATTGGCTCCCCATCATCCAGTGGATCCAATTCAAGATCCTGGTCCTCACATTTAAAGCCCTCCATAACCTCGCCCCTCCGAACATCCATGACCTTCGAACCCCTTACCAACCTACCCGCCCCCTCCGTTCACCAGGGACTGGCCTGCTCCACGTCCTCTGACCCACCCGCCCAACCATTGGCAGGCGAGCCTTCAGCTCGCCTGCCAACCTCTGGAACTCCATCCCGCAGTCCCTCCGCCTCACCCCCTCCCCGGCCTCCTTCAAGTCTCGCCTCAAGATTCTCCTCTTTGATGGACCCATCGGCAACTCCTCCCACCCCCACCCTTTCCTCAGCTCGGATCTGAATCAATAACTGTCCAGTGCCTTGGGATGTCCTCCTGACGTGAAAGGCGCTTTACAAATGTAATTTTGTTGTTGTTATTAAATTAGAACAGCAACTTGCATTTATATTGAGCCCTTTGCATGGGTTTAGCCGACAGTACTTACTCTTTCTTTTAGCCACCGCGCCCCCAAACTTTGGAATTCCCTCCCTCAACTCCCTTCGCCTCATTCCCCTCCTTTCCCATCTTCGAGTCTCGTGCCCGAAGACCTTTCTCTATGACCGCACTTACAGTCACCTTTCCCCTCCACTTGCCTCGGCCTTGGGTTCCTCTCTGCGATGCCTCCTGGTGTGGAGGGCGTCATATAAATGCAAATAGTTGTTTTTGTTGATCTTACTCTTCATTCTCATGTTTTAAAAGATCTAAAAATCTAAAATAATTTCTTAAATTAGAAGGTTTTTTTTTACATTTCATAAAAAGATCTCTGATGAACAGATTCCAAATTAACACTGAATTTACGAATTTGCCAAAACTCGGGTCAATTTTGCATTTTAAATCCATGACCATGGTAAAACAATAGCATTTTGGATAATAATAATAATAATAATAATAATCCTTGCATTTTGATATAACGCCTTATCATGTCTTCGAGACGTCCGAAAGTGCTTCACAGAATATACACAAAGTGAATTCATTGGATATTTTGCTTGAGAAGTGAGTACTCTAATCACTAAACTACAGGACTCCACAGGTTGCTGGATCAGGAGGGAAAACTCTGAGAAGATCACTGAAGAAGACAGCACCGGTATGAAGGAGTAACACTCATTCTTCTTCACTTCCTGAAAGGAATGAAACCGCAACAAGCGTAGCTGAAGATAAGATGAAAGAAGGAATCCCTGTGGAGGGCAATCAACACTTGCCCTGAGAGCGGGCGGCAATGCTCTCATGCATTTTATGCCTGGATGCGTTGCCCACTTACCTTGTATTTATCCACTCGCCCTGTGAGGTTCTAACCCGTGCTTGTCAGATGTTAAACGATCAACTAGTGACTATCTTGGAGCTGAACTGGCTGCAAGGTGACATGTCTGGCATGTCGGAATCGAGTCAGCCGCTGTCTGAGACAATCTCTGTAGTTCTTGAGGCAGGCGGGTCTGTGGTATTCCAGGGCACTGTTGATGACAGCATTGGCAGGATTGGAAGGGCAGAACAGTCACTGGTGGCAGGGAAGCATCCCGTTCAGTTCCTGTTACTCTGCAAGCCAAAGGCCTAAATGGTAGGATGATCCAAATGGGAAAGCTTGCCAGACAGCAAAATCAATACCAGCTGTGCAGATTTAGCTGGTTAGACTCCAGCAATTACCCCAATGCACATTCTAGGGTCTCCAACCCCTGGCTCCTGCCAACCTGTGCCTAATACTGTCTGGAAATAGGTGAACAGTAAGGTCCTCCTGGGAGAGCATGTGCTTCATCCCATTCCAACACCTATCTCTAAGATTTCCTTGTGTAGGTGGGGTGCATGGAAATTTCAACTTGGTTTTGGATACTCTTAAGCACGGTGATGGGTTTCCGCATGTGTCAGACGCTCGGCTGACCCTCCAAAAAAAAGCCTCACCAGGCTTTCGGACTGTGTGGGAAATCACGTGTAAACCTAAACCTGTTATTATTTGATGTTAACATGAACACACCACACACCAGGTTTATTACACACCAGATCATGCGCAAGAGGGATGTGATGAAGGCTGTTCAGCCTTCAACCATTTAGGCCACGTAACCACTTCCTTCTCGAATAACTCACCTTCCCTCATCGCATCAACCTGTGGGTTTTTTTAACTGAATCCAGTGCCTGGCTGAAACTATCTTTCCAGGTAACTTGTTTCAGTTGTTAATTACACTCTTGGTAAAAAAAAACTTCCTTGAGTCTGTCTTGAAATGATCCCTTGCAACCTAAACCTGTGTCCTCTTATGTTGTTGGGATGCATCTAAAATAATTCTTCTGGGTCTATATCCTGTGAAGCACTTTGAGACGTCTCAATGTCGCATTAAGGCACTGTATCAAATGCAAGTATTTTTATTATTAAATTCTCTGCCGCAAACCGTTGTTTGCAAACCACTTTCCTATTCCCATTTCAAATCTTGTATTTACTGTACAAGGCCCTGGTGTGACTATATTTTTGCTCGCAAATGTGTGTTAGCTAGTTTGCACTCAGCAATGTACAGTCATACAAATAGCCGTGAAGTGAATAACAAATCCTATCTGAAGGATTGTTGGGCCCGGCCACTAGAAAGAACAAGATATGCCCTCCAGGGAGAGAGTGCGAATTCCATTCCAACAATCGACCGCTGGGGTTTCCATGTGTAGGTGGGATGTACGGCAGCCTCAGCTTGTTTGGATACTATATAAACCCGACGATGGGTTTCCACATGTGTCAGACATCAGCGTGACAAGCTATATATGTACAAGATGTTTTCATTGAGGTTCTACCTCAGCTCGCAGGCGAGAGACCTGGGTTCAATTCCCAGCTAGTTTCCTTACTCCACACTCCTGAAAATAATCCCTCAAGAAAAAAAACAATAATAATTTGGTCACTCAATTCACGACTGTTTGTAGGACGCTGCCACGATCCACCCGCAAATATACAGTCAATTTGTTTCACAGTAATATTCTGTGAAGAGCTTTGAGACGTCTAGAAGACGTGGAAAGCACTATATCAAAAGCAAGGATTATTATTATTATCTCACTGATGAAAAAAT
Organism: Hydrolagus colliei; assembly: GCA_035084275.1. NCBI lineage: Eukaryota > Metazoa > Chordata > Chondrichthyes > Chimaeriformes > Chimaeridae > Hydrolagus > Hydrolagus colliei. The sequence continues at coordinate 67,236,152 of CM068744.1, read as the reverse complement.
CTGCGTGCGTTCTGCAATGCAGATTAGGTCAGTGACCTACTGGTTCTCTTCCCCTGCATATGGGAACATTCTGGGTGGTTTAGAGTTATTCTTTGGATCATAATCTGTGTCACTTCCTTGCCCTCTTATTTGCTTAGTTTCTTGCCTCATAGGAGAAGTTAATTAGAGGAGAGGGGGACTTGTGAATCCGTTGAGTCTCTGGTGAGGTCCTTTCAGCAGTTTTAAGGGACAACGTGAAAAGTGCTCTATAAATGTAATTTTGTTGTTGTTAAGCATCTTTCTTGGTTATTACATGTATAGTCTGTAGCCTCCAGAATTGAAGCGAAGTAGTTGGGGTAAGAGACACATGTGGTTAGATTTAGTTTGTTGTGATTTTCTAACTTGTTAAAATCCTTACTGGCCTTTGGGTTTCATCCCTGGAGGGGATCGATTCTTGTCTCTTCAGGGTCATATGGGGGGTATTGTCCAGCCCCCACACCACCACCCCCCACCACCATCCCCCATCCCCACCGCAGAATATTTCCTGGTTAGAGTTTCTTTTAGTGTTAATGTTTTTAATATTGCCCAATCTTTCAAAAGTCAGAGACGGTAGATGTAGAGATTAAAAGGAAAGGTAGCAAGAAGATACAAAACATACAGTCACCACACTTTACAGTATATGTTGCGAAGTACCTTCGAGACATCTCGATGAGGGGCTGTATCGAATGCAAGGATTATTATTATTATTATTATGATTAAATTCTCTGCCGCAAACCATTGTTGAACCAGAGCCATAACCAATTATATCGAAAATATAGCTGAGAAAGAGGAGTATTAAAAGTTATGGAGAAGTTTTCAGAAGTGGTTTGGTTCAGGTATCAGCTCAGTTCAGTTGCTATGAGTCATGGAGGTTGCGCCTTTAAGTTTCATGTTAGGACTTTGACCTCATAGCTGACACTCCAATATAGTCCTGGAACAGTGTCAGTGCCTTTGAATGATACGTTAAACAGAGATCTTGTCTGCCTTGTCTTGTGTGGCCTTAAAAATGCCATGGTACAGTTTGAAAAGAGAAGGGAGTTTCTCCAGTGTCCTGGCAACGATCCCCCAGATAAAATACAAATAAAATTTGTCATTCACCTCATGGCTGTGTGTGGGATATTGTGGTGGTGCACAAATTGGCTGCTGAATTTGCCTACAAAGTAAAGTCACCACACTTCGCAATAATTCTTGCTGTGAAGCGCATCTCAACATAATAAATTGCAATATGAAATGTTTATTAATAATTGTTCTTATTCTTATTATTATACTAAGAGGTTCATGTAGAGACAAACATAAACACAACTATGCAAACGGATATAGACAGGTTAAGTGAGTGAACAAGAAGGCGGCAGATGGAGTATAATGTGGGGAAGTCTGAAGTTATTCACCTAGGCAGAAAAAATAGAGGAGCAGATTATTTTCTAGAGGGGGAGACACTAGATAGTATTAGTGTTCAGAGGGATTTAGGTGTTCTTGTACACCAGTCACAGAAAGTTAGTAGGCAGGTACAGCAAGCAATCAGAAAGGCTAACAGCATGTTAGTGTTCATTGCAAAGGGATTAGATTACAAGAGTAGGGAAGTCTTGCTGCACCTGTATAGGGCTCTGGTGAGACCGCACCGAGAATATTGTGTGCAGTTTTGGTCTCATTTAAAAAAGGACATACTCGCCTTGGAGGGGGTGCAGCATAGATTCACTAGGTTGGTTCCAGTGATGAGGGGGATTGAGCTACGAGGATAGGTTGAGGAATGTAGGCCTATATTCTCTAGAATATAGCAGAATTAGAGGTGATCAAGAAATCTATGAAATTCATAAGGGCTTTAACAGGGTAGATGTTGTGAGACTGTTCCCCTGGTTGGAGAATCTATACCTTCGGGGTCATAGTCTCAGGATTAAAGGTCAGCCTTGTAGAACTGAGTTGAGAAAACATTTCTTCACTCAGAGGGTAGTGAATTTATGGAATTCTCTACCCCAGAAGGCTGTGGATTCTCAGTCATTGAACATATTCAAGACTGAGATCGATAGTTTTTTTTAAAAAAAGCTAAAGGGATTAAGGGATTTGGGGATATGGCAGGTAAATGGAATTAGGATAGAAGATCAGTCATGATTTTATTAAACGGCAGGGCAGGCTTGGCCTACTCCTGCTCCTACTTATGTTCTTATATTATTACCCATATTATGAAACACCTACAAAGACTTGACGGGCATATGGCAAGTTTGTTTCTGTGCTGTATATTCCATAATTCTACAATTCTGTATGGCAAATTTTGCTTTCCTGGGACTATAAACCATTGCTCTCTTCCTCTCCTCCTTTGTTGAACAGGTTTTGATGTCCATTTTCACGTACTGAAAGTACAGTGCAGTTCCATAAGCACAATCTTATGTACCCAATCCAACAGGTGCAAGTCTTGACACTCTGTCAGCAGATAATCAAACACAACTGATGTTAAACCTATTTCACTTATACCTACACTACACAAACCTCCAGTATGATCACACAGAGATTTGAATGAAGACAACCCCTTTGGTACTTGGAGCTCCTGTGGATCAGTGGTTAGAGCACTCGCCTTACAAGCAGGAGACCTGTATTCGAATCCAGGCAAATCAGGGCGAAACCTTGGACAAGTTTCCTTACTCCACACGCTGAATAATAATCCGTCAAAGAAAAAACACAATAATAAAATTGGTCATTTCAATCCACGACTGTCTCTTTTACCTCTCTTTTAATCCACGGTTCCATGTTTGTGGGGACACTGCTGTGTGCAATTGGCTGCCGTGTTTCACCCACAAATATACAGTCAATTCACTTTACGGTATATTCTGTGAAGCGCTTTGAGACGTCGATATGATGTGAAAAGCGCTATATCAAATGCAAGGATTATTATTATTATTATTTTTGATCTAATTCTCACCGAGTACCAACCCTGCTGTATTCCCATTAGAGCATCACGTTGTTTGTGGAGGGTGAATGGGAGCAGGAACCATGGCAGATTTTCTCCTCCGTAACTCAACCTTATTGAGGCTAATACAACAACAAAATACAACAACAAAATTACATTTATAGAGTGCCTTTCACATAGGGAGGACTTCCCATGGCGCTAATACATATTGATCCTCTGCCCGGGATCAACTGGCAGCCCAAAAAACATCTTTCCTATCTGGATTACTCAGGTAATAGCTGGCTGATTTATCATGGAGTTATTACCTGAGCATTTCAGTTTTATATTTTACAATGTTGCCCCAAACCCCTTCTATTTATTGTATGCTGGCTCTTCTCAGCCTGGGATGTATTTTCGATGTGAAGGGGGCTATACAAGTGTAATTTGTTGCTGTTGTTACACCATCAGAATCATGGACCTGAATACTACAGTGATAGATAAGACACAGTTGTGGTAAATGGTGGAACAACTGTTGTAGGACCTGGGGGCAGTCAGCTGTGGTGTCTATGTTTTTTGGCTGGTGATCAAGCTGTCTAACATCATAAACTTGGGTATTTGCTAATCTATAAGATACTTCCATTGGTCACTAGGGAGGACATTGAGCTATGTCTTCTCAACCATTCATCAATTACTTCATAGGTGTAAATGTTTCTTCTTTACTTTGACACTATGTATAGGAACATTGATGTTTGCAGAACCTGACAATTGGGAGGTGGGTGGGGGAAAAATAATCCTTGCATTTGATATAGCACTTTTCACGTCTTCTAGATGTCTCAAAGCGCTGCACAGAATATAGTGTAAAGTGAATTAACTATATATTTGTGGGCAAAACGCAGCAGCCATTTTGTGCAGAGCAGTGTTCCACAAACAGTCGTGGATTGAAAATGACCAATTAATTTTTTTAAAAAAAGCATATCCCTTATCGACGTAGTCCTATATATCAGTGGTTAGAGCATTTGATTTGCACGTGAGAGGTACCTGGGTTTGATTACCCCAGGGCGAAGCATTGAGAGGTTTCCTTACTCCACACGGTCGATTGATGATTCGGTTTTCTGGGGGTTATAACTCCTTCAAAAACAAAAGGAAATTGGTCACTCAATTCATGACTATTTGTGGGCTCTGTTGCGTGCAGGTGGCTGCTGCATTTCACCCATGAAATACACGTTCGATTCACTTTACATTATATTCTGTAAAGTGCATTAAGCCATCTCAAAGATGTGATAATATCAAATACTGTGTATCAAATGCAAGGATTATTGTTAGTGTAAGAGGCTTTTTGGGCACTATTGAAACTATCGTAACATTTGTCAATCCACACCCCTTGGTAGTATGTCAAATGTACATATCAAATGAGCAAGAAAACGTTTTTTTTGGAAAAAAAATGGGTTTAAGAGGATTTAGTAAAAATGTATATTAAGAAGATTCAGTGTCAATGTATAATATTGATTTGTGTAAAGTAAGATTACCGATGTAATTGTTTTGTGATGTTCATTTGCTGTGTGTCTGGATGAATAATAGATAATGTAATCCCAACTTATCCAATTTGGGAAAGTTTAGGAAATAATAACAATGATAATAATCCTTGCATTTGATATAGTGCTCTATCATGTCTTTCAAGACGTCTCAAAGCGCTTGACAGAATATTCTGTATAGCGTTGTGACTTTTTTTGGGCAAGGTCAGGGTAGCGAGTTACGACAGATAAGGCTGACATCACAACAACCACAAATTGTCCCAAGATTGTCCCAAGGTGCTGGACAGTCGAAGGTTTGCACCTGAACCAGGGGTAGGAATCAGGAGGGGTGAGTTTTTTCAAGCGCTTATCGCAAGTGCTCAACCACCAGTCATTCTCTAAAATCCCCTGGCTTCTCAAATCTTGGTTCATTTATGATCTTGCAATGTTACGCAGAGAATTAAAATAAAAGCAAAATCATAGTCTTGGAACAAAAAATAATTGTATCGATGTTTGAACATTCAAAATCCCTATCTACAATTTATGCTTTACCTATTGTTTTAGTAATTATTCTCCAGTGGAATTTGTCTTTGTTTCTTTTGTCTAAATAAAAGGGAAGTTCCAATAATACGCCATATTAAATAATTCCAAGATTGTCCCATGACCAACATTTAACATGAGTATTTGTCAAAGAGGAAAATTAATTAATTAATCCTTGGATTTGATATAGCGCTTTTCACATCTTATCGACGTCTCAAAGCACTTCACAGAATATACTGGGGAGGATGGGTTTGCACAGTTATGGGGAGAGAGCTGGGGAGTGGGATTTAATTGCTCTTTTCAAAGAGCTGGCACAGACTCGAAAGGCCGAATGGCCTCCTTTTGTGCCATACAATTCTAGGATTCTATGATTGTATGATACTGTAAAGTGAATTGACTGTATATTTGTGGGTGAAATGCAGCAACCATTTGCACACAGCAGTGTCCCACAAACAGTCATGGATTGAAATGACCAATTTTATTATTGTGTTTTTTTTTGGATGGATTATTATTAGGTGTGTGGAGTAAGGAAATTTACCCAAGGTTTCGAACACAGGTCTCACGCATGTAAGGCGAGTGCTCTATCCACTGAGCCACAGGAGCTGACATATCTCATTGAATTATAGAACACATAGATTTAAAAGGTTTAGATCACATGGAGTGCTTTTGCTCAGTACAGTAGTTAGAGAACTTGCCTTGCAAGCGCGAGATCTGAGTTTGATTCCCATTAGGGTGAAAGGTTGAGCAAGTTTTCTTACTCCATATGCCTCTGCTTATCTAACTGTAATTAGGAACCCTTTTGTTAGCAGATCGGCGGATCACTTTTTTGAGGGTAATAATTCCTTGAAAGAAATGGGTCACTCAAATGTTTATGGGACACTGCTGTGTGGCTGCTGTGTTTCGTCCACAAAATACACAATCGATTCACTTTACAGTATATTCTGTGAAGTGCTTTGAGACGTTGTTAAGACACCACCTTTCACTTCCTCTCCCTCTCCCCGCTTGCCCTCTTTTCCCCTTTCTCCCCTGGCCCAATTTCTGTTTGTGGGACACTGCTGTGCGCAATTTGGCTGCCGTGTTTTGCCCACAAATATACAGTAAATTTTCCTACTCTTCTTCATCTTGCCCTGACCACTCCCCTCCTGCTCTTGTCCCTACCTAACTGTACAATGCCTTGGTACGTCCTCTCGACATGAAAGGCACTAAATAAATGTAAGTTTTGATTGATTGATTAATTGATTGATTGATTGATTGACTGACATGATAAGGTGCTATATCGAAATGCAAAGATTATTATCATTATTATACAAAAGGCAAAACGTTGCAGGTGCTGGAAATCTGAAATGAAAACAAAAGTTGCTGGGAACACTCAGCAGGTCAGGCAGGGTCTATGGAGAGAGGAAAGTGAATTAACTTTTCAGAGTTCTGACGAAAGGTCGTTGACTTGAACCGTTAATTCCTTTTTCATCTCTGCATAGCTACTGCCTTTGGGACTCCTCCCTGAGTGAAGGGCTCTATATGTTGTTGTTATTGCCATTTTCATTGCAGATTTTCAGCATCTGCAGTATTTTAATAATAATAATCCTTGCATTTGATACAGCGCTTTTCACATTTTATCGACCTCTCAAAGCGCTTCACAAAATATATAGTAAAGTGAATTGACTGTATATTTTGTGGGCAAAAGGCGGCAGCCAATTGGCATCCCCCACAAACAGTCGTGGATTGAAAATGACCAATTTTTATTACTGTATTGTGTTTTTTTTTGGACAGATTATTATTAGGCGTGTGTGTGGAATAAGGAAATTTGCCCAAGGTTTTGCCCTGACCTAATCTGCCTGGATTCGAACACAGGTTTCACGCTTGTAAGGCGAGTGCTGTAACCACTGAGCTACAGGAGCTCCCTGTAAAGTGTACAATATACTGTAAAGTGAATTGACAGTGTAGTTTGTGGGCGAAACCCGGCAGCCATTTGTGCACAGCAGCGTTCCCCCCACAAACAGTGGTGGAATGAGTGTCCACAGCCAGTTTAGTTTTGACTTCGCTTTTTACCGGAGCTCCTGTAGCTCAGTGAGTAGAGCATTTGCCTTACAAATCTGAGACCTGTGTTCGAATCCAGGCAGATCAGGTCAGGGTGAAACCTTGGGCAAGTTTCCTTACTCCACACACGCGTCTAATAATAATCTGTACAAAAAAAACCCACAATAATAAAAATTAGTCATTTTCAATCTACGACTGTTTGTGGGGATGCTGCGGTGCGCAATTGGCTGCCGAGTTTCGCCCACAAATATGCAGTCAATTCACATTACAGTATCAAAACGCAAAATACTACAGAAGCTGGGAATCTGAAACAAAAGCAGAAGTTGCCGGGGAAACTCAGCAGGTCAGGCAGCATCCACGGAGAAAGGAAAAAGAGTCAACGTTCGGGTCGATGTAGACCTGAAACGTGGACTCTTTTTCCTTTCTCCGTGGATGCTGCCTGACCTGCTGAGTTTTCCCGGCAACTTCTGCTTTTGTTTCACTTTACAGTATATTCTGTGAAGCGCTTTGAGACGTCGATAAGATGTGAAAAGAGCTATCTATATCAAATGCAATGATTATTATTATTACAATGCGTCCTGTGAAGCGAATCGAGGCGTCTTCTTCCTCCGAGACAAGCCGCTGCAATCAAATGGAAGGAATATAATAATAGTGATAATAAATTCAAGTTGTTGTGGTCGCCCCCAATCACACCTCCTCCCCCCCCCCCCCCCCGCCCCCCCCCCCCCAAAAAAAAATAGCCGCGGTGGGATGAGAGCCGGGTCGCTATTGGCTATTCACATAAGATAATTATGAGTCGAGGGCGGTGATTGGCTTGCCGGTCATGCCGGAGCCTTGGGTTGAGTGAGTGTGTGTGAGAGAGAGAAGGAAGGAAGGAGGAGAGAGAGAGAATGGCAGCGAGTCAATGTGAGGATTGCGACGCGGGGCTTGTCTGAAATCGGCTGCTGAGGAGAGGAGGAGGAGGAGGAGGAGAAGGTGGTGGTGGTGGAAGAGGAGGAAGAGAGAGAGAGAGAGAGAGAGGAGGGGAAGAGAGAGAGAGAGGCTAACACCAGCCTGGTCAGGGAGAGGAGGGAGGGAGAGAAGGAGAAAAACAAAAGGCCGGAGGAGAAGAGCGACTAACGGGCTCCTCATCGCATGTGATCTGATCTCGAATTATTTGCAGCCAGAGAAGGAGGGAGGAAGACAGGAAGAGGAGAGGGGGGGGGGGGGGGGAAGGAGGAAGAGGAGAGGGGGGGGGGGAAGGAGGAAGAGGAGGAGGGAAGGCATCAAGTGAAACGAACACCATTTTATTTCTCTCCCGCCCTCTCCCTCCCTCTGCATTAAATAAACCGACAACAACAACAACCCTCCCCCAGAGAGAGAGAGAGAAGAGGAGGCCCAGAGAGAGAGAGGGGGTGGTGTGGGGAGAGAGAGAGAGAGAGTGTGACAGAGACTGTGAGGGAGAAGAGGAGGCCAGAGGGCAGGGCTAGAGAGAGAGAGAGAGGAGGGGGGGAAAGAGAGAGAAAAACACCAACCAACCAGCTCCCCCCCCCCCCCCCCACCACCACCACCGAAACACCCCCCGTCTCCCTACCCCTCCCCCTGACTCACCCCCCCCCTCCCCCCTCCCCCCTCTCCCCACCCCGGTTCCCCCCTGAAGCCGCCTTCCGCAGGATGAACTCCGTCAGGGCGGCCAACAGGCGACCCAGGCGAGTATCCAGGCCGCGCCCCGTGCAGGAGAGGAACAACGCCGCGGGTAAGAGAGGCCGGGGCCGGGGGGGGGGGGGAAGGGGTGAGGCTTGTGGGGGGGAGGGGGTGAGGCTTGTGAGGGGGGGGGGAAGGGGTGAGGCTTGTGGGGGGAGGGGGTGAGGCTTGTGAGGGGGGGGGGAAGGGTGAGGCTTGTGAGGGGGGGGGAGGGGGGGGGTGAGGCTTGTGAGGGGGGGGGAGGGGGGGGTGAGGCTTGTGAGGGGGGGGAGGGGGGGGTGAGGCTTGTGAGGGGGGGGAGGGGGGGTGAGGCTTGTGAAGGGGGGGGTGAGGCTTGTGAGGGGGGGGAGGGGGGGGTGAGGCTTGTGAGGGGGGGGAGGGGGGGGGGAGGCTTGTGGGGGGGGGAGGGGGGGGTGAGGCTTGTGGGGGGGGGAGGGGGGGGTGAGGCTTGTGAGGGGGGGGAGGGGGGGGTGAGGCTTGTGAGGGGGGGGAGGGGGGGGTGAGGCTTGTGAGGGGGGGGAGGAGGGGGTGAGGCTTGTGAGGGGGGGGAGGAGGGGGTGAGGCTTGTGAGGGGGGGAGGGGGGGGTGAGGCTTGTGAGGGGGGGAGGGGGGGGTGAGGCTTGGGAGGGGGAGGCTTGGGAGGGGGGGAGGGAGGCTTGTGGGGGGAGGCTTGGGAGGGGGTGGATGGGGGGGGGAGGCTTGGGAGGGGGGGGTGAGGCTTGTGAGGGGGAGTGAGGCTTGTGGTGGGGGAGGGGAGGCTTGGGAGGTGGGGGGGGTGAGGCTTGAGGGAGGAGGGAGTGAGGCTTGAGGGGGGGGGGGTGAGGCTTGGGAGGGAGGGAGGGGGGGGAGTGGGGCTTATGAGGGGGAGGGGAGGAGTGAGGCTTGTGAAGGGGGGAGTGGGGCTTGTGGGGAGGGGGAGGGAGTGAGTGAGGCTTGGGAGGGGGTGGAGGGTTGAGTGAGGTTTATGAGGGGGAGGGATGGGGCTGGGGAGGGGAGGAGTGGGGCTGGGGAGGGGGGAGTGGGGCTGGGGAGGGGGGGAGTGATGCTTGTGAGGGGATTTGGGATGAGTGGGGCTTGTGAGGGTGAGTAGGGGGGTTTAGAGTGTGGCTTGTGAGGGGTTGGGGGGGCAAGGTTGGCCTGTGAGATGGTAGGTGTTGGGGGGTGAGGTTGAGGGTGGCCTGTGGGGGGGGGTCTGTGAGGGTAGATGTGTGTGGGGTTTGCTGTGAGGGTAGGTGTGTGTGGTGGGGAAGCTGGGATGGTGTGTGTGGGGGGGGGGGGGGGAGCTGTGACATGGTAAGTGTGTGGGGGGTCTGTGAGATGGTGGGTGTGTGTGGGGGGGTGGGGGGACTGTGAGATGGTAGGTGGGGGTGGGGCTGTGAGATGATGTGCATGTGTGGGGGAGGGCTGTGAGATGGTGTGTGTGTGGGGGGGCTGTGTGTGTGGTGGGCTGTGAGTTGGTGTGTGTCTGTAGGGGGACTGAGATGGTAAGTGTGTGGGGGGTTGTGAGAAGGTGTATGTGTGGGGGGTGCTATGAGATGGTGTGTGTGTGTGTGGGGGGGGTCTGTGAGATGGTAGGTGTCTGGGGGGGGGGTCTGTGAGATGGTAGGTGTGGGGGGAGGTGTTGTGAGATGGTAGGTGTCTGTAGGGGGGCTGTGAGATGGTAGGTGTGTGTGGGGGGGGGGGGCTGTGAGAAGGTGTGTGTGTGGAGGGTGCTATGAGATGGTGTGTGTGGGGGGGTCTGAGATGGTAGGTGTCTGTGGGGGGGTCTGTGAGATGGTAGGTGTGGGGGGGGGGGGTTGTTGTGAGATGGTAGGTGTCTGTAGGGGGACTGTGAGATGGTAGGTGTGTGTGGGGGGGACTGTGAGATGGTAGGTGTGTGTGTGTGTGGGGGGCTGTGAGATGGTAGGTGTGTGTGGGGGGGACTGTGAGATGGTAGGTGTGTGTGTGTGGGGGGCTGTGAGATGGTAGGTGTGTGTGTGGGGGGCTGTGAGATGGTAGGTGTGTGGGGGGGACTGAGATGGTAGGTGTGTGTGTGGGGGGCTGTGAGATGGTAGGTGTGTGTGGGGGGGACTGAGATGGTAGGTGTGTGTGTGGGGGGGACTGAGATGGTAGGTGTGTGTGTGGGGGGGGCTGTGAGATAGTGTGTGTTTGTGGGGGGGCAGTGAGAAGGTGTGTGTGGGGGGTCTGTGAGATGGTAGGTGTGTGTGGGGGGGCTGTGAGATGGTAGGTGTGTGTTTTTGTGGGGGGCCTGTGAGAAGGTGTGTGTGGGGGGGTCTGTGAGATGGTAGGTATCTGTAGTGGGGCTGTGAGATGGTAGGTGTGTTTGGGGGGGCTGTGAGATAGGGGTGTGTGTGTGGGGGGGGGGGGCTGTGAGATGGTAGGTGTGTGTGTGGGGGGGCTGTGAGATAGTGTGTGTTTGTGGGGGGCCTGTGAGTAGGTGTGTGTGGGGGTCTGTGAGATGGTAGGTGTGTGTGGAGGGGTCTGTGAGATGGTAGGTGTGTGTGGGGGGGCTGTGAGATAGTGTGTGTGTGGGGGGGGGCCTGTGAGTAGGTGTGTGTGGGGGGTTGTGAGATGGAAGGTGTGGGGGGGGCTGTAAGGGTGTGTGGGGGGGCTGTGAGATGGTAGGTGAGGGGGGGGGTCTGTGAGATGGTAGGTGTGTGTGTGGGGGCTGTGAGATGGTAGGTGTGGGGGGGGGGGCTGTGAGATGGTAGGTGTGGGGGGGGACTGTGAGATGGAAGGTGTGGGGGGGGGGGGGGGGCTGTGAGATGGTGTGTGGGGGGGGCTGTGAGATGGTGTGTGGGGGGGGGCTGTGAGATGGTAGGTGGGGGTGCTGTGAGATGGTAGGTGTGGGGGGGGGGGGGCTGTGAGATGGTGTGTGTGTGGGGAGGGGGCTGTGAGATGGTAGGTGTGTGTGGGTGGGGGGGGCTGTGAGATGGTGTGTGGGGGGGGCTGTGAGATGGTGTGTGGGGGGGGGGCTGTGAGATGGTAGGTGGGGGGGCTGTGAGATGGTAGGTGTGGGGGGGGGGGCTGTGAGATGGTAGGTGTGGGGGGGGGGGCTGTGAGATGGTAGGTGTGTGTGGGTGGGGGGGGGGGCTGTGAGATGGTGTGTGTGTGTGGGGAGGGGGCTGTGAGATGGTAGGTGTGTGTGGGTGGGGGGCGCTGTGAGATGGTAGGTGGGGGTGGGGTGGAGGGGGCTGTGAGATGGTGTGTGTGTGGTGGGGTGGGCTGTGAGATGGTAGGTGGGGGTGGGGTGGGCTGTGAGATGGTAAGTGTGTGTGAGTGGGGGGGGCAGGGAGGGCTGTGAGATGGTAGGTGTGTGTGGGTGGGGGGGGCTGTGAGATGGTAGGTGTGTGTGGGGGGGGGCTGTGAGATGGTGTGTGTGTGGGTGGGGGGGGCTGTGAGATGGTAGGTGGGGGTGGGGGGGGGCTGTGAGATGGTGTGTGTGTGTGGGGGGGGCTGTGAGATGGTAGGTGGGGGTGGGAGGGGGCTGTGAGATGGTAGGTGGGGGTGGGGGGGGGCTGTGAGATGGTAGGTGTGTGTGGGTGAGGGGGGGGGGGCTGTGAGATGGTGTATGTGTGTGTGTGGGGGGGGGCTGTGAGATGGTTGGTGTGTGTGGGTGGGGGGGGCTGTGAGATGGTAGGTGTGTGTGGGTGGGGGGGGGCTGTGAGATGGTAGGTGTGTGTGGGTGAGGGGGGGGGCTGTGAGATGGTAGGTGTGTGTGGGTGGGGGGGGGGCTGTGAGATGGTGTGTGTGTGTGTGTGTGTGTGGTGGGGGGGGGCTGTGAGATGGTAGGTGTGTGTGGGTGGGGGGGCTGTGAGATGGTGTGTGTGTGGGTGGGGGGCTGTGAGATGGTAGGTGTGTGGGTGAGGGGGGGGGCTGTGAGATGGTTTGTGTGGGGGGGGGGGCTGTGAGATGGTAGGTGTGTGTGTGTGAGGGGGGGGGGCTGTGAGATGGTGTGTGTGGGGGTGGGGGGGGGGCTGTGAGATGGTGTGTGTGTGTGGGGGGGGGGGGGCTGTGAGATGGTGTGTGTGTGTGGGTGGGGGGGGGGCTGTGAGATGGTTTGTGTGGGGGGGGGGGGGGCTGTGAGATGGTAGGTGTGTGTGGGTGGGTGGGGGGGGCTGTGAGATGGTTTGTGGGTGGGGGGGGGGGCTGTGAGATGGTAGGTGTGTGTGGGTGGGGGGGGGGCTGTGAGATGGTTTGTGTGGGGGGGGGGGGGCTGTGAGATGGTAGGTGTGTGTGGGTGGGGGGGGGGGCTGTGAGATGGTAGGTGTGTGTGGGTGGGGTGGGGGGGGGGGCTGTGAGATGGTTTGTGTGGGGGGGGGGCCTGTGAGATGGTAGGTGTGGGTGGGGGGGGCTGTGAGATGGTAGGTGGACGTGGGTGAGGGGGGTGAGGGGGGGGGGGGGCAGGGGGGGCGTGAGTGACTCTCTGAGGCCTTGTCCTTTCTTCCTTTCCTCCCTTTCTCTCTCTCACACTCTCTCTCTCACCAGCTGCAAAAAGGCCGAGCTGAGTGAGTGAGTGAGGCTTTGACGCCAACAGTTTCTAGGCCGCGCTTTGTTTGGGGGGCCTTGAGGGAGGGTGGGTGGGTGTGGGGGGGAGGGGGGGCTTTTTCGGCCTCATCTGTAACCCGGAGCCTGGCTTTTGTTTTTATTTGGGGGTGGGAGGGGGGGCTTGTAACACATGTAAATATATATGATATATATATAGAGAGAGAGAGAGTCCCCTCCCACCCCTAACACACACCTCTCTCTCTTCCTCAAAACGAAACCTACCGGATTTTAAACGTGGCCTGGCTCTGAGTGAGGTGGGGGGGGGGTGGCAAACAAAAGTATGATTTATTTTTATGGACATGCCTGTAAATCTGACTCTGTTATACATTATAACACCCCCCCCCCCCCCCCCCCCCCCCCCGTGTGTGTGTAAGTTGGAAGAGGCCTCTGCTAGAAATGACACAGAGAGACCTCCCCCCCCCCCCTCTCCCCCTGACTGTAATTCTTTCACGTGTGTGTGTTTGGGGTGTGTGAAATGTTTATATATATATACATATATATATATATAAAAATGGTTTCCGTTTGACTCTTCCCTCTTTCCGTGTCTTTAATGTTAGCTGCGTAGTCAGGCGGCTCAGGGTAAATCTATCTGCCCCCCGCCCCCACACCCACCACCCTGTACTCGGTTAACACGATCAGTATACAGCAACAGTCTCATAAGGAGGGAGGGGAGAGGGAGTGTTCGTGAAAGCTGTAGATTTATCTTCATTGTTAAAGTGATTTATTTTTATATAAATCTATATATATCTATAGAATATATATGGGAAACTTTTTATCCTTCTAACTTGTTCAGTTCTTTTATGAAAAAGAAGGGGTGACATTGGGTAAAAGCAGAAACCAGAATTTGCTTTGAATTATTGACTGTATTCTGTAAACATTCTTTAAATAGTGCAATTAATAATCGTGGTATTTTGTGTACAGTGTTTTGGTATTGTACGGTACATTTAAAACAAAATAGTAAGACAACGATGAATCTTTCAAAATGTTTTGCATTCTCCTTTTCCCAAGTGAATATGTTCATGATATTCTCTCGTTTGATCTGAGTTGTAATATGATTAAGCTGGTGTTTTTGTCTGATGGATACTGACTTCTTGGTTACGCTTGTAACATTGTAATGCTTATATATAAATGTTTCATGAGTTGGTAATCTTAATGACCACATCCGACCAATTGGTAACGGATGAAATGGTCACGAAAGATGGATAAACATGAAGTGTTCCATCAGATTTCAAAAGATTGTTGGTTGTTGCGACATTCATACTAAAGATGAACCACACCAATCGACGTTACACTTTTGACTGCTGAATGTTTGCAACTTTCACAATTGTGCAATTACTCTTGTTGTGCAACGCCCATAAAATGATTTTGGAGAATCCAGTGATTGTGCATAACAATGTTTCTAGCGTTTCTTAAAACAGTGTGGATTACGGATACCATTTGGGACATGAGGTGGTAAACGTTTTATAATGACCCTCCCATCAGTAATCCATTGGTAAATGCTGAGCTTCTACTGTGATTCAGAAAGGAAAAATACTTTTGATTTCTTTTGGTTTCATGTATAATTTTTCAAAAATCATAACATTTCTTCAGTCTTGTCATTTCAGAAAGTTATGGAATGTAGTGATCAAAGTATAACACAGATCTTATTGGACATTCTTGGCAATATTCTAAAATGATTGATGGTTTTATCTATAAATATTGCATTTGATTTAGGGCTTAAAGGGCTGAAACAGCTCAATGGTGTTTTACAGGTAATCGCTGTCAAGTTTAGCGATTGCTTTTGTAAGTAAATGCAACAATGAGTTTGTACACTGTGGTGTCCCATGATCAGTCATGAGGTGAATTACTAATTGAAGTGGAGGATTGTTGGGCAAGACCTTGGGAGAACCTCGTCTTTTTCTGTCTATGTCTTGTACTCCATGGTAGGCTTTCAAATCTTCCAGAGGCTTGTGAGGCAAAAATATTTTATGTTTAGAAACAAATGGCACAACCAAGTTGTAGCCTTCTTGAATATAGTGGTAAGATATTTATCTAGTCCTGTCAGTGGGCTCCGTTTCTTGTGTGGGCTGTCCCAACATTTGGAAGAATGAAAATGATGTATATTTGGTTACTGAAATGTACTTTCATGATTCAAACCCAAATACTCCCATGACTGTCACTGTATGGCAAATAATGAAAGCCATGTTTTGATGCATACATAATAGTCAAAAGGTCTGTGGAGTATTGTTACAAGGATTTACCCCATGTTCTGCTAGTATCTTAAACGCACATAGTGGAATGCAGTAATTGTCTTATGTTCTTTTGATGCCCGTATTAGCCTTCAAATCTTCAAGACTGAGGTGGAGAGCTATCTGTTAGGTTTCGGAGTTATGGGATTTCAGCGCCTTGGGACGTCCTGATGTGAAAGGTGCTATATGAATGTAATGTTATTGATACGGGCGAGGGCGGGTAATTGGACTTGAGGAACAAAGGCAACAAAATTAGTTTGTAGAGCACTGTTCACGTCGAAAGGATGTCCCAAGGCTCTGAACAGTCAGGATTCAGAAGTCAGGACCCAAGCATGGGGAGGTGGGCGGTGGCTGGGGCAGGGTTGGGATGAGGAAGGGCAGAGAGGTAGGAGGGCGGCTGAAGGCATGGTGGAAAGGGAGTGTCTTGAGTCGGGCCTTGAAGGAGGCAAAGAAGAGAGCAAGGCAAAGAGATTGTGGGATGGAGTTCCAAAGGGTGGGGGCAGAGAGGCTGAAAGTCCGGTTGCCAATGATAGAGCGGGTCTGGTGGGAGATGTGGAGCTGGCCAGAGCCTGTTGAATGGAGGGAGTGCACAGATTGATAGGGGGTCAGAGAGGTGGGAGGGGGCAAGGCCGTGAAAGGACTTGAACATGAGGATGAGGATTTTAAATTCTATCCTCTGATGGGTGGGGAGCCATTGGAGCCGGTCGAGGGTGGGGGTGGGGGGAAATGGGGGCATGGAGCCTGGTGTGGGAGAGGACACGAGCTGCTGAGTTTTGGATGATCTGCAGATTGTGGAGGCAAGAGTGAAGGAAGCCGACAAGGAAGAACTTTCTATAGTGGAGCCTTGAGGTGACAAATGCCTGGATGAGGGTTTCGATAGCCTGAGGGCTGAGGCAGCGGTGGGAGTCGGGCAATTTTGGGGAGGTTGGTGGGAGTCAGTGCTGGTTATCTCACAGATATGGGGGAGAAAGGACAGTCGAGGGTCGAACAAGGTGCCCAGGTTGACTTGGTGAAGTAGAGTGTATGTCCATGGATACCCATGCTGCCAATACCTGAGGAACGGAGGTGCTGGCGCGAGCCACTCAGGAGGGCCTTGGTCATGCTGACATTCAGCTGACGAAAGTTGTCTCATTTAGGAGAGACAACTTCCCTTTCCTCTTTCAAGGCCGGTTTGAAGACTTTCCTCTTCGATCGTGCCTTTTGTTCCACCCCGAACTCTTTTACCTCCCCTTCGTGTTTCACCCCTTCCCAAACACTCCCCTCCCAGCTCGGGTCAAACGCCTCTTGTTCAGCGCCTTGGGACGTCCTCCCGACGTGAAAGGCGCTCTATAAATGTAAATTGTTGTTGTTGTTGTTGATGTCTGACAGGTGGTTTATCAGGACACCAATGGTCCTGGAATCGAGGGTAGTGGAGGCAGAGAGGTAGAGTTGAGTATCATCCACATACATGTGGAAATTGACCTCATGTCTGAGGATGATGTTACCAAGGGGGAGCGTGTAGCGGTTGAAGAGAAGGGGACCGAGGGCAGAGTCCTGAAGAACACCACATGAGATGGTGCAGGAGCTGGAAGAGAAACTGCGAGAACAGAACAGCCATGAATTATAGAATGGCTGATAACAACAAGTTTCGATATTTATAGAGCCTGTCATGTTAGGAGGACTTGCCAAATCACTGGACAGTCAGGGATCTGAACCCGACCTGGTGGTTGGGATGAGGAGAGGTGGAGGGCAGGTAGGATAGGACTAGTAAGGTAACTGAAGGCATGGTTAAAGTGTAGAGTCTTGAAATGGGCCTTGAAGGAGGCAAGGGAGGGGCTCGGAGGTGGGATTGTGGGATGGAGCTCTAGAGGGCGGGGGCAGAGAGGATGAAGGCCCGCCCACCAATTGTGGGGTGGGAAAGGCGGGGGACGTGAAGCAGGCTAGAGCCCGATGAACGGAGGGTGCGGATGGGTAGGGGGTTAGGAGGTCATTTAGGTAGGGAGGAACAAGGCCATCAAGGGCTTCAAAGATGAGGACCAGAATCATGAACTGTGTTCTCTATTGTTGAAAGCTTCTCTGCTCCAATAAAAACAGACCCAACTTCTCCAGTCTCTCCTCATAGCCATAGATCCTCTTCCCTAGTAACTATTGTATAAATCTCCTTTGCACTCCAAAGCCTCAGCACCCTTTCTAAAATGAGGTGCCCAAAATTGAATGCAGTGCTTCAGTAAGCAGGAATACAAGATGGTATTTTTAGTCGCAGCCCTGTAATTGGGTTAGTAGTATTTTGACTACAACATTATTAAAGCTTTGGTAGAACCTGATAATTTTGCTGATAATTAATTGTTCTTGGTTTTCAAACATTTGTCTTCTGTCCTTAACTACATTCCTCTTGTCTGTTTTCCCACTTCACTTCATTGCACCATCTGAATGGTGCTTCAATGCAAGAAGCAAAGCTACAGAAAAACAAACTGCTATATTCGCTGTAACTCCTTTGGCAGCAGCCTCTTCTACCTGAACAGCTCTCTCCCCCCCCACACACACACTATTTCTATGGTTGGTGTGTGCTGGTCATCTCAAATTGGTGCCAGCAGCCTGAAATGTGTATAGTTGTTCGTCATTCCATTTGTTTTGTTAGGAAGTCTGTTAGTTGCAGCTCTAAACTGTTCATAATGTCTGTTGGTTCACTGCATCAAGTGTTAAAACGGGACAAAATTGAGAATCACAGAATGTCAGAGAACTCGGAAATAGCCAGCCGCCCAAAAGTCTGATGGTATCCATCCTCACCCACCATCTGATGATCTGTCTTTGGGTGGTTAAAAGAAGAGGAGGCAGGTTGTCCAACATTCAAAAAATGCTTGGCTGATGTACCAAGTGGTTCATCTAGTACGTACTTGTGGAGTCCTGTAGCTCAGTGGGCAGAGTGTTCGCCTCTCAAGCAAAAGACCTGGGTTTGGTTCCCGGCTGGGCGAAATGTTGGGCAAGTTTCCGTACTCTGTAGACCTCTGTTTACCAACAATAACTCAGTTGTTGGTCAATTGGCGGCTCACTTTTCCGGGAGATATAATCCCTTCAAAAATAATAATCTGGTAACTCAATCCATGTTTGTGGGACACTGCTGTGTGCAATTGACTGCTGTGTTTTGCCCACAAAATATGTATTCAATTAACTTTACAGTATATTCTGTGAAGCGCTTTGAGACGTCTCGAAGATGTGCTAAAGTGCAAGGATTATCATTATTACTTTCTTCAGAATACAAAGGCTCTGTCCCTTTTAAAGCAAACTGCAGCCAAAGGAAAATTGGCTATTTTTGCACAGTTTTACAAATGCTTCTCCCAATTATTAATATTATGACAATTATTGAAATTCCTCAGATGGATTTAATGTTACTCAGGCGGATTAGAGCATTGATGGTGCTCTTGCCAGAGTATTTGGAGGAGGATATACAATATTCACGTCTTCATAATTAAGGAGAAAAGAGTACCAAGATGAAGAGGCAAACCCTATTGATTGTTTTTGGTGATATGATTTTTAAGCTACAGTTCTTATTTAATTTTTTTTAACTTAAACGAGTCGCAGAGTTTTATGCCATATAATTAGGAAAAATTGAGCAGAGTTTTTGGACAAAGGTGAATTTAGAAACTGGTTGTCAGGGCGTATAGTCACACGTTGTTCAGTTACTGGGCATTGCCGCTAAATTTTTAATTTTTCTCTCCCAATTTTTGTTCCCACCTCCTTTTCTGAAGCATTTGATTTTCTACTGATGCCTTGCCTAAGTGACCATTATTCACATACGTCTTGACAGCGAGTGCTGGCAGGCTGATTGACCACAGAAGGTGGGTGCAAGAGACGTGCACACAGGATAGCCAAGCATGACCTATCCTCCAGTGATCTGCAGTGATCGGGAGTGGCAAATCGTTCTGGTTGGGATACTATAGGTATCAGCAGCTGGATTGTTTCTTTGTCTGACCTCAACATTCCAGCAAGAATCGGTCTTGGCCGATCACTAGTGAAAACCATGTCTGGGTTTTCTTTCTTCCCTTAGCCTGTCATCGGGCTGAGAGCAATTATAGCTTCCTTTGCTGATATCAAATGGACAGGGACTTGTTCTATGTGCGTGGCTCAGAATCATACCAATCCACCATTTAACTACTGATCCCTTAAAGCTGAAATTCATTCTTCAAATGCACTTAGTCCTCACTTAACGTCGCAATTGCATTCGTGAAAAGTGCGACTTTAAGCAAATCGACATTAAGCGAACCCGCGCAAGAATACCGGATGTTCTATGTACGCCTACGTTACCCAAAGTAGTTTTTTCCACCCGCGCGGACGATATAATAGCGAACTTCATGACATTAAATGAATATAGGTCCCCCCTATGTATCAGCAACGTAATAACGAAACAACGTGCACTGATTCATCTTTTACTTAGATCTCTATGTGCTCTTGATTTGCAACTAATGCATTCAGTGGAAGTTCCATGAACAACAACTTGCCTTTATATAGTGCCTTCCACACCGAGTGGTGTCTCAGAGCACTTCACAATGGTGGAGCCTGAGGCTGAACCAGGGGGAGGGGGAATGTGAGCGTAAGTGCAGTTGAAGTCCAAAGTCTTCTGGCGCGACCTGAAGATGGGAAAGGAGGGGTTGAGGTGACGGGATTAGGGAAGGGAGTCCCAAAGTTTTCGGGTGTAGTGGCTGAAATCATGGCAGCCAATAGTGGAGCAGAGGATCTGGGACAGGAGGGGGTTGGAGCCAGTAGAAGCCTTTCTTCTGGCCTCCTACATGAGAATTACATTTTTTTGTATAGCCAAACACATTACAGGGGAAAACATTTCATTCACTAGGCCTCCGCTGCTAAAATTATTGTCCCAAGCAGCATGTGCTCTGTGCAGTCAAGTTAGTTCTCAATCCTAGTGCACTAGCAACGCTAGTACATTTGGAACAAGGGTTTTTTTCAAAAAAGGAGATAGAGAATATTCAGGTTGGGAACAATTACTGTATTACGGCTTAGCAGTATTTGATTGTCTTGAGCTCTCTTGATATTTTAAGTCTTAAGCAACTTTGATTATATGTTATGTCTTCATCAGTTTTTTGGTATAATTGTGGCTATAAACGAACTGAATGGCAACAGCTGTAATAACTAGGAATTCTGTTCTGACCATTGTTGAGATGTCGTTCTGTAAGCAATGCACACAAGATACAGTGTGGAGTTACAAGACATTAAACTGCAACATTGGCTGTCATGAGGTGTTATGCACTAAAACTCACGAGTCTCACAACTTTATGAATCGCCTAAGTCGTACATTCATCCGAGTACCTTTCAATTTCCTGTTTGTAGTAATCGCCTTTCTAACTTGTAACGTCACTCGCCTGCCCTCGCATTACTCCCACACTTACTAGCAGCCTTGAATCGCAGGAAATTATGTCCTGATCTGTTGTTGCGTGCGCATTGAATTGTGGGCAATGTAGTGTTTGTTGATCCATTGATGCATGTGCAGAGGAACTTCCATTACCTTGTGATTCAATGCGATTCCAATGTTTGACGGTAAGTGTGCATGCATGTGGCGACAGGTCAAAATGCAGTGAATCGGGGCACGCAATCTTGATCCATCACCGCATGCACACTTAACAGCTGCATTAAACTGTGTGGTGGATTATTGATTAAATTGGATTTTTTGTATGACTTACACAGCTTATTTACACCTTGAACTTTGTGTGGGTCATATCACATGTTATGATCCCGACTGATGCACAGTGAACTTGTGTGAATTTTATTGTATACAGACTTCAGTTAACATGTAATGTTTAATGTTTTTAATGGTGGAGCATTGCGAGTGTGGTTTAAGGTTTAAGAGACCTGCTGAGTTCCAAAGCTGTTATATATAATTATATTTATGCAACTGATGGATTGAACCACAGGTCACTCCAGTAGATCATGTACAATTGGATTGACAGGTTTTATAGATAATGGGCCAATATCCATTGGAGTATATTGCAATTACAGTAGTGGTACTGAAAAATGCCAACAGTGAACTATATTAAAAAATTGTCCCTAACATATATTTCAGATGTTTGTTTCTGTGGAAGCAGATTGATATTTTTGACACATTGCATGACGTACTGTAGTAAGGTGCTCGCGCTTATATGATGGAAGCACTTTAGGTAGAAGTTAAGTTGGCAGCTTTTGTTTCAGGATCCTAGGCCAGAAAAGGCATCTGTCAGCAATGTTGGTTACGTTGCTATTGCCTCTAGTAGTGCGAAGAGTAACTGCCACTTGTTGAAGTGGGTCTCTGTCTCTGGAGGCAGCAGAGGTAGGCACTGTCAGAGCTTCTCCCATTGGCGGCAGCGCTCTGAAGCAAGCGTGACACAATGATCTTTGTGGTGCACGGTGGCATTACATGAATATTGCATCACGCCGACACTCCTGAAATTGTAGTGGTTTCTCCTCACGTCCCTGCTCATGCAGCATTTCTAAGGGCTCTGTCCTTGGTCCCATCCCCTTCAATATCAATATGATCCAGCTTGGTGAAATAATCCGCAAACATGGGGTCAATTTTCACCCCGCTGTACCTCTCTGTTTCCATCCTTCACAACAAGAACAAAATTACATTAGTATAGCGCCTTTCACGTCGGGAGGACGTCCCAAGACATTGGACAGTCCGTGTTTCATATCTGAGCTGGGATCGGGGAGGTGGAGGGGGGGTGGTGACCAATGGCACCGACGAAGAGAAATCTTGAGGCAGGACTTGAGGCTAGCTCCCTCCCACCTCTGTAACATCCTAACCCCTTAACAACCTGCCCATTCTTTCTGCTCAGCGGCTCTTTTTTTCTACCACTGATCCCAGGAAACTGCTATGTGCAATTGGCTGCTGTGTTTCCTCCACAAAATTGGCACAGTCGATCCACTTTACAGTATATTTTGTGAAACACTTTGAGACGTCTCAAGGACGTGATAAAACATTATCAAATGCAAGGATTAGTAGTAGTATTATTTGATACAAACCAGATTAATTTATGTTGAACATTCTCATTTTGTCTGCCATGTACAGTAGAGTCCTATTTTCCACAATAAAATAGGACGCTCTAAAATAGCAGATGGCTGTACTTGGTGATCTATGATGGGAATGATAAAACTAGTTATGTATGAATCTAATAGTTGACCGAGGAGTTGAGAAAGTGTTCCAGAAAGTATCAAATGTATGTTTTGCAGATCCATGTGCATGTTTAACAGATTCTGTTAGTTTTGTCTTGGACAGATTTAGCAAGCAAATATACATCCCCAATAACAAGTAGATAAGCTCTCACTTCAGCATTTGAAACCAGAGGCTTTACCTAAGATTTTAAAGCTGGAATCTCCCTCCTCAAGAACCACTGACGTTTGAATCCTGGGAATTGGCAAATAGTTCAGTTTTAATTTTTCTTGGCTATTACAATGGTTAGAATTAAAACAGCAGCCACGATGTAAAATGGGTTTAGTGATTAAAACTATCAATACAGTTAACAGAGTTTGCCATCTAGACCCTAGAATTACAGGTAAGTGAAGGTGGGACATTGGGGAATAGTAGATGCAACAAATATCTGGATATTGTGGAAGGTCTGTAGAGCAACAGGCAGCTTAAGGTTTGGTAGAACTAGTTCTAGTTACAGTACCTCCTAATGTGTGTGTAACTGCTTGTGGCATAGTGTGGCTTAGCTTGTAGAAGTGAGCGTACTTTTACTGTCACTTTGCATTTCAATAACGATAGCGATTAGCTAAATGAAACATGACCTTAAAAAGTTTTCAGGCTTGGTATGTCCTGTAAACGTAGGGGCAGCTCTTAACGTGGTTACTTTTTCCAGAAGTCTTATCATGATATGGTATCAAGTTTTGGGGTACTTTAGTGGAAATACCACAGTCCGCAGAGTTCATCCATGATGGTGATCCTTAAATTTAGTCTTATAGTCGTCTGTTGCAATAATAATAAACTAGCTATACCCCCGCGTAACTTACATGGCCTTGTGTTTTTAAACACGTTTATTCATATATTTTGAAACTTTTAAAAAATAATGTATTTGTTGTTTACAAAAAAAAGGGTGAGCTTTAATCACTGGGTTTTTGTTTTCCTTTTTAGAAGTTCATTGTTACAATTGAGGAAACATACCTAAGGCTTTTATTTATATATATATTATTATATATATACATATAAAATATATATATAGATAATTCTTGCATTTGATAGATGACTCAAATTGCTTCAAAGTGCTCAATGCACCTCAAGATTTTACTGTGTAGTGACTATTTGCAGGAGAAAATGGGAGCCAATTTTCACACAACAATCACAATGTGAATGACCCATTTTATCTAGGGGATTGCTGCCAGGATAGTGGGAGAAACTCCACTTTTCTTTTTGAGTAGTGACTTTGGATTTTTAACGTCCACCTGAATAGGCAGGTGGGACCTCGGCTTTATTGTGGTCCTGTAGTGAGAGACATGGGTTTGATTCCCGTGCATGGTGAAATGTCGGGTAAGTTTGCTTACCCCACCAGATGCCTCTGTTTACCTATCAGTAAATAGGAACTCAGTTATTAGTCGATCGGTGGATCTCTTTTCTGGGGGTAAGAATTCCTTTTAAAAAAAATTGTCACTCAATCCACTACTGTTTGTGGGACACTGCTGTGCATAATTCTAGCTGATGCAGTTTGCCCACAAAATATAGTCAATTCATTTTACAGTATATTCGGTGAAGTGCTTTGAGACGTCTTGAAGACGTGATAAAACACTATGAAATGCAAGGATTATTATTTTTAGCGCCTCATCCGAAGAATGAATTGTCCGAACAATACTTCCGTTTATAGCAGACCCCTTTAGTCTGGGTAAATTGGTATGATGTTCATTCAGTGGTTAGCATAGAGATTGGTACAACATACATTTGTCCTGAGTTACCTGATTTCACTTTGAATGAGATATAGCGTACTATTATGTAGTACCACAAAATATACATCTGCAAAATATACAATTAATCCACTTTACAGTATATTCTGTGAAACGCTTTGAGACATTAAAATGACATGATATGGCACTATATTAAATGCAAGGATTATTATTACAGTTAGCCTCAACACCCTGTTTTATGGTGAGTAAAGCGGTCAAATTTGAAATGGTTCGAAACTGAACGCAATTATCTGCAGATCTGTTTTAAGAAAAATGCTGAAGATGAGGGCAAATGCACAATGAAAATAGATTTTCATACTGTTATGACTAATTTGGGATACGTGAGCTTTGATGGCCATAAGAATTGCGCTGTGGATATAAGAATCTAAGATGAGGAGGCGATTGAGCTCGTCAAGCCTATTCCTCCAGTATATTAGATCATGGAAGATTTCTTAGTTCCGTTTCTCATACTCCTTAATTGCCCTTACTTCCTAACTGCAGTATCTATATAGTGTGGTCTGCAAATAAATGGATAACATTATTCAAATTTAAATGAGGCTTATTTGCTTATTCGTGGAGTCCTGTAGCTCCGTGGATAGAGCACTCGCCTTACAGACCTGGGATTAATTCCAGGCCGGGGTGGATTCTTGGGCAAGTTTCCTGACTGCATACATCTGATAATAATCTCTTTTAAAAAAAACAATAATAATAAATTGGTCATTTCAATCCACGACTGTTTGTGGTTGAATGCTAAGCGAAATTGGCTGCTGCGTTTCACTCACAATTATACAGTCAATTCACTATACAGTATATTCTGTGAAGCGCTTTGAGACGTCTAGAAGATGTGAAAAGCATTATTATTATTATTATTCTCCCATAACTTTGTCATGTGCATAGCTTTGTAGATTGTCAAGTGAGGGACAATTCTTTATATCTTTTTACAAAGAGTACTCTTTAAACTCTGTTCCAAAAGATAATGGATATAATTGCTCAGATTATTTTTAGAAAGTGTATGTTAGAAATTAATCCAACTCTCTCTTTCGTTATCTTTCTTCATTAGATAACATCTGGTTCACCCTGGTCAAAATACTAAAACAAAAATCAATTCCTTTTGTTATTACTCTTACTAATTCATTGAATTTGGTATTTTTCATTTGGTCGTCTCAAGATGAATAGTTTTTTTTAACTTGGGTGAGGGGGAGATAGGGCTACAGCTTGGCTCAGTTGGTAACACTCTTGCCTCTGAGTCAAAGTATGACTAGCAAAATATATTTTCTTTCTAGGTTTGATTTATTGCTATAAATCAAGAAATATTCATTCAATCAAGGAAAACCCGAAAGCGCGCTCCCATCTTGTGCAAATATTTGGGGGTTGAGTGCATTTTGACAGCTACAGGTTGGCCAATACTGCAGTGGAGTGCTGGTTGTAGGTGTGACACGTTGTTGGAGGTGCTTTTGGATGAGGCATTAAACTTAAGACCCAGTCTATCTTTTCAGATGGATATGGATGATAAAGATCCAATGGCATTATTTTACGATCAAATGCAAGAATTATTATTAATACAGCTTTCCAAATTGCAGCAAAAAAAGATCATGGATTTTTTGGAAAACACTTGGGAAATGTTGACAGCATAAAATGCACTTCTTACTACAGTAAAAGCCTGTTTATCTGGCACCCTCGGGACCTGGCCAATGCCTGTTAAAGCGCGTGCTGGGTATTCGGCCGAAAATACACCAAAAAATGTAAAATGCATTTTTCTGGATAAATTCCGGTCAATCGAATGCAACCTTTTTTTCGACGTGCCGGTTAAACGGAAGTTACGGTTGATCGGGTCACGGATAAATAGGCTTTTACTGTACTTAGCTGATCATTGCAGCTAAATTAATAAAAGCTGCCTACTTATTACTTAATAAGTGTCTTGATAATAAGAATCATTGGATTAAATATAGTGTTTTCATATCTTCTAGATGCCTGAAAGCGCTTCACAGAATATCCTGTAAAGGGAATTGACTGTATTTGGGGTTGAAATGCGGCAGCAAATTATGCACAGCAGTGTCCCACAAACAGTCGTGAATTGAAGTAATCAATTTATTGTTTTTTTTCTTCAGGGATTATTGTTAGGCATGTGGAGTAAGGAAACTTGGCCAAGGTTTTGCTCTGACGGGAATCAAATCCCCAGTCTCTGGCTTGCGAGTGCTCCAACCACTGAGCTGCAGGACTCCCATCAGATATCTGAGAGTCCAGTCCACTGATTTGATGGCTCTGATGGACATTGTATTGGATAATCACATTTGATCATGGAATTCCTGTTTGACTACTTTTACACATCTAAGCACTCTGGGACGCTACACCGTGTGCTATATAAATGCAAGTTGTGATTGTAAATTGTCCAGTAGGATGTCAGGAGTTCTTCACCTGGTATATGTTATAGCGCCTTTCACATCGGGAGGATGGCCCAAGGCACTGGACAGTCAGTGTTTCAGACCCAAGCTGGAGTAAGGATCCGGGGGGTGAAGGGAGGGGAAATGGTGTGACTGAAGGCACCGTCGAAGAGGAGGGTCTTGAGGCAAGACTTGAAGGAAGCAAGGGAGGGGGTGAGCCAGAGGGATTGTGGGATGGAATTCCAGAGGTTGGGATAGAGTGGTTGAAAGCTCACCTGCTGATGGTGGGTTGGAGGACATGGAGCAGACCAGAGCCCGCTGAGCGGATGGAGTGAACAGGTTAGTAGGGGGTTAGAAGGTCGTTGAGGTTGGGTGGAGCAAAGCCACGGAGGGCTTTAAAGGTGAGGACCAGGATCTTGAATTGAAAACATAAAACATCAACTGCTGCTTGATTGTTAGCATGAAACACAATATAAAAGAGATTGGACAAACATTGGAAGAAATATAAATGTATGAAAAAACAGCAATTGAGTTTAGGGTAGGTAGCCCCAGTAGGCAAACCAGCATCAGTGTAAACTGGATGGGCTAAATAGCTTCCTCTTATTCTGTAATTTCCGTGATACTAATTGTAGTCCTCAGCTGTATGGCTGATTGCACAGCCTAATGCCACTTTGCAATCTATTCTAAAACAGCATTTCCTGGTAAGAAGTTGCAGACTGTTGCTCTGTAAACATTCAGTAGTGATGTCAATAGTGACACTATCCTTTTGCGTGAATGCTGGGGTGCGGGGGTAGGGAAACGAGAGACAGGAAGTATACTAGTGGTCCCTGCTAGCATGTAAAAAGTACAACACAATGATGTCCTTTCTCTCTCCACCCCCCACCCCACACATTTTGAACGCTGTTCTAAATTTTAATTATTCGGATTCAAATGATCATTTTTAACTTGGTTTAATGTCTGATTGGACCTTAAATTATTGTACGGGTATCCCCCACTTAACGAAAGGGTTAGGGACTTCAAAACTCCTCGTTAAGCGAAAATTGCGTTAAGCGGGAGGGAGGTCCCTACTGTGTTTCCGTAGATGAAAAAAATAGTTCCCAGTAATACCTTGCGCCTAGCCTAGCGCTAACATTTACAGTGCATCAGCGACAGCATAAGGTAGGTAGCACTGCTATTGAAGGCAGGGAGAGAGAGTTAAAGAGACAGAGAGAGTGAGTGAGATTGTGACAGTCAGAGACTCAAACAGAGAGCGAGAGACACAGAGAGAGAGAGAGACACAGAGAGAGAAAGAGAGAGAACGCGACCGAGACAGACAGAGAGAGAGAGACACACACACACAGAGGGAGACTGAGACAGAGAGAGAGAGAGAGAGAGAGAGACAGAGAGAGAGAGAGACTGGGACAGAGAGAAGGAGAGACAGACAGACAGAGCATCCTACTGCTTAAGCTCCTCCCATACTGCAGCGCTTTCTCTTGGATTAGGTGGCGCTGAAGTAAGTGTGTGTCATTCTTTACAGTCTGCCATTCTTTTACAGTCTGCCATTCTTTTACGATTAATACTTCCGCTATTTTGCCCCGAAGCTCTGGAACGCCCTGCTTCAATCCAGAGCTTCCTCCTTGATTCCTCTTTCACCCATCTTCAGATTGCACCTGAAGACTTCCCCTTCTATCATGCCTAAAATCACCAATCCTTTCTCCTCACTCGGCATCAAACAAGTCCATTGTTCAGAACTCCCGAGACGCTAATCTGTTATAAATGCAAGTTTGCACTAGTGTCAGAGATTGCATGCATATAAAAAAAAGTTGTTGGGACGCGAGTTTTGGACGAAAATA
This sequence comes from Hydrolagus colliei, assembly GCA_035084275.1. Taxonomy (NCBI): domain Eukaryota; kingdom Metazoa; phylum Chordata; class Chondrichthyes; order Chimaeriformes; family Chimaeridae; genus Hydrolagus; species Hydrolagus colliei. The sequence continues at coordinate 67,207,604 of CM068744.1, read as the reverse complement.
TAACTGAATGGACTGGAAAGTTTGCAGTGTGATGATCCCTTGGGATTTGATATACAGTAATGTCCTGCTAACTTGACATTGAGTTAACATGTGACTAGAAAAGGCAGGATGTTAAGGCTCAGGCCTACAATAGTCTCTGCAACACCTTTGGCCCCGTAACGTTTGGTTAAAGCACTCTATTCGCAAAGCGTGGTGACCCGGGTATGATTCCCAGGCATGGTGAAACCTTAGACAAGTTTCCCGATTCCATATGTCTCTGTTCACCTACATTAATCTGGTTGTTAGTCGATTGGCGGATCGCTTTCTAGGAGTAAAAATGCTGCAAACCACCGCGTAAAATAATAAATAAATAAATTCCATCAGGTCACTCAATCCACATTTGTTTATGGGAAACTGCTGTGCGCAATTGGCTCCCGCGTTTCACCCACAAAATAGTTTACTTACTCCACAGGCCTGATACTAATCCCTCACAAAAAACAATAATAAAAAACAGGTAATTTCAGTCTAAAACTGTTTGTGGGACATTGCTGTGCGCAATTGGCTGCTGCCTTTCACCCACAAACATACTGTCAATTCGCTTTACAGTATATTCTGTGAAGCTTTGGGACATCTAGAAGACTTATAATCCTTGCATTTGAAATAGCACTTTCCACATCTTATCAACATCCAACATCCCGAAGACTTGAAAAGCGCTATGTCAAATGCAAGGATTATTATTATTAATCCACTTTTTTAGTATTTTTTGTGAAGTGCTTTAAGGCGTCTTGATGTGATAAGTCACTATATCAAAGGCAAGGATTATTACTGTCTTGAGCATGGGCCCAACCTCTGCTGAGCACAGTCACAGTGCCCTGGGAGTACCTATTGCGAGAGTCCTCCTAGCAAGTGAACTAGGACAACACTAAATTCTTAGTTTATGCTGTGAAAACAACCTGCAGCTATTTCAAATTCGAAAGGCAGAGCCTTTATGACATAGCTGTCATAGAACTAGCAATTAAGTAGTATAATTATCTTAGCAACAAGGAATGGTCGAAGTTATTGCTGCTCGTTGTCATTGTCTTGTTTACTAAAATCCAAACAAACTTGTCTTACTTGCTTATCATGGTTAATCGGTTTTGTTGGTTAGATATCCTACTACAGTATTGCGGCATCTCCAACCAAAGGTCCTTTCTGTACACAATTTATCTTGTTTCGTAAAAGATGTTATGCCTTATTGAATAATAATATAATAATAATCATTCTTGCGTTTGATATAGAGCTTTATGTTGAAACATCCCAAAGTACTTTACAAATTTGTGACTGTATTTGTAGGTTAATGCATTATATCAGTATATAAATGCGAGGGACATAAAAACATTAAACTTATTTGGCCTTACAAGTAAAACCCAAACAAAAAATAGGTCATTCTCTTAATCACCCTTTGTGGACATTGCTATGTGCAAATTGATTGATTGCTTACACCCATCTACCCTTAGCGCCGCCACTGTTAATCGCTCTGAGAAGTTACCTTGCGTGGAGGTTAGTGAAAGTTACAAGATTTTACAGTGTATCCTGTGAAGAGTTTTGGGACGTCATCTTGACCTAAAATGTACTATACCAAATATAAAGATTACATTTATTGTATTTGGTACAGTACAGTAAAAGCCCGTTTATCCAGCATCCGATCAACTGTAACTTCCGTATAACCGGCAACGCAAGAAAAAGGTCCGCATTCAATTAACCAGAATTTATCCAGAAAAATGCATTAAAAAAAAATGTATTTGCGTTTTCGACTGAATATTGGCCGAAAACCGATAAACCGGCGCGCTTTAACCGGCATTGACCAGATCCCGAGGGTGCCGGATAAACGGGTTTTTACTGTATTTGTGCACACCTCGACTTTATGTTTTTGTGCATCATTCCCCAAATACAGTACTTGTGAAACTGAGAACTGGAAGTTATTGATTCAGTGATGAATGTTATCATCTGGATTATCCTGAATCTCAAAACAAGAATTCCCATTTTTACTCTGAATTTTCACATGCAGCATTATTCAAAGTTCTCTGAACCTTTAGGCTGCATGTGTACAACTTGTTGAAAGCACAAAATTGCTAGACCAAGCAAGCAGTTTCCTGTTATCGCCCACATAACAGTGAGTTGGGCAGGAGGTCAGGAAATGAGGGAGTGAGCTGGGCAGGCAGTCATGGAGTGAGTACTGTACAGTATAATATTTTTTAAAAGAACATTTTGACGAAAAATGTCCAAAAGAACCTCACTCCAGTTTTTACATTCATTCTTATGGGGAAAATGTATTTGCTTAACATCGTTTCACTTAAAGTTGCACTTTTCAGGAACCAAACTACGACGTTAAGCGAGGAATACCTGTACATTGAACTGGCAGTCTTGCCATTGGCTGTACACTGGGGTGCTCAGACTGCATTCAGTCATCCCAACTGTGGCTAACTCCTTAGGTTTTGCATAAATTTAACATTGCCTGCTTGCCTTTATATCAGATTAGGTCTAGTAATAGTTTTAAATAAATTTTAGGTGTTTCTTTGCCAGATTGGCAAAATCTGATGGCAAACCAGAAGTTAGTTGACTAACATGCACAAAAGTATTCAATTCTCAGCCATTCTATTGACTACATTACAGTAACAAATTGACAGTTGTTATGTTATGCAAGTGCAAAACGAATTGCTCTCAGAATTAACTCTTTATTTGCTAAAATGTGGCAGCAAGTTGTCTTTGAAGTCCGAACATAATTTTTTCAAGACATGTACATTTACAATGTCCTATATGTAGAGTCCTGTAGTTTAGTGGTTAGAGCAGTAGATTACTTTTCCTAAATTATGGATAAATTCCTAAATCCCCATAATGTAAAGACACAAATGTCTATCCACATTATAAAAGTCGGAACATGATAACTGCAGCATTTTAATAAAATTGCTTTTTGTCCACAAATATACAATCAATTCACTTAATCTTATTTGGGGAGGCTATATTTTTATTTCATGTAACTATGAACTTGTAACAATTAATAGCTGACAGAGTACCAGTTGTCAAAACCCTACCTGACCCCGTTTTGAGTGAGCAGCCATGATCAAAGGTAATTTATAAGAAATCGAACAATAATCCTTGCATTTCATATAGTGCTTTTCACGTCTTTTACACGTCTCAAAGCACTTCACAGAATGTACCGTAAAGTGAGTTGACAAATGTGGATAGACGTTTCTGTCTTTATATTATGTAGCTGGACTCTATTTCAGGAAAAGTATCTCTTGACAGTTTAAGTGTTTATTATGCATTTGTTTGATGTCTTCCCTGAATGATTGGTAAGGCAGACGGATCTCTGCAGTAAATGGCAAGTATTTGCTGACAATCTTCAGATCTTATATAAGATTTTGTATCCATTTTGTGTGTGTGTGTGTTTATGTAACAAGCTCACACATACAATGGACATTGCTTGGCTCCATTAATCTTGAACATTGATTTGATTGCACTGCTGAAATTGCAATGACCCTTTTTTTTGGTGGGTGTGGTTTCTGGGGCTCCCTCTAAACCAGGTGAAAAGCAGAGATTATCAGAGTCTTAAGTTTCCTTTAGTGCATCTAGGACGTTTGCATAGAATAAACATGCTAAATAAATTTCAATGGAGATTACTGAAGAAATACATATATAAGATTTGAAGTAGCTTTCATTTAAAGGCTGATTGCACAGAATGGTAATTGCAGTGAATAGCTTGTCCTGTTATTTTTTGAAGAAGGAAACTTGGATCACTTATTTACTCTAGATTACCTTCCCCCAAGTTTTACTTCGGGTCTTCATTCTAAGTTACAATGCTTTATTTTAGATTTGTACACGTCAGTACAGTAGTCCACCAGCAAGTATTATTTTTCTTCCTCCATCAGCATCTAAGGTCCCTGTGATTTGCTACTTCGCTCCCATTCCATTTCCCTCTGATATTTTAAATTTGTGACTTCTGATTTCAGGGGATTTCCTCTTGCTCTTAATTATTTTTCAGCCTGCTGGTCTTAATATTGACTTCCAACAGCTTCAGACGACAGCCACCCCACTGCAAGTGTGTCTCCCATTCTTCTTTCTCAGATCATCACTTATTTTGTGTTCTCTTTCTAAAGCCTGTATATCATGTGTGTATCCCCAGAGTTTGATTTCTGTCCACAGTTCGTATGGCTATAAGATGATAGAATATTTGAGAGTTGCTCACGTTTCTGGTTGCCTGGAGGGATCTGTCATTGCTTGATATGTATGGAAAGATTATAGTTATCTCATTTGTAAGATCACTACTGCACTATTTTTCAGGGCTTAGACCAGACTTGCTTTGGATGCTTCTAATGAAAAATGCAGGAACTGAAATCTATTGAAGCATTCTACATCCTAACATCAACAGCTTATGCATTAGAGGCCTTTTAAAAATTTTTTTTTTTTACTTTTGTCTTGTATTGAACCAGGAAATACAGATCTTTTTGGTGCTGTTGAAGTTACGTGCTGCAAAGTTGCTTAAATAATGTGGCATCTTCAAAAAAAAGTTTTGTGAGTGATTCTGGATTCTGGATGGTATCTCCTAATCTGAAAATTATAACCAAAAACTTAAAAACTAGTTTATTTGCTGAGAAACATTCTCTAGTCTTGTTACTCTTGACTCACAGCTTTCTCTTGATATTCATCATATGTGTTTTTGACAATTAGTCCCAAGTACTTGAAGAATGTTTGGCCAAAGAGGGCTGCAAGCTACATACAATGCCTCAAAAGTCTCATATTGGCCTAAATGAACCATTGAATTTGGGCTGAAGGCATTTTCTGAAAGTGAAAGTATATACAGTAAAAGCCCGTTTATCCAGCACCCGATCAACCGTAACTTCTGTATAACCGGCATCGCAAAAAAAATGGCATTGCATTCGATTAACTAGAATTTATCTGGTAAAATACACCCAAAATTTTATTTATTTATTTTCAGCCGAATATCCGGCACGCGCTTTAACCGGCATTGGCCAGGTCCCGAGGGTGCCGGAAAAACAGGCTTTTTACTGCATATATAATATATAGTTTTATATACAGTTTGGTATGTAAACTGTATATAAAAGTGTATACAGATTTAAACTGTATAATTTGAATGTTTGGTAAAGGCCATGCTAGAACGTACAAGTGTGCATATGTTTGGTATGAATTGCCCACTCTACCACAAGTTTGGAAAGATCATGACTGCTTACTGTCGAATCTCACATTGTCGCGCAGGTGCAGTATTTCGGTTTGTCGCTAGTAGAGATTAGGGCTTCAGCTTGCAGCCAGTAAAGTTGCGCGACTTTACAATCACGCTGCCGTTTTTTTCACCTGCTGGCACCCCCCGTTCAAAAAAGAATCACTGGACTGCAAACCCCAATCAGTAAAGGTGAGAAGCGCAAGAGAGCAGCCCCACAACAAGCACCAACACAACATTCTGTCACTATCTGCCATTACATCTTGTATGTATGGTGTGTGTTAAAAGAACTTTAATATTTTTGCAGTGAGTTTTCGGCTGCGGGCCACCCGAATTTCTGGCAGGCGCTTTAACTGGCATTGGCCAGGTCCTGCGGATGCCGGATAAATGGGCTTCTACTGTACATTGATACAACGCACTTCCATGTACAGTAAAAGACCGTTTATCCAGCACCCGATCAACCGTAACTTCTGTATAACTGGCACCGCAAAAAAAAAGGTCTGCATTTGATTAACCGGAATTTATCCGGAAAAATGCATCATTAATTTTTTTTTCGCGTCTTTGGCCAAATATCTGGCATGCGCTTTAACCAGCATTGAGCAGGTCCCGAGGGTGCTGGATAATCGGGCTTTTACTGTACATTGAATAGTAAATCAGCCTCCTGCAAAATCAAAGGAGTAATGTTGCTCTTTTTCCGATCAGAGTAACAATGGTCCTTGATGCTGGACATCCTACCTTTAGCATTTTACAGTAAAAGCCTGTTTATCCGTGACCCAATCAATCATCACTTCCATATAACCGGCACCTCAAAAAAAAATCCACGTTCGATTAACCGGAACTTTATCCAACAGAATGTATTGTTTTTAACATTTTTGGGGGTGTTTTTGGCCGAATATCTGACATGTGCTTTAACCGGCATTGGCCGGGTCCCAAGGCTGCCGGATAAACAGGCTTTTACTGTACTTGTTTTTCCTCTGTTCCCCTCTGGTACCTCACCCAAGCCAGGGACTTGCTGGATATCCACAGAGTGTATTCTTCACTCACACAGGCACCAGGAACATTTAGAGCTGGAGTGCCTCAAGTGGCATTAAGTCTGTTTGTAGCACCAAAACTGAGGATCAGCCATTTCAGCACAGGCAAGGATTGGAACAACAACAACCTGCAGTGTTGGGGAAGCTCCCCGGAGCGCTTTGTAATGCTTTGCTGCGACGAGAAGGGAGGTGACTGTAAACACAGTCAAAGAGGAAGATCTTCAGGTGTGATCATAATTGGACAAGGCACTGGGATTGAGGCAGAGAGTTCCAGAGTTTTGGAAGGTTGTGGCTGAAAGCTCCTGATTGTCCAGCTGTGGGGGGGAGAGAGGGACATGCAGAAATAAGTCCCAGAGGCAGCTGAGCAAAGGGTGTGGGGAGGGAAGTTGCTCAGATAGGGATGGGTTAGGGCATGAAGTGACTTGTACTTGAATGTGAGGATGTTGAATCCATTCCTGCGACCATTTAGCCTGGTCTAACGGTGCATTGCGCAGTGCCTTTACTCACTAGACTAGTAGGGGACTACAATTTTCAGTTTGGGATTAAGTCTTGAACTTTGTAAAACTGGAAAATAGTATAATTGAGGAGAGAATTTATCAACTTGCCTATTTTTAGTAGAATGACTATTTAGCAGGATACCCAAGGGTGCTTAGGAAAGATGACTTCAGCTTTGACATAATGCTCTATGAAAGTGCCAGTAGGCTTTCACCAGATGTTCTTTAGGCACCGTCAAATTAGTCAGTTCATGTAACTACAAGAATTTAATTAGATTGTAATTACTTTTGACATTAAAATGAATAATCTTTGTACAGTTGAGATTTTCTAACAGCTTGTTTTTCATTGAGCTATTGTCAAATAGATTTTGGCTTTGTGTGGAGAAATGAAACATAATACATACAGTACTTTAAAAAACATTCAACTTGTGGTTCACTTGCTGTCTGTCAGCCTGGTCAGTTGGTAGCAGCCTCACCTGTGAGTCAGTAGCTGTGGGTTCATGGTGAGACTTTGATCTGACAGTTGAGACTGACACTCCACACTTTAGGGCTGGGGGAATACTGTACTGCTTTGGTTATTGGGGTGTGGAAAAATACACTGTCAAATATGGCGGTAGAGGCAGAATCCACTGTGAGTCAAGAATGCTATATAAATGTACTGCTGTTGTAATCAATCCTTGCGATTGATTTTGCGCTTTATCTTGTCTTTATGACGTTTCAAAGCAATTTCATTTCTTTGTGTAAATTTACTATAAAGTGGATTGACTATAATTTGTGGGTGAAACCCGGCAGCCAATTGCACATAACAAGGGTCCCACAAACAGTCGTGGACTGAGTGAACAAATTATATATATTTTTTACAACACCAACAACAAACTTACATTTATAGAGTGCTTTTCACGTCAGGAGGATGTCCCAAGGCACTGAATAGTCAGGTCGGGACCTGAGCAAGGGAGAGGGGCAGGGTACGGGAGGTGGGGTTGGAGAGAGTTGGGAGGGCAGCAGAAGGCACGGTTGAAGAGAAGGGTCTTGAGATCTGCCTTGAAGGAGACAAGGGAGGAAGTGAGGCGAAGGGACTGAGATGGAGTTCCAGAGTGTGGGGGCAAAGAGGCTTAAAGCCCGCCCTCCAATGGTAGGGCGGGTCGGGCAGGGGACATGGAGCAGACTGGAGCCCACTGAACAGAGGGGAAGGGGCGGTTCATAGGGGGATAGCAGGTCAGAGAGGTGGGGGGCAAGACCGTGAATGGCCTTGAAAGTGAGGATGAGGATATTGAATTCGATCCTCTGGGGAATGGGGAGCCAATGGAGCCGGGCTAAGGTGGGAGTGATGTGGTTGCGTAGCTTGGTGCGGGATTATTACCCCCTTCCCCCCCCCCCCCCCCCCCCCCTGAAAATTGATCTGACAATCGACTAACAACCAGGTTCCTACTTACTCTAGGTAAACCGAGGCATTTGGAATAATTAAATCCAGGTCCTCTCGCTTGCGAAGCGAGTGCTCTAAACACTACACTGCAGGACTCCGATCTAAATATCAGTTTTACAACTCTGTTCAACAACAACAACAACAACAAATTACATTTATAGAGCGCCTTTCACGTCGGGAGGACGTCCCAAGGCGCTGCACAGGAGGCGTGTGACCCGAGCTGAGAGGGGAGTGTTTGGGAAGGGGTGAAACACGAAAGGGAGGTCGAAGAGTTCGGGGTGGAACATAAGGCACGGTCGAAGAGGAAAGTCTTCAAACCGGCCTTGAAAGAGGAAAGGGAAGAAACGAGACGGAGGGATTGAGGGATGGCATTCCATACGGTGGGAGCGGAGAAACTGAAGGCCCGGCCTCCGATGGTGGGGCAGTTCGGGCGGGGGGCTTGGAGCAGGCCAAGTCCTGTTGAACGGAGGGTCCGGGTGGGCTTGTAGGGGGAAAGTAGATTGGTTAAATAGGGCGGGGCAAGGCCGTGTAAGGCCTTGTAGGTGAGGACGAGGATCTTGAACTCGATCCTCTGGAGAATGGGGAGCCAGTGGAGACGGGCGAGGGTGGGGGTTATATGGTCGCGGAGGCGGGTGCGGGATAATACACGGGCTGCAGAGTTTTGGATGACCTGCAGCCTGTGAATGGAGGAACTGGGGAGGCCGAAGAGGAGAGAGAGAGAGTTTTACAACTCTGTTCAAGTGGATTAATAGATGACAAAATGTGCTCCACGTTATATTTTCAAAAATATTTTTCATACAGATGATTTGGAGTGAAATTAGGTCATAAGGGGATTTAAACAAATCAGATTTTACAGCAACCAAATTTCAGGTCCATAACTAGACTATATATTGTCACTAGCCAGCTCAATTAGTATATTTTTGTAAATAAATTACTTGGACCTCCAAAGATAACTTGCAGCTCTGATCGCAAGGTGTTGCAGCTCTAGTCATTTTGTCATGGAGTTGGCTTCATAGGTTAATGGAGACTGCTTTGATTATGAATGCAACAGGTTGATCATGAAAAATATGCAGTCAGTTGACTTTACAGTATATTCTGTGAAGCACTTTGAGATGTCTTGAAGGCATGACAAGGCGCTATATCAATTGTAAGGATTATTATTTAGTATTATTATCTATTCTGTTGAAGAGGCATACTTTTTGTTATTAGTTGATTTAATTCAACCGACCTCTACTTTTAATGACTCCTTATTTCAAAATGCATATTCCCCATGATGCCAATATATTTGTGCTTTAGGGCTGTTTATGCTGCAATATGTGATGATCGCCCGTAACCATTTGGCTTTTCAATGAAATATACAGGCCCAACGAGAAGCTGAATATTATTTTGGATTACATGCTTAAATATATCACTAACCAGTGCAAGAGTCAAGTTAAACAGTTATATTTATTTTACATCATCACCAGATGAACTATACCTCATCTCATTTTCATATACAGTACCACCTTTTTTTCTGCAAGGTTTCACCCTGCCTAGAATTGAACCCAGGTCTCTCGCTTGTAAGGCGAGTGCTCTAACCACTGAGCTACAGGACTCCAAATAAGTTGAAATTATAGTGTTGTTGTTGTCGTCGTCTTCTGGCTTCACTTTGTTTGGGAGCCCCTGCCATAGACGTTGATGAACTTTATGATTAGACAGGGTGGGTCGGAGGAGGTGTTCAGTTGTGAGTTTGAGGCCTGTCCTCAGCTAACATCTATGTGTGCTCATTTTCTTGAAAGTGTCGTTTTTGTGAGAAAGTGTCGCTGGAATGGTGAACATTAGCAGGAACCCTGTTTGATTTTTTTCCCCCCACCCAGGCCAAGAACAATGAGAGTAGTCATTGTGATTTTGCTGAGATCAGTTGAAGCAGAATAGAGTTTGGAGAGAAAGGCAGTATTTCCTGTATGATTAGTGATTGGGTGTAACCTAGCTGCTACTAATAAATCAGTATTAGTTATTTGATGTCTTATACTTTTACTTCTGCATTTCAAAATAAAAATAAGCGTGTAATAAGAACATTGGTCATGCTTTTGGGATGAAATGCTGAAGATTGATGTGTAATTCATGGTAGCTTTGGCTTTTCAATATTCGCTCATGTATTTCAACCCCACACCCCCTTTCATTAATTACTGAGGAGGGGATGAGTTTTTAAATAAAATCCTTATTTATGATGCCTTGCTACAACATTAAAATGACTTCATCATATTAACCTTAACTGGGATGCAAATTTCTGTGCTCTTGAATGTATGTACTGTACAATAGATCGGAACACAGCCCCCAAAAATAAATATTCCAAATTATAGTTAGCTACGCTGGATATTTGTAGATGTATTTGATCCATTCAGATAATAAATAATTCCACTTGTAGAAAAAAAATTCACTCTGCATTTTAGCATTATCAGTCTAAGAATTAAATAATGAACGGTGTAGAAAATTGTTCAAAATTGTTTTGCAATACAGTATTAAATGAAAATTGATTTTGTATAATTTCAAACTACAAGATGGATGCATTGTGCTTCAAATGCTTGGAATCAGTTACCTGATGAATTCCTGTTGGAATTACCTTGTAATAACCTTGTTTGGGTTGTTATACAGTAATAATAATAATACTTGCATTTGGTATACTGCTTTTCATATCTTCTAGACATTTCAAAGCGTTTCACAGAGGATACTGTAAAGTGAATTGACTATATATATGTGGGCAAAACGCGGCAGTCATTTGCGCATAGCAGTGTCTCACAAACAGTCGTGGATTGAAAATGACCAATTTATTATTGATTTTTTCGAGGGATTATTATCAGGCTTAATTATTTAGTACAACAATAATATAATTATTATTGGATGTTAAAAAGAGAATGAACAGCTGAAATGAGTTCCATTTGGAAGAAGCTACCTATACAACAACAACTTACATTTGTACTGCGCCTTTCATGTTCCCAGGCGCTGGACAGTCAGGAATCCGCACCTGAGCTGGTTATTTTTAAGAGTTTATTTTGCTTTTTAGCAACAACAACTTGCGCAAATATATGCCATTCATGTAGGGTGGCATATATTTGCGCAATAGGGTGGCATACTGGAGTGTTGATAGCATCGATGTTGTTCTGATATTTTCTCGAAACTATTTTCTGATGGCTATCCCCACGCCAGACTGATAACTTGTTTTTAATGTTTTGGTGATTGGGTTTATCAACAAACTGGCAGACAAGGATATCTGCTGGGTGTATACAGAATTGTATAAAATGTTTTTCTAAAAAAAATTCAGTTGAGGTTTATTTTTTAAATTCTCAAATAACATGGAAGATTGGGAAAAATCTGGACACTTGACCTTTAAGGCAGAATGTCAGCAGCTATATTCCTAACTACAGTAAAAGCCTGTTTATCCGTGGCCCCATCAGTTGTAACTTCCGTATAACCGGCACCTCCAAAAAAAGGTCCCCATTCGAATAACCAGATCTTATCCAGCACAATTGTGGTGGTGCATTTTTTTCCCCTTGTATCGGTATTTTGGAATGCTACTACTAGTGCCTGAAGGTGGCTCTGCCGTTTTTTTCCTCGTATCGGTATTTCGGCTGGCCACTAGTAGAGCCTTTTCCCTAGTGTCGGCCATAGTAGCAGATAGACTGTAAACCTCTACCCCAGCATCATGGGTTTAAAACAGGCATCTACCAGCAAAGGTGATTTTTAGGTTAACTTTTAGGTGAATAACAAAGGTCTGTTATTATGTCATTATTTAGTCTTATTAATATGGTATGTGTTAAAATAAGTTTTTTTTTTGTGTTGGGTTTTCAGTGTCGGATCCGCCCGAATATCCGGCATGTCGTTTAACCGGCGGTGGCCAGGTCCCGAGGGTGCCGGATAAACAGGCTTTTACTGTCTAATTTTCTTGAGACGATAGAGCCGTAGTGTATTTTAATTAACATTGAGGTGTGGAAAGGTATCTGTCCTAGCTTCCAGATATTGATTATTACATTTAATACTGCTTTTACATTACGGTTTACCTCTCCTGGTGTGAAATGGCTGTTTTTCCCGATGAGGAATTTCCCAAAGCCACACTCTTGTGAACAGAGACTGATTCTGTTTCGAAAAGTTGTCATCGAACTTACTTCCTGGGTGCTGTCAAACTTGCAAGAGATTCCAATAACACTTTTTTTGTTGCTGTCTGCCACCTTAAATAACTGTAGCTGGGATTAGCAGGTGGTGAAATTTTCAGATCTGTCTCTACAACTCTGTCTGCTCGTGCTATTTGAGGAGCAGAAATAACCCTAAAAATTCTAATGATCTATGTGAGTTGTTTGCCATGGCGATACTTGAATGATGTCTGTGCAAATACCAAACACCATTTTCTTGCAAAGCAGGGATCGGAAATTTAGAAGCTCAAAATGCAACACTTCTAACTTGATGTTGTAATTCAATCTCCTTGTATGACGTGGTAATAGGAGCATCAGTTTTCTTTTGCTTGCAGTCCACTTGTTTGATCTGTGTTTCATGTAGTATACCACCAGATGCATACAACTCTTTTCGTCTAATCCATTTCTTTAAGGGGATATCTGGCAGGCTATTTTCAAGGAAAATGTCCTGAGATCAAAGGGCAACTAGGCTTAAGTAGACTTTAAAAAATATATATATCCTTTAGTTCTGCAAATGCTTTTAGTCTTTTGGGTGGAAACAAGACACAATTAGTACTCACTTATACATATTGTACAATGATTTACTTATGTGTAGGAAATTACCAAGACAGCTTGTTAACTTCAAGACATTCTGAGTGAGTGTCTCAAATCGGTTATGCTTATCTCAGTATCCACTCAAATTCAGCATCAATTGAGGTTACAATCTACTCTTTATCAGAAAAAGACTAAAAAGCTCAGTTATTGTTTTTGTGCTTATCAAAGTGTTAACTTGTTTTACAGTATGATAGAATCCTGAAAGTAAACTTGGTTTAGTCTTAGTTCACAAATTTCCTTTTCTGAGGTACATTTGATCATGTAGAAGGTTGTATCCACTCAAAGCTTTAATTGTTGACCTCTAATTGTTGGAATTATGTTTGCAATGAAAATTATAGATTCCATATTATAGAGGCACCGTGCACTTAAGAGTAGCACTGTTTTGGTCAGCTGCGTATTTGACACATGTGGAAACACATCACCGTGCTCAGGATTGTCCAAACCATACATGGAAATTCCTGAGCTATGTGGAGAGATGCATTCTGCTTAAATAATTCCGGAGAGTATCATGCACAGATTGGCAAGAGGTAAGGCTTGGTATCTCACATTGTGTTGGAGTTGGTGCTGGAGTCTAACCCACTAAAAACAGCATACAGTAGTTTGCTGTTTGTCAAGATTTTCTGCTGCTTGCCTAGCTAGGACCACCCTGGCTTGCAGGGTTAACAGAAGCTGAGTGGGAAGAATCCATGCTGGTAGTGGATGATCTGACTTTCCAAGTCCTGGTGGTGAGCTAGGCTGGGTGGGCTGGCTATCATCATGTAGACCAGTCTGGTTCAGGAACTGGATTACTAAGGCTGCTAAAGAGGCTTGATTCTGACATTCAGTTGCCAAGCATGTCACCTTGGAGCATGTTCACACATTGCCTGTTCCCTCCCTCCCTCCTCCCTCCCCATTCCATCTCCCCCCAACCAGAGTGGATTGTTTGATAACCGGTGAGTGGGGGTTTGAGCCCTCAATAGGTGGACAGTTGGTACAAAAAACTTCCTTTGAGTTTATTTTCTTGGTGGGCAACAGGGCTTCGCATGAAATGGTGAGAGCATTGCCATCATTTTATGGTTCAGGAAGCTCACAGTGATTGCACTATGCAACTGATAGCATTCCTCTCCTGCTATTTGGACTCTAAAAGTGTAACTTTTCTTAGAGTTGCATTCTAATCTCTATCCAGATAGAAATCTGAGCAGGTGAGCATAATACTCTCCTAAACAGATCACGAATGATATGGCTGAACAAGAACCTGCAGTCCATTTGATCTCATTCATAGAATGCCCCAAACCGCATAAAGCTGTTATTTAAATTAATCCAAATGTCTTTGCTTCGATCACTTCATCACAATCAAAATCTGTTCCAGCTGTTGTAAAGCTGTATGCCCTGATGTCTATCCTTAAATTATTTAGTCTCCCAATGCCTGTGCAGATAATAATAATCCTTGCGTTTGAAAGAGCACTTTTCACGTCATCTAGACGTCTCACAGCACTTCACAGAATATACTGTAAAGTGAACTAACTGTTTATTTGTGGTTGAAACGCGGCAGCCAATTGCGCACAGCGGAGTTCCACAAATAGTTGTGGAATGAGGAATCAATTTATTATTGTTTGTTTTTCTTGAGGGATTATTATCAGGCATATGGAGTAAGGAAACTTGCCCAAAGTTTCGCCCTGCCTGGAATTGAACCCAAGTCTCTCGTTTGTAAGGCGAGTGCTCTAATCACTGAGCTACAGGACTCCAATAACCTCGGAGATCCTATAACCTTCTGATTCAAAGGGGAGAGCGTGCTTTCAGCTGAGCCAGGCTGATGGCTCCTGAAATTCCTGACCTGAAGAACTGATTCTGTTCACTTATATTAACTAGGTTGAGTAAACCCAAACTTAGTTATCTATCAGCAGACATTTATTCATTGTCTCATTACATATCCGAATAGGAATATAGTTTGCACTAAGTGAATGTGGTAGCATTACTCTGTTATGCAACAAGAACAACTTGATTTATTTAACATGCTTCACCTGGTTAACATCTTGGAGCACTGGGGGTGGGGGTGCCCAGGAGAGAAAGAGATGACTGAAGGCATGATTGAACATGAAAATCTTCAGTGTGAAATGAAGAATGTGGCAAGGTGTGGAGATTGAGGCAAGGAGTTCCAAATATTCGAGGCAAAATGGCTGAAAAGACAGCCACCAATTGTGGAGTGGAGCAGACCAGAGATATGCAGATGAGCCATGCCAGCTGAGCGAAAATAGTGGGAAAGGAGTAGGGTGTGAACAGATCGGAGAGGTAGGGAGGTGCTAGGGCATGAAGAAATTTGGAAGTGAGAATGAGGATCTGATTCATTCTGTAAGAGGGAGTCAGTGAAGTCTGGCAAAAACTGGGTTGATGGGAGTGAGGAGTCTGGTATGGATGAGGACATGGGCAGCAAGGTTAACTCAGTTGAAGTTTATTTATATTGGAGCTAGGGATACCGCAACGAGTAGATTAGAAAAATCGAGGTGAGAGGTGACGAAAACGAGAATTTCATCCATATTTGAGTTAAGGTGGAGTTGAAAGCAGGCTATGTGATGGAGTTGAGGAAGACATTCCTGTAAGAGACTAGATGTAGGAGGATTGGAGGGATAACTGGAGATTGAACCTGCGCTCAGATGGTGTGCAAGTTTGAGTCTGAAGGCTAGTCAGGTTGGGAGTTCAGATCTGCATGGCTTCCGTCTGGTCATGTTCAGCTGCAGAAAGTTGGCTGGCGCTCAACCAGTCCTTGATGTCAGACAAACAAGCATTCAGAACATACATGGGACTGGGGTTGTGACTAGAGGAAGAAAAATATATTTGGGTATCATCTGCATTCATTTGATGATATCTGCAGACATGATGACATAGTGTATGTAAAGGAGAAAAAGGAGGGGCCAAGAATAGAGCATTGCGTTACACCCACAGGTGAACTTACAAGGTGGGAAGAGAACCATTAAGAGGAGATTAAATGAGGTGATGAGTCAAGTAGGACTTGAAGACTGAGCTAGGTAGGACTTGTAGATGGAGCTAAAGGTGTAACTGATCATTTCTTTGTCACATGAGTCTAGGACTTTGGGCACACTTGGAATCCATTAGTTAATGGGAAAATGACCTTCCTGAGCAGATACAACAACAAAATTACATTTGTATAACGCTTTTCATGTCAGGAGGACGTCCCAAGGCACTGGACAGTCATTGTTTCAGACCTGAGCTGGGGAGGGTGGAGGGAAAGGGGGTTTGGGGGTGACTGATGGGATCGTCTAAGAGGTCCAAATTGCCAATTTCAATTTTATTATTTTATTATTCGATTTTATTAGTTAGTTTCTATGCAAATCTCAATCATTGATTGTCCTTTTGACTACTGAAAGTAGCACTTTAGCATACATGTTGCTGTGATTAATGGTTTACCTGTCGATTTGTTTTTGGCTTCACTTTATCTTGCAACAAAAATGTGCAAGGAAGAGATTTTTGGTGGATCTATTTAAATACTGGTGAAATGATATCTGGTTTCTTGCAAAAACTAGAGGGACTCTGGGAAAAAAAATCTGTGTTTTTCTGAAATTGTGAAAAGCGTCAAATCCCTAGAGAAAAATATACTGTAGAATATTGTTTCCTGACTTACTTCATTACAAGTAAACTCCAATGTGAAGCAGATTGTGCATGTTCTACCGCATAAAAAATCTGGAATGCATATGTATTTTTTGTTCCAACAATTTTTTTTAAACCGAACTTAATTTTTCTTCTTTTTCTTCTTCCCTTGTAGATGATGATGTTCCTGCAGACATGATTGCTGAAGAGTCAGGACCTGGTGCACAAAACAGTCCTTACCAACTACGCAGAAAATCACTACTGCCAAAACGAACAGCGTGTCCCACAAAGAACAGTATGGAAGTGAGTCACTGTTGAAAATGTTTATTTATTAATTTTTTTAAATTGCTTTCTGTTTGCTCCGCCCGCGCCCCCCACCCCCCAAAAAAAAGTATTTGCTTATATATGGTGCTTATCAGTAGATATCGATACGTCACTGATGCAACACCTTGGGAGTCCTCCCGACGTGAAAGGCACTGTACAAATGTAATCTCTGGTTGTTGTTGGATTGGCAAAATCAGCATATCTCAGAAACTGATTAGCAGTTTCTTTATTCTATTTTACTTTTTCTCTTTTTCACACCCAACCCCACATCTCTAGTTTTAAAGAATGCTCTGACAGAGGTTATCCTGACCAGCAAAAGATAGTTAGCAAAAAAAATTGTTTGTGTATATAAATGGGGTGGATTGGGAACATACAGTGCAAAGTGCATTCTTGGGATGATGGGAACAATTCTCCACTTTAGACTGACACAACCTATCATTTGCATGTGTTCAAATCCTACCGCTATCCACTCAGTAAAAAATACAGAATTTTCTTACTTTGATAGGATAGCTGCACCTTACAGATGTTATCTTTCGAATGCAGAGAACTGTTGTTGGTTATGAAAGCGTTTTTCAAGTTGAAAGCAATAGATTTTTGTAGTTAGTGGAGCGCATTCTGCGTATATTGCAAGCTGGGTGATTTGGATTTTTGCCAACTATTGCAGATATTAGAGCAAATTTATAACCAAGGGAATAAAGTGTTTTTCCTCTGTTCAGTGTTTCTCAGAGAGCCTTACATTTGTTTTGGGGCTTGCTGTATTACATAATTTGCTGCTTTAGATACCAACCGCCTGTGAATTTAACATAAAGGACCTTACCGTCAAAAGTTATGCAGGAATATACCACTAACTAAATCTTGAAAGCATACCAGTTCTTGTATTCCAAACCAATGTGTACCTGACAATTCTGTGAGACGAATAAGGTGTAGAAAAACATAGAGAACTCCTTAAAGAATATAATATATAGCGGCTGGGTGTTTATATTGGCAAATCTTGTGCAGACGGGTTAATGTTGTGGCTTTCTGGGGAAATTGCATTAATTCAAACTCGCCATAGAGGTATTTTGCGTGGCTTTTGCTGTTATTTTGCTAAGCATTTACAAACAACTGATTGTCAGACTTCAAAGTCAGTGCTTCAATCAGCTGGTTAAGAAACACAAAGTCAGTACTACTGGGGTAGTGGGAGAAATCACCATCTACTGGGAGCATGAGTTTCTGCAATTTCTTATTAAAAAAAACTATTAGCATGTGTCAGCAGTTAAAATGGCAGTTTCTCTATTCCTCTTTCGAAGCATTTGAGAACACGTGTTGTTTTTAGTCCGGGATAAGCTAGAACCCAAACATTTATTTTCCCACGTTTGTTGGACAAGTTGAGCAGCCTGGAGCTATTTTAATCTAATTTGTGGAGTTCGTAATGCGGCTCGCGAGTTGTGTGGGAGACTTGCTCAGTGCGATGGGGACGAAAAATAGAAACCCTGTGTCATGTAAAAATGTGTGGGACATCAATTATGCTAATAGAGCGTAAATGACAAACACATGAGTCAGGCTTTGGTGTTAGCACTCGCCTCACGAGTCAGAGGATTGTGGATTCCAATCCCACATTGGTGCTTCCGAACAGTGCTGCATTGTTAGAGGTGTTGTCCTTTAGATGAGATGTCCTGTCGGCCTGTTCAGGTGGATGTTAAAGATCCCATGGCAGTATTCAATAAGCGAAGGGAGTTTCTCCTGGTGTCCTGGCCAAGAATAATTGAATAAAACTGATTCACTTCATAGCTGTTTCTGGGACAATGCTGTGTGCAAATTGGCTGCCTTGTTCACCCACAAAACTCACAAACACTGTACTTTACAGTATATGTATAATGGTTTGAGGCATCTTCCCACTGTGAAACATGCTATTATCAGCCGGAAGGTTTATTATTATTTAGCATAGACAAGCATGCAAACAAGGCTTTTAAAAAAAAAATGTCTCAAATACCTCACAGAATATATAAGTGAATTAACTGTATATTTATGGGCTAAACGTGGCAGGCTATTGCGCACAGCAGTGTCCCCACAAAACATAGTAAAATACAGAATCTTTTACAGCATAATCCCTCAAAAAATAATTGGTTGCTCAATCCATGACTGTTTGTGGGGACATTGCTTTATGCAATTGGCTGCTGTGTTTCGCCCACAAATATATAGTCAATTCACTTTACAGTATATTGTGTGAACCACTTTGAGACCTCTAGAAGACATGAAAAGCGCTAAATCAAATGCAAAGATTATTATACAGTAAAAGGATGCTTATCCGGCACCCTTGAGACCTGGCCAATGCCGGTTAAAGCGCGTGTCGGATATTTGGCCGAAAACGCCATAAATAAATGTAATGCATTTTTCCGGATAAATTCCGGTTAATCGAATATGGATTTTTTTTTTTACGATGTGGGTTATACAGAAGTTACGGTTGATCGGGTGCTGGATAAACGGGCTTTTACTGTAATTAGGAATTTTTGTCCTATTTATTCGTCGCCTGGTAACCATGTTCTTACCAGGTTTTTGTTTGAATTAACAGGAATATTTTAAATGGGTAAGAATACAAATTAATCAGGGATGGGCGTTTCATCCGATTTATCCGGCTTCCAGGATTAACTGGCTTCTGGAGTTAACCGGCGCCTGGCTAAAGTGGATTTATTTGTACTCCTCAATACCTTTACTTCCTATTATTGCTTGAACTATTATTATCCTTCCTCCCCCACATCCAGTCCTTTACCAGCACTGCATTTTTCCACCTGCGACATATTGCCCATCTCCGGCAATACCTTGCCCCAAAAGCTGCTGAAACTCTGGTCGACGCCTTTGTCACCTCTCAGCTGGACTACGCAAATGCACTCCTCGCTGGTCTCCCCTCCACCACAATCCATAAAATCCAGCTCATTCAGAACTCTTGACACCTGCGTTCTCACCCGCACCAAACTTTGCTCCCTGATTACCCCAGTCCTTGCCAGACTTCACTGGCTCTCTGTCCCAGAGAGGATCGATTTCAAGATCCTCACTCTTGTTTTCAAATCTCGCCACTCCTCTGCACCCCCACCTAGCTCTCTAACCTCTCTCCTCAAAACAGCACCGGTTGTCTTCGCTCCTCTGGTTCTGGTCTCCTCCTTGTCCCCCGAATCTCCGCTCCACCATCAGCGGCCGTGGCTTCAGCCACTATGCCCCGAAGCTCTGGAACTCCCTTCCTCACTCCCTTTGCCTCTGCCCCTCTCTTCCTAGTTTCAGGTCTCAGCTGAAGACCTTTCTTTCCGACCACGCCTTTGGTCACCTTTGTCCCCCTGCCCCTGGTTGGAGCCCAGGATCCATTATTGTGAAGTGCTCTGAGACGCCATCTGGAGTGGAGGGCGATATATAAATCAAAAGTTGTTGTCGTTATCCTGTCAACTTCCCACTTACTTTACCTTTAAAATTGGTCCAATTCTTTTAAATATTGATGATATCTGATTTCTGTGATTTAAGATCTCCACAAAAACATAAAAAGGCAAAATATTTTTTTCCCCCCCAAAAAATGCATGGTGGGCCAATAGTTGTGAACAAAATTCAGTGGAGATTGATGTTGGTCACTGAATGTAAGGAGCAATGAAAGGAGGCACATGGACTCCATGGATCTGATGGAGATGTCAAGGGAAAGTTGAAGGAAACCTTTGCTGATTTCTTGTTCGCCATATCCTGACATTGGGTCTAAGCGAGGCAAGCAAATGGTGGGCTCATTTTACATGTCAGACATTGTGTTTGGTGTAAGGTTTTTAAGGTCTGGAATGTGTCAAATTCTACTGTCAACAAAAGGTACCAGACCAGACACCAGTAACACGACAGAAGACAGCAAAAAGATTGGTTCCCACTGCAATAGGAAAGAGGTTTAAGGTTTGAAGGTCAACTTTAGAATAGGCACCGTTATCTTCTGTGCACTGCTTTGCCCAGAAAATAATCTAGAACTGGAAGACTGGTGGTGGCCAGTATATTGGAGGCTTTTAAGAAACTGCTTTGTTCTGTAAAGAGAAGACTGTAGGATTACTACAATAGTGAGTTTGATAGCTGGATTAATTGGATCTAGTCCTATTGTAGATCACAAAGTAGTGTGGCTATCAGATTCTCTTTCTCTCAGCTACAACAACAACAACAAATTACATTTATAGAGCGCCTTTCACGTCGGGAGGACGTCCCAAGGCGCTGCACAGGAGGCTTATGACCCGAGCTGAGAGGGGAGTGTTTGGGAAGGGGTGAAACACGAAGGTGAGGTAGAAGAGTTCGGGGTGGAACAAAAGGCACGATCGAAGAGGAAAGTCTTCAAACCGGCCTTGAAAGAGGAAAGGGAAGAAATGAAACGGAGGGATTGAGGGATGGCATTCCATAGGGTGGGAGCGGAGAAACTGAAGGCCCGGCCTCCGATGGTGGGGCGGTTCGGGCGGGGGGCTTGGAGCAGGCCAAGTCCTGCTGAACGGAGGGTCCGGGTGGGCTTGTAGGGGGAAAGTAGATCGGTTAAATAGGGCGGGGCAAGGCCGTGTAAGGCCTTGTAGGTGAGGACGAGGATCTTGAACTCGATCCTCTGGAGGATGGGGAGCCAATGGAGACGGGCGAGGGTGGGGGTTATGTGGTCGCGGAGGCGGGTGCGGGATAGTACACGGGCTGCAGAGTTTTGGATGGCCTGCAGCCTATGAATGGAGGAACTGGGGAGGCCGACGAGGAGAGAGTTTCCGTAGTCCAGCCGTGAGGTGATGTATGCGTGCACGAGTGTTTCGGCAGCGCTGGGGGTAAGATAATTGCGGAGCCTGGCAATGTTGCGCAGGTGGAAATAAGCGGTGCCGGTCAAGGCGCGGATGTGGGGGAGGAAGGAAAGTTTTTGATCGAACATGATGCCGAGGTTCCTGATTGGCTTTGTGAGGTGGAGAGTGCAGCCTTGGATGTTGAGGCTGGCAGCGCCCGATGTGCGGAGGCGCTGGCTTGAGCCAATCAGGAGGGCCTTGGTCATACTCACGTTCAATTGCAAAAAGTTGTCCCTCGTCCAGGACTCGATGTCGGACAGACATGCTGTCAGTACATCGATGGTCTGGGGGTTGAGGGATGAGGCAGAAAGGTACAGCTGGGTGTCGTCCGCATACATGTTGAAATTTACCCCATGTTTGCGGATGACGTCGCCCAGAGGGAGCGTGTAAAGGGTGAAAAGGAGGGGGCCGAGGACAGAGCCCTGAGGGACGCCATGAGAAACTGTGCGGGGGTTTGAAGAAAAACCGTTGGAAGAAACAAAATGTAAATGGTGGGTCAAATAAGAATGGAACCAGTCAAGGACTGTGCCTTGAAGGTTGAAGTGGGAGGAAAAACGTTGAAGGAGGATGGTGTGATCGACTGTGTCGAACGCAGCAGACAGGTCAAGGAGGACGAGGAGGCAGAGGTCACAGGCGGTTAGGATGTCATTTGTGACCTTAACCAGGGCAGTTTCTGTGCTATGGATTGGGCGGAAACCTGATTGGAGGGGTTCAAAAAGTGAATGAGTTGAAAGGAAAGAGCGGAGCTGGGAGGCAACCACTCTTTCAAGGACCTTGGATAAAAACGGGAGGTTGGAGATGGGTCGATAACTTGATGGTTGCAACGCATCAAGGGAGGGTTTCTTCAGGATAGGGGTGATGATGGCTGTTTTAAGGGAGGTAGGGACGGTGCCTGAGGAGAGGGAAAGGTTGATGGTGTCAGAAATGAGCGGGGCTAACAAATGGAGCTGGGTGCGGAGGAGGGGGGTGGGGATGGGGTCCAATGAGCACGTGGTGGGTTTCATGGAAGTAATTATTTTTGTGACTGAAAGCGGGGTGGTGGGGTTGAAAGTGTGAAATGGGGGGTGAGTAGGGGTTGAGGTAACTGATGAGGGCGCGGAGGTGGAGGAGTGGTAGGGCGAGGAAACCGCAGAGCGGATTTTCTCAATTTTGGACTCGAGGAAGTCCAGCATCTCCTCACGACGATCGAGCTTTGTTCAAATCTCTTGAGAAATTGAAGCTATGGAAAACCAACATTTTTTTTGATTGTTTTATAATTAGAATAGATTGTTTCCAGTGTGCACTGTTTGATCTTTCATAGACAATTATCTAAACTGTGCAAAGTAATGTCTTTGGCAGCCCCTCTTGTGACTGGTACATTCCAGAGAAGTTTATTAGTGGGTGTAGGGCTTATTGAAAATCAATAACCTTGCAAACAATGATGTGTAGAATCCACAAGCCATATATGGTTAGAGAGCTCAAAATGCAGTTTCCAGAAATAGTGTAATGATGGCTAAGCTATTTGCAATCTTAGAGACTGGTCTCTGTTACAATTAGGAGCTCTGTAATCATGTCAGTTCTGACCCTGTTGTTGGATGCATGTTCCCTGCATCCTATGTATGAGAATTGGGGTTATGAAAAGTTAATTATTATTATTAACTGGCAAAATTTGGAGTTCAAGAAAATATTAATTGGCTACAATGATGGTAAGATGTTTTTATACCACTATATTGTTGGGATGGAATGAATTAGAAGAAGTATTTGGGAGGTAGAATGGCTGAACAACTACAATAATAACTTTGTAATCCCTTAGTTTACATTTATGTAGAGTTGTTACAAAAAAAAAATTTGGTCACTTCAATCCACGACTGTTCGTGGGACTGTTCAGTTGCTGTGCACAACTAGCTGCCGCGTTTTGCCCACACATCTACAGTCAATTCACTTTACAGTGTATCCTGTAAAGTGCTTTGAGACGTCTAGAATACGTGATACAGTGCTATATCAAATGCAAGGATTATTTTTATTGTTCAAGAAGTCTCAGACCTTCGTATTAAAGATTGCATCAGACATCGACCTAGGGAGGAGTGCAGAAGGTGGCCAAAGATGCATTTGAAAAGGTAGACTTTAAGACTAGCCTTGAAGACAGAGAACAGGTAAGATGGGGGTGTAGAAGGAGGAGATCCAAAGTTAGGATATAGAATCTGAAGGCTTGGCCACCAGTGGTGGATGTTTGATGAATGGAGACTTGTACAGAGTGCGCTTGGTGATCAGAGACATGAGGAAGTGCTAGGTCATGAAGGGATTTATGGGTGAGGATCTTGAAATCAATCTGCATGGAGCTAGTGGAGCATGGTGAGGACTAGAGTGATGAGAGTACTGGCAAAGTTAATGAGAGACGTTGCTCATCACTTCACTGAACATGTCACCTGTTGTATTCTAGAAAAACTTGAAAGTACTTGCAATGTAAAATTGATTGGATAACTTGTCCTATAAGATAGCATCTTGTATCACTGGGGCCTTCCTCCCTATCAGGTGACTGGGACTTGGCAGTGGTTGGGAACATGTGCTCAGATTCATCTCCTCTGGTCTATTGGAGGGCCATGCCTTAGCCTCCTACTCTATCCAATAGACCAGAGGCCTCTGTGATGCATCTGTGCTTGTGTGCCCAACCTCCACCAAGCGCTCGCACCAGTCACAGCTCCCCCATGTGACTCCAAAGGACTTTTGCCTAACTCGATATTTCAGAATAACTCGTCGCTCAGTCCTTCTCCCTCGGGAGTGACACGTTATCTGGAATTTACTATAGTATTAATTTTTATCCATTTCCTTTCCCTTGTCATCAGATGTCCCTCCTTCAGCTTGATATATTACTTTTTATTTTAATAGGGCAAGTGAAATATGTTCCCGGGCTGTTTTATGGTCTTAAACATCAAAGGTAGCAATGTTCTGATGTTTTACTTTGCAACTGTCATTGCAATTTCTTTTATGTGTTGCGCAATTATGCTATTACATTAATTTGTGGGTGCCACATTTGCCACTTAGTGACGTCATCTGCAGACATGGGGTTAACTTCCACATGTATGTGGATGACACCCAACTCTTATCTCTCTGCCTCTACCCTCGACTCCAGGACTACCACTGTCCTGACAGACTGTCTGTCAGACATCAAGTCCTGGATGAGAGCTAACTTTCAAAGTTGAATGTCTACAATACCGAGGCCCCACTGATTGGCTCGCGCCAGTGCCTTCTTGCATCAGGCGCTGGCTGCATCAACCTCCATGGTTGCACACTCAACCTCACCAAGCCAGTCAAGAACCTAGGTGTCTTGTTCGACCCTCAACTGACTTTCCTCCCCCACATCCAAGCAATGACTTGCTCTGCCTTTCCCCACCTCCGCAACATTTCCCGACTCCGCCACTACCTTACCCCCAAAACCGCTGAAACCCTCATCCACGCCTTCACTACATCCCAGCTTGATTATGCAAATGCCTTGCTGGTCGGCCTTCCCAATCCCTCCCTCCCCAGGCTGTAGATAATCCAGAACTCTGCGACTTGTGCTGTCTACCGTTCCAAACTCCATGATCCCATCTCCCCCATTCTTGCCCGATTCTATTAGCTCTCCCATCATCCAGAGGATCCAATTCAAGATCCTGGTTCTCACATTTAAAGCTCTCCACAACCTCGCCCCACCGTACATCCGTGACCTCCTGTCCCCTTACCAACCTGCCCGCCCCCTCTGCTCAGCAAGCTCTGGCCTGCTCCACGTCCCCCGTCCCACTTGCCCAACCATTGGCGGGCGAGCCTTCAGCCACTCTGCCCCCAACCTCTGGAACTCCATCCCAAAGTCCCACCGCCTCATCCCCTCCCTGGCCTCCTTCAAGTCTCGCCTCAAGACTCCTCTTCGATGGACCCAGTGGCAACTCCTTATTCCCCCACTTCCCCCCCCACCGGTCCTCAGCTAGGGTCTGAAGCAGTAACTGTCCAGCGTGTTGGGACATCCTCCTGATGTGAAAGGCGCTATACAAGTGTAATTTTGTTGTTGTGGGTAGTCTGATTATGTCCTAACCTGAATTAATTAACAGTCTGTTGCTCTTTAGGTAGTTCCATCAGTTCATTAGAGCCACTTTAAAACCACCCAAGTCACGTTTGCTTCACAATGTCCCAGAAGAACTGGAAAGGTTTAACATACACAAAAAAAAATATGCTTTGAGGGGATTTAAATTGCCTCTGAAATTTGCTGACAAAATATTCCTCCAGAATAGATTGTGCCATATATTCACCACTCACTGCGAACTAGTTTGAAACAAAACTGTTTATTATCTCTTAGAACCATAGTTTTAAGAAGATATTCCAATTTGCCTACAAATATAGTCACTTAATTTCACAGTAAATCCTATGAAGTACTTTGAATCGTCCGGAGGTGATAAGGCATTTACCAAATGCAAGGATTATTATTGTATTAAAGAAAATTATAGTACAGAAAACAATTCAGGCCATTGTGCCTGTACTGTCTATCCGAAGCAGAGCGCTTTTCCTGATGCCCTTTGATATTTTAATTTTCTGATATTTATCTAATTTTAAAAAAGTCAATATGGATTATAACTCGATTACTGTTCCAGGTAAGCCATTCTGCATTTTTTTAAAAAAAAACTGCTGCTGTACTTAACTTAAATTACCTTAAATGTGTGTTCTGTAGTTACCTATTAACACACCAGTGGAAATTCCTATTTAGTTTTCAAAACCCCTCTTTGATTATTTTTTAAAATAAACCTTTTCTGTTCTTGGGAAAATCAGTTCTCTAAGTGTCTCCTAGGTAAAATCTCTCATTCTTGATATCCTACCGAGTATCCATTGTATCCTTTCTGCAAGCTTGACATCCTTCCTATAGTCGAGTACCTAAAATTAATATAAAACCACTCCCAACTTTGCCTAGGCCTAACTAATTTATACACATGTAGCCCAGCGCTGTTCATATTCCATGTCCTATTTATAAAGCCTAGGATTTCATTAGGTTCTCTATATTTTTTTAAAAAAACAAGTTTTAAAACACATTTTCACAATTTCAAAATAAGTTAAGTTTATAAGGTGGTGCATGTTGTCCAGTAAAATTCCAACCCACATAATGTAGTGCGATCAACAATGGCTGTTGGAGGTCAGTCAGCACACCAGGCATGAACACAGAAACTTCCCTGCACGTATTGTACATGCGTAGCATGCAGGAAGTCACTGTCAATCTGATGACCACAAATCAGCCATTTTTTAAGCACACAGAAAGCTACCAGCATTTAGGAAGCCAGCGAGTCTGCATACTGAAACCAATTATGATCCCTTGCTGCTTATAAGTAAATTTACCTTATATCAGCTTCCTGCAATCATTGGCATAACAAGTATCATTGAGATAATTGTTGAACCAAATTAAATTGCATGTACCACTTCAATGCAACTCATTACAAATGAAGTGACCTTAATTTACACAACAATGCAAATTCTAATGATTTAGAAAATTGAAAACATTTTTTAAAAAATTTGGATTTCAAAAAAACATAAATTCAAATATTAAGTATTTGAATTTTATATTCTATTTGTTGTTGTTGTGCTCTCGATCTATGATTGTACAGTAGTTCTTTTTTCTCTCTCTCCCCTCCCCTTTCAATGTCGAAACCTTTCTGTCCTGTACACACTGATTTGTGCTGCAGTACTGTTCCACATTTGCTGACTTCCTAATGGTGTTTGTTCAATTGCCCGTCTTTGTGGATGAGTCTGGATGGTGAATGCTGGTCAGCTATTCAACCAGGGATTCACAGCTGAGCCCGATCCAGTCCCCACGCTGTTGTACACATAGTTATACTTTCCAGAAGAAGTCATTGTTCGTAATTAATGGTGGAGAACCCTGCCTGACTTTTTCCTCCTGAGCAGGGATTTCCTGGCTAACTTATGTTTCCCTGGGGAAACCGAAGCCAGTTGTAGTTCCCCAGCCGAAATGGAAAAACTGCACTGATCATGGATTCTAATGATAATAGTAATCATAATCCTTGTATTTGGTATAGCGACTTATCACATCTTCGAGGTGTCTCAGAGTGCTTCACAGAATATACAGTAAAGTAAATTGACCATATTTAGTGGATGAAACTCGATAGCCCATTGCATACAGCAGTGTCCCACGATCAGTTGTGGATTTAATGACCAAAGTATTATTTTTTTTTTAAATTTGGGAAAGGATTATTTCCCCCCCCACCACCTCCCCCGGAAAAGCAGTTCGACAATCGACTTGTATGGCTGTTTCACTTTAGCCAATAACTAGCTTCATCAACCGAGCTCGGCAGCATTGAGTTTTTTTACTGAGCCGTTAGAAAGTGATGGAATGGCAAGTGACCTACTTTAACATAAATAGCAAATAAACTGAGACAAATAGCTGATCGATTAGATAAATCCAAGCCAGAAAATCGTTTCAATGCAGTGACCAATTTTTATTAAAAAAAACACAGTTGTGGACCTAAGGTTTGCAGCTAAATTATTCCATCAGCTATGATATATTGCTGGACAACAGAACCAGAAATAGTTAAAACCATAACTTGAAAATGGTCTAAAAATAGAATTGTAGAAAATGAAACCGCTTGGCCCAAAAGGTGCACTGCTTTCATTCTTGACATACAATTGTTTTCAACTGGGACTGGAGAATTTAAGTGCCAATTTATGTCCTTTACTGCTGTGGAACTGCCTGAGAATAGCTTTGGCAGAGAGATGTGTTGAATGTTGTTTCTTCTGCTCCTCCTTGCTTGCTTTTATTACTGTAATTTACAATTCTCCCTGCAGTGATGGAGGAGGAATATGGGACTTTTAACAGATAATCGCCGATTTTCAAATTAAGAAAAGCAAAACAGACTTACATTTCATAGATCTTTATAACATCACAGTCTCAAAAGTTATTGCTGTTGAGTTTTTTTGTGGGCAAATGTGGCAGCCATTTTGCACACAGCAAGGTTTCACAAGCAACCATGAGGTGAATGAACAATTTATCTCAAGAATTGTTGGCAAGGCACAACCTCGCCTCAAATGTGGGACAAAAGTAATAAAGTAACATGGAACACGAACGGAATTTGTTGTAATGAGGGAAAAAAGATGCATTGCTAAAGAGTTAATCATTGGCTTGCTACTATAACTACACTTGATTAATAAATCTTCACTAGGCTTCCTTTTCTTAGGTGTAAAATTGAGCATTCGGCAAATCAAATCTTAAGTTGCAATGCATGGTTTTAAACAGGCTAGGGCATAGTTTGAACATGACAAACAGCCGACTGATTGCTTACCAAGAATTAGCTCATTCACGACGGAGAGAAGTGATGTGCTTGCTAAACGCATCATGCAAATAACTGGTTGTAAAAGTATTCAAAGTATTCATGTTTATGCCAGGATAAATAAAAACAGCAGCACACAGTAAGTACACCTGTAATGCTTGAGGGGGTGATGGGAAGAGAAAAGAGAAGAAAATGTCTTGACGCAAACTGGTTGTGCTTGGATTTTTATTTTAGTCCTGACTTGCCACAATCCAGGATGAAACCTGAATGATCTTTGTCTGCAATTAATGTTAATTGTATGCATTGTGAGTAAACCTGAGTTTGAGTGTAGCCTGGCAGATAAATGGTAATTTTGGTTTAACTGCTGGATAGGAAGGTTATTTATCCATATTATTTATTTCTTCAGTTATTTTTATTCAACTGGAATAGAACTTTTATTCTATTTTATCCAATTGTTTCCTCAGCTTGTAATAAAATTATTTTCTTTTCCCACCTGCAAAATACAGAGCACTTTACAGTAAAAATTCTGTGAAGCACTTTGAGGTGGCTGCTCAACAAGCAAGACCCAATTTCAAATGCAAGGATAATTTTAAACCGAATTACTGTCAGTATCTCGGATGGAAATAGACATGCGGATGTGACATCGATCAAGTTTCCTTGTCAGCACTTATGCTCCATGGAGTACAGATCTCCATTTTGAGTTCTGGCTGGTCTTCTACTCCGGGCAACATTGGCAGTCTCTGCCTCCACCCTCTGGAACTCCATCCCACAGTGCCTCCACTCCCCCCCTCCCTTGCTTCCTTCAAGACACATCTCGACCTCCTCTTCAAGCATGCCTTGGGTCAACCCTACCCTTCACCCTTCCTGATCCCAACCACCAGCTCTGGTGCGGGCCACTGATTGTCCAGCGCCTTGGGACATCCTTCTGACGTGAAAGGTGCTATACAAATGTAATTTGTTGTTATTGCCTCCCAACTCCCTAAACTCTAATGGATGAACATAGACTTGAGTGATTTATTTTCCCAGAACAATCTTGTGTCCCAAGAACTCCAGTTACTGACTGATATCATCACATTCTGTGAGCAGATGGACTACCAGTTCTTTCTCACTTGAGAAAGCTTGATGGGTAAATGAAGACTGGGGAAAAGTATAAATAATTATCATTGCAGTGTAAAACTTTCCAGTATTTTCCAGTACAGCAAACTATTCTTACTTTTCAGAATAAATCAATATGCTACTGTTAGGAATGTGTTGTTGAGGTGATCAAGTTGATATTAGCTTTTCTTTGTACGATTGCAGTTGTAAGTTGAGAGCTGCAGCAAGTGACAGTATTTTATTTTCTCTTCCCAGGGTGCTTCCACTTCAACTACAGAAAATTTTGGCCATCGTGCTAAACGTGCAAGAGTATCAGGCAAGGTCCAAGATCTTCCAGGTAAGTAAAGGGTAGAAAACTGTAACTTGCATTGATATACATCAGTTTGCTTTTAAAAGTGTCTTGATTAATTTAGATTACGTGAATAGAATTGGTATCAGAATTATCTGAATTGGTATGCAAATTAAACGAATCGGATTTGATATCAATCGCAATCCTAACACACAGTAATAATGCCACCTGCGAGGCTAGGTGGTGATTTGAAATGTACACTGAGTTCATGTCTCTAACTAAGTAATGACCAACCTTTTGGTTGGCTAGCAAAAGAATCGTAGAAATAACAAAATAGCCTTCTCCCCAAACCCAGGAAATATTCAATCGAGAAATGTTTATTTTGTTGGCCAACCAAAGTGGTTCTAACCAATAGTGCTCAATCCAAGTTTCCAGTTGCTCCAGGGAGTATCAACTAATAAATTATTTTGTTCCAAGATTCATGTTACTGTATCTTTCTGCCTCATCCCTCAACCCCCAGACCATCGATGTTCTGACAGCATGTCTGTCCGACATTGAGTCCTGGACGAGGGACAACTTCCTCCAATTGAACGTGAGTAAGACCGAGGCCCTCCTGATTGGCTCAAGCCAGCGCCTCCGCACATCAGGTGCTGCCAGCCTCAACATCCAAGGCTATACTCTCCACCTCACAAAGCCAGTCAGGAACCTCGGCATCACGTTCGACCAAAAACTCTCCTTCCTACCCCACATCCGTGCCTTGACCGGCACCGCTTACGTCCACCTGCGCAACATTGCCAGGATCCGCAATTATGTTACCCCCCACGCTGCCGAAACACTCGTGCACGCGTACATCACCTCAAGGCTGGACTACGGAAACTCTCTCCTCGTCGGCCTCCCCAGTTCCTCCATTCACAGGCTGCAGGTCATCCAAAACTCTGCAGCCCGTGTATTCACCCGCCTCCGCGACCATATAACCCCCACCCTCGCCCGTCTCCACTGGCTCCCCATCCTCCAGAGGATCGAGTTCAAGATCCTCGTCCTCACCTTCAAGGCCTTACATGGCCTTGCCCCGCCCTATTTAACCAATTTACTCTTCCCCCTACAAGCCCACCTGGACCCTCCGTTCAGCAGGACTTGGCCTGCTCCAAGCCCCCCGCCCGAACCGCCCCACCATCGGAGGCCGGGCCTTCAGTTTTTCTGCTCCGACCCTATGGAATTCCATCCCCCAATCCCTCCGTCTCGTTTCTTCCCTTTCCTCTTTCAAGGCCGGTTTGAAAACTTTCCTCTTCGACCGTGCCTTTTGTTCCCCCCCAAATTCTTCGACCTCCCCTACGTGTTTCACCCCTTCCCGTACACTCCCCTCCCAGCTCGGGTCACAAGCCTCCTGTGCAGCGCCTTGGGACGTCCTCCCGACGTGAAAGGCGCTTTATAAGTGTAATTTGTTGTTGTTGTAATGTTGGTGCTCCTGTTTACAGAGCAACAATCACACCAATTACACAAGTTTATGTGTACCCAGTATTCCTATGTGTCTGGCATTCTATATAGACCTCTAGTTCTAAAAATAAGCTTTTGAAATGTAACCGTCTTCAATGGGTCATCTGGGCATTTGGTTATTAGATTTATCACTCCAAGCTGACGATTGATTTGGAAGTTACTGAGATATCCAGCCGTCAACTTTAATGGAACATAAATCTGACTGATGCCATCTAACGTACAAATTGTCGGGGTGTAGGGGCATACATGCAATAATAATAATAATCCTTGCATTTGATATAATGCTTTTCACGTCTTCTACATGTCTCAAGGCGATTCACAGAATAAACTAAAGTGAATTGCTTGTATATTTGTGGGCGGAATGCGGAAGCCAGTTGCGCACAGCAGCGTCCCCAGAAACAGTCGTGGATTGAAATGAGTAATTATATATATTTTGGTGGGGATTCTTATTAGGCATATGAAGTATGGAAACTTGCCCAAGGTTTCGCCCTGAGTTGCCTGGATTCGAAACATAGGTCTCGCACTTGTAAGGCGAGTGCTCTAACCACTGAGCTACAGGACTCTATATTCAAAGTTAACCTGAAAAATGACCAATTTCATCCAGATGTACATCCTTGCAGGTTTTTCCACGGCAATCTTATTCTGCCCACATCTCTGGCATAAGTCTCCCTGGCACCATTATTTAAGCCCGGTGGGGATCACATACAAACTAATTGGATCCTTGTACACTGAATCAGTGCCTATGTTGTAGTAGGTGATTTCCTGTGTCGCCATCTGGTGGCCTCAATTATCTCTCCTTGAGCACAAATTTCAATTCATTTTACAGTATGTTCTGTGAAGCGCTTCGAGGCGTATGAGACGTGATAAGGCACTATTGTCAAATGCAAGGATTATTATTATTAATTTCCTTTGAAACTTTTACACTTTGTCAAATGAACCTGTACTGCTGCAGAGCATTGCAGAGATGATGTGATCATAGAATCATGGAATTATACAGCACGGAAAGGAGGCCATTTGGCCCATCGGGTCTGTGCCGGCTCTTTTAAAACAGCTATCCAAGTCAATCCCACTCCACCACTCTTTCCATAGCTCTGCAAACAGTCCTCCCCCAATTAATTAACTACTTCTCTCTTAAAAGTTATCGAATAGGCTTCCACCACCTTCTCTGGATTCCAGATCTGAACTACTCACTGCGTGCAAACATTTCTTCTCACCTCTCTGTTTCGTTTAACAACTATTTTAAGTCATTGTCCTTGAGTTACCATTCCACCCGCCAGTGGAAATAGTTTCTCTTTGTTCAATCTATTGATTTGTAATTTTGAAAACTTGTATTAAGTCTCCTCTTAACGTTCTGTGCTCCAAGGAGAATAATCCTCGCTTCTCTAACCTCTCCCTCTACAATGCCTTGACATCCTTCCTAAAGTGTGGTGCCAACAACTAAACACACTACTTCAGCTGAGGCCTAACCAGTATTTTATAGTAGTTGTGGGCAAATTTGCGTAAGTCGCGTAAACATACAATGTAAAATAAAATCTGATTTAATCAATCTGCATTATGCATGTGTAATTCAATGCGCTAGTTGTCTGATAATGGCTGTCTTCCTACTAAGACTTATTATGTCAATTTGACAAAATATAAAGAAAAGGGTTTTAAAAATCAGGTCAATTTGATTGTTTATTTTGACTGATATGTTGTAGTCTGGGTGGACAGCAGCAGGCTATGGATGTCTACTTTCTTAAAAGGGAAATATGAAGAACAATCTAGAACTATTCAGATATTCAAATTTGTGAAATCTACCATGTTCTAAAGAGCAGGTGAGCTATATATTTTTTTAAATTTACTAGGTAAACTTATTCTAAACCTGAAGTATTAGTTGCCTTTCTCAGCACCTTGGGATGTCCTCCCGATGCGAAAGGTGCTAATATAAATTCATTTTGTTGTTAAACATAAAGTCACTTTGTCTATTTAGACTCATTCTGTCAGATGCGGGGGGGAAGACTGGAATAAAATGATCTATTGTGTTTAAATTCCCCCCACTACTCCGCACCCCCTTAACCTCTCTAACCCCATCTCTCCTCACAGCAGTACCCACTGCCTCCACTCTACCGCGTCCGGCCTCGTCCTTGTCCCGCGAGTCCCCTGCTCCACTATCATTCCAAAATTTCGGAACTCCCTCCCCCAATGCCTTCGCAGAGCTGCCAACCCTCCCGATTTTTGCGGAAGCCTTCCACTTTTACATGCTCCCTTCCGCCCTCCCGATCCCAGATAATTAACTTCCGATATTTTGCCATTTCATAATTTAAGCGAAATCGCCCTTGCACCACCTATATTCAGTAGGGGAAGGATGGAAGAAATCAATTTAATGGAGAACAGAAAGTGAAGTACTATAGAGAGAAACATTGTATTTACCTTAATCCTAAGAGAGAAGCGTTGTCGCTGGTTGATTGCAACATAACAACTGGGTCCTAGTGCTATATGCTAGCTGTTTGCACACACACACGGTACCTATAGATCCAAGAGTGCAGCTAGACCACGTGGGGTAGTAAAGATGCTGATAGGAGGGAAACGCGGATGAATACACACCAATATGCGGATGAATGTGGTCCCTTGTTTGGAGGAGTGAAACTTGAAAATTTAAACCACGGATGTAAATTGAGGACGCGCAAAATTAAGGTGTCCAGGGTGCCTGGATGCCTGTTAATGTCGAGCCTGGCATAACTATTGGCTGATACTGAAGTGATAGAGGTAATAACAAAATCCTTCCTGAAAATGTAACAAACCTTCCTGAAAAATTACTACAACCTTCCTGAAAATCTTCCTTGAAGGTTGGCAGCTCTGTCTTCACCTCACCCTCTCCTTTCCCATCTTCAGGTCGCGTTTGAAGACCTTTCTCTTCGACCGCGCTTACTGTCACCTTCCCCCTCGCCTTGGCTTGGTCTCGGGCTCCACCATCGTGAAGCGCTTGGAGACTCGGCCCGATGTGGGGGTCGCTATCTAAATGCAAGTTGTTGTTGTATTACACAGCATCTCCTGAATAAAGGACACATATTCGGTCTAAGAGCTTAATCAATCATTTGCTGATTTTTGGCATCACTTTCTCTTTCCTTCCTGTAAACTGATGGATCACTTGGTTTAATTTTTTTCCATCTGAATTATTTCTAATGTTGTGATAAATGTGCAGATTGTATGTTTCTCTGGTATCTGCTGGAATCAGCATGTTGTTCTGCAGTGACCTGTTTGACTTTCAGTTCAGACATCCTTGGCTTCAGTCTGATACTTCTTGACTATAGAATTAATACTCCTTGACTATAGAATTCTTACATCAAAGAAAATGTCTCAAAACTCGACTTCAATAAATACCCCAGAGCAGGGGAAATATATACCATCATAGAACTGGTTGAGCTTCATTTAGACAGTTCATTGAGGGGCTGAGCCGGGGGAGGGGGAAAAAGTGACCAAAAGCACGGTCAAAAAGAAAGATCTTTAGCCGAGACCTGAAAATGAGAAAAGTGGGGGCGAATGGAGCGAGGGAGGGAGTTCCAAAAGTCACGGCCGCCAACGGTGGAACGGAGGATTCGTGGGACAAGAAGGAGACCAGACCCGGTAGAGCGAATACAACGGATGCTGTTGTGAGGAGAGAGAGGAAGTCAGAGAAGTAGGGGGTGCAGAGGAGTGGAGGGATTTGAAAGCAAGAGTGAGGAATTTGCTTCAAGATAATTTGTTAAGTGGAGCCAACAACAACTTGCGCATATAAGCAAGGTTGAAGATGAAGGTTTTCATACAGGACTTTAAAAAGGTGGGGCAAGGCAGAGGGATTGAGTGAAGAGGGAAGTGACTAGAAATACAAGCTGAGAAATCACATCCAGTTGATTTAAAGGTGCAGAATATGAAAGACCTAAGACTCTCAGAAGCACTACTATTATTAATACTGACAGTGGATTCAGCTATAAAATTGATTTCTGCCACCACATTTGCTGCTGTGACCCGTGGTGAGCTATCAGCTCTGAATTGCTTCAACTGTAAAGCAGATACAGCTCACAGATTACAGCTCCATATCAGTGTTTATATAAGTAAACTGATCCGAGTAGCTTTATTTACACATTAGAAGCTGCCAACACAATTTAAAATCATTTGTGTTGCTGGTAAGAAAATTGGGCCATGAATTGTTTTGGGGTTTTTATGAGATGGTTAATTAATTAACCCGTTAGTCCTATTAGGAACTAACAGCACCTTGGGATGTCCTCCCGACGTGAAAGGCGCTCTATAAATGTAATTTTGTTGTAATAGTATCAGTTTGGGTATCTAGTGGAAACGCTGATTGAGTTTTGCTTTTCCTCCTTGGTTGTACGGGGACATGAACATTGATTCTAACGCACCCTGGAAAACATCTGAGCAAGGAAAACCAAGAACCTCTCAGTTTCACTCCTTGATCAGTGTTGAGCCAGCTTGTCTGACTATTAAGCTTATGGCATAAATAGTAAATAGTAGGCTCATCTTTAGTCTTTCAATACCGAGTTGGCTGCTCTCAGCGGTTAACCTGAAACGTATATAGCTATAAAATATATAATGTGTGGATGCTATAACTTGGCAGTTTTGTGTGTTGATGTTAAGTGTATATTGAAGAATATGGGTTCAAGTTAGTCTAGCACTAATTCTGCAAAATTTATTATTAATAATCCTTCCATTTGATCTGAAGCCTTTCACATCTGGAGGATGTCTCAAAATGGTTAACAGGGTTTCTTGTTAGGTGTAATGACTATTTTGTAAGCGAATGCAACAGTCAATTTCTATACCATGCCTCAAAAACAGCCTTGCAGTTATAATAATAATAATCCTTGCATGTTAATATAGCGCTTTTCACATCTTATCGACGTCTCAAAGCATTTCACAGAATATACTGTAAAGTGAACTGACTGTATATTTGTGGGCGAAACACGACAGCCAATTGTGCAGAGCAGTGTCCCACAAATATTCGTGGGTTGAAATGACCAATTTTTATTATTGTGTTTTGTTGGGGGAGGGATTATTATTAGGCGTGTGTGTGGAGTAAGGAAACTTGCCCAAGTAAGGCGAGTGCTCTAACCACTGGGCTACAGGAGCTCCACATGACCAAAGTTATGACCAAAGTATTATTTGGGGATTGTTGGCCACTGAGAGAAATTCTCTTCTTTTCAAATTGTACCGTGGATTATTTAACTTCCACCTGAAGCTACTCTGCTCCTACAGCACCGTATTGGAGTGCCATCCAAGACTGAATTCAGAGTTTTGATAGGTGCTTGAACGAAAAGTGTCGAATTCAGAAGCGAGTGAAAGTGCTGTCAACTGAGTCAGGTTTTGTCAAATGCTGAGCATTCAACCACTTTGTAAGAGATACTTTTGTAAGGGCTTGTATCAGTGTGTCAGCTCTTGAGTACTTGCAAGTACTGAATTTGTCTGGTGCATAATATTGTATCTAAATTGTGTGCTTGTTTTTCATCTTATAGCAGCACCAGCAGAGCAATATCTTCAAGAGAAGTTACCAGATGAGGTGGTTTTGAAGATCTTCTCTTACCTTCTTGAACAGGACCTTTGCAGAGCAGCTTGTGTGTGTAAACGCTTCAGTGAGCTAGCTAATGATCCAATTTTATGGTAACTTGAGCCTGTTTTTTTCTTCACGTATTCATAACATTCTCAAACTGTGTTATCTTTAAAGGGCAACTTCAGTCTGAGCAGTATATTTAGATTATATTTTCCCGCTCCTCCCGAAACAATGAATAATAATAATAAGAATCATTGCATTTGATATAGCACTTTTCACATTTTCTAGACGTCTCAAAGTGCTTCACAGAATATACTGTAAAGTGAATTGACTGTATATTTGTCAATTCATTCATATTTGGCTTTTGACACAGTACCGCATAAGAGATTAATAAAAAAATTAGAGGCCCACGGTATTAAGGGGACAGTGGCAGTTTGGATTAAGAACTGGCTGAGTGACAGAAAGCAGAGGGTGGTGGTTAATGGGTGTTTCTCGAAATGGAAGGAGGTGTGCAGCGGTGTCCCCCAGGGATTGGGACCACTGCTCTTTCTAATATATATTAATGATCTGGACTTGGGCATAGAGAGCACTATTTCCAAGTTTGCAGATGATCCAAAGTTAGGTAGGGTAGTAAATAGTGTAAATAGTGTAACCAACTGCAAGCAGACATACACAGATTGGTGGAAAGGGCTGACATGTGGCAGATGGATTTTAATGTGGATAAGTGTGAGGTGATACACTTAGGTAGGGAAAAATGATAGGAGGCAATATAGACTTGGTAGCTCAATCTTAAGGGAGGTGAACGTACAGAGAGATCTGGGTGTTCAAGTAAGTGAATCATTAAAGGTAGCAGGGCAGGTAGATAAGGCAGTAAAAAAGGCATTTGCTGTACTGAGCTTTATTAGAGGGGCATAGAGTATAAGAGTAGGGAGGTTATGGTTAATCTGTACAAAACACTGGTTAGGCCTCAACTGGAGTACTGCGTCCAGTTCTGGGCACCTTATTGCAGGAAGGACATTAAGGCACTGGAAAGGGTGCAGAGCAGATTCACGAGAATGATACCAGGAATGGGGAACCTTAGCTATGAGGACAGACTGGAGAAGTTAGGACTTTTCCCATTAGAGCAGAGAAGGTTATGTGGGGGGACCTGATAGAGATCTTCAAGATCATGAAAGGTTTCGACAGGCTAGATAGGGAAAAGCTGTTTCCGCTGGTAGGTGTGTCTGTGACCCATGGTCACAGTCTTAAGATATCTACCAAAAGAAGCAGAGGGGAGGTTAGAAGAAATTTATTTACTCAGTGAGTTGTTCAAATTTGGAATGATCTGCCTAAAAGGGTAGTGAGGTCCGATTCGATAGCAGCTTTTAAGAGAGAACTAGATACCGTAAATACCCGCGTATAAGGCGCACTTTTATTTCACGGCGGAAGATCTCGAAAGTTGGGAGTGCGCCCTATACGCAGATACAAGAAAGTTTGAGCCTCGGAAATACAGTAAACAGGAGGGGCGACCGGCGCGCTGTCAGCCGGGCTTTGGTCAGTGTCCGGCGGGGGTTGTGGGGGAGTGGGTGCTAGAGCTTCTGCCTCGGCCGCTCGGGCAGCGGCAGCAGCAGCGGACTTCAGTGCTGTGCCTGCTGCCTGCCTTCTGCCTAACCCAGTCTCCCTCCCTCCCTCCCTCCCTCCCTCCCTCCCTCCCTCCCTCCCTCCCTCCCTCCCTCCCTCCCTCCCTCCCTCCCTCCCTCCCTCCCTCCCTCCCTCCCTCCCTCCCTCCCTCCCTCCCTCCCTCCCTCCCTCCCTCCCTCCCTCCCTCCCTCCCTCCCTCCCTCCCTCCCTCCCTCCCTCCCTCCCTCCCTCCCTCCCTCCCTCCCTCCCTCCCTCCCTCCCTCCCTCGCTGCCTGCCTGCCTGCCTGCCTCTCTCCCTCTCTCCCTGCCTCCCTCCCTGCCTGCCTGCCTGCCTCTCTCCCTCCCTTCCTCTCTCCCTCCCTGCCTGCCTGCCTCCCTCTCTCCCTCCCTCCCTCCCTCCCTCCCTCCCTCCCTGCCTGCCTCCCTCTCTCCCTGCCTCTCTCCCTGCCTGCCTGCCTTCCTCCCTTCCTGCCTGCCTGCCTCCCTCCCTCCCTCCTTGCCTGCCTCTCTCCCTCTCTCCCTGCCTGCCTGCCTCCCTCTCTCCCTGCCTGCCTGCCTGCCTCCCTCCCTCTCTCCCTCCCTCACTGCCTGCCTCCCTCTCTCCCTCCCTATCTGTCTCTCTTGCCTCCCTCCCTTCTGCCGGCAATATCATCGAAAATGCTTCTATTTTTTTTCACCGAGAAAAGGTCAAAAGTGGGGTGGTGCGTCTTATACGCGGGTATTTATGGTAGGTATCTGGGGAAGACAGGTTTACAGGGTTTTGGGGAGAAAGCTGGTGATTGGGGTTAATGAAAGTGACGTGCTCGGTCAAAGAGCCAGCACAGACTCGATGGGCCGAATGGCCTCCTTCTGTGCCGTAACATTCTATGATTCTATGATTTGTGGGGGAAACACGGCAGCCAATTGTGCACAGCAGTGTCTCCACAAACAGTCGTGGATTGAAATGACCAATTTTTAAAATGTTTTATTATTGTTTTTTTTTGAGGGATTATTATTAGGCCTGTGGAGTAAGGAAACTTGACAATTAACTGTAATTTGCTTATAATGGGCAAGTTTTGACCGTTCTTTGTTGGTCTCCTACATGAAATGGTTAAGAAGCTCAACATCTTAAGGTGCAGAGGTAGTTAGGGAAAATAGGCGTTATGGTTATGGTAATGTTATGGTTCCTAAGTTTTTTCCAAAAGGAAAATGGATCATGGTTCAAGTGGCAGATGGTACAAAAAAAGTAAAGAGAAGTAAAACATGTTTAGTGAGTTATTTCTCCCCCCACTTAATTTTATGTTTGCACTTTTTATATAAAAGCTTTGCATTTGATATAGTGCTTTTCACATCTTACCAATGTCTCAAAGCGCTTCACAGAATTTACTGTAAAAGTGAATTGACTGTATATTTGTGGGCGAAATGCGGCAGCCAATTGCGCACAGCAGTGTCCCAGACGTGGATTGAAATGAACAATTTTTTAATTATTGTTTTTTTTTGAGCGATTATTATTAGGCATTACTAGATGAGGTGTGAGAGTGAAGCGAAGTGACTCGTTTTTCATGTCCCTGCTCTGTTTCTTCCCCTCAAGGGCAGTGCCTGGATTTGTAATGATTCCAATCCGTGTCTGGACACACCGCTATTTACTGAGACATATAGCGCATGATCTCCTATACCCTTACCAACCTGCCGCCCCTCCCTCCCCTCAGCCTGCTCCACATCCCCCGACCCATCCGTCCCACTGTTGGCGGGCGAGCCTTCAGCCACTCTGCTCCCAACCTCTGGGAACTCCATCCCGCAGGACCTCCGACTCACCCCCTCCCTGGCCTCCTTCAAGTCTCATTTCAAGACTCTCCTCTTCGATGGACCCATCGGCAACTCCTTCCTCCACCCCTCCCCACCCCCGTCCTCAGCTCGGGTCCAGTGCCTTGGGACGCCCTCCTGACGAGTGGCGCTCTAGAAGTGTAATTTTTTTGTTGTTGTTCCTGTGACTGACATTTCCTTACACATTTTACGCAGAATTCCAGTTCTTGATGTGTTAAAAAGAAATCACTAATCCTAAATCTGCAAGTTTTCCATCATTGTTTGAGCTGCATCACTTTATTCCAAACTACTAGAAAACCTGGAATGCTGAAAGATAACTTGTTCACTTGCTAACTTCATTCAGTTGGTAATTACGAGTCTTTTGGAACAGACCAGATGGACTCAGGACAGTTGTAACCCTATGCTTTTACTATTGAGCCAGATTTTAAAATTGGGAGTCTGCTTGCTGCTATTTGTTGAATCTTGAGTTTACAAATATTGTGACACAATACAGTAAAAACCCTTTTATCCGGCACCCTCGGGACCTGGCCAGTGCCAGTTAAAGCGTGTGCTGAATATTCGGCTGAAAACGCAAAATAAAATGCATTTTTCCAGATAAATTCTGGTTAATTGAATGAGGACCTTTTTTTTCGGGTGCCAGTTAAACGGAAGTTACAGTTGATCGGGTCACGGATAAACTGTACTTGCATTCCTCTTACACCAATTGCACATTAAAATGGTTCCATGTAGTATAACAAAAATGGAACGTCAATAAAAATAGTTGAAACATTATGGAATTTACATATAGTATGGAAAAGAATTCGATCCATCTATCTTACAAGTTTATCGAATAAATGCTGATGTAATTGTACCTGATTTGAATTGACATATAATAGATGGTAGCAAAGTTTTGTTCTGCCGCCTTGCAAGAAATTCAAGAGTTGTTTTTCTTTCTCTACAGTGTTTCAAGGTAGAAACTTCTTTCAAATCTTGAGAAAAGTGTTGCTTATTTTTCAGGAAACGGTTATACATGGAGGTCTTTGAGTACACACGTCCAATGATGCACCCAGAACCAGGAGAATTTTATCAGATTAATCCCGAGGAGTGTGAGCACCCTAATCCATGGAAAGAAAGCTTTCAGCAACTGGTATAGTACTTTTTGAAAGTTTCCCAATGGGATGCCTCAGATGAAATGGGTTGTGATATATTGAAAATTCAAATTCCCTTTCCTTCATAAAGCAACCTTGATTGGATTTACAGAATTAATGGTTTACAGATCTCTTTCACGACTGCTGTTCCCCAAAAGTGATTCCATTTCAAACTAGGTCAGAAGCATCCGAAGAAGCAAACCTAAGAGAAAGAAATACAATTTTCAAAAGTGGGGGGAGAGCCTGGTTTCTCAAAAATGCCCCTACAGGTTTGGGCAAATGGTTTGCAAAGCAGTTTATACCCCTGACAAACAGCAACATGATTGTTTTTTGATGGTGTGAAATTCCTCTTGTTTTCGCTCTCGTGCCCTCCCTTCCCTGCGTGTTCTGTTCTGTAGGTCACACAACTCGGTGGGTGAGTAACTGCTCGTCAGCCTCCAATGCTCAGAATTGGTATTGATAGATTTACAAAGATAGCCAGGGATGAAACTACAAATGCATTCTTCCCCTTTTGCTCAATGCTGTAGCTTTGGAAATTTACTCCGGATCTCTACTATATCTTTGGAAATTCAATGAGTATTTCTTGCCATGGGTTGTGCTAATGTGTTTTTAAAAAGTGGCTAAATCCTGGCTTGTTATAACTGGAATTGCCTCCAGTTGGATATAAATTTGAATCTGTGGTCTTCTCGTTCAAATTACCAATCACGGTGAAATGACTTCTTAACCATGAGTATATTCTGTGGTCAGTTACTCTGGAGAAGGCACAGCCATTAGCCATTTGTATCCTGGGCTGAAAAGCCTGACCATTCTCAGCTTTGTGAATCTTGACTATTCGTTGATTTTTGTTTAGTGTGAATTGTGTGTGCCAGCAGGCTATCCTTACCCAAGTGTCTTTCATTGTGTCAGCCTAAATTAGTGTTTTCTGTTGTCCTTTGACATGGACACTTCAGTAAGGTTCACAAGGTACTAATAAGGAATGGAAAACTTTAGTTGAATTTTGTTCAAAAAAAACCTCTACCCCAAGGATCGCTGAGGAGGACTGAGATAATGCCTCCACTAATGTCCGATGATATATTGATATATCGGTTATATCGATATAATTTTTCATATAAAATATA
Organism: Hydrolagus colliei; assembly: GCA_035084275.1. Lineage (NCBI taxonomy): Eukaryota > Metazoa > Chordata > Chondrichthyes > Chimaeriformes > Chimaeridae > Hydrolagus > Hydrolagus colliei. The sequence goes on along the minus strand of CM068744.1, from coordinate 67,164,665 downwards.
TTGATATATGGAAAAATTCGATATAAAAAAATATACCGGTATATCGTAAATATCGGTATTTCGTTTTCGGCGATATATCGGTATTATCGGTATAATGCGAACTTTTCCAACTTACCTTGTCGCTGGCACTGCAAACCTCCTGGGCCTAGAGCACGGAATGCGCGCGTACCTCCGAATGCGCTCATGCCCCCGAGTGCGCGCATGCCCTTGAGTGCGCGCATGCCCTTGAGTGCACGCGCACCTCCGAATGCGCGCGCATGCGCAGTATAAAAAAACCTGGAAATATCGATATATCGGTATTTATCAATATGAGCCGACCGATATATCAATATCGGAAAATTTCCATATCGACGGACCCTAGCCTCCACTAATATTACGAAAACCATCTTATCCTGTATATGACTCACATTGCAAATCACAGTATGTAGTTTACTGAGAGGAGCATCCCTTTATGTGTTTTTACTTTTCTGGCTTTTGTGCGCGTTTTCCAGATGCAACATGCGATACTCATCGGTGACTGACAACAAGCTGCCACGATTGATTCACAACCCTGACCGGTGCTGAAGTGATTTTACTGGGAAATTCCAGCTTTTGTGTGTAACTATACATCAATTTTGACTGCATTCTCTTTGCATCTTAGTATAAAGGTGCACACGTAAAACCTGGATTTGCAGAACACTTCTACAGTAATCCCGCGAGGTATAAGGGAAGAGAAAACATGCTGGTAAAAAAATATATATATATTTTGGATGTCTAGACAAAATTCTACATCCTTCATTTCGTACTTTGATTTTAAACTGATTTTATTTTCCCTATAACAGTATTACGACACCATTGAAGATGCCTTGGGAGGTGTTCAGGAAGCTCACTTTGACGGCCTTATCTTTGTACACTCCGGTATATATACAGATGAATGGATTTACATTGAATCCCCTATCACAATGATCGGTGCAGGTATGTACAATTTTTTTTCAAGAGATTGGTTGTGAAGCATTATCCAATCTTGTTGTTATGATAATGTGCTAGTGCATTGCGTTGGTTCTCTCAGGCAAAGTGCCATTAAATAGAGGGATGCAGGATTTTCTGAGGATGGCAAGTTTCTAATCTTAACTATGCTTTCTCATAAGAGGGGGAAATTGACTCGCAATGCCTCAGTGCCTTATGGTCATATCAAGAGTGACATTAAGAGCTGTCAGACATTGTTATGTAGAAGAGGCAAATATACACTTAAGTGAAATAATATAGACATTTTTAAAATCAAAAGCAGATGCTGCTTATTCCAATCCTTTACCCCTAATATCCCAACCCTTTACTCCTTATTCCAACCCTTTACCCTCCCTAACCCCTCAAAATCCAAACCACAGTAATCTTTCAAGTAATCTTCCGAGTGGAGTCCTGTAGCTCAGTGGTTAGAACACTCGTCTCACAAGCGAGAGACCTGGGTTTGATTCCTGACGGGGTGAAACTAAGGCAAGTTTCCTTACTTACATGCCTGATAAAAATCCCTCAAGAAATTTTTTTAATTGCTCTCTTCAATCCACGACTGTTTGTGGGACACTGCTGTGCGCAATTGGCTGCCACGTTTTGCCCACAAATATAGTCAATTCGCTTCACAACATATTCTGTGAAGCACTGATACGTCTAGAAGATGTGAATAGCGCTATGTCAAATGCAAGGATTGTTATTATTAAGTCCCAATATATTTGCAGTGAGGCGTGACTAGAATCACAATAAGCTTTGCACGTCAATCATTCCATATTCAGTCAAAGCAGGGAATAGTCTTTGAAAAATATACATTTCTCATATTTGTGGCTTCCATTAGAATAATTGTACAAAATCAAGTTGCTGACATGCACCAAGTTTAAAACGACAAATAAACCTCTTAATGTTAGAATGTATGAGTGAGGTCTGGCTTTGACAAAGTAAATCTACCCAGGTTGTTTAAAAAAAGCAACACTTGTTCTGAGAATGCATTCTTAAGTTGGTTAGGCCTTTAGGTATTCATACTGTAATTATTTTATCCACTTGTCTGTTGCATTTTACAGCATCAGGTAAAGTAGCTGATAAAGTCCTGATTGAAAACACGAGGGACTCGACCTTTGTATTCATGGAGGGCTCTGAAGATGCCTATGTCGGGTATATGACGATTAGGGTAAGTTCTCAAAGTGGCTGAATTTGGAGTTGTGTACTAAAGCTGTCCGTCTATGTGAATACAAAAACCAAAATTAACACCTATTTACTTATCTTTAGTTTAACCCTGATGATAAATCAGCCCAGCACCATAATGCACACCATTGCTTGGAAATCACAGTGAACTGCAGTCCCATTATAGATCATTGTATAATTCGCAGTTCATGCACAGGTCAGTGTTAATACTTAAATTGTTACCCATTAGTAGTAGCATGTTGCATACCGTTAAGATTAATATATATTGCCTAGACTCGATTATGGATTGGTTATGTTTTTTTTTATTTCTTTATAAAATTTAGTATCACTTGACTTGGTAAAGACTTGATTTTTTAAATCTTGTTGACAAGTTTTCTAAAACAAAATTGTGAAAGACCTTCATGAGGGGATAGAGTATTTCACTGTTCATACTCGATTTCTACATGTAAGGCACTTTTAATTTAAAACCCTGAAATGAATTTGGTTTTGCCGTACATGTTTATTCCAACACCCATTTATACCAAATGGGATAATACCATTGTTGGTATGAACCATTATACTGCTCGCCTACAATTCCAGCCAAATTCAATTATGTCTTCATCAGGTGGCCACAAAATTTAAAATGGTGGACAAGAGCATGAATCAATATCTTTCTCTTCTCCCCCCACCCCCAACTTACTGGGTGCAATTGGCTGCTGTGTTTTGCCAACAAAATTTACAGTAATTCCACTTTAGAGTATCCAGTGAAGCTCTTTACAAATGCAAGGATTATTATTATTAAAGGTGGGAATATAAAGTAACTTGTTCCAGAAACACAGATAGACATACATTTAAAAAAAAAAAAGATTCATTTAAAAAAAAAGTATTCTATATTTTAGAAATGGCTTGTTCCTGTTGACCTGATCAATTTGTGAAAATGTTCTTTGTGTTACAGTTGGTTCTGCTGTTTGCGTCAGTGGCCAGGGAGCATGCCCCACCATAAAGCACTGCAACATTAGTGATTGTGAAAATGTCGGATTGTATATAACGGATCATGCACAGGTATCATTCGCCATTCATACATTGGCTGAAATTCACAGAGATTTAAAAACACAAATCTTGCTTTTTGCAAAAGTTTGTTTCACAACCTTTTTTTTGTTCTTCAGGGAATCTATGAGGACAATGAGATTTCAAACAATGCTCTTGCTGGAATCTGGGTCAAGAACCACGGGAATCCCATCATCAGGAGAAATCACATACACCATGGGCGTGACGTAGGGGTTTTCACGTTTGATCACGGCATGGTAATCTTTACTATAATTAATGATTTGATGAATGGGGTGATGGCCCCAGTCTTGGTTCAACAAGCTTCTACCAACACACCTGGTTTCCTTTCTAAGTTACTGGTTAAGATGTTGAACCCAGTTGAAATGCATCTGATCTGTGGAGTATGTGATGCACCTCGCAAACGCAAATTTGAGCCACATTGGCAAAAGTGTTTGTTACACGTCTTTCTCTAGTGTTAGAACTTGAACAGTCCAAGGTTTATTTTTGCAGCCAGGAAAGGGGAGGGCTTTAAACTTGTAATCAATTAAGTTAGAAGAGACTGAAACCTTACCAAAAATAGAGGTGAACCAAGAAGCTAATGTTAGTGAGCAACTTGGGGAAATTAACATCAATAAAGAATTAGTACTAAGGAAACTGTTGGGATTGAAAAATGACAAATCCCCTGGACCTGATGGTCTGCATCCTTGGTTTTTAAAAGAGGTGGCTGCTCAGATATTGGATGCCTTGTATTTGATCTTCCAAAATTCTCTGGATTCTGGAACGGCTCCCATTGATTGGAAGATCGCAAATGTCACACCATGATTTAAGAAGGGTGGGAGAGAGAAGATGGGGGAACTATAGACCAGTTAGTCTGACATCGGTGGTAGGGGGAATTCTAGAATCCTTAATTAGGGACGTCATAGTGGGGTACTTAGAGGATCACAACATGATTAGGCAGAGTCAACATGGCTTTACAAAGGGGAAGTCATGTTGGTGTATTTCGATTTTCAGAAGGCATTTGACAAGGTACCACATAACAGGCTGCTACACAACATTAGGGCCCATGGATTGAAAGGCAATATGTTAGCGTGGATTAAACAGTAGCTAACGGGAAGAAAACAGAGTATGGATAAACAGATCTTTCTCAGATTGGCAGGATGTGATGAGTACCACAAAGATCAGTGTTTGGGCCTGAACTATTTACAATCTAAATCAATGATCAAGACGAGGACATAGAACTTCACATATCTAAATTTGTAGATGATACAAAGGTAGGTGGGAGAGTAAGCTTTCAGGATGCACAAAAAGAATGCAACGGGATATAGATAGGCCAGGTGAGTGGGCAAGAAGGTGGCAGATGGAATATAATGTGGGGTAGTGTGAAGTTATTCATCTTGGTAGTAAAAATAGAAAAGCAGATTATTTTCTTGAGGGGGAGAGACTAGATAATGTTAGCGTTCAGAAGTATTTGGGTGTCCTTGTACACCAGTCACAAAAAGTTACTACAGTAGAAGCCCATTTATCCGGCACCCTCAGGACCTGGCCAGTGCCGGTTAAAGTGCCTGTCGGATATTCGGCAGAAAACCCAACACAAAAAAATTATTTTTTTTAATTACATTTTTTAAAACATAGCATATTAATAATAGGCTAAATAATCATTTACATGATAAATAATAATTCTAATCATTTTACACACAGCAACCAGGCAGTTCAGAGAGATCTTTAAACTAGTGCAAAAGTTACATGTCTGAATGACACTGTTCTCATTGGGGCAGAAGAGAGGAAAGCTCATGTTATTGAGAGAGCAGAGAGTGAGCGGCGGCAGCTCAGTTCAGTTAACTTTCTTTCCAAAAAGCCTTGGTGTGTGTGTGTGTGTGTGCAAAACACTGCACTCTGTAACTTGAAACACTGCACTCTGTAAAATGAGCATTGCAGGGATGAGTTTTTTAATTAAAATAAAAGCCAATGAATCGATCTGCAAGCTTTGCTCAGGGTGGGTGGGTGTTTTTGCTGTTTTGTGGCTAAATTAAATCTAAATTAATCAACTCACCCCGTTCTGCTTCTCAAAGAGTACACTCCGGAGAGTGCATTGCTTTACTGTACCGGCAGCATTCTGAGCTAGCGCCACATCAGGCACCTAGTAGCAGCATTCCAAAATACTGACGCAACACAAAACACCAAAAAATTGCATTTTTCTGGATAAACTCCGGTTTATCGAATGCGGACCTTTTTTTTTGCAGTGCCGGTTTTACGGAAGTTACGGTTGATCGGGTCACAGATAAACGGGCTTCTACTTTATGCAGGTAGTTACAGCAAGCAACTAGGAAGGCTAATGGCATGTTGGCGTTCATTACAAACGGGTTAAAATGCATGAGTAGGGAAGTCTTGTTGCAACTGTATAGGGTCTTGGTGAGACCGCACTTCGAATATTGCGTGCAGTTTTGGTCTCCTTATTTAAGAAAAGATGTGCTTGCCTTAGAGGAGATGCAGCGTGGATTCACTAGGTTGATTCCTGGGATGAGGGGGTTGACCTCTGAGGATAGGTTGAATAAACTAGGTCTACATTCTCTAGAATGTAGAAGAATTAGAGGCGATTTTTATAGAAACCTATAAGACTATTAAGGGGCATGACAGAGTAGACAGTGGGAGACTGTTACCTGGTTGGAGAATCTAAAACTAGGGGTCACAGTTTTAAGATTAGGGGTCAGCCTTTTCAAACAGAGTTGAGGAAACACTTCTTCACTCAGAAGGTAGTGAATTTATGGAATTCTCTAACCTAAAAGGCTGTAGGTGCTCAGTCCTTGAACATATTAAAGACTAAGATTGATAGATTTCTAATGGATAGAGGGATTAAGGGATATGGTGATAAGGCGGCCAGATGGGGTTAGGTTAGAAGATCTGCCATGATCTTGGTAGGGCAGGCTCGAGTGGCCGAACGGCCCACTCCTGCTCCTAATTCCTATGTAATGTGGATCACAATTTGTGAAAATCCAGATCTTGTTAATGTAAATTGTCCGATCCCATTGTTTTCATCCTCTATTTGCTTGTTTGAAACTGGTTATTCAGGTTTCATTTAGAGTTTATAAATCACTTAAAAAGAGGTACATTTTGGGAGTAGATTAATGAATCTTCAGTAAGATGGGGCTGGAATTCATGTGGGTAGCATTTTAGATATCTTCATTCTGTTAAACAGTTGAAAATAAGGTTGCATACACACACACACACAATTTCAATACACATATATATAAATATATATACACATAAACAGCCTCCTCACTCTTCACCCATGCCTTCCCTCCTCCATGTCACAGTGTTCTTATCTCTGGAGTCAGGTAATAGCATAACCCAGTGTTAATTCAAGACTTTTTTTGTTAAGCATTGCAATCCAAAACTGTGTCTTGCTCGAGGCCTAATCCCATGAGAGCTATAACATACTGTACAACAAGATTACACACGTGGCTTGGTGCCAATGATATCCCAGATTTAGCTGATTTTAATCATATTGTTGTAGACGGTTAGCACCCAATCCCAACACTGGAAGGGGGGTGCAGAGGGGGGAGGGCTGCATATTGTAGATGTTACAATATTAATGCAGGAAATTTACTCATTCTTTAGCTGCTAAGTGTTTTGTGTTCTTTTCATATTGAAGGAGAAAGAGCAGAAACTGAAATGTATGGCGACTTCTGTCGAGGGCAAAATGGCCCCAGCACTACATTACGAATGCCTCTAGTGTGTACAATACAATTGAAATTAACATGGTTAATTAGATTAGATTTTGTTCAGAGTGAAGTGCCTGTAAAAATATACAGCTAGTTCACTTTATAGAATATATTCTGCGATGTGCTTTGAGACATTCCGAAGACGTGATAAGGTGCTGTAACAAATGCAAGGATTATTATTATTATTATTGTAGGTTTGGTTAGGTTTGTCAATTTTTTTTCCATTAATTGCAGAAGGGGAGACCTTGAGCACATTCATTGTTTTTTGAGTTCCATGTAACCATTAACAAAAACAGCCAAAATCTGGATCTGTTTCCCTCCACAGCAAAATTCTGCTCCACTAGGAATTTACTCCCAATGTCACTCCCCAACCAAGCCAATTTTTTAAAAAAAGATAAAAACGTTGATGTGAACATTGGTGTTCCTACTTCTTATTTTTGAAATAGTGAATCACGAGTACATCCTGAATCCTGGTAATAAATTATATTTTTCTGGATACAAGAGATGAATTAACAGGGTGTTTTAACTGTTTATATGGTATGAGTTTTAAGCTTAGTGACTGCTTCAAGTAGTGTCTGTTGATTAGATTTTGTTGTTTAAACTTTTTTTAAAAAAAAATCAATAGAAGTAGGAATACCAATGTTCACATTAATGCTTTTAAATCGTTTATCTTTTATAAAATCAAAGTGATGCCCAAGTACATCCCATTTATAATAATCCTTGCAATTGATATTGCACCTTATCAGAATATACTGTGAAGTGAATTGATTGTGTATTTTGTAGGCAAAACACATCAGCCAATAGCGCACAACATTGTCCCATAAATAGTAGTGGATTGAAGTGACCAATTTCTAATTTAAAAAAATTGTTTTACTTGATCTGCCGAGTTTTACCCACAAAGCATACAATCGATTCACTTTCACACAGTATATTCTGTGAAGCACTTTTTTGGAGGGGTCTCGATGACGTATCAATCGCAAGGATTATCATTATTGTTGTGTGGAGCGGTATATTGGCAGTTTATGCATTCGGGCCGGTTCCTCCCAAAGGTAGGGAGAGAATAGCAGCATTGAACAACAACAACAGAAACCCAGCTGCCACCAGCACCACTACCTCCCCAATCCCTCTCTGTAACACAATCAAAGTGGTTTCAAGGCCACCTGCTGACACGGTATATAAATCGGGGGTGGGGTGGAGAAGTAAAAAGTATTAAAAAAAAGTTTTTAAAAAAACTGTGCATGCACCTTTTTTTAAAACTTTTTTTGTACTTTTTATCCCCCCAGATATAAAGTTTGGTACAGGAGCCACAGTCATGGTAAGTGGACTTAAAAAACCTGGTTGAGTTGCAGGATAAAGGGAGGGTGGGGTGGAAATGGCCATGTACAGTAAAAGCTCGTTTATCCGGCATCCCCAGGCCCTGACCGGTGCCGGTTAATTAAATATGCCGGATATTCAAGCGGCAAGTTGCTGAAAATCCTACACGAAAAATTTACTTATTTTAAAACATACCACATTAATAATACACTAAATAATAACAGAATATTGTATGGATACTTACCAATAATGCATTCCAGCACAAAGATAAAGCATTCCAGCACACTCGGTAAAAATGATTGGTAAAATAATTCCAGCGTTCGTTAAGTTTAATAAGTGTGCATGCGCACGTATTGCACGCATGCGCAAAGTGAGCATACTCAAGAGTGTCCAGGATAGCTCTGGTACGAGATCTGTTTTCTGGAATGGTGAATTATATTGGAAGATACCGGTTGGGGTTGAGCGTTTTGGTTGGTTGGGTGCCGGATAAACGAGCTTTTACTGTACCCTGGTTGCCATTGACCTTGAATTCATTGCCAGCACAGATAATAATCCCATAGTCAGAAAATAAGCATGAGACCTGTGTTTGAATCCAGTCAGGGTAGAATGCTTGGGCAAGTTTCCTTACTCCACACGCCTAATAATAATCCCTCAAAAAAAACCAATAATAAAATTGGTACTTTCAATCTCCGACTGTTTGTGGGGACCCTACTGTGTGCAATTGGCTGCCACATTTCGCCCACAAATATACGGTCAGTTCACTTTACAGTATATTCTGTGAAGCGCTTTGAGACGTCTAGAAGATGTGAAAATCACTATAAAAATGCAAGGATTATTATTAATAAAGGGTGATACTCCTGAGGTGTGAAAACCTGTCACAAATATGAGAAACATTTTCTGCTACAAACAGAATCTGATTCATCAACTCTGATGATTGCAAATTAGGAACATTTTTTACCATTAAGTTTTTTTACAATGAATTTAATAGTTTGATATACCAAATGTATCGAATGAAACCCACACGGAAAAAGACTGTTCAGCCCATTGTGCCTGGAGCTTAGTTGCTGTAACCCATCCACCAGCGCCCCCCCACCTCCCCAATGACTCCATAATATTCAATATTTCTTTCCCTTGTGTATGTTGTATCAGGTTATGGATACATTGTTTTGATGCTGTTGTGGACTGCTATAACAGACATTTATGACAATTCACCATTTTAATTGTCCTCTCTGCTTCAAAAACAACTATGGTTATTAAATGGGACATAAAGGGTTTGTGATGTACAACAGTATATTTTAGTCCTACAGTTAATTATTTACCTTTTATAATTTTTTATAATTGATTGAGTGTCTATATATTTACCTCCCAAACAAAAGTGTAAACTTTTCTGCACTCAACAGCATATTTGGGGCATTTAGAGTGACAACCAAAGCAGTGTCCCTTTCCCTCTTTCTCCCTCTGCTTACCACCCCCCATCACCACCACACACATAGTTATAAACAAAACATAAGATTGGATGATTGGAAAACAGTAGTAGATTGTTCATAAATGACTTGCTTGATCTGCAACAAAGAATAATCTTTCATCTTGCTGTCTGCAAACCAGCAAGACATCATTTTCTGTACTGCACTAGCAGAAATTCATGTTCCTTTTGCTTTGTTAAACCAATAAGATGATGTACATGTAATGACATTTATAAATGGAGGGAGCCCTTGGATTACAAACATCGGGTCTTGTGACTTTGAAAATATGGGCTGGGTGTTTCCTATGGGAAAGGTAACCCTGTCTACTTGGCTAATTTTTGGACAGCTGACTGATGCAAGCAGAAACGCATTATCATGTTTATGGGGTCCTATAGCTCAGTGGTTAGAGCACTTACCGTACAAGCATGAGACTTGTATTTGAATCCAGGCAGGTCAGGGCGAAACCTTGGGCAAGTTTCCTTACTCTACACGCTTAATAATAATCCCTCCAAAAAACCCACAAAAAATGAAATTGGTCATTTCAATCCATGACTGTTTGTGGGACACTGCTTTGAGCAATTGGCTGCCACGTTTTCGCCCACAAATGTGCAGTCAATTCACTTTACTTTATTCTGTGAAGCGCTTTGAGACATCCAGAAGACGTGAAAAGCACTGTATCAAATGCAAGGATTTTATTACATTGCCAGACAGGTATCCTCTCTATTTGTTGCTTGTGCTGCTATGATCCATACAGGGTAGTTGCCGTGTTAAAATCCATCTTAATTGTTGCCCTTTATCTGTGATCTCCGGTTTTGATGAGGGATGGGCTTCGGGCAGATCAGTGTCTTGTATGGAGTGGAGTTCTTAATGGGAGTCCTGTAGCCCAAGGGTTAGAGTACTCGTCTCACAAATGGGAGACCTGAGTTTGATCGCTGGCTCCTCACTTCACATGCCACCATTTACTTAGCAGTCAGTAGGAATCTGGTTGTTAATCGATCGGCTTTTCTGGGGGCTAACAATTCCTTAGAGAGAAAAAAATAATAATCAATTGGGTCACTTCAATCGACAACTGTTTGTGAGACACTGCTGTGTGCAATTGGCTGCTGCGTTTCGCCCACAAAATATAGTCAATTCACTTTACAGTATATTCTGTGAAGCGCTTTGAGATGTCTCGATGGCGTGATAAGGCGCTATATCAAATGCAAGAATTATTATTATATAACAGTCTGTAATTTTAGTGAACCTGGAATGCATTTATTTAATCATGTAATTTTCGGCCATTGGTAGGAGGTTGTGGTTGGGACTTTATGAAATCAGACAACTGGTTCTGTCGAAATAGCAAACCAAGAGAACGCAAAGCTTGATTGTCTTACTGTCTTATGCCAACAATGTTTCCTTTATTTTGTGCTGCTTTGAAGATTGCACTGAACATGGTGTGTCATGTGGCTCAAATGGATGAATGATTTGAGGTGTAGAGGTGGTTATGTCGCTGGCAGAATAACAATACGAACTTGCTTGAGTTGTGATTTACTCCAAAATTTAGATTTCCTAGAAAATATCCCTCAATAATAATAATAACTACAAATGACATTTATACAGCGCCTTCACGTCGAGAGGACATCCTAAGGCGATGGACAGTAAGGGATGTGTACCCGAGTTGGGGGCTGGGATCAGGAGGGGTCAAGGACAGTAAGGATAGGGGTAAAGAGGGTCCTGAGATGTGCCTTGAAAGTGGCAAGGAGGGAGCGAGGCAAAGGGACTGTGGAGAGGAGTCCCAAAGGGCAGAGGGGCTGAAGAATTGACTGCCGATGGTGGAGGGAAAAACAATAGATTGAAAGTCTGATCATTTTTGCTCTCATTTACAGTGAATGGGGGAATTGGCATCTGACCTAGTCATGAATTCCAACTGTGCCACTGGAATGTTCAGTCCATCCCAGAATGCGCCCGCTAGTACTTGTTATGGTGATAGTGTAGCAGCATTTAGGACTGGGATAGGCCTGTGAGGTACATCCTCAGAAAGGGGCTTTTTATGACTGGGAAATATGAAATAACCAGTCTTTTATTTGGAGTTGAGGAGGGAAAGAAAGGTACTTCAATTGTAAATATTATTGTATTTCTTATCCTGTACTCTTCGTGAGTGTTCTGCCGACTCTTGATCTTAAAGTATTGGTAAATGTTTTTGTCCTTTCCACAGTTGGTGGTTGGTAGGATATGTTGTTCAGAAATTACACTCCTGTACATGAACTCAAAAATAATTGTTGCCCATGATCATTGTAATCTTCTTGGGTTTCTTTACAGGGTTACTTTGAAAGCTGTAATATCCATCGAAACCGGATAGCTGGCTTTGAAGTGAAAGCCTATGCAAACCCTACAGTGGTTAGATGTGAAATTCACCACGGACAGACCGGAGGAATCTATGTACATGAAAAAGGGCGAGGCCAATTCATAGAGAACAAAATCTACGCAAACAATTTTGCCGGTGTGTGGATTACGTCAAACAGTGATCCAACGATTAGGTACGTTTTTTTTTGAGGGGGGTGGTGTGGTAAAGTTGCACTTAATCTGTGGAAATATTTCTTCTTTCTATATTAATGCCATGGAGTCCTGTAGTTTATTGGTCATAGGATCTGGGTTCGATTCCCAGGCAATGCAAAACATTGGACAAGTTTCCTTACTCCACACGCCTCTGTTTATCTTAGCAGTAAGTAGAACCTCGGTTGTTAGTCAGTTGGCGGATTGTTTTTCTGGGGTTAATAATCCCTTCAAATAATAATTTGTCACTCAATCCATGACTGTTTATTGGACATTGCTATGTAGAATCGACTGCTGCATTTCGGTCACAAAATATATAGTTGATTTACTGTACAGTATATTCTATGAAGCGCTTTGAGATGTTTCGAAGATGTGATGCGGCCCTATATCAAACACAAGGATTATTATTACTTAACTAATTGAATTTTTTTTCTTGCTATGTTAATCTGCTTTTCTATTTTTTTTCTAGGGGAAATGCCATTTTTAATGGCAATCAGGGAGGGGTATACATCTTTGGAGATGGAAGGGGCCTTATAGAGGGAAATGACATTTACGGTGAGTTTGTGAATTAAAAATATAATTATTTTAAATAAACTTACATTTGAATTTGACAAGTTATATAATTCATCAAAAATATCCTTTTTAATAATATAGGAAATGCATTAGCTGGGATACAGATTCGAACAAATAGTTGTCCAATTGTTCGCCATAATAAGATTCATGATGGGCAGCATGGAGGTATTTATGTGGTAAGTCTATTGTATGCGAGTTTTGGGGGAAAAAATCTTGATTTATAAATTTTTGGGGTCAGCCAAGTGTTTGACTCATATGGAAACCCATTATCATCATGCTTAAGAGTATCCAAACCAAACTGAGTTCCATGTATCCCACCTGTACATGAAAATTCCAGAGATGTTTATCAGATGAAATAGAATGTGCCCTCTCCATCTTGTTTATCTGGTTCTGGAAAGTATTTAGTGCTGGTCGGCAAAAGCCCAGAGTGAGTCTGTGTTGGGGGTAACTGCTGGAGTCGAACCAGCTAAAACTTCCTAGTCTGCCATTGGGAGACTGCCTGGCAAGCTTTCCCACTGCTTGTCCAGCGAAGAACACCCTACACGTGAGGACTTTGGTTTGTAGAGTTAATAGGAGCTGAGTGGGAAGAGTTCCTGCCCTCAGTAAGTGATCTGCGGCTTCCAAGTGCTGCCGATTAGCCAGCCTGGAAGAAGGAAGGTAGAATTCTCTATAGGTTTAAAATCGCACACATTTCATACTGTATACCACAAAATTGTTTAAATCGCTGGTGTTTTTTTTTCAGTAAAGCCAAATACCGTCCTGACATCTTGTGTTTAAAATCGTTAACATGTGTGTCTTATTCAGCATGAAAAGGGACAAGGTGTAATTGAGGAGAATGAGGTGTACAGTAACACCTTGGCAGGTGTGTGGGTTACGACAGGCAGTACGCCAGTGTTACGGAGAAACCGAATACATAGTGGGAAACAGGTAGGAGGCTGATTTTTCTTTCTGTTGGATCTCTGATAAAAGTGGTTTGATTCTTGATATAACAATATAATGATGCGGTGATGGTTTATTTTCACAGGTGGGCGTTTACTTCTACGACAATGGTCACGGAGTGCTTGAAGACAACGATATCTACAATCATATGTACTCGGGGGTTCAGATCAGGTAAGCGGTGAATTTGCAAAGATAGTTATTTTTATCTCCCTTCGGTCGTCGGTCAGGCATCTCTGGTCGATTGTGAATATTTTAGTTTAAACCGTCTTTCCAAAGCACCAGTTTAGTGAGCCTGATGATGCGAGGAAGCAAATTTAACACTGTCGGGCTCCCCACTGAGAATATTTCAGCTAGATCCTCTTGTACCAGTGGAACATGCTTAAATTTTTCGCAGTACTGTACCAGCAAAGTAACCACAGTGGAGGGGAGAGAAAAAAAAACTTTGGCATTCGTCTTGTTGACAGATTTTTGAGATCCAATTCTTTATTTCTAAAACAATCGTGGACCTTTTTTTTTGACTACTGGAATGTCTAGCATTTAAATTAATGCTGTGGATGAGGACTGAATGTTCCTGGTATCCTCTGACAAATGGCAAGACTCTATAATGGGCACACCCAGATCAGCCAGGTTTTTACAGGACAGTACACTGAGCGCTAAAAATAAAAATGATAAGACTCTGTCCCTCATTGTGGTTTGATTGCTATTTCAGTACATGGCTGCAACTCAAGTGAATGCAATAATAAATAATAATGATAATAATCCTTGCATTTGATATAGCATCTTTTCACGTCTTCTAGACTGTGTCTCAAAGCGCTTCACAGAATATACTGTGAATTGAATTGACTGTGTATTTGTGGGCAAAATGTGCACAACAGCCAATTGCGCACAGCAGCGTCCCACAAACAGTCGTGGATTGAAATGACCCAATTTTTATTATTTTTTTGGAGGGATTATTATTAGGCTTGCGGAGTAGGGAAACTTGCCCAAGGTTTCGCCCTGACCTGCCTGGATTCGAAACACAGGCTCTTAACCACTGAGCTATAGGACTGAGGTGACACCAACTGGCCTTGTAAAGAACTGCAGTGGAGTTTCTCCTCCAGTGCAATACCTCAGGAATTTTGGCCATCCCGGTTTCAAGTATTGAAATTGCTCTGTAAATTTTACAAAAGCCTGTGAAAGTGATCTGAAAGAACATGGCAAGAAGATATTTTTAAACTGATGTAAACTGAGGGGAAATATCCCAACACTGTAAGCACACACTAACTACAGAGTGGAGGCTGGGTCTCAGGAAAGGAGAGGAAAATGGGCTGTTCATTCAGGAGATGCATCATTCATAGATATCAGTTTATGATTTAAGATCATGTTTGTGGCCAGTGAATTTAAATTACCGTTGTGAAGGTCCTTAAATGGTTCGCTGTTAATGGAGTTGTGTAGCTCAGCGGTAAGGCGCTTGCCTTGCAAGCGAGAGACCGGCGTTCATCTCCAGGCAGGTCACAGCGAAACCTTGAAAGTTTCCTTAACTCTACATGCTGATAATAATCCCTCCAAAACAGTTGATCTTTTCAATCCACGACTGTTTGTTGGACACTGCTGTGTGAAATTTGCTGCTGCGTTTCACCTTCACATTTACAGTCAATTCACTTTACAGTATATTCTGTAAAGCGCTTTGAGACATTTAGAAATGAAAAGCACCATGTCAAAGGCAATCATTGGATTATTATTAATCATGGTTTCATTCTAATAGTTTGTGATGTATATACATATGATGTGAATTGTTTTGTCTCAGTTTATTATACTAAAGTAATTATAAACTTAATTGTAAAGGACTCATATACTAAGTTGTTCCTCATTCTTTTAGGCAAGTTCTAGTGCTATGGGAAGGGGGAACAAATATCCCAGCCAACAGTAGAGACAGGAAGTTATTTTTGAGTTTAAAAAGGTTAATTATTGGTTACTCACAAAATTACAGTCATTCAACTTCAGGATATATCCTGTGAACGCTTTAGGATGTCACCCTGATGTGAAAAGTGCTCTATCAAATGCAAGGATTATCTTAGCCTCTGTTAAACATTGTGTTGGTCTTATGGAATTATCATATTCATTTTAAACTTTGTGGTGACAGAGCCTGGACTACAAAAAACGTTTATAGTCATAATTCTTACATTTGATATAGCGCCTCTCATGTTGAGAGCAAGTCTCAGGAATGTTTTCCAGGATGAACTACCACTTGGATTCACTATCTTTATGGGTTTTAATAGGCATAATAATAATAATCCATGCATTTGATATAGCGCTTTTCACATCTAGATATATAACTCGTAGCATTTTGTTTGTAATCACAAAATAGCAAACTGTTTACTCCTTTGCTTCCTTGTAAAGCTTTTCTAGTACGACATCTAACTTACTGATTTTTTAATTTTCAATTTACAGAACTGGAAGTAACCCCAAAATTCGACGTAATAAAATATGGGGGGGGCAGAATGGCGGCATTCTGGTTTACAATTCCGGTGAGTGATGAAACTGGCTGTGAGCCTTCTCGTTGTTATTTGTTTGTGAGGGGGGAGGAAGAGGAGTTTAATTTCTCCCTCAGTTTAAGAATTCTGTCACATGTTTTTTTTCTTATCAATCATTTCAGGTTTAGGCTTTATAGAAGATAATGAAATATTTGATAATGCGATGGCAGGCGTGTGGATCAAAACAGACAGCAATCCAACACTCCGACGGAATAAAATTCATGATGGTCGAGATGGGGGAATCTGCATATTTAATGGGGGCCGGGGTAAGGATTTATAAGTCTACGTGTTTATGCCCTTGGCTGCTTAGATCTCCACCTGAAAATTGATGCTATGAATGAATTAACTCCCTTTAGAGGTGTTGTTGGGAGAGAAAGGGTTAGAAAAGGAGATGAAGTATAGTATAAGGAGAAGCACAAACTGAAGTACTCAAATGTTGTATTAAAATCCATTGAATCCTGAATTGGTCGGGCCATCGACGAGAGAGAAAGACAGAGGTTGGGAGAATGTTTACCTTGAGGTAAATGGATGTCGATGAATGGAATTGGACATGATTGTGGTAGGAATACGTTGCTGAGCTCCCTAGCCTTTTCTCATTCCATGATTTTATCTTGTGTTCTTTTGGATAATGCACCGTGACTAGTATCAGTAGCTAAATTGACCCTCTATTGTCCCAGTTTTACATTCTTTTTATGCATATTAATAATAATCCCTGTGTTTGATATAGTGGTTTATCATGTCTTTGAGACATCTCAAAGCGCTTCACAGAATATACTGTAAAGCTAATTAACTGTATATTTAGTGAGTGAAATGTGGCAGCCAATTGGAGTCAGCAATGTCCAGTGTCACACGGAACAGTCATGGATTCAGTGGCCAAAATTATTCTAAATATTTTTTGGAAGGATTATTACCACCGGAAAAGCTATCTGCCAATTAACTTAACAACCAGGGTCCTACTTACTGCTAGGTAAACGGGCGTCTGGATGAGGAAACTTGGCCAAAGTTTTTGCCCTGCCTGAGAATCGAACATAGATCCTCACGCTTTCAAGGCGAATACTCTCACCAAGATGCTACACCAATTAATATTGATTGCAATTGGCTACCGCGTTTTACCCACAAATATACAATCAATTAACTTTACAGTATTTTCCATGAAGT
Source organism: Hydrolagus colliei (assembly GCA_035084275.1). Lineage (NCBI taxonomy): Eukaryota > Metazoa > Chordata > Chondrichthyes > Chimaeriformes > Chimaeridae > Hydrolagus > Hydrolagus colliei. The sequence goes on along the minus strand of CM068744.1, from coordinate 67,147,262 downwards.
GCTTTGAGGTGTCTAGAAGACATGAAAAGCGCTATATCAAATGCAAGGATGGTTATTATTCTAACACAATGCTGCAGGGTTAACCCCTCTATCTCCAGCTAATTTATGCCTGGGGTGACTGAAGTTGAGACCCTTGTTTAAGATGATTGTCCAACTTCTTTGGTGGCCCCTATATGAGAAGCTTCCCTTACTTATTGTGAACCGCAAGTGGAAGATACGTGATACTAGAGGGAAGAGTATCAAGTGTAAGCGTTTCTGAAACTGCTTACTTGGGATAAGAAGTTTGATAGAAAGCCGTAGTAATTTACAGTATAAAAGGCCATCTGGTCCATCGCTGCTTTGCTGGCTCTTTGATGACATTGTGTTCTGTCCCATTTATCTGTCTTATTCATTTACCCCCTCCTTCAGCACTTTGGGACGTCCTCCCGGCATGAAAGGCGCTATACAAATGTATTTTTTGTTGTTGTTTTCATAATCTGTCTAGTTCCCTCTTGGAAAGCTGATGCAAAGCCGATTCTACTCTGATCAACACACATCCAGTTAGGGCAACCACATTCTAAACAACTCCTGTGTTTATAATTTTAAAAATTCCTCCTAATCTCTCATTTGCTCCTTTGCACGTGAATGTAAATGAATATAGGGATTATCTTTAGATATTGATACGTCCTCATTATTTTATCCTTGTGTTGTAGGACTGCTTGAAGAAAATGATATCTTCAGGAACGCCCAGGCGGGGGTCCTCATCAGCACTAACAGCCACCCAGTGTTGCGGAAGAACAGGATATTTGATGGGTTTGCAGCAGGTCTGTGATTTTTGAATTCACGGGTGGAATTCACATAGTCATCGGGTGGCTAGGGCTCAAGGGGATCCCCACCCCTCACAAACCATACGCAACTCACCTCTTTTAGGAGAGCTGGGAGTGGAAAGACTTGAGGCAGCCCAAACCCACAGCACCTGTGAGCCCCACTCTCCCAACTCGCCGTCGGTTCCCACTTTCAGTCCGTCGGGCTGCTTGTCAGGGTGTCCAATCCTTGATTGACAGATGGATCTATCAGCCAAAGCTAATGACTCGCTTATTAAGCCTGCCCTTAAACTAAGTTTTACTAGGTGCCCCTTCCCCAGGAATGTTTTCACTCCTGTCTTTGCAGAAGCAACATGAGGATTTATGATTCATGAATATTACAATTTGCATAATTCCTGGTTGTATAATGTGACCAAATCTGTTGTGGAGGTTTAACAAGCAGTTGTCCTCAGGTGAAACAACTCAATAATGTGTTATCAACCTATTAATAATCATATTATTATTATTATCATCAACCTGGTTGGACTCTTGTGCAAAGGAAAACTAGTGTTCCACATAGTTCCACAGAGCAGTTCATCTTGTTAGCACTGCTCTTTTTTTCCCTGTCTGAATGTACACAGCACAATGTTGCATAAGTGTAAGGTATCTACATTTAAAAGCATGCCAGACAAGGTAAAGTAACAAGACATTGAAAGGCTTTAATGCAGTTGTTACAAGAGGTAACTGGAACCTGCCCTCAACAAAAATGTTTTATCCCAATCTGAGTTGATTTTTTTGTTCTTGCGAGTAAAAATGACAACAGTGACATTCTTTATTCTTTCACTCTCGGTTGTATACTCTTTTCAGGACATGTTTGCTTGTATAAGCTGCTCAGGGAAACCTGTGCACTTGAATTCTCCTAAACATAGCTTCCAACATAAAACTACAAACTGCTTTAACTGAACAACAGGTCCTGGAATGGTAGTTTGACCTCAAGCAAAGTGGATCGCTTTTAGATGTGTTTCTGTGCTGAAATATTCTATGAAAGCCTACCTTTCTAGGAGATGTATTGGTTCAGTGTTGACCTAGAGCCTGTTGAACTTGCTCAGGTGAGCACCTGATCACTGCATCACCAGGCTGTCCCTCTGCGGTGGCTGCTAGATAATTGTCGCCTTTCTTCCACAGGTATTGAGATAACAAACCATGCTACTGCCACTCTAGAAGGCAACCAGATTTTCAACAATCGGTTTGGAGGGTTGTTTCTAGCGTCTGGAGTTAACGTGTCAATGAAAGGTACACAAATAGTTTATCACTGAGCCCTGCTTGTGAAAAGTTTGTTTCTGTTTCAAAGCAATGATAAAAATAACACCCAGGGTATATAAAAGAAGGAACTCTTTCTTAACCCCCGCACCCAGCTGATTTTCATTTTGCATGCGGTAGCTATCTGAATTCCTGTATAACCCTAAATCTTAAAAAGGGAGATATCTGTACACTTACTGTTGCCTCTTTCTTTGTTACTTATTTATGCTTCACAGCTGCTGGTCAGAAGCAGCCTCGGGAATCGACTTCCTGTGTTCAATCAACCATGCAGTGACTTCCTGAAGTTCTTCCTTTAGTGACTTGAATAGGCAAACATTCCACAAGCATTATCACCCATTCATAGTGTCACGGGACTGGGATTTCATATGTTGGTTAAGACTTGATCTACATAAACTGTCTTGTTGCCTGGCTGCACCTGACTTATTTCTTTAAAACTTTTTAATACTTTGGATCAAAGAATGGCTCAGACATTCAAATCGCTTTCCAGTAACACAGATAGATTTCGCCCACAAATATACAGTTGATTCGCTTTACAGTATATTCTGTGAAGTGCATTGAGACGTCTAGAAGATGTGAAAAGCGCTATATCAAATGCAAGGATTATTATTATTACAGATTGCACTACCATTGAGTTCAGTGCAGCATCACATTAATTAAGCACAGCAAGTATCTGGAAGTGCAAATGTTTGAATTTATGCAGTGGGCCTGCGTATATAAAGTTATTGTTATGATGTGGAATAATGCTGGACTTTGTGTTGTGTGAATATGCCACATTAGTGTTAAAAATATTGAGGGTATAAAAGTATTGAGGCTGCAACAAGCTTTAAGCTTGACTGACAACAACAACTTGCATTTGTGTAGGACATCTCAGAGCACCTAACGAGAAGTACAATTAGCTGTAAATCGCGCATTCATTGGGTTTTGCTCTTGTGTATGGCTTTTTATTGTTAAATATACCAATCTGGTTGTTACCTATTGTTTTAACCTGTTGTAGAGGTTTAGTGGAACTGTGAGGGGTGGAGTGGTGGGTCTCAAGCAACAGGCAGGTGCCTTGTTTTGGGGGTTCCATGTGTATGGCTCAGGAAGGGAAAAATTGGACCAATAAATTTTCTCTTAAATAAACTGTCTTTATATTAATGTGTGTGTATATTACTAGTATGATTTACTCACTCCTCTTTGCTCCGGCTTCTCTGCGGTCTTGTGTACCTGCTGTTTCTAGCCTTCTTGTTTTCTATTCTCTCTAGTACTTGTTCCAGTCGGGTGTTAATTGTGCTGGGGTCAGTTTCTCACATTGAATATAGCAATCCTCCTCCCGTCCCCCGAGCTATTCTCTTTGGCAATTTCTGTCGAGCCAAACCTCAAACATTGGACTTTGATTAGCAGGGTCTCTACACTTTATAGGTTTTGTTGTTGGTGGGGGGAGGGCGGGCGGGGAGCGGTGCAAATAATAATTTGATTACCACTGGAACTCCAAAGCTCAACTTAGATTTATGAATGCGGTTTTTAGAATGGTAGGAGGGGAGGGTGTTTGTAACAAATCCGGGTGCATTTAATGTAATTAATATTGAATACATTGCTATATTTAATGTGTGTGCTTGGCCTGACATAGCTATTGAGAAGTCAATGAGAGATCAGCAATTGGTCAAAAAATAGAGGGAGGACATTTAGGCATCTCTCCTGCTCACTGACAACAATTCCAAGAGTTTGTTAGTGGTGTCTTTGAATAATTTTAGCAGCGATTGCTATTTTAGCCCAAGATAAGAACTTCCTCAGAACAGGGTCTGAGAAAGGCTACTACACAAAGTCAAGGCCCACGAGATTAATGGGAACATATTAGCATGGATAGAAGAGTGGCTAACGGGTAGAAAACAGAGAGTAGCAATAAACGGGTCATTCTCGAATTGGCAGGATGTAACTAATGGAGTGCCACAAGGATCAGTGCTTGGACCTCAGCTATTTACAATTTACATCAATGATCTAGATGAGGACATTGAATGTAACGTGTCTAAATTCGCGGATGACACTAAACTAAGTAGGAGAGTCAGCTGTGAGGATGATGGAAAAAGATTGCAACGGGATATAAATAGGCTAGGGGAATGGGCGAGTAGGTGGCAGATGGAATTTAATGTGGGGAAGTATGAAATTATTCACCTAGGTAGCAAAAATAAAAAAGCAAATTATTTTCTGGACGGGGAGAGGTTAGATAGTGTTAGTGTACAAAGGGATTTGGGTATCCTTGTACACCAGTCTGAAAAACTTAGTTTGCAGGTGCAACAAGCAACTAAAAAAGCAAACGGCATGCTAGCGTTCATTGCAAAAGATTTAGAGTATAAGAGTAGGGAAGTCTTGCTGCAACTGTATAGGGCTTTGGTGAGACCGCACCTAGAGTATTATGTGCAGTTTTGGTCTCATTTAAAAAAGGACATACCGTAAATACCCGCGTATAAGACGCACCCCCCACTTTTGACCTTTTCTTGGTGAAAAAAAACAGAAGCATTTTCGATGATATTGCTGGCAGAAGGGAGGGAGGGAGGAGAGACGGAGGCAGGAAGGGAAGCAGGCAGAGAGAGAGGGAGGCAGGCAGGGAGGGAGAAAGGGAGGCAGGCAGGGAGAGAGAGAGAGAGAGGGAGAGAGGGAGGGAGAGAGGCAGGCAGGAAGGAGAGGGAGGGAGGGAGGGAGGGAGGCAGGCAGACTGGGTTAGGCAGAAGGCAGGCAGCAGGCACGGCAATGAAGTCCGCTGCTGCTGCCGCTGCCCGGGCGGCCGAGGCCGAAGCCCCGTCACCTGCTCCCCCCAACCCCCGCCGGACACTGACCAAACCCCGGCTGACAGCGCGCCGGCCGCCCCTCCTGTTTACTGTATTTCCGATGCTCAAAATTTCTTGTATCTGCGTATAGGGCGCACCCCCAACTTTCGAGATCTTCCGCCGTGAAAAAAAGTGCGCCTTATACGCGGGTATTTACGGTACTTGCCTTAGAGGGGGTGCAGCGTAGATTCACTAGGTTAGTTCCCGGGATGAGGATACTGACCTACGAGGATAGGTTGAGTAAACTAGGGCTGTATTCTCTAGAGTACAGAAGAATTAGGGAAGATCTTCTTGATACATATAAGATTCTTAAAACCGACGATGCCACGTTTTGGGACGTCCTCCCGACATGAAATGCGCTCTATAATAATAATATAATTTTGTTGTTGTTGTTTTAGATTTTAACTGCTTATGTAACAGACTGATGAAGTGAATTTGAACCGCAAGCTGGTCACACAAACTCACCTTTAAGCTTCTAGTTGTGTTTGCTAGATAATGGTTGTAGTTGGTTTGGGAATCAGTCCCTGCACTCACCAAGGAATAGCTGTTGGATTTGACTTCCAGGTTGTTCACCTTCTTTGTTTCTTGTATTGCCGTAGCCCAAGTGCTCCTAACACCAGCCAATGAAGTATCAAAGGCATTCCTGTTAATGACTCCACCAGCTGAGTTCAGATTTAGTGCTCGGGTAGAACACTTTGCTTCACAGAAAGTCTTAACGATTTTACATGACGGAAGTTACTTTCTTACTCTTGAATTTGGGGGAAGAGGGAACGATAATTTATTCTATATCACTTTACTGAGAAGCTGTGTTAGCCACCAGATTTGTCATATAAACATGACTGCCTTTTTTCTTCTTTTAAGACAACAAAATAATGAACAATCAAGATGCTATTGAAAAGGCTGTTATTAGGGGCCAGTGCCTGTACAAGATATCAAGTTACACCAGCTATCCAATGCATGATTTTTACAGGTAATTTCCATAGTCCTTGCATGTTGTTTTATTTTTTCCACCAAAAGTGAAAATCAAAACGTTTTTTGCCGTTTAAACTTTGTATCTCAAGTTTCTCTCACTTTCCCACAGGTGTCACACCTGTAACACCACAGACCGCAATGCAATCTGTGTAAACTGCATCAAGAAGTGCCATCAAGGACATGATGTGGAATTCATTAGACACGATAGGTCAGTATATACCATGCAAATTAACTGGGTCCAATTATAGCTGTGAAATAAATCTGTGTGGTAAACGCCTGCTTTGAGGATTGTGCCTATATTGGGAGTGGCAATTTATTCAGACGTGTATCTTACTACAATAAAAGCCCGTTTATCTGTGACCCGATCAACCGGATTGCTTGACCCCCCTCCTGGGGTAATTCCCCATTCCAGCAATCGCGAGTATGCTCACTTTGCGCAGGCGCAATGCTTTTCTACTGAGTAAAATACTTTATCGGTGAGTATCCATACAATATTCTGTTATTATTTAGTGCATTATTAATATGGTATGTTTTAAAATAAGTAAATTTTTTATGTTGGGTTTTCGGCAACTTGCCGCCCGATTATCCAGGATAGTTGACCCACCGGCGGGTGCCGGATAAACAGGCTTTTGCTATATTACATCTTACTCCAGACACACACAGCCTAATAATCCACACTAAATAAAAAACACAATTGGTCATTTTCAGTCCACGACTGTTCATGGGGATGCTGCTGTGCGCAATTGGCTGCCGTGTTTCGTCCACAAATATATAGCCAATTCCTTTAAAGTGTCTTGATTTGATCTGAAGCAGCATCCTATCGTGTATTATTTGATGGGCTCCCTTCTCACCTGAAAACCCAGTGGAAATACTGATCATTCTCTACAATCTTGAAATGCGTTCCTCCTATATATAAAAGGAGATCTTGTGATTCAATGCAATTCCACCAGAACTTTTTTTTCCCCCCAAATGCGAATCACGTTCCAGGCAGCTTTATACTTAGGTTCTGCCTCATCTGACACTTGGCTGCTCCCTGCTTTCCATTGGGATGACCTAGAGGTACCGACCCATGGGATGTAACATTCAGGATTGGTGAGAACTTAGGTTGCATCAAGAGTATCACTAGGTCCTGTCGTGTGTGGCTTTCAGAAGCCTTGTCTTCAGTTGACCAATGTGTTCCAAGATAAACACGGAGCAAAACATTAATTTGTAAAGGTGATGAGATGGAACAGTGGATTTGGTTTTCCTTGCTCATTGTATGAATCCATTATTGGACTCAGAAGTTGTTGTTTCCCTGTCCCCTCCCCAGTAGTTTAGCCCACTGTCCAAGGCTATCTGGATTTCACTAGTTTCAATTTCAATTAGTTGGGCTAGTGAATGTACCAAGCAAGGCTGATACAAAAGAGGTATGTTGTTCTCGTCAATACTAGATTATTTAATGTACAGAATGAGTACCTGGGACATCCTTCTGACATGGAAAGGCATTATATCAATACAATTTTGTGGTTGCAGAATCAATGTTTTGTGTGAATATTGTTGCTTTAATAAATAGTGTACAATATCTAAAGTTTCAAAACCCATTTTGTGTCTCCCCACCCCTCCTCCTCCTCCAGATTTTTCTGTGACTGTGGTGCTGGAACGCTTTCAAACCCTTGCACATTAGCTGGAGAGCCTACGCACGATACAGACACTCTGTACGACTCTGCCCCACCTATAGAGTCCAATACGTTACAACACAACTGAGCTACAGTATATCCTGCCATTTTATCCTGTTTGTATAAAGAAAAACTTAAGGGGGAAGGGGGGAAAAAAAATAAAAAAATACAATTTGCCCAAATCTTCAGGAAGGTGTTGAAAGTGTAAATTGTGCAGCAGTTGTACGACAACATGTGGACGACATCGGAAATCCAACCTCATTCAAGAGGGTGGTTCTCGGTCAACAAAGGAACAGAGAGCAACGTGCTTACTCAGGACAAAGAAGGCTGGCCATCAATAGCATTACTATATGGGACAAGGCAACCACAGTGAACTTGACTTATCCAAGGAACAGAGAGAGAGGCTCGCTCGCACAATGTGGTTTTGTACAAAAAGCCAGCTTGTGAAGCTGTTATTTTTTTTTGGGGGGGGGTGGGGGGTGGGCGTGGGGAGACGGGTAGTGTTTAAACCACAGTGGGGAGAGATTGCAAGAGGACTGTTCTGCAAACAGCACACAGCAGCGAAGGCCCCACCAATTCTACTCCACCTCCGGCCGTGGGCACTGATTGGGTTGGTGTATGTATGGGAAATGTGATCTAGCACTTCTGCATTTGTTTGATTTTTTTTAAAAAAGAAACAAAACATTTATTCAATGGAGATGACTGATTTTAATGCTTTCTCATGTAGCTTTTTTTTTGTAATTTCAAGCAAAAAAAACTTATTGTACTTGAATGTGTCCTGTTTTGTTAGCAGAACTAGACTTGCTGTAATATGCTCGTGTCCCAGTATCTTAAGTTCTTTCTATGAAAGAGGAAAAACACTAAATCAGTTGTACCCCGTTAACTATTCTGATTTAACCCAACAGAACAGAGATGTTCTCTTGTTGAAAAGTTAATTCCAGAGATCAGAACTTTAAGTGCTTTCTTTCATGACAATGGGGGGGGGGGGGGGGGGAAAGACTGGAAATCTCAGCATTTTAGACATTAATAAAATGTTGGATCCAGTCTCACAAGTCTGTCTGTACGTACGGTTACTGAAATGTAACTAATAGACAGTGCTTCCTGGCAATGCTTCCTTCCTGTAATGAAGCAAAGAAACTGCTCACAGTTAGTTCCCTTCCACTTCAATAGTTTTTCATTAATGTGTATTGGTGACAGTGGGTAAAAAATCAACAGCTTGAAAGTGTATGCATGTACCATAACATCCTAGACTTAATATATTGTGGAGTATTCAATAACCATTATGTAGATGCTAGGTAACAAAATAAAAAGGGTTTAATTTCCTAGGAAAAAAAAAGTCTTATCATTTTAAAATAAACTTTATTAGAACATAATGTCAAACACCATCTGTTTTTGTGAATTGAACACAGCACCCACGCAGAATTGTATTCACATGTCTGCAATCTTCTTGAGGACTGCCCGTACAGCATGCATGTCAGGTTGTGTGTCTCCAACCAAAAAGCACACCTCCCTGTGTTTTTAAAAAAAAGAGTTTGTGATGTGGGGAAAGATGCACTTTGTGTTGTAATTATTGCTTTTCAGATACATCTCGCCTCTGTGCAACTTGTTAAACGAATTACTAACTTCACAAGGTGATTCTAGGAACCAGGAAAACTGCCACCAGATTTTTTTCCCAATTGTTCTAGTTTCTTGACTAAGAATCATGCCTAGAGTTGTATTGAATACACTACTGCTTTTAATCTGGAATCAGTGTGATCTGTTTCCTTGTGATTAAGTGTATTTTTCTTATTCTATTTCTGGAGGATTTACCATGTACAATGCATCCTGGCTTCAAAACATTCTGGAAGTCTTCCTCCACCTCCCCCGACGCCTACCCCCCCCCACCCCCCAAAAAAAAGGCTGGATGCTGGATCAAGACTGAGGTGGATAGATATTTGTTAAGTAAGGGATATGGGACAAAAGCAGGTAATTGGAGTTGAGGTACCAATCAGCTATGACCATATAGAATGATGGAACAGGCTTGAGGGGCTGAATGGCCTACACCTGGTTACTTTTCCAAAATAAGTTTTGCCCTCAAAAACAGAGAGGCTTAGGTTTTAATGAGTTATTATAGTCCGTGCTCCTCAGTTGCCTCAGCAAAAATATTTCTAGGAACTAGTTAAGAATCTAGAACTCCTGCCTGATGGGTTGAGATAGCGCAAGTTGGGAGTTGGCCTCTTTCCCCCCCCCCCCACCAACACCACTTAAAGACTCTGGTGGATAAAATAATAATAATTTGGTCACCCAACCCACAACTCTTTGTGGAACACTTGTGTGTAATTGGTCACATTGTTTCACCCACCACAAAATATTTACTTTGAGACATCTTGGAAGACACGGTACGCAGTATATCAAATGCAAGGATTATTATTAATTAACAGGCTGGTGATGGTTTGACAAATTGCTCTTCAGAATTCATTTATCAATCCCAATCCCATCAATTTGACATCCTATTGAATACACAACATGGTGAACATGCTGTGAAGTACATCAACCTGCAGCTCCACAACACAACTATTACATTATGCGTGTTTTTTGTTTAAAAATGATACTCACTTGAAAAGCCTGAGGCAGCTAGTAGTCTTCTCAAACTCTTTAGCTTTCTGATGACCCTTTTGAATAATTTCTTCAGGAATATCGGCAAGTCGTGCTGCATTAAACCCGTAGCTTTTAGGGCAGGCTCCTTTGATGAATTTATACAGGAACGTGATGCTCTCTTGGCTCGGATCATCACACTCATTTTCAACCATACAAGCCTATTATATTAAACCGTATATATCACATTTAGGCCGTATGATTTTCCACATGCAAAGCAGTTATTACTCAAGGCATTTCTTTAGCTCATCCCCATTGTTACGTCATCCCAATTAACAACAACTCTGATTTATATAACACCCTCCACGCCGGACGGCATCTTCGAGCTCTTCAAATTAATCACTGCTGTTGGAGTGGTAGTTGGTAATAACTGGCCAGAAGAGTGAGAGGCAGGAAGGCAGGGATCTCTGAGTAGTTGGGAGGGAGGGACAATGGGGAAAGAGTAGGGAGGTGTTCACTAAAATACAGAATATCCTATGGATCTGTGCCTTATAACTTGAAAGTAAATTTCCAGTTTCCTCAGTCTGGCAATATCCTGGTAACAGCTGGAAACCCCCCCCCCCCCCGCGGCCGCGCAGGTTGCTGACTTCAGCACTTAATGGACAATTTTACAGCGTCCCTTCGTTGTAAGGCAGTGACCCAAAACACCATGTTCACCATGAGTGAGTCCTCTAAAGAATCCGGTACGTTGCTCACAGTGACACTGAACTGCTCGGGTGCTTCTTAATGCAAATTCTTCAAGACTCACCTCCTTTGACCGTGCTTTCGAGCAACCTCCTTCCCCACATCCCTGCCCTCCACCCACTCCAATCCCTACCCCCAGCTTGGGTCTGGAATACTCACTAGCGCCTTGGGATGTCCTCCCGACGTGAAAGGCATGATACAAATATAAATCTTGTATTCTTTCATAAACCTCTTGGTTAAGTGATCACCAGAAGTTTGTGAGCTACACCACACAACTTAGCGTGTACTTAATGTCATGCACTTACCATATGGCCTAAACGGACGGCATTGGAGTGAGAAAAATCCTCCACGAGGGAATGGTAGTGTGTAGAAAACAGAGTGCGGCACTTGATATTTTCAGCCAATTCCTTAACCACGGCACTAGCTATGGCTGTGCCATCATACGTTGCTGTGCCTCGACCTGTGTTACAGTGTATAGTAAATTACTGTGGTCACAAACCTGTGCTAAGATATCCTGACACCGATCGGGATGTTGCCACAACTTGCAAAAATAGCTGGGAACATTCCTCTCTCCCCACCGCCCCTATCGGGAAAGGCTGCAATCGGAAGAGAACCATTTTTCTAACTAAACAGCTGATATCTAACTAACTGGCAGTCAAAAGGCAACGTCCAAACCTGCTTTGTCCCACCTTCAGATGACACCGTTGAAAAAGGCATTGGATGGCAAAGTCTCATGCCTTCCACCAAACATTCACATTCTGCTAAATAAAAATCCTTAAATAAACTTTTTTTTAAATATGCGACCAATTTCAAAACATTGCCTTGTCCATCCAGTCAAAGCGACTTTACCTTGTCAAGCACACCGCTTCCAGCTTGAAAAACAATCGGGAGACTATCGACATGTAACAATGAGCAGATAATTAACAAACAAACCACAAAAAAAGTGACATAAATACCCAATTCATCCAAAAGCACCAGAGAATGCTGGGTTGCGTGTTGCAGAATGCTCGATGTTTCGCTCAGCTCCACAAAGAAAGTGCTTTCACCTTGGGAGAGGACAAGAGCAACATTTGAATGCAAACTTATGTGGTGACCAGATCAGGGCCACTTTAATGTTCCGAATGGAAATAATTTATAAAAATACTTGCATTTGATATAACACCTTCTTCTGCAACACTTCGAAAGTACTTGCCATCAAACACAGTGACCATTTTGGGGAGACCAATGTGACAGCCAATTTGTATACAGCAAACAAACAAGCTGATTGACAAATTTATTTGGAGGATTGTTGGAAAGGACTTTGGGAGTGAACTCTCCCTTTTGCTCTACTCCAGTTGTGGCCAGAGTGATTTATAGGCTAGAAAGGGCCCCTGAATATTCACATAAGTCTAGGTATAAAGTCTGTTCGAACGGTAGTGTGCTTTCAGTTTTTAATTAATTGACAAATAATTGATTTAAGCCATAAAAATCAAGAAATATTCTAGCAAGAACATTTATTTTGTCGCTCGACTCTTTAAGGGGTTGGCCAACGCTGCTCTACTCTGCTAACGTCAGAAGATCTTTAAATTCCACCCGAGTCCAACGGTTTATCGTCTCATTGAAAGCAGAGCAGCTCTGTCAATACGTGATGCTACAATTGTTAAAAGAGTATAAAGTTCAAAATAGTTTATTTTTACCTGACATAATTCTGTCAGATGCTCCCAGTCGTGTGAAAACTCGGTCAACTGGGTTAAGCTTACAGCTCTCAGCAGGCACATAGCAACCTAACTGAGCCATGATCACCAGGAGACCAGCCTGTTAACAAGAGAAGTAATTTAGCCGATCTAGTGAGCTGTGACCTTTGATCACGTTTCCCCACCAGTAGCATCTGGTTGGCTTAGTGTCAATATACCACATCTACTCAATGGCTCAACTATTCCAAGATCAAAGTACCGTATATCTCCGCGTATAAGGTGCACCCCCCGTTTTGACCTTTTCTTGGTGAAAAAAAACGGAAGCATTTTCAATGATATTGCCGGCAGAAGGGAGGAGAGAGGCAGGCAGCCAGGGAGGGAGGGAGGGAGAGCGGCAGCCCGGGAGAGAGGCAGGCAGGCAGCCTGGGAGAGAGAGAGTGGGAGAGAGGCAGGCAGGCAGGTAGGGAGGGAGAGCGGCAGGGAGTGAGGCAGACTGGGTTCGGCAGAAGGTAAGCACAGTGCTGAAGTCCGCTGCTGCTGCCGTTGTCCGAGCGGCCGAGGCCGAAGCCCCGTCACCCGCTCCTCCCAACCCCCGCCGGACACTGACCAAACCCCGGCTGACAGCGCGCCGGCCGCCCCCTCCTGTTCACTGTATTTCCGAGGCTCAAAATTGCTTGTACCTGCGTATAGGGCGCACCCCCAACTTTCGAGATCTTCCGACCTGAAAAAAAGTGCGCCTTATACGCGGAGATATACGGTAATCATTTTTTGGGGGTGTTTTAACGGGTTTCTCTCCCCTTCCCACCCCCCACATACCTTGAATTCTACAATAATCATTCTTGGATACAGCACATTATCACGTCTTCAAAACATCTCAAAGCGCTTCACAGAATATACTGCAAAGTGAACTGACTGTAAATTCTGTGGGTGAAATGCTGCAGCCAATTACCCACAGTTGTGGATTGAGTGACCAAAAGGTATGATTATTTTTGAAGGATTATTACAACCGAGTTCCTACTTGTAAAACAGGGGCATGTGGAGTAAGGAAACTTGTCCAAAGTTTTGTCCTGCCCGGGAATCAAACCCAGGTCGTCTCGCTTGTGAGGCGAGTGTCTTAACCATTCAGCTATAGGAATCCTACTGTTGACCCCACAAAAATGATTTAGCTGTGGAAAGGATACAGATGCCACGTATCACTTTGCGTCTCTCACCTGTCTCATGAGAGTGGACTTGCCACCCATATTTGGGCCGGTCACCAGCATACAGGAAGCCTGTGGAACGCAGTCACTCCCTTCCGCATCCTCACTATCCCCACGACCGACAACAAGGTCGTTGGGAATGAATTCGTCCCCAAAAAGAGTTTTGGAAACGCAAGGGTGGCGGGAGCCTTGGAGCTCCAGGAAGGAGCAGGCACCTTCCTCGGGAAGACAAACAACAGGTCTGCACATCGGCCCATCTCCACCCTGACTGTACTGTGTGAGGCTGATCAGAACATCTACAATATAAAGAGACCATTTAATAAGTGAGTACATCTGCAGGAGCAAATAATAATAATAATAATACTTGCATTTGAAATAACACCCCATCACATTGTTGAGGCAGCTCAAAGCGCTTCACAGAATATACTATTAACTAGAGTGACTATTTTGTGGGTGAAACACAGCAACCCAAGCTTTTTTTAATGTTATATTTTTGAAGGAATTTTTAGTTTCGTATGTTTAACAGCTACACATTTTACATGGGATTCAAACGCAAAACAAAGTGATTATTGTAGCCTGGGGGGAGGGCAGGAAGCCCTCAGATGCAGAAACACATCGATGATTTACTGCCTTCTCTGTTCAACAGGAAAAGTCACAAGGAGACTGGGGGAGGGGAGGAGATGAAGATGACAAAGGAACCAACGGTCCAAGTCAAACGTTGATGCAGAAAAGCACCCGTCCAGGTTATGTGTCATTACAGTACAGTAACACTTGCTTGTTAACATAGTGCTTTTCACATCTTCTAGATGTCTCAAGATGCTTCACAGACTATACTATAAAGTGAATTGACTACATTTGTGGGCGATACACGGCAGCCAATTGTGCACAGCAGTGTCCCACAAACAGTCGTGGGTTGAAATTACCAATTTCATTTTTGTGGGTTTTTGGAGGGATTATTATTAGGCATGAGGTCGAGAAAGGAAACTTGCCCAAGGTTTCGCCCTGACCTGCCTGGATTCGAAAACAAGTCTCACACACGCTTGTAAGGTGAGTGCTCTTAACCACTGAGCTACAGGACATCTCAAAGATGTGCTAAGGCACTATAATCAAATGGAAGGATTATTTTAATTAAAATGTAAACTGCACTAAGGCTATTCTCAAGCAGGTTCTGACAGCGAACATTTGCAGAGATAACCTGAGAGCAGATTGTTTGCACAAACTTCATGGGGGGGGGGGGGGGGGGGGGGGAGTACAGTAGTTGTGCACAGTAACAATGGCAAGTAGCTTTATAAACCAAAACACTGAGACCAGAACAAAAAATAGAAAATGGACCTGATCTTCCTGCCTTTCCACGATTTATTATAATAAGATTATAATGGAGTCCAGTAGCTCAGTGGTTGGAGCACTCACCTTACAAGCTTGAGACCTGTGTTTGAATCCAGGCAGGTCAGGGCGAAACCTTGGGCAAGTTTCCGTACTCCACACACTTAATAATAATCCGTCCAAAAAAACCCACAATAATAAAAATTGGTCATTTTCAATCCACGACTGTTTGTGGGACACTGCTGTGCGCAATTGGCTGCGACGTTTTGCCCACAAATATACAGTCAATTCACTTTACAGTATATTCTGTGAAGCGCTTTGAGACGTTGATAAAATATGAAAAGCGCTATATCAAATGCAAGGATTATTATTATTATTATAATAATCCTACTATTTGTCTCAAAAGTGCTCCACGGGGTGTAACTGCAAAGGGAATCGACTTATTATTATTTTTTTCTTCTGCTCTATTCTACAGTCTTGCGCGCTGTGTGGCGGACAAATCACTCACCGACCACAGCCATGCATTCCACCGCCGCCAGCCAGTCCTTGTAGTTCTTATCGAAGTTATAGAAGAGCTTCCTCATGCAGTCCCGGAGGGCTGATGTGCGCCTCTCCTCGGCGTTCAGCATGGCGTCCAGCAGCCTCTCAATCTCCTTGGTCCAGTAGCGCTTGTAGCCCTTCTTGGTGGACTTCAGCTCGTAATCCTCTGGCAGCCCGCGCCGGTCGGCCACGGTCTCGGGGATCTCCAGCTGGTAACGGTTCTTGGCCGTGCCCCAATAGGCCACCGTTCGGCAGCCCAGCTGCTTGCGCTGCTTCTCCAGGTAGTCCTGGAGATGACGCTCGGTCTCCTTCATGTCGGCCAGCGCTTGGTCGTACTCGGGGTCGAACCCTTTCCTGGGGGTGATCATGCCGCTGTATTTGGCCTTCTGGTGGTCGAAGGCCTCGTCCCACCTCTTCAGCTCGGCCGACAGATCAGGGAAGTGGCCGTCTCCGCCCTTCAGGCTCAGGGCGCGCTTCAGGACTTTGGATTTGAAGCCCTTGACGGCCGGCTCCAGGATACCGCGGACTTTCTGGAAAATCTTGAAGCCGTCGAGGGTCCAGAGGAAGTCGGCGATCTTCCTCTTGCTGTAGGTGGTCTCCTCGTACAGCACGGCCCGGCTGTCCGGGTGGTCTTTGCTCAGGGGGGCCCCGATGCCGTGGATTCTGCTCAGGAGCCTCTCCAGGTCGGGCACTCGCCGCAGCGCCTCGCCCACCTCGCTGACCTGCCCCGGAACCCCCATCAGGTCCTCCACTCCGTCCAGCCGGTCGTCGATGGAGGAAGGGTTGGCCAGAGGGATGCACAGCCACTGCCTGAGCAGCCGCTTGCCGAACGGCGTGTGGCAGTGGTCCAGGCGCTCCAGTAACGTGCCCTCGGTCGAGCCGTTGCTGCTGTTGCGCAGGATCTCCAGGTTGGCAAGAGTGACGCCGTCCAGCACCATGCGGCGCCTGGTCAAGGCGAAAATGCCGGCCCCGGAACCCGCCGCGCCCTCGGCCTCCACGTCCACCGGGACGTACTCCTCGAAGTTGCCCATGGACAGCAGCTCGCGATCCACCAGGCACCTCCTGAGGTAGAAGACGCAAGCTCCGAGGGCTGACAAGGCCAACTCGTAGCCTTCCCCGGGCGTCAGGCCCAGGGTGTCCGTACGGGACACCATCCCCTTGACGACGGGGGGCAGCAAGTCTCCCTGGCCGGTGCCAAAGTAGTCCTCTTCGGCCAGGACCTTCAGCGTCTTCGAGCCGTCCCAGAACTGGTTGCCCGGCTGCAGACCTTCCTGCAGGGCGCAGGTCAAGGCTCCCTTGAGGATCTTCCTGGCCTCGGGTGACAGGTTTCCCCTTTCGAATAGGACCTGTACCGGGCAGTGCTGGGCCACCAGGGTGCGGAAGCGCGAGCAGTGACGGTCGTCCTGAAATTGCCCCACGTGGAACTTGCCGAGGGAGGCGTCCACGAAACAGACCCCATAGGCGCGCGGGCAGCCTGAGGCGTCCTCGTCGGCCTTCTCCTTCACGCACAGGAGGTAGCGGTTTTGGCTGTCGGCCGGGTCTCCGTCCAGCACGCTGTAGGTGCGCGTCCCCTGGGTGATGACCCGGCATACCTCTCGACGCACCACCTTGTCGAATTTGGTGGGGTGGGCCATGGTCTTATACCGGACCTCCATCATCTCCGGGGTCTCGGTCTGCTCCACCCGCGCCGCCTTGTAGCCTTTCTGGACCAGGGCCTCGGAGTAGCGGCTGAAGGCGATCTCGGGGAAGCCCGAGTGAGCCCAGGAGCCCTTCATGAAGACCAGGCCCAGCTCGCTCACGCCTGTCATCGCGTCCATGTGATATAGCTCGTAGAACTTGCCCACCTTGTAAAAGAGGATGGCGTCCGACATCTGAGACTTCAGCTCCCACCACCTCCGCATGCCCGGCGTGCATTTGGACAGGAAGTCCTCGGGGACGTACAGAGTCGTGGGATCGTAGTCGGGCTCCGTCTCCTTGCGCCTCTTCCCGTCCCTCCGCTTCCCGGGTTTCAGCCACTCCAGCTTCTCGTGGTCCCAGTTCCCGGTCTGATTGGCGCTCGTCACACCCCCTCCTCCGTTCCCCTGGATGTTAAACGTCTCTGTCGCGGAGAAGCTGGACAGCCTAGACTTGGTGCCCGAGGCCAGCACAGCCACGGACGGTGGTCTCTTTCGGGTCTCGGAGAGGTCGGGTGGCACCTTTTGTCCCTCGCTCCGATTGCCGGAGACGCGTTTTTGCTTGAAAGGAGCCTTGACTGGGCTGTCTGGGTCGGTGTCGGACTCGGGTTCGCTGATCAGTTTCTCGTCCACCCCGCTGCTGCTCTCCGAGCTGCTGCCCCCCTGCTGGTCGGGCTTGAACTCGTCGTCCGAGCTGCCGGCGTCACTGTCCGACTCCACCATGATCCTCCGGCGTTTGGTCTTGCCGCTCGCTAGGCGCGTGGCTCTCCCCAATCGCTTCCTGCCTTTGGCTTCGTCCTCACTGTTGTTCTCTTTGTCTTCTTCACTGCCAGAGGAGATGCTGTCCAACTAGAAAGTAACACATTAGAACAGAGGGTAACAAACGTCTTACAAACATCTACGTCCACTTTCTTCTGGAAGGCTCGTTCCCGGTTAGTTTGCACCAGACTCTGTGACCCTCCTCTTCGACCGCGCCTTCGGTCACCCTGCTACCCTCCCTGCCGCCCAACCTCCCCTCAATCCCAACCCTCTGCTTGTCCAGCGTCTTGGGACGTCCTCCCAATGTGAAAGAGACTACATAAATGTAATCTGTTGTAGTTCCAAGGCCTCTAGCTATCACGTGTGCCTAAAGCAAACTAATGGGTTATGGTGGAGAAGAAATAAATGACGGACATCACAGCCAAGCCCAATTCTACCCTCAGCCAGCAACGGCCTTTGGACCATCAATGACCAGAAGAAACCTGGATAATTGGAGCACTGTTCAGATTAACCTTT
Source organism: Hydrolagus colliei (assembly GCA_035084275.1). NCBI lineage: Eukaryota > Metazoa > Chordata > Chondrichthyes > Chimaeriformes > Chimaeridae > Hydrolagus > Hydrolagus colliei. Next base: position 67,128,728 of record CM068744.1, on the reverse strand, counting down.
GCACAGCTCTCCCCAGTCTATGGGACTCTAGTACTCATTGGGTCTCAGCCGAGGTTAACAGCCTCACAGATAAATGTGTGGACAAGTTCCTGGGGAGCAGTTAGATGCTTTCACCAAATTCCTGATTCGATGATGGTCCATATAATCATTGTATCTGTGCCAGAGAGTGAGTGAGTGAGTGAGTGAGTGAGTGAGTGAGTGAGTGAGTGAGTGAGTGAGTGAGTGAGTGAGTGAGTGAGTGAGTGAGTGAGTGAGTGAGTGAGTGAGTGAGTGAGTGAGTCAGTCAGTCAGTGAGTCAGTCAGTGAGTCAGTCAGTGAGTCAGTCAGTCAGTGAGTCAGTGAGTCAGTGAGTCAGTGAGTCACTCAGTCCTGTCAGTCAGTCAGTCCTGCCTCAAGCCACTTGGGCCACAACACAAAACTGATCCTAACATCAGCAACAACTAAGGACTAGAATTAACCCAATGTTGATCACTTGCCAATCAATGACTTTGACCCAAAAGACGCACACACAATGGACTTTCCAATACATCCCTTGAAGTGATTGTCTAACGTGAAAGGCACAATATGAAATGCCTTTGGTCAGCCTCCTACCTCTACCCTCCCCGCCCTCCACCCCTTGTGTCCAGATCCCAGACTGTCCAGCGCCTTGGGATGTCCTCTTGACGTGAAAGGTTCTTTACAAATGCAATTTGTTGTTGTTAGTATTATTATTACCTCCATTTCTTCCTCTTCTTCCTCTGCCCCACTCTCTGGCTCGGATGGCTCTGCGCATACAGCCAGCTCCAGGCGCTTCTCCTTTGGCTGCCGAATAGCATTGTCTGCCATTTCCACTGCTCTACGGATTTCAGGCTTCCCACTAAAGTAGAGGCCACCCCTCTGTGCCTCTTTACAGTCAGAACCTATAAAATTAGCGATAGGTTAAGACGAGCCCCGATCCTCCATCGCAAACACTGCTCTCCACCAACATTTAGTCACCTTGTTATATGAAAGCTTTCTTCACATCAAAATGTCTTAACCAATGTGAAACAGTTTGCATTTATAATAATAATCCTTGCATTTGATATAGCGCTTTTCACGTCTACTAGATGGTGTCTCAAAGCGCTTCACAGAATATAGTGTAAAGTGAATTGACTGCATATTTGTGGGTGAAACACGTTAAGTCAATTGCGCACAGCAGCGTCCCACAAACAGTCGTGGATTGAAGTGACCGATTTTTATTATTGTGGGGCTTTTTTTGGACGAATTATTATTGATCTTTAAAGACTACCTGAAAAGGTACCAGTTTTAATGTATCATCTAAAAGATGGTACTGCTAATACTAGCATTTCCTCTAATGGTTCCTCCAGACGTGAAAGGTGCTCTATAAATGTTATTTTGTTGTTATTGTTGTTGTAGTTTCCAGGAATGTCTGACTGGAGTGTGAGCGTGAGTCCCACATGGGGCTTGAAGTTTGCAGGGCAGTACCGAGGATTACTAACAAATGGCCCGTTTTAGGCGTTTAGCCAAGACTGAAGCTGGAAAAAAGCCAATTTCTAACACAACCACCACATGCAACAAAACATTACAAGGTACTTTTAATGTGGGCCTCAAGTTGGAAGGCCCTGGAGTAAGTCATGGCCTGGTGTATTAGCCTCTTACCTGCATACAGCTTGACATACTTCATGCTCACCCAACCCCTTGTTGGAGGATCGTCAAAGAACTGGACGTGGATGCGAAGTGATTTCTCTTTGCCCCGCAGGAACACATCTGTGGTCGGGTGGTTGTACACGAGGCTGGGCCACCACGGATATCCTTCCAGCTTAGCCCACACCAGATCCCCCGGAGAAAACTTGCATGACTGACTGTGAGAGAACATCATTTCGGATAAAGGTAAGACATCACAGTATTTCTCGGGTCACATTTGCTTTCATTCACTCTTAGGTAGTTGTAGCACAACAAAACCCACACACGCTAACTCAAAGTAGGGTGGGTCTGCATAAATCCATTGAGATATTCACCCATCTACACAATTTGTATATTTATATCAATTGGCCAATTGCCTGTACAGTTCTGGCAATGCTTAGCTTCCCCCGGTATTATGCAATGATGTTAGATTGAATGAAGTTCTGACGCCGGGATTGAACTCAACCATCTGACTGAGGTGGGAGTGCAACCAGCTGAGCCAAACTAGCACACTTAGGTAGTAGAGTCCTGTGGCTTGTTGGTTAGAGCGCTTACCTCGTAAGCAAGAGGACTTGGGTTTGTTTCATGTTTCCTCTGTTTACCCAGCGGTAAGTAGGAACCTGGTTGTTAGACAATCGCGGATGATCGTTCTGGGGGTAATAATCCCTTAATATTTTGGTCATTCAATCCACGACTGACTGACACCTGCTGTGCGCAATTGGCTTCTGGGTTTACAACACAAAATTACAGTCTATTCTGTGAAGAGCTTTGAGACGCGTTTCGAAAACGTAATATGGCGCTGTACCAAATGCGAGGATTACTATTGTGGAGAGGGCAGGAGAGAGAGAGGCAAAATATCCAACCCTTATTATAGCAGCACTTTCACATGGGATGGACATCTAAAATGCTCCTCAGAGATGAAGATCAGGTCAGGTCAAGCCACCAAGTCTCCACCTCCCCCCACAGGTAACACAGCTCCATCTACTGCGCTGTGTATGAGGGGGTGGGGTTAAATACAACCCACTAGCCCCAGAACTCTTTGTCTATTTGCGCGCGCGCGTGTGTGTGTGTGTGTGGGGGGGGGGGGGGGGGAGATAAACACAGCCCCTTGTCCACAGAGCTCTGTGTGTGTGTGTGTGGGGGGGGGGGGGGGGTTAAATCCACCCCCCGCTCTGTGACCTCAGGCTCACCTGGCACAGTCCGGCTCCGCTGCTGCTGCTGATCCTTTGCCTGGTGTCTCTGCTCCTGTGGCCGGGCTGCGGGCAGTGAAGAAGGCTGCGGCGGCCCGGCTGGGGGCCCTCCTGGCCGGGCTGGGGGCGGGGGGGGCCCTCCTGGCCGGGCTGGGGGCGGGGGGGGCCGGGCTGGGGGCGGGGGCGGGGGGGGCCCTCCTGGCCGGGCTGGGGGCGGGGGGGGCCGGGCTGGGGGCGGGGGGGGCCGGGCTGGGGGCGGGGGGGGCCGGGCTGGGGGCGGGGGGGGCCGGGCTGCGGCTCTTGCTGCCGTTCTGCTTACACTCGAGCCGGGCTTTCTTGGCTGAAGCGGGGCCGGGCCCGGGGCCTGAGGGGGAGGTGGAGGCGCTGAGCGGCGGGGACTTGGTGAAGAAGCTGAACAGCGTTGGCTGCTTGGCCATGACTCCAGCGCAGGAGAGGAGCGCGTTCCAAGGGCTGGTTTGGCGCTGGCGGGAAAATGGAACTAGCGTCAGAGGAAGGCACAGCCCTCCCTTCACCCCCAGCCAATCAGAGCGGCCGCCAGCCCCATCAACCCCGCCCCCAACCCCATCACACAAACCCCGCCCCCAACCCCTCACGCAAACCCCGCCCCCAACCCCTCACACAAACCCCGCCCCCAACCCCTCACACAAACCCCGCCCCCAACCCCTCACACAAACCCCGCCCCCCAAACCCCTCACACACACACACAAACCCCGCCCCCAACCCCTCACACAAACCCCGCCCCCAACCCTTCACACAAACCCCGCCCCCAACCCCTCACACACACACACACAAACCCCGCCCCCAACCCCTCACACAAACCCCGCCCCCAACCCCTCACACACACACACAAACCCCGCCCCCAACCCCTCACACACACACACAAACCCCGCCCCCAACCCCTCACACAACCCCCGCCCCCAACCCCTCACACAAACCCCGCCCCCAACCCCTCACACACACACACAAACCCCGCCCCCAACCCCTCACACAAACCCCGCCCCCAACCCCTCACACAAACCCCGCCCCCAACCCCTCACACAAACCCCGCCCCCAACCCTCACACAACCCCCGCCCCCAACCCCTCACACAAACCCCGCCCCCAACCCCTCACACACACACACAAACCCCGCCCCCAACCCCTCACACAAACCCCGCCCCCAACCCCTCACACAAACCCCGCCCCCAACCCCTCACACACACACACACAAACCCCGCCCCCAACCCCTCACACAAACCCCGCCCCCAACCCCTCACACACACACACAAACCCCGCCCCCAACCCCTCACACAACCCCCGCCCCCAACCCCTCACACACACACACAAACCCCGCCCCCAACCCCTCACACAAACCCCGCCCCCAACCCCTCACACAAACCCCGCCCCCAACCCCTCACACAAACCCCGCCCCCAACCCCTCACACAAACCCCGCCCCCAACCCCTCACACAAACCCCGCCCCCAACCCCTCACACAAACCCCGCCCCCAACCCCTCACACAAACCCCGCCCCCAACCCCTCACACAAACCCCGCCCCCAACCCCTCACACACACACACACAAACCCCGCCCCCAACCCCTCACACAAACCCCGCCCCCAACCCCTCACACACACACACAAACCCCGCCCCCAACCCCTCACACAAACCCCGCCCCCAACCCCTCACACACACACACAAACCCCGCCCCCAACCCCTCACACAAACCCCGCCCCCAACCCCTCACACAAACCCCGCCCCCAACCCCTCACACACACACACACAAACCCCGCCCCCAACCCCTCACACAAACCCCGCCCCCAACCCCTCACACAAACCCCGCCCCCAACCCCTCACACACACACAAACCCCGCCCCCAACCCCTCACACAAACCCCGCCCCCAACCCCTCACACAAACCCCGCCCCCAACCCCTCACACAAACCCCGCCCCCAACCCCTCACACAAACCCTGTCCCTGAACCACCTGCTCCCCTAATATACCCAATTCCCAAAGTCAGGTTTGAACCATAAGTTTGGAACTGTGGAAGATCCGCTCTCGCCATCAGTGGGAACTTACAGTGCAAAACGTCCCCTTTACTCCAGTGTGCTAATCAATAGTTACTTTAATGTAATAATAATAATCCTTGCATTTGATATAATGCTTTTCACATCTTATCAACATCTCAAAGCGCTTCACAGAATATACTGTAAAGTGACTTGACTGTATATTTGTGGGCGAATTGCGGCAGCCAATTGCGCAGAGCAGTGTCCCACACACAGTCATGGATTGAAATGACCAAGTTTTATTATTGTGTTTTTTTTGTAGGGATTATTATTGGGCATGTGGAGTAAGGAAACTTGCCCAAGGTTTCGCCCTGACCTCCTGGATTCGAACACAGGTCTCATGCTTGTAAGGCGAGTGCTCTAACTCCTGAGCTACTGGACTCTATTGTTCAGTTCATGGCCCTCTGAAGGTTCAGCGCCTTGAGACATCCTCCCGACATGAAAGGCGCTCCACAAATGTAATTTTGTTGCTGTTGTTGAAGGTGCTACGTCCCAAGGCACTATACAGTCAGGGTTCGGGATCCGAGCAAGGAAGAGGGGCAGGGTAGTGGGAGGGGAGGGAGAGAGTTGGGAGGGCAGCAGAATGCACGACCAAAAAGGAGGGTCTTGAGACCGGCCTTGAAAGAGGCATGGGAGGAAGCGAGGCAAAGGGACTGTGGGATGGAGTTCCACAATATGGGAGCAGAGAGGCTGAAAGGTAGGGCCCGCGCGGCCACTGACGTTAGGGCGGGTCGGGCAGGAGACATGGAGCAGACCGGAGCCCACTGAATGGAGGGGTTTAAGCCTCACTCCCATGTAATGCTGGAATTCCACTCTAATGCTGAGTGATGTGATAAGGTACTATCAATGCAAGAATTATTATTATTTTTCTGTATAAAATCTGACTCTTCTAAAAAGCTGAGCTGTTACCATTAAGCCCAATTTGTGTAAAAAGGATTTAAATTACACTACAATACAATATATTTTGCCCACAAAACATCCAGTCAGTTCACTTTAAAGTGAAGCACTTTGAGACACCCCAAAGACGTGATAAGGCTCTATATCAAATGCACAGATTATTATTATTATCATACGTTTATATAGGGCCTTTCATGTTATGAGGATGTCCCAATTGCAGCATGAGCACCAAAGCTGGGGGTGGGAGCCGAGGGAGATGAGAGTCTAGGAAGGTGGGAATCGAGGGGGTGAGCAGGGGAAAGATAACCTTAAACATGGTCAAAAATATATGTTTTGACATAAGAACATAAGATTGTAAGAATTTGTCAGGCGGAAGAAGACCAAGGTCCAATTAGTTCTCCTTCCACAATCGCTTGACATGTCGTGTCCCAAACTATATACAGTACTGTAACCTGAGATATTATTTTCTAGGAGAAATGTTACTGATTTGTTCTTGAACCAATGACATTTCCTGCTTCCACTTCCACTCCCTAGGGAGCCTGCCCTACCAGTTTACTACTCGCTCAATGAAGTAATGTTTCCACAGATTTGTTTTGAATTCACATGTATGTGCCTTCCTTGAATGATGGGGGAAGACGGATTCGGAGGGATTCTGGGATGTGTGGAAAGTGTGAAAGTGTGAAAGGAAATTTCCAGAAAGTGTGAGCAGATTGGCTGAGCACAATCTATTAATATGTTAAGAGAGAAGAGAAATTTTACCTGAAAACATTAGTCTTTCGTTACGCAACACTTAGCTCAAGAGGTAAGTACTGTACTGTACAGTACTGTATAATTCTCCAGGTCTGCTATTACTGTTGTAGTTTTCTGCAGAGGGCGCTATGACACAGTGAACTATCACTGCTGCCGACCATATCAGTGCCTAATCCAATCTCACTTTATAATACAGTAATAATAATCCTTCATTTGATATAGAACTTTTCACGTCTTCTAGACGTCTCAAAGCGTTTCACAGAATATTCTGTAAAGTGAATTGACTGTATATTTGTGGGCGAAACACGGCAGCCAATTGCGCACAGCAGTATCCCACAGACAGTCGTGGATTGAAATGACCAACTTTATTAGTGTGTTCTGTTTTTGGAGGGATTATTATTAGGCATGTGGAGTAAGGAAACTTCGCCCTGACCTGGCTGGATTCGAACACAGGTCTCATATAGAAGGCGAGTGCTCTAACCACTGAGCTACAGGACTCCATTATAATCTTATTATAATAAATTGTGGATAATAATAAAAATGACATGTTGCAATTTAAAACTGATGCAAAGTATCAGGCAAATCAATCTTATCTTCACAGTTCAAAACAGAGAAACAGAAAAACTCCTCATTTAAAAACAAAGTTTCACACCTTTCCCTGACTGCAAATTCAGCCATCTTCAATCATTGCTGCCCAGGGAAATTCACCTCAGCCATGTGAAATCCTTAATTTGTATGAATGTTGGAAGATTCAATGGATAACAATACAGGTAAACCTCTATTTAGGACGGGGATTGCGTTAAAAGAAAACTGTATCTAGATCGAAACGTCCTAAATCGAAACACGATTTCCCATGTGGTCCCATTATATAACCAGAGATGCATTCTTTTCACAAAATGTTTGGACCTTAAACCCACTAAATAACACACAAAACTACACAACATAACACACAAAACACACAAATTAACATGCAAAGGCAAGAAGGGGTACTTGGGGTAACTGTACAGTATTGTACTTTAATACTGGCAAACTTTAATACTGCCAGTGTGACAGTGGCAGTGGCACTTGCAGCTTCCCCACTCATCTTGATGTTGTGGAGCCCATAGCATCTTTGAAACCTTTGAAACCACCCTCTGCTAGCACTGAAAAATTGTGCCATTGAGTCTTCTGCTTCCTGATCATTTAACTCCCTAAACAATGATTTTGCCTTCTCTTGGTTAACCAGGGTGTTGAGTGGTATATTACGCTGGTTCTGATCCTCAATCCAGACACTCAGCGTTCTTTCCATGTTTTCCATCACATCACTCCTATGTTTTGCTAATCTGCTTGCACCTGTAGCTGTAACACACCTTGAACTTGCCAGTATATTGTCCTTATTATGTTTTATAGTAGCCTCTGTTGATCTAGCTAGCCCTAAAGCCCTCCCGACGTCCGTACCTTTTTCACCAGAATTGATGCGCTTTAACACCTTTCATTTGGTATTTAAAGTGCTGACTTTGCAGGGTTTCTGGCCGCTAGCGGTATTACCACTGCTCATTTCACTTACTACAAACTTGGTATAAACGCGGCAGAGGCTGTAAATTGCTCGAAGTTGCTCGGAAATGTTTGGAAATTACTGTAATACTGACGTGGTGTAGTGTCACTTCAAAATCAGCTGGCTTTTAAACAATGACATAGCAACATGCTATTGGCCAGTTCAAATGCTTGGATATCAGGTGCAAGCACGATTTATCCGCGAATCCACCATGGACTGTGCGTATGGACAAAAAGGACACGCGAAATGTGACCACGATATTCAAAATATGTACTACGCATGCGCAAACAAAAATTATTTGTTTAAATGAATCCAAGTGTCCTATATCGATCAAAAGTTATTAAAAAATTATGTTTCTTCAATTGAAACGTCCTAAATAGAAGCGTCCTAAATTGAGGCTTACCTGTAATAATAATACTAATCCTTGCATTTGCTGCAGCACCTTATCAAGTCTTCGAGACGTGGAGCAACTGCCCACAAATATAGTCAATTCACTTTACTGTACATATATTCTGTGAAGCGCTTTGAGACGTTTAGACAATGTGAAAAGTGCCATATCAATGCAAGTACTATAATTATTATATTTGTGAGGTATTTTTTGGAATGGATTATTACCTCTAGCAAATGTGAATATTGATACTACTAACAATAATGCATATTGCTAGCAATGATAATAATAATCCTTGCATTTGATATAGTGCTTTTTCACCTCTTCCAGACGACTCAAAGTGCTTCACAGAATATTATGTAAAATGAATTGACTGGATATTTGTGGGCGAAACGCAGCAACCAATTGCGCACAACAGTGCCCCACAAACAGTTGTGGATTGAAATGACCAATTTCTTTTTTGAGGGATTATTATTATTAGACGTGTGGAGTAAGGTAACTTGCCCAAGGTTTCGCCCTGACCTGCCTGGATTCAAACACAAATCTCAGGCCTGTGAAGCGATAGATCACGTGATACGAGAGGAGCTACATAAATGTAAATTTGTACTGTATTATACAACTGTCACTGATGAATGTTACCTGTCCTAAAACTTGCAAAGTGAATAACAGCAATCCAGCTCATGGGCTGGGCGTCACATTCTGCATCACAGGAGCAATGCATGGGCAATTTATAATGTCATCTAAATTTGGAGCCTAGATAAGTGCCTTCAGTTTGCTTCAAGGTGTCCAGTAGGATCCTACGCAACACACATGAGGAAGTGAAGATTGATTTCGAATTGTTTATTCTCCATGTTTGTTTTTTGTGCAGTGCTGTCCAATTACGCTCAAAGTCAAATTATTGGTGTGTGACCGAGCACAGTTTGTGTCACTGAGCATTCCGCTTCACAGCAGTACCAGAGGGCACCGCGGTGGATTAGTGCAGAACAATACCAAAATTATAGCAACTTTCACTTATGCGGTACTTTTCATATGGGATGCAAACATGTCCCGAAGCGCTTTGCAGGGACAGTGAGGAGCTTCAAGCAGCGAAGAAGCGAATCATTATTTAAGGCTACTGTCCAAATGCTTAGCCAATAAGAATATTTTTAAACATACAAACATGATAGTGCCTTTCCTGTTGGGAGGACAATCAGCGCTTCGGACTTTAGCTGAGAGTCGGGATCAGGGAGGGTGGAGGACAGGCGGAAAGCAGAGTGACTGAAGGCATAGGTCAAAGAGGAGGGTCTTGAGATGAGTCTTGAAGGAGGCAAGGGATGGGGTGAGGTGGACGGAATATGGGATGAAGTTCCAGAGGGTGGAGGCAGAGTGGCTGAAGGCCCCGCTTTCAAGACCCTTCTTTTCGACGGTCCCATCGGCAACTTCTAATCCCCCCCTTACCTCCCTGTCCCCGACCCCAGCTCTGGTCTGACCGTCCAGCGCCTTGGGATGCCAGGCGTCCTCCAGGCGTATCTTCTGATGTGAAAAGCACTATACAAGTGTAATTTTGTTGTTATTGTTGTTGTTGTGAAGGAATTTTGGAGACAGTTCCAAAGAATTGGGACATAGTGATGTGTTGACTCTTGTGGAGACAATTTAGGCAAGAGGACAAGAGATAGGCTCAGGATTGTGAAAGATGATTTAATGACAGACTCTAGGACGTGTGCTTTTACATAGTGAGTAATTAATGACTAATAATAATTCTTATGTTTGATATAAGGCCTTATCATGTTGTTGAGACGTCTCAAAGTGCATCACAGAATATATTTCAAAGTGAATTGACAGTGTATTTTGTGGGTGAAACATGGCAGCTGCACTGTAGCTGTCATGGATTGAGTGATCAAATTTTTTAAAAAATATTTTTTGAGGGATTATCACTCCCAGAAAGTGATCGACAATCGACTAACAACCGGGTTCCTACTTACTACTAGGGAAACAGAGGATTGCGGAGTAAGGAAACTTGTCTAAGGTTTCGCCCTGCCCGGCAATAATTGTTGCATTTGTTTCATATCAGGAGGATGACTCAAAATGTAGTGACTGTTAATTTTGTTGGTGAATGCAGCAGCCAGCTTGCACACAGGAAATGTGCCGCAAACAGCCATGAAGAAATTTCCTTCAGATTATTAAACAAACAGTTTGAAATCATTAAACACTTGTTGTAGAAATTTTCTGCCACTGGCTGGGGTATGAATATATTCAGAGGATTAAAATGATTAAATGCCTAAAGTGTAATGCCACAAATCAGGTGATTATTCTGAATTGTTATAGATCAGTTGAACGGAGGAACATTTCCATTGGAGGTAAGTGTATTATTGTTTGATCAAGGTGACAAGCTGGGCTCGAAACTGATATTGTTAAAGTAATTGTTTTCCAGTTCAGTGGATCAAGATTAGCGTGAAGCCTTTCTCCAGCTCATATTGTTCGAGTCCTGCTGGCTGGCTGGCATTTTACAGACACATTGGCAGGTGTTGACACGCACGGAGGCAGCTGCCGACCATAACTCAAGAACCCGAGGTACTTATTCGATGTGCACCTTCATTGCATTCAAGTGTATTTATTACTTATTTGGTTTCACCTTACTCTTGGACTTTTCACCTCCTCCCCACCCTCTTCAGCTGCCTCCTCCCCAAATCAGCTCCCAAGAACACTTTGAGATGTTCTTCTGATGTGAAAGGCACTTATAAATGGGTGGGTGAGGGTAGAGGGAGCAACTTCTTTTCCTAGAATTACTGAACCCCAGAAATGCCAGGTAGCGTAATGGTTAATGTGTTCACCTTGCAAGCAAGAGGATCCAGATTCAATTCCTGGGCAGGGCGAAACCTTAGGCAAGTTTCCTTACTTCACACGCCCCTGTTTACCAGTGATAAGTAACAACAACAACTTTGATTTATATAGCGCCTTCTACGCCGGACATGTCTCAGAGCGCTTCACGATAGCGGATCCCAGGACCGAGCCAGGGGCAGGGGTAGAAAGGTGACCAAAGGCGCGGTCAAAGAGAAAGGTCTTTAACTGTGACCTGAAATTAGGAAGAGAGGGGGCGAGGTGAAGGGAGTGAGGAAGGAAGTTCCAGAGTCTTGGGGCATGGTGGCTGAAGGCATGACCACCGAGGGTGGAGCGGAGGATTCGGGCGACATAGAGGAGGCCGGTGGAGCGAAGGCAGCGGGTGCTGGTTTGGGGAGAGAGGAGATCAGAGAGGTAGGGGGTGCGGAGGAGTAGAGGGACTTGAAAACAAGGGTGAGGATCTTGAAGTCGATCCTCTCAGGGAAAAGGAGCCAGTGAAGTCTGGCAAGGACTGGGCTAATGGGGGAGCAAGGACTGGGGTAATGGGGGTGCGGGTCAGTATGGGGGCGGCAGAGTTTTGAATTAGCTGGATTTTGTGGATTGTGGTGGTGGGGAGACCGACGAGGAGGGCATTGCAATAGTCTAGCCGAGAGGTGACAAAAGCATGGACCAAGGTTTCAGCAGTTTTTGGGGTGAGGTATTGCCGGAGACGAGCGATCCGTCGGAGGTGGTAAAAGCAGTGCTGGTGAGGGACTGGATGTGTGGGAGGAAGGACAGTTGGGGGTCGAACCTGACGCCTAGGTGGCGTACAGGTTCGGAGAGTTTTAGGCGCAGGCCGGGAAGGTGGAGGAGGTGAGAGCCGTGCGAATGGAGACATTGACGAGAGCCAAAGAGTATGGCCTTGTCAACATTCAGCTACAAGAAATTTGCGCTCATCCAGCTCTTGATGTCTGACAGGCAGGCTGACAGAACATCAGGGGACTGGGGGTCACAAAGTGAAGTGGAGAAATAGAGTTGGGTGTCATCAGCATACATGTGGAAGTGTGCCCCATGTCTGCGGATGACATCCCCAAGAGGGAGCATATAGATGAGGAAGAGGAGTGGGCCAAGGATGGATCCCTGGGTTACCCCGCAGGTAACTACAACTACAACAACAACAACATTGATTTATATAGCGCCCTTCACACCTAACTGGGTAAGAGTGGGAGGAAAAACCGTTTATTGAGATGTGCTGCTGGCGGTTTGTGAGGTAGGACTCGAACCAGGCAAGTGCGGTCCCACTGAGGTGGATGATGGAGGACAGGTGGTGGAAGAGGATGGTGTGGTCGACTGTGTCGAATGCAGTGGACAGGTCCAGGAGGATAAGGAGGCAGAGGGACCCGGGTCACCGATAGAGAGGACGTCGTTTGTGACTTTCACAAGCGCAGTCTCTGTGCTGTGGGCAGGGCGGAAACCAGACTGGAGGGGTTCGAAGAGGGAGTGGGAGGAGAGGTGAGCGCGGAGTTGGTTTGCAACCACGTGTTCCAGGGCTTTTGAAAGGAAGGGCAGGTTAGAAATAGGGCGGTAGTGGCTAGGCTTTGGGGATCTAGGGAGGGTTTTTTAAGAAGGGGGGTGATGGCAGCAGTTTTGAGGGGAGCAGGGACTGATCCTGTGGAGAGGGATTGGTTGATGATATCAGCCAGCAGTGGGTAGAGGAGTGGGAGCTGGGTGAGCAGTAGGTTGATGGGGATGGGGTCGAGGCAGCAGGTGGTTGGCCTCACAGAGGTGAGAGTGCGTGAGAGGGAGGAAAGAGAAACTAGGGAGAAGGAGTGTAGGAAGAGGGTCGAGGTAGGAGCTGATGACGGGGAGGGTGAGGGTGGTGGAGTGGGGGTGGTGGTGGGTGACGAGAGGCAGGAGGATGACGCTGCCTGGCGGATATTGTGGATTTTGGAGGAGAAAAAATCCATGACCTCCTCGCACTTTGCATTTGAAGTGATGATTGAGGAGGCCTGAAGGGGTGCGCAGAGGAGGTGGTGGGTAGTAGAAAAGAGGACTTTGGGGTTGTTCTTTGCCTCCAAGATAATGTTGGAATAGTAAGCCATTTTCGCTCAACACAAAGAACAGCGGTAGCTGTAGAGATGCTCGAGCCACAGTTGGTGGTGAACCGTGAGGCCGGTTTTCTGCCACCTGCGCTTGAGCAGCTGGATTTGGCATTTGAGGGTGCGGAGATGAGTGTTGTACCAGGGGGAGCGGGTGGGTTTGGAGATAGACCTGGATTTAAGGGGATGAGAGAGTTGAAGGTGGAGGAGAGGCAATTGTGGAGCAGCTGGACAGCTGCTTCAGGATCGCTGTGGGTGGAAGACCAGAGGAGTAGGAGGTCAGAGGATGTGAGGGCATCTGTGATGGTCTCAGTGGTGGAGACTTTTCCATGGGCGGAAAAGTACAGTTGAGGGCTTGGTGGAGGGGAGAGGGGGAATCCAGTTGTTAGGAACCCAAGGAACAAGTAGGAACCCAGTTGTTAGTCAATTGGCATTTCATTTTCTGGGGATAAGAATCCCGCAAAAAAAAATGTGGTCGCTCAATCTCCAAATGTTTGTGGGTCACTGCTGTGCGCAATTGGCAGCCACGTTTCTTCCACAGAATATGCAGTGAATACATTTTACACTAAATCCTGTGAACTGCTTTGAGACGTCTCAATGGCCTGCTAAACTGCTATATCCATTGCAAGGATTAATTGTTTGTTATTATTATGTGCAAATGTATGCAAATTCTTAAATTCAACTGTGAATTCAAAGTCTCCTTAAAAGGACCCTCAAATGGCTTGAAACATATTACAGCAAATTAAATCCAAATTGATGTAATTTAATAACAGGTGACCTATGATTCATAAATAAGTAACGATTTACCAAACACGTATTCCAGCTGCGCTTAAAACTAGCCAAATCTTCCACAGTAAAATATGCCCCAAATAGCCCAATTAGTGCTCAAACTACCTGAATTGGATCAATGCATCAGGGAATTCAATGTAGCATTGAAGCAGCCAGTTTTATATATCTTTACCTAATTATCTTTGCATGCACAATATATATCTATATATATGTATTGATATATTTATATATATGGGTACATTAATATTTATAGCATACACTATAAATTAAACATCCCAAAACTCTTCCTCCATGAAAAATAATTTAACTTCCACTCATGATGCTGACTCCGATTTTTAAAATATATTCCCCATATCTCCCAAGGTTTACGATTTGTGCTGGTGAAACAGTGGGTCATCCTCCTCCAAATCCTTCAATAAATGATCATTCTTCAATTGGGCTCTGTAAAAATAGCTTTCATTTTTGCTTAATCCTTTGCCTTGGAAAGTTTACAGCAGATCATGTCTTTGCTCGTATTAGCTTTCCCACAGGAGCTATCTAACTCTAATCCCACTTGCCCACAGAGAAATCATAGATTATAGCGATTTGATAATATAACAGGATAATGGAATTTCCCATTATTCTTGATGCTGTTTAGACAGTGTCTCTTTAAATTGCCTCTCTGAACAGATGCAAAAGAATGAGTTGTGGAAAGGAAGTTATGTCAGCTGGTTGGCTGCCTTTTGAAACTGATGCACTGTGCTCACTCTTTGTAAGGGTTTTAATGTGTCTTGTAAGAAATGTAAATGAATTGAATAATAAACTTTAACAGATGGCAGTAACTTAGCAAAATATCGCCAAAATTGCAAAGACTCCAAACACTCGCCAGGCACTGGGTTTGTGGTACAGTAGTTGTCTGCACACTGAGAAATCTGCACCGTTACTCAAAAAAGCTCAATGGACTGACAGTTTCAGTTTGTAAGACCATTTTGTCTATGAATATAAAATTGTGTGGAATTTTAGCAAATTGGAGACCTGTAGCTCAATGGTTAGAGTGCTCGCCTCGCAAACAAGAGAGCCTGGGTTTGATTCCCGGACAGGGTGAAATGTTGGGTGAGTTTCCATACTTCACATGCCTCTGTTTTCTGAGCAGTAAGTAGGAATCGAGTTGTGGGTCGATTAGTGGATCACTTTTCTGGAGGTAATAACCCCATTAAAAAATAGATATATTAAAAATATAATACTTTGTTCACTCAATCCATGACTGTTTGTTGGACATTGCTGTGTGTAATTGGCTGCCACATTTCGCCCACAAATATACAGTACAGTCAATTCGCTTTACATTCTATGTGATAAGGCACAATATCAAATGCAAGGATTATAATAAAACAATAATCTTTGGATTTGGTATAGCGTTTTTCACATTTTCTAGACATCTCAAAGCGCTTCACGGAATGTACTGTAAAGTGAATTGAATGTATATTTGTGGGCAAATTGTTATTAGTATTATAAATTTGTAAATTAGTTTCCAACATGGTTTCTTTTTTCTTCAGGCCACCAATTGGTGATTTACTCATAGGTGTTTGTGGAACATTGCTGTGAGGAAAATAACTGTTAAATTAGCCTAGAATCAAACAGTTACGACACGCATTAATTACGGTGAGGTGAATTGGGAAGTGATCATAGAATTTTACGGCACAAAAGGAGGCCATTCAGCTCTTTGAAAAGAGCAACTCAATCCCACTGCCCAGCTCTCTCCCCACAACCTAACAGACCTGTTCTCCCTAAATAAAGATCTGATTCTCCTTTAAAAACTGTTATCGAATCAGCCTCCACAATAAAGTGATCAAATGCTTATCAAATGAAAATGCTCTTTCTTTGCAGACTGAATCTGTTTTCATCTTTTTCTAGGTTCTTCCAACTGAGGCAAGATGCTGGGCAAAGGGGAGAGGAGGATGAGATGCGATTGGTAAACTATGTGGATTTGGCCCATTAAGATTGGATTGGAAATTTGGTAATAATTACCTAGATTGCAAAACACTACTCAAGCATCAATGTGTTCCTGATTGAGTGAAACATGAAATAAGGTCAAGTAAAGGAGGTAATTTCAGGCCAGGTGCTCATCAAAGGCAAGCACAGAACTGACACATGACTGTTGATCAGAGAAGACTCTTCCGGGAGGGAAAGGTTTCCTGATTGTGAAAGCTAGATTCAATATCAAATGTTTTACTCTCTTAAAAAAAGTCACTTTCAACTACTGTAATGTCATTTGTCATTGAAACTGGCAGTCCAATTCTTTTTATTTATTCCTAAACTTTTTTTTACCTCCTCACCCCCATAGATGATTTCTCTTTTCTGTCGAAGGATTTCTCAATCTCTGACAGAGGTACAGGTGAGCTGGTTAACCAATAAAGGATTAAAAGAGGAATAGACAAAATTGTCTGCTCAAGATTGCAGCCTTGTTAAAAAAAGAAAATATTTGAAGCAGAAAGAAGTACAGTTGCTTTTGAAATGATTATATATTAATAATAAAGGACACTTTGAATATTTTATCATACAACCGATTTTAGAATATCAATTTTCCTGCACTTTTCATTATAGATTGTAGAGAGGACGTAGCAATATACTTCAGAAAGGACCGAATGTTCCCATTAATTAGCCTGGTTCCAGCACAATGTCACATCTTTGACTCAAAATGGTTTACTCAATGTTCTGCAATTCCCTTCTCCACACTTCATTCTTCTTTCCTCTAATAATCATTGAGCCATCTACCTAGCTCAGTTGGTAGCACTTGTGCATCTGAATCAAAGGTTATGAGTTAAAGACCCACCTTTGGAGCTTTGAACAAATAGTGACTCAGCTGACACTCCAATGTGCAGCATTGTTTAGGTGCCATTCGTCCGATCAAATGTTGAAATAAGGTCCTGTTTGCCTGTTCAGGTGGATGTTCACATTCAAAGTCCTCCACAACCTTGCCCCACCCTACATCCATGATCTCCTAACCCCTTACCAACCTGCCCGCCACCTCTGCTCGGTAGGTTCTGGCCTGCTCCACGTTCCCCCAACCCATCCGCCCCACCATTAGGAGAGCCTTTAGCCACTCTGCCCCCAATCTCTGGAACTTCATCCCGCAGTCCCTCCGCCTCGCCCCCTCCCTGGCCTCCTTCAAGTCCCGCCTCAAAACTCTCCTCTTCGATGGTCCCATCGGCAACTCCTAATCACCCCCTTCCTCCCCCACCCCGTCCCCATCTCGGGTCTGACATAGTGACTGTCCAGCGCCTTGGGACATCCTCTTGACATGAAAGGCGCCATACAAGTGTCATTTTGTTGTTCTTGATGTTAGAGATCCCGAGGCACAATCTAAAAGAGAAACAAGTTTCTCCTGATGTCCTTGCCAACAGACCCGCAACCACAACAACAATTGGCATTTACATGGCCTCTCACGCAGGGTAGTGTCTCAGAGCTGTGATGTACAGTGCACAACAATATAGCGTTAGGGTTTGGGCGAATGAAACCTTGCTATATAAATGCAAGTTGCTGTTGTTGTTGTTGATCCCAGAACCTTTCAACTCACCTTCAAACTGTCTCCAGAAAAAGATCAATAGGGGAGAGACAGATACTTGTTGACAGTCTGAAATGAAGTCATTAGCTAACTTCTGAAATAGAGCCTTTTCTGAAACAGAGTCATGTCTATCGTCTACATCTTGCACATTACAGAGGCTGGCTAATAAGATCCCTATAACTGATCTATTTTGCAGCCCACGTTGATTCTGTTCATCAGATGTGTAGTATCAGACAGTAAAATGTTGCGTGTGAGAATTGCTCATTGCTTTAAACTTGACAGGTTAGATGTTAATTCATCTGTTCAGATAGCAGCAAAGTTGGCTTCAAAGTACAGCCTTATTATCAAGGACATGGAAGGGAAGCTCAACAAAATTTTTTTTTAAAATGAAAGACCAATGTTAAATCTATTGACGTTAACTGGTGCCCTCTGAATACCCGAGCAGGGATGGGAGATCGCAGCCACTGAGACAGGAGATGAGGCTACTGTCTGCTTCGCTCAATCGCTACCGCTTTTGTGTCTGGGTCAGAAGGTTAGGGTTTCAAACCGAATGTTGGGACTTTGAGCTCACTATCTTCTAGACTGACAAAAAACAGTGCAATACGTACTGTGTATACAATTTGTACCAGAATATATAAGGTCCCTAAAGAGCAATGAGGGGGTAGCCACTTTATCTGAAGGATTGTTGGCCAGGACACTGGGAGGAACTCCCTTTGCTTTTCAAACAGAATCATATAAGATCTTTCAAAATCATATGATGAACAGTCAGAGAGGATCTGTATTACAGTTCCACTGTATTTCACAGTATTACACTGTAATTACTCTATTACAGTTGAGTCCCTGTAGCTCAGTGGTTAGAGCACTCGCCTCGCAAGCGAGAGGCCTAGGTTTGATTCCTGGCTGGGCGAAATCTTGGATAAGGTTCATTATTCCAAATGGCTGATAATAATCTCTCAAGAAAAAAATAAATAATAATAATTTGGTCACTCAATCCACGACTGATGGTGAGACACTGCTGTGCACGATTGGCTGCCGCACTTCACCCCCACCAAATATACAGTTAAGTCACTTTGCAGTACATCAGTGCAGTGCATTGATTCGTCTCAAAGACATCATAAGGTGCTATACCAAATGCAAGGATGTAATTTTATTATGAACACCTCATCCGAAGGATGGCACCTCCAACAATGCAGTTCCCTGCCCAGGTCTGCACTAAAGAGTCAACCTGAAACAGGAAAGAAATTGTTTTTGATAGGCCCACTCAGGTTAAGAATTGTCGAGAAGACGTGATAATAATTCAAATAATAGGGGCTAGATCAAGACAACTGAATATTCAGTGACAGCTGGAGCGAGAAGAATAGATAGGGACTAGAATAGAGTACAATCCACTTTATCAGCATCCCTGCGGAGTGTGTAATGCACGTTAATGCTTTTCAAACTGACCTATGCAAACTCCAGATGCACAAATCCCTCCAGCAAATACAATGATAATTTCCCACTCCAAGTCATGAGCACAATAAGGCAAGTAGTTTTTCAGCTACCAAATATTCAATGATTACCATTTTTCTGAGAGCAGACAGGTTCGGAAGTTACGAGAGTTACTAAGCCTTGCCAAGTCTGTCAGTGTAATCACCCTGCAGAGGGTGAGGAATATACGATAGGAGCTCCGCAAAGCCATGCGTGATAACTAATCATTATGTACATGCCAGAGGGAGGCCAGCCGTCGTCCAGAACAAAGCTATGCATTTAAATACATGCTACGACCTTAAAACAAGACACACGCTCGCTTCATAAACACATTATATTTTCAGTTCTAACAAATCTGTACTGGATTTATAATATAATGAACTAATAGATTAGATACCCAGGAGTGGGTGGGTGGGGGAGGGATTTCTCCTGCATATTTTCTCCCCTCCTTTTCTTCTGCTTTAAAGAACTGCTTTCCACATAGACTGGGTGAGAATGCCACAGCCACCCTCCAGTAAGTACCTGTACCTTGGCCGAGTGACCATTATTTATGTTTGTGAGTCTTGCCAGCCAGTGGTGAGTGTTGACAGAATACTTTTATAAAAGTATTTGATATAGCGCTTTTCTAGATGTTTCAAATGGCTTCACAGAATATACTATAAAGTGTAGTGACTGTATATTTGTGGGCGAAACTCGGCAACCAATTGCTCACAGCGGTGTCCCACAGACAGTTGTGGATTGAGTGACCAAATTATTATTTTTTTTCTTTGTTTTCTTGAGTGATTATTATCATGTGTGAGGAGTAAGGAAACTTTCCCAAGGTTTCATCCTTCCTGGAATGGAAGTTAGGTGTCTCTCTTGCGAGGCGAGTTCTCTTACCCCTGAGACACAGTATTTCACATTTTTGTTTGAAGGTGGGTAAGGTGGGACATTGCAACCAAGAGACCTGGATTAGATTCCAGGCAGGTCAGGGTGGAACCTCGGGCAAGTTTCCTTACTCTACACGCCTGATAATAATCCCTCGGAAAAAATAAAACAATAATCAAAATTGGTCAGTTCAATCCACGACTGTTTGTGGGACACTGCTGTGCGCATTTGGCTGTCCTAAAGTATACAGTCAATTCACTTTACAGTATATTCTGTGAGGTGCTTGAGATACCAAGAAGACATGAAAAGCGCTAATGCTATTATTATTATCATGGCGTTGAGACATCTCAAATCGCTTCATGATTTGGTTCAATATGTTGTAAAGGGAATTGACTGTATATTTTGTGGGTGAAATGTTACAGCTAATTGTACACAGCAGTGTCCCCAAACCAGTGAAGGATTGAGTGGCCAATTTTTTAAAATAAAAAATGGATTTCATTGGATGTCAAACTAGAGAATGAACTCAAGTCCTGGCATGAGGCTTGAACTCATACCTTTACTCACTCACTTTTTCCTGCAGAAGATAGATTGCTGCTACACAAGCTATTGTTTTGAATGAAAATAATAAAAAATTCACCTTCGGGTCATAGATCCTCAGTGCACACAATGCAATGATTGAATCACAAAACCTTGATCTCCTACAAGTTCTTTAAACAGACAATGGAAATCTTTCATTTCTGAGACAGTTCATTTCTCTCACAAGCTAATCAATAGCAATCGCCTCTTAACTTTGACAGTTCCACTCCTAATCTTTCTTTATCAATCTTCTTGTCTTTTCTGATCTGAAGTGAAATGTCCACCTCTACTGCAAAGCTGACACCAAGAAACTCAATTTTCTATTTGACACGAAATACCGTACAGTATTTTGTTTCCAGTCAACAGTTATTCATTTTGCTAGAAAAAAAACAATAGTTCAAGGCTTGAATCTTGCTCCTGTATCTGAAAATGTGGAAAAGGATGTGGGTTGAGGCCGGTGTTTTGAACTGAGAGTAAACTGATTGATCAGTATATCAACTGGTCACTTTTTATTCCCCAACAATTTGCTAATGAGCACATTGGTGTTAATTAACACATCTCCCATCACACTTCACACTGCTTGTCTTTCTTCCTTGCTGCACTTTCCCATTGCAACTGGATTTCAACTTGTATAAATGACTCCATTTAGGAAAAAGAGAAACTGTATAACATATGAGTGCACCAGTGGGTTGTTGTGTTTTACTGTGATGCTTGCTGGGTATAATGAGAGAAAAATCTGAGCCACAATCTCTGGCTAAATATTTGATACAAGTTGCACATCCTGAGGGTGGAACGCTTTGCTGGATTTCAATAGCAATTAAAAATCACTTCCCATTTTGTCAGGGGAAACCAGAGTTCTTCAGCTCTTGATGTTTTGCTCTCATAACAAACTCCAGCCGTTAGTTACCACCATGGACTGGAGATCTGGTTAATGAGACAGCTGATGCTCTAATCTAGCATGATGCAAGCACCTTTCAATGAAAATCTCCTTTGTTTGGCAAATCCCAGTCAATCAAATAGCTGGCTTTAGCCACAGTCACACATTGATACTTTCTAGTTTAATGACATTTAAGAAATGGTTCTTTTGTCTACCTGTCAACGGAAATATTTGTTGCTGAAACGTAATAATCTATTTTGTTGAAATATTTCACAGGCAATTGTGGTCAAGTGAAATTGTGTAGTCCTGTAGTACAGTGGTCAGTGTAATCACCTTACAAGCCTGAGTTCGATTCGAGGCAGAGGCGAAACCTTGGTCATTTCAATGCACGAGTGGGACAAGTGCTGTGCAATTGGCTGCAACGTTTTGTCCACTATATACAGTCAATTCACTATACAGAATATACTGTGAAGCAGAGACATCTAGAAGATGTGAAAAGTGCAATGTCAAATGCAAGGATTATTATTATTTATTATTGTGTATTTGTAGGCAAACATGCCAGTCATTTTGCACGTGGCAAAACTCCAAGAATCAACCATAGCCAATTGATCCAGAGGATTGTCAGGACATCCTTCTCTGATCCAGTGGCACCACAAGATCTTGAACAACTGCTTAAATATGTAGATGGAACCTTGGTTCATTTGTGGAGTTCCTGTAGCTCAGTGGTTAGAGTACTCGTCTTATAAGTGTGAGACTTGTGTTCGAATCCAGGCAGGTCAGGGCGAAACCTTGGGCAAGTTTCCTTACTCCACACACCTAATAATAATCAGTCAAAAAAAACCAATAAAATTGGTCATTTCATTCCACGACTGTTTGTGTGGACATTGTTATGCAGCAATTGACTGCCGCGTTTTGCCCACAAATACACAGTCAATTCACTTTACAGTATATTCTGTGAAGTGCTTTGAGACGTTGATAAGTTGTGAAAAGCGCTATATCAAATGCAAGAATTATTATATCTCACCCAATGAATGGAACCTCCAATAATGCAGTGCTTCCCCCACTAATGAACTGGTCTATGAGGTTAATGGGATTTGACTACACAAACTTGCTCTCAAATAGATATTGTTCCAAATGGACGGGAGCTGGTGCAGATGGTACAAGGGAGTCGAAGAATGCTCACACAGTACACTATGAAAAGACATTCAAAATGATCAAGAAAACCTTACTTATTTATCTGTGATAGAATACTTAAATACAGTACTTAAAATAGTGTTTATGAAGGTTTTTTTAAAATGTGCATTTTGATAAATGTTTTACCCTAGAGCATCTAACTTCATGCCCTCCACCATTGGCCCATTCAGCCACTAAGGCCTGAAACTGTGGAACACTCTCCCTCAACCCCTCTGACCTGTCCTCCCCACCCCATCTTCAGATCACACCTGAAGACCTTCCTCTTCAAATGTGCTTATGGTTCTCTATCTACATCCGCGCGGTTATGCGTTGTGCTCCTCCACTCTCACACACTCTGGTGCTCTACCCTGCGTGAGGGGCTGTATATAAACATAAGTTGCTGTCAGCATTGGGAGTGTAAAATTTCAGAGGTTTTAAAAGGTTAAATGGGGAGAAAGTATTTTTACTGTTTGGGGGTCAGTCACTAGAGGGCAATTTAAGATTTTTACCACAAAATACAAGGGATGGGGTGAGGAGAATTTTTTTTTGCAACAAGGGTTGCTAGACATAGAAGGTGCAAAATTCCACTTAGGGCCTAGATTTACTCTATTTTCTTATCATTTCAGAGTATCCAAAATGTAGCAAAATATTGAATTCAGTTTGAGCTTCGAAGTTTATTTCCTGCAGTTCCCTCAAATAATTTGCTGGTGTTTCACGAAGGTATCTGCATGTTGTGTCAAAGAATTTGTCAGGCAGCAATTAATCCAACAGCGTTTTGAGAACCTCCAGGCTATCCTTTATGCCAGTGTCTGTTCTGTAACCTGTGTTGTCAGTGATACGGTTACTTGGAACTTCTGTAGCTCAGTGGTTAGAGCACTCGCCTTAGAAACGTGAGACCTGTGATCGAATCCAGGCAGATCAGGGCGAAACCTTGGGCAAGTTTCCTTACTCCACACACGTGCCTAATAATAATGCGGACAAAAAAGCCCACAATAATAAAATTGGTCATTTCAATCTACGACTTTTTGTGGGGACACTGCTGTGCGCAATTGGCTGCCGCATTTCGCCGACAAATATACAGTCGATTCACTTTACAGCATATTCTGTGAAGCACTTTGAGACGCCGAAAAGATGTGAAAAGTGCTATATCATCGCAAGGATTATTATTATTATTATTATTATTACTTGCTTCTGAATCCTGAACCCTGACCGAGTTTCAGTAGGGAACAAAAAAGCAGCTTCAATGAATGCCAATGAATTGCAACAGAGCTATCTTCTGTCGCATCAAATGGCAATCCTGTTGACACAGTGTTGGTGGCTAAGAAGCTTTCTACCACCATCACCATTTCATGGTTGTGGATGTGCACAATATAGTCTCCAGGGAAACACCCTTGTACCATGCAGAGTCATGAGTCTCCTTTATGCCAAAGCATCAGAGAAACTTATGCCAGCAAACACATTATATGGTATTACCTTGGCCCATTTCATTGCACACTTGTCTTTGGATCAGAAGAATGTAGACTCAAACACCAACATCAGCATTTAACCTCACAACCCAGGCTTGGTACTCCAGTCTTTTGAAAACCTTCACAAGTCATTGCTAATACATGGTAATGACTGTGCACTTATAAGTAAGTGCAGGAGCCAATTAGCACGCACACACAAAGCAAAATCCAATTGAACCATGAGGTGAGGGACCACATTATTTGGGGGATTGTTGTCCAGGACACCTTCTCTTTTCCAATGGCACTATGGGATCGTTAACATCCATCTGAACTGCAGACAGAACCTTGGTTTCATGTCTTACCCAAAGGATGACACCACCCACAATACAGTACTCCCCAACAACAACAGAATGCACTTATATAGCATGCTTCATGCAGGTTAGCATCTCAGAGTGCTTAAGAGTGGCGGAGCCTGACCCAGAACGTTTAATTAAAGTAGCTATCCTCACCCCTCAGGCTGCCGAAACCCTTGTCCACGCATTCGTCACATTAAGGCTCAACTATGGAAAAATCCTCCTCAGCAGCCTTCCTTTCACAACCTGCAGATCATGTCCTCTCCCTCAACAAGCTGCTCTTGGACCACATCACTCTCACCCTCTCCCGGCTCCATTGGCTCCACATCCCCCAGAGGATCGAATTCAAGATCCACATCCTCACTTTCAAGGCCATTCATGGCCTTGTCCCCTCCTACATCTCTGACCTGCTGACTCCCTCCGTTTAGCGGGCTCCATGTCCCCCACCAGATCTGCCCTACCATCATTGGTTGGGCTTTCAGCCTCTCTGCCCCCACACTCTGAAATTCCATTCTACAGTCCCTTCACCTTGCTTCCTCCTTTGCCTCCTTCAAGGTCGGTCTCAAGGCCCTGCTCTTTGATCGTGCCTTCTGCTGCCCTCTGAACTCATCCCCTCCTAACTCTCTCCCGCCCCTCCCCCCTGCCCTGCCCCTCTCCCTTGCTTGGGTCCCAACGTTGGGACGTCCTCATGGCATGAAAGATGCTCTATAAATGGAATTTTGTTGTTGTTCCCCCAACAACAACAACTTGCACTTATATAGTGCCCTTTATGCAGGGTAGCACCTTAGAGCTCTTAATAGTGGCAGAGCCTGGGGTGCAGTGTATGTCTATAAAATAAACAGTCAATGTACTTTACAGTAAATACTGTGAAACATTTTGAGAGGTCCTGCTGTTGTAGAAGGCATTATGTCAAATATATGGATTATTATATTTTTTTCTATCACTCTCATAAATCCCTCAACTGACTTCTCATCTATTGTTTTCTGGAGCAGTTATTTCCAGGTTCATTTGCCATAATTTTAAGGTTATGTCTTTTCGTAAGTGATGGACTACCAGGCAAAAGTGTTTCCTTCTTTGCTATGCTCTTCTTATCTGATTCCCTTTTAATAGCATTGACGAACTCCGCTGTGCAGCGGTTAGGAAGAGTAGATCTATCAACGGCCCACACAATTATTTTATTGGTGAGGCAATTCTGAGTGGAGGAAGGACATTTTGCTATTGTTTAATGCTGCTTTTGTGCGTATTCCTTTGCTCATTGAAGCAGGTAACTGACTTTGCAGTAAGCTGTGTTTCTACTGCATTTCAGGGCTTTATTCATTTAGTGTGCAACGGAGAGTGACTCCATCTTTGACAACGTGATGGGAAGAGAATTGGAAAATGGAACAGAATTTCCGGCCAATATTCCAGTATCTTATGTCTCTAAAGTGAAACCTGTAATTCATTGAAAGTATTTGATATCTTAGTTGATTTCAGTGAATGCTAAATCTATAGCCTTTCCAAGAACCTGAAGGTCAGAACACAGGAAAATATAATCAGAAAATGTTCATTCTGTTGATCTAGCTTGAACGACTAAATCATCTGAAGGCCCTGACTTGAGGAGAAACTCCCATCTTTTTAAAAATATTCTGTGGGTTCTTTAACATCCACAGGAACATGCAGTTGGGACCTTGGATAACGTCACTGTCCCCCTAGTACTGCACTAGAATTTTAGTCTAAACCATAGGTTGACAAACTCTGGCCTGCGAAGACATTCCATCCGGCCCACCATGAGCCTGCTCGGACAGCGCCTAATTGAATCAACTAAAACCTTTTTCATTACGGCTGCCTCACATCATTGTGAGGGAGACTAGTGTTTCAGCGTTTTTATTTTCTGTCGGGACTCGCCGCCTCGTGGGAGCTGGGGCCTGAAGAGCCTGAAGCCTGGCTGGATTCGGTGCCTTGAGTGGGTCCCGTGGCTCTTGATCGCAGTCAAGTGGGACCCCTACCGTGAACAAAACTGGCATCTAGAACGGCTCACAGGGGAGCGGTACCTCCGTCCGGCTAGGCTTACTCGGGGATCCAGAGTCTTCATTTAGTTTGGACTTCAAACTCTAGGACAGCTTTCTTTTTTTTTGCAGATGGTTGTGTATCTAATATCACTGCAATAACACCACCTATCCCTTTACCTTGTCGCTGTTTAAACAGGTGAAAAGGAGAAAAGTTGATGTCAAGTATCGATTGCTCAACGACCAGTGGACACAATTACTGTACTTGTTTGTGCAGTGTAAAGTTAAGGTCATTTGTTTTGTCTGTAGGGACAATGTTTTTTTAAAGAACACAACATTAGGCGGCATTGCGAAGCACATCAGGACTGACAAGGTTAAGAGTCTGAAAAATGCCTTGTTTACTCAGCAGAATATTTTCAAGACGAGAGTGGAAGAAAATTTGGCTGTTGTTCAAGTTAGTTACCAGGTTCCTAAATTGATAGCAGAGGATGGGAGACCTTTCATCAATGGGGAATTTGTTAAAATAAAATGCTTTCTAAAAGTGGGCGACAAGTTTTGTCCTGAAAAGAAGAAATGTTTCAATGCGAGTCTGTCTGCCCGTACAGTTACCAGGAGAATCGAGGATATGGCTGAAGATTCGCTCAGCATTTTAAAAAAGCTAAAACTTTTGGTCACTTTTCACTGGCACTGGATGAGAGCAATGACATATGTGATGCAGCTCAACTGCTTATATTTGTGCGAGGGATTAATCCAATGTTTGAAGTGACTGAAGAATTGGCTGCACTTCAGAGTTTGAAGGGTACAACTACAGGGGAGGATATTTTTCTTAAACTGTGTGTCACTTTTGAAATGCTGTGGCTGAAATGGGAAAATCTGAGAAGTGTGACCATGGATGGTGCTAGGAATATATTTGGAAGGAAGTCTGGGGTCATTGGACGTGCTAACACTGAGATGGAACGCTTGAATGCTGATCCTCCCATGCATCTTCAATGCATCATACATCAACAATCACTATACTGTAAAATGATGAGTTGGGAATCCATAATGAATGTTGTGGTTTTGAGAGTGAATTTCATCAGGAGCTATGGCTTGAACTACCGCCAGTTCTAGCAGTATTTGTTGGAAATCAAGGCCAAATATGGGGATGTTTTGTACCATACTGAAGTCAGGTGGCTTAGTAGGGGAAAAAGTCCTCAAACGTTTTTTTTGAGTTCACAGTAGATTGATATTTTTCTTACTAATAAAGGAAAGAGGTGAGAGAAGTTCTCTCATCCTGAGTGGATACGGGAGTTAGCATTCCTTACTGATATATCGCAGCATCTTAATGAACTGAACACGAGATTGCAGCGTAATGGAAAACTAGTATCGGAAATGCTTCCTGATATAAAAGTTTCCAAAGTTAAACTTGGAATTTTCATCAAGCATACGTGCAGCAAACCTGTACCACTTCCCTTATTGCAAGCATCTTTCAGAAACTAACAGCAGCACACTCTTTCCTCAGGACAGATTCACCGAGGCACTGAAACAGTTAGAGAGAATTCTAGGAAAGGTTTGGAGGCTTCCACAAATGTGCTTTTCCAAAACCCATTTGAGGCTGAAATAGATAAAACTTCAGAAGTTTATCAACTAGAACTGGCCGACTTGCAAACCAATAGTGCACTTAAAGATGCCTTTAATGCCAATGATCTGATTAACTTTTATGGTTGCCTTCCAGACTCAACATTCTCTAATTTACGGAGACTTGCGGCTGGTATGATTACGGTTTTTGGAAGTACTTAAATCTGTGAGCAGACATTTTCGAGAATGAAGCTTATCAAATCAAAATTTCATTCAAGGTTGACTGATGATCACTTGCATCATTGTTTACGCCTGTCAGTGATAAACTTTGAGGTAGATATCAACATTTTGGCTGCCACAATGCAAGCACAGAGCGCCTTGGGACGTCCTCCCGACGTGAAAGGCACTATATAAATGTAAATTGTTGTTGTTGTTGTTGTTGTTGTACTGCCAGACCCAACCCAATCATTTTAAGCAGGCCTTAAACATTCAGATTATATGATTAAACTGTGTATACTGTATACATACCTTACTTTTGAAAAATAAACGGAAATAAAAAGTATCTTACTTTTGTCACCTCTGAGAGTATTAGTATTTACACCTCTATAAAATACTCAGTTATCATTCCAGCCCACGCCTGGACCGGCCGATGATGGTCTAGCCCACCATTGGTAAAGGATTGCCTACCTCTGGTCTAGACTATGAACTCAAGTCCCAATATAGGGTGGCACCCACATTTTAACATCTTATGTGGAGTCGTGTAGTTTAGCAGTTTAGAGCAATTTCACAAGTGAGAGGAACCTGGGTTTGATTCCTGGACAGGCAGAACACTTAGGCAAGCTTCCTTAGTCCACATACCACTGTTTACCTAGGAATAAGTAGGAACCCGGTTGTTGGCGGATCGCTTTTCCAGGGTCCTCCCAAAAAAATGTATAGGTAGATATATACAGTATTTGGTCACTCAATCCATAACAGTTTGTGGGCTACTGCTATGTGCAATTAGCTGCTGCATTTCACCAGAAAAACATAGTAAATTTACATTACGGTATATTCTTCAAAGCATTTTAAGGCGACTCGAAGGCGTGATAAAGCAGTTTATCCAATGCAAAGATTATTATTACTATTTTTATTATCTTTTGTGTACCTCTATAAAGTCTGTGCTGAAACATTGCTTTTCAAAGCTAAAGAATCCTAATTTATCTTTTCA
Organism: Hydrolagus colliei; assembly: GCA_035084275.1. Lineage (NCBI taxonomy): Eukaryota > Metazoa > Chordata > Chondrichthyes > Chimaeriformes > Chimaeridae > Hydrolagus > Hydrolagus colliei. The sequence goes on along the minus strand of CM068744.1, from coordinate 67,099,515 downwards.
TTCTGCACAGCTCATCTTTCTAACACTTGTTTGGAGTAAGAGAGAAAGAGAAGCTTGACATTGCTGAGATGGATGGTGTTCATAGAAATAGATCAATAATTGTAACATCAATATCACAGGTTTGTTGAGAAATGATCTTTGTTCGATTACTGGGAATTCTTCATTCAGTAATACATTATAAGGGTGTTATGTTGCAATTCTAAACAAGTGGGCAGGAGAATCAAAAGCCTGTCATGAACTGTTAATTTACTCAGGAAAATCACTAACCTGTAGGAGTTTGATGTGGAGGCAGTGAATGATTCTTCAAACTGGTGTGTTGGAATTGGTTATGGAGTTAATGAAACACAGTGTTGGTGAAATAAATTGTTAATTTGTTTAAGGATTTTATATCACCCTATACAGTTACTTTATTCAGCCACAAATATAAGTTTCATGCTTAGACATTTTCAGAATGTGTTTCAGATAACTGCGATTACTTTTAAGTTTGAGTTTGTGATCAGAAAGAGCCTTTCACCCTTTCATGGTCAAACATGATCGAGCTGGAAAGCCCGTTATTTGGGGAACAAAAACGCACGTGTATAAATTAAGTCTATTGTGGTTTGCACACATGTAGCGTTGGTGTGCAATAACTATAATAATAATCCTTGCATTTAATATAGTACCTTATCCCCTTGTCAAATCATCTCAAAGAGCTTCACAGGACTTATTGTAAAGACATCAAGGCCTGGATGAGTGTAAACTTCCTGGAGTTGAACATGGATAAGACAGAAACTATACCCATGGCTCCTGACAACATTTTCTTCACTCTTGTGGTTCTAAACTCCTCAAACTCCCTCAAGACTCAATGAACCAGTGTGCGATCTAGGCATCCTGTTCAAACCCCAGCTGTCCCTCCTCTTTCATATCAAGTCCCTGATCAGGATCACTTTCTTCCATCTCCACCACATTGCATGCCTCCGACCGTACCTTACCCCAAATACAGCTGAAACCCTCTGGCATGCATTTGTCACCTCCCATTTGGAATACTCCAATGGACTCTTCGCTGGTCTCTCTAGCTCCACTATTCAAAGATCCAACCGATTCTGAACTCTGCTGCCCGCATACTGACCCAGACCAAACTCCATACCTACATCTCACCAGTTCTGGCCAGGCTCCACTGGCTCCCCATCACCAAACAGATCAAATTCAAGATCCTCATACTCGTGCTCAAATCCACTCACTCCCCGGTACCTCATAGCTTTGTGACCTTCTCACTCCCCAATCTGCCACCTGGTGCCTCCGTTCGACTGGTGCTGGCTTCCTGCTTGCAGTTATTATGCAGCCACAAAACTCTGGAACACTAACCCTCAATCCCTCTGCCTTGTCCCTTCTCTTCCCCTTTTCAGGTCCCACCTGAAAACTTTGCTCATCGACTGTGCTTAAATATTATTACAGGTGTTTGCATTAAATATTAAACTAAAGTATCAAAGTATTAAACTAAATCTGTATATGTTTCACTTTCTGATCATCCCGTCAATGCTAATGACATGAAAGAATCACAGAATCATACAGTTTTTCTTTGCTACGTTCATCACAACCCATGTCTCTCTCAGGTCACAGAGCACCTTAAACTCAATGACAAAAGAATAACTCAGCCCATAGCCCTACTTCTGATTTATCTGTGAGTAAGACTCAATTACTTTGGAACAAAGGTGTTAAAGTTATTAAAATAATTAATTATGGATGGAAATATTTTCTCTCTCTGTAGCCTAACAACTTATGTCTTCACGTTGAAAGGTTTTCTCATGACAGGTCAGTGGTTGCGTTGAGGATATATCAATTTTGCCTTAATTAATAGTCGGAAACTTAACTGTAGGGCTAAAGACAAGCTGGTAGTGTTGCTGCTTGCTCCAGAATAACACCAAATTTATTCCCACTTGAATTTGGAATAAAGTTGTGGAGCAGTGTAGACCCTTGACGTAGTGGTTAGAGCACATGCCTCGCAAGCGAGAGGACCCGGGTTTGATTCCCAGGCAGGGTGAAACCTTAAGTAAGTTTACTTGCTCCACACACTTCAGTTCAGAGTTAGGGAGGGGATAGGTTAGGTGGAGAGATTTTGGAAGACTGTTACTGAGGATAGGGGCTGAAGGCTTTGTCACCAATGATTGGATGGATGGATGGACAAGCAATAGAATCTGAATACAAGCCTTTCTTTGAAATCTTCTGTTCATTATCCCATCAATTCCGTGGCTCCCAGTGAGTTGAACATTTTTCAAGAAAGGTTAAATGAAACGAAGCCTGTGCCTTACGTTCAGTGGGTTGGTGCTGACAGGATATGTGTCAACCTTTCTCCTGCTGCTCACTGCATTGTGGAGAGCCACTAGTGGAGAACATCACATCAGTGAACAGGAGATTTGATGGCAATCTGATTATGTTCACATTCTATACTCCGTCACTTGACTCATTCTGAGGCCTTAACCCCACAGGTGTAGGAGGGTGAAATTAAAATGACTTTCTTCCAATAATAGGAAGGCAATCACATTAACGGAAGGTGAGAGGCAGAATCATTATCCCCACGAGATCTCAAACTAAAATAGAAACTGACTGATAAAGCAGCTATGGTCAGGCGGTGAGGTGAAAGAGCATTTCTCTTCGCGCCTTTCAAGTGAAACGTCCCGGTGACTTGACAGCAATTACTGTCAAGTGCAGCGACTGTTTTCATAGGCAGGTGCGACAACCATCTTACACAAGCAACAGTGAAATGGGTGGAAAAGTGTTGGCCAGGCCACCGGTAGAAATTCCTTTCTTCGCAGTTGTGAGAATGTAGAATACATGGACCAGAGGGTGGCCGTTAATCCAAAATCGATTCAGGTGTTTAATAGGAGATATATAGAAGCATGGGATGTGAGGCATGTAAGAGTCACGCAAAAGGACTGTGGAATTAATAATAATAATCCTTGCATTTGATGTAGCACTTTTCATACCTTCTAGACGTCTCAAAGCGCATCACAGAATATATTGTAAAGTGAATTGACTGTATAATCGTGGGCGAAACGCAGCAGCCAATTGCACACAGCAGTGTCCCACAAACAGTCGTGGATTGAAAATGACCAATTTTTATTAAAGTACTGTTTTTTTTTGGATGGATTATTATTGAAGTGTGTGTGTGGAGTAAGGAAACCTTCCCAAGGAAAGTTTCACCCTGATCTGCCTGGATTCGAACACAAGTCTCACACTTGTAAGGCGAGTGCTCTAACCACTGAACTACAGGAGCTCCAGGGATGTGAGGCCTGTAAGAGTCACAGAAAAGGACTGTGGAATTAAACAGATAAAGAGCCCCATGACTTTTAAAAAAAGCTTGACTGGCCAAAGAGCCTTTTTCTGTCCTGATCGGAGCAATGACTGAACCAATAGGTCAAATCACTGATAAAGAGGAAATAACTGTGTATGCAACTGTATTGGAGGGTGTGGGGGGGGGGGGAACAAATAGAGATTTGCTGCTGTTATCTATTGAAAGTGTAGATAAGGCTAGTTTGCCAATCTGGGATTCTGCATTGCAAGCAACTAATTGCTACACAGGATTCAATGAGGTAACGTAGAAGCCACTAAGAGTGTGCAGTGAGGTCTTTGGCTTGCAAAAATCCTTTCTTATATATAATAATAAACCTTGCATTTGATGTAGTACTTTATCACACCTTTGAGACATCTCAAAGCACTTCACAGAATATACTGTAAAGTCAAATTGTATATTTTGTGGGCAAACCGTGGCAGCCAATTGCTCATAGCAGTTTTCCCGATCAGTCATGGAGTAACCAAATTAATTTTTTTCCCTGATCTGCATAATTCAAGACTATGGTGGAAGTGGAGGCTCACTTTTCAATGCAATTTTATCTTTGCAAACGTTGCCAGAGAAGATCAAAACACTATTGAGTTCCCAATAATAATTCATTTTCATACAGCGCCTTATCACATCTTCGAGACGTCTCAAAGCAATTCACAGATTATACTGTAAAGTGAATTGACTGTATATTTTGTCACCTAAACGTGGCAGCGAATTGCACAAATCAGTGTCCCACAAACAGTTTGGATTGAATGACCAAATTATAATTTGGGGGGGAAAGGGGATTAATCTCTCCAGAAATGTGATGTGCCATTTGACTAACAACCAGGTTCCTGCTTACTGCTTTGTAAACAGAGGAGTGTAGAGTAAGGAAACTTACGCAACGTTTCGCCCGGCTTGCGCCCAGATGCTCTCGCTTATGAGGAAAAGCGCTCTAACCACTAAGCTACAGGACTCTCTATATATGTATTATATATCTAATATAGAGCAAAAAGAGCAGATATCTGCAAACAGGCTTCAATATTTGAAAGTGACGGTGCTATCATTGCAAGAAAATTAGCTTCTTCAACACATTGTAAGTGCCGAAATTGGAAAGGAAATAGACAGGAAAATTATAGGATGAACTGGGGAAAATAGCAGGAGAAATAACACAAGGATGTTTGACTTAATATTAATATTTCAGCACCTTGGGACATCCTCCCGACATGAAAGACACTATACAAATGCCCATCACATCAAAGCATCTCATAGCATTTCACTAGAAATTTCTGTCAAGTATAGTGACTGAGCATTTGTGGAAAAGTGTCAGAGAATAGTAAAAGCTCCTGTAGCTCAGTGGTTAGAGCACTTGCCTTATATCCGTGAGACTTGTGTTCGAATCCAGGCAGATCAGGGCAAAATCTTGGGCAAGACTCCACATGTCGAATAATAAGTGTAAGCATTTGGCCCATCATGTCTGTGTTAGCTCTTGTAGGAGCAGTCTCTCAGTCCAATTTACCTGCCCTTTCTCCGTAGCCCTATATTTTCCGTATACTTTATCATCAACACAAGTACATTGTGCCAACTATTGTTAGAGTTCAGACAATTCACTTTATAGTATATTTTGTGAAGTGTTGAGATATCCCGAAGACGTGATAAGGTGTTATATCATATGTTAGGATCATTATTATTAATCTCATATCTTTCTCTAACCTTTTGGGTTCCTTCACAATCTTTTGCCTCCTTGATCTACTCCCTGTTAACATTCTTTCACTTTTTCTACCACCTTTGATTTGTTTGCCATTGTCTTTCCCTGATTTCTACCACACCTCCGGTCATTTGCCTTCTGCATGTCCACCCCTTACCCATCAGCAGCCGTGCTTTCAGCCGCTATGCCCAGAAACCCTAGAAGACTCTGCACAAATCTCTCCACCTTTCCTACTCCTTGGCCATCTTCAGTCCTTCCTCTTCAACCCTTCTCTCTATTACATCCCCCCACCTTTCCCCAGCTCAGCACCATGATCCTCCACTGTTATGTTCCCTGAGATCCTTGTTGGGTTTAATATCAATCTGCTTTTGTCACCTCTTGGCTGGACTGCCCTCCTCGCCAGTATCTCATCCTCCACCAGAATTCAGCTCATACAAAACTCTGCTGCCCTCATTCTCACCCATACCAAACTTTGTACCTTGATTATCTCAGTGATTGCCAAACTGCACTGGCTCCTTGTCACAGAGTGGATCGACTTCAAGACCCTCACTCTTGTGTTTAAATACTTCCACTCCTCTGCACCTCCTGCCTCTCTAACCTCCTCTCTCCTCACACCAGTACCCATTCCCTCTGCTCTAATGAGTCCAGCCTCCTCCTTGTCCCCCAAATCCTCCACTCCCCCATCGTACTTTCAGTCACTATGCCGTGAAACTTTGTAACTCTCTCCCTCAACCCCTTCATCTCACCTTCTCCTTTCCCATCTTCAGGTCACATCTGAAGACCTTTCTCTTCGACTGCGCTTAGTCACTTTCCCCCTCCCCCAGCCTCGGGCTCCACCATTGTGAAGCGCTCTGAGACGCCACCTGGCATGGAGGGCGCTATATGAATGCAAGTTGCTGTTGTCTGTACAAATTATGCCTTCTCCAGAACTAGTCCCAGTGAGACAAAAATCAGATCCCTACTCTCCTATACTTTCCTATTATTACACTGGCTTGTGCTTGGCACGGGGAGTTAACCTGAGATTACAACTATCAAGGTCCTTCATCTCGATCTATCTCCTTATTCCTGAAACTCCCTCTGCAAAATTTGAACCCAGGGAGATGGGAACAATAGTAGGCCATTGCGCTTCTACTCTAGCCTGTGCCGCCATTCCATAAGATAAAGGCTGATCTGTACCTCAACTCCAATTACCTACCTGCCTTAATATCGTGTCCTACCAAAAATCTATCCATCCCAGTCTTGACAATTTGAATGGATCCAGGATCCACATCCTTTTTGGGGGTGGGGGGGAAGTGTTCCAGACTACCCTTTGAGTGAAAAACTGCCTCTTGATTTCACTCCTAAATGACCTAGCTCTGATTTTAAGATCATACCAGCCTTGTTCTGGATTACCCCACCACTGTTTTCTACGTCATGGGCTCCCACATGAACCGTGACTACTGACTGTTCTCCCATGGTCTACAAAATCTTCTGCAATCGTTCCGTCATGTCCCTTCCCCTGACACCTGGGAAGCAGGACACTAATCAGGGCTTGAGGTTGCTCCAAAGTCAGGCACCGCACAAGGCTAAATACAGGATCGACTTCGCTCTATTCTTCTTCATTGAGAGGATGGGGTGAAGAGAAGGAGGGAGGGAGATGTAAAATATGATGATATTCACAACAGAGTTGAAACAGGAGCTATAAATAGCAAAATTGTGTCGCTAGAAGTGTGTCACCAAAATTGTGTCATGTTTTTTGCTTTGGAGCAGAGTTCCCAGGGGTCAGAGTGACACACATCTGGTTATACAGTAAAAGCCTGTTTATCCAGTACCCAATCAACCCATAACTTCCGTATAACCAGCATCGCAAAAAAAAAGTCCACATTCGATTAACTGGAAGTTATCCAGAAAAATACCGACTGAAAAATGCCACCTGACTCCTCAGTACAGGATTCATTTGGTGGCATGACAAGTACTCGGTCTCCAGACTGAACATATCCTGCTTCAATTTTATCAGTAACACAGAATCCCGATCCTTGATATTTGAAAACATCGGATACACTCAATCTAAACAGTTTTTCCACTGGTCTTTGCGGCGACTTGAAAGAATAAATTTGCTCTATCAGACAAGCTCCATTGTATCAAGCTTTGAGTTCAGGCACTTGACTTCTTGTCGTTAGATTCTCGTCATTCAATCCAGTTCTGGGGGTGTAAGCAATGAAGATTCTTTGAAGCCTGCTTGCGTCAAGAACTGTGCAAGTTTATTTGAAATCTTTCATGTCGCCAATTCACCTGATCCATTTTGTTAACAGCAACTGCCAACTGTGTGACACCAAAGGAATGAACTAGTAGGGGGCCCACGGCCCCAGGGGATGGAGGCAACTGTCTGCACCCCTCGCCGGGCCGAGAGGCCCGCGGCCCCAGGGGAGGCCGGGTGCAGGCGGCCGACTTACTTTCACCACGTCCAAACAACTTCACTCTCAGCTCAAACTATTGTAACAGAAGTGATTAAACCTTATCTTACAGTGCCTACTATTGAGTGGAAAACCTCAATGTCTGTGTTCCTACATTCCATGCTGACAATCTCTATCATCAACCCGTTCTGTGAGCTCCACAATAATCTAACAACATCTCCCTCGTCCTGTCCCCATCAAACCTTGGCCTCTGTTCCTAACAACTTCCCGTCTTGGCCTATAATGTTATCCAGAGATTAGCTAATATGTGTTCGTATGTCGAACATTCTACATGGGGTCCACGTAGCGTTGCCAAACCTATAGAGTGTAGAAAAATGCCAAAGAGAGAGAAAAAGTGTAATAGCTTTAGTTGCCGCTGTAAGGTGTTCACTATTATTTTTTTTTCTGCGACCTAAATTAGCCTCCAATAGGTCCTCTCACCTCTTGGGGTCAATATCACAACTGAAGCTCAACCAAAAAGTTATCTCCGTCTCTTTTGTGCACTAAGCGCAACTTGTAAGTACGCTCTTTATACAAATTGTTCAGCCGTATCGCTTCGGCCGCTTTTTAAAAATGGTTTAAAAACATTTAAGCGTTATAAAAGCATTTTCAAAGTTAAAAAAAAAATGATGACTTTCCGCGACCCTACTGAGGACCCCCTACCCTGATTTGGGTCGGGACCCGAGGTTGGGAACCACTGTGCTAGAGACTCAGCGAAAGAAAAATGGCGTGAGTTTCAGTCGTTAATGTACTGTTCCAACCAGCACAGACTTACCTTCGGTTGACGGCTGAGGTGAAGCCCAGAGGTGAACAAGGTCATAGGCATGGACAGACTCAACTTGTGAATAACTGAGGAGATCCCAACCAAGCAAGAACCGACAGAAAGGAGCCTCCTCGTCAAACCTGCAAATTATGAAACTGAGGGAGAAAAATCATCCATAAATACAACAAATTGTATTGTCTCACAAAGATCAGTCAAACCATCATCAACGATCGATCCCACAGGGGTCTTATTACCCAAGGTTCAGATTCTTTCCCTTCACCACCACAGAGAAACACCATTTGATTTACAGTTCACCCGAAGGACAATTGCAGACTTTCAACAACTTCGATTTATATAGCGCCCTCCACGCCGGACGGCGCCTCAAAGCGCTTTCAGCCCTGATCTGACTCAACTACCCACTCAAGGCAAGGGTCAGAACCAACTCAGCCAAGTTAACAATTCAACCAAGTCAACCATGATCCCATCTCCGCCTAAACTGATTCAACCACTGCGCTAACCTGGTCTGGACAGGAACCGGCTCATGGCAGCTTCAGTGACCCTGCCCCAGCAAAGACCAACTTTCGGCTGCCACATATTACCAGTCACTAGCATACCAGCCATACAAACATCTCCGACCCGGGCCCTGGTGGCCACTGACCCGAGGGTCCATCTAATCCTCCATAACTGCCCATAACCAACCACGGCAAACAGACACCAACTCTGCCCCTGCACTGAACAACTTGCACTTGACCACTCACCCCGACAGAAACCAGCTCTCAGCCACCAAACTGAGCCAACATTCGCAGACACCACCTCTGGGTGGACAAATATACTCAACCAACCTTCACACAGCTACTCTACATTCTCCAAGTACAAACAAATTTATTCTTTTATCTCAGTTTAAACTATTGCAACAGAAATGAATACTTTTTTTTAACAACATGTAACTATACTGCCTAACCTTAATCTCCATGTTGCTACATTCTATGTTCATCAATTCTATCCTCAATCTGACCTATGAGCTCCACATTAACCTAACAACATCTCCCTGGTTCTGACCCCAGCAAACCTCAGCCTCTGTTTCTAACAACTTCCCCTCTTGACGTACAATGTGATCCAGAGATTGGCTCATATATGTTTGGATGTCGGACATCCTGCATGGAGTCCACACTGTTTTGCCAAACCTCTGGAGTGTAGAAAGCTGCCAGAGAAAGAGTGTAATAGCTTTAGTTGGCACCATGACGTTTCTACTATTACACTCACCTGATGTTCCACGAATCCCAAGGTGCTAGAGCCACAGAGAAAGAAAAATAGCGCAAGTTTCAGACGTACCTTCGGTTGACGGCTGAGGTGAAGTCTGAAGGTGAACAAGGTAACTCACAGGCATGTACGGGCTCCAGGTCAACTTCAGAATAACCAAGGAGATCCTAGCCAAGCAACAACCAACAGAAAGGAGCCTCCTCGTCAAATCTAAAAATGATGAAACAGTGTGTGAGAAATTCATCCATAAATACAACGAATTGTACCATCTCACTCACAAAGAGCAGTCAACCCAACAACTGAACAAACTCAGCTCTGAATCCAATCAACTGAAACAACTCTCAGCTCTGAACCAACTCAACAACTAAACTAACTCAGCCCTCAACCAACGCTGACAGAAACTGACTCTCGGCAGCTACACAACGCCAGTCACTAGCAAACCGACTTTGTGACCCGCTTCAAAACAGCCCCGACAGAAACCAACTCTCAGCCCTGAACAAACTCAAAGTGTGAAAATGTGCCACAGAGAGAAACAGGTTCCAATTTTGTCACCATCTCAGGATCCCATACTTCAGACTTACCACATCATATCCTCAGAGAAACCCAGCCAGGGCCAAGCTCCACCACCAGCAGACAAACCAAGGAACTGCTCTGACCCATAAGCCTCCAGCAAAGTCCGCTTTACAGCTGAAAATGAATCTTTCCTATAATGGTTGGAGTGGGCTCAGCCTCAGGGTTAAAAACTCACAGCTTTCAGTTCAATCATGTTGTGGCCACAGGACAATGATATTCCCATGAGGTCCAATTGAAGGTCCAGCCTCCATGCATCTGACATCAATCAAGATCCATCATGTTGCTTAGGCCCCCATTAACTAGTTTAGATAATTGGCTGACTACCGTAAATCTCCGCGTATAAGGCGCACTTTTTTTCACGTCAGAAAGTCTTGAAAGTTGGGGGTGCGCCCTATACGCAGATACAAGGAAAAGACGACCAGCCCCAAGAGGTACGTCATCAAGCTGCGCCTTCAGTACGACTACCCGCTCTCCAGGATCGGCAACGCAGACCAGGCGCCACTCACCTTCAATGTCTGGTAATTCTTACTTCACGGTAATGCTGGGTTGCACCGCCGATGGATGTTTTATTCTGGAGGAATTTTTTTTTCCACCGGCAATATCATCGAAAATGCTTCTATTTTTTTCACCAAGAAAAGGTCAAAAGTGGGGAGTGCGCCTTATATGCGAGTGCACCTTACACACGGGTATTTACGGTATATATTGAATAGTTTGGAGGATTAGCCTGGCGTCCACTGCCCAACCATTGGTGGCCAGGCTTTCTGCCTCTCTGCTCCCACACTGTAGAACTCCATCCCGCAGTCCCTCCGCCTTGCTTCCTCCTTTTCCTTCTTCAAAGCCAGTCTCAAGACCTTCCTCTTTGACCGCGCCTTCGGCTCCCCTCCTAACTCTTCCCCCACCCCTACTCTCCCTATCCCAACCCTCCCACCCTGCTCGGGTCCTGAACTAACTGTTCAGTACCTGGGATGTCCTCCCGATGTGAAAGGCGCTATATGAGTAATTTTGTTGTTGTTGTTTGAGTCCTTTTTAATATATAAAGGTATTGAAGGATGTAGGGCTAGGGTGGGTAATTGGAATTAAGATAGAAGTTTGAGTTCATCCGGGCTAACTAGAGCAGTTAGGGAAAGTATAAAACTAAAAGAAAAGGCCTATAAAACTGCCAAAAAGTGCAGCAAACCTGTGGACTGGGAGAGTTTTAGGGACCAATAAAGAAAAACTAAAAAGCTCATTAAGAGTGAGAAAATGGTTTATGAGGGCAAGCTAGCCAGGAACATAAAATCAGATTGTAAGAGTTTTTATAAATACATTAAGAGGACTAGGCTAGCAAAAGTAAATGTGGGTCCATTACTGGCAGAGACAGGAGGAATTATAATGGAGGATAAAGATATCCAACAAAGATAAAATGTAGAGCATCCAAACCTTCCTGGATGACTAGGGCAATTGGAGTTAAAATAAAGCAAAAACAGGAGGCTTATGACAAGTGTCAGGCCCAAGATACAGAGGTTAACCAAGCAGAATATAACAAGTGTAGGAGAGAACTTAAGGAAATTAGAGGGGCAAAAAGACGGCATTAGAAACAATTAGCAGGTAACATTAAAGGGAACCCTAAGGTATTTTACAAACATAGTAAGAGTAAAAGATTGGTCAAGGGTAGGGTGGGGCCAATTAGGGACCAAGGAGGAAATCTTATTGTAGAGGCAGAGGGCACGGCTGATGTACTGAATGAATACTTTGCCTCTGTATTCACAAGAGAAGAGGATGCAGCGAATGCTGCATTATTGGAGGAGAGGGTAGAAGAAATGGATAGGATTAGTATAAACAGAAAGGAAGTATTAAAAAGGTTGACGGCGCTCAAAGTAGATAAGTCACCCAGTCTGGATGGGATGCATCCTAGGTTACATCCTAGGATGTACGGGAGCAAATAGCAGAGACTCTGGCCACAATCTTTCAATCTTCCTTGGACACAGGGGTGGTGCTAGAGGACTGGAGGGTTGCTAATGTTACTCCCCTGTATAAAAAGGGGCAGAAGGACCCAACCTGGGAACTACAGACCAGTCAGTCTAACGTCGGTAATGGGCAAACTTCTAGAGTCTATAATCAGGGACAAGATAGATCTTTACTTAGAAAGATATAGGCTAATAAAGGACAGCCAGCATGGATTTGTTAAAGGCAAATCTTGCCTTACAAATCTGATAGAATTTTTCAATGAAGTAACGGAATGGGTGGACGAGGGTAGCGCAGTTGATGTAGTTTACATGGATTTTCAAAAGGCATTTGACAAAGTGCCGCATGAAAGGCTTATTAGGAAAGTAGAGGCCCATGGCACTAAAGGGACAGTGGCAGCATGGATCTACAACTGGCTGTGAGACAGAAAGCAGAGAGTTGTGGTGAGTGACTGTTTTTCAGACTGGAGGGAAGTGGCGTCCTCCAAGATCGGTTTTGGGACCACTGCTCTTTTTAATATATATTAATGATCTGGACTTGGGTGTAGGGAACACAGTTTCCAAATTTGCACATGATACTAAGTTAGGGAGAATAGTAAATACTTAGGAGGATAGTAACCATCTGCAACAAGATATAGGTAAAATGGGCAGACACATGGCAGATGAAGTTTAATGCAAAGAGTGTGAGGTGATACATTTTGGGAGAAAAAATGAGGGGAGGCAATATAGGCTAGATAGTACAATTTTAAGGGGTGTGAGGGAACAGAGAGACCTGGAGATTTGTGTTAGTAACTCTTTGAAGGTGGCAGGACAGGTAGACAAAGCCATTAAGAAGGCATATGGGACTAGGCTTTATAAATAGGGGTATAGAGTACAAAAGTCAGGAAGTGCTGACTAACCTCTATAAAACTTTGGTTAGGCCTCAGCTGGAGTACTGTGTCCAATTCTGGTCACCACACTATAGAAAGGATGTTAAGGCATTGGAAAGGGTGCAAAGAAGATTTACTAGAATGGTACCAGGATTGAGGGACTTCAGTTACGGGGAAAGGCTAGATAGGCTAGGTTTATTCTCGTTGGAACAGAGAAGGTTGAGAGGAGACCTAATAGAGGTTTATAAAATCATGAGGGGATTCGACAGGGTGAATAAGGAAAACTGTTTCCACTAGTGAGCGAATCTGTGAATCCTGGTCACAGATTTAAAATAGTTTCAAACGAAGCAAAGGGGAGCTGAGGAAAAAACGTTTTCACTCAGCAGGTTGTTTGAATCTGGAATGCATTGCTTGAAAAGGTGGTGGAGGCCGATTCGATAACAGCTTTTAAAAGAGAATTAGATCTTTATTTAGGGAGAACAGGCCTGTTAGGTTATGGGGAGAGAGCTGGGCAGTGGGATTGAGTTGTTCTTTTCAAAGAGCTGGCACAGACTAGATGGGCCAAATGACCTCCTTTTGTGCTGTAAAATTCTATGATTCTATGGCAGAGTCCCTAAATAAATACAGTAAAAACCTGTTTATCTGGCACCCAATCAACCATAACTTCCGTATAACCGACATTGCAAAAAAAAGGTCCGCATTCGATTAACCGGAATTTATCCGGAAAAATGCATTACATTTTTTGGGGTGTGTTTTCTGCTGAATATCCAGCACACTCTTTAACCGGCATTGGCCAGGTCCTGAGGGTGCTGGATAAACGGGCTTTTACTATATCTTGGGTCCTGTAGCTCAGTATTAGAGCACTCGCCTTAAAAGCGAGAGATTTGGGTTCAATTCCAGGCAGGGTGAAACCTTGGGCAAGTTTCCTTACTCCATCCACCTGATAATAATCCTTCAAGAAAAAAAACAATAATAAATTGGTCATTTGAATCCATGACTGTTTGTGGGACACTGCTGTGCGCAATTGGCAGCCACATTTCCCTCACAAATATTTGGTTTCCTACATCTCTCACTCATGAGGGCTGGTGTTTGTGGCCACCACAATCCCAGTGAGAAATGCTGTCAAGCTGCACTGTTGGAAGTGTCCAGTCTGTCATCCTGGCTACGTAACAATCACTCAGGTCGGCAAGTGCACCAAGTGGTGAAAATCGATCATACACTGTGTGGCTGTTTGTGGGACTTGGCCCTGCACGAAACAACTGCCATAATTTTTCAAAAAGACTCAGTCACCACACACGAGAACAATTACCTGTGAAGTGCTTTGAGAAACATTTCAGAGTTAGGCAAGAATCGGGTGTGTATTCCTGTTTTCTGCACTAGATGTAGGGTCACCACGGTTTGTAAACTAAATCCGAGGACACACATTGAAAAAAAATCTAACTCATAACAATTCCTGATGCTGGCAAGGCTTATTGGATTCATTGATGGAGTCCTCTGATGAGTGTATGTGTTTTAGAATGTTATTGTTCTTGCCCAGTTTGTTGCTGAACTCAAGACAGGAAATTCCACATCCCAGGGGCTGTCCCAGGGACATTGGGGATCTATGCTCACCCTTCCAAATGGCCTGGCATATCATGCGCCGTTCAAATAACCATTAATCTGCTTGATGAATTTGGGAAATGGGAATGCAAAAGAGCAACTGTAAATTGACGGGTCAATAAAGCTCCTTCTTCCTGTCGTATCGATTTGTCTGCTGTCTCCATACAGCAGGCTGATACATGTCTCCCGCCCATCCCACCCCACTATTGACAGTCATGCCTTCAACCTCTCTGCTCTACGCTTTGGAACTCCATCCCACAGTCCCTTTGCCTTGCTCCCTCCCTTGCCTCCTTCAATGTACCTCTCAAGACCCTGTTCTTCAACTGTGCTTTCTGTCACCCTCCTAACCCAACCCTCCCTGCCCTCCTCCCCTCCTCATCCCAACCACCAGCTCGGGTCCAATTCCCTAACTGACCAGCTCCTTGAGACGTCCTCCCAATGTGAAAGGCGCTATACAAATGTAATTTTGTTGTTGTTTTCAGTAGTTTACAGGAGTTGAGCCACTGAACTGAAACACAAAATACAAAGCTATGAATTTATCCGGGGAAGAGATTTTGTTTGATGACTCCAGTGTTCCAATTTGCATGATCATTTGTAGGCTGGATCCAAATGTCTATTGTTTTCTATAAATAGTATCTCCCTCCATCTTCCTGGGCAGATCTGGTTTAAATTAATCATAATCATCCAGCATTTATTTGGCTGAAAATCCTGGGCCTGAATTAATGTGTAATCCTTGGAACCATACAGCACAATTTACAGCACAGAAGAAGGTCATTCTTGTGGGTGAAAAATAATAACAACCACAACAATAATCAATGCGTTTGATATAGTGCACTATCACGTCATTGAGTCCCAGTGGGACTTGAACTCACATAGTCTACAATGACATTCCAATGCAGTGCCGGGTGTTGCATTATTGGTCTTTTGGATAAAACGAGGGCCCCGTCTACCTGTTTAGGCAGATGTTAAAAATCCCATGGCACAATTTGAAGAGAGAAGGGAGCTTCTCCTGGTGTCCTGGCTAACATTCCACCAAATAAAATTGGTCGCTCATTTCATGGCAGTTTGTGGGACACTGCTGATTGCAATGCCACATTTGCGTACAAATACATAGTCACTTAATTTCACTGTATATCCTGTAAAGCGCTATAAGACTTTTCCTTCTCATATGACAAGGCACCCTACCATAAGGATCTATGAAATACCATTTGATATTTGTGAACAGCAACCCACAATATAACACAACATAAGAACTTAAGAATAAAGAGCAGAAGTAGGCCATTCGGCCCCTCGAGCCTGGCCCGCTATTTAATAATATGTTCAAGGACTCAGCATCTACAACTTTTTGGGTTAGAGAATTCCATAAATTCACTACCCTCTGAGTGAAGAAGTGTTTCCTCAACTCTGTGCGAAAAGGCTGACCTTAATCTTAAAACTGTGACCCCTAGTTATAGATTCTCCAACCAGAGGAAACAGTCTCCCACTGTCTATTCTGTCATGCCCCTTAATAATCTTATAGAATCTTATAGAATAATCTGATAAAATCACCTCTAATTCTATATTCTAGAGAATATAGGCTTAGATTACTCAACCTCTCCTCATAGGTCAACCTGTTCATCGCCGGAACCAACCTAATGAATCTATCCTGAATTTACAATGTGTCTGCTTTGTAAACATTGCATTTTAGATCATCTATTGTTTGATCTCCATGGGTCTCCATGGGTCACACTAGAACTCACAGATGTTGTTGTTACTGTTGGAATGAATCAAATGCGAGGAACATATAATTGTTATTATTATTTATGCTTCAGGGAAAATATTTTTTTCATTACTTTCAACTTCTAGTACTGTTCTGTTAATGGTTTTATAAACCAATACAAGAGTGCAGAGACACTGAATGTATTGTAAAACATTGCCCTAGCACATTGAAGTGCGACTAGCATATTTACAGAATAAATTTGCAATACACTTGAAATGAATGCGCCCACATAGTCATTGTCTCGCAAGCCCTTCAATTTAGTGGTTTGAGCACTCGCCTCATGCTAGAGAACCTGGATTTGATTGCTGGGCAGGGAAAACCAAGTTTCCTTACTCTGTTTACTTAGCACTGAATAGGAACCAGGTTGTTACTCGATTGGTGGATCGCTTTCCTGGAGGTAATAATAATAATATAGCACATAGTGTATTTTGCGGTAAAATCACAGTCTTATAGAGTAACCAAGCGTTTGAACTGGCCAATAGCATGTCGCTACGTCGTCATTGTTCAAAAGCCAGCTGATTTTGAAGCGACACCACGCCAAGTCAATATTACAGTAATTTAACCAGTATTAAAGTACAGTGCTGTACAGTTACCCCAAGTACCCCTTCTTGCCTATGTATGCTACTTTGTGTGTTATTTTGTGTTTTGTGTGTTGTTTTGTGTGTTGTTTTGTGTGTTATTTAGTGGGTTTAAGGTCCGAATATTTTGTGAAAAGAAAACATCTCGGGTTCTATTACGGGCCCACGTGGGAAACCGCAGTTCGATTTACGACGTTTGAATTTGTGTGACATTTTTCAGGACCACAACCC
This sequence comes from Hydrolagus colliei, assembly GCA_035084275.1. Classification (NCBI taxonomy): domain Eukaryota; kingdom Metazoa; phylum Chordata; class Chondrichthyes; order Chimaeriformes; family Chimaeridae; genus Hydrolagus; species Hydrolagus colliei. Next base: position 67,082,502 of record CM068744.1, on the reverse strand, counting down.
TGAAGTAAATCGTGGGATACTTGTATTGTCTTAGGATCTTTAACGTCCACCTGAACCGGCAGACCACTTTTAGACACTTGAAGAACTCATGGTACATGAATGACATGGGGTATGTGGGCACTTGATTCAAATGCCATTGGGCACAAGATAGAGGGTGATTCAGCACAATTTGAGTAAGGATCTGGGCCGCTGGATTTGTCTCACTGTCTTGTATGCATTACCGGCAAAATAGACAGGAAAAAGATCCTGCCTTCGTACTCTGTCATGCTGCCCAGAATGGTCACCAGCAAATATATTAGATTGTCACACAAAAATATTTCCCAAGTGAAACAATTGCCTTTGTTGGATACTCATGAAGATAATAAGGAACAATTGACTAGAACCAACGGAAGGGGATCAGGAGGTAGGAAAGCATGAAGCAGGTAGAACTGAGTAAGCGATTTTGGGTGAAACTGTTTGATTTTGTAATTGGCGAACTGAAATAAAAGAGTATTCTACACCTTGTTTGTTGGGAACATAACAGCTTTACCCCAGGAACAGAAGAGCAGAGTAAATTGTTGGTCAGCAGCAGATATAATATTCTTTCATAACAACAACAACAAAATTGCACTTATATAGCGCCTTTCACGTCGGGAGGACGTCCCAAAGCGCTGAACAGTCTGGTCGGGACCTGAGCGGGGGGTGGTGGGGGGGTTGGAGGGTGGGGGAGGGTCGAAGTAAGGGGAAGGAGGGGGAAGAGTTAATGGGCAGCTGAAGGCGAGGTCGAAGAGGAAGGTCTTGAGACCGGCCTCGAAGAAAGAAAGGGAGGAAGCAAGGTGGAGGGGATGTGGGATGGAGTTCCACGGTGTGGGAGCAGAGAGGCTGAAATTTAATCACATTTACCATCCACACAGCCGAGGCCATGGGGTTGAGAGCATTGCTGACCTCAAGAGCCTGAAGACAATAACCTCAATCACCCACAAAATACGCAGTCAATCCACTTTATAATATATTTTGTGGTATTCATTCTTGCTCCCGTGATTTTCACAATACAATAACAACAGTAACCTAGGACACTGCTGTGCGCAATTGGCTGCCGCATTTCACCCACAAAATGCACAGTCGATCCACTTTACAGTATATTCTGTGAAGCGCTTTGAGACATCTGAATGACATGCTACGCCACTATATCAAATGGACAATTTATTATAACTGAAGAGCTTGGTGATAGGCTTTGCCGCTGTTAAGCTCTACCCTACGTGGAGGACACTGTATAAATTTTTCTTGTTGATGTGTAGAGCAAAACCCCAGAGATCTCACCAGATCTGTGACTGAAACTGCAACACACCATTGCAAAATAAAGCCATCATATACTATATCTCTGCCTTACTTATGAGCGAGACGTTCTGACTAGGATATACAGTGATATCACAAATTATCACAAATTAAGTTTTGTATGTAAACTGTGTCACTGGCAACAGGGATTCTTCCAATGCCTCCTGTTAAACCCTACAAATCAAAGATTGGAGTAGGGTGGGGTATTGTAGTCCTAGCTGGAAGCTTGCCAGACTAAATGTGTCTAAATCGAAGAGTGTACAGAATTGTAGAAAATTATTATATTGGAAGCTATTCCTTCTGAGAAGTGTGATAATCCAGCTTCCAAATTAACAATTGGATTTAGGAATTATCCATCATACTGCACAAACTTAAATTTTAAGACAAAGATGGTCTCAAGGGCAAAGACTGAATGAGATTTAAGGCCTTGGGGCCTGTTAGATAAAAACTCAATAAAATTAGGAGTGATTCGCTATGTCAGTCAGAACTACTTTATTGGCTCAGAAATGGAAGCTTTTAAACCCAAGATTTGGAAAGATTGAATAGACTTTCATGTGTTATAAATTCTTACTTTAGAGAAACTTCAGTCCATTCTGCAGGTTTGAGTCGGCTCAAGTTGATGCAATCGATTTGCAAATTCTACTTGATTTGATTCTTGTGTTTTGCTCTCACTATTGCTTTTCGCAGACAAACTGCTAAAACACAATCTGGCTGCCTCATAGTTTGTGCATTTTGCTAATCTTGATCTCTGAGTGCTGGCTTAGGGGGACTGGCATTGCCAGGGTGGGTGGCGTTCTGGATATCTAAATATCCCTAGTTTAATGGATATTCAACCAATTCAAAACTCTGCTACCCAGATACTCACCCACATAAAACTCTGAACGTCAATCATACCAGTCCCTCCTAGGCTCCACTGGCTCTCAATTACTGAATGGATTGTTTTCAAGATTCTCTTGCTCATTTTCAAATCCCTTCATGCCCTCCCTATCTATCTGACCTGCTTACCCTCTGACTCCACCATCCGTTACCTCTGCTCTGGTGGCTCCAACCTCCTGTTTGTCGCTCATCCCCACTGCTCCACCATCGGTGGCCGTGCATTCCAGCCACTACACCCCAAAACTCTCTCCCTCAATCCCTCCACCTTGCCCCCTCCCTCCCCACTTTCAAATCACAGCCGAAAGACCTTCTTTTTTGATCGTGCTTACCGTCACCTCCTTGCTCCCTCTCTCCCCTGGCTCAGGCTCAGACTCTGCCATTGCCAAGCGCTTCCTGCATTCCTATATAAATGCAAGTTGTTGTTGTTGTTGTTGAAAGCACCTTTTGCAATCACCTACCCTGGTACAAGCCAGTTGCACATCTGTCTGTCCAACCTATTGCCTGAAGGCTGGAAGTGAGCCATAAGAAAGCACCATGTAGATATGGGTCCAGGTAAGAGCTTGCTCGAGCGGAGGTGTGTTCATGTTTCTTTCTTGAATTAATCTTCCAAATCTTCAATGAAAGAAAATTCATTATGTTGGCTGACCATCTAAGGTCGGCGCCATCACTGCTGTGAGGTACACACTAACTGGTTTATAGACAAGTGCCTCAACCATTTAAGTGGTGGCGGTTGTGATCAAGCACAAACAGTCTTTTCAGCATATCGAATCATACATTGTATATATCCCATGGCACCATTCGACCCTCCCCCACCCTCCAGTCCTGGCCAACAATCTCCCAAATAAAATTTGCGGGACATTGCTGTGCACTAATCGGCTGCTGCTTTCGCCCACTAAATGCACTGTCAATCCACTTTACAAACCTTTATTCTACGAAGTGAATTGAGTGTATTTTTGTGTGTAAAATGCATCTACCAATTACGCACAGCAGTGTCCTACAAACAGTTGTGCATTGAGTGACCAGTTTATTAGCATTATTGTTTGCATTATTTTTTGTAGGAATTATAACCCTTGGAAAAGCAATCAGCCAATCTACTAACAACCGTGTTTCTTCATACTGTAGGAAAGTACTGTAGGAAAGTACCGTAGAAAAGTGGAAATTGGTCCCATATCCTTTGACATTGTCTATCTACCTACACTGCATCTCCTCTCAGCTCAAAGTTCACGGATCTGCCCTTGCCTGGGTCGAATCTTACCTCTCCCTCCGTCTCCACTTTGTCGCCACTAACGGCTTCTCTCAGCGGGCTCCAGCCTGCTCCTGCCCACCATCGGCGGGCGAACCTTCAGTCACTCTGCCCCCATTTTGTGGAATTCCATCCTGCATTCCCTCTGCCTTGCCCCTGCCCCTCCCTAACCTCCTTTAAATCCCATCTCAAGATTCTCCTCTTTGACTGTGCCATCAGTCAATCCCTTCCCACCACTTCCCTCCGCCCTCCTCGATCCCGATCCCAGCTCGGGTCTGAAACACTGACTGTCCAGCGCATTGCCATATCCTCCCAATGTGAAAGGTGCTATACAAATGTAATTTTGTTGATGTTGTTATTGTTAGGTAAACAGAGGCATGTGGAATAAGGAATCTTGCCCAACATTTTGCCCAGATGGGAATTGAACCCAAGGTTTCTCACTTGCAAGGCAAGCACTCGTACGTCTAAGCTACACGGCTCCACAAATCAGGTGTTCGAGATGTCTCAAAGCACTTCACAGAAATAGCTGTACATGGGATCTTACTGTTTGCAAATGGCTACCTTAATAGAAACAATCACCCTATTTGACAATTAACCATAATGAGCTTGGAAACATTTTGATATGATATGATTAACACTATAGCATTGATGATCGCTGTAGGAGCCCATACGACCGATCGCATTAGTGTGAGTGTTTGCTCTTCTAATAAAGCCATTTACCCTAATCCCAATTCCCTGTACTTTCCCATACCACCCTCTTGTTCATTTCCTCTGAATGTGCATAAGCTAAATCCTTTTCAAATGCCTCAGTTATCTTTGCTCCCACAGCCATTCTTGGCAAAACAATTCCACGCCTTCTGCATCCCTGGGAGAAAAATAAATCTTCTTTTTATGAGCTAATTATAATTTTGCCTCTGCTCACCTAGCAGTGAGTAGGAACCCAGCTGTCGATTGGCGAATCGCTTTTCTGGGGGTAATAAACCCATCAATAATTATCAGAATTTGGTCACTCAATCCACATCTGTGGGTAGGACACTGCTGTGCGCTATAATAATAATCCTTGCATTTGATGTAGCGCTTTTCACATCTTATCGATGTCTCAAAATGCTTCGTTGAATAACAACAACAACAACAACAATTTACATTTATATAGCGCCTTTCACGTCGGGAGGACGTCCCAAGGCGCTAAACAAGAGGAGTGTGACCCGAGCTGGGAGGGGAGTGTTTGGGAAGGGGTGAAACACGAAGGGAAGGTAAAAGAGTTCGGGGTGGAACAAAAGGCACGATCGAAGAGGAAAGTCTTCAAATCGGCCTTGAAAGAGGAAAGGGAAGAGGTGAAACGGAGGGATTGAGGGATGGCATTCCATTGGGTGGGAGCGGAGAAACTGAAGGCCCGTCCTCCGATGGTGGGGCGGTTCAGGCGGGGGGCTTGGAGCAGGCCAAGTCCTGTTGAACGGAGGGTCCGGGTGGGCGTGTAGGGGGAGAGTAGATCGGCTAGGTAGGATGGGGCAAGGCCGTGCAAGGCCTTGTAGGTGAGGACGAGGATCTTAAATTCGATCCTCTGGAGGATGGGGAGCCAGTGGAGACGGGCGAGGGTGGGGGTTATGTGGTCACGGAGGCGGGTGCGGGATAGTACACGGGCTGCAGAGTTTTGGATGGCCTGCAGCCTAGAATGGAGGAGCTGGGGAGGCCGACTAGGAGAGAGTTTCCGTAGTCCAGCCGTGAGGTGATGTACGCGTGCACGAGTGTTTCGGCAGCGCGGGGGGTAAGATAGTTGCGGAGCCTGGCAATGTTGCGCAGGTGGAAATAGGCGGTGCCGGTCAAGGCGCGGATGTGGGGGAGGAAGGAAAGTTTTTTGATCGAACATGATGCCGAGGTTCCTGATTGGCTTTGTGAGGTGGAGAGTGCAGCCTTGGATGTTGAGGCTGGCAGTGCCCGATGTGTGGAGGCGCTGGCTTGAGCCAATCAGGAGGGCCTCGGTCTTACTCACGTTCAATTGCAAAAAGTTGTCCCTCGTCCACGATTCGATGTCGGACAGACATGCTGTCAGAACATCGATCGTCTGGGGGTTGAGGGATGAGGCAGAAAGGTACAACTGGGTGTCATCCGCATACATGTGGAAATTTACCCCATGTTTGCGAATGACGTCGCCCAGAGGGAGCGTGTAAAGGGTGAAAAGAAGGGGACCAAGGACAGAGCCCTGAGGGACGCCGTGGGAAACTGTGCGGGGGTTTGATGAAAAGCCATTGGAAGAAACAAAATGTAAACGGTGGGTCAAATAAGAGTGGAACCAGTCAAGGACTGTGCCTTGAAGGTTGAGGTGGGAGGAAAGACGTTGAAGGAGGATGGTGTGATCGACTGTGTCGAACGCAGCAGACAGGTCAAGGAGGACGAGGAGGCAGAGGGAGCCCTGGTCACAGGCGGTTAGGATGTCATTTGTGACCTTGACCAGGGCAGTTTCTGTGCTGTGGATAGGGCGGAAACCTGATTGGAGGGGTTCAAAAAGTGAATGAGTTGAAAGGAAAGAGCGGAGCTGGGAGGCAACCACTCTTTCAAGGACCTTGGATAGAAACGGGAGGTTGGAGATGGGTCTATAACTTGATGGTTGCGACGCATCAAGGGAGGGTTTCTTCAGGATAGGGGTGATGGTGGCTGTTTTAAGGGAGGTAGGGACGGTTCCTGTGGAGAGGGAAAGGTTAATGGTGTCAGAAATGAGTGGGGCTAACAAATGGAGCTGGGTGCGGAGGAGGGGGGTGGGGATGGGGTCCAATGAGCACGTGGTGGGTTTCATGGAGGTGATTGTTTTTGTGATTGAAAGCGGGGTGGTGGGGTTGAAAGTGTGAAATGGGGGGTGAGTAGGGGTTGAGGTAGCTGATGAGGGCACTGAGGTGGAGGAGTGGTGAGGGGAGGAAACCGCAGAGCGGATTTTCTCGATTTTCGATTCGAGGAAATCCAGCATCTCCTCGCAACGAACATTTGAGGAGAGGATCTGCGAGGTGAGGCGGGGGGGGCGGAGGAGCTGGTTGGTGGTGGCGAAGAGGAGGCGGTGGTTGTCCTTCGCTTCCAGGATTATCCTGGAGTAGAAGGCTGATTTGGCGGTGGCTAGGGCGGAGCGGTAATTTTTGATGCGGTCCAGCCAGATTTGCCGGTGGACCGTGAGGCCAGATTTGAGCCAGGTGCGTTCAACTGCTCTCACTTGGCTTTTGAGGGAGCGGAGGTGAGATGTGTACCACGGTGATGATCGGGAATGGGAGACGGTTTTGGAGGTGAGGGGGGCCAGGGTGGAGAGGGTAGTGGAGAGGGTGTTATGGAGGGCGGTGGAGGCGGAGGATGGGTCTGTACAAAAAGAATGCCATTGTGGGAGGAGGTCGGAGGTTTCTAGGGCAGAGGTGAAAGTTTGAGGGGGAATCTTCTTCCAGGGCTGGTAGAAGATGGTGGTGGGTTTGGAAGTGGAGGGGGGAGGGATAGAGGTGTTGAAGGAAATGAAAAAATGGTCAGAAATGGCCTTGTCTGTGATGTTGACACCAGAGACGTTGAGGCCTCGGGTGATCACCAGATCGAGAGGATGGCCGTGAGTGTGGGTGGCAGTGTTGATATGAAGGGAGAAGTTGAAAGACGAAAGTAAAGAGGAAAATTCAGAGGAAATGGGGCAGGAGGGGGTGAAATGGAGGTTGAAATCGCCAAGAATAATAAGGCGATCAGAGGAGGCACAAAGGGAAACTAAAAGTGAAGAAAAGTCTGAAATGAAAGTGGGGGAGGGTTTGGGGGGGCGATAAACTAATAGGATTTTGAAAGAACTGTGGGAGGAGTGAGAGAGGGTGAGATGTTTAAAAGAGGGGAAGGAGCCGGAGGAATAGGGGGATAGGGCGAGGGATGTCCTGGAGATGAGGGCCACGCCACCGCCACGACGGTTGGGCCGAGGAGCATGGTGGAATGTGTAGTTGGGTGGTGTGGCTTCAACAAGGGGGAAAGTGTCGCCTGGGGTGATCCAAGTCTCCGTCAGGGCCATGATGTCAACGTTCTCATCAAGGATGAGATCGTTGATGGCCAGGGTCTTGTTGCAGACAGAGTGGACATTTTGGAGGCCGATGCGGAAAAAGCAGTTGGCCGAGGGGTGTGAGGGGGGACTGGGATGGTCGGCGGGGAGGGTGGGGATTTCAATAAGGGAGGAGAGGTTGACCCCCCGGGTTTGTGTCCGGTGGGGCTGGCGGTGATGGTGGGGGACAGGGCACTTTGTGTGACTGCTATTGGACAGCCAACGCCGAGTGCCACCGTGAGCCCGACGGAGGATTCCAATATTGGAACAGAGGGAAGCGGTGGGAGGGTCGAGCAGGGACAGTAAACGAGGAGGGCGAAGAGAAAGAAGGGTAGAGAAAAAATAACGGAGGGGGGGGTTGGGGGGAAAAGCTTGAATAGGGGGAGGGAAGCTCGGGTCGTGGCGGCAGCCATATTGCGCACGCGGGGACCAGGAGCGAGGGTCAATGGGGCGGCATCATCTCAAGGGATATGAAGCCGCGGCTTCATATCCCTGTAATACACTTTGAATACACTGTAAAGTGAATTGACTGTATATTTGTGGGTGAAATGCTGCAATGAATTGTGCACAGCAGTGTCCCACAAACAATCGTGGATTGAAATGACTAATTTTTATTATTGTGGTTTTTTTTGGAGCGATTATTATTAGGCGTGGTGGAGTATAACTACTGAGCCACAGGAGTAATTGGCTGCCATGATGCGCCTTCAGAATATACAGCCAATTCACTTTACACATGATACTCTGTAAAGTGTTTTGAGACATATCAAAGACGTGATAAGAAGCTATATAAAATACAAGGATTTCAATTGTTATTTATTATCATTTTTGAAGCATGATTTCAGTGTGTCCAATTACTATTCTAATACTTCTCTCCGTGGCAATATGGTGGTGTTCCAGGTCTGGCTTTCTCATAGTGGGGTGCAATTGGTTACTGATGATAAGTCAGCCTTCGGCTGCCAGAGTCACAGCCAAACTTAACATCCCTTAACCCGAGTGCACATGTTCACAACTGGGAGAGGGTGCTGCAGAGGGAGCATAAGGAGCAGTGTTTCACCCAAAGGGTGTGGAAATCTGGAACTCTCTCTCCCCCAAAAGGCTGTGGATGCTGGATCCATCCATATCTTCAAGACTGAGGTGGATAGTTGTTTGTTAAATCAGAGTATTAAGGGATTACGGGACAAGGGCAGGTCATTGGATTTGAAGTACAGATCAGCTTTGATTTTATAGAATGGTGGTGGAATAGGCTCGAAGGCCTGAATGGCCTGCTTGTTTCTATGCAGCTCCATCCACTGCACCATCAGAACTGTCACCTATCCAGTAAATGGATATAATTGGATATAATTTGGATATAATATTGGATATAATTTTAAATCCATGCTTTTCTTATAGCCTTCTACACTCCTTTGAGCCTTTCATTGACTTTCTCAGTTCTGATGCAGGCTCATACCTGAAACTGTCGTATAATAATAATCCTTGCATTTTGATATAGCGCTTTTCACATCTTATCGACGTCTCAAAGCGCTTCAGAGACTATACTTTAAAGTGAATTGACTGCATATTTGTGATAGAAATGCGGCAGCAAATTGCACACAGCAGTGTCCCACAAACAGTCATGGATTGAAATGACCAATTTTATTATCGTGGTTTTTTTGGAGAGATTATTATTAAGCATGTGGAGTAAGGAAATTTGCGCAAGATTTTGCCTGGATTTGAACACAGGTCTCAGTGCTTTAACCACTGAGCTACAGGAGCTACAGTCTTGCTGTTTTAAAAGCTGATGCGCTTGCTGTGGCTATCCTTTCTGTTCTTGTTGTAGATTTACAACAGGAGGGTTTTATTTCGAGCAGTGGCTGTGCTGTTGGATTGCTTTGCTTCATGTTTCAAAGGGTGACTTGATTGTCAGATGGAGAAATATGTTTTTCGGCACCGAAGTTAGAATCTTCAGATGATTTTTAGCCTCTGTGAATAGAGACCCAGCCTCCTGAGCCATTGCCAAGTTACCGTCTCTGAACAGCTGTTGTAATGTGTGGTCATCAGTTGAATTTTGAATCCTATGCACATTATCTGAATACAAAACTCTGCCATCCTCCCTCCTCATACACATAACCACCACCCACCACCCCTGCAAGATAACTTAACATGGATGGAGCGGTGAACGTTTCTCAGTGACACCAATTGAATAGTGTATTAAAAGGATCAGTAGCACTGGGAGGATGCAATGGGGACTAACAGTTCTGATCAAATAGTGAGTATCGTTCACTTTGCATACATTAGCAGAGATTCAGTTGGCTTGAGCAGGCAGCATTTCGACCACTTCCTGAATACGGTTTGAGAAGATCTAGAAAAAGCAGATGGAGCTCCTGTTGCTTCTAACAGGATCAATAAGCAGAGATAAACATTAACTTTCTACCCAGCATTTTAGCTGTGCCCAACGCTACCTGTAAGTCTTCAAAGAGACACATTTCACTGAGATAATGAGCCACGTTCGTATGGTGAAAGAACCATTTCAAAACTGCCACGTGATTTAACTCCATGTCATTCAAAAGATGAAATTTACCTTGGGCAGAAGCAGGAAAATAGTTATCTCCCCTGAGGTCAAAGGTCCCCAATTTATCTTCATCACAGCCTTAAGGCCACTATATTAACACGTACAATCGTGCAGAGTTTGGGGACATTACTAAGTTTGGTTAGGATAGCCATTACAATAGTAAAGGGTAACTCCAGGTGACCCATGAAAACAAATCCTTCCAAAAAGTCAATAACAACAACAAATTACTTTTGTATAGCGCCTTTCACGTTGAGAGGATGTCCCAAGGTGCTGAAGTGTCAGGTAGAGCCCTTTCTCTCTCCCATCCCACAGCAGAAATGTTAATACCGAAACACAAAATTGGTTCGGTTAAAGAAAGCTCTTCAGCCCATTTTGGAGTCCTGTAGCTCAGTGGTTAGAGCACTCGCCTTGCAAGTGTGAGAGACCTGAGTTTGATTCCCAGCAAGGCGAACCCTTTGGCAAGTTTTCTTACTCCACATACCTGATAATAATCCCTTGAAAAAACCCCAATAATGAATTGGTCACCCAACCCACGACTGTTTGTGGGACACTGCTGTGCACTATTGGCTGCTGTGTTTCGCCCACAAATATACAGTCAATTCACTTCACAGTATATTCTGTGAAGTGCATTGATAAGATGTGAAAAATGATATATCAAATGCAAGGATTATTATTACTTAAGCATACTTTCGCCATTGCCACTTTTCTCTCCTGATTATAACAATGGGAAAGTTTGCCAGACAGCAATATCAATGGTAATATCTAGGTGCTTATAGCTGGTTAGACTCCAGCAGACTCCAGCAGTTAGCCCAACACAACTCTGGCATTTTAGCCTTTCTGCCACAACACTCTGGAACTCAGTCACCTCCTGGTAAGCCTTGGCTCTTGCCAAACTGTGCCTAATACTTTCCAGATAATGAGTATGTGTCTCGTCAGGGAGAGAGCATTCCATTCCAGCAATCTATCTCTGGGATTTCCTTATGCAGATGAGATGTATGGAAATCTCAGCTTGATTTAGATACTGGTAAGCATGGGGATGGGCTTCCACATGCCGCGCACCCAGCTGACCAAATCAAAAATAATAATCTATATGGAGCTCCTGTGGCTCAGTGGTTAGAGCACTTGTCTTGCAAGCTGGGGAGACCAAGCTGGGGAGACCTGTGTTCGAATCCAGGCAGGTCAGGGCGAATCCTTGGGCAAGTTTCCTTACTCCACACGCCTAATAATAATCCCTACAAAAAAAAAACACAATAATAAAATTGGTCATTTCAACCCACGACTGTGTGTGGGACACTGCTGTGCGCAATTGGCTGCCGCGATTCGCCCACAAATGTAAACAGTCAATTCACTTTACAGTATATTCTGTGAAGCGCTTTGGGAGGTTGATAAGATGTGAAAAGCGCTATATCAAATGCAAGGATTACTATCTATAACACTGCTTTTGCATTTACTATAATTAAAACACAAATTGTCACCTGGCACCCAGCAAGCATCATAGCATTGAAGGCAAAACTAAACATTAGCATTGCCAAGCTGAAGGCATTTGGCAAAATTCAATTTCTCAGCTAGTCAGACACCAAAGATGATCCGGGTGCAATATAGACATTGATTAGATTGATCTTTGATGTGTAAAAACGCAACACAACAGAAAACCTATTGATGGACAAGTATTTGCAGTCGCAGCAGTCTGCATAGACAGGTAAATCTGCTTCCTACTCTACCCTGCCTTGTTCCTCCCCATCCTATGAACTTTCCCACCCTCTCTGTTCAGCGGGCTCCAGTCTGCTCCATGTCCCCCACCCGACCCGCCCTACCATCGGTGGACAGACTTTCAGGCTTTCTGCCCCAACACTCTCGAATTCAATCCTTCAGTCCCTTCGCTCCCTCCCTCGCCTCCTTCAAGGCCAGTTTCAAGACCTTCCCTTTCAACCATGCCTTCTGCTGCCCTCCCAACTCTGTCCCTCCCTTCCCAACTCTGTCCCTCCCCTCCTAACTCTCTCCTACCCACACACCCCCCTACCCTGCCTCTCTCCCTTGCTCGGGTCCTGACCTGACTGTTCAGCACCTTGGCACATCCTTCCAACGTGAAAGGCGCTCTATAAATGTAATTTTGTTGTTGTTGTTGTTCCGTTGGATTGTGTGATGAGGAAAAGCTGTATTGGCCTGCTGGGATAAAACTATTGCTAGGTCAGGGTCACACAATCGTTAAACCTTTATGAAGGCCTTATACAGAGCATTGATCGCATGGGAAGCAGCCACTATCAGACTTGTATGTCTCCCCTTGTGTTCCTGCGACACCAGAGGTTGTTTTCCCTTCTCACCGAGACCCAAGGGAGGAATAATTATGATAATATTAATCCTTGCATTAGATGTAGTGCCTTATCACACCTTTGAGACATTTCTGCCCCCACCCATCTGGAACTCCATCCCACAGTCCCTCCGGCTCATCCTCCTTCAAGACCTCCTATTTAAACTCCTTCAAGACCCACCCACCTCTTCAACCTTGCCTTCCATCAACCTGCTATCCCTCCCCTCCCCATCCTCCTCCCCTCCAGATCTCAACCACCATCAGTTCAGGTGCAGATGCCTTGGGACGTCCTCCTGATGTGAAAGGCACTGTACAAGTGTACTTTTGTTGTTGTTGTTATGAGCCCTCATGAGGAAAGTCATTGTCTGGAGTTTAAATAAAATATCTCTGAGACTCTGTCTCAACATTCCAACAACCTTCCTTCCATGCAAGGGAATCTTTTCTTACCTCCTCTTTAATGCCTTTTGTGTTTATTCTCTCTTCACCGCCCACAAGCTTAAAATCCATCTTCAGACCTTCCTTTTGGTTACTTTCCTTCCCCTCTCAGCCTGCTGCTCCCCCCAACTCCACCCCACCTCCCCGCCTACCTCAGCTCCCCACTACCCCATCCCAGCTTGGGCTCCAGTTTAGCTGTGAAACACTTTGTGATATCCTCCCAGACATGAAAGGCAACAATTATCAATGTAAAATTATTCACTGATTTGCCCAGCAGTGAAATTAATCTATTAGTACTCACCCAGCCATATCATAATCCTGTCATTATTACGAAGGCCTCTGTTAGGGTCACAATTTAAGCTTCTCAGCTCTAGTGGAAAGTCTTGGGTCAGATTGATAGTGCATTCGCTCGCTGAACATGTGCAATAAATGTGACTAACGTGACTAAGCCTTGAAGTGCTGTCCATCCTGTCCTGCTAAAATTAGACAGCGTGAAGCACCTTCAAAGCACTGAGGTGCAGTTGATCGTCATGACACATGGCCTCTAATGGTGTGTGATTGCCATCAGTAACAGTGAATAAAGAGACCCACATGTGTAATAAAGTGCTAGTTATTCAAACAAATTTCTCTCCAATCAGATAGGTAAACATTAGGTAGCTGGTCGGCTATAAGCAATTGGCTGCCGCGTTTCGCCCACAAATACACAGTCAATTCACTTTACAGTGTATTCTGTGAAGTGCTTTGAGTCACCTAGAAGACGTGAACAGTACCATATCAAATGCGAGGATTATTCTCATTATTATTATAATAAGCAGGGTCATACAGGAAGCTAATGAGATGCAGATTGAATTCTTGCTTTAGTGACTGAACGGTTGCTTTTTGTAATAAAGTGTACTCAATGACTGAACTTCTACAAAATAGCAAACCAAGCAACTTGCATATAGACTCATATGTTTCCTTCTGTGCTGCTGTTTACCATTTTCAGAGGACTGACCTCTCAAGGTACTGGCTCAGTTGCGTTAGTTGGTTCAAGCTCCACATTAAGCCTTTGAGCTTACAGTCCAGGCTGACACTGCAAGGCAGTAATAGACAGAGTACCACATTGTTGGAAGCACAGTCCTTCAGATAAAGACGTTAAACCGAGGTCAAATGCCTAAATGCCAAATAATTTTATTTTTATAAATGCCAAAATAATTTTTATTGGTTTCACACTCAACCTCACCAAGCCAGTCAGGAACCTAGGTGTCTTGTTCAAACCTCAATTCTTTCCTCTCCTACATCCAAGCAATAACTTGCTCTGCCTTTCCCCATCTTGGCAACATTGCCTGACTCCGCCACTACCTCACCCCCAAACAGCTGAAACCCTCCTTCATGCCTTCATTACATCTCAGCTCGACTCTGCTTGTCGGCCCTGCTTGTCGGCCTTCCCAATTCCTCCCTCCACAGGCTGCAGATAATCCCAAACTCTGCAGCCTGTGTCCTCTACCGTTCCAAACTCTGTGACCCCATCTCCCCCATCCTCGCCTGTCTCTATTGGCTCCCCATTATCCAGAGGATCCAATTCAAGATCCTGGTTCTCACATTTAAAGCCTTCCACAACCTCGCCCAGCATACATCCGTGACCTCCTCACCCCTCACCAACCTGCCCGCTCCTCCGCTCAGCAGGCTCTGCCCTGCTCCATGTCCCCCGACCCACTCGCCCAACCTTTGGCGGGCGAGCCTTTAGCCACTCTGCCCTTAACCTCTGGAACTCCAGCCTGCAGTCCCTCTGCCTCGCCTCTCCCTATCCTCCTTCTTGAGTCACCTCAAGACTCTCCTCTTCAATGATCCCATCGGCAACTCCTAATCCCCCCTTCCTTCCCCACCTTGTCCCCAGCTCGGGTCAGACACAGTGACTAACCAGCACCTTGGGACGTCCTCCTGATGTGAAAAGCGCTTTATAAGTGTAATTTTGTTGTTGTTGTTGTTGAGTCAGTAAGTACTGTAGAAGGATATAAAATAAAAGGAAGTATGAAAGGAAAAGGAAGAGGTTGGAATTGTTTTGGAACTCTATGCCTGTGCCCCTCTGCCTCATCCACTCTCTTGCCTTCTTCAAGGCCCATCTCAAGACCTTGCTTTTCAACCATACTCCTTCACCCCCTTGTCCCCACTGCTTGTTCAGGTAGGACCATCCTATACTATGGCCTCCAGGATTAGCTTAGATTCTAAGCACTCAAAGACACTACCTCACATGAAGAGTGCGTGTAAATGCAAGTTGTTATTGCAGCTTTTAAGAGGGAATCAGATAAATATCTGAAAAGGAGAAATATATAAGGGTACAAGGGAAACAGTAGGAGAATGGAATAAACGTATAGCTCTTTCAGAGAGCCGGCACAGCGCAATGGACCAAATGGTCTCTTTCTGTCCTATGAATTTATCTGGTTCTATGATTCTAGGACATTTAAAATCAGGTTTGGTGGTCTCGGTATTCCGGTTCCTGAGCCAGGCAGATCTGCAGTATTCCAGGGCACAGGACAGCCAGTCAGGCTTATTGGCAGAAACTAGGAGGGTAGACCAGTCACTGGAGGCAGTGTGTCGTCCCACTCAGCTCCTGTTAACCTTGCAAGCCAAAGCCCTCACTTGTAGGGTAGTGCAAGCTGAAGAAAGATTAGGATTCAGTTATTTGAGGCAGTTCAGTACCCAAAGAGTTAATTAAGCTATGAATGTTCTGAACCTGTGCTCATTTGACATCACTGGCAGCACTTCCTCTCACACCAGACATTGTGGTGCAATAAATGAACTATAATCAATACCCATGTGGTAAGTGCTTTACTGACTTTGATGATATGTTTTTCATTGGTGTTCCAGGGGCCATTTAGTTTCCTAACGTGATTCCCATAACGACGGAGATTTGCATACTCTGCAATAATTTACAGCCTTCGCTGCCCCTCCCCTAATCTGAAATATGTGAGGCTGCAATGTTAATGCAGTACAGTTTGCAGTACATCATTCAAACAAATGCAATATTGGGACAACTCCGTTCCAATATTGTACAGCAATCGTTAGTACTGAAGAAACATTGGGAAACAAGATGACATGTTATCTACAAAGATTTACAAATAATATAGAACTGGGAAACAAGCCCCTTGGCCTAAACAGCCAACACTAGTACTTAATCTCCAAATGACTGTACTCCAGCCACACGTAACTTAACTTCCCCCTTTCCCTTCTGTTCCCCATCATGGGTAGGTCTAGCTTCCTCTTGAATTCTTCTTCTGCACCATCTAAAATAATATCTCAGGATACAATATATAGTTTGGGTCACCATGTGTCAAGCAACTGCGAGGATGGTGAAAGGTGAATTGGATGGACGTGGATCTTCTTTCCCCAAGCAAATTTTTATGTTCTTATGTCTGATTGCTTCAGGCAGCATATTCCACAATCTTACTACTCTCCTGAATTCTCCTGAATATGAATATTACATATAGTATTTGCAAAAAGTGGTTGCAGGAATTAATATCTTTATTTTGAATAATCATTCATTGGAACACAATCTGCACTGACCTGAGACATGGCTGAAATCAATTTAAATCAATGGCTTAAAATTAACATGCTTTAAACAAGCCCGAGTAAAATAATAATTTTTATAATACACAGTATTGGATAATCGACTTCCAATAAAAAAAAATTGATGCAACGTAATTTAATTCCTTCAAGGAAAAGTCTGAAAATGTGCGGTTAGGAACAGAGCTGATGGTCACTGGGATGGGTATGGTTTGAGGATCAAAATACTTTGATCAAATGGGCATCCCACTCATTCATCCTACTTGAAAAGTGCTGTGTAAGTATAAGTTATTGTTGTCAAAGGGAACAAATCTCACAGGTGGGTCCTGTGCTGTTGTGGGTGGGAAAGGAGGTTGGATGGCGGGTTGTGATATTCAAAGCAGGTGAATTTAGAAGGGGGTCTGCAGAAGGGGTTGAATTTAAAGGCTTGTCAGTAGGGATAGATTGTGTAGAGGGAAACCAGGGAAGGAATGAATAATGGAGATGGTTGATGAATATTTTAGTTTACTTGATTAATCAGGGAGTATTTACATACAGTGTTTCTTCAGGAAAGGGTGAGGGTGGCGGCTAATTTGTTTGGATGTCAGAAAGAGCAGACACTATAATGGCTACTGACAGTCCAAACCTCATTGAAAAGCGTGGAGACTAAACATTTAACCCAACCGATTCATGCCAGTATTTCCATTCCACATGACTATACTCATATAGTGTAGGAATTGAAAAAACAACAACAACAAAATTACTTTTCTAGAGTGCCTTTCACGTCGGGAGGATGTCCCAAGGCGCTGAACAGTCAGGGGTCGGACCTGAGGAAGAGGGCGGAGGAGTTGGGACAAGTATGGGATGAGGGATGGCAAAGAGGTAGAAGGCACAGTCAACGAGGAGGGTCTTGAAGTTGGTCTTGAGGTAGGCAAGGGAGAGAGCAAGACAAAGGGATTATGGTATGGAGTTCCAAAGCATGGGGGCAGAGAGGCTGAAAGCCCAGCCACCGATGGTAGGGCAGGTTGGGCATAAGACACGGAACAGGCCGGAGCCTGCTGAATGGAGGGAGACGACCGCTTAATAGGGGTTCAGCAGGTCAAAGAGGTAGGAGGGGAAAGGTCGTGGAAGGCCTTGAAAGTGAGGACAAGGATCTTGAATTCAAAGTCACTGAAGTGTTCAAATATCAGCAACTATCTATAGGAGTTACACAATGACCTACACCTCACTTTGAAAGAAACTCTACTGCCAAGTTATATAGAACTCCCCACCCCCGCCACCATCACATTTAGCCACCGGTTCTCACTCTTTTCTGTTAACATTACATTTACATTGAAGTCACATTTTTTCCCAGTTATGTCTAAGAAAGCTTTGATTATTTACCTGTAGCTCAGTGGTTAGAGCACTTGGCTCGGTAGCGAGAGACTTGGGTTCAATTCGCGGCAGGGCAAAAGATTGGGCAAGGTTCCTTATTCCACCTGCATCTGCTTACCTAACAGTAAGTAGGAACGATTGGTGGATTGCTTTTCTGGGGGTAATAATCATTAGGAAATAATAACAACAATAAATTAGTCACTCAATCCACGACTTTGGGGGACACTGCTGTATGCAATTGGCTGCTGCATTTTGCACAAAAAATATCCAGTCAATTCACTTTACAGTATATTCTGTGAAGGGCTTTGAGATGCTCGAAGAAGTGATAAAACGCTAAATCGAATGCAAGATTTATTATTACATTGTATTCTAATTAGCCTGATACTCTTGTCAAGATTATTGTAAACCAGAATTTGTTGATACTGGATCCATGCCAGTATAACATAACCATTTACTCTTTTAATATAGCGCCATGCTTTCCAAATATTGATCATAGAAAATAGTATAATTTTAATTATGTTAACTTCAGTTCCGCAGATCTCCTGTCCCTCAGGGCTGTATCTTAAGGGTATACATAGAATAGCAAAATACCATTCAGCACTTTAGATAGTGACACTTTGTTTGAACACTAATGGTATTATTGAGCAACTGCTGAACTTTAGATTTAAAGTGTTTTAAGCCTTGGCACTAAATGCCGATAAAATATGCCAATTTCATAATTTAAAGGAGAATTTAAAAAAAGACACAAAAAAGATATTAAAGAGTCCAACAAGAACTTGCATTTGTATACTGTAACACCCTTAATGTACAATAACATATTGGAGACCTTACGATTATTATGGTGTGGGTGCTTGGGAAAGATGTAATTTTTATAAGGTGAGACTTGAAGACAAAGAGGCTACAAGTCTTATGGGGGTGAGCGAGGCAGTTCCAGAGATTAGGGACATGGAATTTGAAAGTTGCAAAACAATGGTGGTGCAGGGGACAAGCAACAACAACAACAACAACAAATTACATTTATAGAGCGCCTTTCACGTCGGGAGGATGTCCCAAGGCGCTGCACAGGAGGTGTGTGACCCGAGCTGGGAGGGGAATGTTTGGGAAGGGGTGAAACACGAAGGGGAGGTAAAAGAATTCGGGCTGGAACAGAAGGCACGATCGAAGAGGAAAGTCTTCAAACCGGCCTTGAAAGAGGAAAGGGAAGAGACGAAACTGAGGGATTGAGGGATTGCATTCCAAAGCGTGGGAGCGGAGAACCTGAAAGCCCGGCCTCCGATGGTGGGGCGGTTTGGGCGGGGGGCTTGGAGCAGGCCAAGTCCTGATGAACGGAGGGTGTGAGTGAGAAGTGAGTGAGAAAAATCCTGCCGAAAGATAATAATAATAATATTTCTTGCATTTGATATCGTGCTTTTCACGTCTTCAAGACGACTCAAAGCGCTTCATGATGACAAAGATGACAGAGGAGTGGACAGGAATTTCTGCTGCATTCAGACTGAGGTAAGGGTGCAGGTGGGTGATGTGGCAGAAGTCAGGGAGAAAATTAGGCTAAGGATTGAATGGACAGCTGAGAGCAAAGGGAAAGTTTTGCACACAAGTTTGGTGAGCATAGGGAAAGAGCAGTAATTTAGAGCCTGTAGCTCTAGAGGAGAAGTCACACATGTAAAAAGAGTCAAATGGTCACTCTGTGGTTTGAAATTTCTATAATTCTATGATATAAACATTATATGTTTATCCATACACTGAAGTACTTTTAATTTCTAAAGATTAACACTGACATTTCTTTAGGATGAGTTTGATGGACGTTTATTGGTATTATTTCACCATTGAGTTTTACCCATATATTATTATTATTATTATAATATACAAATAATAATAAATGGCACAACTGGGTCTGTTGATAAGACTATCCAAAAGTAGCTTGACAAAATCCTTGGTGATTAAAATATCAACCTCCTGAAAAAAGTAGCTTTTTTAAGAAGCTCAGCATACCAAGAAATTTAACATCCATTCACATGTAACATGGCAGTGTATTGGTCTGGCGAACTCATCACTGAAAACCATATAGAAATGATCTCTACAACGTGATTTAAACTGTAATAAACTAATAATAATAAATGTTTGATGGTAAGTCTGAATGAACAGACAGATCAGAAAACTGGTGGATACTGTATATGGAAAGACTACCCAGGGAGGAAGATAATGACACAAAATTCAAGAGAGAAGTAGACAGCCATTTGGTGGAAAAATCAATTGAGACATTGACATAGACGAAACATATGTGGCATCAGATCATGCATTACTTGTGTAAATTAAACAAATAATGTGTTGTTTGTCAATTTTAATGCACAAATTAGTGTAAGATTATCTTTTTTTAAAAAAAAAACTAGCCAGATGGACTGCAATAATCTTTTTGTCATCAACATTCACACCTTACTGTTTAATTTATAAATAGAGAGATTAACAAACAATGTGCTATAGGTACATGGAAGATGGGAAAGAGTCCCAGTTGCTTTATTGGACCTATATACTGTACAGAACACAGTTGGTTCCTGGTACTGTCTTGACGTATTCTCTGCTTTGAAGTTGAGTTGACTAATGATTGTCAAATGAGGTCAGACATATTCCGATTGAAAATAATCATTTGTATGATAGTAGTGGCAGACATATCTGGCTTCTGAATGAGAGAGGACACAGAGATTGAATACTAATAGATTGAAACCCATCACAACAACAGCAACAAACTAAATGATGCCTCGACACATGAACATGGCATTTGCAGAGAGCAGAGTAAATTTGAGTGTTAAATCCCAAAATAGTCATTCAATTCACTCTACGGTATATTCTGCAAAGCTCCTTGTGACATCTCGAAGAAGTGATAAATAAATATATTAAATGCAAGGATCATTATTATTAATAACTTTATAGCCTGCAAGAGAATTGTATTCTCTGATACAGTGTTCTTTAAACTTTACAGTGTTAGTTGGATTACCCTTTGTAAACATCTTTGGTAAAACAGTAGCAGACCATCAGTCGGGGTGCAATATAACAACAACAACAATAATTGTACTTTTGCAACATCTTTTATAAAGTGATATACAAAGACTGAGTATGAGTCCCCCCCCAAAATGGGACTTAGATGGGAGGGAAGAGGTTTGGGGTAGGTGGCTGGAAGTGCACTCAAAGAGATAGGTCTTCAGATGGGCTTTGAAATCACAGAGGGAGGGGACAAGTGGCGAGATTTCAGAAGAGAATTCCAAAGGGCGGGAGAAAATTGCATGGAGTGGGCAGAGAGATGAAGTAGAGCACAATATTACCAAAAGCAAAGTATAATGACCATTGGAACAGCAGCCCAATAGCTAGCAGGTGGGATTATGGGATGCTGCAGTATGTAAACCATGGAATGGTCTTGAACAGAGTGGACCTGATGGACCAATTAGCCTTTCCTGTTGCTTTGTAAGTAAAGCTGACAGCAAGTCAGGTTTTGATCTAACAACACTCTTGCTTTTTGGGAGATATATCCACACAAAAAAAATATTAAAAGAACAGATTAAATTGGTGCAAATTATAAGCAGCATTCCAACTTGTTATAATATTACTCTGATAGTATGCCATGTATCAATCGCTCCAGCTGGGCATGCATTCTCCGTTGAGACTGATATTTTCTGTCTTTTGATAATCCCTCTCCGACCCATTTAAATCAAGGTAGAATATAACGAATTGATTTGGGCCGTTGCTTTATGAAGCTTCTGCTGGCTAAGAAGTTTTGCTCCAAACACAGTGACAATAATGTGTGTTCTAATGTTAACAACTGGGAATAAAATCAGTGTCCAACACTAAGTTACTTTCCGGCGAGCTCTTTGATACCCACAGTCAAGGTTACTGTATCTAGATGTAATTTCTAGCTACAATCTCTCTGGCCAGCGTCTGAGGATCACAAGGCTGAGGATCACAAGGCCAATCTGAATAGAAATAGAAGTAATAGAAATAGAAATCGATTAGGCAGAAAGAGGCCATTGTATTTGTGTTGGTGTATGTTCCTTTAGTGAAACCATATTCTATAGCTTAGTGGTTAGAGCACTCGTCTTGCAAGCGAGAGGACCTGGGTCCATTTCCTTGGCAGGGTAAAATGTTGGGCAAGTTGCCTTACACCACACACGTGCTTTTGTTTACCTCGCATGAAGTAGGAGCCCAATTATTAGGTGATTGGCGGATTGCTTTTCCTGGATAATAATCCCTCTAAAAAAAAATGGTGATTTGGTCACTCAATCCCCGATTGTTTGTAAATCTCCAGATTTACCCTAATGCAAACCCCAACCCATGATTCTGCCAGTCTGGGCCCACTACGTTTTTGAATTAGCCAAGCAAATTGTGTAAGTTCTGGGGACAGATTGCAAACTCTATTTTAGACACAGAGAAGATTCCATGCATTTTTGGAAATCTTCCAATGCCCTATGCTTCCAACGCATTACAAAAAAAAAACCATGAGAGTGATACTGTGCCCACATGCAATCAAACCAATTATTGTCAACATTACGATGCTTCAATATAACCAAATTCTATGAAGTGCAGAGCACGTTTGAGACATTTTGGCATCATGAGATACAATATCAAATACAAATATTATCTTATTCATATTTAAATACTATGGTAGATGAATCACAAATAGATTACTGGCTCACTTCTCATTGTCAGTTCAACTCTTCGAGATGTCTTCCCAATATGAAGTGCCCTATAAATGTAGATTGTATTGTATTGCAACTCTATATAGTATAATTCCTAGTGAGATCTTAAAGCAAATTCTTCCAATGACATTGTCAATTGTTTATTTTTGTGGGGGACGGGGGATTGGGTGGGGAGAGGAGCGGAAAATCAGCAACATTAGAAATTACTCTCTGAAAATTTCATGTTAAAAGTAATACTGTCCTTGGCATCTGCTAGTTTTTATTAAAAATAGGATCTGACAGCAAAACTGTCCTTTCAAAGCAGTCACCCATAAAGTCAATCATAAAGATTAAAATGTGCTGCACAAACAGAAGTGGCATAAAGCAGAATAAACAATCGACTGGCTGCAAGTCTGAACTGGCGCAGATCTAACCAGCTAACGCAACACTTGAGAAGAATATTTATTTGGGGGGGGAAACGGCTAATTCATTTGGGTCCTAAACATGAATCATTCCAAAGCATTTATATTTACAACGTGAGCCATCTGTCAGGGAATAGGGAGCAGAGTTAGATGTTGGCTACTGTTGGTGATGCAGTACAAAAAGGTTCTCGCCAATGGCAAAGAAGACCCATGCACTGATAGTGGCAATGGTTGCCACGGGTCATGCAAAAAGCTCCAGCAATCAGTAGCTGACTCCTCTAATCTTACCGCGATTACATCTCTTTTGTATGCGATTCATCTTATTGGTGCAAGCAGAAAAACAACAACAAACCACATTTGCATTGCACCTTTTATGTCGGGAAGATGTCCCAGGACGCTGGACAGTCAGGGTTTGGATCTGAGCTCGCTTGGTGGGGGCGATGGAGGGTTTGGGTGGGGGTGGTTCGGATAGTTAGGATCAGTTGGAGGAGGGGAGGGCAGGGAGGGTAGGAGGGTGGCCAAAGTCACAGTCGAAGAGGAGAGGCTTGAGCCATGCCTTGAAGGAGGCAAGGGAGGGAGCAAGGCAAAAGGACTTTGGGATTGAGTTAGAAAGAGTGAGGGCCGCCGGGTGGGGATTGTGGGGTTGGTAGATATGCTTGTCGAGAGTGAAAAATTGCAAACAATGAAGTGATAAATAACGCATCAGTAAAATTTCTGACTTGTTGGGATGAACTAACGGCTTTAACTAAAGATTTGGGCTGTCACCATCCCTGCTCCTCCTCCCATCCTGACCACCTACTCAATAGAGTCCTATAACTCACTAGTTAATGTACTCACCTTACAAAATATACAAAATATACAGTCCATTCACTTTACAGTATATTCTGTGAAGCTCTTTGGGACGTCTAGAAGGTGTGGTAAGGCGCTATATTGAATGCAGGGATTATTATTAATATTATTAGAATCATTGGGCCAGTTTAATTCAACGGTTATGTTGGGATACCTGAGGAGGCCACACAAAGAGTGGCTTTGAGCCTGATAATTGTGACTTTGTGACAGGTGTGGATTTCTCAATGTCTTTAGATTGACCAGGGCAGGGCAGAATTTACAGATGCTAATTTGACCATTGCAAATTACGGCTGTGCAAAGTCAGGTGGAGTTGTGGGAAGCAATGATACTGCACTAACTGATAGCCTCAGTTATAATCCTTACATTGGTATAGCGTATTATTACCTTATCACAGCGGGAGAAAACTTTGCCAAATGCTACACAGGATTTCGAAGATCATGAGGGGATTTGATAGAGTAAACAGGGAAAAACTGTTTCCACTGGTAGGTGTGTCAGTGACCCGAGGTCACAGATTTAAAATAGTTTCTAAAAGAAGCAGAGGGGAGGTGAGGAGAAATGTTTTCACACAGCGAGTTGTTCGAATCTGGAATGCATTGCCTGAAAAGGTGGTAGAGGTGGTAGATTCGATAACAACTTTTAAAAGAGAGGTGGACGTTTATTTGGGAAGGATGGGTTTGCGTGGTTATGGGGAGAGAGTTGGGAAGTGGGATTGTGTTGCTCTTTTCAAAGAGCTGGTACAGACTCAATGGGTTAAATGGCCTCCTTTTGTGCCGTAAGATTCTATGATTCTATGATTTACTATCAATTGTAGTAATTGTGCATTTGTAAGTAGTTGCAGAAGCCAATTTGCACATAGCAGTGTCACTGCCCTGAAGCGAGTGACCAATTCTATCTGGCCAGGACACTGCGAAGAACAGATCATGTCATTGGCATATCTCATGTCAACTGGAAGAAAGAGGGGAATTCAGTCAATGGGTCAAAGGAATGGAGGGGGCGGATAAGCTTTTAAGAGTTTGTAAGACCACTTACTGGCAAGGAAGGAGAGAAAATGACAGGATGTCTCAGGCTGGTGTAGTTGGCACAGATTGGGCAGAGATTGGCTGCCAGTGTTTCATTTAGGGAACCGCAGTGGTAAAAATATAGAGAGTAGGAAAATAACCCTGTTGTTTTGAAGATAAATTATATATAAACATGCAAGCACAGGACGTAGCATATCTCATATAAAGATAAACTAACTCGATTGGCAGTATGAACAGTCAAGTCCATCTAATCCTCTACCCTTTGGTTCTGAGCAAAGGGTAGAGGATTCTGAGAACCTTGGCTTCTCTCCACACAATGAGGCTCTTGCTAGCTGTGCATGGGAAGCGCATCACATTTAGTGCCATTGACGATCTCTGCACCATGAGCCAAATCAGTGCACAAGCTGCCTCTTTGTCAACACTGGGGTGACAATTGTCATTAACCGGCATTAGTCCTGTAGCTTAGTGCTTAGAGTACTCTCCTTGCAAGCAAGAGGACCTCACTCCACATGTCTCCATTTACCCAGCAATAAGTAGGAATCCAGTTGTTGGATCGATTGGCGGTTCACTTTTCCGAGAATAATAATCTCTTCAAAAAAGATATAACGATAAGAGTTTGTCACTTAATTCATGACTGTTTGTGGGGCACTGTTATGCGCAATTGGCTGCTGCTCCTGCCCACAAAATGAACAGCCAATGCACTTTATAGTATGTTCTGTGTGTTAGAGTTGGTGAAGAACTGGTTAAAATTAGTATAGACTGTTAAAAACAGAGAGTGGGCTAGAATGATGTTCGTCCTGCTTCGATTCCCGAGCAGGACGAAATGTTGGGCAAGTTTCCTTACTCCAAACCCCTCTGTTCACCTAGGAGCAAGTAGGAACCCGATTGCAAGTCAATTGGCAGATCGCTTTTCCAGAGGTAATAAACCCTTAAAAAATATTCAAATAATAATTTGATTACTTAATCCACAACTGTTCATGGAACATTGCTATGAACAATTTGCCCACAAAATACAGTACACAGTCAATTCACTGTACAGTATGATCTATGAAGCATTTTTAGATGCCTCAAATATGTGATAAGGCTCCATATCAAATGCAAGGATTATTATTATTATTGTTATAGTTATTACTATTATTACAAAAAAAGCGATTCCCAAACTCTGCCATTTTGCAATTCTGGTAGTTATTTTTATCCTGTTCATTACTCTATGTGCCCATCAACTATATGTGTCTATAAATCAACATTACATGTCACCTGAATCTACCTGTCACACGTCTTTACCTGTCATTGTCTCTCTCTGCTGTGTCTCAGTCTGTCTTGTGTCTTTGTTGCATGTCTTTCTCTACTTGTCACATGTCTCTGTTCTCTCGTCTGTTCTCACATGTTATGTATCTTGGCCTGTCATATTTGATAATAACAATAATAATCCTTGCATTTGATATAATGCCTTTCCAGCGTCTTGTGACGTCCTCCTGATGTGAAAGGCGCTATACAAGTGTAATTTTGTTGTTATCACGTCTTTGAAACATCTTAATGCACTTCATTGAATATCCTAGAATTTTTCATAGAATTTTTCAGTCCATTCAGCCCATTGAGTCTGCTCTGGCTTATTCATTGTAAAGTGAATTGACCGTAGAAATATGTTTGTGGACAAATCGCAGCTGCCAATTGCTGGCAGTAGTGTCCCGGAAACAGTCGTGAACAAATTATTATTACGGTATTTTTGATTTAATAATTTTTTTGAAGATACTGTACTATTTTCCCTGGAAAAGCGATTCACTATCGGCTTCCTATTTACTCCTAGGTAAACAGAAGCTTGTGGAGTAAGGAAACTTGCCCAATGTTTCGCCTTGCCGGGAATCGAATCCAGGTCCTCTCGCTTGTCACTTGATGGGCCAAGTTGATACTCTTCATGCGCGAACCTTGCCAAGAGATATTAATGGGCGTCTGAGTCACGAGGAGTAGTTATGAAGCTGGGAATGATCACATTAGAGAACAACAACATGGATTTATATAATGCCTTCCACGTCGGGCAGTGTCTCACAGATCTTCACAATAACAGATCCCGGGGCCAAGCTAGGGGCAAAGGGAAAAAGGGGACCAAAGGCACGGCGAAAAGGAAGATCTTTAGTCGAGACCTGAACCTAGGAGGAGAGGGGGCGAGGCGAAGGGAGTGAGGAAGGGAGTTCTAGAGCTTTGGGGCGTAGTGGTTGAAGGGATGGTCGCCGATGGTGGAGCGAAGAATTTGGGGGACAAGGTGGAGACCAGAACCGGAGAAGCGAAGGCAACAGGTGCTGTTTTGAGGGTAGAGGAGGTCAGAGAGATACGGGGGGTGCAGAAGAGTGGAGAGATTTGCAGACAAGAGTGAGGATCTTGAAATCAATCTTCTCCGGGACAGGGAGCCAGTGAAGTCTTGGGGTAATGGGGAACAGAAGACTAGGGACAAAATTTATTCGAGCTTTGAAGATTTTGAAGGTTGTAGGTGTCCTGAACCTCAATAATATGTTTGACATAGTCGAAAAATGTAACATACTGGGCCACAGGCACAAGCTCAGCAGAGAGTGAGCAAACAGTTGAGATTTAATAGTTTTTATATAGAGATCAGTGAATATGTGGAATGAACTATCCAGGGGGACAGTTGAGATCTGTTATATCAGCAAGTTCAGGAGGGACTTAAATAGCTATTTGGAAAAGTGATTGGTTGAGAGGTATGAGAATCAGAGCAGTATAAGATTATGTATTAGTTTGCAGGTTGCCTTTTCCCATCCTATACAATCCTTTGTTCCTGGGATGGATGGGCATGAGTTCAAGGGCAAAATAAAAGAAAATAAAAGGAATTAAACTAGGGTATATTTCTAAAACCCCGCACAAAATACTGCAGATGTTGGAAATCTGAAACAAAAACAGCAATCACTGGGAACCACCAGGTCAGGCAGCATCTATGGAAAAAGGAAAAGTGAGTCAATGTTTTGGGTCTATGACCCTTTGTCAGAAGTAGGGTAGATATATCCCTACCCAGTTCTTGTGGGATACAGATAAGTGTAATCCATAACAAAAATGCTTACATTTAATATTGCGCCTTTTCATGTTGGGAGGACATCTTAAAGTGCTTCACACTGTGAAATGTCATGTTGTGAATGTATTTTCTATAGGCAAACACACCCACCTGTTTGGTGTGGCATGTCCCAGAAATACCCATTAAGTGAGTGACCAGTTTTATTAGTGATCAGGTCAAACTGTACAACAATAACAACTTACACCTTTCATGGATAGAAAAATAAAGCCATGCGTTCTACCATCCCATTGCCACTTCCTTGTCACTTTCCCCACTCGTTTTTCCTTTCCTTGTTCCTCCCAACTATTTCTGACAAATAACAAATTCAAGGCAATGTTGAGAAGCGAGCCAGCACAGATTGTGCAACTGGGTTAAGTCTTCTCTAGCTCATCTCCCTTAAGATCCTTATAGCACACAATAGACTCTAGATATAGATACAAACCAGAGATAAAAGGTTAGTGTGCTATCCAAGCAGTTGCCATACCCCACCTTTAACAGTGCTGCACTTCCATTTCCTAAGTATCTCTTAACTCAGCATCTGAGAGTGTTATTCAATTTAATGCTAGGACCTATCTCCTGCTGTTTCACTTGCTGTGCCTTCAACAAATGTGTGCCTTACTTTTTTAAACCAAAGCTGCTCGCAAGAAATCAGTCAGCTATGCAGAGAAGCCGAGATAACTAGATTCAGAGCCATAAAACATGGTCAGTTTGAAACATAAACCCAGTGTGAATACATACTTTTGCCAATGGGCAGGAACTTGCCCCAAACTGCAGTGGATTCAACTTATCCTCAGATAAAACATTTGCTATGGCTGATTAAGTGACCCAAGACAACAACACAACACAGTATTTGGAGTCTGCAGGAGAAAAGGGGATAGGATATTGCCTCCATATAATTATGATCTGATGGAAGCGGCATTGTAGACAAACTGAGAATTTTGTAGAACAAACTGAGAAAAAACAAAAATCTATTCTGGCTTAGTTGGTAAAACCACTGCATGGAGTGATACTGAGCCATATATACTAGCTGTGAGAAATGAAATTTAAAGTGGTTTTCAAATCTAAAATTTGGTCATTCACTTCAGGACTGTTTGTGGGACCTTGGTATATCAAATTGGCCATGCTTTTAGCCACTAACCTCCCAAAATACTTTGGAATACTCTTGCTTTATCCCTCCACCGTACTCATTTCTTGCCCATTTTCAGATTGCACCTGAGGACCTTCCTCTGCAAATGTACCTACAGTCACCTCTCACCTCTCCCCGGCTTGGTGTCACGGTCCACCACTCTCAAGTGATCTGGGAGGCTACCCTGCATAAGGGGTGAAAAAATGCAAGTTGTTGTTGTTGTTGTTATGCTGTTGCCCACAAAAAATTGGGCCTGGCTGTCTTTGGCCTCAGTGCCTTTGGGCTGGGGAAAAAACATCAGTCAGGTTTCCTGATAACCATCCAGCCCCCAACACCCTCCCTCCTTCCTGTTAGGAACTGTATCTTTGTAAACATTGGATGATAACATTATATTGGGGTTGGTTGTGATGGGACACTACCCTGTGTGAGTTGAGCTATATCAATGCAAGTTGTTGTTGTTGATGATGTCTCAGGCACATGATGCTTACTGTCTGAGGCCACACGTGAGGAATGGACACTCAGGTGAACTTCTGAGGCATAGAACATAGAACAGTACCTCACTGTTACTACATTAATGGGAGAAAACCACCACCAACAACAACAACAATTTACATTTATATAGCACCTTTCACGTCGGGAGGATGTCCCAAGGCGCTAAACAAGAGGCGTGTGACCCGAGCTGGGAGGGGAGTGTTTGGGAAGGGGTGAAACACGAAGGGGAGGTAAAAGAGTTCGGAGTGGAACAAAAGGCACGATCGAAGAGGAAAGTCTTCAAATCAGCGTTGAAAGAGGAAAGGGAAGAGGCGAAACGGAGGGATTGAGGGATGGCATTCCATAAGGTGGGAGCAGAGAAACTGAAGGCCCGGCCTTCGATGGTGGGGTGGTTCGGGCGGGGGGCTTGGAGCAGGCCAAGTCCTGTTGAACGGAGGGTCCAGGTGGGCGTGCAGGGGGAGAGTAGATCGGCTAGGTAGGATGGGGCAAGGCCGTGCAAGGCCTTGTAGGTGAGGACGAGGATCTTAAATTCGATCCTCTGGAGGATGGGGAGCCAGTGGAGATGGGCGAGGGTGGGGGTTATGTGGACACGGAGGCGGGTGCGGGATAGTACACGGGCTGCAGAGTTTGGGATGGCCTGCAGCCTATGAATGGAGGAACTGGGGAGGCCGATTAGGAGAGAATTTCAGTAATTTCCGTTGGCTTTGTGAGGTGAAGAGTACAGCCTTGGATGTTGAGGCTGGCAGCACCCGATATGCGGAGGCGCTGGCTTGAGCCAATCAGGAGGGCCTCGGTCTTATTCACGTTCAATTGCAAAAAGTTGTCCCTCGTCCACGATTCGATGTCAGACAGACATGCTGTCAGAACATCGATCGTCTGGGGGTTGAGGGATGAGGCAGAAAGGTACAACTGGGCGTCATCCGCATACATGTGGAAATTTACCCCATGTCTGCGGATGACGTCGCCCAGGGGGAGCGTGTAAAGGGTGAAAAGAAGGGGACCGAGGACAGAGCCCTGAGGGACGCCGTGGGAAACTGTACGGGGGTTTGAAGAAAAGCCATTGGAAGAAACAAAATGTAAACGGTGGGTCAAATAAGAGTGGAACCAGTCAAGGACTGTGCCTTGAAGGTTGAGGTGGGAGGAAAGATGTTGAAGGAGGATGGTGTGATCGACTGTGTCGTACGCAGCAGACAGGTCAAGGAGGACGAGGAGGCAGAGGGAGCCCTGGTCACAGGCGGTTAGGATGTCATTTGTGACCTTAACCAGGGCAGTTTCTGTACTGTGGATAGGGCGGAAACCTGATTGGAGGGGTTCAAGAAGTGAGTGATTTGAAAGGAAAGAGCGGAGCTGGGAGGCAACCACTCTTTCAAGGACCTTGGATAGAAACGGGAGGTTGGAGATGGGTCGATAACTTGATGGTTGCGACGCATCAAGGGAGGGTTTCTTCAGGATAGGGGTGATGGTGGCTGTTTTAAGGGAGGTAGGGATGGTTCCTGAGGAGCGGGAAAGGTTAATGGTGTCAGAAATGAGTGGGGCTAACAAATGGAGCTGGGTGCGGAGGAGGGGGGTGGGGATGGGGTCCAATGAGCACGTGGTGGGTTTCATGGAGGTGATTGTTTTTGTGACTGAAAGCGGGGTGGTGGGGTTGAAAGTATGAAATGGGGGGTGAGTAGGGGTTGAGGTAGCTGATGAGGGCGCGGAGGTGGAGGAGTGGTGGGGGGAGGAAACCGCAGAGCGGATTTTCTCAATTTTGGACTCGAGGAAATCCAGCATCTCCTCGCAAACAACGTTTGAGGAGAGGATCTGCGAGGTGAGGCGGGGGGGGCGGAGGAGCTGGTTGGTGGTGGCGAAGAGGAGGCGGTGGTTGTCCTTCGCTTCCAGGATTATCCTGGAGTAGAAGGCTGATTTGGCGGTGGCTAGGGCGGAGCGGTAAAATTTGATGCGATCCAGCCAGATTTGCCGGTGGACCGTGAGGCCAGATTTGAGCCAGGTGCGTTCAACTGCTCTCACTTGGCTTTTGAGGGAACGGAGGTGAGATGTGTACCACGGTGATGATCGGGAATGGGAGACGGTTTTGGAGGTGAGGGGGGCCAGGGTGTCGAGGGTAGTGGAGAGGGTGTTGTAGAGGGCGGTGGAGGCGGAGGATGGGTCTCTACAAAAAGAATGCCATTGTGGGAGGAGGTCGGAGGTTTCTAGGGCAGAGGTGAAAGTTTGAGGGGGAATCTTCTTCCAGGGCCGGTAGAAGATGGTGGTGGGTTTGGAAGTGGAGGGGGGAGGGATAGAAGTGTTGCAGGAAATGAAAAAATGGTCAGAAATGGCCTTGTCTGTGATGGTGACGCCAGAGACGTTGAGGCCTCGGGTGATCACCAGATCGAGAGGATGGCCGTGAGTGTGGGTGGCAGTGTTGATATGAAGGGAGAAGTTGAAATTCGAAAGTAAAGAGGAAAATTCAGAGGAAATGGGGCAGGAGGGGGTGAAATGGAGGTTGAAATCGCCAAGAATAATAAGGCGATCAGGGGAGGCACAAAGGGAAACTAAAAGTGAAGAAAAGTCTGAAATGAAAGTGGGGGAGGGTTTGGGTGGGCGATAAACTAGTAGGATTTTGAAAGAACTGTGGGAGGAGTGAGAAAGGGTGAGATGTTCAAAAGAGGGGAAGGAGCCGGAGGAATAGGGGGATAGGGCGAGGGATGTCCTGGAGATGAGGGCCACGCCACCGCCACGACGGTTGGGTCGAGGAGCATGGTGGAATGTGTAGTTGGGTGGTGTGGCTTCAACAAGGGGGAAAGTGTTGCCTGGGGTGATCCAAGTCTCCGTCAGGGCCATGATGTCAACGTTCTCACCAAGGATGAGATCGTTGATGGCCAGTGCCTTGTTACAGACAGAGCGGACATTTTGGAGGCCGATGCGGAAAAAGCAGTTGGCCGAGGGGTGTGAGGGGGGACTGGGATGGTCGGCGGGGAGGGTGGGGATTTCAATAAGGGAGGAGAGGTTGACCCCCCCGGGTTTGTGTCCGGTGGGGCTGACGGTGATGGTGGGGGACAGGGCACTTGGTGTGACTGCTGTTGGACAGCCAGCGCCGAGTGCCACCGTGAGCCCGACGGAGGATTCCAGTACTGGAACAGAGGGAAGCGGTGGGAGGGTCGAGCTGGGACAGTAAACGAGGAGGGCGAAGAGAAAGAAGGGTAGAGAAAAAATAACCAGAGGGGAAAACTCCTCCCCACCTTTACATTCTCTAAATAAGGTGTCCTAAACAATATTTTTCCTGTACACATGTGAATTGGGAAATAGCCAGGCAGCAATCAGGGTTCTGCATAAGGGACTCATCTCCAGTCAGCCTGATGTAGGCTGCTCATGCAGCCTACTTCAGTGTAATGAAGTAAGTGATATCTTGCACTGGCAGAACATATGGAACCTTTCACACAGTATTTGTGCATCAAAAGTTGCCACCCGCTGTGTCAAGCAACAGAAGGATTAGGTGTTCTAAAAATAACTCTTCTGCTTCTCACTAAGCCACCAAAACATTATGATTCCATTAGCATTGCTAAAAATAGCAATTTTTAAAAATTCCTCTCTGTTCAAATTGTACCTGGCGGCTATGCGTAGAAAAATGTTTCTTTCAAAAGGTCAGTCTCCTTTCTGGATAAGAACAATACATTTGATTTGTTCCTGATATTCCATTCATGGGTGAAATTGGTTTTATTATTTAGTGTTTGAGATGAAGCTTGAAAGCTATAAGTGGTTTATATGTGGTGTTTATTGGCCCAGTAGGTTTACAAGAAAACTATGTTTTTTTTACTGATACAATCAAAGGGTTGTAACTTGAGGATTCAATATAGAGATGTCTCTGTCCTCAGTCTCTTTACTCTACACGTCTAATAATAATACTGTACCTAGAAAAAATAATGATAAATTTTGTCATTTCAACCCATGACTGTGTGCAATTGACTGCTGCATTTCGCCCACAAACATACAGTCAATTCACTTTACAGTATATTCTGTGACGAGCTTTGAGATGTCTAGAAGATGTGAAATGCGGTATATTAAATGTAAGGATTATTATTATTACTTGGCTTGAAATTGGGGTATTTCACAATATGATTCTCATCCAGAAGTGAGAATGCCACCAAATGAGACAAGTTGCGAACTTCAAAAAGAGAAACACAGGTTGTTGTGGAGTTTTTAAAGATCTAATTAATGAGGAATGACTCCCAGAATTAACTTGACTTTCCTTCAAGAACAGCTACTTGCATTTATATAGCAGCCTTTATGTAGGATAATGCACTTCACAGAGATTAAGTTGGTCAGTCAAGCAAAGAAAGAAGGGGAGGGGGACTTCAGGTGCAGTTGAAGAGATAGGTTTTTTGGCAAGATATGAAAACAGATAGATAGGGTGGGGTGTGATGGAAAAGTAGAGGGAGTGAGTTGCTGAAAGCTTGGCCACCAATGGTGGCAAAGAGTGGGAGCTAGCCAAGCAAAGAGACCAAACAAAGTGTAGGGTAGGCAATAATAATAATAATAATAATAATAATACAGTAATAGGCAATCACAGAGATTGAGATGTGCTAGTGTATGAAGAGATTTATAGGTGAGATCGATCCATTGGGAATCTCCCACTGAGATAGGGAGACAGTGGAGCTTGGGGAGGATTGGAGTGATGGGCAGGTGAGGTTTGATATGAGTGAAATGTGGACAATAGAGGTTTTGTTTATCAGCTATGCCTTGCGGATAGTGGCGCTTCTGAAAATAAAAGACCTCCCCCTTCTCGCTTGATCAGCATACAACTCTAAAATGCTTGGAGATGCTATCCTATATGACGGGTCCTATATAGATGCAAATTGTTATTCTTATTGAGGAGGTATGATCCACCATTTTTGTTTTAAATACTGAGAGAATGGATGGATGCATATTTGGCTGAGACCATGAGCGCAGAATTATGAAATTGGCAAATGGTTGAAACTCAGGAGATTTCCCCTTCCATCACAAAGTAGTGAATTATGTGTGATAGACAACCAGCTAAACTAGCTAATGCTGTATCAGTTAACACCTCATGTAAAATAATTATGGGACTATCTAGTTAAGGTATGGATGAGTACAAATAGAAATAATCGAATGTGGTGCAGCTCAATGAGATGGCTGGGACCAGGGAAACATTATGACAATGAAGCCAGATGATAGGGAATGAAGATATAGGGTTGTAAGTTTGGACAGATATCCTGGAGATTTGCTTGGATTTGAATGCAATTAGATTTTCTGCTTCAGAAAATTCTCCCAACAGTCAAGCATGTTGTGAAACAATACTACCAGGGAAGCCTAATATGAAGTGATTCTCTTGTCACTGCGATAGCATGGGGTTCTCCAAGGCTGGATGATGATGAGAAGCACCCTTAATAAGACCTTGAAAAGAGATGTCTCAGATGTGTGCACAATGTGTGTACAATGGGAAATTGAATAGAGAAAGTAAACACAGCACCATCCTTTAGGGGATATCACGATACTCAGATAAGAGATATAGTATTCAATGTCAGAAGAAGTTACATTCTCACCAATCGATTTCTCACATCCCACAGACATCTTCTTTGGCATTCGGCAAACCCATCAGTAACAACATGTAATTATATAATGCCTTTCATACAGGCTAACATGTCAGACCACTTAATAATGGCACAATCTGCCAGAACCATAAATTGTTCATGTCCAATATTGTTTCCTGTGACTTATACTCTATCCTTTTAGCTATTCCTCCCCCGATGCTTTTGTAGTTCAGACATATTCTGTAGTTTAGCCATGAAAATAGAATCATTGATATTTGCAGCACAGGAAAATAAACCTATTTGGTTTATCACACTTGTGTCTGCTCTCTGTGAGATCCAGCTGTTTAGTTGCACTATCCTGTCTTTTATACGACTCTTTATGTTTCCATATCTCTGACATGTGCCTTATTCTATATTTTCAATATTTTACACATCAGAGGTTTCTGACTCCTGAGGGAACACTCATTGAAAGATATTTTCTCAGCTCAACAATTATTTTTAATTGTCAGTTATCACGGAGGCATGTGTCCTCTGTAGAATGCTGGCTTATTATTGTTAATATTATTATTATTTACTCTTTGTGAGGCAATAATAAATCAGGTGCTTTGCTGCAAGTCTTGGCACCACATTTAAGTGATTGACTTTATTGAATTTGTTTGTTTTCTCCTGACTCTCTGCGATCTCTTAATGCAGATTTTTGATTTGATGCAATGCAGTGTCAAGAATGATGACAGCTCAACTGCATATGTGAGCATTTCTCTTGAATATGGATGACCAGCAAGAGAACATCAAACTGTGAAGAGTTAAGAGAAGCAGTGAAATTCTCAATAGATGGATCCAGTCCTCGAGCTATTGATCTAAACCAGCTGCACAGATATATAAGCTAAGTTTTGCTTGCCGATATGGTTATCAAATAATGCTGTTACCTGAATTTGAAGTCTGTTTCTTACATTAGCCAAATTGCTTTCTGTCTTTGGGGATAAGGTGAATAATGTACTCATCGAATTGAGTAATGCCGCTACAAAGGAATGATGCATTTTTACACCTTTAGGTGTCAACTGAC